>CM054117.1:5421237-6716237 GCA_028673005.1 Tanypteryx hageni
GCATGCATATTTTCTTCCGCAATATAACGTGTAATGATTTTTTCCCTGATACATTATTGAAGATGTAATGTTGATATTAGCAAATTATAAAAGAGAGCATTCCGTTGATCGTTCAACTTTCAATCTCAGCGCAGAGAGATTCTTTGATAACTGTTGTAGTTAAAAAGATAAATAAATAATAAATTGTGTTATACATTATATTAGTTTTAAACGAAGTTTTGGTGGACAAATATTTATATTTTTATCTTCAAATTTTGAATGTCGTACTAAAAAACTAATACATTAAAAATATGCGTCTTGATAAGAGCAATCCCGAAAATTTATCTTCAGCTTAGCGAGGCTAAGCGTAGAGCTGAACTCCCAGGAGCGAGCGAAGGGCTGGGTTGACGCGCTTAGCGCGTAGGGGCAGGGACTCTAGTTACTATAATAACGTAATTTTTTTTTTGTCGGAGCGCTGTATGGAGTTAAATGGGTGTATACATAAGCGCTTATGAGTCGAGAACGGTACTTTTAATTTTAATCATACTTTCAGGATTTACTTGGCCATACCCCTTTTAAATAAATTAGAAGTGGCCGAGTGGTTAGAGCGTTGGCCTTCCACGCAGTGGTCCCAGGCCAGGGTTTTTCAACCTGGAATCAAACCGCCCTCTACTTGAGTGGTTTGAGGAGACCGCGCAAGGGAGACCTTCGGAAGGGACTTTAAGCAGTTGACCCCCTTGGTGCTCTTCGTAAAGAGTAGGCTAATGCCGGCACCGGGTTCCCCTCCTCCCTTGTGAGTGTGTGTATGTTCGGTGTGGAAGGAGTAGTGTCTATAATAATCCAAGAGGTTGATTAGCCAAAAATACACATTAACAAAGAAACCCATTTTAAATTTTAGACTGCGTCAAGTGTACAGTAACGAGATGGGTTCGATTCCAGGAGCTTTCTTTCTCTCCACTTGAATAGCACAGGAAGAGCTGAAACGTAGCGTACGAGGCTTTTTTCCTTGGCATTTTAAAATTGCTCATAATCTTCGTATAAACTCGGGATTCGAACCAAAGAACGCCGAAAATAATGAGAATTTATTTTCCTATGGTCGAGTTTCAAATGCACTACGAATCGTTTCAAGAAATACATTTTTATAGCAAAAATTTTACGTTTTTCGAAGAAGAATTTCTTCGTCGAGAAGAGATGTGGCGCCGCGGAGACTGCAGACGCTCTCGCTTTCTTCAGAAGCAGCAGATATAAACGGAGATTGCAGTGCCGCGATTCATCATCGCCACTCGACAAATGTCAAGTTACGTTTCGATAAACCTTCGGGGTGAACGTGGATCCGCTGGCTGCCTTCCACTGAAAAGCGCTCCATTCCCCTTCCAGATCGTTCACGGGGGGAGGAAGGGGGGCGCCACACCTTCCCCTCTGGAGTGAGTCAGCCGACCGCGGCTGCGGAAAGAACCGAGCACAAACGCGAATCCACTTCCACCATTTTTTTACTCTATCGTCCGCGGGAATCTCGTCTTTAGATTAGGAAGCCATCTAGCAAGATTATGGGAAAATTACTCGCACATTTCGTATTCGTATGTTACTCAATTCGAGTATTTTCCAGCGAGCAAGTCGTGGAATAAGGGAGGAATTTTATCAAAGCGATATCTGATTTTTCTTCAATTTGTTGTATGGTCATTTTTTAGTCAGCCAAGAAGGGGAAATGATAAATCAAACCGCTATCCTTTGAGAGATTAATAAGTCTTAAGACTTCTAGACTTTAAATAAAAATAAGAGATGCGAAATGACGCGGTGAAATATGGCAAACTAGAACTTGAATCAATCTTAAGATTCATAAAATTTGCATATCACCGAACGAAATGTCGCGTTCTTGTTCTTGGATAGAAATTTGACGCAAATAGCGATTCATTTGCCGCTTGATTCGCGCTCACAGCATTGCACGCGAGATTCCATCGCTTCGAAGATTTTAAAGAGTGACGCGGCACAAATCGCTCCCCCGCCTCTCTTCTGCCTCTCCCTCCCTCTGCCCCCCCTTGCCATCCCCCTCCTGCCTCACTCCTCTCACTCTCCCTCCCTCTGCCCCCCCCCGCCATCCCCCTCCTGCCTCACTCCTCTCACTCTCCCTCCCTCTGCTCCCCCCCCGCCATCTCCCTCCTGCCTCACTCTTCCTCCCTCTGCCCCCCCCCTGCCATCCCCCTCCTGCCTCACTCCTCTCACTCTCCCTCCCTCTGCCCCCCCCTGCCATCCCCTCCCTGCCATCCCCCTCCTGCCTCACTCCTCTCGCTTTCACTCAATTTCGCATCACAGACGATTAGCGGTCGTCACGCATGAGGTCACCGCATCCGATCACCCGCTAAAGCAGTGTTTCTCAAGTGAGGATCCGCGTGTTATTTCTTGGGAAACACGATTTGAGTAGGAAAACGATCTTTATATTTATCTATAACTTGTTTGATCTCACGCACAGCTCTGATTAATATTTCAAAGTGACAAAACGAGAGAATGTATGAAAACTGTATGAATTTTGCATGGGAATTGGGTCCGCAGAAATTGTGAGACTCCGTAAGGGGTCCGCGTTTTCAGGGAAGTTGAGAAACACTTGTCTAAATGACGCCATTTTTCATTAGAACATGACATCTCGATGAAAACGAGGCTGTATTTGTTCGAGTAGTATTGGTTCCAACAACGGAATGCGTAAATACATTCTTGCACACAAAGGAGTTTTTTCTTTCTAAAAGTTTTTAATTTCAAAATGATGGCTAAGGACTGTTACGAAAATTCTATTCTGAATAAACGAATTTAATAAGACAGTATATTCACTCATTGGGACCTAATTTAATGCATCGGAATCATTTTTACTTTCTCCATATACAGGGGAAGGTATTGTATTCATGAAAAAAATCGACTTCGAGATTTCAACGGAAATACACGTTTTGAGGTCCCCTGAACACGTTTTGACCTTTTTCTCGATGATGCCAGTATGTGTGTATGTGATAGCTTTTTTGTGGGTGCTCTAACTCAAAAACTATTAATCAGGACAACGCGAAATTTTATATTTAACATTTTTATAAAAGTCAAAAGAACTGAGTAGTTTTTGGTAAAAATCGGTAGAACGGAAGTGGATGTTTACTCTTGTCACATCCGTTATTTTGAAATATCTGCTTTAATATTTGATAAATGTAAAGATGTATCGGAATAAAAGTTGTAGGAGATTTCATTTTCTACGATCTTTCTTTGAAACATTTTTCCATATAATGCATTGTTTAAGAGATATCTTATATTTTTAGCTGCCACCACCACGCCACCTACCGACGACTCTTGTTAACAATTGACGCTTAGTTACGTCTTAGTAAAGCTCCTTTTCCTTTTCTTAATTGTTGGAGCTTTGCGGCTACATCCAATATCAGAAGGCTATGGTCTGAGTTTATTTCTGTTCTTTGTAAAGTCTAAAAATTGCGCATCTCAGGATATATATATATATATATATATATATATATATATATATATATATATATATATATATATATATATATATATATATATATGCAGGGCCGGCTTAAGGCGGGTGCGAAGGGTGCAGAGCACCCAGCGCAAAGTTTTTAGGGGCGAAAAACTAGAGAACTAAGACACGAAAATATATTTTTTAAATTTTTATTTGACATTCAAATTAAGGTTAAAATAAAAAACTCAGAGAAATTATTCTTATTCTTATTATTCGCGGACGATCATAAACAGGGTAAGAAATCCCGGAACTAAGAGCGCCAGTGGGAACATCGAGCTATGTCCGCGGACAGCGTTCGCCGAACTCACCCAAGGCCACCTAGGTATACTAGTTAGGTGGTCTTGACTCACCCCGCCGTGAACTGTCTAGGGTTGCCAACCCTCCCGGTTTCGTCGGGAGTCTCCCGGAATAGGGCAAGATTCCAGATATTCTCCCGACTCCCGGATTCAGGCCCTTTTCTCCCGTTTTCACTTAACAAGGTGATCGTCATGCAATTTGCATACTTGACCGTATTCATGTTTTTGAAGAGTTGTCAATACATATTACCAAGGGGCCGAGTGGGTCTCAGGCACCTTTATATTTACATTGATTGAATATGGGGAGTGGACTAGCGTCGATACACTACTATAAAAATCTGACTTTCTCCATAAGTATACAGTATTAATTATTGTATTATTTAATAAAAATAGTGTTATAATTAATATTAATTAGTGTATTAGGGATATTATCGTAGAGGAATCAGATATAAGAGAATTAAAAGAGAAAATAAATCCGCAACAATGCAGTTCATCGTGACGAACAATATTTTTCACCAGAAAATAAATTCGAATCTCCGCGTTCAAAACGAATTTGTACCAAGAGCCAAAGCGGATTCAGAAATCGATGATAGGGAAGCGAAATATCATTGATTCATGCGCCCTATGTTTTATGTGCCAAATTCGTACGATTATTGTAAATAATTTTAAAATGATAATAAAAAAATGCTGCACCCTTTCCTTTTCGGTAAAATTCTGTTATATCTTATTTCCCAGACGTGTTACCCAGTTTATTAGGAAATTACGAAAAAAAGAAATATCTTCAAAACAATACGCTCTACGAAAATTTGTTAAACAAAAATTTTAGAGAATAATATTTTATATAACGTTTATAATAAGTAAAATATATATTTATGAAGATTTTAAATAGTTATTTGCAAAAAACGAAACAACGATAAGAGAAAACGCCAATTCCCGTTAACCGATTTCAGCCAAAAATTATAATAAAAATTACAAATATAACATTGTGTTGCTATGACCATTAGTTAATTAGTTAGAGCGCTCACGAAAAAACTATCACACACGTACACATTGACATCATTGAGAAAGCAGTCAAAACGTGCTCAGAGGACCGTGTATTTCCGTTCAAATCTCGAACTCGTTTTTCACGAAAAAATACTTTCTATGTACTACGTATATGGAGAAATTAAAAGGTTAAGTTAGGATTCAATATTCGTTATATGTTCTCTCATCAATATAAGTATATAAGTTTCATGGTTTGCTTAAGCGTATTTTTACCTTTGAGAAACTTCTCCCGGATTCTCCCGAAATTTCCTACTCATGGAGCGGAAATCTTCCGGAATCAACTCATCACGAGTTGGCAACCCTAGAACTGTCCCGAATGATAATAGAGGCAGGTGATAATAGAGGCGGGGCTTTACGGATTTCGAAGCACCTCACGGATTCAATTCGTTCTTTCCAAGTGGCAGTTGGATCTCATCGGGTGCTGCGCCATTCTCCTTTCCTCCCGTTCGCGGTCACAAGCACCTCGACATCTGTTTCCAGTCTCATCCTCCCCTACGCCCCCCTCC
The DNA here is from genome assembly GCA_028673005.1 of Tanypteryx hageni. Taxonomy (NCBI): domain Eukaryota; kingdom Metazoa; phylum Arthropoda; class Insecta; order Odonata; family Petaluridae; genus Tanypteryx; species Tanypteryx hageni. The sequence goes on from CM054117.1 coordinate 5,426,565, forward strand.
ATTCCCCCCTACCCCCTCCACCTTTCCCTCCAGCCCCCTTTATCCCCCTCCGCCCCTCTCCATCCCCCTCCGCCCCTCTCCATCCCCCTCCGCCCCTCTCCATCCCCCTCTGCCTCCCTCCATCCCTCTCCATCCCCCTTCGCCCCCTCTATCCCCCTCCTCCATTCCCTCCACCCCCCTCCAACCCCTCTCCACTGTAAGAATGGTCCTTATGGTCTAAATTTCGCCCGAATAAAGACGATTATCTATCTATCTATCTATCCAACCATCCCCCACCCCCTTCACCATTCCCCCCACCCTTCCCTCTACCCCCCCCCCCCCCCCCAAACCTCTCGTACAGAGTAAACAGGCGGGCCATTACCTTCGAGGGGTTTCTTTTCCTCTTTTCGCATTGGCGCTGTTCTCGCCGCTCCCCCAATCACCTTTTCGCCTCTAATTCGTCCTAATCACCACAGAGTTGATTCCTTCTTCCTCTCGACGCAGTTTCGCAGCAGTTCTTTCTCTCTCTCTCTCTCTCTGCCGTTTTCTGCATGGGTCTTCGTTAATTTTGACTTCAGCAATGGGATTAACTCGGCTGACCGATCCAATAGTTGCGAAGGGTTTTTTGAATCGATGGAGTCGAGCATCGTGGCTGGTTGGGAACGTTATCTCTTAAAATTGACGGTCGTCAATGAGAATTTTGAATTCAGCGTTTTGATTTCGGCGAAAATAAATCTCCTTTCCACGATAACAATGGGATCAGAGGACCTAATCGATTTCCTTTAGCAGGACGATCGACCCCAATCTTTTGATAATACGTTTGTATAGCGCGGCCAATAATTATTTGAGTATTTATTTATTAAGACAGATATCGTTATTTTTTATTCTATTTTTTCGTAAAAACAGCGAAAGTCTCAAAACAGTGCAAGATATATATTTCCGAAACTGTTATCAACTGCAGAATTTGCGCCAGAAAAATGTTAGTGCGAAGATGCTGATCCCGTGATTTGGGTTCCAAATAATTGGGAATAATAACTTACATCGGTTAATATCACTGAATTTTAGGCAGTAAACAAAGTTTTTGAGCGACTAAAATAGTACTGAAGTGCAATCGGTGAGCGAAGAAATTGACATGCATTGAAAGAGGGTTTTACGTCCATGTGGAACTCGTGGACGAGAGGTCGGTTTGGCAGACAACAGGTGTGGTCTCGCTCGTGTTCACCGACAGGAAAATAGTTCAGGAGAGGCCTTATAATAGCACAAGGGCATCAATGGAAGGAGGGGGTGGGGAATAGGGGATGAGGAATAGGGGAGATGGAGTGAGGAGAGGGGGAGGAGAGGTTAAGGGTGGAGATGGGAGGGGGGAGGGGGGAGAGGAGGAGAGAATCACGAGGACTCCAGTGACGCTTGTACTATTTTTCGTGCGAAAGAAATGCTTTCTAATAGCGTGCTAAAGCTTTCTTTTCACCTATGCCTACAACAGAGGTTTCCCATGCATAAGTATGAAAGATTATTTTAAAACTCTACGTAAACAGGTGAAATGTACTTGCCTACAGAGAAATAAAACACTTTTGAGTCGAATTCCTTTTCAGCAATATCGAGGATGACACGTGGTGCCATAAAAATAAATAATAATGCATTATTTTTATTGAAACGTTTTATAAACAGGTAAGGAAGGAGCTGCTTAAGCAGACAGTAAATGCAGGTTTTTTCAAAGAAATTGTTACTACAGAATGTTAAACTTAATATATACTAGTATGATAAGTCTGAAACAATATCATAAAACATAATTTAGTATAATTAAAAAGAAGAATTTTTAAAACATAACGTTAATAAAAAAGGAAATTTAAATTAAATTTTGACTCCCATTCTGATAGTCACTGCTCCACAAGAATAGGCGTAAAACGAGGCAGAATTATAAATCGATTGGCGAAGAAAGTAAGTCTCTAGATGCTTTCTCAACCTTTTTTGTTTGCGTCACCCCATTTCTGTTCTGCGTCACCCCGTTTACTGTTCCATTTCCTTCAAGTCATCTTTAATGATAAATTAGGCTTTATCTACAACATAAAGGTCAAAATTTATGCATTCAAAGAAGCAGAGGCAGGTATTCTTCTGGTTTTATTTATTTTTATAAGCCAGAATATGATACACTGTGAATTTATCAAATATTTGCGTCACCCTTCAATAACTCTCGCGTCACCCTGGGGTGTGATGTCACCCCGGTTGGGAAACACTGAGTTAGAGCGTCAAAGAGACAGTAAGACGGACAGACAGACGGACCTTCATAAGAAAACACGCACAACGAGATTGAATACTAAATGGAATGGCGGAAAAACGAAGTCTCTAAATGCTTTCGATTTGGAGGAGTGTGCCGTCAGTCGGAAATCGGATATTTTTAATAAAATCGCTAAAACATTTAAATTTATTTTGATTTCTGTCGCATGCCATCGGAATAAAAATTGATTACTAGGCGTAATTTACCAGCGAAGCGATGCTTTATGGGCACGTCTCGTCCGTCCGTCCGTCTTTCGTGACTTTCGTCTCCTAAACCGCTGGACGGATTTTAATTTAATTAAGGATTAGTGACCCTTATTAAAATTTATCGCCCAATTGTGATTTTGAGCTGCATCCGTCAATTAGAACTTCCACTTTCTACAAGAACTGAAATAATCATATACTCGTATATCCCGTTAAATGGCACCCGTCATGCAACAATTAAATACTATATTTTTCTCTCCCTAGCTCTTATACGATCTGTAAGGTCTCGGTTACAAATTTTATTCGCCTCGAGGACAATATTTTTAAAGCCACAGAAAATTCCGCGAAACCACATAATTACGACTTATACTTTCGGAGATAAAAATTCGAGAATATCCCAAGCAAAAGTATTTTATCGATTTTATCGGCAAACAACAATTAAAAATCCATAGTTTTCTCTCCCTAGCTCTTATATAATCTGTGAGGTATAGATTTAAAAATGTATTCGAATATAGGACAACAAAAAAGTCCGCAAGAACATATAATTACGACTTACTATACTTCCGGAGATAAAAAGTGAAGAACCGCCGAATCTTTCGATATCGTTTTGTGCACATTTCCCATAAACAGCGCCTTTAAAACCTTTGTGTGTTCCATCTATGGAGTATGCCTTCTTTTTTTAAGTGCAATTTTTTATTTGAAAACTCGTATAAAAATAATGGAATCAAATGACTATTCAACCGAGTCGACTATTAATCGGAATCTAAACATCCTATTGAAATCGATTCATTTGAATCGATTTTATGACCAAATTTGGCCATTCTATAAGCCACGATCCAACAATATTGGAAGGTAGACGAATGAAAAGTTCGTGTGATATGAGGAAAACTGATTGGATTTCTCTAAAGCGCGTGTAAGTATAATACTATTCTGGATCGAAATAGACGTCCACGTCGCGAATAAGAAATGCAAGTAAGTGATTCATTTCTCTGTTTCTGGCTTGCCTATGGAAGTTGTTCGCACAATATCTTATCTAGTATTATAGTTGCACTATCGACTTTGGCTTCTCCGAAATGTTGAGATCGGCAAACCTTTTCTAATTCTCCTTTTGCTAAGCAATAGATCAGAGTTTCTGTAATTGCGCGGAAATGTAATACCTATATGTTCTCTTATCTTTCGTAATTACCTTCTCCTGTTGTGTTCCAACACGGTTTTGATTTTTGAGTGTTAACCTACTTTACATTAATCTTCCGTAATCGCAACTAGGGTAGGCCGTTTGAAAGGCTTTTCGTAAATTTATCATTTCGTCATTCCGTCACTCAAGAAGTTGTTTGCCGGAAGTTGCTCTCCTACGAATGCTCGCAGTGTGTTCAAATTTGTGATTAATAATATTTCCTTCGGCCTTGACCCCGAACAAGTTGTTTCATTTTTAAACATCCGGAAACGAACGCATTATAAAATAACCTTACCTCGCGTGCCGTGGAAACTTATCACGTGTGATTTTGAGCATACGGTCTGTTTGGTCATTTTAGTGACTTTCGGAAATAGGGTATAGGGGGAGATCGAGGGGTTGATTCCACCCCATCCCTCCCTCTTCCACCCATCCCCCTTCCCCTCTTTCTTTAGACGGTTAATCGATGTGTGTGTGTAATATAGTTTTCGAAATTTATTTAGAGATGGATTAGATAATTTAAAAAATCAGCGATTTAGAATTAAAAGAATTTCAATGGTTTCGAATGGTGCGAAACCTTTTAACAGGCAAAGAAAAAGCGACCTCGGAGAGGGCGGTGGGTTTTTCTGATGAACACATTGTCAACTACAGTAAAAACGCGTGTAGAAAACTCTATGCACTGAAACTAAATACCTTTTTTAAGAATTGTTGTAGCTATCTTTTAATTAAAAAATGAACTTTCTAAATGGAGTTTTATCATATTCATAACCAAGGTAACCCCTAGGAATGGTATAGAGCAGTGCTTCGCAAACGTTTTTACTCCACGGTGCACTTTCCAGTACACTTGTTACTCGCAGCAAACCGAACCAAATTCCATCAGAATGTACGGAAAATCTTTATAACTCAACTGTCAACAAAAATGGGAGAAAATACTCAAATGATAACTTTACCCGAAGAAATGAAATATATTACGACTAAAAGCTACATTTTAAGATCGTTTAAATATTTCTATCGAATTAGAAATGATACAACGATAATCAATACAAAGTCTCCAATCACTGCGTCGTGGTCGCATTCGTAGTGGACCTTATTAAATGTTGCGAGTGCTTTGCCTGGATGGGACGGTAATTTACACAATAGAATGTTTAACTATAAAGTTAAAACCAATTCTTAGAGCAAATATTTTACCAGAAAGTTTTTTTGACGATATCTTGAATAAAATATATAAAATTATTTGCAATTAACATGAATAATTTATATTTAATCGAAGCTAGAAGGGCCATATGAAATGCTATCAGGGCCGCATGTGGCTCTGGCGCCGTGAGTAGCATAGTTCCTCAGATGGACACGGATACGGAGTGAATTCTCTCAAACTCCTCCAAAAGAGAACATTCTTCTGTTGCAACATCTTCGAATGTCACGCTACAATCAGAAACTACTTTATAAGATGCTTTTCGAATTTATTTGTGAAAACAGAGCTTAGCAGCCGTCTTTCGCTTCCATAAAACATTGCAATCGTTGAGCATTCGAGGGGGAAGAATCAAAGCACCACCTTTCCTCATTAATCCCAAACTTTGAATTGACGGCACTCGACAAACACAAAAAAGACATGGCGCCTGAACAAAAGCAAATGTTTTCTTGGCCACAGACGCACTCCTTGCCGAAATACCGTTTTGCAAAGGACACGAGAGCCAGAGTCGCCGAGGATTGTGGGACGCGGTAAATTGGTCAATCCGCTCCTCACTCGACGGCCAAAGTCATAGAGAGGGGAAGGAAAGATGATGGAGAGGGAGGAGGCGATTGGAGGGGGAAGAGGGAGAGGAAGGGGAGGGAGAGATAGGAGGAGGAGGGAGGGGAAAAAGAGAGAGGTAGGAGAGAGTTACAAAAATATTTTTCCGCTAAAGCAAATCGTTCATCGTTCGAATTAAGGAGGGCCGAAATTAATCTTTTGGTCTGAGATTTTAATCGAATGCCGGTAATCTAGGTGAAGTAGATATAAATATCTTAATCTTAGGAATCACAACTTGTTATTTCAGCTACTTCCATTGTGATCCACTCTTTCTCAACTCGTATTCTTCATCATTAGAGGAATTTAAGCTATTTTAAGACATTTTTTCTGCCGTCATATGTCTCCGACAAACCCGTTTTCCGTTCCTTACGCTCCAAAAATTACACAAGTAAGGAACTTCCCAGCAAAGTATATTCGCACCAAATCAACTCCAGAATCTCACTGGACACCTCAGTCCTATGTGCCGAGGACTCGTTCTTTTGAAGGGAACGATCTCCGTGCGACCCTCGCATCAGTGTCTTCCCGCACGCGAGTAGCTGACCCACGAGGCTCAGTCCAAAGAATTCTAGATGATTCGAAAGACAGGGATCGAAGTTGACTAAACCATGGACGATAAGGCATCTCTGCTCTGCCTGCGAAACCACGACGTACGCGTGATGAACTAATTCGATCTATTAACTCAAAGAATAATAGGAAGGACGTCTATTAAAATGAACATTCTCTAGCAATATTGTGACATATAGAGTTATGGCCGAAATAAAGATATCGTAGTCATACTTAGATATTAGTGAAGTATTGTTATATTTACGAACATCAAACAACAAACTTCAAATATAAACGCGCAAATTGGACGATAAGTCATTCTGTGGTTAAATATTCCATAGCGTTAAATAACAAAGGATAAAGAAAGAATATAAAATAACACGAACAAAGTGGTGCGATTACGAAAACATTTACTACTTCGCGGGTTAAGTAATAATAATTCTGTTTCTGAATCCTATTACAGAATATGGATATGGGAAACCCATGTCGCACATTCGCTTTTTTTATCGCAGTGAAAGCGACATGTCTTCTTTTCGATCATTCGATCGATGCTCGCTCGCAACGGCAGTGCGCCACTGTCCTATCGAGAGATATATTTTCCGGTCTCGAGATATTCGCCCGAGGCCTTCTCCCCACCCTCCCGCTTGCCCCCTTTTCGCCCCCCACTGCTCCACCCTTGATCCGCCAACCAAGTAACGCACGCAAACAGCGATCTACACCGGGATTGGTCGAGGAGTGGCCACTGACGATTTCCTTCTGCGCACACAACGCGATCGAGTTCAACTGGCGACCCCAATGCATCCTTTGGCTTACACCTCCACACCCCCCACACCCCTCACCACCCTCTCTCGCACCCCTCTCTCGCCCCCCCTCTCTCACTCTCTTTCTCTACCCTCTCCTCCCCTCTCACCATCCCTTCATCTCTCTCTCTCTCTCTCCCCTACCTTAATCCCCCTCCCCCCTCCCTTCATCTCTCTCCCCCCTCCCTTCATCTCTCTCTCCCCTCCCTTCATCCCTCTCTCCCCTACCTTAATCCCTCTCTCCCCTCCCTTCATCTCTCTCCCCCCCTCCCTTCATCTCTTTCCCCCCTCCCTTATCTCTTTCCCCCCTCCCTTCATATCTCTCTCCCCTCCCTTCATCCCTCTCCCACCTCCCTTCATCTATCTCTCCCCTCCCTTCATCCCTCTCTCCCCTCCCTTCATCTCTCTCCCCCCTCCCTTCATCTCTTCCCCCCCTCCCTTCATCTCTCTCTCCCCTCCCTTCATCCCTCTCCCCCCTCCCTTCATCTATCTCTCCCCTCCCTTCATCCCTCTCTCCCCTACCTTCATCCCTCTCTCCCTTCCCTTCATCCCTCTCTCCCCTCCATCTCTCTCATCACTCCCCGCCTCCCTCTCCATAGAAACTACATGGCAGATGAAACAAAGCATGTAGACGATACAGAGAAGAATATACAGTTAACCCTGGATTAACACCATAGTTTGGTTCCACGAAAGCACCGTGTAATCCAAAATTGTGTTAATCGAGACTAAAAATTAATACAAAATAGGAGGTTCGGTTTCCAAAAAAATCTTTCTGCCAAAAATAATTTTTTTTGCAAAAACTGTTTTATTTCGACACTTCTTTTTGGTTTAAAGTTTTACGTATGAATTTCTTTGATAACATTTCAAAAAATGTATAAATTAAGCTCCAACAAAAATAAATCCTATGAATTCAATAAAAAAAGTGAAACATCTTGAAAATTTTAATCATTAAAAATTTTAAGAAATTCATTATCTTGCTTTCTTTTCAATTTCATGGTTGAAGGAAACCAAATTCATTTCCCAAGCACACGCAGTATGGCGTTCTTAGTGCTTAACCCGATTCAAGACAAACGCATCACTCGAGAGAAAAGCCTGTCATTTCTCAGGGTGCCCGTCAACAGGGCTCAAGATCGATTTTTTAAAACAATTTATTAATTTACTTAGAGTAAAGGAGAAGACTCTTTGAATATATAGTGGGGGTTACGTTCTATGAAAGTACAGCGAGAGTCAAAACCGCGATATTCAAAACTATAACACGGCGTGACTATTTTCGGGGCCTAGTTCGATAGTGAGCGGGGGCGAGTCCTATTTATGTATGTACCTATATACATATAAACGGTGGCTCAAAAATGACGTTTTTAAGGAAAATGGTAGTTTTTTAATAAAAAATAGTTACTTAAAGCCATTGTTAAATTTTGGTAAATTTGTAGAAATTTACAATAAAAGGAGCTTTCAGAGGTATTTTTTAATTTAACAGAATTGATCAAATCGGAAAAAAGGACAAGAAAGTGATTTTGCCGACGAACATAAGATCAAGATGCTCGAATGGCAGAAAAAAATTAAGCGAAAAGTATATTTGTTTTTAGAGAGCGTCAGAGAAGAGGAGGATAAGTATTCTCACGTATAAGGGTTCTGGTTATGCTCATCTTAATTTCACACGCAATGAGAGTCTTACCCACTTTTGTAGTGGAGAGGGGGATTCGGGGAGGAACCGGGAGAGAGAGAGAGAGAGAGACTGGCTGCTGCTACTGTTCTGAGATTAACAGCACTCTACACCAGGGGTCCTAAATCTTTTGCCGACCATGAGCCACATTTAACATATAAAGTATCTGGCGAGCTACCTACGAAATATACGAAAGGTATATATAATACAGTGGAACCCCAACATACAAACGTAATGCCTATCATGAAATGTGTTCATAAGTTGAATTGGTTTTTCCATTGGAATTAGTTAATTTTGCTAATGCGTTCCTGAATCATTATCAAAAATCAATTTTCACGTATAAAGAGGGTAAAAAATTACGCTATCAATACATGAGAATTGAGCTTTGTGCGGGACCCCTAATAAAGCGCGGAGCCCTGTTCCAGGGAAACGACTGAACATGCCTCACGCCGGCCCTGGCTACCTCAATAATGGGGTTAGGATTCTAGGTTTAGAGAATATGTAAAGAAAGATAGATGGCAACCCAGGGTAAACACATCAAAATTGAAATAAATATGCAAAAAATAAGAAAATAATTTAAATAAACGTTAAAAAAATGTTTATCTGCAGCTTCTCACCTAGGCTAGCATGGCAGTAGGCTCACTAGAGAAAAGCCTCCCCAAATTAAGTGCTGCCTCTCGTTCGTTGCGATTATATTTGTCACGCTTTTCATCATATCTTTCCTAAGTATTAGAGCTACTCCCCTTTACCCCACTATTTCCCTATATATATATCATCATCATCATAGGTAGTCTGTCCGTAGACAGGTCCGTGATTATGCTTGGTTAAACCTGGTTCTCCATATACTCCTATTTTCCGCTGTCCTCTTTATATCTTGATAACTCTCTTTCCCTTTCAAATCGTCTATCAGCTGAAACCTTTTGCTACCTCTTTACCTTTTCCCATCTAGTTTTCCTTCTAACACGTCTTTAATCATACTCTCTCTCCTCAGGTAATGTCCAACCCAGTTAGCCTTCCTCTTTCTGATAGTCTGTATAATCATTCGCTTCTCTCCTATTCTTCGTAGCACTTCATCGTTTTTCATCCTATCTGTCCATTTTATCTTCAGCATTCTCCTCCAAGTCCGCATTTCAAAGCTTTCCAAGTATTTGATGTCATTTTTCCTTAGCGTCCATGTTTCTGCCCCATACAATGCTATACTCCATACGTAGCATTTTATCAACTTCTTGCGGATATCTTCCCTTATATTCCCTGTAAGTAGTTGTTTCTTTCTCCTGAAAGCCGCTTTTGCTTTTCCTATTCTAGTTTTGATCTCATCCGTACATTTTGCCTCTCGTGTTATGATACTTCCAAGGTATTTATATTCTGAAACTTGTTCTAATGGCTTTCCCCCAATAGTTATGTTCAGATATATATATATATATATATATATATATATATATATATATATATAGGGAAATAGTGGGGTAAAGGGGAGTAGTTCTGATACTTAGGAAAGATATGATGAAAAGCGTGACAAAGATTATCGCAACGAACGATAGACTGATGGCAATAAAGCTAAAAGCAGTCCCAGTAGACATGCTGATAATCCAGGTATATATGCCAACGTCAGCCCATGAAGATGAAGAAATCAAGGAGATTTATGAGCAAATTAGTGACATTTATGAAGAGGAAAGGTAAACTGCATAATAATGGGAGATTGGAACAGCATAGTCGGAGAAGGACAGATAGAAAATGTTGTCGGGTAATAAGGACTTCGGAAGAGAAACCGAGGAGGGGAAAAACTCGTAGAATTCTGCATCAATAATGACCTTGTAGTGACTAATACATGGTTCAAAAACCATAAACGAAGGTAATACACATGGAAAAGCCCAGGGGATAGAATGAGATACCAATAGATTACATCCTAGTAAAACAAAGATTCAGGAACAGCATAAAGAACGCCAAGGCATTGCAAGGAGCAGACATTGATTCAGATCACAGCCTTCTAATACTTGACGTGAGTACAAAGCTCAAACGAATAAGAGAAGAGAAAGGCAGACCTGGGACCTAGAAAAACTGAAAGAAAGGCAGGATGTAGTCAGCATGAAGTTGGAAGATCGACTAAGAAATTTGGAAAACAATCCGAAGACCGTTGATATAGAATGGGATGAAATGAAAACCAGTATCAATGATACCTTGGATAAAGAGATTGGAAAACAAGAGAAGAAAATTAGAAAACCATGGATCACTAAGGAAATGCTGGAGAAAATGGATGAGGGACGAAAATGGAAAACGTTAACAGTGAAAACTATAGACGTATAAACAATGAGTTGAGAAGGGTAACAGATAAAGCTAGAGAAAATTGGATAAAAGGAAAATTTGATGAAATACAACAAATGGAGAAGTTAGGACGGTACTATACGATGTACCCCAGGGCACTGGAATTAGAAGATAAGAAGTCTAATGGAATTCGTGGTAAAGGAATTATGAATACGGATGGGAAGATAGTCTCAGAAACAAAGGATGTAGCACAGGTATGGGAAGAATACATTAAGGAACTTTACAGAAAACAGGCAGGATCGTCAAAATTAAAACTGGAAGATGAGGAAAACATTGAAGAAGACAACTTAGGACCAAGTATTATGGAGAGCGAAGTAGAAAAAGCGATAGTGGAACTAAAGAAAGGGAAAGCCACAGGCAGCGATGGAATACCGGCTGAGGTACTTAAAGTAATGGGATCAGAAGGACTAAATGCGATCACGTAATTAATTAATAAGATTTACGGCACAGGAGAGTGGCCTCGGGATTTCCTAGATGTAACAATGATCCCTCTAAAGAAGAAGCCAAAGGCAATGCAGTGAAAGACTACAGAACGATAAGTCTTCTGTCACACACTTCGATGACCATCGCGAGGATTCTTAATAAAAGGTTGGAGAAAAAGGCAGAAGAAATGCTAGGGGAAGATCAATTGTGTTTCAGAAAAGGACGATGAGATCGAGATGCTATAGGGGTCGTTAGAATCATATCAGAAAGGGCAATAGAGTACAGTCAGGATATCTGCATATGTTTCGTAGACTGGCAGAAGGCCTTTGATAGAGTAACTTGAGTAATGCCTATCGCCGACTCTATTCAATATATACGGAGAAAGTCTAATGCAAGAAGCGTTAGAAGGCACAGGAGATTTCAAAATTGGAGGAAGAATTATAAGAAAAGTAAAATACGCGGATGATCAAGTACTTCTAGCAAGAATGGAAGAAGAACTCCAGAAAATGATAAATAGACTAGTAATAACAGATAGAAAATACGGTATGGAAATAAATACAGAAAAGTCCAAGGTCATTCAAATATCGGACAAAGAAGAGAATCTGAACATAAGTATAGGAGGAAAGCGTTTAGAACAAGTTTTAGACTATAAATACCTTGAAAGCATAATAAAAAGAGAAGCAAAATGTACAGATGAGATCAGGACTAGAATAGGAAAAGCAGAAGCGGCTTTCAGAAGAAAGAAACACCTACTTACGAGGAATATAAGGGAAGATATCCCCAAGAAGTTCATAAAATGCTATGTATTGAGTATAGATTTGTATGGGGCAGAAACATGGACGCTAAGGAAAAATGGCGTTACCTGAGGAGAGATTAAAGACGTGTTAGAAGGAAAACTAGATGGAAAAAGGGATATAGGTAGGAAAAGGTTTCAGCTGATCGACGAATTGAAAGGGAAAGAGAGTTATCAAGATATGAAGAGGACAGCGGAAAATAACACTAAATGGAGAATCAGGTTTAACCATGACTAATCACGGGCGTGTCCACGGACGGACTACCTATGATGATAATGATGATGATGATGTATGTATATATTAGGTCGTCCTCCCGCTGCCCCACTTCCAAGCGCCCTACTTTTATTCGAAACGAGCTCAATCTAACGTCTTATTCACATTTCCCCCTCCGCCCCTTACCCCTTTCCACCCCCTCCCCTTCTCCGCCCCTCCCCTTCTCCACCCCCTCCTCTTCTCCACCCCCTCCTCTTCTCCGCCCCCTCCCCTTCTCCACCTCCTTCTCTTCCCCTCCCCTCCCCACCCCCTCCCCTAACCCGCCCCCTCCCATTCCCCGCCCCTTCCCTTCTCCACTCCCTCCCCCTCTCATTCCCACCCGAGAGGCCACAGCCATGGCGACATCGCGTTTAATGGTTCCTATGGGCGTCGTTGCGAAAGGAGAACCTATTAAGTTCTCCGATGACTCAGTGCGACAGAAAATCCGAACGAGATCCGTCTTTTACTTTCTGATCGCGAAAGTGATTCATGGTGAGAGTTTGAATTGCACGTATCGGCGATCTCCTTGTTCTGCGCTTATGCGCTGACCGTGGGCACGTGGATCCTAACAGCATAAAAAAGAAACCACGCGAACGCGAATTTCTCCCGCACTATATCTATCAGGGAGCATATTCTATGCGCGCATCAAACCGAAGTTTGCAAGGCAATTTTTAAACCGTGCTTACATTTTGTCTCTCTTTCGTCTTCCCAAAATCCGATTATTTGCTCTGCTCGATGAATTTGAGATTGTTGAGCGTGATGGAGTTCCCTCAGACCCGCGCTGGCCTCGGTAGGTGTTACTTTCTTTGAATAAGCAAGATCGCAAGGAAATGAGACGACAGACTCACTTCATTTCAGCAAAAATATTCCAAAATTGAATTTGAATACTTGAGCGATATAGTCGGTTATTGGTAACGATTCTTTCGATATTTCCTTTTCTATATTAAAGATCCTTACGTTTTCCTAGGAAAAAATACCGCTCGCCTATAATGAATTTGCAAAAGACCGTTTATATTATACAAGTTTCAAATGACTATTTTGTAACGATGAAGGATGTCAACAACGAATTCCGTCGGACACGAACTTATCGATCGGCGATGCGCGAATGATTAACCGCCGCTTTCTAGACGTCATCCATATTACTACATGCTAGCGGTTAGCGATAAGTACGATAGCAGTGAGATTCCGATAAGTGACGAGGATATCGAGAGTGTTTGGTGCCGCATAGGTAAAGATGGCTCCAAAAAGGTGTTCATATGCTCGTTTTACAGGACACCTAACGCTGGTGTAGATTGTATTTTAAGTCTCGAGAAACAATTATCAAAGCTTAGACTGATAAATCAAGATAGTATCGTTATAGTCGGTGGTGACTTTAACTTACACTCAATTGATTGGGAAAATCTATGTTTCGAATCTAGAGGTAAAGAACGCGAATCCTGTGAGGCATTAATCGAAACATTCTGCGAGCACTCTCTCCTTCAATTAGTCAGAAAGCCAACGCGATTGGGAAACATATTAGATTTATTAGCAACTAACGTCCCAGAAAGAATAAACAAAGTCACCATTGAAGATGGGATAAGTGATCATCAGGCCGTATATGCAGAGTGTAAGTTGAAAATCGATAGAAACCCCAAGCCTCAAAGAAAGTTTTATATATTTGCTAGGGCAAACTTTTCAAGCTTCAGGTCGCGCCTACGAGAAATACTACCTGGCTTCCGTGATATGACCGAACGATCAGGTGCTGAGTCGTCATGGAAACTATTCAAGGATATAATGCTAGAGAGTATCGATAAGTACATTCCAATTAAATCGAAGGTCGACAATAAAGAGCCACGTTGGTACAATAAGCAAGTTAGGAGTGCGCTTAGGCGTCAGAGAATATGCCACGCGAAAATAAAAAATATGCCGTCTACATCATCCGATGAATATAGAGCAACTAAAGTTAAGACGTATAAGGAATCCCGCGCTAAAGCGAGAACTACTATGCGCGAGGCTTTTACTAACTTCCGGAATAAGGTATTAAATAATTATTTGAAGGAGGACCCTAAAGCGTTTTGGTCCTATGTGAGAGAGGTCCAAGGTAGAGGCCCTACAATACCTTCCCTGCGTAATGACTCGGGTGAAGTTATTCATGATAGCGTAGAGAAAGCCAACCTGTTAAACGGTCATTTTGTAAAAGCATTCACAGCCGTCAGCGACCATTGCGTACATGTTGCACCCGCAATAAGGGGGGGTCTGATGGACGATATAGTATTTTCTGAGGTGGGAATAGCAAAGCAATTAAGTTCCATCAGACATAACAAAGCCACTGGCCCCGAAGAAATTACTGCTCGCGTTTTAAAAGAATTAGCAGAAGAAATAGCACCTTTTCTTCTGATTATCTTCGAGAAATCCATTTCTCGCGCCGAGGTCCCTAGCGACTGGAGGTTAGCGCACGTTACCCCAATTCATAAGGGCGGAGACAAGGAGAACCCAGAAAATTACAGGCCGATTTCTTTAACTTCGATATCGTGTAAGATTCTCGAACATATACTCGTTAGCAACATAATGCGATTTCTTGATAGTAATTTATTGTTAGATGATTGTCAACACGGCTTCAGGAAAGGCAGGTCATGTGATACTCAGCTCGGTCTTTTTGTTAATTGTTTACTGAGAAGCGGAGAAAAGAATACGCAGGTCGATGCCATCTTCTTAGATTTTAGGAAAGCCTTTGATAAGGTACCTCACAGGAAGTTAATAACGAAATTAGAAACCTTAGGCATAAATTCTAAAATCGTTAGTTGGATCCGTGAGTTTTTAAATCATAGGAAGCAGATGGTTGTTATAGATGGGAAATCTTCGAACTTAGTGGAGGTTGTCTCTGGCGTTCCACAGGGTAGTGTAATTGGTCCGTTATTATTTCTAATTTATATAAACGATATCAGCTCAGTAGTCAGAAGTAAAATTAGGCTTTTCGCGGACGACACCGTCATCTATAGAGAAATAAGCGATCCGGAAGACCACCAGTATCTCCAAAATGACCTAGAAGCTATTTCTGCATGGTGTAAGGAATGGCAGTTAGAGATAAACCAAAAGAAAAGCTGCGTCATCAACTTCTGGAGAACCAAGAGTATCTCGTTGAATAATAATTATTCGTTGGACGGAGTAGATATTCCAGTTTCAGACTCGATTAAATACCTCGGAGTCACGATTCATCGTGATCTCTCGTGGGACACCCACATTCGCCGATTGATAGGTGCCGCTAACAAAAAGCTGGCCTTTATAGGGAGAATAGTTCGAAATAGCTCCGAAAAAGTGAAAGAATTATGCTATTTATCCTTGGTTCGACCGCAGGTCGAATATGCTTCAGCTGTGTGGGATCCTTACGAAAAGGGACTCACTAACGAGATAGAAAGGGTTCAGCGAAGGGCAGCTAGATTTGTAAAGAGGAATTACGATAGTAAACAAAGCGTAACATCATTAATAGAAAATCTGAAATGGACATCGTTAGAGGAACGTAGGCTGCAGGCTAGAACTAAACTACTGGAAAAATTTATGTCGGAGGGACTAGCGAATGAGGTAGTAGGACTTATCAGAAGCCCGACGTATTTCGGAAGGCAGGACAGTGATGATAAGATTCGCGAGATTGATTGTAGAACGGAGCGATATAGAGGATCGTTTTTCCCTAGGACGATAAGAGACCATAATAGAAAAAGATGACGTAGGAAAACTATGGACCCTTGGTGCACTGCACCCCCTGCCATCCACCGAAAAGGTGACTTGCAGGGTATAATGTAGATGTAGATGCTTCGCATGAAATAATCATGTTCCAAATCGCGACGACGGGCGAACTTAACTGCTCACATTATGAAACGAACCCATACGTCAATTGAATCGGTGTACAAATTCCCGCACGACTTATCGAACCGCTTGAATTTCCCTATATCGAAGCGCGACCTCGACCTATGATTAGAAACGAACTCACGACATTGTTAAACGCAAGATTCTCTCCCATGCGGGATTCCAGGAGAACACAGGAGAGGAGGGGGAGAGAGAGATGGAGGATGGGAGAGAGGAGGGGGAGAAATACAAGGGGAGGGGAGAGAGAGGTGGGGAGAAAGGGAGAGAGGGAGGAGAGAGAGGTGGGGAGAAAGGGAGAGAAGGGCGAGAATTCAAGGTGTGAGGAGAAAGAGGAGGGAAGAAAGAAAAGGGGAGAGGAAGGAAAGAGGTGGGGAGAGAGGAGAGAGAGAGAGAGGTGTGAGAAGAGGGAGGGGAGAGCGGCAAAGGGAGAGGGGACAAAGGGGTGAGACCATTCTCGCTGCTGTCTAAATGAATGATTTTTCTATGAAGGGATTTTAAGGGAAAATGTTAGACCATTTGAAGAAGCTCATAAACGGCCGCTACGGCTTCTTTCAACAGGGTGACCAACCGTCCCAAATTTGGAGAGACAGTCCCTAATTTTTATCACTCGTCCTGCTTTGTTAAATATCCCAACGTTTTCCCTCTTTTTGAAAAACCATGATATGAATCCCTAATTGTCATTCAAACCGCCTCAGAACACCCTCACCGGTAATACCATAATATCCGGTAAATATGTGTAACGAAGTGAAATGAAAGAGAGATGATGTTGACGAGATGTTCCGTATCCCTTCTCTTACCACATAAGACTCTCCATAGGTGCAATCCAACAGTTTTACCTTTCTCGTCATATATATTGCGAAGAATTGAAGCATATTTCTCTGCTTGAAATAGCAGAGTGTAATCACAGCTCAAGATCTATTTACAAAACGATTCATAAATCGGCCATTTGAAATATATTTACCATGTAATATCTTGGGAATAATTTTGAAACGAGAAAAAAGTCTGCTATGACCGGACTCGGAGAGAGAGAGACGGCTACTCGCGCACCATTGTTTCCCAATGGACGCACGGAACAGCGAACGAGGGAAGCGTCCGTTGGGTGGGTGGTTCGGACGCTATTTGTGATATGGATAGGGAGGAGCGGTATTGATAAAGTGACCAGAAGTCCCTATTTCTGCGTGACAGTCCCGCTTTTGAGCAGCATGTCTCGCTGTCCCCAAAAAACATTAGGAGACGCAAAATTATCCCACTTTTGGACAAATGTATCGATTATTCAAACTTTTTACCAGTAAACTATAAGATATGACTAAAGTGACCTGACGTCCCAGATTCGACTAGCAAGGTAAATTGTCTCGGAAAATGTTCCGCATTGTACATGCGTTAGATTCTCAATCCTACGGCAATTTGAATTACAGGACTTTCTATATGAGCAGTGATAGGCGCATCTATTAATGTAGCTAACGTAAAATGTGTAATTGTTACTTTGCTCGATAAACTCTTAAACAATATCAGATCATACTACAATGGAATATATTTTTTTGTTACATTTCCAGGAAATGGCCAAAAGTCGGACGTCATGTGGTTGCATCGGAATGTGAAGTTCGGTGCTCAATTCCTCGAAGTCATGCATGCGTTTTGATTTGTTTCATTCTTCGTTTCTTTCTCTTGCGGTGCGGTGATGTGCCAGAAATGGAACAAAGCGTTCATTTATAAATATTTCATGAAAAATTATACTTTTATACTCTTTGAAAACGTACTAGTAAATTTTCCCTTACCAAGTTTTTTAAATCCCGCAATAGCTAATCTGAAAGGGTATTGTCCCGCATTCATTAACCTGAAATCGATTTTTTCCCGCTTTGGATGATCTGAAACGGGTCACCTTAGGTATCACACACACACACACACACAGACGAGGAAATACAACTTTAAAGAGAAGCTGTCGCGCGGATACAAGCGTCCGAATTAAAAATTTAATTACGATAGCTTCATGTAATAGAATACATGTAAGTAATAACAAGACGGAAAAGTATACTCCATAAATGGAATACTCAGAGATTTCAAAGGCGTCCTTAATGAGAAATACGTATGAATCGATATCGAAAGATTGGGCGATTCTCGAATTTTTATCTCCGAAATTATGTGGTCTCCCGGACTATCTTGTAGTAAATGTTGCTTTCTATCCGAATAAATTTTTAAATCTATACCTTACAGATTATATAAGGGTGTGGGATAGAAAAACATGGATTTTAATAGTAGTTTGCCGAGGGAACCGTCTTAGAGATCGAAGTAAACAAAATATGCGATGTTTTGCTCGGGAATTTCTCGAATTTTCATCTCCGAAACTATAACTCGTAATTACGTGGCCTCGAGGACTTTCTTGTAGTAAATGTTGTTCCCTATCCGAATAAACATTTTAACCTATACTTTACAGATCGTATAAGAAAGGGAGAGAAAGGTTTGGTATTTCCTTGTTGCTTGACTAATGCCATTTAACGAGATACGAGTATAAGTTTATTCAAGTAATTATGTAAAGTGGAAGTTCTAATTGACGGATTCAGTCACAATCACAATGGCGCGATAAATTTTAATAAGGATAACTCCTACTTAATTTAATTGAAATCCGTCCAGCGGTTTAGGAGATGAAAGTTACGACGGACGGATGAGACGTACCCATAAGGCGTTCCGCTATTACAGCTTCGCTGCTAAAGAACGCCTAATAAATATAAAAGGTATCTAATGAAAATCTTAATAATATTTTAAAAGTCAAGAGCAAAGCCTCTTTCGCCGCGAATAAGAAAATATATATTTATATAAAATAAGACTATTTGAATAAAAATAGAACGAACTAATAAACAACGTCTCGAAAGCGACGTCGAGAAAGCAAGATGCTCCGTAAAGAGAAAACGAGTGCTTTCAAAGAGGGAAGCCATTGGCGCGCCCAACAGAATGCACGCACGACTACAAGGAAAACATTTTATTTGGTGTTTTGGTTTCGCTTCCAATTGGAAAGGGGAAAGGAAGAGAGATTCCTGGAATTGGAAGAGTTAGAACGTTGTCGGAAAGTCGGAGGTGGAATTGGAATCAGAGGGTCTCGGATCGATATTCCTATTCGGAGGACATGGGTTCGAGGCGGATGCGGAGGATAGAGAGAGAGGGAGGGAGGGTGATTTCGCTTTCTGTTTTACATCTACATCTACAAGTTACCCTGCAATTCACCAAGTTGGTGGGTGGCAGGGGGTGCAATGCACCAAACCCTACCAAAAAATTGTCTAACGCAATTCGAAATTTCCTATTGTGATCTCGTATTGTCCTCGGAAAGAACGAGCCTAGATAACGCTCCGTGCTACAATCGATCTCACGTATTTTATCGTCTCGATCATTTTTACCTATATACGTCGGTGCCACAATTATTCCCACTACCTCCTCTTTTAGACATTCTGACCTATATTTCTCCAGAAGTTTCAACCTTGAGTCCAATCTACGGTCCTCCAGTGATACCCAGTTCAAATCGCTCAATAAAGAGGTGACGCTTTCCTTATGTTCGTACTTTTGTTTTACAAATCTGGCTGCTCTGCGCTGTACTCTTTCTAGTTGAATTATGTTAAGCGCTTTAGCGAGAAAGCACTCTCCATTCCTCTCTCTCTACTTCCGCCGGACGCCATCGCTTTCCGCCACACGCGGGTTCGCTCGCGCCGAACCCAGGGTTTCCACCCGCCCCCGGGGCAGTTTCCACCCGCCTCCTGGGCAGTTTCCACCCGCCCCCGGGCCAGTTTCCACCCGCCCCCGGGCCAGTTTCCACCCGCCCCCGGGCCAGTTTCCACCCGCTCTCGGGGCAGTTTCCACCCGCCCCCGGGCCAGTTTCCACCCGCCCCCGGGGCATATTCCACCCGCTCTCGGGGCAGTTTCCACCCGCCCCCGGGGCAGTTCCCATCCGGCCCCCGGGGCAACTTAGCGAGCGTCCTTCTCGAGGGTGCGAGGGGCGAGCTGGAATATAATTCTGACGAGGGAGGTACCGTAGCGGTGGCGTCCATTGCAGTGATGACGCCCCACCGTCGTCGCATCGAATACCTACCTGATGCGAAGGTCCTTCGTTAACGGCCTTTTGAATCGCAGTTCGATTAAATCGACTCGTAGAAAGGAAACATCTCGTTGAGGCGATCGATTGGAGGAGGGGGGGGGGGGAGAAATGCGAGGAACGGAGACGGGTAACACCGAAAATAGAGCAAATACTGGCAACGGAATAGATCGGCTTCAACACTGCGGCCGATTCACCTACGAGCGAACCGCATCCGAATTTAATCTGCACGGTGGACACGATCCAAACGATGATTGCTCTAAATGGCATAGTATCCACGAGCATGGAATGGCCACCACTCACCACGGAGGATCCGTGGCACCCTCCGTCCGCTTGCTTCGGCACTGACATTGGAGGTGCAGGTCTCGACTAACCTCCATTGGAGATGCGCGGAGTGGAGGAGGGCCCTCGAGGGACTCACCCATTTGGTGTCTTCCCACAGACACCCCACAGTCGAACGCAGTCTGCCCAGGAACGGAAGGCACACGCATTTCGGAGAGCCAGAGTGCGTGAGCATCACTCATCTAGACACGATAAACAGTAGAAAAGCGGCATCGGCGAGCGATACGAACGCCACTTTTGCGGGCATTAGGAGGGAAAGGGAGATAAAGGGTCCTCCGCCATCCTCCTGCTCCCCGTCTCCTCCCATCCTCCTACTCCCACTCTCCTACCATCCTCCAAACCCCCTCCCCTCTTCCCAACCCCCTCACCACCCAACCCCCTCCCCTGACCAACCCCCTCCCCTCCCAACCTCTCTCCACTCTCCCGATCACCTGGTTTCGCATTGTAGTGGTAGGAGGAGATGAGCACGAAGAATTGTCGATCTCTTCTCCGGGGAGAGAAAGAGAAAAACAGCCAGGTCACGAACTCATGCACGCTCGTCTCGCGGGTATCTGCTTACGACACGTCTCTCTTTCTCCCTCTCTTACACACTCTCTTTCCCTCTCTCTTTCCCTCTCTCTCTCTTTCACTCTCGCTTTTCCTCTCTCTCTCTTTTCCTCTCTGTCTTTCACTCTCTCTTTTCCTCTCTCTTTTCTTCTCTCTTTTCTTCTCTCTCTTCCCTCTCTTTCCCTCTCGCTCTTTCTTTCTCACTCTCTTTCCTTCACTCTTTATTTCCTTCTCTCCCACTCTCTTTCTCCCTCTCCGTTTTTTACATTTAGAACAATTATGATTAAAATTTTCATTAAAAGTTTTAAAACATGAAAGCATAATCAAAATCCACGAATTCAAGATGGCCGACCGTACATCGCACAGCAACAGCGTAAATATGGCGACACGCTAGACATAGCACGGCTAAGTACGATGTGCATATTAGAGGACAGCGCCGTATTATGCCCTAGGCACTATAGGTACAGAGCCTAGGACCTACGATAAGCTCAATAAAAAACGTTAACATATATGTTTTTAATGTGGTAGTTCTAGTTATTTGGCATGCGTAGGTTGGTACAGCACTCATACTGAAGCCGGTGGCTGACATGCGTAATAAAAAGAGTAGAGTAGCAATATTGCGCATGTCACCATGTCAGCCGATATGGTAGAGCACGCAACTCTCGCTGTAGTATAAGGAAAACCAAATTTCTAGAGTCAGTTTTCTTGAGAAATCCAAAACTAGTTTTCTCCACGCTTCCCCACTTATGTATCATTCTGTTTATACATATACAGTCAAACTCGTTTATAACGAGCACGGTTGTAACGAGGTCACGGCTATAATGAGCAAATGCTACCTCCAAGATAAGTTTACGAGTATTTACATACAAATATTTCACGTATATAACGAGTACGCTTCACGGATATATCGAGCAAACTTCGACCACTTCTCACTGTCTCAAACGCGGTGGCGGTCAGCCCCTTCAATCCTCATATTGACCCAAGATATGTAACCTTGTGTTCTCGAGTCCAGCCTCTACACCCTATCCCTCGGGGAGGTTAAAGACCGCGGCGTTGTTGTTAAAAAATAATCCCTTCGTCCAAACCAAGAATTCCCAACTTGCAGGTACAGTAGCACCCGCGGAGGTCCTTTGTCCTCTCCTCCCAACCCCCAGCTCTTTTACAGCCAGGAGGTTGTGTTTGGAAGGGGGGTAAGGGGCTAAGGGCATGTACAATGGCGCCCGCCCCCGTCGCTCAGCCGAATGCACCCAACACCCTTTCCCACGTAAAGATGGGAAATCCCAGATTTAATCCGTCTCCTCATTAACTCTTCCTGGAATTGGTATGCTCGCAGTTTGCAAAGAAAGTTCGTAGCGTTGATCACAAAAATCAGTTGATTTGAACGAGTAACATGTCCGTACATAAAAGGAAGTGTCTGTCTATTCGCGAAAAGGTTGATATTATTCGAGAGTTAAAACGTGGTGAAAAAAATGTTGAAGTGTGCAAAAAATTTAATTTATCGTCGTCTACGGTTTCAACCTTATGGAAAAACAAAGAAGCGATTTTATCTGCACTAGAGAACAACCTAACAACGAACAAGAAAATGAGGAAGTGTGACTTGGGTACTGTTGATCAAGCACTGCTGGAGTGGTTTAAGACGCAGAGAAATGCTGGTTTCCCCATCAACGGCCCCATTTTAAAGGTACAGGCAGATAAATTTGCAAAACAGTTAGGACATGAAAACTTCACATGCAATAATGGGTGGCTCGATCGTTTTAAAAATCGGCATAACATTGTTTATGCGAAAGTCAGTGGAGAGGCCCTGTCAGCAGATTCAAAAACGGCAAGTGAATGGGTGAAAAGTGTTTGGGAGGAGTGTCGAAAAGGTTACAGAGAAGAAGACATCTACAATGCCGACGAAACTGGACTGTTTTACAACATGATGCCTGATGCAACGTTTAAATTCAAAGGTGACAGATGTGTTGGTGGCAAAAGACCTAAGAATCGTTTAACAGTTTTAATGTGCGCAAACATGAATGGGAGTGACAAAAAAAAACTTTTTGTTATTGGTAAGTCACAAAAGCCGCGTTGCTTCAATAATGTAAAGAAGCTTCCCGTTGAATATGCAGCTAATAAAAAGGCATGGATGACTTCCAATATTTTTCAGCAATATGTAAGTCAGTGGAACAACGAGTTACGGAGGAAAAATAGAAACATTTTACTCCTTGTCGATAACTGTCTTGCGCACCCACATATGCAGGAGTTATCCAATGTAAAACTGGTGTTTTTGCCTCCAAATGCGAATTCTATTTTGCAGCCAATGGACATGGGGATAATTAAAAGTTTTAAAGGCCATTTCAAGCGATTTTTTGTTCTACAGTTGATTGAAAGGAGGGAAAGAGGTTTAGATGGCAACGTCTCTGTATTGGATGCAATTCATTTGATGACAGATGCATGGGACAATGTTTCACCTACAACGATCATAAACTGTTTTCGGAAGTCTGGTTTAATATCGGGAGAATTTTCGATTGATAACCATAACGTTGAACAGTTGTATAAAACTCCTTAAGCCAAAAAAATTGTAGGGTAAGCCCTATGCATTTCGCCCACTAAGTGGGCATCTTCAGGGGAGAACCTGCCTTGGCAGTGAACAAGGTTGAACCTTGTTCACTGCCAAGGCAGGTTCTCCCCTGAAGATGCCCACTTAGTGGGCGAAATGCATAGGGCTTACCCTACAATTTTTTTGGCTTAAGGAGTTTTATACAACTGTTCAACTTGGAGCCAAAGTGATTACGAGCTACCATCTACTGAACCATAACGTTGATGAAGATGATCTACCTCTGTCAGAATGGCTTAAAGAAAATGGAATTGCGAATTTTGGCCATGTAAATGACATTGACAATTTTGTTCATGTTGATGATGATTTGATTACCAGTGGAATTCCTACGGAGAGTGAAATAATAGAGACAGTACAAAACACAGCAGACAGTGATGAAGACATTGTTGAATGTGTCGAAGACACAATCCCGACGAAAGCCAACTTACTCTCAAGCTCAGGATGCCGTGAAAACATTAAATGATTTTTTTAAAACATTGACATTTCCGATGGTGTTTTTAGTGTACTAAATGTAATAAAAGGAAACTTAAGAGACTTCAAAGTGAAATCTATGAAACAGGCTACCATTCAAAGTTATTTTTCTAAAAAGGGGAGTGATTAAGGATGCAGCTGTGAGTAAATTTTATGCGTACAAATGTTTATTTTAAATTTTCTAGTTTATTCTCATTTTTATGTTTTTCCATAAATTTACTAAATAAACTTTCTGTTTATATATTCACTTTTACTTCTTATGTCTTATTTCACCATACGCATGCATGCTTTTGCCTTCACGGATATTAAGTTTAACGGCTATAACGAGCAAAACTAGACGGTCCCGTGGCGCTCGTTATATCCGAGTTTGACTGTATGTGCATGTAATAGTTAGAAACCTACGAGCCATAATGCCTAAGGCCTACGAAATACATAATCTGACCCGGTACGTAAATATAATATTGCAGCGTGTGTATAGGCGGATGTACGTTAACTGGACATACGTTAAGCGAAAACTGCCTGCATTAAAATTTTTTTTGAAAATTTACAAAGGTCACCTATGACATTGGCTATCTAATTTAGACTATTTAATATTAAACTACGAAAGGACTGTGACAATGTAATGAATTATGATAACCCTGAGGGCTTTAGGCTTTTGTAACATACCTATTCAATGGCTTGATTCTTAGTGATATAAGTTTGCCTAAGATTCGAGAGTTTCATTGTTCAATTTCATCGGGTAGTGAAACGCTCTCATTAATGTAAAGTCACTCTCCTTTATTGAAGCGAATTACGACATTGCTTGGCAAACATTTTTAGGCCAGTATGAGGACAACCGTGCGGCAGCCGTGCAATATTTAAACAAATTAACTGATTTTATCAGTACTGATCACCCTCAGGGTTTGGAAAACTTTCTACAGGTCTTCATACTAGCGCGTTGAAGAGTTCAGCGGATCCATTCTATTCATTAATCAGACATTTAGTCCTTTATTCGAAAACCCAACGACCATTTTCCTCGGAAAACAGTCAACTCGAGTTCCCTTCAATTCAATATTTGCTTGACTTTGTCAGGAAGTGCAAATTTCGAATATTAAACCTGCTAAAAATGTCACTCCCGCATCTTCTGTGAAGCTGCCCACTCCTCGATCGAAGTCATCGTTCGTTGTCAGTGAGTACAATATGTGTTGCCCTAGTTGCAATCAGTCACATAATATTAATGGGTGTCCTCAAAATCGGTTCGTTCTGTTTGTCTGCTGTTCGCAAGGCCAACAATTGTAACTCCACTCAGTGCGTGCCTATCGTTCGCCGAGATCATCTCGTGTTTCAAACCATAACGTCCTATCTCGACCAGTCTCGTGCATCAAACACAGGAGTTCAACCCTCTCTTGCTGAGGGCCCATTACACCAGAAACTGCCGAACTCTTATTAGAGCTTCTCATTCGACAGTGTGTAAGCGCGCACGCGAAGCCACAGTCATTACGGCGCACTCTAGACAGGACATCTTTTCCGAAGCGCAAAAGGCGTACCTGCTCTGGAAGCTGGCGGAAGGTTAATCACCATCACCTCTCGCAGCGAGCTTTGGTTAGAGGGCACCACAATTTATTTTTTACTTGCTCATAAGCAGAATTTTAAGGCATTTTACAATGAACGCAACAAAGATAACAAGGATAAACGCGCAGACCATGCCCGTGGCAGGACTCGAACCCACCTTTGGGAACTAGGCACGCTAATAACCATACTGCAGTCAGCCCTGAATAACATGTCAAATAATTTGCAAATGATCAATAAGGTATACGTAAAATGAAAAATAAACTAACTCTACAAGAAATAAACACGTTTAGAGCAGGTTTTAGGCGTGGGCGACTTCCTCGGCATTAATGGCGGGCGTTTCGACCGCGGAGATTTCGGCTCCGGATGTTACTGTTACGAAATTGTGCTGGAGCGGACGTTTCAAACCACTCGATGATTTGAAAGGAATACGATACATATTACTATATTATATACCGATAAATGGAGTTTGGTATTATTTTAATCATTCGTTCGCAAATTACACTAAGATCTGCTTCTGATATCAAAAGATATAAAGTGAATCAACAAAAGGAGGTATTGTTTTATTTTTTAAATGAATAGAGTAAAATCTGATTTAAAATGCTATGATTTTAAACCAGTCAACAAATGTAAGAATAAATTATTTATTATGTTGCAAAATCGGCGATTTAAATCGAATCAACAAATGGAAGAAAACATTATTTTTTCCTTAAATTATTAGAGAAAAATAATTTTTTAAATCTCCGATGATTTAAAAGATATCAACGAAAAGAATGGTGGGCTACGCTACTTGCAATTGTTTGGTTTGGTGCGTGGTCTGATGGGATTCGTTACCGAGGGATTTGTAGGGAATGTCTCGAATGAGGCAGTATTTATTCTTTAAATGACAGAGAAATCTGTTTTTGAAACCTACGATTTATTTTTGGCTCTAAAATAAAGTGGGATGTTTTATTTCAATTCAAATTAAATTTTGCTAAAGAATACATATAATAACTTACTTGTTGATTTATTACGAATCATTAGTATGAAATGCTATACTCCTACAATCGGCCAATAAAATGGCGACCTATACAGTAAAGTTTTCCCAGGGCCCCGTATGTGTTTAAAGCGACCCTGTCTATAGGATTTCTTCCTTCCTTCTCTCACTCTTCCCTCCATCCCCCGGACACTTGCCCTCTTCTTCCCCACGCCCCTCCCTCCGGACACTACCCCTCCTTCTCTGATAAGTCTATCAGAGATTCAGATACACATATATTGTCTTGAAACGGGTTAAGGTGTTACAGAAGAATACCACAGGGCGATTTTTAAATAGCATAGGTCCCTAATTGTTATAAAGATGACGATCATTAAATGAAGATGGTAACAGTTTGGTTATCTGGCGAGTTGTTAATTTCACAGAAATAATTTACGAATATTATGCATAATGATTAATTTTTACATGACCCTGAATTAACTTCAATACGACTTGAAACGATAACGAAATTCATGTATATCCCATAAGGCATAAGGTGAAAGTGGACTATGACGTAATCTAAAGCTATATGGGATTGAGTTCCTTTGGAACCATTGAAAACATCATTGTATTTTATGCTATCATTTTCTTTTGATATATTTATTCTAATCGCAATGATTCCTTCGATCACGTGACACAAACGCATTATAATTTCAGTAATAATATCCATCATTTCGGATTATATTATTATTATTATTATATTATTACGTTCCCGAATTCTTTCTGGATAGAGAGAAGATTAACCGTCGCTTGCAGGAATATTTCAAGAATCTAGCAATCCAATCGCCCATCAAATAAAGGGCTTCGAAGAAGATGAGATTGGATGGTTGTGTCGAAACAGATCTCCTATCACGCAAGGCCAAAACCTCTATCTTATTTCCATTAACTTCAATTATTTTTAGTGGTATTAGCAAAACCTTTCCCCTTTCGTCTTCTTTGTAAATGCGTTTATTTGCTCATACATCTCTTCGATAATTTCATATAACTATATACACATATAAAGGCATTTTTATTTTTTAAATGTAGGCCTAATGCATAATGTAAATTATTTAATGAAATTTATTACATAGTATTAAGTAGACGTGGATGATTCGCACTGCATGGTATCAGCAATCTGTACAATCTTTGTGGTATTGCTCCTTATCGCTAGCGCATGTAAACGTCCACGTGATAATCCGTTACATTGGACCTATACTTGGATTTTATATCTCAATGCTGGAAGATGCTGATTCATAAAGCTAGGTGGAATAAAAAAAACGCTGACTTTTTCTCAAATTTGGATATTTTTCTTTTATGAGAAGATTCCCAAGTATTTTTTCTGATGATCCTGATTTGATTTGGAGGTCACTTGGCAGTGTTAAAATTTCATTTTCAACATTAGAATTGTCCATATGAAATAATGACGAAATTTCCAATGCAATTTCTTCAGCATCTATGATGACATTTAACACGAAAGAAACATCAACGGATTCTAGTACTGCAAAGTCATGGAAGCGCCTGTCAAAGTCAGTGATCAATATTTTCACCTGTTCTGCATTCCTAGCAATGTCAGAAGTTGCGAGTTCCTGGGCTTTCTAGATCTTATGGAATTTTTGCCAAATGTCACACTTCCTTCGCTGTGGTTGTGCGAAGAGCAGTTTTAATTTTTTAAGGTAATCGTAGAAACAATCATCTAAATGGTCATTAACAGCCACACTTCATTTTTAAGCTGCATATATTCATCAACTCTTGAAACCAGCAAACCTTTGATTTAAGATAATTAATTACTACAAGCTCTGGGGTACAGCCAGAGCCGTGCCGTGGGTATGTGCCGCCCGTGTGCAAAGTAGAATTTGCCGCCCCAAACTAATTTTTTAAAATATTGCAGTTAGAGAAAAAAAGCAGATGAAAACTCATAACAATTATATTAACGTATTTATTAGTTACTAACATATATTACTAACTTTTTAATATATTTTGTAACAATTCTGAGCGAAAATGTTTAAATTTTATAATATACAACCAACAGTTACATGGTTTGTTGGTTACATGATTAGGTAGTTTATCAAAAACTTTATTTTAATAAACATTTACTTTGCGAGCTTTTAGATTGGAAAAGTTTTTTATGACATCATCTACATCTCAATTCTCGCAAATAACAGATAAAGATGAAAGCCTATTCTGCATCATGGATAATTTTTTATTCTTTTTAATTTAGAGAATGACCTTTCTCCTAACGTAACGGTAACGGGAAGGGTTAATAATATACTTTGGGATTGTGCCATTTGTTTTGTGTTTAAGTCAAGATTTTCATCTGAAAACAGTTCAATCAACGCATCGTAAATTTCTGGAAAATTGAATCTTAATGGTTTTATAGCTTCAATACTGCTTTCCCATCTTGTATCAGAGAGTGGTTTTAATGTCAAAATATTTATATGTTTTTTCATAACCTGCCATCGGTGCGTAAAAGAAGAGAAAAAATTATACACTTCTTGAGCAATGACAAATAAATTGATTGATTCGTTAGTGACCTTAGCAACATCATTCACAACGAGGTTAAGAGTGTGAGCAGAACATGGCACAAAGATAACTCGAGGATTTATATTTAAATTTTTTTTTGCAGACCGTTATTTTTCCCTTTCATATTAGCTCCATTATCGTAACCTTGTCCCCTGCATATTTATGCTTATTTCTTTTTCTTTAAATATAAAAAATAATAAAAACCAATACCTGTTGTATCAAAAACAGGACAAAATCATAAAAAATTCTCTCTAATTTCAATTTGTTTATTTCCAAATTCAACAAGACAAAGCGAAATATTACACTTATTTGTTAAATGTGACTCCCGTCTGGAGTACAATCTAATATAATTGAGGGTTATTCACAAAATTTTAACAAATTTAAAATACTTTGTTATTTTTAATGAGATAACTGAAATAATTTCGTTTTGAATTCTATTTTCAAGGAAATGTGGCATACTTTCTTAATTTTTTGCACTCAGATAATATGTTCTGCTATAACAGCATCAAATTTGCTTGTCATTTCTACCAGTTTTAAAAAGTTTCCGTTGTTCGATTCATATAATGTGCTGGAAGTTCCCCGTAAAGCAAGGTTCTGTCTAAACTTTGTGGTGCATACAATCCTTTCAATAACCGCATGCCAACGTTTCCTTTAGCGATCAATAATACATTGATTTTCGTGATCAATAGAGGTATTAATTTTTAAATCTCTGAAAAGCTAAATCCAATCCTTGTATGCTTTCATATTTTGACCACTTTTCTCATGTCTACTTAAAATTTGAGACAAATGCTGCCAATCACTACAACCAATTAAACTACACAAAGTTGACTTGACTCCAAAATATTTACAACAAAAGTAATAAACAGCTACTTTTGACAGAATAAATCAGCCAACTTCTTGCTACCTTTTCACCGTTTCTAAGATTCCATAATGATAGGCATTTGAAATTTTTCTACCATACTTATCTTTGGAAAAATTTGAATTGCACACTTTAAAAATAATATTAGCCGGTACTTTTCTTGTATGAATTCCGGCCACAAACTTGGATCATCTGAAAGATTACTTAAAAAAACTTCCGCTTCTGAATCCGGATCAACATTACGTTGAACCTCTTCTTTAGCATTATCCACAATCTCTTGAATAAGAGGGTGCATAATGTGGTTATCCATTGTCTTGATCACTCCTTGCTCTATATTCTCGTCCAAAGCTACATTTAAAGTCGAAGCGGAATTGTCTTTTGTTTAAAAAAGTTATTTGAAGATTAATTTTTAAGCGTTCTTTACAATAAGTAAAAAAGAACGCATTTTGGTCAGGTCGTGTCCGTCCGTCCGTCCGCATATTTCATCTCCGAAACTACTCCGCGGATATTCATGAAATTTGGTATTTTGGACACAGGGGAAAACAAACTAATAAATCGATATAAATGGTGCACGTATCCTAATCGGGGATGCCACTTTACTGGTGACAACATTAACCTTTTCTTTATATCTCGTAAAATATCACTTATAACAAATAATCTTTACACTTAATTTGTAGATTTAATCAAATAAGATAGGTTTTGTTCAGTACATTTTTATTGAAGGAGCAGCAGATTTCAAGAAAATCAAATGAGAAAGTCGTAATTCGCTTTGGACTTAGAAAAACTTTCCCGTGTTTTTTAATTGCTGTTAACAAAACAATCTTCGTGGAAACTGAAGTAAACAATATATGCTCTAAATACCTAATTAGTTTAATCTTCTTTCGTGCGCACGCAACATTTGGAAAATGAAGGGAAATGGATTATCTACGACGTATAAATGAACGTAAATACATCTATTTTCTTTACGTATACACAGCGTAGCGTTTGGAAGTGAAAAGAAATGTGAAATTTATGAAGGAGTGAACGTGAACATAAAGATTACATTACTACTATTCGAGTGGGGTAAGTTTTAAATAATTGTCGATTGTTTTATTAATTATAACCGATTAGCAAATAAATCACTAAATAAAAAAATCGATATTTATCTTTTTTGACATGATTGCATAAATCGTAAAGATCGCCTCTGCATCATATCTATGCACGCATGGTGTGCGCATCTTTTCTCTTTTGTTCTGTATTTCCTTACAATTCTTTTTTTCTATACTCAGACCCAAAAAATCGTTTTCTTTTACCAGCAGGCATCTAAAACAAGGATTAATTTTTAATAATGAAAATAAAATCAAAACTTAAACACCAAATTATGAAAAATATCAGAATAGAAAATTGAAAATGAAGCAGATAAATGATTGATTGATTGATTGAATGACATTTGTGTTTACAGAGGAAAAATTAAACGTCCACACAATCGAACTGACCAGAACCGACGGCATCAAATTAAACACTCTTTAATTTCAACAAAGGCATAACAGAGAACATCCTTAAACTATTATGTAAACTGTAATTCTCGTTATCGATATAAATGGTTCTTTACAAAACAATAGACAGGCCTGTTAGTGTGATTGTGTTTAGCATAAAAAACTTCTGGAAAAGTGCGAATAACTTGCTTTAATTTTCAAACAAACAGTAAAAATCAAAATCAAGATAAACTACTTAAAGCATGAAAAGTATTCTTTGATTGAAATTACTATTAGCTCTTACATCCTGAAGTTCTGAAGTTGTCATTTCCAAAACACAAATCACTCTCACTGTTGAGGAATAACTTTTTGAATGCAAGAAAGCGCTGAAACAGAAGTACATTTCTGAAAATAGATGCAACTTCAAAGGAGGTCAACACAAGACTACTGGGATCCTTTCTCAAAAAAGCCTTTTAAGGCTAAAAAGTTAGAATTTGAGGTGGGGTCAAAGAATAATGACCATCTTGCAAAGAAATAAAGCTTTTAAAGACTTTCATATTGGGGACTAGGAATATTGTAAACATTAAACAAGTTGCAAGGGTATTGGGTCTGGCGGTAGGAATTCGTGCAATTTAGAGGCTCCTACTAGCAGAAAATAGAGTAATAAAATAGTAAATTATACGAAATTGCCATTTTCGGCCATGCTATTTTGAACACCCAGAATATCCCTAATACGAAGATTTCACAGAGGATTGGGGACATTACTCCTATTTTCTGTCATTCATAAGACAACTCTGCCGCCCAAACGCAATTTACAGGAAGGCCCCCTCCTACGTGTTTTACCATGGCTGGGGCCTAGAACGACACTGCTCCCAACCAATTGCCAATATGCCCCAGGGATGCGCGAGAAAAAGAGAAGCGTAAAAAAGTAATAGCCTTCGGTTTAGGTTCGGCTTGCTCCATTCCGAAAAAAGAAAGCAATAAATGTAGGGGGTTTGTGCTCAAGTTTGTACCCGCCTTAAACTTTTGAAGATTGCTGCTCACTGCCTTCCCCTAGAAGCTGCCGCCCGTGTGCAATGCACACATCGCACCCATGGTAAGCACGGCCCTGGGTACAGCACCTTCCCCAAAGAAGGTCCTGCTAATTACTGAATCACAGATATGATTTCGAGCGTTTTAAGGTAATTTATGAACTTACAAAGAAAATAATTCTCATTGTTGCTGAAATTGATATGTATGCGAAGGATTAAGATCTAAAATCCAACTTCTAAACATACAAGCTATGTTCATTTGGCAAAAATAACTGTAAGAATAATTATTGGAAATATACAGATAATGTAATCAGTAGCATACGAGCACGCCGGCATAAAAACTTCAGAGATCTAATTAAAAGAAGAGGGCGATTGATGTCTTAAGCATCCTTGCCCTACAACATGCCTCTCTCTTCCAAGTTGTCCATAGGAACTTCACGAGCTCTCTGTCCCATCTGTCTTTTGGTCTCTTGTTGTTTCTTGTGATCCATCTGATAACGCAGATCATTTCTCCTAGCAATATGAATGCCACTTCAGCGCCTTCACTCTCGTAATCAGACTCCCGTCTTCTTTCTTGTCCAGTCGTTTCTTTTGCCATCGATCCTAGCATACATTTCTCCATGATCTTTTGCGTTGTTTTCAGGCGCTGAACTGTTTTGGCGTTCATGGTCCATGTTTCGCATCCGCAGGTTAGAATAGGAAGAATATACTGCTCATGCAATTTCCTCTTGAGAAAGACTGGGGTATTTCATTTGAAGATGTTTGTTTCAACAACATGATAGGAGAGTGTTCAGTGCATCACAAAGAGGTGCGTTCCATGCCATGGAGTATTTGAAACTAAACGATATCCTTTGAACGAACGTTCTCCATAAAACAACAAAACACCACTAGACATTTCTTCCCTCCCCTAAGTTGGTGCTTTCTCAAACGTATTTATGTCATTTTAGTATAACGAATCAGATATATTTACCATGTTCGCCCGATTACAGGTCGACCTCGAATATAAGGCGACCTCCTATTTCAGAAGCCACGCGAAAGAAAAAAATTGGGGTATTGATACTAAATTTGTGTTCCAAAATATCTGATCGGTTACACTTATTTTCCAGTGTAAATATAATTAGGGGATAAGATTTAATAATAATTTCGACAAAACATGTACATCTATTGGCTTCCTGTGATATACATTACATTATTAGTTTCATTTCTAAATACGGGATGAAGGCTGGGTCTAATGTAGAAGAAATATCATTAGTTGATAGCTCGAACACTTTTGGCTCCAATTAATCAACGGTAAGAAACTCCTTCAGCCAAAATTATAGGATTATTCCCAATGAATTTCACCCACCAAGTGGGCATCTTCAGGGGCGAACCTGACCTGGCAGTCGACCCCTGTTCACTGCCAGGTCAGGTTCGCCCCTGAAGATGCCCACTTGGTGGGATTGCTGAATATGATCCAATACACTGTGAAGTGTACTGGCGGGTACCATTACCAGCTTAGCTATAAATGGTGATCTATGTTGTACAAACGATCTTAGTTATCAATTGGCCACTATGATAGGGCAACTAAAGATGTCCCTCACTCCAAGCGAGGTCGCTTGTTGGGAGGGAGGGATTCCTGCGAGTCTAGGCTGGCGATGGGTCGCTTATAGCGGTCACACCACCTAGCCAGGATCTCGCAGAGCGCATTCACCTCTCGGTGCTGGGGGGCTGCCGCCTTTGCGTAGAATTCCCTGGAAATCCTCGGCAAGAGGACGTCCAGTGATTCCACGCTCCCGTCTTCGTGCATCCGGCTGACACAATCGTATCGGGTACTACCGAGTATTAGCCGGAGTGCGATGTTTTGCACGACCTGGATCCTGAATAGGGAGGTCTTGGACACTCCGGACCAAACCGGAGCTGCGTAGGTCATGACAGGCCGTACGCAGCTCAGGTATAGGCGTATCCGTATGTCGGCCGACAAGACACGCGAGCTGAGGATGGGACGAAGTCTCATCAGGGCCCCGAGTGCCTTGCGGCGGACGCTTTCTACCTGAGACTTCCAAAGAAGCCTCCGGTCCAACACAACGCCAAGGTAGGTGACCTCTTGGCTCCAGGGGATTACCTCCCCCATCACCGACAGGTCGACTCCAAGCGGCGCTCCCCTTCCAAGGTGGAAGATGACCGCTACTGTCTTGGAAGGGTTGTCAGCAATGCGCCATCGACGATACCAGGTGGCCAGATCGTCGACGGCGTACAGCAGATTCTCAACTGCCGCGTACTTCTTGGTCGAACGCAACAGGAGCGCCGCGTCGTCAGCGTAAAGGGCGAGGACTGTGTTCCACCCAAACCCCCTAGGGGGGTCATGGGTGTAAATGTTGAAAAAGGTGGGCCCCAGGACGGATCCTTGCGGGACACCGGCGCAGATTCGCCGCAGTCCCGATCCGACCCGGAGCCAGAACACCCGGAAGGTCCTGCCCTGTAGGTACGACTGCACTAGTCGTACGAACCAGACTGGCATCTGGAGTCGAACCATTTTCAACAGGAGCGCACAGTGCCACACGCGGTCGAAGGCCTTCGATATATCAAAGAAGGCCCCCGCGACCGCCTGCTTCCTGTTGAAGACGTCGGTAACAAAGTCGGTCACTCTACCCAGTTGTTGGGTAGTGGAGTGCCCCTCGCGGAAGCCGAACTGTTCGTCCGGGAGAATATGCTTCTCCCGGAGGATGACGTCCAGTGGCTTCCGGAGTAGACGCTCAAAGATCTTCCCGAAGACAGCCAGGAGCGAGATTGGCCGGATGTCTCCGGGACCAATCTCCGTCCCTGGCTTCTTCGGGATACACACGATCTTTGCCCTTTTCCAGGCTGACGGGAAGTATGGAATTCTGACACAGCCGTAGTATACGGCGGTCAGGAATTCTATCGCTGCGACGGGGACCTGCCGCAGGACGACGTTGGGAATAACGTCGTCCCCCGGAGCCCTCCTCAACCCGAGAAGGCGAACCAGTGCCACGACTTCGCCGCTCGTGAATCGAGGAAGCTCCGCTTCCGGCAGGGGATCCCGATCCAGCAAACCCAGCACCGCTGCGATGTCCTCTTTCACCGCATCTGACTCTGTTGTGGCTGGATTCGGACAGAACACCCCTTCGAGGTATTCTGCCATCAATCCGGCCTTCTCCTCTGGGGAACTCGCGACGCAGTCCCCCCGGACAATAAGGGGATCGCGCCGCTGAGGTCCGCATAGGCTCGAACAGGTCTTCCAGACTGAATGGTCCTCCAGGCTGAGGGTACGGAGATGATTCTCCCACACGTCAGAGCGCACGTCTTGCAACATGTGCCTGAAGGTCCTGGTCAGACCATCCAGCTGGAGTCTGAGACCCAGCGTCTGATGGCGCTGCCACCGCCGTCGGACGCTGTTTCGCCGGGTGATGGTCTCCCGGACGACTCGAGGCAGGGCGATGCGGACGGCCTTGGCGTTAACCACCTTAGGCACCGCAGCGTCCATGGCCTGTTGGACGGGAGGTGATGAGGTCGACCATCCTGTCGGCCTCATCCCTCGTCTCAGGCAAAGTCGGCACGACCGGCAGCTTTTCTGCGATGTATTCGCGGAAGTACTGCCAGTCGGCTCTCGCGAGGTCCAGACGCTGCGATGGTGGGACTCACACGGGCGAGTTCCCCAGAATCAGCAGGGTCGGATTGTGGTCCGAGGACAAATCGCACAGTGAATGCATGCTCAAGGATGCCCTGAAGTTGTCGACGACAGCAACGTCGAGGACATCCCCGGAAGGCAGGAACGTCGGCTCTGTAGGGGCCAACACAGTCAGCCCCTCCTCGTCTGCCAAGTCCCGCAATCTTGTGCCCCTCGGATTGGCGACTCTCGAATGCCAGCTGGCATGCTTGGTCGCCGATGACAATTGAGGGGCAGCCGTCTCCGACGAGATCCATGACCTCGTCCGGGTCCCACGCCCTCCTAGGCGGATAGTACGCCGAGGAGACCCTGATCCATTCGGAGTCGGTCAGCACGTCGGCAGACACGGCCTCCATCGACCTGTTTGATCGCTCCCGACACGGGCGATGCCTTACAGACCGATGGATCAATAATGCACACCCACCCCGCCCCTGGTCGGCTGTCCGGGCCTGTCGGCACGGTAGATCGACCATCCCGGTACCTTCCAGGAGTCCGATGGGCGGAGGTGGGTCTCATTGACTGCGGCCACGATGGCGTTCTTCTCTTGCAGGAACGCACGGAGTTCCTCCGTATTCTTCTTGACTCCCCGTGCGTTCCATTGCATGATGATGGAGCACCCCCTAGTCGCCATTATTAGGTGACGAGGCGCGCTCCTTCACCAACTCCTCTAGCAGCGATAGGAGGAGTCGTCCGGAAGTTGAGGAGATGTATCTCTTCAACGACCTGCATATCATGGCCACCGTGGTCCAGAAGTCTGGGTCCACCTCGGACCCAGCGACCTCTGGCTCGACTTCACGTGGCAGACGAGTCTTTGCTGGTGCGGTACCCGCAGGCGGGATCACCACTTCCGCAGTAGGGACGGTGAGTACCGTCCTCGCGGCAGCCTTTTTCTTAGGTTCGGCCATGGGGGTCGTGGTCGTCGCGGGGCCGTCAGCAACGGCTACACTCTCCACTTCCATGACCGATTCGGCCATCTGCTTCTCTCTTATCGCTAATTCTTGTGCGGACTTCCTCCTTTGCTTCCTTAGGAAGGTCTTGGAGGGAGGACCAGCTTGCTCCCGTTGAGCAACGGGAGCCTCGGCAAGGGGCGGCACGGAGGGCGACCCTGAATAAGATGGGGCGGGATCTGGGGCAGGTACAGCAGCAGGCTGCTGCCCTTCCTCGTGTTTTTCTAGCGCCTCAAGGTATGCATTCCTTGAACGAGGACGGGTGGTCGCCCTCGCAATTGGCGCATCTGGCCGGTTCGTCGAGTAGCTTGGGGAAATCAGCGCCCTTGTGCGGACCCGTACACTTAAAGCACCTCGTGTCGCATCGGCACGCATACAACATGTGGCCGAACCGCTGACAGTTGAAACATGTCAGCGGTCCGCGGCTGCCGCGGAAGTGCTCGACCTGAATCGAGCACCGGCACACCTTCTTAATTTCATTTGGGAGAGGAGCTCTGGGAGTCCTCTCCACGTTGACAACGAATCGCCCAATGAGGACTCTTTTGCCGTCTTCCATCGCTGTCATTTGTCGGACCTTCCTGACCACGAACCCTTTCGCGGTTAGGTCCGCCGACACGTCCTCAGGCGTGTATCCCCTCCCAACTCCCTTCAGGAGAAGGCGCATCCCCTGCACCGACTCCAGGAGCTGGGTATGGTACTGGACGCCTGCGTCGTCCAGTACCTTGGTTGCTGCCCTGTGGTGGTCCGCCGAATGGACCACCACTCTGGTGGAGGCCCGACAAACCTCCAGCTCATAGTCATCACCAATGACCTTGCTCAGCTCATTGGTGATGACCATATGAGACACGATGCCGTATACCACTATCGGTGATACGCGCAATCGTGTCCTCGCTCCTTCGCCGGAATTTCCGGCGTGACCTTTCTTATGGGCCTTTCCACCGGTTCTCCCGTTAGCATTTGAGGAAATCTTCTTCCTCTTTGCCCTGCAGCGGGTAACCTCCGTGAACCCTCCCTCATGGTCTTGACTATCCTCGTCGGACGAGGCGAGGATAGTTCCCGAGCGGTCGGCTAACGAGGCGTCGGCGGGGCCGACGTCCTTCGTCACAGCATTTTTCCTTTTGCCACGGGTACCCTCCGTGGCGTCCATCGCTTCTGGGGCTGCGTATTTTTGGCCCTGCAAAGGGCCGTTTTCCGCCGCCACACTCGGGGCCTCTGCTACCCCCAAGTCCGATGCAGAGGAGGGCAGGACGTCCTCCACATTACCCAGGGGGACAGAGGCGCCGACGACGGCGACATGACCCTCTGCCAGAAGGGGGACTAGTGCTGAATTTAATATTTGCACTCCTCCAGTGGAGGCCTGTGCAGTATTTTCCCGCTTAGCCGAGGGACCAACTTCTTCGATCACCAGGGCGGCAGCATCTGGAGTCGATCTAGCTAGATCTCTAAGCCCTTGCGGGGTAACTTTCCCGAAGCCGCTGGGCGGCTCGACCCGGTCAATATGGAGGCTCCCTTCATCAAGGGCAGCCGTACCAGTAAGCCCGCTCGGGCAGTCAATAGATCTTACCGGCAGAGCCGGAGTCCCTAGTGACGAGCCGCTATGCGGACACGACCGGGAGACTTGGAGGCCCCCTTCCTCAAGGGCGGCCAACACCGCAGACCCACTCAGGTCGATGGCCATGATGGCCGAATAAATGGCGGAGGCCCTTTTCAGGGCCACAACCCAAGCAAGAACTAGCCTCAGAAGGCTAGTTTAGGCAGTTTGGAGACTCCCGAGTGATCAGAAGGGACTTGTTAGCCTTCCCTCGACAGCCACGACCGGCAAGATGGAGCGAATATCCCCAATTCACAGTAAAACCGCACTGGGGGCTCACTGTAAACAGCTGACAGTCGCAAAACCTCGTAAAGCACAATGTGCGTAGATTTTGAGAGTACTACGTGAATAGGCCAATCAAGACTCAGGGCTCTCGGCGAGCATACTTGGTGGGTGAAATGCATTGGGAATAATCCTATAATTTTGGCTGAAGGAGTTTCTTACCATTGATTTAGAAGAAATATGGCAGCTGCTGCGCCATTAGCATTAGTCTTTACCTGGCTGTTGAAGTGAATGGACTTACCTTTCACTTGCTCCTACGAGCTCCTACGTAGCCTCGAGCGACTGGAGTAGCTGTAGCATTAGAGTAGCTGTAGTGTTAAGTAGAACTAACAATTTACTTCATTCTATTGTTATCCTTCGGTAATTTTATTTAACATTCCTTTAAGTTATGTAATTAGTTTTGTTATAACATCCACGTTATAGTTTTTATTTTCTTTACCGTAATAGTTAACTTTTAAGTCTCGTAGTTTCTTGTTAGAAATTTCATTCTCCCCTTTAGAAAATAATATTTATATCATAGTAGTTATTGTGTATTAGCATATTCTCGTTACATTTGTAAGGTTGTTTTAGTTTTACGCTCCATAGTATTTATATTTTTCGTTGTTGTGTACTATCATCTCCTGTGCGTGATCTAACCTTGTTTGTGTTGTTTACGCCTTTCACTTTATACCTGCGTTTGACCCTTTCTCGTACGCTACACGAAGAGCGCCCCCGCTTTAAAACAGACCAAATTCTTTAGCCTTATCCCATTTCAGCTTTTGTTTTTATATTGTAACTCTTTTGCGTTAGTATATAAATTAGGTAAGTTTAGGATGGCTTCACCGAGGACTCCCGTTTCCTCCTTCTTGTGCGCCGCTGGTTGCGAGGCCATGAGGGCTCGAATCACGGAGCTAAAGAGGGTGGTTGCGGACCTCCTTCAGAGGGTGGAAAGGTCCGAGGCAGCCTTGGTTCGTGTGGGGGGTGCAGGGTC
Organism: Tanypteryx hageni; assembly: GCA_028673005.1. NCBI lineage: Eukaryota > Metazoa > Arthropoda > Insecta > Odonata > Petaluridae > Tanypteryx > Tanypteryx hageni. The sequence continues at coordinate 5,466,506 of CM054117.1, forward strand.
ATCCCTGAAAGCTCGCCGCGCCAAATTGGCGGCCCGGGTTCATCTGGGTGCGGCAGCCGGTAGAGCGATCGGGGTTGACTCTGACTCCTTACCGCGGGCTGAGGGTCCTCGGGCTGGGAAATCAGATGAGTGGAGAGTGGTGTCCACTCGGGGAGATCGTGGGCGGTGCTGCGGAGGCAGGGAGTTGGGAATGATTCGGCGGACTCTCTTCCTGTCACTAATAGGTTCGAGGTGTTGTCGGAGGACGACTCCACGGTGCTGAGGTTTGGAGTAGAGTTGAAGGTCTAAACCGAAGGCTGTGGAATTTCTGTCGGGACTTGGGAGTGGACTTCGTCGACCTACGACCGAATATCGAATCGTGCAGGGCACCACTGGATCACTCTGGTGTTCACTACACGCCCGAATCGGCTCAGAGAGTAGCGAGTAGGATTCTCGAACACAGTAGGGATTTTTTAGGCTAGAGAGTAGGGCAGGGTGTAGGTCAGTTTTGGGTCAGGGGATAATCGATGCATTTGTAGAAAATAAGAATCCCGAAAGATTATCTAATGATAGAATATACACCGAGCGTAACATGCAGCACCAATTTCGCGATAGATCATTGATAGAATGTTCCGTAAAGGGCGTGACGGGTCGCAATTCCAATTTTGATGCGACGCCATACAGTCGTGTGAGTGATTGTGATGGGAGCGCATGTAGTTTTAGAGTGGAAGAGAAAGTCAAGCTTGGGATTAGTATGCGAAGTGATAGTGAGAAATTAAACGTCGTCGTACTGAACTGTCGCAGCATCAGTAGGAAAATTGCAGAGTTCGAGCATCTTATTCGCAGTCTGCATGCCGACGTCGTGATAGGCACAGAAAGTTGGTTAACGGATGAGATTCAGAGTCAGGAGATATTTCCTAGAGACTATCGTGTCTATAGAAAAGATCGCGCTAATAGATCGGGCGGGGGAGTTTTCATAGCGGTTAGCGATAAGTACGATAGCAGTGAGATTCCGATAAGTGACTAGGATATCGAGAGTGTTTGGTGCCGCATAGGTAAAGATGGCTCCAAAAAGGTGTTCATATGCTCGTTTTACAGGACACCTAACGCTGCTGTAGATTGTATTTTAAGTCTCGAGAAACAACTATCAAAGCTTAGACTGATAAATCAAGATGGAATCGTTATAGTCGGTGGTGACTTTAACTTACACTCAATTGATTGGGAAAACCTATATTTCGAATCTAGAGGTAAAGAACGCGAATCCTGTGAGGCATTAATTGAAACATTCTGCGAGCACTCTCTCCTTCAAGTAGTCAGAAAGCCAACGCGATCGGGAAACATATTAGATTTATTAGCAACTAACGTCCCAGAAAGAAGAAACAAAGTCACCAGTGAAGATGGGATAAGTGATCATCAGGCCGTATATGCAGAGTGTAAGTTGAAAATCGATAGGCACCCTAAGCCTGAAAGAAAGTTTTATATATTTGCTAAGGCAAACTTTTCAAGCTTCAGGTCGCGCCTACGAGAAATACTACTTAGCTTCCGTGATATGACCGAACGATCAGGTGCTGAGTCGTCATGGAAACTATTCAAGGATATAATGCTAGAGGGTATCGATAAGTACATTTCAATTAAATTGAAGGTCGACAATAAAGAGCCACGTTGGTACAATAAGCAAGTTAGGAGTGCGCTTAGGCGTCAGAAAATAAGCCACGGGAAAATAAAAAATATGCCGTCTACATCATCCGATGAATATAGAGCAACTAAAGTTAAGACGTATAAGGAATCCCGCGCTAAAGCGAGAACTACTATGCGCGAGGCTTTTACTAACTTCCGGAATAAGGTATTAAATAATTATTTGAAGGAGGACCCTAAAGCGTTTTGGTCCTATGTGAGAGTGGTCCAAGGTAGAGGCCCTACCATACCTTCCCTGCGTAATGACTCGGGTGCCGTTATCCATGATAGCGTAGAGAAAGCCAACCTGTTAAACGGTATTTTGTAAAAGCATTCACAGCCGCCAGCGACCATTGCGTACATTATGCACCAGCAATAAGGGGGGGTCTGATGGACGATATAGTATTTTCTGAGGTGGGAATAGCAAAGCAATTAAGTTCCATCAGACATAACAAAGCCACTGGCCCCGAAGAAATTCCTGCTCGCGTTTTAAAAAAATTAGCTGAAGAAACAGCACCTTTTCTCAGGATAAACTTTGAGAAATCCATTTCTCGCGCAGAGGTCCCTAGCGACTGGAGGTTAGCGCACGATACACCAATTCATAAGGGCGGCGACAAGGAGAACCCAGAAAATTACAGGCCGATTTCTTTAACTTCGATATCGTGTAAGATTCTCGAGCATATACTCGTTAGCAACATAATGCGATTTCTTGATAGTAATTTATTGTTAGATGATTGTCAACACGGCTTCAGGAAAGGTAGGTCACGTGATACTCAGCTCGGTCTTTTTGTTAATTGTATACTGAGAAGCGGAGAAAAGAATACGCAGGCCGATGCCATCTTCTTAGATTTTAGGAAAGCCTTTGATAAGGTACCTCACAGGAAGTTAATAACGCAATTAGAGACCTTAGGCGTTAATTCTAAAATCGTTAATTGGATCCGTGAATTTTTAAATCATAGGAAGCAGAAGGTTGTTATAGATGGGATATCTTCAAACTTAGTGGAGGTTGTCTCAAGCGTTCCGCAGGGTAATGTAATTGGTCCGTTATTATTTCTAATTTATATAAACGATATCAGCTCAGTAGTCAGAAGTAAAATTAGGCTTTTCGCAGACGACACCGTCATCTATAGAGAAATAAGCAATCCGGAAGTCCACCAGTATCTCAAAAATGACCTAGAAGCTATTTCTGCATGGTGTAAGGAATGGCAGTTAGAGATCAACCAAAAGAAAAGCTGCGTCATCAACTTCTGGAGAACCAAGAGTATCTCGTTGGATACTAATTATTCGTTGGACGGAGTAGAGATTCCAGTTTCAGACTCGATTAAATACCTCGGAGTCACGATCCATCGTGATCTCTCGTGGGACACCCACATTCGCCGATTGATAGGTGCCGCTAACAAAAAGCTGGCCTTTATAGGGAGAATAGTACGAAATAGCTCCGAAAAAGTGAAAGAATGATGTTATTTATCCTTGGTTCGACCGCAGGTCGAATATGCTTCAGCTGTGTGGGATCCCTACGAAAATGGACTCACTAACGAGATAGAAAAGGTTCAGCGCAGGGCAGCTAGATTTGTAAAGAGAAATTACGATAGTAAACAAAGCGTAACATCATTAATAGAAAATCTGAAATGGACATCGTTAGAGGAACGTAGGCTGCAGGCTAGAATTAAACTACTGAAAAAATTTATGTCGGAGGGACTAGCGAATGAGGTAGTAGGACTTATCAGAAGCCCGACGTATCTCGGAAGGCAGGACAGTGAGGATAAGATTCGCGAGATCGACTGTAGAACGGAGCGATATAGAGGATCGTTTTTCCCTAGGACGATAAGAGAACATAATAGGAAAGGATAACGTAGGAAATTTATGGACCCTTGGTGCACTGCACCCCCTGCCATCCACCAAAAAGGTGACTTGCAGGGTATAATGTAGATGTAGATTAGCGTAATACTAAGAGTGGAATAGACTACGGGGGTCGGCAACCTATAGCACGCGTGCCATAAGGTGGAAAAAATATGTGCTTTTAAATGAATTCTACCTTTATTTAAATTGTAATCCATAATGTAGTTTTACCGCATTGCATTCAAGATATCTTTTATTATATAGGAAACACTTTTTTTAAGGGTTTCGGACCAAACGAATTTTACGGTGGCACGCGCAGAGTGTCACAAATTAAGAATATTGATAAAGAGTGGCAGCCGACAGAAAAAACGTTGCCGATTCTTACAATAGAACATAAGTGGATTGAGTTTAAGTTTGGATGAGAGAAATATGAGGAATATAAGATATCTTTTGAAGCGATCATAAGGCGAGGATGAATTTTTCAGCTTACATTTTTGAAAAAATGCATTGTCTTTTAATAGGGCAAATACGGTATGAAATTTTTGATATACCGATTTATTTTCTAATCAGTTGAAATTAATGAAGCGGTAGAAAATTATCTGAAGCACACCTCACTTGAGTTAAGGAGATGTAATGTAATCATTACAATCATTTTTAGTCTTGAAGGTACATGTTTCTTCATGCAGTTGAACAGACGATGTAGCATTGTTTTATATTCTTGATCAAAGTTATGTATATTTATTTTACTCTTTGTTTCTTCAGTGAATTTAACATAGATTCGAGTGCTTTTTCTTAGTCGCTGAAACACAACAGAGAGGTAACTTGAATTCGCTAGTGCGACTGACTATCTCTCTTACGCCTTGATGCGAAATCATAGAAATTCATGCGCGTTTTTAAATGGGTGCGTCTGCATACGGGTGTCAACAGTATGATTCATGATCATCTCGAGGAGAGTCAATTAGCAATGAATCGGCGAACTTCAAATGCAAAACTGCTTGGGACCGACGAGTCATGGTTAAGGGTGTGACTCTCTCCTCATACATTCGGTGAATCACATAATTGTCGACACAAGGATATCCAGCTCCTTCTAATTACACTCTTTCAGCAGAAAGGAAAAATTATAAGATCTTAAGTTCTAAAACTAATCATTAATTATAATACCCGTTAAATTTTGAAGACGCTTAAAAAAGGCCTGAGATATTTAAATAAATGTTTTTTAACTTTGATTTGAGTGATATAAGCTTTCTTAACTTTATTGTGGACTCATTAGCGAATTAGCTTGTTCAGAATGGTGATTAAGTCGAAACAATTACGGAGGGTTATAAATGTAGTCGCAACGGCGCCTAGAGGGCTGAGAATGCTTCTCGCTAAAAGTAGTTATCACACACACAGCGATTATAGCGGTGTTACCTCGGTTAATTGCTGCCGTGGAATATGTTACATGCGTCCCAGTAATCCTCGTCTTAAAAAAGGTTTTCAATTAATATTTTAGTGGATAAGTTTATTGCTGCTTCAACACCGAAATCAATATAAGGCGTCTTCAATCCATTAATCACATCTGGGGCAGAAGTGATGGCGCGGAAAAGGTGATCCAAACAGTACTTACGATGCCTACTTTCCACTTAATTATTTATTTAATAGTACTTATATTGGATTTAATAGCTTTAAAATCACCGTGGATGAGTTGCTCTTTGTGTTCCTGATTTTCATCATTCAGTATTATAAAATATTACAAATACATTCGAACGGAAAATAAAATGATCACGTGTATTTGTTTGGCAAAAATTTGATTATACCGAATCCTAGTCCAACAATAGTCGTTGCAATGGCAACACTCTCGTAATGAGTGATAAAAATTACAAAAACGCCAGTAAATACGCGAAATCCGAAGAAATATGATCGACAAGCAAAATTCTACGATACATATTAGAATCTCCATCCCTTCCTTAGAGAATACTACAAACCCTGCTCCGATATTAAAACTCCAAGATATTTTAATACGCGAGAGAAATTTACCCTGCGCGATGGATTTTAGATTTCCCATGTAATTGCAATGAGAAGGATAGTTCCCGGGACTTTCAATCTTCGCAACGAAAACAATTCTCGGGAGCTCGGCCCCAGCAGCAAGAGATTTCCACTAATTGTCATTAAAATCGGTCTTTTGGTTCAAAAGTTAATAGGGGAGGAAGGACAGGCAGACAGACGGACACACAGACACAACAAAGAAACTATAAGCCTATTTCCATTGTGAAAAGTAGGCTAAAAACTGCCGAAGTCGCGTTTGGCCTTGAGATTACCCCCAGTCGATTTATTTCGATGATCTGCGGGTTTCCGCCACGTCGAACGCGAGCGTTTTTGAGGGACAGCGTGAGGTGCACGGAATGCGGGTAGAGCCGCGCCGGGGAGCGGAAGGATGACGGCAGAGGGGGACAAGGGGGGGGGGCAGAGAGGGAGCAGAGGGGGCAGAGAGGGAGGAAACAACGACACGTCCACCCTGTTAACAGAGAGGTAAATGCGATTGACGGTTCGTGTTTCCTCCTCACTTTCTCTCGATGCATCCGCTGCTCCTCGGCCTTTAATGGCGGCACCGAGCGATGGCAATTATAATATGGTGTGAGGGGCTTTAACCCTAGAATGGTAACCTGAGTCATTCTGGATCACACATTTCCGAAAGATACGTCTAAAGGCCGCTACACACCGAAAGCTACGCCACGTGGCGCCACGCTCTGCTATGCTATAGACCGGTGGTTCTCAACCTTTTGGTGCTCGCGGCACACTTTGGATATTCATTTTTTTCGCGGCACACTGGAATTAGATTTGAATATAGAACTGGGATTTATCATAAAATATATTTTTTGTATTATGTCGTATATATAATCGACCAAATTAAGATATTAAATCGTAAAACAGAACAAATGATGAAGTTTTGTTAAAAAATCTATTTTAAAATCTTAATTAATGTGACACTTGAGCTTGGCGTTTTCTAATGATTGCACTGATATTAGGACTTATCCGTGATAAGTAGACTCTCATTTCATCTTCAACACAGTTGAACCGTTCCCTTTATCTGCATTTCATGTTTGTAAGTGTCGAGAACCCCAACTCACACAGGATGTAGAAAACTGCCCAAGCTTTTTTCTCAATTTCTGAATATTCTAACAGATATCCAGAATATATACAGAGACAATTTGGCGAACTTGATTTTCAGAGTGCGATCAATTGAAAGAGAAGCTAACTCTTCTTCTTCGGAGAGAGTAAAGAGTCATAAGTCAGTTGTCACTGGTGTGAATAAGTTCCTTACCCAGTCGTATTTCTCTGTAGTCAAGGATGGAAAGTAACACTTGATATTGTACTCTAGAGTTGCTAAATGCTCCACCACGAGAGCAACAATTTCTTTCGTATGGGTTTTTGGAATCAATGGAAGCATTTCAAGATTACTTTCTCCAGCTCTCTTTTTCCAGATGACTATTATTCTCTGCAATGCCAGTAGCTTATCCGTAGAAGTCAGGATGTTTTCATTCCGTTCTTGCATGTTGGTGTTTACACTATTCCGATACCTAAATATATCTGCCTAATATGCTCATTTGACGCATCAAAGTTCACAGCTAACAAGATATTCACAAAAATCAGTTTCCCTGTGTATCAAAAGATTGCAACATCTCTTCTTTAAGTTCATATGCACGAGCTAACACCCCTCCCCTTGACAGCCATCTTATTTCTGTGTGTAAAAGTAAATATTCGTGCTGCGAATGCATGGTATTACAAAGCTGTTTGAAGAGGCGAGTCTTTAGAGGTCTTGATTTCACAAAATTAACCATTCCGACAACTTGGTCTAATACGGAATTTAAGTCAACTCCTTAATGTCTTTCCAACAAGGACTTCCCTGTGCAAAAAACAATGGGTACCTAGTTATTGTAGGTGGATTCTGTTGTTTTACAAGTGAGACGAAGCCTTTGGCAGATCCCAACATGGATGGAGCACCGTCGGTACAAATCCCTGCACATAACTTCCATGAAATTTCCAAACGTTCTAAGTAAGAAGTCAAAGTATCGAATATATCTTGACCTCTTATGCGTTCTGGGAGTTCTCTGTAGCACAAAAATTGACTAATTATTTCATTTTCATGAATGAAGAGAAAAAATGCCAATAGTCGTGCTTTGCCGCTAACATCGGTTGACTCGTTAACTTGCAAAGCAAAGTCTGAGATTTTAAGCTTATTATAAACATTTTCCTCTATATTAGATGGCATCTTCTAACCTTCTAATTGTATCATTAGAAAGCGGAATTTTGGCATTTTCTTGTCCCGCTTCATCACCGAGCATTGTCATAACTATCGCATGGCACGCAGGCAAAATAGGTGTCCATATACACGCGAAAAACCTTAGAAATCTTACTTACGCTGATACTGGGGTTTTCCTTAATATGTTCTTCATATTTTTCACCGTTGTTTTCTTGTAATAAATCTGTCCATTTTTATGTGCGCAACTTTTATAATTTTAGCAATGATAATTGGACGAAACCACAAATATCACACAGTTTCCTACCGACGGTATTACACAAAACACTTAATTAAAAATTATTTTATACAGAATAAACTCACGAAGCATGCATTCACAGACACCAAATGGTAGCATAAGCCAGCCACTAATCTAGGCTAGTACTGATTTGATATAGGAATGCGCCAGAGTCGCGGACAGCCAGAAAGGTTACCGCAGCCGGAGCATGCTACATACGTAATCGCAGAGACTTAGAGAGCAACGAGAACCAATCATTTGTCTATGACTCATGCACAAGGGATTCGGTTACTATGACAATGCTGACAGCGTTGTTGTCAGGCTTACTGTTTATGCGCCTTCCAAAGCAGTGATAATTTTGGAATGGATTCAACTAGTCTTAATACTGTATTAGTTTCTTTTTTAAAACTGTGTATATAATCGGTGGAAGACGCGCAGATTAGCAGTTTCTCTTCAAAGTCTCGCGGCACACCGGTTGAGAACCACTGCTATAGACCCTCAAGGCCGCCACACACTGAAAGCTACGCCACGTGGCGCCACGCTGAGCTATGCTATAGACCGGGGGTGGCCATGCCGCGGCTCTCGAGCCGCATGTGGCTCTTGTAATTTAGTATGCGGCTCTATTAAATTTACACTTACAGAGGTGACAACGTCTTTCACTGCAGAACACAATGCCGTAGTGTGACTTGAGACGTGTTGCGGATGCTTAAGGGACATAGTATATCTAAATTGCTTCGGATACAGAATATGTTCTACTGTTCGTAAATTTATGAGCACAGATTGTGTCATGCGGCTCTCGAACTTCTGAAGATTATCGAACGCGGCTCCGAGGGTAAGTACATATAACAAAGTTTGACCACCCCTGCTATAGACCCTCATAAATGCGAGGGGGCGGAAGGTTCGCCTAGGGGGCAAAATACCCTTGCAATGGCAGTGGCAGAAATGAGTGAAGTGCGCATGCGTCACCAAAGACATGCCATAAAAATCGCGCGAGAAGCGACTGCCGTTGGACGTGTCGAGGCATGGCGACATACCCATAGCGTAGCATAGCGCCTGGTGTGTGGAACTAGCTACATGCTGCAGGCAAGCGATGCGTAGACATACCTAGCGAGGTATAGCATAGCGTGGCGCAGCTTTCGGTGTGTGGCGGCCTTAACGCTGTACGTATTCAAACACGCTCCCCCCCTCTCTTAGCAGTGCTTGTTCTAGTTAGTTGTCTATGTGCTGCCCAAGAAAGAACACGTTATTTTTCTCCGGTCACCGTTAAAGTTACATATTAAGGTAAGTTACTGCGTCAATTTGACGTCGCCAATGGTAAAAAAGCAGACTCATTGTCAGTTTGACAAACTTAAGTAATAATCTGAAAGCTATGATTTCAAAGTGTTGAGAGAGGAAAGGAAGGATCGCGAAACACATTAAGCGACACAGCGACAAATATCAAGAAAGTGCTATCATTTGTGCCATTATGTCAAAAGAAGGAAAACCTCCACTCTCTGCATACTTTGCAAGAAGCTTATCTGTGGGGATCACAAAAAATTGAGCTCTAATTGTTAATTTGCACATTTATCATTTACTACATTTTGACGATAATAAAAATAATTTTAAAAGTTTATATTTCTTTATTCCAAGTTTAAGTGAGTCAAACTGATGCAGCGTTAACAATAAGTGCCTAAAAATAGCGTTACCATTCTAGAGGTAATGGCTGCCGGACGTGGCACGCGAATCCAACGTGATAAACTGTCGTCATCGCTATTCCAGTCGCCGAAAATTTCCTTGGCGAACCTGAACGCATCCTTTTCGTGATTAACGGTTACCCTGGTCACAGATTTTTGTCATCGACTTTAGATTTCTCTTTCTTCCGAAAATCTCTCGTCTTGATGGAACTTAGAAATTAATCCTAGCTCACCAAAGCGATGTCAAAAATATTGCACCAAAGCGAGGATATAAGGATTTCACTAAAGCGAGGATATAAGGATTTCACTAAAGCGAGGATATAGGGATTTCACCGAAGCAGGGTTTAAGGATTTCACCACAGCGAGGGTATTAGGATTGCAGTGTACCGTAGCTGCAGTCGATAAATTGATTCGGGGGAGGCGATAAATTAAACATAAGACTTTGGAGGTTAGGAGGGAAAATCGATTCGTTTAAGACCGAAAGAACTGGTCTCCGAGTCTGACGTCACGAAAGGGCAATCGATTCGCAGCGCGTGTCCAATTGCGGCTCTCGAAGAAAAGCAGTATCCCGCGGTAAAAATGCCTTATTATGCTTTTTAAAATCGATTATTTGCTTAATTTTTTTCATTTGAACATAACTCTTGAGTAGAAAGCTAAGAAGCATTACAGGATTTTAGAACAAAACAAAATTGCTAGTTTAACTGTAAAGCTTTGTTTTACCATCACAATTATCCATTACAAAATGACCGTGGCTGGAATTGAAGAGATCAACGAAACTGTAACTTTTTCGGTAGCATTTAAAAAGTTGTAATGACGGTCGATTATTTTGGCGATGTTGTTTAAGTATTCCACGAGTATGCTCATGCGAAGGAAGAGGTCTTAAAACTTTTTAAGCTGACGAGCATCTTTCAATAATTTACGTTGTTTACTGGGTAATTCAGTATTCCCTAGCATATTTTAAAGTGGTACCGAAAGGAACTATGCTTTTATTAAAATACAAAACTGATGCTATATAAAGCTTTTAAAATGTGACACATTTCTTTTTTAGTTTATTTTCAAACACTTCAAAAACGACAAATGGAGACGTCTTCTGTGAAAAGTTTTTCTTTTCAATTCCTGGCCATTCTAACAACGTCCATTGATATTTTTATTAAGATTACCTGGCTCGAATAACTCACTCTTACCAAAGTCACATAACTTTCAGGCCGCAAAGCACCGCCATCGGCCAAATTATTCATCAGCGTACTCTCGTATGAGTTACTTCTTCATCAATCTCTTTCCAATAAGAGAGCGGCAAAAAAAGCATTTCCTCTTCCGTGTTTTCAAATGTGGAATATTGGTTTTCCTATGCCACAACTTTAGAACAGAAATTTCCCAGCTTTTCCCTTCATTTAAACTCACGCTGAAGTTATACTCGTGTGCGTAAGAGAGCGTCTCTGCAGAGTCGGACCGCAATTCGAATCAAATAGCACATACAAATTAAAGAAATTTAATTTCTCCATTCCAGCTTATTTTTCAAGATAGGGATAACAAACATATAAAATGTAATACTCACTTTCCCTTTCTGATGCTAAAAATCTTCAAAACTTCACCGTCGGATTTTTACTTTTCGAAACATTGTTGCAGTAAACACGCTTACTTGCTGTTTCATTTGGAAAGCGCTCTGCAAATGGAGCGAGCAGTGGTTCCTTACCTGAAAATAAAACAAGAGAATCAATAAGAAAAGAAGTCTTAATACTTCGTCATTCGAAACACGTAAACCTCGAACTGATACGTCGTTATTTCAAGCGTTACGCTCTCTTTCAGCCAATAGATATTTCCTGCACCCGGGGGGAGGGGTAGAGAGAGAGAAGGAGAGAGAAGGTAGGCAGGGGGTATGGAGAGGTAGGTGTGGTGAGGGACTGAGGGGGCAGGAGGTGGGATGGAATGGTTTGGGAGGGGCAAGGAGGGCGGGGGACTTCGAGGTGACACCACTTTCGCTATGGAAACCCACTCCATCAAAATTCTTTGCGTGAAAATTTCTAGAACTGTTGTATCGTCATTCGCGGGGTCTCCTATAACTCCCTCGCATCGAGTGGAAGGGAGAGGCGCGGGAGATGAGCGGAGAATGGGTGCGGGAAGGAATATTTGTTCGCAGCGCCTCTTCCTGCGTCGCAACTCCTCCCAATGCTTCGACTTCAGTGTCATCTGATCCATTATAGAGCAATTCTTCTGGACGACATAGTTAACCTCGCTGAGAAACCTATGCTATACAAGGAGTCGCCAAATTTACGATTTTCCGTGTGAATCGCAAACGGGAGAAGGCGAAATGAAACGCCGCTCATTCGATCGACCCTCGCAGAATGAGCGAGTTCAGATCGGGCGATTGCGGATCGGATCGGAAAAATCACTAAACATGCAAACGGCTGATCCAGGAATCATGCATCCCGTATCACCCTTAAGAGTGTATGAGGACGCTTAAGTTTAATGTTTAATTCTACGTTAATGGATGTCTCTCTTGGATCACTCCCCCTGATCCCTAATTTCCTACAATCCCTGACTCCCGCCAATCGCGTGCTAAGTTATGAACCTAACACCCGCGGTTCGCGAGGGGATATCTATTTTTAGATGGTTAGCTGGACAATCTCCCAATACTAGGGTCGGGAGTTCAAATTCTGCAATAGTTATATGTGATTATCTTTGTCTTTGTTGTTAGGACGATCATTTTTAGGTGCGTTTCGTTTCAAATGTAAGCGCCTATTAGGTTCGTTCTGTCCGTCCCTCCGTACGCATGTTCAATTGTTTAAGTGTATTTCTGGCTAATCAACCTCTTGTATTATTATAGCCATAGCTCCTTCCGCACTGAACACACATACACAAGGGAGTAGGGAAACCCGGTGCCGGCATTGGCCTACTCTTTATGAAGAGCACCAAGGGGGCCAAATGCTAAACGTCCCTTCCGAAGGACGGAGCGCTGACTTGCGCGGTTTTCTCAAACCACACAAGTAGGGGACGGGACGATCCCAGATTAAAAAATCCGACCTCCGCCGGATTCGAACCTGGGACCGCTTCGTGGAAGACCAACGCTCTAACGACCCCCTACCGCCAACCGTACGGAATTTTGCAAGTAGAAATAAATGGATTATTTACGAAGAAGGAAAGAACGTAAACGTAATTATTAAAACCAATGAGGTATGTTTTAAATAATTTTCAGTTCTTTGATTGATTACAAGTTACTAAAAAATAAATCGGTAAATGAAAATTTAACATTTTTCTGGCATTATTTATAATATATCGTTTTGCAGTACCTATTTATTAATACTAAAACTGCGTAATGAAGTTTATTAGTGCATCAACTGAAGGGGAGGGAATAAAATTGCAGAGAGGCATAATCGGTTACTGGTGTTTCGCTGTTTTATAGTGCGTGCGTTCGTTCAAACTGTATCCTTAAGTTTCAAATACTCCATTGCACGCAACGCGTCTATTTGTCGTATTCTGTACACTTTCCCAACTTGTTTAAGTCCGGTAACAGCTGTTTATGAGCTATTTAAGGCAAGCGAGTAAACCAAAAGCGTTGACCAAATTGTGTTTCAACGTTATTTAGTTAATTATTAGCATAAGGAGTGGAAGGGGAGAGTGAGGGAGACTTCAACGGACACACTTAAGTAAAAAGCAGAGCGAAATCATAAAATTGAACAAAATGCCTCTGTGAGAGAGGCTCGAGGGATTGTAACCCTACGCGACGAGCGCGTAGAGAATGGGCGAATTCAGCATTTCCACACTTTCATGATTACATCGGACAATTGGATGAAAAGCGACGCTTACGACTTCGACGGAATCTGGATGAGTCAAAGGTCGACACCTCCAACTCACGAGCCTGGAGTTGGGTGCAATCGGACGAGGGAAACGGGATGTGAGGAAGTGGGATGGGATCGAGAGAGGGTCGGGGAGTGGGAGTCCTCGCCAAGGTGAGCTGTGTTAGGTAGGGAGAAGGAGAGAAGGGAGGGAGGAATGGAGGGAGGGAGGAATGGAGGGAGGGAGGAATGGGGGGAGGGAGGAATGGGGGAGGGAGGAATGGGGGAGGGAGGAATGGGGGGAGGGAGGAATGGGGGGAGGGAGGAATGGGGGGAGGGAGGAATGGGGGGAGGGAGGAATGGGGGGAGGGAGGAATGGGGGGAGGGAGGAATGGAGGGAGGGAGGAATGGAGGGAGGGAGGAATGGGGGGAGGGAGGAATGGAGGGAGGGAGGAATGGAGGGAGGGAGGAATGGGGGGAGGGAGGAATGGGGGGAGGGAGGAATGGGGGGAGGGAGGAATGGAGGGAGGAATGGAGGGAGGGAGGAATGGAGGGAGGGAGGAATGGGGGTAGGGAGGAATGGGGGGAGGGAGGAATGGAGGGAGGGAGGAATGGGGGGACGGAGGAATGGGGGAGGGAGGAATGGGGGGAGGGAGGAATGGAGGGAGGAAGGAATGGAGGGAGGGGTGGAAGGGAGAAAGGAATGGAAGGGAGGGAGGAAGGGGTGGGAGAGTGGACGAGAGGGAGGGAGCGAGGGGTGGAAGAGAGGGTGGACGAGAGGGAGGGAGGGTGGAATGGAAGCCTCTCTTCCTCTAGAAAAGTCTTTGGAATGCGTAATACGTGAATATCAAACAAACTATTAATTAATATGTATATACAGTGGCGGCTCGTAGCTAAAATTAGTGGGTGTGCTGCTCCAGAAAATTTTTAGCCTTTGTTTTAAAATTGTGTAAAAGGAAAAAAACATGTATAAAAAGAAAATTTATTCAGGAACTTGATAAAATCTTAACGAAAAAAAACCAAACATTTTTTACTTACTTTAACTTAAATTGTTACAGTTCAAGCTTGATCTATCCATTTAAAAATGAAATCCATTCTTCTTGTTTTAATTTGCGCAAAAAGTTCAATAATTTTCTCCTTGATCTCTGGATGACAATTGAGGAAATTTTTCTCCATTGAAAGTACTGCAAGCGCATTTAGTCTTTCCGAATTCATAGTGCTTCTTAAAAAAGTTTTTATTCTTTTCAATGTTGAAAAGCAGCGCTCTGCCTCTGATGTAGTCATGGGAATTGTCAAGAGGATTTTTATCAGTTTCGTAATTTCACTAAAAACATCATCTAGATTATTTTCCAAGATAAATTTCAGCAGCTCAATTAATTTGCAATATTCATGAATATCAGTCCTACAATAGAATACTTTTAGTTCAGTTTCAACATTATCAACGTGCTTCTTTGACTTCTCATGCTTTTCAGTTTTTTCTTTCATTTTGTTTATATTTCTAAAACCATCTTTTGTCCACGGTACATCACCTCCAAACAGCAAACACGGGAAGCAAAACAGTGCATTTTTTACTTCACAGCCGCAAAGCCAACTTTTCCGTTGGTACCATTCAGAATTAAAGCTACGAATATATTTCTTGTTGTTGCTTTTGCCTGGCTGAGATATTAGAATATCAGGTGTTGAACGACCTCTTTTCTTAACTGTAACTTTCTCATGGAGAAAGATAGCTGTGAAAACTTAAGCTGTTGAAGTTCACTTACAGTCACAGAACTTATTTCTTGGGGATGCAAGGCCATGGTTAAAGTTTTCTGTTAAATAAAAGAACCGCAAAAAATGAATCAAATAGAATAGCTGGAAGCAGAATAATAATCTAATTCTACACTCTTCTACACTTTATCACATTCAAGAATATGGTACACGGTTTTTAAGCACAACACACACTGAGTAAAAAAAAACTTCCTTCCACCATCACGCCAGAGCCGGCACTGCGAGAGCAACAGTGCTCTCTCTACCTGGCAGTCCCGCCTTCCTCCCCACCCCCCCCTCCTATGTGCGCATGCGCACAACAGTCAAACACCACGTCGCTGGCACTGTGAAGCGCACAGTTCCATACAAAGATTTTTGTATCTTTTTCATAAACTGGGGGATGGCTACTGAAGCACTGACATTAAGCTTAAGGAATATATATTGTACTACAAAAATAAAGAAAGAATTAAAAAAAAGGACTCATTATATTAAATGTTATCGATAATATCAAGTGGAAATAGGGGGTGCTGCAGTTCCGCAGTGCCTATACACGAGCCGCCACTGTGTATATAATTTAGTATAACTAACAGAATTGAATATATGATTATAGAAGTAAACGCTTTAAATCAAACTGAGTCTCCTTTGTTTTTTCTTAGCGTATGAGTCGATAACTTTATCAATTAATGTAGTTGGCAACACATTGGGTACCTCGATGGCAATTTTCATGCAGTCCTGCAGAGTTTCCTGACCTATTCCATTTCTTAACTGTGTCTTGAGTCTATTCATTGTGCTGAATGAGTGTTCAGCACTCGCAGTAGACAACGGGATGCCGCATAGCTTTTTTACGCACAAAATATTCAGTTCCAATATTGGATTTTAAAATTAATCCTAAAAGGCTCTTCTTATTGCCTTCGATTTCGGCTTTGGTTACGTACTTAAATGAACGAATGTCATTCCATAATGCTTTCGTTTTGTGATAAGTCAAAATTAACTCCTGATGTCACTTTCGACCAATCATCATAATATTCTCTATTTAATGGACCAATAATATTCCTTAATTACTATAATAAAAGCCTAGATGTATTTGTGTATAACGCTGACGTCATAAATGGCACTTTTTAACGCGTTTTTAACAAGCTTCCCGATTAGGTGGAAGATTGAAATTTCGCAGGAATGCTTGATTCAGATATAAAAATTAAATGACAAAAACAAAAAAACGAACGAAGGGTTCGATTCCAGAGGGGCGATTTCCATTTCCCGTAAGATAGCATGTAAAGAGTGACTTTTTAAAGTGCAGGCTTTTATACTTTCGGAAATTTAAATTAAAAAGAAATGACACGATCTTCGAATTTTAACTGTTTTAGGAATATTAATAAAATTTAATATTATATTCATCTTTTTCCGCCTGCCATTTGTAATCTCTCTTATTAAACAATTAAATCACATATTTTTGGACAATTAAACGGGATGTTGCTTTTCCGACCACGCCATTGTTAAACTTCGAGAATCAATTGTTGTATCAACCCGCATGCGTGTAATGTATACGAGTGCATAGATTACCTTATATTATCATAGGATTTTTGCGAAATTACGTAATCCTAATGGGACTGGGATTTAGTTTGGATTCTTTTGCTTATCTAAATGACTATATATATGTAGAATAAGAGAGAGGGGGATGTGGGGAGGGAGATAGGAAGGAAGGGATATAGAATGGAAGGTAAATAGAGAGTAAGGGAGGTATACAATTAGAAAAGGATGTGAGGAAAGAGATAAAGAGGGATAGCTATGGATTGGGGCAGGAGGGAATGAGAGAGCGGAGAGGTGGGAGAAAAGAGAGGCAGAGAGTGGGTTGGAGAGAGAGAGAGAGAGGGATTGATTGGTTGATTGATTTGGTGTTTATTTGGGGCGAGATTGAGACTAAGAAGTCCCATCTTCCACCTAACCCCTCGTCACGAAACATACAATAATACATAGAACATTATGTAAATACAAGTAACAATAAAAATACAAGTATTGGAAAAGAAAAGATGTAATTTTGTGGGAAAAAATAGGACTGTTGAATAATGAAATCCATATAAAAACCCACTGCAGGAAAACACCCACACAAGAAGGAGGATGTGAAAAACCTGCGAAACCTACTTAGATTAACTAAAGACATCAATAAATGAAATTTAGAACAAAAGATAAATACATGAAAAGCATAAAGCTATACATCAGAGAAAATTTGGCACAATACGAATAGATCATTGATGGAATGAACATGACAAAATGAATATATATTAACATTGTTACGACTAAACAAGATAGAGGAGAAAAAACAAATGAATAAAATAAAATAATAAATAAATGGATAAAATAAAATCATCATCATTGGTAGTCTGTCCATAGACAGGTCCGTGATTATTCATTGTTAAACCTGGTTCTCCATATACTCCTATTTTCCGCTGTCCTCTTCATATCTTGATAACTCTCTTTCCCTTTCAAATCGTCTATCAGCTCAAACCTTTTCCTGCCTCTTTCCCTTTTCCCATCTAGTTTTCCTTCTAACACGTCTTTAATCATACTCTCTCTCCTCAGGTAATGTCCAACCCAGTTAGCCTTCCTCTTTCTGATAGTCTGTATAATCATTCACTTCTCTCCTATTCTTCGTAGCAATTCATCGTTTTTCATCCTATCTGTCCATTTTATCTTCAACACAAAATAAAATAACAAAGTATAAATCAAGCACAATAAGTAATGTTTTGTCAAAATCAAGATTAAGAAACATTGAAGGGAGGGAGAGAGAGAGAGGGAGAGAGAGAGAGAAGGAGGGAGAGAGAGAGAGGGAGGGAGAGAGAGGAAGAGAGGGAGACAGATGGAGGGAGAGAGTGACGGCGGGAGGGATGGAGGGAGGGAATATTGTTATTTATGATTATTACTTCATTTTTGACAAGGCAAATTTTACACCGGCTCTTACTCAATAACTACAGCTGTTATCATTAATTTCTAAGTTCCACGTAAATAATATACTTCTTACCGTCATATTGACGGTCGTTTATAATAGTTTTTAATAAATCAAATAAAATTTTAATAATTTTTCCCGGGGGAATTTTATTCTACAGGGGGTGCTAATCCCCCCATCCCCTCCCTCTTGGATTCAACACTGGATTCGGTTCGGTCATTTCGCTGTCTGCTAAACCCTTTGGTGGAACCGAGTTTCCTGTTCTAAAAGAAACCATTATTTATCCGCTTAGAAAGGCCTCATGAATATCTCGGGTGAAACTGCCTCTCCTTCATTATAAGCAACTTGTGAAGTATACAGTAAAAAACCCCTATTTAACGAATCTCTGGGGGAGTGCTTCTTCTTAAGATAAATTGAGGTTTTCATTAAATTGAGGTTAGGCTAAATTAAATCAAGGTAGGTCGGAACCTGAAAAATATTTATTAAATACGGGAACATTAAATCGGGATTTCACCGTAATTACATCGTATCAACTCGATGTTTCGTACCTTTCGAACGAATCCCCCTTTAGGAGTGCGCCGTCCACGCCCCAAGGCCTCCCACGCATCGCGTCGCCTCGACGGCCTTGTCCTACAAGGGTCGCCAGTTCGTCGGAGACTCTCCTCCAACGCCGAGCCGTTTGTTTTCATTTTATACTCGCCTTTCGCTTTTATGGTCAAAGAGATAGATAAGTTTGAAAATTAACGCTTTCGGTATATTCCATCGATCGAAGCGTGTCTATAGAACCTTTTTTTAGTCTAATCACCTAAAGCCGGGGTTCTCAACCGGTGGTGCGCGAATCAGTGCAATGCGGGACGCGAAAAAATAAAATAAAAGCAAAGTTTTTCCTATAGTGGCGGTACGCGAACATTTTCGTTTTTGATTGGTGGAGCGAAAATAAAAAAAGGTTGAGAATCTCTGACCTAAAGGATCGAAAACGAGCTCCGAAGTACTTATGTGTTTGCGTAAGTGAGAAAACTTGAGTATCTGTTTTGTCGATAATAATTCCTACGCTTTTATTCGATCCACGTTTCTGCTATTTTGCGAATAAACGGAAGCGGACGAAACGCACCGAACAAGGTCGATCGCGCTGGAATCGACTCGAAAGAAAAAGTGAGACGGACGAATGAAAAACTCGTGCTTCTGACCTTCTGGATTTCCGCAGCCGCCTCCTCTCACCAGAAAAATTATTTTTGTCTTCGCGGTCTATCACTTTCCTCTCCGCGGTAGTTTTCCGAAGTTGGCGCTACGGCGACTGCTTAAAATATGTCGCCTGACGAATTAAATGAAAGTAAAATTCCCTTCTCAGACGCGAGGATTTATTAGTTTAAAACAGAAACCGTTCGATATTTTTCGCGGGGGTGGTCGAATTAGTTATCGCGAAAATGGAAACACCTTTAGTGACATAACTTCCGCATCGTGTACCGCGTAGACAGAAAATCTTTCCAATACATTCGGATGAAGAGCCGCGTGCCGTGTTTAAGAATTTTGGTCCTCCATTGAAATTACCGCGTACTTCATGTTTCTTCGAGGATATATTTGTGTTGATCTTGAAGTCTGTTTATTTTGATGTCGTTTTGGTGATAAAACTGAATTACGTATAACGAGTTTACTGTTATCATTAAGAAATCGTCCAATGAGAATATTTTTCTGCTGTTGAAAGAGAGATTACCAAACTAAATTATAGTGAAAGCTAAAATTAAGCGCTTCAACAACTATAACTATAAAACTATACGAGAATAAATTACTGCGCCAAATGTTTTTTAACTTGAAAATTCTCGTAATTTTATATAGCTGCGACAAAGGAAGCGCTTCTTAGACTACAGAATTTTGTCATTTCTTTCCAACACATGCATTTTCCAAACGGCTTTCACCGTTCGAACGGAATTCAGAAAATATTACAGCAAGGAAAGTAAGTTTTTCGCGAGTCTTCCCGTTATAATTTATGAGATACATTTGAAAACGCGTGGTTAGACCGAGTAATCGAGCTTTTATTCATTTCGAGGGAAAAAACAGCGACGCTGCTGCCCTCCGTCATCGGTCGGCCGAACTAATCCAACAGTTCGCCAATGCAATTCGCGAGTGCAGATTATTGCTTCGGTAGGTCTTTCACCGGCCCTATCGGAGCCCTTTCTGCGTCGATCGTCCCCCCCTCTCCCTCCCTCTCTCTCTCTCTCTCCTCCCACGCTTCTCTCACCACCTGTTCTCGCCGCATTCTACGCCCTCGACGGTTAGAGAGACGCCACTGTCGCAAGACGCTTTTACCCAGCACCGATTTGCGCGTCGTGATGGCACCGATGCGGGCAGACAAAACACGCATGGCGACATTGGAGCCGTATAGGTACATAAAATGCTCCTAAAAGACACGTCATACGAAATGTTTCGAAACCGTACAAGTTCCTGGTGGGAATGCATGTTTGCAGGGCTTGGGATAGCGTGGGCGGGCAGATAGAGACTCCCGATGCAGCCACAGATTATAAGTACATATACACGTACTTGAAACTCCCTCTGCCGCCCTTTTTATCCTCCTTTTCCTCCACCTCTCCCCCCCTTCTCTTTCCCCTCCTTCTCTCCCTCCCTCTCTCTCTTATACGTTCATTGTCATTTTATCTTATATATTTTTCTCGTTTGTTTATTTATTATTATTATTATTATATTTTTTACCGATTAAATGTAAGAGTGGACCTTACGGTCTAAATTTCGCCCGAATGAAGACATTTATATATCTCTTCTCCACTTCTCCAACCCATCACCATCCCTTTCTCTCCCTGCCTTTCTCCCTCTCCCTTCATTTCTCTCCCATCCATCACCTATTTCCCTTCCATTCCAGTGTCGATTTTCACCCCCTGTGTGATAAAATTCTCTCCGGGGAAAATTATTAAAATTTTATTTAATTAATTTAATACTAATAAATGTTAATGGTCCCTTAAATAGAGAATAATACGAGTATGATGATTGGTCGAAAGTGACATCAGGAGTTAATTTTGACGTATCACAAAACGAAAGCATTATGGAATGACATTCGTTCATTTAAGTACGTAACCAAAGCCGAAATCGAAGGCAATAAGAAGAGCCTTTTAGGATTAATTTTAAAATCCAATATTGGAACTGAATATTTTGTGCGTAAAAAAGCTATGCGGCATCCCGTTGTCTACTGCGAGTGCTGAACACTCATTCAGCACAATGAATAGACTCAAGACACAGTTAAGAAATGGAATAGGTCAGGAAACTCTGCAGGACTGCATGAAAATTGCCATCGAGGTACCCAATGTGTTGCCAACTACATTAATTGATAAAGTTATCGACTCATACGCTAAGAAAAAACAAAGGAGACTCAGTTTGATTTAAAGCGTTTACTTCTACAATCATATATTCATTTCTGTGAGTTATACTTAGGGTATGGATTTTTCGGGTTTAAAAAAATTCCTTTAGGAGGGTTAATATCGGGTTTTATTATTTTCCTTCTCATTCGGGTTAAAATTAGGTACAAACAAGTTACAGATTTTTTGAGGTTTTAAAAAAAGTTCAATCTCGGGTAATTTTCAGGTTTTTTTATTTTGTAATTCGGATAAAATGATTTTCAAATAAAAATCTTGTTTAAAAATTTAAAAGTTTTATCAATAATCAAAACATTTCTTATACCTCAAGTTTGGTAGAGAGTGTGATGCTTTGTGTTAAACGCCTCCAGGTGCAGAGGAACACCTCAAAGGCTGCTCAAATATCTTGCTTCCACTTCAACTTATTTTGAAAACACACCAGATATTAGTAAAATAATTATTCTTTCGTAGTGTTTTCAATTAACAGACACTTGGGCTCTTTTTTTCTTATCCTATCTAAGATCTAATAGCGACTAGCTAAGGCGAGTCCTTGACTATTCCTGGCGCGAGCAAACTTCCTTGGTTAAGATTGTGTTACAAAGTACGCTTACGAATAAATTGTTTACAAAGAGAATAAACAGACTGATCACGGACATCTCGGACTGCACTCAAATGTCTACAAGCGCCAGAATAGAAACTCTTGACCAAATATATAAAAAATTGTGTTTAAAGAAAACTAATAATTTCGGTTTTTTTGGGGTTTTACCTCAAATTTGAAAAATTCATACCCTAGCTTATATTATATACATGTGAATTAGTAATTTGTTTGATATTCACGTATTAGGCATTCCAAAGACTTTTCTGGTGGAAGTGAGGTTTTTGAAATGTGATGTAAGTTTTATAATTATATAATACCGGCTACAGTGTGATTTTAATTTAATGTGATAATTTCATAACTATATTTAAAAACTATTTATGTCGTTCAAACTCCAAACCAATGTTTATTTAAAAACACCCCCGAAGTTTTCATTTTCCCTCTCGGGAAACAATTCGACACCGAGCGAATCTCTTCTCTTTCCGGCCCTCGGACAGCAATAACGGACGAGGACTCGAGCAGCCCCCGAATCGTTGACACGGGATCTACGGTTTCGGAGTCGGCCCAAGGCCGCTTTCAAATTCCACCGATGCACCAAAAGCGGCCCGAATTTCGCTCTTTTCTCTCGTTTTCCGCCCACGGGCCTTGGCGTCGGCATCCGACACGAGGTCGGCTTCTCCGCGGACGCACTGGCGTTCGAATCCCCGATTGCGATGTCGTGAGAGAGACACGTCCTCTTCCGGTCGAACATATACGGTTCCATTAAATCAGGGGTCACCAAACGTTTAACTGAAAGGGCCACATACGCCATTTCAAATGACTGATGGGGCCATGTGAAAATTTCAGAATTTTTTCGGTTCTGTATTATGTAGTAATTCGCTTATATTAAAAGTTGATTTCAACCAAGCACTCGGAAAATGTAGTTTAGATATCACAAATGATATCCAATGAATACTCTTGCCGGACGTGGCCCGTGGGCCGTAATTTGGGGACCTCGACATTAAATGATTTGCCGCTCGATTCGTTTTTGCGGTGGCGATGCTTTTGTAAAAAACGTTGACTTCGATTCCACTTTTCGTGTCCAGAACCCGACCACCTCGCCAGAAGAGGTTTTCCGTCGTTGTGGTTGGCCGACGATGTTCGCGAGAGGAGCGCGAAAAATGCTCCGAGAATTCGCCAAAAAGAAAAACGGAGATCGCCCGGTTATTGGACTAACGATGAATATGATAATCGTAGTGGAAAAGAGAAGCGACAGTATAATGCGGATCAATGGAAGGACGGTGGATACATTGCATCGCAATTGGACGCATCTTTTGGGCGACCTGTTTGGTTGCCTTCCGACGAAAAGGGCCGGCCCCATGTAGGGGAGAGCCGGACGGCTGCCCGGGGCGCACAAGCCTAGAAGACGCTATCCCGACCATCTAGGGTGTATCGAAAAGTAGGTTGCACTTTTTAAAAAATAAAAACAACAAAATATTTCAGAACAGCAAATATACATTTTAAGTTTCGTGTTAATCATAGAAAGGAAGATATGTGGCAATGTTTTACCACCTCTTCTTATGCAGTGTGAAGATGGTAAAAAGTCTTCATCAAAGTGTAAAATAAATGAAAATATTGACGTGATAATAACATTAAGACTCATTCAATTATTGGATAATGGATTCAGAAAAGAACTTATCGAAGCAAAGAAAGACGATTTAGTAAAAAGTGGACTGGTGAAGTCGTTATTAAAAGAGGCCATAACAAATGAAGCGACATGGAGGTTATTTAATAATAAATATAGAATGAGTATGGAGCAATGTTTGTAAAAAACTAACTTTGTATATTATTTTTGTTAAATAAATCGATTTTTAACTTTTCTCGTGTTTTATTTACTTGATAAAACCTGCCCCGACCGTAGGTTTTTAAAACAACTAGAGGCCAATATCCTATCCTACCCAGGTATTAAACATAACTTTCTCTTCCGACACGCTGGAGCAACCGCAGGTCTTTTAATTTCCCTTTCTTAATTTGAGGTCCCAATTCTTCTCCCCTCCCCACCCCACTCAGAACCGGTTTTTCTTTACCTAAAAGTTGGTGACCTACTTAGCTCGTCGAAAACCTGCTTAGAAGGGTAAACGACCGACCGAAGACACGCGCTGAGGAGAAACCAAAACACACGCAGATGTAAATATTGGAAGGCCCTATCCCCTCCACGGGTCAACGACTTGCGCAGAAGCGAAAGGGTCATTCAACTTTCACTTGGCTACACCATATCGCACTAACTCATACCAAACAGGTAAACATTGCGAATATCAACAATAACGCAAAACCAGTACCATTACCTTACACAATATCACCCCCATTCGAATATAAAAACACGCAATGACCGAAACAGGCCTATCACTAGGTCAATGACTCTGCAAAATCACATCTTTACGCTTCATCACGCACCTCTATCATACCCACAACAAGGCCAATGACCGAAACAAACCTACCACTTGGTCAATGACCCTGCAAAATCACATCTTTACACATACACACCTCAAACATGTAAACATTGCGAAAATTAGGGTCAACGAATGACGCAGAAGCGAAAGGGTCATTCAACTTCCACATCTTTACACATACACACCTCAAACATGTAAACATTGCGAAAATTAGGGTCAACGAATGACGCAGAAGCGAAAGGGTCATTCAACTTCCATGCGAATATCAACAATAACGCAAAACCAGTACCATGACCTTACACAATATCACATCATTCCACAACATCATCGCTAAACACACGCAGAATCACACCTGAATCATACACACAACCAGGCCAATGACCACACTAACGCAAAACCAATACCATTACCTTACACAATATCACATCATTCCACTACATCATCGCTAAACACACACAGAATCACACCTTAATCATACACACAACCAGACCAATGACCTACGACAAGGACTTACGCAGAACTCAACACGGTCAGTTCACACACGTATTCGCCAATTCAATATTCGCCAATTCACAGACTAGGTTGTCCCAATCCCCGCTTTTTAACAAAATCCCACCTACATCATACACACTACCAGGCCAATGACCCAACCAGACCTACGACAAGGTCAATGACTTACGCAGAACACAACACAGTCCACGTATAGGTCAGTTCACATACGTATTCGCCAATTCATGGTCAAGGTTGTCCCAAAAGCCGCTTTTTATCCCTACTGACGACAAGAAACGTTGATTTTTGTGTTGGTCCGTTAGAGACCGTGGAACCCATCTCGCGCAAAATTTTCGAAATTTTAACAGGTTGTGGATGATGGAGTGCACACTGCCATAGGAAATGTCCAACTCACTTGCAATTTCTTTGATTTTGATCCGACGATTAGCCCGAATCATGTCATGAACGCGCGAAACGTGATCAGGGGTGCTGGAAGACGACGGTCTGCCGACGCGGTATTCATCTGTCACATCTGTACGGCCGTTTTCAAATTGTTGACAACAATTAACGATGGCCTGGCGAGACATCGCATTATCCCTATATACAGCGGATATTTCTCGATGGATTTTCGTGCAATTCAAATTTTTAACCCACAAAAAACGAACTGTTCCGCGGACTTCTAATTGGGAGTTAGAATCGAGCTGACGTGCCATTATGAACGATCACTACAAACGTACTATGATTGTTAGCGTGTTAAAATCTGATTGGTCGGACGGTGTTACTATGTACTACATCCCTTCTAAGCGACAGTGTTGTTTCTCTAATAAGACGAGAGATGGCGCTGAGGGCAACTTTTTGATATTACTATTATGTGAACAACTTTTGGATAGCATTTATAACGCGGAACAAGCTGATCTCTTAATGGCATTCCTTTTATTCTTTAAGTAGATGAGTTACCCTGTTTAAAACAAATAATATAAAAAACAAATTAGACCTTTTATTATAAAAATATAGTAAGTATAGCAATCCTATCAAATTTGATTGAACTGGCTGAAGAAACTGCTGAGATATTGAAGAGAATAAGGGTATTATTATATATAATACTAGTAGTTGGTGCTTGCATACTGCAAGCATTTCATCTCACCTTGAAAAAACATTCATTTTTCAGACAGACATTTCATCATTACAAATAGTCTTTTAATTCTAAAGATTTCACCTCAGCAGCGATTTTCGTTTTTCCCACATGTAAAAATAATAGTTTAAAACAATCCCCAAATGTTGCAATTTTTAAAATTTTAAACTATCTTCATTATGGAGTACTAATGCTACACATTTATGCCAAATTTTAAAGTTGTATCACTTCTAGAAGTAAAATAATATTTTTCTAATGGTTTAAATTTAAATAATTTTTAACGGCCGCCACAACTCATATATGGTAAAATTGAAATGTTTATTTGTGCAAATTCATTACTCTGTAAATAATTTGAAATTTTCAGCTTATTAGCTTATCCCGTAGTATCTAAACAGTTATCTATTTGTTTAAACTTTAAGAATTTTTAACTCCCAAACAAATTAAAATATAAAAATTTGTATAATCCTTATTTCGTTTTTATAAGAATTCTACTTATAAAAAAATTTCAACTCCGTAGCAGATGCGACCCTCCCTAAGGACTGCATAACCTTACAGAGGTGGGAGGGTTTGTGTACTCTTACGAACTAAAGAGCTATGCCGGCGGGAGATAATTCTCCTGGTAGGACCATCCAAGCCGGAAAGGTCTGAGGGGAAGAGTCAGACTAAGAAGCAGTCTTGGGGGTTTTACATCCCCCTGTGCAAGGGCAGCAGCTTGCACAGTACCTCTGTAGGTGGTGATCATGTGGATCTGAACAGCTACAGATGGGTAATCACTCTGTGAAACTGCGATGAGGAAAGCAAGGGGAAACTACCTCATTATATTTCCCATGATAGGCTGAAAAGCTGAAAATACCTCTATGGATCTTTCTGGGGTAAAATATTCCGGAGGTAAAATAGTCCCCCAATCGGATCTCCGGGTGGGGACTACCCTAGGGGATGCACAGAGGAAATGTAAGATTAATAAGAAAGCAAGTAGTGAGAAATTAAAAATAGGCACATGGAATGTTAGGACTATGAATTCAGGGGGTAAACTAGAGAACCTAAAAAGGGAAATGAGAAGGAATAATGTAAGTATAGTAGGTCTTAGTGAAGTCCGGTGGGAAGGAGAAGGCGAGATAAATTCAGACGAATTTAAGATTATTTACTCGGGAGGGGAGAAAAAGGAAAGGGGAGTGGGGATTATAATGAGAAAAGAGATAGCTGAAAGAATTAGTAAGGTAGTGACAGTTAATGACAGATTAATAGCCGTAAAACTCCAGATGGAGCCAGTGGATATGCTTATAATTCAAGTGTATATGCCAACAACTAATGTTGGCGACGACGAAGTAGATGAAATCTATGAACAGATTATGGAGATATTGGAGGATGAGGGAAATGGAAGGATCACCACCATAGTAATGGGAGATTGGAACAGTGTAGTCGGAGAGGGACAGGAAGATAACATAGTGGGAAAATATGGACTAGGGAAGAGAAATGAAAGAGGGGATAAACTTGTGGAATTCTGCCGTAGAAATAGATTAATTGTAACTAATACATGGTTTAAGCATCACCAGCGAAGACTTTACACATGGAGAAGCCCAGGAGACCAGAGACGATACCAGATAGATTACATACTAGTCAATGAAAGATTTAGAAATAGCATTAAAAATGTGAAAACACTACCAGGGGCAGATATCGATTCTGACCACAACCTATTGGTGGCAAATATACAATGTAGACTGAAGAGCGTTAGGAGAAACATAAGAGTTAACAAGAAATGGAACTTAGAGGAACTCCTTAAAAACAAGGAGGCTATCATGACTGAGCTGGAGGAAAGGTTGGGGGAGAGAGCTGAAGAAAATAGGAAGAATGTAGATGAGGAGTGGAGATACATCCATAGCAACATTAAAGATGTAATGGAAAAGAAGGTAGGAAAGATAACGGGTGAAAGAAACAAAAAACCCTGGATCACAGCAGCCATGCTGCAAAAAATGGAAGAGCGGAGAAAGTGGAAGAACATAAACACTGAAGAAGGCCAAAGAAAGTACAAGGAGTTAAATAATGCTTTAAGAAGGGAAACAGATAAAGCAAGAGAACAGTGGATAAATGAAAAATGCGAGGAGATTGTCGAATGTGAAAGAATTTGTAGAACAGACCTCATGTATAGCAAAGCAAGGGAACTATTCAAGAAAAAAGCAAGAAAGATAGGACGTAAAGGAATCATGAACAAAAGTGGTAAAATAGTATCGGAGCCAGACAATGTAAAGAATGTCTGGAAAGAATACATTGAGGTTCTGTATGACAAAGAAGGAAAGCCAAGAAATATTGAATTAAATGAAGAAGAGGATGTGGAAGAAGATCAGCTAGGACCAAGTATTCTCGAGTCTGAAGTTAAAAGAGCAATTGATGACATGAAAAGAAGGAAGGCTGTTGGGAGTGATGATATACCCGTGGACGTTCTCAAGGTTTTAGGGTCTAAAGCAGTTAAGCAACTCACAAAATTTTTTAACCAAGTATATGATACTGGCATATGGCCTGAAGATTTTTTAGATGTTGTGATGGTACCACTGGAGAAAAAGAACAATGCAAAATGTTGTAAGGATTACAGAACTATTAGTTTAATTTCTCATACAGCTAAAGTTCTAACCAGAATAATAACCAAAAGAATTGAATGTAAAATAGAAAAGGAGCTGCAAGATAATCAGTTTGGTTTTAGAAGAGGAAGGGGGACTAGAGATGCTATAGGATGTATGAGGATGATGACAGAAAGAGCGCTAGAAGTCAATAAAGGTATGTATTTTTGTTTTGTAGATTGGGAGAAAGCTTTTGACAGAGTGAAATGGGATAAAATGCTGGGTATTTTAAACAAAATAGGAATAGATTGGAAAGATAAAAGACTGCTTAAAAACCTTTACTTTGATCAAAAGATTAGAGTCAGGGTTGAAGGAGAAGAAACAGAAAGTACTTCAATAGGGAGGGGAGCGAGGCAGGGTTGTCCTATTTCACCAGCGATATTTAATATTTATGCAGAAACAATAACAGAAGAAGCGTTGATGGAAGAGAAAGGATTTAAGATAGGAGGTGAAAGTATTACCACCATTAAATACGCAGATGATCAGGGCTTAATAGCAGAAGGCGAGAAAGAGCTTCAGAGGATGACAGACAGACTAGTGGAGGTTGGCCAACAATATGGAATGAAGATCAATACAGAAAAAACAAAAGTCATGGTGGTTTCAAAGGAACATAAAGAATTAAATATAATGGTAAATGGCCAAAAATTGGAACAAGTAAGTAGTTTCAAATATCTCGGCAGTATTTTAGCACAGGATGGAAGTAGTACACAGGACATCAGAAGTAGGATTGCAATGGCAAAAGCAGCATTTAACGAGAAGAAGGAGCTTCTCACAAGCAAGAAAATAAATTTAGAAACAAGGAAGAAATTAGCAAAATGCTACATATGGAGCATAGCTCTTTATGGTGCAGAGACGTGGACGGTAAGGAGAAAGGAGGAAAAATATTTAGAAAGTTTTGAGATGTGGGTATGGAGAAGAATGATGAAAGTGAAATGGACAGAGAGGAAGAGAAACGAAGAAGTATTAGAAATGGTGGGAGAAGAAAGGACGCTAATAAAAACAATCAGGAAAAGAAAAGCAAATTGGATAGGGCACATATTGAGAAGACAGTGTTTACAAAGGACGATCTTAGAAGGAAAAATTAGTGGAAGAAGAGGAAGAGGGAGAAAAAGAATAGGAATATTAGATAATATAAAGCAGGGATATAATACTTATAGAGGTATAAAAGAGGCTTCTAGGGAGAGAGAGAAATGGAGGCAGCGATTCAGTTAAAACCTGTCTTCGGACAGAAGCATGATGATGATGATGAGCAGATGCGGAAATACATAAACCTTGAAAATTTGTTTAAACAATTGCGAATTTTTAACGGCCGCATTGTTACACTTTTTCATGATTTTCGTTTTTTCTAGTCGGTTTTGCACAAAATTCTACCTAAGAAAAAAATTTCGAATCTCCAGCTCGTCTGGAAGTGCCTAAACATTAGTATCCTCCTATATGTATGTTGTATGTTATCTCCTCCTCCTCCTCCTCTGTAAGAAACGTATATATATATATATATATATATATATATATATATATATATATATATATATATATATAATGATACGTATTATAACCGCTGTGACTCTGCCTGTGTATCTGCGTGAGTCCCTGCCTGTCTGCGTCTGAAGCCTCAAGTGACGTTACCTTCCGACATGAACGCAAATAAACCAGAAACGGTCAGTTCGATTTCCACGATTTTTTCGCCTGAATATTCGACGCGAACTCTTGCAGGTTTTAAGTTGGTAGTCGTCCTCCGGAAAGGCATGGGTTCGATACCAGGATAGTTTTCGTTTTTTCATTTGATTAACACGTAATCGGATAGAATACGATGTGTAGACCTTTATTCTGTAACATTTTAAAATGTCTTAATATCGAGACTCGGACTCGAGGTTTATTCCATTTCACGCAGAAAGAAATGAATATTTTTATTTTTACCGCGGATTCTGTTGTTTAATTCGTGTTTGCTCATATTTGAAGTTTATATTTGATTTGCTCAGATTTTTCAACATTTCAATTGTTGACCTCGGATTTTTGCATTGCTAGACTCGGGCTTTCAAGTGAATTTGCAATAAGCTTACAATCAAACAAACGCATTAAGGGCAATAATCGATTGAAAATGTATGTGAAAAGTTTAGTGTAAATATAAAACAAATGAAACATGTAGCAAAGAAAATAAACTATTCCAATACATTGTAATAATAAACAACATAACATTTCAAATAGAAAGATATTTCATGCATGCATTGAAAATATCGTTTCGTTTGCAAGTTTTATTGTGCAGTTTAAGCAAATTACTATATTGATAATTAATTTCTTTCGATATTGACGCGTAGCCGGTGTATTGATTACTTAATATTAAACAAACCACAGAGCATACGATATGCTGTATCATCAGAAATAGTGAACAAAACAAAAAATATTGTGTACCGGTAGTCTAAATCATGTAGGTATGTTCTTGGTTATGTAAATGGTGTGAGCTACATAATTATTTTAAGAGGGGCAATAAAAGTGGTTCAACTAATAACACTCTTTGTAACAATTTTTTGTCATAGGAACTATCGCATTGGGTCACTTCACGTAAGGGTCTCTAGATGTTTGCAGGAAGTACTGCAAAACGGGCCCCTAGTTCTGATTATAAGTAATACTGAACACTGAATAAATCAACATGTACTTTTCAAATATATTTTTTTTAACGTATGGAAGGGATCGCTGGAGTGGCTTCTCGCCCGGTGTGGCAGGCGGGAGCGACCCCAGTCAGGAACGACACCAGTCAGGAGCGATCCCAGTCAGGAGCGACTCCGGTCAGGAACGGCCCCAAAAGACGGTGCTTTGATTTTGATATGATGGCGACTTAAGTCTAGAAAATCATCGTCACCTGAACTTTTATTCCAAAGCAATTCAATTTTGACATGATGCCATATTTAATTCGCGCCAGTATGAAAGATATATTGATGATTTGCTAGAAATGGGCCGGTCGCTAACCAAAGATCAAGTTCAGGTAAACAATAGTATTTGCAGATATACGTTAACAAGTATTGCCAAAACATAATTCTTTCACTTTAACGCTCTGTAAATGTATATGTATAAAACATACATAAATATGTATCGTTTGAACTCCGAGTTGCTGCGTCACATCGCCAGCGCGTCGCCGTAAACTTGGTATGAAGGGTTACATTTAAAAGCACGTGCCATCGGAAAGCAACTAAAGTTGCCCTCACGTCAAAATTACCGTATTTACTCATTTACCGCGCTCCCTCGTGTACCACGCGCACCCCTATTTTTGGGCCAGTTCGGAGGGAAAAAATAAATTCGTGTCGGAATTAGTTGACATCGGGGATTAAAAACAAAGTCGGGATCTTCACCGATTCCCTTTCTATGAAACAAGGTCCGTGGGTATACTTGGTAGAATTCTTCGTCTCTTGCGAGTATAGACGTAGACGCAAGCGCGTGGCAGTGAATTTACTATCGACACTCGCAATGTAACCTGTTCAGAAATTCGCATGTAAGACGCGCAGTCCCTTTTTCTTATCGACATTTTGGGAGAAAAGTTGCGCGCGGTACACGAGTAATTACGGTAAGTCACCGTCAGCAGTCACATTGGTATAAAACCCCCATAGAGTACCAGCGTCTATTAAATTGGCTCTTCATATATCTGTTAAAAATCCGAACAGAAAGAAATCAATACAAAAAGGTAAACAGTCCAAAGTCACCAAAAGCAGTATGATTGGTCACTTAAGAGGGCCCGCTAAACTTTCTCGCCCCAGGGCCCGTTGCTCACTTGTTCCCGCCACTGCTCGTAACCTCGATTAAATAATACGCGAATAGTTGCAACGGAGTGATCCCCAGACAACGGCATATATTCTTCGTTCCGTTTGAGTCGGACAAATATAAGTATCGCCTAGAGAACTTCCGTTCCGTAGAAATTTGTAATCCACGACTCTTCGGCGGAAATGCGACGTGCTCCAAAAATTGAAATGGCATTCAGGGGCCGCATTTGAAAGGCGCGCGACACACGTCCTCTGAGCGCCGCCTCCTTCGATCCTCGGCCAATCGATCTGATCGACGTTCGCGGCACAGCGAGGAGTGTTTTCCCGGATTCTTCGACTGCGCATAACATAGGATTCGAAACGGATTTAAACCGCAACACTAACGGAAAAGGTAAAAGTAAACCACTTATACTGCATTATCACAATGATTATTAAAGTTTAGTATTCTAATTCCAACATACAGTTATCTTTAAATACCGATTCACTGCCTCTGCATTGCAATTCGGAGTTTCGGGTACAGTGAAATCCAGGTACAACGTGTGTCTGCGAGAGATGAATTTTTACACGTAGTCCTGAAAGTGAGTTATGCTGAAAATACCTATTAGGTGCAGGAAGGGATAGAACAAGATGGAAATGTATACTCCATAAATGGAATACACAGATTTCAAAGGCGTTCTTTATGGGAAATTCTTACGCATAAAATGGTATCGAGCGGTTCTTGAATTTTTATCTCCGAAACTCCGAAAGTCGAAATTATGTGGTCTCGTGGACTTTATTATGGTAAATGTTGACCTCTATCCGGATAATTTTTTAAATATATACCTCGCAGATCATATAAGTGCATGGAAGAGAAAAATATGGATTTTTAATAAATTGTTGTTTGCCGATAGAACATTCTTAGCGATCGATGGATTTAACGCTTGGCATATTATCGAGTTTTTCTCTCTGAAACTGTAACTCGAAATTATGTGGTCTCGCGGACTTTATTATGGTAAATGTTGACCTCTATCCGGATAATTTTTTAAATATATACCTTACGGATCACATAAGTGCTTGGGAGTGAAATATATAGTATTTAGTAGTTGCTTGATGGATGCCATTTATCGTGATACGAGTATAAGTTTATTGAAGTAAATATATAAAACGGAGGTTCTAATTGACGGATGCAGTTAAAAAACACAATTTAATTAAAATCCGTTTAGCGGTTTAGGAGAGAATGATACGGCAGACGGACGGACGAGAGGTGCCCATAAGGCGTTTTGCTAATATCGCTTCGCTGGTAAAGAACGCCTGAAAATGAGAAACGATCCGTAATGATGCTCCATTGAATAGGAAACCCCACTTTTCCCTACCTTATTGATGATTTGGTTCTATAATACCCTAGTAATTAATATGGGTTACCTCTCTCATTTACCGATAAAAAATACGTTACAGTGAAAAATGTTATTTCGGGATCTCGGAATTCTGTACTTAATACTGAAAAGTGTGTTAAAATGAAAGGTTTTCACATTGTTTATATGGCATATTCGGTAAAAGCTTTGGGAAAATGACATATTTGTGTTGCCATAGAAACTGAACGGAGGATTTTTATGAAACGGCGAAAGTTGGAATGATGAAAAATGATTTCGATTGAGAGGATTATATGTGTTTAACCCCTTAGTGGTGGAGCACTGTCCGTTTTTACTTTAAAGTGAAAAAATAATGGAAAATATTCAATTGAAACATCTATAGTTTTTACTAAACACAGAAGGACTTTGCTATCTAAAATGTTTAGTTAAGTATATAATAATAAGTTATTATTTCCCACGAAATTAATGAAATCTCTACTATAATATGTTAATAATGTCTGCTGCTCTATAGCCGAGCAGAGTTGTCAAAATATTTACTACAAACAATATATAATTGAATAGTTAAAATATTAAATTAGCAACTTTTCATTTTCGCTATATTTAAGGCACTTTCACGTCTCTTTAATTTTTAATATTAATATTTAAATAAATATTGTTGTATTTTGCATTATTATTTCATTTTCGCTTTATTTAGTAGTTTAAAATTTATAGCTTCGGACTTAATTCCGTTTTCAGTTCAAATAAACAATTTTCACTAATCTTTGCATACATATACCGTTTTATTTTTCTTAACGGTCTAAATGGAAACAGAAGATAACACATACTGTGAGCGACCGTAGCCGTAGACTCGGGAGAAATGAGCGTAGAAGACGGACGGGCTACACGTTTATTCCGGAACATCGTGAAAACATAAATGCTCAACGATCTCTCTGTACTGCTATTAGATAGCAGTATTTATGTACTTATTGCGAAAGAATCCACCGACAGTACAGAAGCCAATTAAAGCACGCTGGATCCAACAACGAATTAACACGCAACAAATTATAAAAATACAGTCGATTCCCGATTATTCGTGTGCGGCGGATTAACCGGGCATTTTGAAGTGAGTTAATTCGGCCCTCATGCATCTTTGCGTTTGACATGCCTGCACTAATGGGTTCTCGAACGAATCGAAAATTTAAGAGACCTGGTGATCATGTGATGCCACTTAATAGTGTAATGCGTTGTACAGCATATGCCATCGTGCTCATGCATTTTAGTCAATGCAGTAGAAATAAATTGCTCGCACCTATACGCTAGGACACTTCGCCACCGTAATATTTTCACTTATTCTCAACCTAAGAAGAACATGAAAGAGCTGCTGCTGGAGCTAAGAAAATAAGGGAGAGCATATGATTTAACAAGATTTATTTCAACCAAACGCAAGACGTAGAACGTATTTTAAGAATTGTCAATGAAAATATCAACATATCCATCATCTTCGCAGTCGAACACAACTAGGAATTGGATATATAATATGTGTTATTATTAAGTTTTGCACTAAACAATATTTTCATTGATGTTGAATGCATTTAAGGCCGATTTGGGCATCGATTCTCACTGACAGAACGTCGTTTTTTACACATTTTTCTGAAATACGCGCTGAAATCTAGGTTTCGCTTTCAGCTACTCTTTAACGACAAAAATATTAACACGGAATCCGCTCTGCTCTCGCATTACAGCAATCACAGAACGCAAGGAGAGATGCGATCGGGCGTATTACTATTCGAGTGATCGAACGTGCACTTGAGACGGAACCCTATACGTATAACTGCCGGTGCCAGTCGCGTCTTGGTCGAGCGACCACCGTTCGACGCACGGTCAGAAGAACTTATCTTTCGATCTTGAGCACAAAACCTATAACGGCTCGCTTTCTGTCGGAGGAAAGTGAAAGGCAATCATTTTTTACAAGACTACGTCATCATCGCAGGCCATTAAAACAAGAAAGAAAGCATGCGGAGTGCTTGTTTTCGACTCGAATCGCTCGTCCGTGTTCCAATCGCGAATCGACACTGGCGCCAAGTGCTTTTCTCGAGGGAAGGAACAAAAAGACCCAAGACAAACATTCCTTCGAAATTTTTAATCAAACCACTAAAATGCTTATTGTCTTTTGGTCATCATCTCTGCAACGCTCTGTATCTCAGCCATTTTTAATCCTATCGGCCTCACATTTTGCACATAGACTCTCATTACGGTCTTCACAAAACTCATATATAAATTTTGGGTCCACTCCCTATAAAAAGTCCTATTCCAGGACTCTCATTTTTCAGACACAGTTGGAAGGCTGAAAAACAAATAAAATTGCAAATTCTATGATTCAAAAATATACTGAAGTATTACTTTCAACTGGAAAGTCTGTAAATACATCAAATAGCATTTAATACAATATTTGGAACTAATTATTAACAATAATTAATACTAATCGGGGTTGGGCGCTGTCGGCGCCAGGGGCGAAGCCCAACTGCAAAAAGACAATTACGGAATCGAACATGAGGCATAAATCGGACAAACCGGAAGAAATTTCATTATCAGAGCGAAGCATCTTCTGGACAATCGACGCGACGCTAACTTAATCTCCACGCATCCAATAAAGGACATAGGGTTAACATTCTAGAGAATGGCCATTCAAAGTGTGGTAAAGATACCACGAGTTCGAATTACAACCATTCCCCTATTAATAGAGTTCAACCAAACATCGGCCTCCTCAGTGAATTATAAAATTTTAAAAATTGGCGGCGTATTTATTTCCAAAACACTTGAAGGGTTTCTGTTCTGTTACGCCGCTAGAGTGTAGCGGACTCGGATTAATCGCCACGATAATTATTATAGAACACCAAGGAGCACCATTCTTCGTTCGACGGACGAGTTTTGCGAAATCACCGCAGAAGCCGATCTCAGCATGTTACGCGGAGTGGAGCCGAAGCGCGGAGGACGATAACGCGCTTCCAAAGGGCTCGTGAGAAGTTTGCTTTTATTTAGGACTCGAAAATAGAATTGGATCCCACACCCTGCCCTTGCAGAACAAAGATGGAATGCCACCAAGTAAAGGCCAATACAGTGAAGTTTTCGAATAAACTTCCCTCATTGTTGCGTGCTGTTTCACTTCAACAAGGTTTACATTCTTGACAATATCATGATGAAAAAAGAGATTTGGTCAGATTCTCTTAAACCATGTAGCCCATGGGTTCTCCAACTTTCGTATCAAAAAGGTCAAACTCAACATAAAAATTAACCAGAAAATATACTTTTGGTAAAGTAATGAAGTAAAAAGTAACCACATAATTTAATTATTTATTAGTTCGATGTAATTAGAGAAGCTAATATTCAACGTGGTACTTGGCATGTATTCAAATAGCATTTTTTAGATTAAATTCAGAAAATTGAGTTGTGATCGAGTAATTTGAATACTTATTTGAGCTACAATATTTTAATCCTAAACAGGGCAAATTATCTGGCTGGGATATTCGGTTATAAACTATTATCGATCGATAAAATGAAAAAAGTGCGATGTTTATTTTGCGTTTCTTCCCTCCTGTAATTTCTCCTCGTTTCCACGCCCTGGTGCATCCTGGGAAAGTGGAAAAAATGCAGAGTGGCGTCGATTAAATAAACGATCCGTTTCCGAGCAGAAAACAAAAGAAGAGCGCATGCGCCACTCGGGGACTTAGTGGAGCTCACCAGAGGCTAGGACAACTCTCACCAAAGATGTTTTTTTTTTAGTTTCGCAAAATACAAAAGTTTCGCTTGCTAATTACACAACCGTGTCTAAGATGGCACTCAAAAACATATTGTTGCGAAAAATGCTAGAAAGCAATTTCCTTAAGTTACAATTCGATGGTTTCTCTGTCTAAATTTATTCGCTCCTGTAATTTTCAGATTTATACTTCTTTCTAAATTTTTAAAATTCTTACAGTTTTCAAAGAGCTTATTTTTTCAAAAGCAGTTAATTTATTGATTTCTTTAACAGGTTTTAGCACTCTAGTTAAATTCTATGCCTCAATCGTATATGCATCTGACACCTAGCATTAAAACTGATGTCATCGCGAACTTACGCTAGAAAAACTTTACGACACGAAATTATTTGTTCGTTTTACATAAACAATGTCATCAGTAATACACTCTTATACGATTTATTTTCGAAAGATTTTAAATGATACGCGCCTGAAATTCCACGAAGAGCTTCATAACAATAGGAACAAAAGCTACGGACTTCCACGCCAAAAATGGGATTCGAACGCGTGGTCAAAGTATGTTTGGAAGCCAACCGTCCCATAAACGTTAATTAAATGCACAGTGTATCGTATTCTGGCTTATAAAAATAAATAAAACCAGAAATTACCTGCCTCTGCTTCTTTAAATACCTACATAAATTTTGATCTTTATGTCTCATTGTCAGGTAAAGCCCAATTTATCTTTCAAGGTGACTTGAAGGAAATGGAACAGTAAACGGGGTGACGCAGAACTGAAATGTGGTGAGGCAAACAAAAAAAAGGTTGAGAAACACTGCATTAAAGTAAAACCCCTTACAACTAAGCTAGTTCTTCCTCACATTAAAGTAAAAGTAATAAGTTTATGATACTGTAGACATGGTACCTTCACATTATATCTCAAATTTCCCGCACGTAAATAATATTAATATATTGACAACATCATGTAATATATGTGAAAATCGAATTTGATAAATAGTTGTACCATGTGCAATACATACATAGTAAGTATAATGAGGATTGGCGAAACCACCAAGTTGCTAAAGGATTTTTCCTGGACGATGGTCACATGACGTCAGAGGACGGTAATTGGGCATTATAGTCGCTGGATGCCATAGTAAGTATATGTAGTTACTTTTTTGAGAAAATGGCTTATGTAGTATTGTTTTTGACGTCAAGCTCTATAACTGAATGAATTCCAATCAAAATCGTTAGATCCGTTTTTAGTGCTTTTCGTCATTGCTGAAAAGCACTTTATCTTCGTGATGTACGAGGGTGAATCAAAAAGTTCCCGGAATTATCATATAAAAACAAAAGAAACTCAAAAAGAACCATTTATTTTGGAGTTATTTTACAACATATTCACCATTTAACTCTAAACACTTCTCCATTCGATGTCGCCATTGTTCTAACCCATTTCTGTAGAAATTTTGATCGTTTGAATGAAACCAGTTCAAAACTGCTTTTTTGGCCTCGGATATCAATTCCCAGCGAACTATTTTGATGTGCTCCTTTAATTTGGGAAACAGAAAAAAGTCCGAAGGAGCCAAGTCTGGACTGTAGGGTGGGTGAGACAACGTTTCCCAGCGCAATTCTCGAAGCACAGCTCTTGGATACCGTAGATGAATGTGCTGGAGAATTGTCATGGTGAAACAGAATTCGCCGATGCAGTTTCCAAGGCCTTTTTTATAAGCGCAGCGTTAAGTTTTAAAAAACTTGCTCGTAATAATCTCTTGTTACTGTCCGTTGCCTCTCAAGAAAATCGACCATGATTACACCTTCATTATCCCAAAAAAATTGCCATAACTTTCTTGATTGATTGTTCATCTTTGAACTTTATTGGTCCACTTGACCCCCTTGGTAACCATTGTTTAGATTGAATTTTGCTTTCCGGATCGTACTGGTAGATCCATGTTTCATCACCAGTCACTATTCGGCGAAAAAAATCTGGGTCTGCATCAAATCGGTTGAGGAACTCAACTGCATGGTCAGCTCTCTGAGTCTTGTGTTCAGGGCGCAAAGCTTTCGGTACCCATCTAGCAGAAAGCTTGCTTAATCCTAAACTATCTTTGAGGATTGATTGAGCTGAGCCCTATGAGATGTCCAAACGTTTGGCTATCATTTGCACTGAAACTCGTCTATCTTCTTCCACAATTGATTGGACGGCGACCACGGTTTCTTCGTTGATGGTCTTCCACTTCGATAGTCATCTTTAATGTCTTCTCGTCCAAGCTTAAACCGTTTAATTCGTTCATTAACTGTAGTTTTCTTAGATGCATCATCCCCGTAAACTTTCTGCAAAGCCTGAATAATGGCATTCGATTTCCAGCCAAGTTTTGTCAAAAACATTACGTTTACTCGAATCTCAAACTTTAAGTTATCCATACTCATGAATTGTTTAGAAAACTGCTTTTATATTATAACAAATGAATGAATTATTACAAAATATTGAATTGTTATGGCTAAGATAATGCTAGTTTTGGCAGCAA
The DNA here is from genome assembly GCA_028673005.1 of Tanypteryx hageni. Taxonomy (NCBI): domain Eukaryota; kingdom Metazoa; phylum Arthropoda; class Insecta; order Odonata; family Petaluridae; genus Tanypteryx; species Tanypteryx hageni. The sequence goes on from CM054117.1 coordinate 5,506,591, forward strand.
TGCTTTGTTATTATTTGAAATGCAGGAACATTGTTACTGAAACTTTTCGGGAACTTTTTGATTCACCCTCGTATGCCCGTCCGTACGCTTATATTAAGGAAGGAATGGCTGAACCGATTTCAACTAAATTTTGTACATACAATACTCACATAAATTAATGATCAAAATGGTATATTTGGACCGAATCGACTCAGCAGGGGTGCCATGATTGCAAAGTTTAACGTTTCGGTAATAGTGAATTTGGAAGGAATTGGCCATACCGATTTGAGCGAAATTTTGTATAAATGATGTGTGCAACATAGAAAAGCAAAACCATTATGTTTGGTGTAGATATGGAAAACAGAGCTGCCACAATAAAAGTAATAAAATATTTCTTTTAACATTTATTTGTGTTAAATTGTCCACATCAATTTAAACCAAATTTAATACTTATATCATCATCATCATAGGTAGTCTGCCCGTAGACAGGTCCGTGATTATTCATGGTTAAACCGGAAATTATTCTTTGAGCGCAAATTTATTAACATTTTTCAGGCTGCAACAATGCAAAATTTCTTAATTGTTGTCCTCTTCAAAGGGAGATAGCCACGTAAAGATTAATGTAAGAATAATACACACCGTGGCGTGCCGTGAAGGAAGAATAGCCAACGCCAAGATAAAGGATACAAATGGATTTATGTCTAAATATAGTCTATGAATACTATTAAGTGTGTCAAATGATTTTTAAGGAATATTATAACATTGTTATTTTTCACCATTAACATTGAAAGATTTATAGCAATATAAATCGATACATTTACTTACATTTGCTCGGGAACCAAGATGTTTATTGTTTACGTTTCATTACGTTTTGGCTAATAGTAGTGACAATCCACATAATTTTATTGCTGCTTTAAAGGCTTCGGTGCATCTATCCACGTGAATATTAAGTATGACGTTAATGCATGATTATATTAATGGTAAAACTTTAAAATACAATACAAAATAGTAAATGTAAATGTAAAAATCGCTAGCGTAATTAAAGAATGGGGAACGTTTGGTAAACTTGGAGTACTCAGCAGCAAAAGTAAGTAAATTTCAGAATTTATTGTATTAGTTTTATTGTAATATGGCATCAAAAGTCATATAATATAAATAATAAAAACAGTTTGCTACTTAAAAGAAAACTTTCCCGAGCGAAGCCGGGCGTTTCAGCTATTAAAGAGAGCATTGCGCTAAGAAGTTGATCGTTAAAATTTCTACCTCAGGGCGGAGAGATGCTGTGATAACTGTTGTGATTAAAAAAATAAGGAAAAGTGGGTATCATTATATATAGACGTTCCTTACAGAGGAGGAGGAGGATATAACATACTAGTAGAAGGTGCTTGCAAACTGCAAGCATTTCATCTCACCTTGAAAAAACATTAATTTTTTAGAGAGATATATTATCATGGGAAATATTTCTTTAATTCAAAAGATTTCTCCTAGGGACCAAATTTCGTTTTTTCCTTATGGAACAATAATGGTGTAAAACAATTGCTAATTTTTGCAATTTTATCAACATTATCCGTTTTCCGCATTGTGTTACTCACATTTATGCCAAACTTTAAATTTGTAGCACATTTAGAAGTGGAATAACATTTATCTAATTGTTTAAATTTAAATAATTTTTAACGGCCGCAATAAGAATTTCATAGGTACAATGAATTGTTTATTCGTTTAAATAGACTAAACTGTAATTAACTTGAACATTTCAGCTCTCTAACTCGCCCAGTAGTATCTAAACATTTACCTATTTGTTTAAATTTTAAGACTTTTTAACGGCCAAACAAATCAAAATATCAAAATTTGTATAATCCCTAATACGTTTTTTTACAATTTCCATCTCTAAAAAAATTTCAGCTCTGTAGAACATAGGGAAATACATAAACCTTGAAAATTTGTTTAAACAATTGCGAATTTTTAGCGGCCGCATTGTTGCACTTATTCAAGGTTTTCGTTTTTTCTAGTCGGTTTTGCACAAAACCCTACCTAAGGAAAAAATTTCGAATCTCCAGCTCATCTGGAAGTGCCTAAACATTAGTATACTCCTCCTCTGTAAGAAACGTCGATATATAATGATAACATATATATAGGAGGATACTAATGTTTAGGCACTTCCAGATGACCTGGAGATTCGAAATTTTTTTTCTTAGGTAGGATTATGAGCAAAACCGACTAGAAAAAACGAAAATCTTGAAAAAGTGCAACAATGCGGCCGCTAAAAATTCGCTATTGTTTAAACAAATTTTCAAGGTTTATGTATTTTAGCATGTGCAACGGAGTTGAAATTTTTTTCATAAGTAGAATTCTTAAAAAAAATGAAATAGGGATTATACAAATTTTGATATTTTAATTTGTTTGGCAGTTAAAAATTCTTAAACTTTAAACAAATAGATAACTGTTTATACATTACGGGATGAGCTAGGAAGCTGAAATTTTCAAGTTATGTACAGAGTAGTAGATTTGCACAAATAAACATTTGAATCTCTTCGTAAACATATTGCGGCGACCGTTAAAAATGTTTAAAATTTAAACAATTAGAAAAATATTATTTCACTTCTAGAAGTGATACAACTTTAATATTTGTCAGAAATGTGTATCATTAGTACCCTTATAGTGGAGAAAGTATGAAATTCTTAAAATTGAAAAGTTTGGGGATCGTTTTAATCTATTATTTTTATATGAGGGAAAAACGAAAATCGCTGCGGAGGTGAAATCTTTAGAATTAAAAAAATATTTGTAATGTTGAAATATCTGTCTGAAAAATGAATGTTTTTTCAAGGTGAGATGAAATGCTTGCAGTATGCAAGCACCTTCTACTAGTACTCCATAAATGGAATACACAGATATTTCAAAGCGGCTCTTTACGGGAAATGCCTATAAAACGATATCGAACGATTCTGCGGTTCTTGATTATCCCCAAAACTATATGCAAGTTGTATTTATATGGCCACAAGGCCTTTTTGCGGTAAATGTTGTCCTCTATCTGAATAAATTTTTAAATCTATGCCTAGCAGAGCAGAGAAAAATATGGTTTTATAATTGTTGTTTGCCGATAGAATTGTAGCGATCGATTTAAACAAAATATATGATATTACGTTCTCAAATTTTTATCTCCAAAACTATAAGCCGTTATTATGTGGTCCGACGAACCTTTTAGAGGTAAATTTGTCCTCCATCGGAATACGTTTTATAATATATGATATCTGGCAGACCATGTAAGACCTTGGAGACAAAAAATAAGGTATTTAATAGTTGTTTGGCGGATGCCATTTAACGAAATACGAGTATACATTTAAGTGCTTAAATAAAGCGGAAGTTATAATTGTAACCGCAATTTGGAGATAAATTTTAATGAGGAACACTAATACTTAATTTAATTAAAATCTGCTCACAATCAGTAGTTTCGAAGAGTAAGGCCGTGATTACGATCTACGTTTACTGACGTGACGGTAACGGACGATGGCGTTTCAGAAGCTTGGGTAGCGTGATAACCTTCGGCCATGAATAAGATAGTGCTAGACGTCAAAAATATGAAGTCAGCACTAGAATCGCGTGACTGAGACGAAGCGCAGTTTTGTATAGGAGTGGTATAGGCGTACGGTGTGGAATCTCGTGGATTTTCTTGTTTATCGTTAAAAATTGTGCAATATTGTGTTGCTTACGGGTGTAAAGAGAAATCTATGAAAGGTACACCAATATTACCAGTAGTACTTTTGGATTTCCTTCGTTTTCTAGAATATGTTTTTGTTATGATATGCTCCAACAATTTTGAAATGATAGTTCGATCACCTTAATGAACTAATTGCGCTTTTTTCTCTGCTGTGTTGTGCCGGACAGTTATTGTCGGTAAGAATTCATGTGGACATCATTGGTCTAGAGATCCCAGCACCAGTTCAAGTTCATCAAGTTTGTGTATTGTATATTCAAATGAAAAATTTTTAGTATACTAATAGCTTCAAATTAGGTAGACAATGCAATCTTATTATCACTAGAAACCAGCCGAGAGTTTAGTCATAAAAACTTACCATTCAAGTTTTCAGCCTTAGATCTAGTAGTTACAGCTGTTACTTTGTTAACAGCACATTCATCGTTGAATACACTTCTCTCGACACTTTTAGGTTTAATAAATTTATTCACTATTACACCTTGAGGCCACAGTGAGGGATTTTTTAGTTTGTTAAAATCAGCATAATCAATACCAATTTTAAAGGCTCCGTTTACACTTTTTCCTTCGATTTTTTCGCAAGATTCACCCATGACATCAAAATTACTTTTAACGTGATTAGTTACATCATCAGAGGTGGACTCCTTGTCCAGGCGTCCTACATATACACAAACAATACGTTTGGCTGCACGAAGACCTGTTGATTTTAGGTTATCTACTTCCCCCATTACCAATAGTGAAGAAATTTCGTCTCTTTTTCTTGGATTTAACGACAACAAACCCATCGTCAGGAATTATGGTGCTACACTGCTGGTCTAAAGGTAAGACATTTTTTATGGTGGGCTTCTTCAGTACCTCTGGACGCAATATTACGGGCGATTCCGAAGAATCATTCACTTTTGTGCTGTTGTCTTGCTCCCGTTTGGAATGTAAGTCGGGATTTGTTGTTCTAGGATTATCACAATTATAATCACGGTCGTTTAAACTCGATTCAGTTGTCACTTTAGCAAAGCTCACTGTCTTTTTGGGTTGTTTTTTGAAGTCGATATTTGATTTTAATTCACGGATTTCAGCTTTTAAATACGCAATATCAGCGACCATTTTGGCAAGGACGTTTCCGTCAGAAGATCTACACGATAAACATTTCCAAAAAAGGCAATCTGTGTCTGCGAGTGTTTTCAAACACACATTCAAGCCAGCACATTTATAATGGGAATAATTTTGAAACGAGAAAAAAGTCTGTTATGACCGGGAATCGAACCCTGGTCTTCCACTTGCCGGGCGGATATTCTACCATTGAACTACCGTAGCAGATCATTTTTCTCGTTCCTGAACGGGGATGTTTTCTTGGTTGGGACGGAACTAGCCAAGCTAGTATCAAACTGCCCCAACGGATGTCCTCGAAGAGATACACCGAAGAAAACTCCTCCCTCCCAAATGGTGAGATTGCCAAGCAAGAAATTGGTGGATTTAACCGATCCGAAGATCCTATGCAGACAGGCATAAACTGTAATGTTGGGAATTATTTTGAAACGAGAAAAAAAGTCTGATATGACCGGGAATCGAACCCGGGTCTTCCACTTGCCGGGCGGATATTCTACCATTGAACTACCGAAGAAGATCATTTTTCTCGTTCCTGAACGCGGTGTATCTCTTCGAGGACATCCGTTGGGGCAGTTTGATACTAGCCTGGCTAGTTCCGTCCCAACCAAGAAAACATCCGCGTTCAGAAACGAGAAAAATGATCTGCTACGGTAGTTCAATGGTAGAATATCCGCTCGAGTTCAATGGTAGAATATCCGCTCGGCAATTGACAAGACCCGGGTTCGATTCCCGGTCGTAGCAGACTTTTTTCTCGTTTCAAAATTATTCCCAACTTTACAGCTTATGCCTGTCTGCATAGGATCTTCGGATCACTTTATTCCACCAATTTTATTAAACATTTATAATGATAAAAACTTTTACAAATTTCGCAGGGGAAAACTTTTTCCCAGGTAACTAAGGGTTTATTGCATGCGTTACACTCAATGTCAACTACACTCGACACCATTACACCACACTCTAATTTTCTAATTTTCAATATCATGCATATTATAAAAACATCCTCAACAATAGTTTCTTCCGATAATATGTAAGATTTTTCTGTATCCAAAACACTAATTGCATCACGCACTGTGATTGAAGGTATCATAGATAATTGCAATTGTCATGTAGTACTGAAAGCACAAACATGACGGTTAAATTTGGGTTATCGACTGTAGGAAAGAACGAATAGGTTTGTTTTTCTCCAGGACTATAAGGGATCACAATAGGAGAAGCAACCCTGATAGCAGTGACGGCAAAACTTGAAAAGTATTTTAATGTTGTGTTTCGTAGTTTTTCGAGAAATTTTAACTCTTTTCAATTGTTAAATATAATGGCGTCATACTTATTTCGCAATTTTTAAATACAAATACCTGCTAAAGGCGCGGATGATGATGCCACAATCTTAACACAAAATATCCTAAATTTTAAAATAATTTTTAGCGTAATGATGATTATTCTTATTGCTCATGCAGCGAGATCTGTGTCACTAAACTTAAATTACGAAAACTTGGACACCAGCCGATTGCCAGAGAATTTGGAAATTACGGATAGTTGCCTTAATTTCACCGAAAATTATAAATATACAGTTATTACTCATGGAATTTATTATTTAATACATATAAGCTCCACGTGACTGAAGTGCTGTTGCCCTGGAGATCGCGTTGGTTTATTTAAGAGTTTAGATCTTGGTGTATGGTGATTTTTTGAAGCGCTTGAGGTTTGCAAGCGCCGACTACTCGTATGTATATCATCATCACAGGTAGTCTATCCTTAGTGGGTGCCGGTGGTGCACTGGTTAGGGCGCTGGCTGCTACTCGCCTGCTGTTTGAAAAGGCTGCTGGCTCGAATTCTGCGCAAGTAGGATTTTTTCCAAGGTCTCCCGGCCCCCTGTTTGTGTGGTTTGAGAAGACCGCGCAAATTCAGCTGTTCCGTCCTTCGGAAGGGACTTTAAGCCGTTGGCCCCCTTGGTGTTCTTCGTTAAGAGTTGGTTAATGCCGGCATCGGGTTTCTCTTCTTCCTTGCTATCCAGCTATTCATTGCACTACCTCTTAGAGACCCATTGCGCCTAGGCAAGAGGTGAATCAGCTGGGAACATACATTAGTATGTGACCTTTCAGTCTCTATCCGTAGACAGGTCCGTATTATTCACGGTTAAATCTGGTTCTCCATATACTCCTATTTTCCGCTGTCCTCTTCATATCTTGATAACTCTCTTTCCCTTTCAAATTGTCTATCAGCTGAAACCTTTTCCTACCTCTTTCCCTTTTTCCATCTAGTTTTCCTTCTAACACATCTTTAATCATACTCTCCCTCCTCAGGTAATGTCCAACCCAGTTTGTTTTCCATATATATATAGAACCATATTAATATATTTAAACCGAATCTGCCAAACGGGTGCCAAAATTACAAATTAAACTTTTTCAGTAATTAAGGATTTGGAATGAATTGGCTTATTGGATTTCCACTAAATTTTCTATATAAAATTTGTACAACATACCCTAATGAAATCAAGATGTTTAAAGCGGCGATAAAGAGCAGGGCTACCACAGTAAAAAGTTAAATAATATTTCTTTTACACGTATTTCCAGAGAACTGACTGAATGGATTTTAACCAAATATAGTATATTTAATCTTCATATAAATAAATAACCAAAATATTATATTTAAACCGGGTTGACTAAACAGGGCTACCACAATATCAAGGTTAGAATTTTCTGTAACTATGAATTTGGAAAGTAATGGCTGAACGGATTTCAAAGAAATTTCGTTTGTAGGGCGAGTATAGAAAGGGAAAACGAGATGAATATATTTAGAACGGATACAAATGCAGAGCTACCAAAATATAAGGAAAAATAATTTTCTGATTTCAAAGCAAATACATTAGTATACGATTAGACTACGGCGAATTCGACGAAAAGCACTTCTGTACCACGGGGAACCCGTGTAAACTCCTACTTGTTGAATAAATCAACATTTTCTGAAAATCGACGAGAATAAACTATACTTTACGAATTGTAGCTCTATATCATAATTCATCTGTTCAGGGCGTCTATTCTGGATAGCAGCATGTACGAATACGAGATAAAATTCGGTTTCGTTGAACCGTTTAAGCCCTATAACTGCGCACAGACAGTATGGCGAAAACAATTTTGAGACTGCGACAAGTACGATATTATGCCCCTTCAAAATCTCGTGGGAGATTTTTCCCGCGATTACGATACTTTTTCTCATGCACGTAGTGTATGAGAAAGTAAAAAGCGAAGAAATTCGTGTACACATCAATAGTGAGACCATTTTTAGAATACTTCACGTAGTTATGACACCTATAAAAGATAGGTCAGATAAAGATAATAGAATGAATAGAAAATCGTCACTGAGAAGATAAAAATTCTTTCGGGAGAAATGTTAGAAACTAGGAGACGGATAAATAGAATGTGTGTTACGTATCAGGGTCGAACCGATAGCAAGGTTTGGAGAGATTTACAGGTTAGAATCTAGAAACTTAACGGAAAAGAAAGTCTCGAATAGAAAATCAAACTGAGGCCTCAAAGAACCAGCATCGCAAAATACTCGTTTTTGAATCGGGGAATTACAGAACAAGTTATCTGAAGTGATCAGTAAACCATTAACAAAAACACAAAGGAGTTAAAAAATAAACGTAAAGAACTAGAATATAGGGAATTAAAAAGAGAGTCGAGGAAGTTGGAAGAAGGGAAATAATTGATGGGGTGAAGTACGGCGGAGACCTATTAGTGCCACTAAATAAGATAGCCGCGAATGCCAATTTCGAACCTTTAAAATGTGACTCCGCATATTGCGCAGGGTGTCTCAAAATAAAAACACTAAAAACAAGCGAATATCTTATTTAACTATTTGAGAACACAACATAATTCAAAAGAAAATAACCCCTAAAGGGTTTTTTAAGCTAATAAAAATATTTCATTTACGTAAAATTTGATGCGACAAAAATGGCGGACCGAATAACTGGTTTGTGAGAGGGATTTTTGCGCAGTTTTCCGATAATGACGCATGGTTGGTTTGTTAACATGTTGCTTCTATAAAAGCTCTTTCTTTCCCGGATTCCGCGACGCGCGTTTGGCAGTGAGATGCTGGTGGCACGTAATTCCGCGAGAGACAGCGAAGGCCACCAAGAGAATCCGTGAGACTTGAAAGTTCTCCGTAAATAAGAAAACCAAGCCTCGGTGATCACGAAGCGCGCACTGACGTCACACGGTCGAAACTCGTTTCTGAATCACAGCGCCTTCAGAAATAACGCTTATTTCACTTTTCTCCAAGATGGATCTATCGCTCCTTAAACACGTATGTTAAACCCAGATCTTCGAGTAATCTATGCGTCAAATTTGATCGGAACTAGCGCAAAATATAGCAAAACGTAATGCTGGCAGAGTTGGAGGTGAAAGGTTATACAGCAGGGAGGGGGAGGGGCAAACTACGACCCCTGGGTCATATGCGACCCGCGAATCTATTATAAAATAGCGATCAGGAAAATTTAGCTAAGAAAATATCAGGATTTTATTGACATTTTGGTAATATTTTATGTTGAAGATTTAACGCAAAAAATTTTTTGGCTTTATCTATACTAATATTAAACCACAGAATTTTCGCCCTAAACTTTAATTTGATCCCCGACGCATTTGCAACTTACAATTTGGCGCGCTGAGCCATCCTTAACACCAAATGCGACCCTTCACGTAAAAAAGATTGCCAACCGCTGCTCCAGAGACTTTTTTCTCAAGGAAATGCTACCGACCACGAGTGAGTCACGCAAAGCGAGAGAAGTGAAGGGATTGTCGAATTTCGCGTCGACTGAGACGAACGGAAACGATTTTACAGAGAACACGTCCGTGAAGCAGGGAGAAAGAGGAAGAAACGTCCAGGGGAGACATTGAGGAGAAAAATTTAGTATTTAAAACTTGCGAAATACATCAAATACCGAATTAGGATTGGTATATCCGGAGAATGTTGCAAGAACGAGGGCTATATAAATATTTATACAAAACAACCATTCGGCTTAAAATTGGGTTAACAAAATATTTCTTAATGAGGCAATTTCTCCATATTATAAACCTCCGACAGGATTATATAGAGAGAAAGTTTGCTAGTCCTTGGATTAACTCGCTAATTAAACATTTATTACACTAAATTATCCAGTAACTAATGAGACAGGAAAACTGAAGTGCTCTAATTTAGAGATCGCATCTAATCTCGAGAAGAAAGGATCTGAGCCTTCAATGGTTTCAAAACTTCACCAATTATAAAGAGAGTCATATTTTACGACACCGCGAAACTGACGCAACACTCAGCACCAAGTAGGGAGAAGAGTGAGGGAGGAGATGAGGGAGGGAAAGAGGTTGGGGAGGGAGAGACAGAGAAAGAGAGAGAGGAGAAGAAGGGGAGGGAGAGAGGGAGGGAGAGAGAGAGGGAGAAAGAAAGGGTTATAGGACATTTCGCCGTAGTCGATTCGCCAAGGGGCCTTAAAATAATTTTCGCGGAGGCTGCGAAATTACTATATATTTCCGCCACTGCCTTTATCGGAGCTTCTCAACCGTTGGGCCGCAGGAGGATTTGAGGTGGCCCGCGAAAATTTAAAAAAAATAATTTACGACCGGTTAAAAACATTTTAACACTGTCGCAAAATTATAGGGAAAATTTAACATTTTGTAAAAATCTATAGTACTAAATAATTAATGGCAATTTCTATCGGTTGCTTTGTTTTGTTTTAAATACCGGTTACATTTAGTCAATAATATAAAATTTTCTCCTGCCTATATATACACGTATTGATAAATGGGTGGGCCGTAAATAATTTCCTGTGGCTTAGATGGGCCGTATTATCAAAAAGGTTCAGAAAGGCTGTCTTATATCATATATCCTATATAAGAAGCGACTATTTGTAGTACGAGTTTTCGGTTCTTGCGTATTGCAAGCGTTTAAAAAAATCACCATACATCAAGATCTAAACTCCTAAATAAACCAACGCGATTTCCAAGGCAACAGCATTTGAGCCACGCGAGATCCATATGTATTAGATAATGAATTTCAAGAGTTATCGCAGAATATTTATAATCTTCCGCCAAATTAAAGCAACTATCCGTAATTTCCAAATTCTCTGGCAATCGGCTTGCGTCCATCTATATTTGTATTTTAAGTTTTGTGACTCGGATCGTCCTGTACTGGCAATAACAACAATCATCATTAAATTGATGGATTTAACCGATCCGAAGATACTATGCAGACAGGCATAAGCTGTAATGTTGGGGATAATTTTGAAACGAGAAAAAAGTCTGCTATGACCGGGAATCGAACCCGGGTCTTCCACTTGCCGGGCGGATATTCTATATTCTTGTTTGGCAATCTCACCATTTGAGAGGGAGGAGTTTTCTTCGATGTATCTCTTCGAGGACATCCGTTGGGGCAGTTTGATACTAGCTTGGCTAGTTCCGTCCCAACCAAGAAAACATCCGCGTTCAGAAACGAGAAAATCGATCTGCTACGATAGTTCAGTGGTAGAATATCCGCCCGGCAAGTGGAAGACCCGGGTTCGATTCCCGGTCATATCAGACTTTTTCTCGTTTCAAAATTATTACCAATCATCATTAAGCATAAGTATTGCACTAAAATTTATATAAAAATTAGAATATTTTGTCTGATATGATTATGGCGTCACCATCCGTGCCTTTTTGTAAGTACCCTGATAAAAAAATCGCGAAATACGTACATATATCATCATTATAGTTTTTCGACATTATTAAGAGAATCGTATTGCGTGACCGTTTCCATAGTTTCGTCAAGCCAAATTTTAATTCTTTCGTTCAGTAGTTGAAAAGAGTTCATTTTTTTCACCTTTTGCTAAAATTTCGTGCTTTAGGATAGTGACATCATCATAAGTTTACGTCGTGGTTTTAAAACAAAGCTATTACTATAAAATCAATTGATTCTCGTAAGAGGCACTAAACCAAAGCTTTTATAATATCTCTACTAATAGCGTAGTTGCCCGTCAAATATGACAGGAGGGAGGCGGGGAGGAAGGGAGGATGAAGGGAGGATGAAGGGAGGGAGAAGGGAGGTAAAAGGGAGGGAGGAGGAAGGAAGGGAGAAGGGAGGGAGAAGAGGAGGGAGAAGGGAGGTAGAAGGGAGGGAGAAGGGACGTAGAAGGGAGGTAGAAGGGAGGTAGAAGGGAGGTAGAAGGGAGGTAGAAGGGAGGGAGAAGGGAGGGAGAAGGGAGTTAGAAGGGAGGGAGAAGGGAGGGAGGCAGAGAGGAGGCGGGAAGGAGGCGAGAGGTAGAATGGAAAGAGGGAGACGGGAGGTAGAATGGAGGAAGGGGAGAGGGAGAAGGGAGCGAGAATAGAGGGGGGCGACTTGCGCCTACTCCTATCCTCCGAACGGTCACTCCCGAAAAGGAAAGGTGTTGTGGAGAGAGGGCTAACCCACTCGTATAACACGCCGCCCACTGCGTTACATTTTACATGTGGCGAGGCGACCTTTGAAATCTCCGTTCATTTACCTCTTTGGCTCCGTCGTCTCTTTCATTTTCCCTCTCGCCTTCTTCCTTTTCTACACCACGATTTCCTCGCGTCTTCCATTCGAGCGCGATATCGCAATGCTATTTTCTCCACTTGTTTATTTTCTCGCGGCTGCCATTCTTTCGCCTAATTCACCTTCTCCACACTGGATAATACACAATATTATTATCTGAGTGGCTGTTGACGATCGGTTCTGTTTGTGTCACACCTACAAACCTCCGCTATTTCCTTTATTTTTCGTTTTCCGCTCGTCGCAAAGGGAATGTGGCCGAGCGATCGATCCGATTGAATTAGAAGCGTGAGGATCGACGGCGTGGCCATTCGTAGCGCCAATTTTTCCTATGACTTTCAGCGGCTATGTTCGACAAATCTGTATCCGAAGACTTTCATTTTTGTTTCTTGGCGCGGCTCTTGAAAACCAGTTTAAAGTCCATTAATGGAATAGCCCCTCGCCAACCGCGGTTTTGAGTATACACGGCTAGCGACATGAATACCGTTTTACCAACCGCGGTATTGGGTTTTGAGTATCCGCGGTTTCAGGTGCATACTCATTATTTTTTGCTGCTATGATTTTTCGTAAATCTAAATAACCTTGCTGTGTTTTAAAAGAAGAATATACTTAAAAATTATTCGTTTACGAGTGTGTTCAAATTTGACCTGGACTTTATATTTTTTCTGAACGTAATTGAAGAGCAAATTGGCAGCTGTGTAGGGTTTTTAGCATGTGTGTGTTGGCTACCCGCACCAGCAATATTCACTTGCTTGCAGCAACAAATGACAAGCGTATTCAAAATAGAGGCCAGTAATGTACCGAACTCTGTTGCGCAGTGCATTATTATAAAGTTTTTATGCAAGGAAGGTGTAAAGGCGGTTGAGATCCATCGCAGACTTCAAACACAATTTAAGGATGAATGTTTTTCACGTTCCTCGGCATTTGAATGGTGAAAATATTTTAACGATGGTCGTGAATTGGTGTCAAATTTGTCTCATGTTGCGCACCCTGCCACGGCATTGAACCCATATAATATTCAAAGAGCTGATGAGCTCATTCGCAGTGATAGCTAAATTAGTGAAAACCAGTGTCGGAGGTGTTGAAAACATTATCCACAACGAGCTTATATTTATGAAAGTGAGTTCCAGTTGGGTGCTGAAGCAACTTTCGGATGAACAGCGAGAAAGACGTGTTGAGATTTGCAGAGAACTTCTTCAGCGCTACAAAGGGGATGGTGAAGAGTTCCTCTTATTGATTGTTACCTCCCCCGAGACTTGGGTTCACAATTACACCTCGGAAAGCATGCTGGCCAGCAGGGAATGACGACATTCAACCTCGCCATTACCAAAGAAGTTCAAGACTCTGCGCTCCATGGGGAAGGTAATGGCCACTGTCTTTTGGGACATGGAGGGACCTGTTTTAATTGATTTTTTAGTAGAGCAAAGAACATTGAATGCGGCTTATCACAGCAACCTGCTCACAAACAAAAGGCGAGGTCAGCTGTCCAAAGGGGTCGTTCACCTCCACGACAATGCCCGTCCTCATTCCGCACAGGTGACAACTGCTACTCTCGCTGACTTAGACTGGCAAGTACTGCCGCATCCTCCTTGCAGTCCAGACTTGGCCCCATGCGACTTTCATCTGTTTGGACCACTCAAAGCAGACCTGGGAGGCCAGTGCTTCAGTTCAAACGAGGAAGTGATGGAAGCGGTGCAAACCTGGTCGCACTGGCAATCGAAAAACGTCTTTGTTGCAGGGATACGCAAGTTATACGAAATTATGTGTTAAGAAGCAGGGCCATTATGTTGAAAAATAAGCAAGGTTTTAGATTTGTGCAGCTTGTGTAGTCATGTTAAAAAATAAAGTCCAGGTCAAATTTGAACACCCCTAGTAGTTCAGCAATATTATTTTATTATTCATAACATAAATATTGCGTTATTTTTTTCGTGATGGAACTTATTATGTAGTCGCGGGGAATGACGCAATGGTGAGCTTAGAAATAACGATGATAAGACGAACAAGCTTTCTTTCGCTCCTTTTTCTTTCCTTAATTGTCAACCGGAAGTAAATATTGACAACGATTCCAGAGCTAACAAAATGTAATTTGCCATATAGATATGGAGAAAGTCATGTGTTGCCCACATCAGTTTATTTTAGTTAGTATTTGCATGAACGATTATCTACATTCGTATTTATGAGAACTCATATATCACGTATGTATTTTCTTTTTCTCTTCCGTAATGTTTAATTTTCGTAATATCCGTCCGTTGATAATTTATCCCTTCTGGCATTTCCCGATAGAACAAAGAGCTCATCAAATCGGCAAACACATAAATAGTATCTTTTTAGAGTAAATGCCAACTAATGGGTGTAATAAGAGGTTTCATCTTTGCTATTTAGTATTAATTAAAATAGAGACAGATTGAATGGAATAGAACGAACTCGGATCTCACAGCACCACGCCTCCATTCGTTCAAAAATATGTTTTAAACACAAAAGTCTACGTTTGTTGAAGATAAATTCTGGCCTAAGTTAAGACGAGTTCCTTTTTAATCTATGAAATGGTAATTTGTTATTATTTCCCTTAAAACCATTATATATTTATTTCTGCATGATTCATTTCGAAAGATTTTGACTCCGAAAAGGTAATTTAAAACATTATAAATTAGTTTGAGGATTTTTAATTACACAATTTTATGCGGTGTGTAAATTAAATTGAAGTCTTTAAAAATCCAAATCGAAGTACTTTTCGACAGGATGAACCATCTAATAATAAGATAATGACAGATATACGATTTTGCGGGGAGATGGAGATTTTCCGTAATTTATGATTTAAAGGGATATGAAAATGCATTACATTTTAATTCTATAATTTTACCTTTAAGTTATTTTGGGTTAATCGATACGTTAATTTTGTTATCTTATTAAATAATTTATGCCTATATTCCTTAATCTTTGTGAATTAATTGTAACCTTTTCTTTAAGTTTAATTTTGTATTATAGTAAACTAATGATTTATTGTAAAATAAATGCTTAAAAAATGTTTTGCTGACTTTACAATTTTAAATTGAAAAGCAAATGATGAACAACAATATTTTTGTTATAATTGAGCAAATGAAAACTGTTATACATGCGAATCATGTAACAGGCTCTTTATAAACTCAATTGTTTAAAGAGGAGTATAGTCTTTGAAGGAGTTGTACAGAATAAATGCGTTCCCCGCACTTTGAGAAGAGATGCAAATACAGCCACAGGACATCTCAGCGTTCGTATCCCTTCGCAATGATTGGGGAACTTTTCCTCAAGAGCGCCCTCGTCTTCCTCAATCGATTTATAAAACGGAGCAATAATATCTTTCTTCGCTTCATCTTGCCTTATACTGCGGTCCCTCTTGAGATTCACTCACTGGTTGCTCCCTCACCGTCATTCGCGTCATCTGCTGCTTCAACGTCCCCTACTTCTCACTCCGAGACGTCAAAACTCTCAATAGCATAACTTTCATCGCAGTTTGATTCGACGTCGCATTCTACTTCATCTTCGAATCACGTCTCAATCGTTTTCCCTGAATCCGAATTATTTCGTACGCATATGATTCGGAATGGTCCAAGATTAGCCGTCTGTCGGACTGCTATCGGAAACCAAAACACAAACCGCAGTTGCGAAACTTTACCGAGCTGACGGGTGACCGAAGTGGGATAGGCAAATAAATACAAAAACGTGCACGGATGTTGTATGCGCCGGTGAAGATTTTCAAGAAATGAGAGCAACCCTTGCGGTCTCAGAGAGCAGACTCAACGGTTTAATAGACGCAAAAACAAAATAAAACAACTGCAACGAGTAGAAATCGATGTATATAGTAGATTTATTATGTAAGGCGAAAAATAAATCTCCATCAAAAATAAAACCGAGAATCGGTGCGTGGGCTCGAGGTGTGCGCTTCCGACATCCACGAGAGGGCAGCACCAGTGCCGTTGGCGCACTCATCCCGTTGAAAAAATGGATTAAGAGAAGAATTCCATTCCTCCAGCAAGGCCCACGACAGCTGCAACAGAACACCACGTCTCCGTGCCCTTCGGGATATTAACGCCTACTTCTCCAGAAAGAGGCACTCGGAGGGCCCTTAGGGGGAGATTAGAAGAAAGATGGACAAAAATCTCCCCTCACTTCTTGAAACCGCTCCTTTTAGCCTAATCCGTCTTCAAAGAGGCTTAAGAGATAGCTCCAAAGTGACTTATCACGCATTCTAAATTTGGATTCGTCCCCCCCCCCCATACGCTCTCTCTCTCTATCGTGGAAGCACCGGGTGCAACTTGCATCTTCGTAGCTCCCTTAGCCTCTGCTACGAATGAAGGAGGAGAGGGGCCGCAGACGAAGGGCTTTTGGGCTTATCTAGGCGGCGCTCTTGAAATTTCTGTACGGTTTGATTTCCCAATGAATCGTTCGCTTCCTCTGGTTTGCATCATACGATGTTTCGGACGTTTTAATTCCATCCTTCCTTGTGCAGATAAAGAGGTTGAAAATGTTCTGTAAGTTGTGAGTAATCCGATAAAATTTTCGTGAAAAGTAGCGTTGAGATTCTATGGTTTCGTACGATCTTAAATTAAGTTTTAAAAATTTCAGGGAAATAAGACTTCGGCAGATAAGATTTTATACCGTATCTCCAGCAAAAATAAGAAAACGTACGTCTGAAATTTAACAGACGATATGAAAGTCATAGGTTCGCGGGGTGGACAAGTCGTATCCGCGGGAGTTATGAGATATTAGAAATCCTTTCGTACTAAGCCAAGGCGGGAGGAATATTAAAAATAAATTTACCTGGCGGCTGAAAGGCGTGAAATCTAATTCACGAAAAATTTCAAAACTCACAAATAAAAACCGAATCGCACAAAGTACGGGATAAGGGTAAGCTCCATAATATATCCCTCCTTCTTCAGAGATATTTTTACTTCACCCGATTAGAAACAGGTGACAATCCGCCGACCCGTTAAGACCAACACAAACTGGGGAAGACGCGGACGTTTTCAACAGAGATGTTAGCACTTTATACCAGTGGTGGGCAACCTTTTCTACTTGGCGGGCCGCATTGGTGGCAATTCGGTGGGCCGCAATTGAAATTGTCAATGTTTCTGCGGGTTGGGTTAAAATTAAATCGGAAGCTACTTAGAGATTTTTACGCGCCATATGAGTGAAAATCAAATTTAAATTAGGTTTTTTAGGGTTAACAGTACAATATTAATAACGATGACGGAATTCGATCTTAGAAATACCTTTGAGAAAAGATCAAAAACAAAATTAAAAAGAACTTATTTGAATCGAGAAATACATATTTATTAAGGGGTCTTAATTTGACGCTAGACATAAGTATTAACAGTTTTTCCTAGATATAAAATGACATTTGGTAGGTAAATAAAAAAGTTTTTAATATTACGAAACACTGGTGGTGGGCCGCATGAAATTGCTAAGGGGCCGCATCCTGCCCGTGGGTCGCAGTTTGGGCACCTCTGCTCTATGCGGTCAATTACGCAGGCAGATCAGATCATCAAGAAAAGAAAGAAGGAAACTATTTAGTCCGACATCATCAGTCACATTGGACAGCGGCGTGCATTAGCAATTCTAACGAGGACATCATCATTATAGCCATTCTACTTTTTGTCTTACCCATCCCAATCTGTACCTTCCAAGGCCTTTCTCATCATCTCTTCATACCAATCCCCTTTTTTTTAAAATAAATCTAATGCGATTTTCCTCTTCTTACCTCTAGCATCCTCCCATCCACGACTTATTTCTGTAGACCTCTGACCAACTCAATTCTTTTGTCTCCCCCTTATTACTCTAACTGAGCTACTACTCTACTTACCTTTTCACCTTACCTTATTTACTTTCTCATATACGTAGTATATCGAGAAAGTATTGTTATCGTGAAAAAATTCGACTTCGAGATTTTGATGGAAATACACGTTTTAGATGTCCCCGAGTCCAAAAAAGTGGTTTTCGCCATGCCGTCTGTCTATCTGCCTGTCTGTTCGCCGTCCTAGGGCCCTAACGCGCACATTAAATCGAACGATATCTCGTATTTATGCAATATATAATCTTTTGCAGACCATTTTTCATAAAAATGATATTTTAGAAAAAATTGATTTACTCAAAAATGGCTCAATAGAATTTGGTTAAAATCAATCCAGTTGTAGAGCTTTATGTTACAAATAATACTACTTAGCCATATAACTCTTGAAATCATCATATGGCGTCCAGTGGCATTAAATGCACGCTAAGCTACCTTATACAAGGCCTATGACGTCACGCCTCCGCCGCGATCCACTCAAAACCGTACTACAGCCTTACGGTTGAACTAAATCGAATGATATCTCACATTTGTGGATAATATCATTCACAAAAGACATTCTGAAGAATGAACGACATTGCGCAACAATTAAGGGTACTTTATTCAAGGATATTTTGAAAAAATTCGATTTGCTCAAAAATGGCTATAAGGATTTTCATTAAAATCCATCCAATCGTACAGCTTGATGTCACAAATAGTAATAACTAAGCCGTATATCCCAAAAAATTATTAATATCGACCAGTGGCATTAAATTATAAGCTAAACTACGGTTAACTTTGAATTAAAAGCGTTTTTCTTTTAAAAACGTACACAGTGGACCAAACGTATATACGTAAATGAGAAAGTTTGTGCAATGTATATTGCGCCGTTTATTATTTATCATTTCAACTACTTTTATCCGGTTTACGCTATGCCCACATCTCGAATGCCTCTAAGCTGCTCTCACATCTTTTTTTTTCTTATAGGCACCCATATAATGCTGCAATCTATATCAAAGTTTCCACTAACCACTTTTTGATATCTTTATTCAGAATATCTGTCAACAACTCTCGTCGTTTCCTAAATGTCTCATTTGCCCTTGCTGTCCTCGTCCTGATCTCTTCTGTGCTTCCTCCATCCTAAATAAGTTATAAAAATAATTACACCTGTCACAGCCTTTCTCCATCCATTGCCCATTCGCTTTTGCTTCTATCATTCCGTTAAAAATCTGAGAATACCTGAATGCGAAATTAAACTAGTTTTTGTATATTCTTGACATTCATTTGTTTTTTGTTTCATGTTCAAAAGAATTAAAATTATCTCGTGAAGTCCTTTGGCTACTCTCCCTCTTCATATATTTTACGGAACAGTTTATGAAAGCTTTCTTTCCCATGTTCCTTTAACATTTCCACAAGGAACTCATCAACTGCATGTCCCTTCAATCTCGCTGCTTAATATTCCCGGGCCAACACATTCCACCGCTTCCTCCCTCTCGATCTCAATAGATTCTGGCTTCGAATCCTTTGTATATAACTCATAATGAGTATTTAAGATCACCAGATATTCAAATTGACAAGGCACTGAGAACTTGCCGAGTTTCTGAACCGGATACCGCGACGATGGATGTGTTTTTCTCGCACTCCTAGAAGACCGAAGGGAAGACGCGGAAGTTTTCACTGTGTTAACACGTAAGCCATGCGGTCGGTGTTTATAGCCTAGCAGTTCATTGAGAAGGAAAGGAAGGAACGTATTTAGTCTAACATTGTCAGTCACCGTGGGCGTGTCTTGAAGCGCAATCAATTCTAAAGACGATAGATATCCTTACTTACATAGGCATTGAAAAAGAAGAAAGTGAGACGAATTTGAAAACGAGATGGCGTGGGAATTCCAGCATCCCGCACAGGAAATTATATCCAATAAAACCAAAACTAAGCAGATCAGCCGCGCGACCTCCAAGTACGCCACGCGACCTCCAAAGTACTCAAATTCACAAGGATTCGAGCACGCATCTGCAACGTTTACGGCGCCTGCGCGACCTAGGCTCTCTCTCTCTCGCTCTAATGAGGAGAACTCGAAAAATGATGGTGTCATTGCAAGAAATAAATACTTTGCGTCCGATCTTGGTCCGCCGAGAAAAGTCGGGCAATTCCATTTTCGTCCTCGGGGACTCGCCATGCCCACGAAAATCATGTTTAGACGGACGTCTCTGGATCGAGGAATAGAACAATGGATTGCGAAGGGTGAAAGAGGGTAACGTGTCCTCGTCTGCTCTCCTTTCCCTATTTCAGTTTTCCTTTGCGCGGGTTCCGTTCCTTTCTGCCTCCCTACTGGTTCCGTGACTCATTCGCGTAGTCGCCGCCTTCGGACGCCTTATTTGCGGAAAACGCCGTCGCTTTGGTTTGTTGAACCGAGATGGATCGAGTTCGTTCGCCTCTGTGCCTCTGCTCTTGCATTTCACCTTGAAGACTTCCTATGACTCTGTGATGACGTTTTCAGCAAAAGAACAAAGTGAAATAATAAATGCAAAAGAGATTTTGCAAAAACAGATCTTTTTCAAGAGATAAGCCAATTAAAAAAGAGTAAATAAAAACGATAAAATTAACTGAGTAGTAATTTATTTAGAGTGTAGAGAATAGTTTATCAGTGGCAGTCAATAAAAATGGTAAATTTTTAATTAATATACCTTAAAGATACTATTGCGAGTTTTGACTATATTTCCTCGCAATCAAATTCAGTTGGCCTAAAATCTTTTTAATGGGTATTTTCCGTAAAATAATTTGACGCTTCAAATATAAAAGGATATAAAAGATGAGATATAATTGTCCTCTGTAAAATATTCAATCGCAATTTGAAATAAACATCGCCTTCCATCAAAAAATGTATACGAAATTTCTTTAATTTGTAATTTCTACAGTTTCGTTAAAAATACATTTTCGTGTGAATGCGTTATAAGATAATTTTATTTTTTTGTTTCTTATAAGACGTCAGCCACGATTAAGGGATATGATATGGCGTTTCGATTTTCTTCTTTTACTTCGATGAAAACCCTAAATGCCAAATTAGATTGAAATACTTCCAGCGCATGATATTTTCGTACATAAGGTCGAGAAGCCGGAAAATCTCAAGAACGTAACAATTTAGTTAAAGTCAGTCAAGTTCGTGGTGTTGAAGAGGAAATGTAATTTCTTTGAAACAATTCCTTAGAATGTCATTCCACATCTTCTTCTTCCCTAACGCCAAAGATGGATGGGAGCGACCTCACAATCCACCGAGAGTGGAGGAGGAAGAGAAGGAGAGAGAAAGGGAGAGAGATTAATTTTTGAATCCAGGAGTAATTACTATTTAAAATTAAAAAATTCTCGCACGGAGGACAATGACCACGCAAGCGCATACTACACGAATCAATTGCTCTATGGTCGGGACTTGTAATCTCACCACTGCGAGAAAGAATCAGGTGAAAATTGGAAATTTATCATCGCTCCCATCCTCCATTGAACCAGGATGTCCCTTTGGGTAATGGAGGAAATTTAATGAATAGTGCGGTCGGAAAGAGGGTCCACTAAATAATAATATATTAAAAAAAAATGTTTTTCAGTATACACACTTTTATGTGCACTCAAAAGTAGAAAATAAATTTTTCTGCCCTCAACTAGAATTAAATTTGTTGTGTAGAATAAATGTGGGTGGTAAAAATTGCCAAACTCTTATTATGCATAACAAACTTAATTCAAGTTGAGGGCAGAAAAATTTATTTTCTACTTTTGAGTGCACATAAAAGCGTGTATACCGAAAAATATTTTTTTAATATATGATTTTCTCCTTTCTAGTCTTCTTATATTTTAAAGTTTAGTTTTTGGATTATGAAAAATTGCAAAGATTATATATTGAATTTTCAAAGTTTATTTCAATATAGGAAGATACTTAAAATATTTGAAGTTCCACTATAATTCATTATGACGGCATTAATTTCCCTTAAAAGCATTAAAACGTCTTTAATTTCTATTAAGAGCATTAAAGGTCCGATTAAAAGCAATGAAATCATTGCCATGGTTTCTATACATTTCCATTGTTAAAGAAAGGGAATATTCACACTTTTTTCCGATTTAAAACAGATATTTACGCTAATTCGGTATGTATTCGGTCTCGGTGACGGCGGGGTAACGTTTCGCATGCCAATCCGAAGGTCGCGGGTTCGAATCCCGCCTAGGTGGGTTTTTCTCCACCTAGGGCATGGATGTATGTGTTCGTCTATTGTTTTTCTTAACACATTCCACTGTAAAATGGCTACAAAAGCTGTATGTGGAATTATTGAAAAAATAAATAAATAAAATAAAATATTTGACTTCTGCCTTAAAAAATTAATAACTCTGTTCTTTCAGCTAAACAGCTGTACTTTTCTCGAATACGTATCCAAATTTTAAGTAATTTTAAAATGCATTTTCAGAAAGCCTTGAACTGAATCCCATGCTTTTCTTATGTGGTATTGAAATGGAACATTTGGGCTAAAAAGACCCCTTAAATATTAACTTATTTGTTATTTTCGATTTTTCTTGTCGGTTGTCCTCTAAAATGAGAATATATCCGAAATTTCAGTCCTGTAGCATTTATAGGGGCTGAGATATGAAGCGAGAAATACTTGAAAAACACACATATATATATATATATATATATAACAAAGCTAAATAAAAGTATATAAAAAGGGATCATTCTCAGTGGAAAATGGTTGCAGAGGAAGAGGGAGGAGAGGAGAGAGAAGTAGATAGATAGATAGATAGATAGATAGATAATCGTCTTTATTCGGGCGAAATTTAGACCAGAAGGTCCATTCTTACATTTAACCCTTCGTCAATAGAGGGAGAAAAGAAGGGAGAAGAGGAGGGAGAAGAGGAGGAAGAAGAGGAGGGAGAAGTGGAGGGAGAAGAGGAGGGAGAAGAGGAGGGAGAAGAGGAGGAAGAAGAGGAGGGAGAAGAGGAGGGAGAAGAGGACGGAGAAGTAGAGGGAGAAAAGAAGGGAGAAGGGAGAAGAGGAGGAAGAAGAGGAGGGAGAAGAGGAGGGAGAAGAGGAGGGAGAAGAGGAGGGAGAAGAGGAGGGAGAAGAGGAGGGAGAAGTAGAGGGAGAAAAGGAGGAAGAAGAGGAGGGAGATGAGACGGGAGAAGAAGAGGGAAAAGAGGAGGGAGAAGAGGAGGGAGAGGAAGGGAGGAGAGAAGAGGAAGAAGAATAGGATAAGAGATAAGAGGAGATAAACGTCTAAGACCCGCGTCATGACTGCGAGATATGAAGAAACACGAAGCGAAGGAAACATTCGTGTTCCATTGCGTGCGTGTGTGCGTGTTGTGGGAAATTATAAAACGCGCTTGCGCTGAGATTTCTCAATGCGCCAAAGAAGATCAATTCGCCGTTGTTACATAACGTATTTACTGCGGGACATTAGTAGAGGAACTCTCTTTCTTAAGAATTGAACGAGTTTTGGAAATAAGGAAAATGTGTTGAGGCAGAAGAATCGATTTGGAAAGCACTTTCTTCTTCGTTAGCGAATTGCAGATTGCGGAACGCAGGCGACCACGTGGCGATTTTCAAACTACGATTCAATATAAATGAGTCAATGCAAATACTAACAAGTAGGGGTGTGCACGGGTTTCCCGTGGTACACAAGTGCTTTTCATCAAATTCGCCGTTGTATAATCGTATACTAATATATTCACTTTAAATCGGAAAATTATTTTTCCTTATATTGTGGCAACCCTGCTTTCTAGATCGGTTTTAAACATGTTCATTTCCTTTTGCAATTCTATACTCTCCCTACAAAGGAAATTTCTTTGAAATCCATTCAGCAAATACCCTTGAAATTAGTAGTTACAGACAAATTCTAACTTTGATATTGTGATAGCCCTGATTATATAAAGGTTATATACATCACATTGGTCACATGCGGTTAGTTCTCTAGAATTACGTGTAAAAGAAATACTATTTTACTTTCTATTGTGGTAGCCCTGCTCTCTCCCTCATCTCTCTATCCTCATCTCCCTCAGTCTCCATCCTCATTTCTCTCTACCTCCTCATCTCTTTCTCTCCTCTCTCCTCATCTCCCTCTCTCTCCCTCATCTCTCCCTCTCTCTTGCTCTCTCCTCATCTCCCTCTCTCTCCCCTTCCTCTCTCCCCCCATTCCTCTCTCTCCCTTGCTCTCTCGTTCTTTCTCTCTCTTGCTCTCTCCTCATCTCCCTCTCTCTCCCTCTTCCTCTCTCTTGCTCTCTCCCCATCTCCCTCTCTCTCCCTTATATCTCTCTGCTCTCTCCTCATCTCCCTCTTCCTCTCTCTCTCTCTCTTGCTCTCTCGTTCTTTCTCTCTCTTGCTCTCTACTCATCTCCCTCTCTCTCCCTCTCTCTTGCTCTCTCCCCATCTCCATCTCTCTCCCTTATATCTCTCTGCTCTCTCCTCATCTCCCTCTTCCTCTCTCTCGTTCTTTCTCTCTCTTGCTCTCTACTCATCTCCCTCTCTCTCCCTCTTCCTCTCTCTTGCTCTCTCCCCATCTCCCTCTCTCTCCCTTATATCTCTCTGCTCTCTCCTCATCTCCCTCTTCCTCTCTCTCTCTCTTGCTCTCTCGTTCTTTCTCTCTCTTGCTCTCTACTCATCTCCCTCTCTCTCCCTCTTCCTCTCTCTTGCTCTTTCCTCATCTCTCCCTCTCTCCTTATCTCTCTCTTTTTCTTGCTCCCTCCTCTATTTAACGATATGCAACTGGAAATCGAAAGGCCTTCTTTCCATGAGCGTTACTCTCGCAATCTCCGGGGCTTAAGTGGACCGCTTTTTTCGCGAAAAGTTCCTCGTAAGAAGGTGCCACGCCCCGCACTGGCCGACATGTGGAAAAGGTGAAAGTGGGCGGAGTGTAAACTAGTATAGTATATCCATCTGATAAGTCAAGGAGGAGTCTCTGAAGCAAGTCGGATGTGACGAGAAAGTAGAAATTTATTTTTATTAGCAAAGGATGCTTTTCTCATTGGCGGAGAGGGCAGGGAGGAGAGCTGGAGAGGAATCAGGGATCAAAGGTCGCGTCCGCTCTTTTTTATTTTCCCGGTGAGGGGTGGAGAGTAGTTTCACGCTCACGACGAGAGGAAAGTGCGGCGAGCGAAGGAATTTTGCAAATGAGAGCGAAAGTGGATGAAATGGAGTCGGCGCGCCCGTGCGCGCAATGCGAAAGACCTTTCTACTCGTTCGTTTTTGACGAAAAATCCATTTTACGGAAATATATACATCTAACGCATTTGGCTTAAGTCATCGTTGCTCGTTCCCTCCGAACTATGGAGGAGAGTGGAGACGAGAGAAATGGAGAGGAGATGGAGGGAGATAGAGAGGGGGAGAAGATGGAGGGGGAAAGGGAGATAGATAAGATGGAGGGGGAAAGAGAGATAGAGAGGGTGGCGTGGGAGGAGAGAAGACCAAATTGGACCGACGGATCCTGGAGCGAGATTGCGTGCGCCACTCGAAAGGCGGAAGCTCACTTGCGCTTCAATTAGTTGATAAAAATAGGGAAATATTTGGTTGCGAATGAATTTTCGTTTGTAGCGATTGTATTGGAAACAATTAAGGAAAGAGTTCCTGAAGCAGAGAGTAAACGGCGGTTTCTTTAAATTAGAAAGACGGAAGAGCAAACGATACAGAATGCTAAATCGATTGACAAAAAACAAAGCCTCTGCTCCATCTGCTTTCGTTTAGGAAGACAGCGTGTCAAACGGACAGACTCACAAACCGTTTGCATAAACCAGTGGTTTCCAAACTTTACCAAGCCGCGCCCCCCTTCATCAAGGAAAGCTGTCTTAGTGCCCCCATATCATGTTCAATAACAATTATTTAATAAAACATACTTGACCTAAAATTTTGATGTAGCTTCTATATGATAATATTAAATGGTATAACAAATATGTAATAAAATTTAATGAAACTAAGAATTTGCTAGTGGGATGTGTGCGCTTGCATTTCAGCACAAAATTTTTGGAATTGGATGTCATTGATGAGATAGCAACTCGCAGTTCCTTTTCAATTATTAGCCGAGAGCGATACTTGGTCTTCATGACAGCAATAGCGGAAAATTCAGTATCACAGAAGTATGAAGTTACAAACGGAAGTAGAATATTAATGGCATCAGTTGCCTCATCTACTTGCAGAGTAAAGCGAGTGTTCTTAATTGTTTCAATTAATTGGTCGCAAAGATCTTCAGATGTATCTGAAATTCTTCTTCCCACAGCGTTGTTTGCAAGCGGAATGCTGCATAACTGATTTGCGTATAATTCGCCTAGCATTACACAAATCATACCAATAGTAGAAGGCAATATCAAGGTTTCTCCAACTGAATGAGGCTTTTTGCATCTAGCAATTCTATAAGAGACTTTGTAAGGGGTGACCAATGCTTTCCATCTACATCTACATGATACCCTGCAAGTTACCTTTTTGGTGGATGGCAGGGGGTGCAGTGCAACAAGGGTCCGTAGTTTTCCTACGTTATCTTTTTCTATTATGCTCACTTATCGCTGTGTTCTACAATCGATCTCGCGAATCATATTCTCGCTGTCCTGCCTTCCGAGATACGTCGGGCTTCTGATAAGTCCTACTACCTCATTCGTTAGTCCCTCCGACATAAATTTACCAGTAGTTTCAACCTAGTCTGCATCCAACGTTTCTCTTACGATGTCCATTTCAGATATTCTATTAGCGATGTTACGCTTTGTTTACTATCGTTATTTTTCTTTACAAATCTAGCTGCCCTGCGCTGAACCTTTTCTATCTCGTTAGTGAGTCCCTTTTCGTAGGGATCCCACACAGCTGAAGCATATTCGACCTGCGGTCGAACCAAGGATAAATAACATAATTCTTTCACTTTTTCGGAGCTATTCCGAACTATTCTCTCTATAAAGCCCAGCTTTTTGTTAGCGGCACCTATCAATCGGCGAATGTGGGTGTCCCTCGAGAGATCACGATGGATCGTGACTCCGAGATATTTAACCGAGTCTAAAGCTGGAATCTCTACTCCGTCCAAAGAATAATTAATATTCAACGAGATATTCTTCGTTCTCCAGAAATTGAAGACGCAGCTTTTATTTTGGTTGATCTCTATCTGCCATTCCTTACACCATGCAGAAATAGCTTCTAGATCATTTTGGAGATACTGGTGGTCTTCCGGATAGCTTATTTCACTATTAATGACGATGTCGTCTGCGAAAAGCCTAATTTTACTTCTGACTACTGAGCTGATATCGTTTATATAAATTAGAAATAATAACGGACCAATTACACTACCCTGTGGAACGCCAGGTACAACCTCCACTAAGTTCGAGGATTTCCCATCTATTACAACCTTCTGTTCCTATGATTTAAAAATTCACGGATCCAACTAACAATTTTGGAATTAACGCCTAAGGTTGCTGATTTCGTTATTAACTTCCTGTGAGGTACCTTATCAAAGGCTTTCCTAAAATCTAAGAAGATGGCATCGACCTGCCTATTATTTTCTTCGCTTCTCAGTATACAATTCACAAAAAGACCGAGCTGAGTATCGCAAAACCTAACATTCCTGAAGCCGTGTTGATAATCATCTAACAATGAATTACTATCAAGAAATCGCATTATGTTGCTAACGAGTATGTGCTCGAGAATCTTGCACGATATCGAAGTTAAGGAAATCGGGCTGTAATTTTCTGGGTTCTCCTTGTAGCCGCCCATATGAATTGGGGTAACGTGCGCAAATTTCAAGTCGTTAGGGACCTCTCCGCCCCACAGTTTGGAAACCACTGGCATAAACGGTTTTTTTAACTGAACGCTAAACATTGATTCTTATTGAGAGATTAATTTCAAAAGTTAATTTCGCGCAAGTGCGGCGCTCGCGTTGCAATTAAACGTCCTCACGATCGCGTGAGGCGACATTATTACGTACTTCGTGAAGGCTGACCTATGACCCATAACATCGTACGGCAAATGCCTTTCGTATATTTCATAGACTGAAAATTGGAATACAAATCTGGAGGAAAGTCAATCGCTTCGAATGCACTCGATGCAGTCCAATTCAGGGATCTGCTCCAAATTAATATTTCAGGGTTCGAACTCTGGAGCAGCCAGGTAAGCAAGTCGTTCTCTGATTATTTCAACGATGATTTATTTGCGCCAAGCGTAATGGCCGTCGAAAAAGTGGACTTCTTCCTCTAAAGGCAAAAGATAGATTTGACGTTTTTGTACTTTCCGTCAATTCGTCGCTATGGCGAACGCCTTTGGTCAATCGGCTAGTTTTGTGAACGAGTGTGTGTATATCTCTGGCTAATCAACCTCTTGGATTATTATAGCCATAGCTCCTTCCACACCGAACACACAAGGGAGGAGGGAAACCCGGTGCCGGCATTAGCCTACTCTTAACGAAGAGCACCAAGGGGTCGAGCGGTTTAACGTCCCTTCCGAAGGACGGAACGCTGACTTTGTGCGGTCTCCTCAAACTACACAAACAAGGAGACCTTAGAAAAAATCCTACTTTCGTAGGATTCGTGCCAGCTGCCCTTTCGAACAGCAGGCCGAGCAACAGGCGAGTAAGCAGCCAGCATCTTAACCACTGCACCACCAGCACCCCGTTTCCGAGAACGAGCATTTGCCTCAAAGGGACAGAGGTCGCTCCTGTGAGGGCATCAGTCGGATAGGAAGGTGTCCTCGGTCGCACCCGCACCGCGACCATTCCATCGGTCACGTGACTCACTTTCTAGGCCGGAAAATGCACGGCAGCAGTTCGCGAGAGAAGGTAGGGGGAGGCGGAGAGATCTCCCCCCCCCCTCACGCACCCGTCCTCGCCGCCCGCTTCTCCTTCGGTTTCCGCTGCGAAGCAAGTATTGCGGGCACAATACCGACGCGAGAGCCTTTCCACTTTCGCCGCAGAGTCCCGGACGGAACGCGGTTTACTGTCGCCGCGGCGGCAGAAGGAGCGGCACATGCCACTGCCTCGCGTGTTCCGTGCGAAGAGAGGAAA
The DNA here is from genome assembly GCA_028673005.1 of Tanypteryx hageni. Lineage (NCBI taxonomy): Eukaryota > Metazoa > Arthropoda > Insecta > Odonata > Petaluridae > Tanypteryx > Tanypteryx hageni. The sequence goes on from CM054117.1 coordinate 5,535,713, forward strand.
TTTGCATTTTAAATGCGCGAAATTTCGGCAACGGGATCGCCTCGCTCTTTAATTTTCTTCCTTTCTCTCTACTTTGAATGTCTTTATTTGTATATTTGTGACAGTATACAGCTATGCTGTATTTTCGATGTTTCCTACTCTACTTACTGTTTTCTATATTTTGTTGTAGTTTTCCATTGTGAAATATACACTATGTAGAATTTTCACACCCCCTTCTCTGTGGGTGTTTTCCTGCGTGGGTTTTACTAGGAAGAACAAACTTGTTTTTACCTAGGTTTTCCCCACAAACTTTAATCTGTCTTCACTTATATCTTTTTGTTTTGTATATTTTATATACTCTTCATTGTAATACTTAAATGTTTAATATTCATGATATTGACGAAGGGTTAAATGTAAGAATGCATTCCCTTTCTCTGTATTTTCCTCCCCTTTCTCATCTTACTTTCTCTCTACTTTCCCCTCCCCTTTCTTTCTCTTTACTTCCTCTCCTCTCTCATCTTCTTTTCTCTCTACTTTCCCCTCCCCTTTCTTTCTCTTTACTTCCCCCACTCTTCTTCTCTTTCTTTCTCTCTACTTTCTCCCACTCTCCTCTTCCTTTCTCTTCGCTTTCCTCTCTCGTGATTTATCTGATTTATCACGCGCCACAACATCGTTCGTACTGTCGATTCACCGTTTAGATTCGGTCTTTCTTTCGAAACCTATTTCTCCTCTTGATTCTTCGCTGAAATTCTTCTCCTATGTTCTGTTTTTGAGAAATATTTCAAATTATTGCTCGATCCAGAATTTCTCCATATTTTACGGCATTTTTGTTTTGATGTTTTCTGCCAAAATCGCGCGACGTTCGTTTTGCGCCCTTTAAAGTTAATTTCTAAATTGCATTCAAATATCATTAGTCTATCGACATTATCATGAGATGAGAGAAATTAAAGAGGAGATCCTGGAATCACAGGTCCGAGTTTATTGTATTTTATATTTTTTAAACATTTTTTTATTTGTTGTTACATACTGATGTATGTTAATGATCCATTGTAAAAGGCCAAATTCGGCTGTATATGGACTATTTAATTAAATAAATAAAAGATCTTTGTTTGCCTCGCTCGAGAGAAGAAGGCCGAGAAATTCTGAGGCGAGGGAAATTCGGCGGACTGACAAACGACGAACGCCTTCTCAACGCTCGCGTCTCTCGCCTTTTCGTGCCCGTGGTCGGCCGATGGGCGTTCTTTTGGATAGCGCTGCGACGGGGCGCTCGCCAGAATCACACGCGCGTTTCTTTTGTCTAAAATTCTCGTTTACGGGCGTTCGGATCCCAATTCGGAAGCGTGGATTTGGGTAAATACGATAATTTCTCAAAGTGAATCAATTGAAATGTTGTTAAAAAAAAGTTTTTCACCTTCAAAGTGGCCATGGCATTATCTAACTTATGTGCATCGATCCTAAAATGGGCTGATCAAAAATATCAGTAAGGTAACTCTCGTTATATGCGGGACATGCATTCCTGAATATCGAATATGCGTAAAACGGGAAGCTTATAGTTTGTAATAATTTATCTGCAAAGTGATTTGTAGATGCTGCCTCATCAGTTAACATGAGATTGTGCAATGTATTTCGACTTTTAAAGTGGTAGAACCACTCCCAACTTCCAGAAAAAGGTATGGGTTCTTTTGCATCTTTCGCCAACATAAAACCATGTATATGCTAAAACGCGTATAACGAAAGCGCGCAGAACGAGAGTTGCCTAAGAGCGGTTGCTATGAACAACCCGCAAATGAATCCGCCTCTCGTACAGCTAGGATAAGAATCAACATTTTGAAAAAATTACTAATCTGGTTTCTATTTCTTTTGCAATCCTTAGAATCCGCTATGACATCAAACTGTTTGGGTACTATAGCCATTTAATCGACGAAGAATTGATTCAATTTAAGCATTAATCGAGCGGAGTGGTTAAAAACACGGCTCTCAGTAAAGGGGACCATTTCTATCTCTAGAAATCCGGTTGCGCTGCTTCTAATATAAAATCAGAGTTTCCTAACAGCGAAAAATATTGCTTTCTAATATAAATTCGTTATTATGCATTTCCACCTGGCTAAAGGCACATTCGGTAAATTATAAGATTAAAACAAGTTATATTATCAACAATAGATCTTCAATAAAACTTTCAAAATGATAATTATACGAAGGCAATGTAAATATTGATTTTTAATTATTCAGTTATTAAACCAGAGCGACGAATTGATACTTTAGTACTTTGAACAGCTGTGATGATAACACTAAACTGCTTTGGGCATGCGCAATGGCTCCTTCACGTTTCAATGATAGTGAGCGCCATCCGAAAAGCACGTAGTTCGCTAATTTAAGGGAATCGGCAGCGCAAGCAGATGGAAACTGTGGCCATCGGCCATCGATTCTCACGACGAAAATACGCGTTGCCACGGGCAATAATACGGTACGTATTATTTTCTCCTTTTCCTCCCATTGGTGGAGGGAGAAGTAGGAATGGGAGGAAGAGAAAGACAGAGGGAAATGGAAGAGAGAAATGGGAGAGAGAGGGAAATGGGAGGAGAGCGATAAAAAAATAAGCCAAATGGAGCGCAACGTTTATGCGGTCGGTCGAATCTGAGTGTGCGTGGGCGTTGCCGTGGCGCAAGAGCACGCTTGCGAAAAAGGCGGAGACGAGGCTTGGCGGAGCCTCCCTCGTCGCTCTTATGACGATCGGCCGCGCGAAGGGTCGCGACTTCGAACCTCGCCCGATATCTGTCGAATCGGATACTGTGTCGAATTAGCGCATGCTTTCGACGCTTGCTATGGTCGATCTCCGCGAATTTGATTATGGAATGGAAATGGCCCGTAATAGGTGTCCAATTTACTGCCGTGACGACAATCGATCCGCTCGCGAGATATCGACTGAATTCATAATAGACCGACGAGACGCATCCGCACTTAAACTATTGCACGAAATTCCCTGCGCTCCGGGATTCTCCATTTCGGTCTCGTCCGTCTTCTCACAACGATCAAATACAAACTTCGCACGCTTAGTAATACTCTTAATTGGTTTCAGGAAATAGCGCTCTAAGCAAAATCGCGCTAAATCGATCCTCATTCACTTAAGAATGTATGTCAATAGATTCAATTAGTAAGTGTTTGGATGATGAAAAGTCGCAATTAGCAATTTGTTCGTGTGACCAAATTTCTGTGACGTAAAGTCGCTGGTACGAATTTTCTGTGGCGAAAAATCGAGACACCTTTATATCGTTTCGTATCTGCATAGGTGATTTTCTTGCATACGCTGTCTCTTCCACATTCTCAGAGTAATTTCAAAGCAAGGCATAGGACCGACATTTTTTTGCTCCGGTTTTCGTTCCGGTTCACACAAAACAAAAAATTTCGGTTCGGTTCCGGTTTCGCTCCAGCAACTACCATTGAACCGGTTCGAACCAATTTTTTTCGCTCCGACTAAGAATTTTTGGTGAAAATTTCAAAAGAATTCCAAAATAATCTTCATTAATTAATGTTATTTTAAATTTAAATCAAATAAATCTTCACTATCGAAAGTCAAGAAGACAAAAATAGATATCCGCACGTCACATCGCACAAACGCCCCCTCCCACAATGTAACGAACAGTAAACATTGTATGAATTTCCTTATTACATTTCTCGTTATTATGCGTTCTTTGCACGAAGTGAACGCACATACTAGGGGAGGTCGTTTCCGTCCGCACGTTTAAACTCGGGAACCGCTGGACGTACTTCGATGAAATTCGGAATTTGGGAGTTTTGCTAATGTGTCGGCCGATCCCAATTTTAGTTCAAATCGGATAGTAATTAAGAACACTTTAGATGAAGACCTGCATGTATTTTACAACGTACTTCGTAAGAATCTCGTTAAATACTCATCTATGAGAAAAATATTGAGAACAAAAGTTACATAAAATAATTAAATACGCATTTGTTGTCAAACAATTTTACCCGTAAAACGTAAGGTTTACGATAAATTTAAAGAAAAGTAAATTTACGTAGTTACGTAATTATACGATTTTCTATGTTCTTTTGTTCATTAAAAAAAATAATTAAAATGTTACAACTCGGGAACCGCTGGACGTATTTTGATGAAATTTGGTATTGGTTGACCGATTCCAATTTTGGTTAAAATCGGACTACAATAACGACCACTTTACTGAAGACATACATCATTTTACAACGTGCGTTGTTTTCAACTCGGGAAGTGGTGGACGTTTCTTGATGCAATTGGTTATTAGGAAGTTTTATTAAAATTTGTCGATCGATTCAAATTTTGGTTAAAATCGGATGATAATTACGACCACTCTACACGATGAACTACGTGTAGCTTACAATGTACCGTTTCAATCCGGGAACCGCAGGACGTATTTTGATGAAATTTGGTATTTGGGAATTTTACTAAAATTTGTCGGTCTCAAAGAACGCATTTGGGAACTCTGTGTACTCCGACATGGAGTACACCTTTCCATACTTATTCAATTTGTAAACTGCTCCTTTTGTACGACTCCGTCTAATACTGTTCTATAGAAATTCAAATTTGTTTTTTTTTCTTTTTAGCTCGTATAAAAGCTATTTAAATTGTTATTGTCTTTAATTTGATGAAAATCGTTGTTATTCTTTCATAAGTCAACATTTATTTGATTTTAAAATTCCAATATTCCAGAATCCAATATAAGCAGATACTCTCATTATCATAATCAATTTACTCCAACAATACTCATGCACGTACTTGAACAAGTACAATAATATCAATTCACATTTGAATGTAGAACGTAATTCATAGAGAGTTGTTCAAAGAAGAGCTACTTAACTATTTTTAAATACAATAATTTAGATGTTAATATTACAAATACCATAAAATATATAATTACATAAATTTTCTTAAGATGACAAATATTTACACACTGTGACATTTAACAGAAGTAAGAATAACTCAAAAGCACGACTGCGGAGCGGTCCTTCCTGGATAAGTTTTAGAGAAAGACTACCAGAATATAAGAGTTCAATGCATATGGAGAAGGGATGGATGTTTATGGGAAGAATAACCTCCAAATTTAAGCAAAATCCAAGTTAAGAATTGTGAAACATTTCTGCCCGGAACGCTCCGCGGGATAGGCCCAGTGAGAGGGTACCAAGAAAACACCCACTTCCGGTTGACCGATTTTTACCAAAAACTAATCAGTTCTTGCGACTTTCATAAAAATATTACATATGAAATGTCGCATTGATCTGAATAATAGTTTTTGAGTTCGAGCACCCACAATAAAACTGTCACATACACAGACACCATCGAGAAAATTTCCAAAACGTGTTCAGTGGACCTCAAAACGTGTATTTCCGTTTAAATCTCGAAATCGATTTTTCTCATGAAAACAATACTTTCCCATATACCTACTACGTACGGAGAAAGTAAAAATTAGGATATTTTGTAAGTATTATGGTGTCATCATCCCTGCCTTTTAGTACGTATCCGGATAAAAAAATTAATTTAAAATTATGAAATATATGTCGTTGGCTGAAATCAAATGGATTATAATGTAGTCTAAGCATTAAATCAATGCTCTTGAAGTATGGAAAATCAATTCCCATTGAAAGGCATTGGAGTCGTTGCATGGCAGTTAATATTATTTTCTCCATATACGAAGTATAGAGAAAGTATCGTTTTCATGAAAAAATCGAATTCGAGATTTCAACGGAAATTCATGTTTTAAGGTCCCCTGAACACGTTTTGACTATTTTCTCGATGATGTTTGTGTGTCTGTCTGTCAGTCTGTCTGTATGTGATAGGAATTTGTGAGCGCTCTAACTTAAAAACTTACACCCAAGTTTTATATTTAGAAAGAGTACTGTATGATGAAGAGCTGATTAGGTTTTGACAACAATCGCTCAAACAGAAGTGGATGTTTACTCTAGTCATATTTTGGTTTTTGGCAAATAACTTTAAATCTTCATAAATGTAAATGTTTTCTTATAAACTACATATATACTATTATTTTCTAACACTTTTGTTTGAAACATTTTTTTGTAGAATGCATTGTTAAAGACATTCTATTTATTTAATATTTGCTTTAATATTTGATGAATGTAAAACAGTACTGGAATAAAAGTCGTAGGAAATTTAATTTTCTACAACCTTTGTTCGAAACATTTTCCCATATAATGCATTGTTGAAGAGATTAAAAAAAAATGTTTTAGCTGCCACAACCACACCACCTACCGCCATAGGCGTAACATCGGTTTTTTCCAGGGAGTCCGAGATTCTTTTTTGCTACCCCAAGCCCTGCTGAGCCTCCCGTAGTGGGCCAGATTACCCGAAAAGTTGGCCAAAAATCCAATTTTCTTCTGATTTGCATGAAAATTCATATAGGGCGGTTTTAGGGGTTTCTCATTTCGAATATGAAATATGATATATATATATATAATATATGAAAATACTTTTTTATGGAATTTCTCCGTAAGCATAAGTTGACTTATATGTACCTGGAATTTTTAGGGGTCGCTGATTTCAAATACAACATCAACAACAGTATGAAATTCAAAATGGTGGATCCAATACGGCAGACTTCTTCTAAAATTTTGTCTGATTTGCGTGATAATGCACACTATAAGTTTTTTCTGCACTGGTGTTACAATTTCTTTTAAGTATTGGTTCAGACATTTTGAATTTCCTATTTTCATATCACATTCGAAATGAGCGACCCCTGAAACCACCAGATATGAATTATTATGTAAATCAGATGAAAATTGGATTTTTGGCCAACTTTTCGGGTGATCTGGCCCACTGTACTGCGCCCGGAGGCAGATTTATTATAATTTGCGAGGTGACAAGCAGAGGCAGCTAAATTTTTTGGGAACACTGTAGACATGTGCAGAAGTTGCCCTAAGGAAGAATCAGACTGGAGATGAGTGGAGAAAAAATAATAGGCCTCGTCAAATCGGAATAATATCATTTCACCTTCCACTCGTTCGAGGTTTTTAAATTGCAGCACGACACTGCACATGCAAATGCCATTTGCTAAATCGATCATGGCTATAAGAACCCTATATCATGAGGAAACTTAAGGCATACAGTACAGGTGCCCGGCGTTTTGTAAGGGTATGTCCCTTCGGCGCCCCTCGAGGAACACTGTGGGGGTCCACTAGACCCCTTGCCCCCCCCCCCCCCTTGTTATGCCTATGCCTTTCACCGACTATTTCTGTACTTTGTAAAGTCTTTAAATTTTTCTCATAGCTCCTTAAAATATTTATTATCATTTAAAGTATTTGGAATATTTAGAAATATTATAGCTATAGAGAAAGTCATGTGGTGGCCACATCAGATTTTTTTTCATTGTTGAAGACCAAAAAAATTTCATAAATTTACAATTAAAATCAAATTTCTACGCAAATTAGATATGGATTTGAATTTTGTCTTAAAAAAAATAAACTTCAATTTTTCATCCAGAGAACAGTTTATATTCCGATTTTGTATCTTAATTGTAAATAATTTTAAAAAGCAATTTTATTTAACCCTGCACAGTGTTCAGTGCTTTTCTTGAGGGGTGTTTAAAATTGGACTTTTGGGTCAAAATCACCCCTTAAATATAACTTTTTCTGCAATTTCGGATTTTTCCCAATCACCTATGTTCCTTCCAAATTTCAACTCTATATATTTAAGAAGCAGCTAGTTATAACGATAAAAGATTTATAAGAGATATGTTAATTACATATATTTAGGGTATGGATTTTTCGGGTTTTACCAGATTTTTACCCTCCGATTGCCTTTTTAAAATCTGAGGTAAAACCCGAAAAAACAGAAATTATTAGTTTTCTTTAAACAATTTTTTTATATATTTGGTCAAGAGTTTCTATTCTGGCGCTTGTAGACATTTGAGTGCAGTCCGAGATGTTCGTGATCAGTCTGTTTATTCTCTTTGTAAACAATTTATTCGTAAGCGTACTTTGTAACACAATCTTAACCAAGGAGGTTTGCTCGCGCCACGAATAGTCAAGGACGCGCCTTAGCTAGTCACTGTTAGATCTTTGATAGGATAAGGAAAAAAGAGCCCAAGTGTCTGTTAATTGAAAACACTACGAAAGAATAATTATTTTACTAATATCTGGTGTGTTTTCAAAATAAGTTGAACGGGAAGCAAGATATTTGTGCAGCCTTTGAGGTGTTCCTCTCCACCTGGAGGCGTTGAACACAAAACATCACACTCTCAACCATACTTAAGGTATAAGAAATGTTTTGATTATTGATAAAACTTTTAAATTTTTAAACAAGATTTTTATTTGAAAACCATTTTATCCGAATTACAAAATAATAAACCCCGAAAATTACTAAAGATTGCACTATTTTTAAAACCTCAAAAAATCTGTAACTTATTTATACCCGATTTTAACCCGAATGTAAAGGAAAATAATGAAACCCGACATTTACCCTCCGAATGAAATTTTCTTTCTAACCCGAAAAATCCATACCCTACATATATTGGATCTCCGTTTATTGCTTTCTTTCTTTTCCGTAGCCGTACGGACTGTGTTAAAGAGTCACAAAGGGTACATTGGGAGTGTTTCCCTTGGTTTTCCCTTACCTCCCTCCAGTTTTTGCAAATGTGTCTCTTTGAGCAGGGTTGCCGCCCCTGCTGTAAGACCAAACTCGGTAAGAGGGAACGGCGTCAGTGTGAGGCCGCCCCCTCGACCCTGCGCCCTGACGCGATTGCCTCGCTTGCTCACTGTCTGAAGCCGGCTCTGGGCTTAGGAGTATGTATTCTCAAGAAAACCATTAGCCTTTGCCTTATTCGGTGTTGAAAAGTGAGGCTTTTAAAAAAGACTCATGTTGAAGCAAAAGAAAAAACCCTTCTTTCTCTCCCACTGTTTATGCGAACCGAAAAAATGGAACGAAATAAATAACTGTTTTCGGTTTCGGTTCGGGTTCAGAAAATTTTTCCTCGGTTCGGGTTCGGTTTCACTCAATCTAAAATAACGGTTTTTTCGGTTTCGGTTTTCGGTTCGGTTCCGGTTCGATGCCCTGTTTCAGAGCAATGAGAGGACCTCGCTAGTTGAACCGCATTTGGTTTTTAGTCCGCGTGTTTGAGATCTCTGGCCGAATGACATGCGGTACGGGAATTATGATGTGTTTGGATTCTGGCCGATACCCACAGACGATTTTACTTCAACCCACAATCCTACGGAAAACGGAATTTTATTAGGTAAATATGTTTATGAATAGGTTTATAAAGTTAGAATTTCTGCACACCTCAATTATTGTCTGCGTTTTGTTCGCCGTGAACGCTCGCTAGTCGCTGCCCTGGACAACACAGATAAACAATTACACGGAGCGGGTGTGCGGCGACATTTCCCTTAGGCGGAGCTCGTAATGGCTTAATATAGCTAAGCGAAACCACTAAAGGTCGCCTCTAAATATGGCCTTTGGCAGGCGACCGTATTCGGCCGTCCAACAGCGCTAATACATTCCTCCAAAATAAAACTGACTTGGCTTGCGTGGGAGGAAACTTTTCGACCCGAGTACGCACAACCAGTGGCAGGTTTTCAGAGCTCCTTAATTGGCTGGTCCCAAACGGCGGCTTCCTTTTCTCCTACTCCTTGAGCATTCCATCCGCCGTGAGGAACAGTTTTGCGTTCGCCTCACCTCGTAGTAACGGGACGAGGCGAACGCAGGCGGATCGGACAAATTAGGCGTGTATGAGAAATTTCCGAGTATGGCTTGCGTCGGTCATGCTCCGATTCTCATTCCGAAAGCTTTTGTGCTTAAGATGGCTCCAAGTAGCCGTAACAACAACACGAAAAAAAGTTAACTGCTGCGCCGATCCGCTTCGAGATCGGGTCTTACGCAAATAACGGACTCGAAGAACCCGCGAATGCATTTCAAACACAAAAATATCTCTAGGTTCCAAATCGAATTAATTTAGAGCTTCGTGACCCCGGGTAACCGACTCCGGTCGGATGGTAGGGTTCAACCGGGGTTGCGGCCGCTGGTTCGGCGCTCCGACAACCTCTAACGGCGCGCAAATGCACACCGCTGACTACGAAACAATGCAGCAACGAAGAAACGAACCGAAAAATGTGGATGTAGTGCATGGCGATTCTCTGCGTGGGATTTCGCTCTTCTTTTGTTAATTGCTTTCGTTCGTTAATCGCATTTCAAACACTTCCCGCGGAATATGATTTACTAACGGCAAACGCGGTTTCTCGATACAAGATTGCAATTTGTTTGACCGTTTTGGACTTAATATGGGGTACCTGAAGAAGTCTGGATGTAAATTCATTTTCATCGTGCCTAGAAAAGATTTCATTTTTAATCTTATCTTGCATATTATTTCAGTGTGTGGGTTTGTTTGTATGTATGTGCGGCTCCCTTTTTCGTGTAAAACGCTTTTAAATGTGGTATGGCTGGAAAGCACGGACTCACGTGAGGATGCCACGGGCGTTCATTTTTTTATCAAATTCGTTCGTTTGATTCCTGACGCGTTTCATTTTCCATTCGATTGAAATGTAATCGTCTGGAGTGCGATGTGTAGACCTTTAGTTTTTAACATTTTCATATGTCTCATATTTGAGATATCATCGTAGAATTTGCACTATTTTACGCAGAAAATAATATAGATTCTTAGTAGTATCGTCCATTTACTTAGATATCTAATTCGAATTCGCTCAAATTTTAAATTTGTTGTCGAATTTTTTTCCGGTTATTCACATTTTAAAAGGTTACTGGCATTGTTGTCCTCGGTGTTTTTGTGCATTTGCACTTAGCTTACACTCAAAAAGCACTAAAACACGCATGAAGTACAGTTATTTATTTATTTTCATGCGGCCCCTTAACAGCCGTAATCGGCCTTTTACAAGGGGCTCATTAACATAATAACAAGGACTATCACAAACATCCATGCCCTAGGTGAAGAACAACCCACCTAAGCGGGATTCGAACCCGCGACCTTCGGATTGGCAGGCGAGGACGTTACCCTGCCACCACCGAGGCCGGTTGATTGAAAATTAAACTTTTGAGGCTTACCTTAGACTTTGAGGCTTGATGTGATATCAAAATTTTTGTAATAATTTTATATGTTATATATATGTTATATCCTCCTCCATAAGGAACGTCTATATATAATGAAAACAAATAACATATAGTAGGATACTAACGTTTAGGCATTTCCAGATGAGCTGGAGATTCGAAATTTTTTTCTTAGGTAGGATTTTGTGCAAAACCGAATAGAAAAAACGAAAATCATAATGAGTGTAACAATGTGGCCGCTAAATATTCGCAATTATTTAAACAAATTTTCTAGGTTTATATATTTCCGAATGTGCTATGGAGCTGAAATTATTTAGAGGTAGGATTTGTAAAAAAACGAAACAGGGATTATATAAATTTTGATATTTTAATTTGTTTGGTTGTTAAAAATTCTTAAAGTTTAAACAAAGAGATAACTGTTTAGGTACTAAGGGATGAGGTAGGAAGCTGCAATTTTCAAGTTATTTAAAGAGTAGTGCATTTGCACAAATAAACATTTGAATCTCTCCATAAATATATTGCGGCGGCCGTTAAAAATGTTTAAAATTTAAACAATTAGAAAAATATTATTTCACTTCTAAAAGTGCTACAACTTTAAAATTTGGCAGAAATGTGTAGCATTAGTACCCCATAATGGAGAAAGTACGAAATTCTTAAAATTGCAAAGTTTGGGGGATTGTTTTAATCTATTATTTTTACATAAGGGAAAAACGAAAATTGCTCCGGAGATGAAATCTTTAGAATTAAAAAAATATTTGTGATGATGAAATATGTCTGAAAAATGAATGTTTTTTCAAGGTGAGATGATATGCTTACAGAATGCAAGCACCTTCTACTAGTATGTTATATCCTCCTCCTCCTCTATAAGGAACGTCTATATATAATGATACTAGCAGAAACTCCCGGCTTCGCTCGGGAAAGTTTTCTTTTAAGTTGCAAACGAATTTTATTATTTATTATTTTTATTGATACATCACTTTTAATGTCATATTACAATAAAAATAATACAATAAATTTTGAAATTTACTTACTTTTGGTGGTGGGTACCACAAGTTTTGAATTGCTGGTTCAGGGGTGTGGGGGCGGAGTCCACACAAAAAAGATCCAAACTTCACCAAACGTTCCCCATTCCATAATTTCGCAAGCGATGTTTACATTAACATTTACTATTTTATGTATTGTATTGTAATGTTTTACCATTAATATAATTACGCATTAACGTCTTACTTAATATTCACATGGATAGATGCACCGAAGCCTTTAAAGCAGCAATAAAATTATGTGGATTATGTCAATACTATTAGCCAAAACGTAAACAATTTCAACAGAAATATATGTCTTAAGGTCCCCTGAACGCGTTTTAACTATTTTCTCGATTATGTCTGTGTGTCTGTCTGTTTGTATGTGATAGATTTTTGTGGGCGCTCTAACTCAAAATCAATTAATCAGGTCAATGCAAAATTTTATATTTAACATTTTCATAAAAGTTAGAAGATCTGATTAGTTTTTGATAAAAATCGGTGGACCGGAAGTGGGTGTTTACTCTTGTCTTAAAACTCCTTAAGCCATAACAAAGTTTACACACCGATGCATTTCGCCCACTAAATGGGCATCTTTAGGGTGACTGGTCCTGGCAGCGACCACAAGTCAACTTGTCTTCGCAAAAATAATTTCAGGGATCCTTTCCATTTCATAAGCATCAATATATGATGTAGCGTGTTCCGAGTTCAACGAAGAATATGCAATTTAATAATTTAAACTTTGTTGAAACAATCGTGCGTAAAATGACTTAGAAAAAATCCGGACCACCACCTAACAACATTGAAAAATAAACTGATGTTTCTCCACATTTATATGGCAAATTACATGTTGTTATCGCTGGGATCTTTGTCAATATTTACTTCCGGTTGACAATTAAGAAAATAAAAAGGAGCGTTACTAAGACGTAACTAAGCGACAATTGTTAACAATAGTCTTCGGTAGGTGGCGTGGTGGTGGCAGCTAAAAATATAAGATATCTCTTAAACAATGCATTATATGGAAAAATGTATCAAACAAAGGTTAAAGAAAATAAAATTCCCTACAACTTTTATTCTAGTATATTTTTACATTTATCAAATGTTTCAAAATAACGGATGTGACAAGTGTAAACACCCACTTCCGGTCCACCGATTTTTACCAAAAACTAATCAGAACTTCTAACTTTTATGAAAATGTTAAATATAAAATTTTGCATTGACCTGAATAATTGTTTTTTAGTTAGAGCGCCCACAAAAATCTATCACATACAAACAGACCGACAGACAGACTGACTGACAGACTGACAGACAGATATCATCGAGAAAATAGTCGAAACATGTTCAGGGGACCTTAAAACATGTATTTCCGTTGAAATCTCGAATTCGATTTTTTTCATGAAAACAAAACTTTCTCTATACTTTGTATATGGAGAAAGTAAAAATATGAATGTTACTAGCAAGTTAAATTTCAATGCAAAATACGAAAAAGAATTTGTAAAAGGAGGAGGAATTAAAGAAAAAAATGCTAACCATGATGGAATCGAATTCGCGCCCTCACGTTTCGAACGCACCCACGATACACTCACAACCAACAATTACTTAATCAATTAGGCGTGCATTAAGAAATTTATACCAGTTGACGCGAAATTGCGATATTTAATCGCGATTTTTGGAACCCCCCAAAAGGGGGATTTGCAGTGACCCTGGAATCCAGAGCTATACACGTATGCCAAGTTTCATAAAAATCCGTGATCCCACTACCGTGTCGTCTCCTTGTTAGAAAAAAGTAGGTATACCTAAGGGTTTTGAAAAAATATTCTTGAATTTCGTGTAGTGCTGGCTGCATTTTTCATTATCAAATTTAATTGCTGAGAATAACAATGAATAAAATGTGAATTTTCGTATATGTCTTTTATCTGCGATTGAACGCCTCTCATGACGTTGGCACCATCAAATGTTTGAGCAATTAGTTTAGAAGGGTCCTGCTTTAACAGAAAATTCAATTGATCCAAAATACATCTTGCAATTCCATCGGCCATTTGGTTTTCTGGGGTAAAGAATCCACAGAACCGCTCAAAAATGTTACTATTTAGCTCATATCTGAAAATGATAATCATCTGTGTATACTCTGAAACATCGGTAGTATCATCAGCCATTATTGCCACATAAGATGTTTCATTAATTTATGTCGCTATTTGATTATGACATATTTGTAATAGGCAATATAAAATTTCATTTTGAATAATCTTAGAAGTTCCCTTGAATACTGAATTATTAGATAAATGATTGCATAAATCAGGATAAAAATTTTCTGCAAAATTCATTAGCCCCCTAAATATCCCTGGGTTTTCTGATCCGTCTTTTTCGTCATGGCCGCGAAGAGGAATTTCAAAATGTGCACAAAATTTAATACACTATTATTTTTGACAAAATAGCTCTGTTTTTCTTAACCTCTCATTGTACTTAATTACCGAAAGTCTGTGTGCTTCGCTAAGTTTCTCTTTTATATTAACACTGCCTACTAATGATAAAGAAATTACATTATCTATATTTTTTCTTGAACATTGGTGTTTTCCCGTTTTTTCCTTCATTTTATTTATATTTTTAAAGCCGTCTTTTGTCCACGTTGAATCACCACCCATTAGTAAACACGGGAAACAAAAAAAGAATTCCTAATCTCAAATCCACACAGTCAATTCTTCTTTTTGTACCAGTCCAAACTGAAACTTCTTATATATTTTTTATTATTTCTTATTCCTTGTTGAGATATTACAATTTCGGGAGTAGTTTTGTTTAATTACCAATTTTTCTTGCAGAGATAGTTGTGAGAAGTTGGTCCGTTGCTGTTCTGTTACAGTTACGGCCATGACTGAATTTTAAAACGATTTAAATATTAAGTTAAATTAATAAGCAGCTTCAAATGTGATTGAAGATAATGAAATGCTTAATAAAATATCAATTTAAATTAATCAGCAGACTCAAATGTGATGGAAGGGAATAAAATACTTATAGAAAAGACGCAACATTGAAGAAATTCTTCATGGGGAACTATGAATTCTGCAGTGCCGTACGGTTCCAAAGCAATGACCACAGCGAAAGCAACTCCCAGTATGCGCAGTATTTCTGCGCATAGAAACTAGTGACGCAGTCGGGAACTGCCGAAATGACAGTTCCATTCTATCGCAGCTTAAATTTGACGGACTTCGTTTGCTTGAGAAAATAAAGAAATTTAACGAGATTTATTTTAATTTATAATATATCACACGATTGAACATGCTAAAGGCTTTAATTCTAAAACAAAACAAAAAATCTTGTTCTTTTCTGAGATCTATGGGGGTGCTGCAGTTCCTTTAGACGAGCCGCGCGTACACATTATCGTTTACTCTAAATAGGAGTTATATGTATTTTTTATGAATATGAAAACCTGATAAAGCGTAAATTAAATTTTCACGATTTTTTATAGGGGCTAAAGGAAGAATCCAAATTTTCATTACTACAGAACTGAGAACGAGCGTAACGGTGTGAACTCGACTGATGCTTCCTTGAAACTTTCAACCGCGCATTGTCTTTTGAAGCAGTTGGCGAATTTGTAAGCCGATTCATCTTTCCCTTGAACTTTTCTGAGAAATGGGACGTAAATTAATCCGCTTTACGACATTAAAGGCCAAACGAATTCTGACGTTACCAACGAAAAGAGTGTTTGAAGGTTCGGTCGTCTTAGAGCACATTAAACTTATTTTAAATTCTTGAAAAAAAACTCCTCAACTTAACGGTGTTGAAATCTGTCAGTTGTCTAGTAAATACAAAGTTACGCGTGGTTTAACTATGGCCAAGTGTCACGAAGGTTGGAATTTTAAGTGGAGTTTGGATGAGACTTCGTTGGAGGTCATTGCTAATGTATGTTACCAGCTGATTCACCTCTTGCCTACGCGCAATGGGTATCTAAAAGGTAGTGCAATGAATAGCTGGATAGCAAGGGAGAAGAGAAACCCGGTGCCGACATTAGCCTACTTTTAACGAAGAAGACCAAGGGGGGCAACGGCTTAACGTACATTCCGAAGGACGGAACGCTGAATTTGCGCGGTCTTCTCAAACCACACAAACAGTGGCCTAGTAGCAGCCAGCGTTCTAACTACTACAATTGGAGGTAATCCGTTGCAATTCATTTTGCACATCTTCAGAATGAGACATCCTGTAGCGCGAGGATTAAGGATGGATGCACAAAAGATCACAAAATTATGTCAGACTCCAACCATAGAGAACATGTTATCATAGTTTTTCATGCGAAATCTCTCTTTTTTCGCTCCGAATAAATTTTGGTAACTGGGCCAGGCGGGATTTCGCCACCGGAAACATGGCGGGAAATTTCTGGGGAGTGCCTCCCTCGCACGGCACAGCGCAGAAATACCATTTCTTGTATTCGAGTCATGCCGCCCGAAACATTTGGTATTTCCAGCAGATCTACTCATATATCCTTGGAATGAGTTGTTTCATTTTTATACTGTTCTTTAAAAATATTTCTTATTAACACGTTGGAGAAATTAATGCTCCGTTGAAAACAAGCAATTATATACCTCGAGTTTAATAATCGGTAGCATTAGATTTTTTATCAATCTCTCGAATAAATAACAAACAACTTTGTCGAGCAGTGCGACGGTGACATCATGCGTGGATCAACATAGAGTCGAATAAATCGTATTATTTACCGTAACTGTGATACTTGTCGCATGCATAAATAAATATAAGTACATATATACCTCACCTTTCAAGGTTTTACCTATTCGCAGAGACCCTGTTAAAATCATATTTCGTTCTTTCTCATCCAAATGTCACATAGAGGGTCTTTGCAGGCCTATCAATACTAAAGAGGAGATTAGAGCATGAGAAAATGGCTGAGGTTGACGAAAATATACTATCTGATTAAACGTTTGCGTCTGTCTTCATCGAAGAACTAAACAAAGTATAAACAGAAAGGCAAATAATATGCCGATAACTGTGCGAAGATGAAACCACAGCATCGAAGGAATTAGAGGATAAATGGCAAACGAAGTAAAAGAGACAATAATAAGTAAGGAACATCAGCTTCGAGGGAAGCATCGACTCCAAGGTAGCTTCCAATTTAGAAATTTACAAAAAAAAGAAAAAGAAAAACAGCTTCCGATCATAGCTCTCGCACAACTTGCTCAAGCATCTCTATCCACAATATCAAAAGGTTTCCTGCTAATAGACCAGTCAAATTAGGCACTTTTTTGAAGGTTAGGAGAAATAATTCATAAAGTTTTGAAACTTCGCACATTTGTCCGTTAGGGCAACCTAACTAACATATCAAAAGTTGACATGCCTGACTTGTACGCGTCGGTCTTTCGCGAATAACTCGGACTCGGTCAAATCTTCGGCAAAGCCGTACAGGGGGGAGGGAGGGGGTAGGAAGGGAGAGAGAGGGGGGAGGAGGAGAGGGGGGAAGAGGGGGGAGAGGGAGGGAGAAAGGGAAGAGGGGGGGAGAGAGAGAGAGCGAGGAGAGATAGATAGATATGCGTCTTTATTTGGGCGAGATTGAGACTAAACAGTCTCTTCTTTCATCTAACCCATAGGCAATTACAGACAGGAAGAAAGTAAGAAATAATAAAAATAAAATAAAAGATTACATAAAATGAAGTACCTGCTACATAATACAATGTCAAGTTAGCATTTTAGGAAATGAAAAGAGATAGAGATTTGTTTGCGAGGAAAAATAAGCGAAAATTAAAGTACTATTCTCTAGGAAAAGCCCCGCTGTAAGGAAACACCCACACAAGAAGGGAGTTGAGAGAGAAAGAGGTGGGTGGGGAGAGAGAGAGAGGAAGAGTGAGAGAAAGCAAGACACGAGCAAGTGAAGTTGACGACCAGCCAAGTGACAAATGGATTCATGAGAGAAATCGAAAACAAAGCAAACGGAATCCGGCCGAGTGGAGAGAAATCGTTTTTTCGCAGGTTCACTCGTTTTTTATAATCTGCATTCGAGAAAGTGAAAATCCCGCCGTAATCCCTTCTTATCTCATCGTCTCTCGCCGCAGGCCGAAACCTCGATTAAAAATGCCTTTCTAAAGACGGTCTAAATTATCCTTCTCCGAGTCTGAGTGAGAGGACATAGCTTTCGAGTTACGCACGCGGCATTCGCTTACAGAACGGTTAATGCGTCGTCAGAGAAGAGAGGAGCCATTTTGCGATCGCGTCATACATTCGATCATACAACATCCGAGGTGATAATGGCTCCTACGAATACTAAAAGCTTTTAATTTTAGCGCAGGTTTAGCGAAAGGAAATCGCGTTCGCCAGGGTTTTCTCCCGTCAATTGAGCTCAAGACGGCCGTCACTTTTCGATCTCTTTGCACTAATCACACGGAACCCGAATAACATTCGCGAGTTTGAAGAATGAGTTGCACTCATTCGCGTCGAAAAAGGAGGCGATAATAGCCGAAAGAAATAATTCGATCGGAATTCGATATCCAGAATCCATTTTGATCAGTTCGAAATACGTCTGCTACCGAGTGAGAGAATCCATTAGACTTCGTAATGATCCCAAAGAATGATTAATTTAAGAGTTTCGGTCAATTCGATCGAGAACTCAGCCTTTCTACGATTCCGAAAACGCGGTTATTTTATGAAGATCCAATCATTTTGTCTCATTCGAAACGCTAAACGTATTTATTTTGGACTTATTTTCGGACGCAGACAACACCACCTCTGTTATCTTCCTCTATCCTCTTCCCCCCACTCCGCCACCTCCTCACCCTCCCTCCTCTCGTTTCCACCTCCTAACTCCTTCGTTTCGACTATAGCCGATAAAGAAGCGAATCGGATCGGTAGTCCGGTACTGAGATGAGTGTGGCGACCCACGTCAGTCACGAATGTCATTTTGTAATCAGAGAAACCACGATGGAAGTAGGTCGTGACGGTGGCGTGTGGATTGTTGGAGATCACCAGATGCTGATAAGGATACTTATTAAGACTCTCATTTCTCTCTTTCTCCTTCTGAACTATTTACTCAACAACGTGCACGGAAGGTTTCTGGGGCGAACATTTTTAATTTTCCCCGTAAGCCAAATTTTTTAGTGAATATTTTTTTCAAAATGATAAAACATTAATATGTAGAAATGCTTTTAGCGTCAAAAGTCATCTCCGTGGCGAAATTCATAAAAAATCGATCGATATTCAGATTGGAATCCGACCTCCTAGCTCGGGGACCGGCTTCTGCAGTGCTCGTTGTCGGCGCGATTCGCTCAAGAGCGCTGATTAATTAATTAACGCGGGTAAACCCACGCGTGGATAGCCCCGAATGGCAGAGTGCGCTCCGTGAGGGAATCAGAACTGCCCTCGAAGCATTATCCCTTCCCATCTTTCTCGAAGAGCGCTTCGATATAATCGTCCTCACGCCCCCATAGAGTCGCCTTGCCACGAGTAGAGGAGCCCCCGCCCCGGACGAACGGTCCCTTATCCCGGGGGCGGGATACGGAGGGGCAGGAGGTGAGATGGAGGAGGCCGATGGATGTAGAGAGAGATGTACGGGAGGAGGGAGAGTAGAGGGAGAAAGAGAGAGCGGGGGAAGGAAGAGAGAGGGGGAGGGAGAGAGAGAGGGGTGAGGGAGAGAGGGGCGGAGGGAGAGGGGGGAGGGATAGGGGAGGTGTGGGGGGATACGGAGAAGAGAAAGCGGGAGGGGAGCGTTTTGGAAAATGACTCCGAATGAAGTGTGATTAATCAAAGTCATTTTGTTCGGAAACGTTTAAATTGTTCGTTCGTTTGTATTAAATGGCGAAAAACGCGATTAATTTTGTCGCTCGTATTTCTGAGTTTCTAACTGGAGCGGAAAAGATTGATGATTTAGTGATGGGCGAAATTTCAGGATTTGAAGCGAACTCCCATCGCTTTTCGACATTATTCACTTCAATAAAAAAGGCTCTTTCGATCTTTCTGTCTCAATAAAAGAGACTTTGGCTCTTTGAATAGAACGTGATAAATCACCAACAACTGTCGGATTTAACCCCGTGATTACAGGTTGGTCTGATTATATAATCCATTACAAACGTAGATTGAATATCATCGACGATTATCCATATGATCACCATGTTTGATGATAGCTGAGGTCGCAATGTTGCACATTGGGAATTAATCCGACTCCAGCTTCAATAACTATGGTATTACCTTCGCAAAGGATGAGGATCGCATCTTTCCAAATAAATACGATAGGTCTACTCTATGTTAACGTGGTATTACCTTCGAGAGATAAAATTACATTGTCCTTGTGTTGCATAATATGTCGCGGAGATCGAATATTATTCGGAAGATGGATC
Organism: Tanypteryx hageni; assembly: GCA_028673005.1. Classification (NCBI taxonomy): domain Eukaryota; kingdom Metazoa; phylum Arthropoda; class Insecta; order Odonata; family Petaluridae; genus Tanypteryx; species Tanypteryx hageni. Next base: position 5,556,091 of record CM054117.1, read on the forward strand.
CATTCTTCCGTCTCGCTTCCAATTCACCGATTGCGGAGGCGTTGACGATTTCGCGTGAAGAGGGACCTAAATGGCCGCATTCTCTCTGATCTCATGAGGTTGGAAAGGAACACTTTCACTCTCATCAGCCAGAATTTAAGGGACAACGCCACGCCTCATTCCACCCTCTCAACCGCCACCTCTCTTCTGCGCTTTCTCCATACCTTCCAAATCCTTGCTCTCTCTTGTTCTCCTTCTCTTGTTTCCGCTCGAAAGAGGAATTTTATCTTTTCCCACCTCTTTCCTTCCACTTCCTCCTTCACAGCGCTTTTTAGTACGTATTAGTAAAAGAAATAACGTGCTCATGTGATCACTGTCTGTCCGTCCGTGGACAACAACCTTTTTGTTTTAAGATATATTTGGAAGTTCTTTTTGAATTATAAAGCTCTTATCAATCCATTAAGTTTCCACTAATTGAACTTTCATGATAGTTCGTAGATTTTCCGCTAGATGGCTTCAAATTCCGAAAATTCAAAACTTTGAAATGGTATTGTAGCCAAACTACTGGAAATTTAAGGAAAATTCTTTTTGAATTCGATATCTCTTATCATTCTATGAATTTTCCACCGATTGGGTTTTCCATGTGGTTCATAGATATTCCGCTAGGTGGCTTCAATTCCGAAAAACTCGAAATTTTGAAGTGGTACTGTATCCAAACTACTGAAGCTAGAGGATTGAAGTTTTGACGGATGGGAATATTCTAACGAGGATCTACGTTGCAGCAGTGTGGGTTCTTCCCACCTCATAGGAGCAGGCAAACCAGGTTTAGCTAGGGCACCTTACTTGTTTTCTAATAGAATCGCTTGGTATGTATTCGGTTTGTGAGTCCGCCTGTGGGGAAAATATCTCTAGAATCATGCAATTTAGAGAAATTAATTTTCCCGAATATGTCAGACTATACAAGATCTAGACATTGTAAATATCTGGTGAATCTATGATTATATTTTGGGGAGTAATCGGTGATAAAAAGCGCCTTGTGTAATTTGCTCTGCGATTCTTCCCTCACTTGTGACCCTTCGCCGCGGCAAAAAGTACTTTTAACGAAATCATTAAAAAACAGTAAAGGTCTTCGTGTCCAAATATTGTGTTTTGTTTCCGTGGTATAAAGAAGCAACTCAGGTTTTTTATCAGAATTAAAAATCGGCATATCTCAAAACGCTTTCTCAGTAACTATAGAAATCGTTGGGGTCGGAGAGCAAGATTGAATTTGAATAGGTTTGTTCACATGGATTTTCTTCGGCAAAGCAGCCGTCATCAGTGGCGATTCCCCGATAGTAGATTCTGAAAAAACAAATGCTTTGAGGCCGAAATATGTTATCGGAGCCGGATAGCTTACCAATCGGATTCCATCCGTGAGGCGCGGCCGTTACCTTTGCTTATGATCATTTCGCGCACAAAGATAAGCCTAATTCTCCATTTCGCCGGGACTCTACTTAGATTAGAATGGCTCAGCCGATCATGTGGGACAAACCACGGCATCTGGTCCACCGCGAATTTAACGAGAAACAACGCAGCGCAAAATGTCGATAGAAATTTAAAAAAACCATAGATTTCGACCTTTTCATTCAATTCCAATGACAGACGAATACGTTTTAAAAAAAAATCGATTTTATAGAGACCTCCGACTTAACCTTTTATTTTATTATTGTTCGCTCGTAATATGTACAGCGTGGGCCGCGGTGAGTGGGACGCGTAGCCCTTGGACCGAAAAGTTTGGGAAGCGCTGATTTAGAACGGACGCGCGCCTACTACGTCACGACGGACACAATCTCATCGCACACCGAACGGCGCTAGTCTCGCGCGAATGAAAGAAGAACTACGGTGAAATTGAAGAAACTCAGGAATAATTTCTTTGTGTATTATCACCCTCTCAAAAATAAATGAAACTAAATTTACAACTGCTGCGCAACTTTCTTCTTTCGTCTCGCTACGCCTTTGCCAATCACGGCGCCTTCGTCAGGATACTTGGGGTTTATTTTAATCGCAATAAAAATCAAAGCAATACGTACAAGAGATCCCGCAAACAAATGGCGTCCCCGATCGGAATCCTAACAAAGCGTCCGATTAGAACTGAAGAAACGATATGAGACACTCTTTTAAAACACTCCAAGAAACTCGACGTAGGAAGAGCCGTATTACGAACGAAATGATACTCGAAGAATTTTGAATTCGTATTCAATAACGCGTATTTCCACGCATTCCCATCTATTGCAGGATGTTAACCAACACCTAATACAAGACCGAGATATAGAGCGCCTCGTTCGAGCCATTAAAGAGCCGCATGCGGCCCGGGAGCCGCTGGTTCTTCACCCTCGTTTTAGGACATAGTTGCCGTCGGACATCACTCTATCGGTTTATCCACCTCGTAAACCGTTAAGTAATTATTTCCCGTTGCGGCGCTTATTATTACGCACGCTTAATTTCGATTTTCGCTCGTTTCTTCGATTTCGTAGAGACATCGAACCGTTATGAGGCGCAAATTGCAATAATTCCCACTTTTCGACAACCGGGGAAAAAATGGTTTCTTCAACAGTGTCCGGACGTGTAAACGAGGGAAAGCGAAGAAGAGGGGACATTTATGGAGGAAGAAGAGGGAAGATATATTATAGAGGAGAAAGAGAGATATTTTATAGAGGAGAAAGAGGGCGATATATTATAAAGGATAAAGAGAGAGATATACTATGGAGGTATAAAAGGAGAGATATACTATACAGGAGAAAGAGGGAGATATACTATGGAGGAGAAAGGGGAGATATAGAGTAGGAAGAGGGAGATATATAATAAAGGATAAAGAGAGAGATATACTATGGAGGTATAAAAGGAGAGATATACTATACAGGAGAAAGAGGGAGATATACTATGGAGGAGAAAGGGGAGATATAGAGTAGGAAGAGGGAGATATATAATAAAGGATAAAGAGAGAGATATACTATGGAGGTATAAAAGGAGAGATATACTATACAGGAGAAAGAGGGAGATATACTATGGAGGAGAAAGGGGAGATATAGAGTAGGAAGAGGGAGATATATAATAAAGGATAAAGAGAGAGATATACTATGGAGGTCATATATTAAAGAGGAGAAAGAGGGTGATATAGTATGGAGGAGAAAGAGGGTGATATAGTATGCAGGAGAAAGAGGGAGATATACTATAGAGAAGAAAGGGGAGATATAGAGTAGGGAGAGGGAGATATATTATAAAGGATAAAGAGGGAGATATACTATAGAATAAAAAGGGGAGATATACTATGGAGGAGAAAAAGGGAGATATTATAGAGGATATAGTGGGAGATATATTATGAAAGAGAAAGAGGGAGATATACTATAGAGGAGAAAGAGGGAGATATATTATAGAGGAGAAAGATATGCTATGGAGGAAGAAGTGGGGAGATTTCTAATCCTCGGTTGTGAGATGCCTTCCTCGACGCCAGAGCTCACCCTACCCAGCGAGGTATCCCGTGACCCAGGACCGGTCCGAGGTACGGGCGAGCCGGGCTGCAGTTCGGGAAGCCAGATTTGGGGGCGCTATCCCGATCATCTATCAATGCAATACTTGCAAGTGAATAAATATTGGATACTAACTTATATCGCGGAACAGACTGGAATTTTGATGGCATGCATTTAATTTTTCATTATCAATAATTTTTACAGAGCGATGAATAAATTAACGTAATTTGAAAATATATAACAAAAATTCAAGTAGTGGGCGCTGGAGTGCTATCTCTTCCGGGGCGCCAATAGTCCTCAGGCCGCCCCTGCCTGACCGGAGGGATGATTAAGCACGATTTAATCAAAACGGTTTAATGCATTTCTGATGAGAATGCACCAATGTTTAACATTACGTAGTTTCTCGACTATGAACTTCTTTTAAACGGTTTTCTACGCCATATATTAAGGAAGTTGATATTTTTCGCTCAAAGCTACCAACCCAGTGTGTTTGTTTCCCGCGGTTTCTGCCATTTTTATGCGCTCTTATATACCACAAGGCGACATGACACCCAACCCAACTCAACCAAGCCCAACCCACCAACCCAACCCAGTTGTAGTTGGAATGAGAACATAATGGTCTCATGTCCCCTCGTGATATATGTATAAGATCGTTTAAATGTGGCAGAAAACGCGGGAAACAAACCCACTGGGTTGGTACCTCTGAGCGAAAAATATCAACTTCCTTAATATTTGCCGTAGAAAGCCGTTTAAAAGAAGCGCATAGTCGGGAAACTACGTACAAAGTTAAACAGAGACGCAATCTCATCAGAAATGCATTTAAACAATTTTGATTAATTCGTGCTTAATCATCCCTGCGGTCAGGGGATACCCTGCTGGGAAGGGTGATCTCAGGAGTCGAGGAAGCGTTCGCCGAGTCGAGGAAGAGTTCGCAGAGCCGAGGGTTTTTGGAAGGACATACTAACTCAGTCCCACCACGAAACAAAATTTTCCTTTCCATTTTTCATAGACTGTCTGTACTAAAAGTAGCTTTCTCGAAATCCGCCTACACTATACTTGGTGAAAAATTTAACTGGAGTTTTAAGTATTATTTAAGCCAATTATTCCATTTTGGGGATGAGTTTGCCCGTTAGTGTCAGAATTGAGAACAATAATAATATTATCTTCGGCGTATAAGACGCAGGCTGATTTTGGGAGTCATTTTTCTGGAAGTGCGTCTTATATGCCGAGAAATACGGTACTTTTATAGGCGAAAGACATATTACAAAATCAGTCATTGGAAAGGTCTTCCGTTGGCTCGCACAGTGGTTCATGAAGTTTCATGTGCCCTTTTCAGTAAAATGATTGGTGACCCCTGCTGTAGAGGAAGAGTGCAGAGAGGGATCAAGTGAAGCGATACGGCAGGGGTCTCAGATTCACATCAGTGCGCGAGCCACATCAAGGCACCGCACAAAGTCCGCAGGTTGCATACTTTCCCAGTCCTCACACCGTTTCGTATTCTTTGGACATTCATTCTCCCTTTCCACAGGAAAGAAATTGTCCCAACCCATTGATGCGGCCTTAAACCCAGTCATTACAAACATGCTAGATTGACACGCAATGAGCACGCTGGCAGCGGGAAGAACATACTTAGTACCCCACCTGTGCAGAATTTTTATAAATCGGAATGAGCCATAAATTGCGTATATTTTAAAAGTGCCGATTTAACTTATTTCTAAAATTTCGTAGATTTGCGCAAAATATCTTATAAGAAGTTGTGTTCTGGCCGTCTAGTGTAAACTAACTTACTTCGCGGGCCGCAGAAATATAGAACGGGGGCAGCGAGTTAGAGACCCCTGCGATAGAGCGACTCTCGGACCGTTCGGAGATGGCGAGGCGGGCCTGGGAGAGGGCAGGGCGGGGGCGTGCCCGTGGGCGTCGTCCGTCTCGCCCTCTCCGGGCCGATCCGAAAAAGGCCGGAGCGCATGAGTCACGCGGTCCTTCGTTTGAAATTCTTCATCGTACGTTACGCAATTCTTTCATCCAGATCTTTTCCAGTTCCCTAGGATCCTAAGGATTTACGGGGCCCTACGCAGTTTTTTTAACTTGAATATTTTATATCTTAGTCACCTAACTTAAAAGACAAAAATAATAAATTGTTCTTTTCCTAACATCACATCAACCATCCATATAAAACCACTGTATAATAAGCTATATAGTATAGTATAGTATAGTATAGTATAGTATAGTATAGTATAGTATAGTATAGTATAGTATAGTATAGTATAGTATAGTATAGTATAGTATAGTATAGTATAATAAGCTAGCTGAAGAATTGCTAAGCTACAACACAACACTTTAAAATGTTTTATTTAAATTTGTTTAAATTACCATCCTTTACACCAATCTTAAATACCGAAAAAAAGAAATATGATACTAAAATGTGAGGGCTTTTAGAAAAATGCAAGAACAACTGGTCTTAAAGGCCTATAATTAGAAAAGATTTTATCCAAAGTAAAAAATAAGCCAAGTGAACAGTCCCTAAGAATAAAATTATGTTCATGGCACAAACTACATAAACAAATATAGTCATCTAAAGTAGTGTTCAAATGAATTTTCAATATGAACTATTCCGAGAAGATCGCATTAATGATTATTAATATTATTGCCATACGAATGTGCTTATAATGTAATAACAATAAAATGCATGTATTAGGCAATATTATAAGAGTAGCGATAAGAATTTAATAATAATAATAAAATTCATCAAAAGCTTACATGTACCTTGATTTTCCAGACGTATTTCTTAATGAAACTTATAGGGGAAAACAGTTTTTAGAATAATCTTAAATGAATAAAGATAAAAAGTTTTTAAGATAAATAAAAACTATCAATAATATTTACGATAAATAAAAACCTACAATTATTAGCAGAAATAACCCTATAAAAAACGTAGGAATGCTAGTATCAATACAAATTCACAGTAAAATAAAGTTCTCTTACACCATCAACAATTACAACAGTTTGTTTAATCTCGTTGCTATGATTGACGCTTGTCTATCTTCCCACGCGAATTCAAAAACACAATTATCGCAACCGGGATCTGGTGGCCGAGGTGACTCAGTCACTCGTAATTGCGCGATCGTGAGATGAGGTGGTTCGAACCCCGGAAGTAGCTTTGGATTTCCTTACAGAGGAGGATATAACATCATTATATATAGACGTTCCTTACAGAGGAGGATATCATTATATATAGACGTTCCTTATAGAGGAAGAGGATATAACATACATATAACACATATATATATATATATATATATATATATATATATATATATATATATATATATATATATATATATAACATATAGGAGGATGTTTAGGCACTTTCAGATGAGCTGGAGATTCGAAATTTTTTTCTTAGATAGGATTTTGTGCAGAACCGACTAGAAAAAACGAAAATCTTCAAAAAGTGCAACAATGCTGCCACTAAAAATTCGCAATTCTTTTTAAAAAAATTCTAGGTTTATGTATTTTTGAATGTGCTACGGAGCTGAAATTATTTTTAGAGGTAGTATTTGTAAAAAAAAACGAAACAGGGATTATAGAAATTTTGATATTTTAATTTGTGTTGCCGTTAAAAATTCTTCAAGTTTAAAAAATAGATAGCTGTTTAGGTACTACGGGGTGAGCAAGGAAGCTGAAATTTTCAAGTTATTTAAAGAGTAGTGCATTTGCACAAATAAATATTTGAATCTCTCCATAAATATATTGCGGCGGCCGTTAAAAATGTTTATAATTTAAACAATTAGAAAAATATTATTTCACTTCTAGAAGTGCTACAACTTAAAAATTTGGCAGAAATGTGTAGCATTAAGGAACGTATACATATAATGATAAAAGTTAGTTAAAAGAATGGCTCTCGGTTGGTGCCCTAAACTTTCACGGTTCCCCACGTGGCTGCGTATGCGGCGCTGCCTGCGGACTCGGATCGGCCCGTGGATTACGTCGTCTGAAGAGAGAGGGAGAGTGAAACCCGAGCGGGTTCGCAGTGTTAGATTCCGTCGAAGAGAACGATACCCAGAGAATGAGAGAGAGAAAGAGTTGAATTGTCTTGTGGAGTGGAACGGAGGATCGAGCGGAGGCAGTTGAGCGGCGATCCGAGTGGAGGAGGCAACATTCCCCGATGGTAGATTGTCACAAAACACTGTATACACACCTGCGAGGCTCTTATGTTTGAGCAGGAAGAGAAAGCGAAATGCTAAACAGTTATAGCAGATGAAAGTTGTAGATTGAAACGTGTAAATGAATCGTTATTTTTTTGTTCTTTCAAATGCAAAATAAAAAAATCCAGAGAAAATGATTATATGGAGATGGCAATGTTTCTCAAACTGGGGGGCGCAAAATTATTTTGGATGCAAGGTGAAGCATCGAAAAATAAAGTTTTTATGAATTAAAAAAGTTTATCAGGAAACTTTTGGGAAAACGATGTGATAAAAATTATTAATACTTACATAAATGAAAAAAATTGCAATAAAGTTTCGTATTTTGACTATTTTCAATTCAAAGGGGGGGGGCGCATGATATTCAAGGGGGCCGCGACAATTGAAAGTTTGAGAACCAATGTTCTACGGAGCTAAAATCCCTTTTTCTTGCAATAGTACAGTCAGACCCCGATTTACCGCCCCTCTATATAATGCCACATGAATCGTTATGAACAGAACTTCCACTTTATGATTACAAAGAGAAAGCACATAGTACCTAGATTTACCGCCATTCCCGCTTTAGCGCCAATGCCAGTGATGCACTAACGGTGACGCTAAATTGAGTTTTGACTAATTTAATTTTTTCTTTAATAGCGTATTAAAGAACATTAACAGTAACTTTGTGGTACGTTTGTTTTTATTTATGATTATTCCTATTTTACAATAGTATAGCATCTAGTGTTCATTAAATATTCAAGAAAATAACTTGGTGCTCGCCACACCGAAAAAGTAGGAAACCTCCGGAAGAAACATTGTAAGGAAAATAGGAAGGAAAAATGTAAGGAAAATAGGAAGAATAACAGGAGAAGATTAGAGAGATACCTATGTTTAAATCAGAAATCTGTATATGAACCAGAGTGCACATGTACGGACAGCAGAGGGGATAATCTATTTCTTTTCGTGAACCCCTTTAGTTAACTTATTTATCTTCGCGAAACCCTCGAGTTATGAATTTTTTTGGCAGCTATCCCCATATAACAGCGAATTATTCTTTTAATAAATCTTTTAGAACGCGTTTAATTTATTAATAAAAATAAAAAGTTTACATAGCACTTAATATGTAATACGTTTAGAGTAAAATCAGAATCTCTGGCACTGCCATCTGTTTATATTTAATAGGTACCCATTAAAATTCAAATATAACTCCCGAAACAAGAAAAAATCGAGAACGAATCCATTTAATTAATTAGAAGGAAATTTAAATCTTAGTAAGAATTGTCGAACCAAGAAAGTGAAAAGGATTCCAATGCCAAATTTCTCTCGTAAACCCTCCAGAATTATTTCGCGAAGCGCTAAAGATTCGCCAACCACGGTTTGGGAGACGCTACTATGGAGCACATCGAACGTACCGATTTCTTTCACGAGCCGATTCGTTAGATTCGTTCGTTTTTTTGCACTTCAAACACTCATCGGCAATTCGTTCCCGCAATCCTCCAAACCGCAGTCGACGTGCGAAGGCCGCGTTTTTTTAGAACTGCGAGTGACTTGAATCCTTGACCTCAAAGCCGCTCGCTGACGACGCGCTGAATTGCATCTTTGGATAGTTTACGCTAGACGAGAATTTCCCGCTTCGGCCTTCGCGGAAATACTGTCACGAGACGCAAATGGCGCGATTTGGTCAGAAGGAGCGTACGGGAGACGCTAATCGTTATTCGTGATATCTTGAACCCCTTAGAGACGTCCCCCCGATCGAATGTCCTCCGCACGCTGTGGCAATAAAGGGTTAGCTAAACTTCCTATCGCCCTTCGATATTACGACCAAAATAACTATCGCGTGTAGCAGTTTCGAAAGCGCGCGACTTTGTAAGGAAATCATAATGCTCTTTGCGAGGAACGATTCATTCTGAAGCGTCCGAAAGGCCGACTTCTTTCTATTCCGACGGCTGCGCTAAGGAAAACGTGATTGGGGCAAGGACGCCATGAGAATCGGCGTCCGGGAGGAAACAATAGAAGTGGGAGAGAAACAATAGATGGAGGAGGAGGGGGGTGCGAAATCCCGCTCCTGAGAGATAAAAGGGGGAGGGTCCTTTATTATAATCCCCTTTTCCTCCCACCCCGACACCTTCGTTGCGAAAGAGAGGGAAGACACGATCGCTTGTGGTCGAATCCCTCTGAGGGGGGTGTCAATTGCGTCGCCCTACGCCTTCTCTCCGTCGCCATCCACTTCCCTCCCTCGACATCCACTGCCCACCGTCACCATCCACTTCCATCTCTCGCCATCCACTTCCCTCCCTCGACATCCACTTCCCTCCCTCGCCATCCACTTCCCTCCCTCGACATCCACTTCCCTCCCTCGCCATCTAATTCCCTCCCTCGCCCTCCACTTCCTTCCCTCGCCATCCAATTCCCTCCCTCTCCGCTTCTCTCGCCACTTCACTTCGGGGCTATCTACCCCCGACTAGACCCGATTGAAGGCGCCGTGTCACGATTTGTCCCTGCGAATGGAGAGAGTGTGCTGGGTCATTACTGGAATCGAATGTCGGCTGCGGAAGGAGGCTGAAAGGTCGGTTGTATCACCAAGCTTCTAAAGGAAGAAAACTTCCGATCATGAATTAAGAGCCTCGTTTTCTTTGCACTTGTGGATGATCTTCGTTTCTGGCGGTTCATCGGATGGTGACGGGAAGACGAAAAACCCGCGTTTAGATCGAGTGATGTAGAGCAGTGTTTCTCAACCTGTGGGACGCGAAGATCGTCTAGGTGGGACTCAAAGATTCAAAGATAATTACTCTCAAAATCCGATTTTCCGCTCTTCCCTCCCCACCACGCGATGGCATTAAGAAAGCCAACCATGAAATGTAAAACAATTTCATGACCGGAAAACTTTTCCTAGTGAAGTTATGTCGCAAAAATGGACTAATTTTCGATTTTCGCTAATAGGTTACTTCGCATTTTCCCATGTAACTTCCAATGTGAACCCTGATGCGGCCCGCCGAAGCATTCGAATCACTTATTGCGACCTGCCTAAACATCTGCGACTGTTAATGCGGCGTCCTTGATAAGTGGTTTGCTCATTCTGCTCTATGTACTCTGAATGCGGATAAGGTTCGATAAGTTTGGCCCTATCTATTGATTTCGGTCGACGGTAACGTTTTGGATAACGCATGAATGCGCAAATGTGGATATTTATCGAGAATGGCGCAAAAAACTCATTGTTTAACTTATCGGATGAAATGACCGAGGTCTTATCTTCGAGTCCGCATCGAAATACGGGAATTGACGCAAACGAAGCGCTTGTCGCTGCAGCTTCCCCGTGTTTATCCCCGTGACTTAATCTCGAGTAATGTTCCGAGATATATTTAGATATACTAGTGGTAACCACAAAAACTTTTGCAAGTCAGAAATCTGCACGTTTAAAAGTAATAATAGCCAATTTCTCATTCTAAAATTAGAAAACTGATATTTTGAATGCCATGTTTGTTTTTATAATATGTGCAATTTAAATTGCCTATCTCATATGATAAATGTCACATTCCAGTATTGAAATAATGAAAGATGACTTTTTCTTTTGGTCAATCGTTAAAAATGCCCACACGCAGTTTACTGAATAATAATAATCTTTAATTATTAACTTTTCAATCTATTAAGTTTGGCATTATTATAATTATAATTTCGATGCTTCATAAACGGCGCGAAGTGGATAACGCAATTATTTTGGCTATTTGACGGCTTAATAAATGCTAATTCAATCGGAGGCAACAATGTGGGTCGCCTTGGCAACACCCGGAATGGGTACGAAAAAGCCATAAAATTTCGAAAAGAGATTCGTGTTTCTGAGAAATTATTCCGTTTAACATAAAAACATTGCAAGAATGAGATATTTTATAGTTTTAGCCGTCGAATAAAGCAAAAACGTAGAGATTCGGTCCGTATTTAAGTTTTTAATGAATGAAAGAAAGAAACCTTGCACCTTGAAAAATCAAAACTCCTGTGTAAATACATGGAAACATATAATCGTCTCCAGGAGTAGAATCCGGGACACTTCCGTGAACAAAAATAGTTTCCCCGGAGTCTCCTAGTTGGCAGAAACAAAATGGCGTTTACAGCATTTCTCTATGACAAACTGTTCAAGAGATAAAATGGGGGACGGACGGACAGACATTGAGTAATTATATATAAATATTATGATATATATTTATAGATACATATTTTAAAATATATTTACATATATTTTGATATACTTAGCTCTCGTAAAAAATTTATCACGGATTTAAGAAGAATTGGCAGCTAAGTTTGGTCCAAAACTGCTTTATCATGAATGTGGCAAAAATTTCTTCTAATCATCTCTTAGGTGATATATAATCTAAGGAGTTGGGCTCAACATTGCGGTAAATGATTTAGAGAAAGGCGCAGCTATGTAACTTCAACGCAAATTTATTTCACGTCCGGTTACGCTAAAAATCTATCAGGTGCTGAATTTACGTAGTTGTGCCCGCGGGCGGCCTCTGCTTCCGCTAGGTAGACGGGTTGCGACTCATCGGGTGGCATTATTTCTGTCAACTCTCTTTCGGGGATAATCCATGCTAGTTGCCTTGAAGTGGCATCAGCAAAGGTCACAAACTTCCGCAGTTGCGTAGCAAAACATCTCTTTTTCAAAAACACCTCACTGTTCCATAAGTCTAATAACATTCGGGAATCGCGTTTGTACACATCTGACACAAGAAAGAAAGGTAATCCCAACACATATGTAAATCGGTCGAAGGAGAGTGAGAGGGAGAGAAGGAAAGCGCAAATCGGCAGTGGGGGGGATGGAGAGGGGAGTAATTCCTGTCGAAGGGGAACCCTCGGACGCGAACAGAGAGTAAGACGCATGGGTGCTTAAGGGTGCCTCCGCCGCCTCACTGGATTGGCGGTGGCGGAGTGTAATGAGGAGAGGGAGAGGGGGCGTTTCGGGGGCAGGAGGGCGGAACGGGCTCACGGAAACGAACAACGGCATCCTCTATTCGCGAAGAATTCCCATTCTCGGGCCGCGTGAAAACGGTTAACCGCTCTCGTTTCCATAACCGCTGGCGAATTTTTAATCGTTCCGAACCCTATCCGCCCACGCCCCTTCCGAATCGCTCTCTTTCCAAAGAGGCCCCTCGGAGCGCGTTCGCGATTACCGCGGGAATCGGTGACAGGTGGCGACCCTTATGGGCGCACGCACTCGAGCACGCGTTCTCGAAACACTAAGCCGTGATCAATCTGCGGGCGCACGCACCCACCGCACCACCATCCTCGAAATCCCCCTCCAGAATGAGGATTCACTCGGAATATAATTTCCGAATTTCGAATATTCCAAAATTCAGCGGAAAACATGGACAAGTGAATTGCAATGCGTGTTGACAAATGAATTCGAGTTTCTTAGAACTACGATCGGGAGAGAGTCCAGGAACCTCCCAAGGGAATGGCGATGGAATATACGAGGAGAGAGACGGCGATGAGACATCCGGGGAGCGGGGGGAGGGGAAGGGGAGGGAGAGGAGGAGAAGGTAAAGCGAGAGATGGAGAGGGAAGGGGCAAGGGAAGGGGGAGAGGGAATGGGGAGAGGGATGGGAGAGATGGAAGGGGGAGAGGGAGGGGGAGAGGGAAGGGGGAGAGGGAGGGGGAGAGGGAAGGGGGAGAGGGAAGGGGGAGAGGGAAGGGGGAGAGGGAAGGGGGAGAGGGAAGGGGGAGAGGGAAGGGGGAGAGGGAAGGGGGAGAGGGAAGGGGGAGAGGGAAGGGAGGAAGATTAGATTAGATATGGTAGAAAACAAATCACCATATGAGATAACTATACATAAAAATACAAGCAAGAAAAGAGTATAGGCGAAAAAGAAAAATAGAGGAAATAAATGGGAAAAAGAACAAATAAATGCTCTACAGCAGTGGTTCCCAAAGTGGGCGCTACCGCCCCCTGTGGGGCGGTGCTCTAGTCTATGGGGGCGAAAAGAGGCAAGGGGGCGGCAGGGGGGCGGCAGGGGGGCGCCGGAGGGTCCTGACAATGTGACATTTGCGAAGGCTCGGTAACCTTCCTTTTGTCTCCGTTTTTAAGCTTCGTTTTTAAAGTTTACATTGTTTCCCGCATCTGGAAGTAATTTAAACAATTTGTTTCCTTACATTTTAAAGTAGGAACGGTTGAAAAATATTTCCAAGCCTTTCTCGCACAAGGGAAACTTTTGAAGGGGTTTAATCTCATTTGGTCTATCGTTGGCACAACTTCACGACACTGAGTACTTCGGCAGTAAGGTTAAGTGTGAATAACACGGGTGTGAATCCGGAGAGGAATCAGCTCATCTGATAATTAGATTCGGTGGTTTTACATCAAATATTTACCTGGATAATCATTTTCCAAACAATTCGGTTTCAACGATATTATCAAGGCTGTATTGGTAAGTTATTTTTCATTCATCGCATGATATCATTCTTGTTATAGTACTATTATATAATTTTTTGTATTATTTTATGATGGCGAAGTATATTACGAAAATAAACGGCCAGTATATTGTTTAGTTTTCATGAAATGGTAATAGATATTTCAAAAAGAGGACCTTTTCTCTCATACTTCGTATATATACGATTGAACTTTCCCTTTGCCGGCTAGATATCAATTAAATAAATTCCCGGTTCACTGATCTAAGTCACGGTTTTGCTGACATTGTGCATTTCCTTGAAGCATAGCTTTTTTCAAACAATGGGTAATATTCACAATAATTCTTTGAATAAAAAGAAAACTTTGGAAATATTTCGCCTTCACGAGTAAATTGAGTAGTAAACATACTTCTTCACAAAATTCCTCTTAATAATATATCATCAAATGAAAAGGTGGCCTTGCTATGGAATAAACTTTAGTTGAACCAACGCACACACAAGTATCCAAAAATTGAATCAAAGCCAATTTCACCGCAACAGTCCCTTGAACTGCCTTTCTTATGAATACAATTTAGGGAATTGCATGGACTAATATGATTCATAACGACAGAATAGGAGCCAAAGAAATATTATTTCACCCTCAACTGACTAGACCAGTATTATAAATCGAATTCGAGAGGAGCTTACTTTGCAGCCGAGTGTTTGGTTTCTCTATGAAAGACGGCAAAGGTGCATGTGCAGACCTCTGGCACAAACTCCCTACGCACCATTTTCGAATTCGCGCTCGCGTGATAAATGTATTGCATTTGTATATGAAATGTACAATATTTATATAAAATAAATAAACTGTATTAATATTTTCAGTTTACCCGAAGTAAAACTACTACCGTTCAAGAGCGAAATAACGTGTATATAAATCCTGTTTTATACCAGGTATGCAGAACAAATACATATATTTAGCCTTGCTTATATATGTTTGAAATTATGCCGCAAGCACATAAATATTTTGTTTTGATGTTTTTCATATGGTTATTAGTAATTTTATTTTAAAAAGCAACCACTTAAAGATTGAATCCACGTCTTATCATTAACTCATACGTGTATTCTATTTAGTTAATATATATTAAATTTTATTATAACAAAATTTAATATTTAAACCTTTATTGTAGAAACAGAATGGCAGGAAATGACTCATCAAAGAAGAAATGTAGACAGTATAATGTGGATTATCTTAAGTACGGATTTATAGAGTCACCTATAAACAAGCACATGCCTATGTGCTTACTATGCGAAAGGGTGTTTTCAAATGAGGCGATGAAACCTTCCAGACTAATTGACCATTTTAGGAAGGCACATCCTGACAAGACAGAAAAGACTTTAACATTTTTTCAGTCACTTCGTGACAGAGTGCAAAATCGTCCAACACTTTCAAGTATGTTGTGTAATGCTTCAAAACATATCACTGATGGTTTGCGTGCATCATACAATATTTCACTATTAATTGCCAAATCTGGAAAGCCACATACAATTGGTGAAGAACTCATCTTACCAGCAGTAAGTGAAGTCCTAAGTACTGTTCTGCATAAGCCACCATATGATACAATAAAAATTATTCCCCTAAGCAACACTTCAGTTCAACGACGGCTGAAAATGTGGAAGATATATTGTGCAGCATCCTGAGAACAACAGAATTTGCATTACAGTTGGACGAGTCAACTTTGCCAGGTAATGAATCTGTGCTTCTAGCTTACGTACGCTTTATTAAAGATGAAAATCTATCTCAAGAGTTGTTGTTTGCAAGGCAATTAGAAACTGAAACTAAAGGGGAGTCAATATTTCGTATTGTAGAGCAGTTCTTCAGGGACAAAAAATTCCACTTTCTAACATACTTGCTGTAGCGACAGACGGAGCTCCGTCAATGACTGGTCGTCACCATGGTTGTATTGCATACTTGAGAAAATATGTACCAAATGTTTTTGCTATTCATTGTGTCATTCACCGACAACATCTAGTGGCCAAAATACTGAGTGATCGCCTTCACAACTCCTTAAACATTGTAATTACAGCAGTTAACAAAATCAAAGCCCATGCTCTTAATGATCGACTCTTTCGAGAGTTGTGTGATGAGAACGACGAAGATTTTAAACGTTTGTTACTACACACGGAAGTTCGTTGGCTATCAAAAGGCAATTGTATAAGGCGCTTCTATAATCTTTTTGACACTGTCGTGCAGTTTTTTGAGGAGAAAGATGCTTTTCTCAGCGACAACCTTAAAGAGATTAGGAGTGACGTTGCATTTTTGTCTGAACTATTTGCAAAGTTCAATGAAATAAATTTACAATTGCAGGGAAATGATACAAACCTTATAAAGGCAAAATCTGTGGTGACTGTGTTTATTTCCAAGTTGCTTTTATTTAAGCGCAACATAGGTCGCCGCGAGCTTTATCAATTTCCTTCCCTGCTTAAGCTAGAAGAGCAAGCTGGTATAGGTGATGATGATTTGAGAGTCTTTTGTGACCATTTAGCCACCTTGCATAAAAATATGACGCAGCGATTTGAGGATCTTCTTTTGTTGGAAATTCCAGACTGGGTGATAAATCCGTTTGTAGATATTGAGGAAGTTGGAGTATTAGAGGAAGAATTAATTGGACTACAAAATGACGTTGAATTGAAACCAAAGTTTAAGATAAATTATCAAGAGTTTTGGTTACAGAAGGAGGTTTCCTATCGTTATCCTGCATTATGGATGGTGGTTAAAAAACTCCTTCTTGCATTTCCGACTTCATATTTGGTGGAACGTGGTTTTAGTGCAGTCATTCAGCTTATTTCCAAGCAGAGAAACAGACTTCAGGTTTGTGAACGCGGTGATTTAAGACTCCTGCTAAGTGACATTAAACCGGACGTTGGAAAACTGGTATCAGGTCATCAAGCCCATCCATCCCATTAAAATTTTATTTGATGGAAATATGTTATTAAATTAGGCAATAGAATCTCCTTAAATGACTTCTAGACCATGAAAAACTATAATCAATAGTCACTTAATTGTTTAACTAATTGTAACAAAACATGATTGGTTATTCTATTTTCATAAATTGAAAATGTTCATGTTATGTAATTGCTTAATTTAAGTAAAAAAAATGACATGTAAACTTCTAAAAAAAGCTTTCTTAAAATTATTTGTTTTGATAATTTATTTTTATGTAAAAAGTATATTCTCACCTAAGTTCCTTTTATTGTGTATTAAGTCTTTTGCATAAATATGATATGAAAACTATATATCTATTAGATTCTAAATAAACATTTGATTAGTCATTGTTTTTAATTTAATTATTTCAATGTTCCTCATTTGATTATTTTGTTTTATGATTTTGATTATTATTTTAAAGCTACCGATTGGGGGGCGTTGAGTATAGGTTTATGGATCCAAGGGGGCGGTGGCTCGAAAAAGTTTGGGAAACACTGCTCTACAGGATAGCACCCACATAGGTAGATTGCCTGACTGAGTTCATATGAAATGTCGTCGCGGGGCATGGGTTGGCCACTCCTTGTCTAGAAGATTGGACGTCTTTTTTGCCATTAAAAACGGTAATTTACAAAACTCGTTCTATTGTATTTCAGTAACTGTGAATAACTCGGTCTCCTTTTTGCAAAAATAAAGTATTTATGTAAGATCTGGAAAGATTTAGTAAACTAGTATTCGGGCCTCGGTAAGGCGTAGCCGCCACTATGACGGGCCTGGTTTATATAGTCGTCAACAATACTAGTTGTACTATACGCTTCAGAGAGAGGTTTGGGAATTGAGGGGATGGAAGGGGGTGGAGGGGGTGAAAGGGGGTGGACGGGGTGGACGGGGGGTGGAGGGGTAGGAACACAGCCTTCCTTTCACTGTGTAAAGCTCCATGACGCGGATTCACATTACACGACACTTTTTCAGAAGGCATCCTCCGCGATATTTGAGGGTGGGGTGTGTCCGTTTTACACGAATAATAAAATGGAGAATATTTTTAATAAATACGATATATCGTGTTTTAAAATTATGACGCCCACATAAGTATACGTGGTCGGTTGAAATAAACGGGATTATTATGTAGTCTCTCAATATCCTTTAAAAAGCACAAAATCGATGCTATTAAAATATAGTTGATCAATTCCCATTTTTAAGTATTGGCCTCGTTGCCATGGTAGTCAATATTTTTCATTGATAAATGCCGGAAAATTCTCATTTTCCTGATTAAGAACATCTGTACACAAATTCGGCACATTTGAATTTAGTCTTCAAAAATAATATACCGTACTCTTTCAAATATACTTATAACGGTTTTTGTTGGGAATTTCTACCTCAATTCTAAATAATTTTAAAATGCAATAATGCCCTGCCCTGATCTACATGCTTTTTATGGGAAATGAAAAAATTGCGTCAAAAATAACACCCCAAAAATTAAAACTTTTGGAATTTGTTATTCTTCCGGTCGGCTATATCCAATGGCCTATCATAATGCCAAATTTCAGGTCTGTGGCCGTTCTACAAGTAGGTACCTTAACATTCACATCATCCAATATCCCATATCCACCTATGTCCTATGGAAGCAGCTATTTATAATAGATGTTTTCCATAAGATTAGAATTATGTGGATTAAAATATACGCGATCAAACAACGAAGTTTATATTTATTGCTAAGAAAACGTAAACATCGCCAATAAAGTAAAACAATTAATTTGTATCGGAAAAATCTGACTTTTTTATCATTCAACAGCAAATAGAAATTTTAATTAAATTGGATATTGGATAGGAATTCTTTATATGTTCACACTTGACTTATTATCACTTATACAAATTACTTAACACATAGATAAGCATAGTTTGTACTTTTCGAAAGACTTTTAGATGATTGTGAGCTATTGAAATAAAATTAATGTCGAATTCTAATTGCTTAATCTTTCATCTATAAAGGACGAAAATGAGAGAAAGGAGAATAGAAGAGAAAGGGAGGAAGGGATGTGAAATGGGAGTGAAAGGGAATGGTGTTTTAATATTAACTCAATACTTTTACATGCATAGCCGTCATTTTGCGGACAGTTACACACATTGTTAATAATTGGTCATTCCCACAGATTTCGAAAGATTGTTTGTACGAATGTGATTCATAACTATGTATTTAGCTGAGGCGTGGACTTTCGGTTCGTCGCTCTTGCACTCAATAATGGTGGAGGATATTTCCGAGGTCGATTGTTCGCCGTTCTCCTCCTTCTCGCCCCTCCTCCCCCCTCTGCCACCACCCCATCCCTCTTTCCCCCTCCTAAGAGACCTTGAGATGAGAAAGAGAGTGGAAAGTAAGCCGAGAGCTATACACGCCCTCTAGTACGGACATTTTGTCGCATGTTATTCGATACAGAGGCTGCCGGGGATCACCCCAAGCCAATCTCCATCGCGATCCGATCCCCTCCTTCTCCTCCTCCCTCTCTCCTCAACTTCTCCCCCTCTCCTCAACTTCTTCCCCTCCCCCCTCCACATCCCTCCACTCCACATCCCTCCACTCCACGCACCCTCCTCCCACATCTGTAGCGTTGGAGAGTCCTTGGGCGGCGGCAACGGGGGAGGCGGCGAAGGAGCAAGAGGGAAAAGTGATCGGGTGGGTGGAGCGATGGTCAGAGGATATACATACATATATAAATATGTATTTGCAGAGGTGTGAGTGGGATAGGAGGGAGGGAGAGTGAAACACACAAAGGGAGATAACTGGTGGAGAAGTGAGGGGAAATCGTAATGTTTTGCGAGCGCCCCCAGGCGGTGGAGCGGAAACGAATAAAAAACAAGAGATAGAGCCTTTCCCCGCAGGGAGAGAGAAAGTCGTCTTGTGAGTTTGGGAGATGGAAGCGGGAGCGGATGGATGCCTCGAAGGGCGAAAAAAACAAGTAGGGATCTGCACGGGTTTCGCGTGTTACATAAGTGCTTTTCGTCAAATTCGCCCAAGTGTAATCATAATCAATGTATTTGCTTTGAAATCAGAAAATTATTTTTCTTCACCTATATGATGCTTTCTAGATACGCTCGAAACATTTTCATTTCATTTTGCCGTTCTATACTTGCCCTACAAGCGAAATTTCGTTTTGAAATCGGTTCAGCTAAAGACTTCCAAACTCATAGTTAGAGAAAAATTCTAACCTTGAGATTGTGGTGGCCCTGTTTAGTCGACCCGGTTGAAATATGCTGTTTTGGTTATTTATTTATATGAAGATTATATGTACCATATTGGATTAAAATTCATGCTGCCAGTTCTCTAGAAATACGTGTAAAAATATAATTTTGTCTTTTTATTGTGGTAGCCCTGCTCTTTATCTCCGCTTTACACGTCTTGATTTCATTATAGTACGTAGTATAAATCTTATATACAAAATTTAATCGAAATTTGTTCAGCCAATTTCTTCCAAATCCTTAATTAGTGAAAGAGTTTAATTTGTTATTGTAGCAACCCTGTTATTAATTTATATGAAGATTATATATAGGTACCATATTTGGTTAAAATCTATGCCGTCAGTTCTCTAGAAATACGCGCAAAAGAATTATTATTTTACTTTTTACTGTGGTAGCCCTGCTCGTTAGCTCCAATTTATTCATCTTGATGTTATTGTGGTATCTTGTACAAATCTAATATACAAAATTTTATTGAAATCTGTTTAGCCAATTCCTTCCATATCCTTAATTACTGAAAGAGTTTAAATTGTAATTGTGGCACCCCTGTTTGGCTGATTCGGTCTAAATATGCTAATATGGTTTTGCATGTATGTGTACATTATAAATATTAAAATTGGTTTAAGTTGATGAGGGCAATTCAGTACAAATACTTGTAAAAAAGAATTTTTTAAAACACTTGTATTGTGGCAGCCCTGGTTTCAATATCTATAATAATGATATCTTGATTTTGTTATTTTTTGTTGCACACCTTCGTTATACTAAATATCGTTGAAATCGGTTGGGCCAATTCCTTCCAAATTCATAATTACTGAAAAGCTTAACTTTGCAATTTTGGCACCCATGCTCCGTCGATTCGGTCGACATACGTCATTTTGGTCATTAATTTATGTGAATATACTATTTACCAAATTTGGTTGAAATCGGTCAAGCCAATTCTTCCCTGATACATGCGTACGGACGGACGGACATCACGAAGATAATACAGCCTTCCCTCGTTTTACGAACTTCCGTTTTACAAGTTTTTGCTTATACGAACTGATCAATTTCATACCTATTTTTGGATTTGCGAATAAATTTTCGCTAATACGAGTTCGTTACGTTCGCATGAAAATGCCTATTTTTCAAATATCGAATTAATTTTCGCTTATACGTACTCTATCCGCTCCGGGAAAGTTCGGGAAAGCTCGGTAAAATTCGTCAGATTGCATTTTTTACATAGGAAGTAATGGGGAAATAATTTTCGTTTTACGAGTATTCGCCTAACGAACAGTTTTCGTGAAACGAATTAAGTTCGTAGAACGAGGGAAGGCTGAAAAGCACTAAAAAGACGAAACAATCGGAAGCCGTATTTTTCACGTCCGCGGAATCGCATACGAACGTTATTAATTCGAAATTAAGTGTGCCGCGGAAGCGCAAGATGGAAAAGCGAAATCAATTCATCGCTTCGCCCGCGGCGTATCCGAATGTTACGTCTCCCTTTTCACGAGGCGCTCTTTGATGCAGTGGCGTCGAGACTCCGATGCTTTCGTCCCTCAAAATGATGCATCTGTGATGCTGTCAAGTTCGGAATGGAAAGTTCCACCACATAATATAGAAAGGGAGATCTCGAAGCAACGACCGTCAATTTCGCGTTCCCGAAATTGTCCAAATCAATAACGGCGTTGATAAGATAGAACACAAACGGCTTTCGCTATCGCGTAGGATTGTCTCCGCCGAGGATTGTTTCCTGAACTCATCTTTGGTGACGTGATTTTTCGCACGTTTCTTTAAAAGAAAAAAAAACGTGCCAAAGTGACCACTCCTTCCGTTTGTAGACAATCGACCTTTTTGTTTTAAGAGATATTAGGAAGATAATTTCTTAATTAGATAGCTCTCATCAATCGGTGGATTTTCCACCGATAGTTCAACGATTTGCCTTCCATTGATAGAAATCGCAATTGGCTTCATTGGATCGATATTAATCAATTACATATAACATGTTTATAGCGATGACAGATTCCGTATTTGCTCGTGTTAGATTTGGGTGTTACACGGGATCTATCACAGTTATAGCGGAAATTAAAACTTGTTTAGGTCATACAGGTTAAGCGTCGATCTAAATTTTAAAAGCCACGAAATTCCGTTTATGAGCTATCCGTAGATAATGGAACGCACGATTACTCAAGCGCGCGACAGTTTATCGGCAAACAAAGAGCGATTACAAATATCGAGACGATTACTATTTCTATTTAGGGCCCCCCATCTATCGACACGGGGGCGACCGATTCGCGGCCATCGTTTCCTCTTCCAACCCATTCGCTCCGAATTTGGATCGTGAGAACGACAGGTCCGGTTTTCCAGGTTCCCTCGGCAGCGGGCCCGCAGAGAACCAGTCGGAGCAACCGCGTCCTCTGTAGCTTATACGCGCAACTCTCGCGTTGCGAGAGGACCATTTACGTAACAGCCATTCCGCGACCGAATGAAAAGCTTAGAAATTCTGACTCCAAGAGAGTACATCATTAAAAGCGGCTTTTTCTTCGATAGGATTTCTAAGTAAGACGAGTAGCGAAAGACGACGAAGCCGAACGCGCGCGTATCTGCATCTACAAGTTACCCTGCAATTCACCAAGTTGGTGGGTGGCAGGGGGTACAATGCACCAAATCCTACCTAAAGCGCGTATCTGCGCATCGAAATGGGATTTCGTGGGCCCATCGTCGAACGAACGTTCCGTCGCGACCTCTCGACTCCTTTCCTTCGCTCTTTGGTTCGCGGCGCTTCGAAATCCGATTCGGAATTTGCTCCGACGGACGCTTCTTCGCGCTCTTCCGATGATCTTGCTTCTCCACTCTCCCCTTCCCGCCTTCTGACGATCCCGACCGACCGGCGGCGACGCATTTGCGATCTGCGCCTAGCACTACATAGGATCGTCGTCTGCAAATACAGCGCGATTCCTGTGTTAATCCTGGAATGGTTACGTGAGTCACTTTGACTCACACATTTCCGAAAGATGAGTCTAACGCTGTTCGTGTTCAAACACGCCCCTCCCCTCTCTTAGCAGCGCTTCCTCTTAGTTAGCTGTCTATGTGTTGTCAAAGGAGAAACGCGTTATTTTTCTCCGCTACATATTTATGGAAGTGTTGCACAAGGGGCTGACGTGCCAATGGAAAAAAAGCAGACTCAGTTTGACAAAAGATCTGAAAGCTATGATTTGCAAAGCTTTAGGAGGGGGAAAACAAGGTTCCTGAAACACATCAAGCGGCAGAGCGACAAATATCAAGAAAGTACTATTATTTGTTCCAGTATACCAAGAGAAGGAAAACCTCCACTCCACTTTCTGCATTCTTTGCAAGAAGCCTGTCTGTGGCGAGCACCAAAATATATTGTGTTCTAATTGTTAATTTACACATTTCTAACATTTACTACGTTTTCACGTTAATAAAAATCATTTTAAAACAGTTTTTAATGATATTTCCTTATTCCAAGTTTAAGCGAGTCAAACTGACGCAGTGTTACAAATAAGCGTCTAAAAAATAGCGTTACCATTCTAGTGTTAAATGTATATCGTTCTGCTTCGTTGGCGACGATTGGCAGAACGAACGAGGTTCTTCTTCGTTCAAAGGCAAAGCTTCGCTTTTGGCATCGCGCTGTTTTTTACGGAAGGCATCGCTAAAGCTTATGTCGATCGACGTAAATACAACGCGGGAGTACCGCCATGTTATCGCCTGGCCAATCGTTGTCCGACGCAGAGTTTAAATCGCGAAAAATTATCTCTCGGATGCAGAAGATTAAAATCGGACAGAAAACCGTAAAGGGCGCTCGTTCCTCGAGTGCCACCGACACCTTGCGTGCTTCTGCGCATCGCTTAAATTAGGATATCACTTATACGAATAGGAATTGCTTGAAAAACAACGCCATCGTCCCCTCGATGGGACGCTGCGACGTCCGGAAACACTTTTGAAAGCGCGCGAATTTTTGGTTTTGTTTCGTAGCTCGAGTTCGGAGGCAGCGACGAAGCAAGGGAGGACAGGTAATAAGAACGGGAGAAGTGCCCTTTATAAATGCAAACTTTCCGCTAATTGCGCGACTTCCGGTCGCTCGGAAAGCTTAAAGCCGGCTATTCCGAGGGAAATGCTCACGTCCGGAGACGAGTCATTTATTCGTTTCGCCGAGACGGAATAAATTGCCTTTTTCACTTCGCCTTTCGCTCATTTGTGAGCAAGAGATAGGAAAATAAAAAAACATTTAAGAAACAGTTATTCTAGATATGAAATACCTCGCTTTGCGCGACTCCGTTTTAAGCGGATTCGGCGGAGCAGGCCCGCGCTTACTAGATGCTCAAAAAACAAAGGCGACCGACAGTTGAGATGGTCTAACCAGTGCCGTAACTAGGGCTGGGCATCTGCCCCGGGCGTAACTAAAGAAGGGGCGCAAAAATTGTCGATAGTAAATTGTGCGAGGTTGCATGGCACAAGGACAGGGACGATTTCATAGACATTTCCAGACATACACAGCAGAAACGATAAATTTCGATGATGTTATTGATGAGTTTGTTGCATTGAAATCACCTAGAACAACTTTTTAACATTAAAATATTTATACTTTCTGTATTTTTATTATGCATGTGTGTTATTATGTATGTACATAATTATATTTATAATTATGTATTTAAATTATGTACATTTATAGTGAGAAATTACACCATTTATAGTTACTTTTATGTATTAATTGTTCACCCTAAATCCATATAGTAAAAAATATAGGTAGGTATTTTTTATGGAGGGGGCGCATATTTTATAGTTAGCCCTAGGTACTAAAATAACTAGTTACGGCGCTTGGTCTAACTTTAAATGTATTAGAAATTTCATTTATACAGTCTTGAGGATTTTAGCATAATCGTCTTCTATTTAGAGACAGGGTTTGGCACGTCTCTGCTATAAAAGAAACCTCCCGGGACGACACGTTATTTTTATCACGCTTATGCTGCCGTTATTATTTCTAAAGAAAGGTGACTTTCCGAAAACCCCTTCCTCGATGATTCGATTAGAATTTCATTCATGCAGGAAATAAATTAACATTTTACTTGAATATAATGAAGTTTTTAGTTTTCTACAACATTTCCAATATACAGTTTACGTCAGGGGCGCACAACATACGGCCCGCGGGCCACATTTGACCCATCGACACATTTTTGTGGTCCGGCAGGATTTAGCTAAGCTGGTGATTTCCTATTCCGTTAAAATACAAGTAAAATCTGTTATGGATATTTATCGCATGTGTGAACAAACATTCTCTCTTATGAAATTAAACAAAGCTCCATTACGTTGAATATTGACAGATCGGAGTTTAAGAGACATCTACCAGCATTACTCGGGATATACTTAAGTGGAATGGCGCGAGAAAAACGGTGCAACATCTCCCAATGAATATGTAAATTATATTTGTTTGTCACCTCATTTTTGTCGCATAAAAATTGCATGTAAAAGTTGTTACAGTAATTACTGAATCTACATCTACATATTACCCTGCAAGTCACCTTGACGGTGGATGGCAGGGGGTGCCACGCACCAAGTTCCTAACTAATTATTATTCACTGTTATCTATTGTGGTCACGTATTGTCCTGGGGAAAAAGGACTCCTTATACCTCTCCGTCCTACTATATATTTCGCGAATCTTGTCCTCATTATCTCTCCGTCCGATATACGTTGGTTGTCGAATAATATCCTTCATTTCATTTACGAATATCTCCGACCAATATTTATCTAAAAGTTTAAGTCTCGCCTCTAATCTACGATCTTTCAACGATGGCCAACTCAACTCTTCAATGAGTAACGTAACGCTCTGTTTTTTATCGTAATTCTTTTTCACGAATCTAGCTGCTCGCCGCTGTATTGTTTCTAAATCCTTTATGAGTCTCCTCTGATATGGATCCCAAACCACTGCTGCGTATTCCATCTGAAGTCTAACCAACGATAAATAACAGGATTCTCTCACCTTTTCCGTGCTTTTCCTGACTATCCTACGCACAAAAGCCAACTTCTTATTTGCCGCACCTATCACTCGTCTTATGTGGGTGTCCCAAGACAGGTCACGATTCAAGGTTACCCCGAGGTATTTCACGGATGCCGAAACAGGAATGTTCTCACCATCTATCGAGTAGGTAAACACGGACGATGGGCTTCTAGATTTCCAAAAGTTTAGAACGTTACTCTTATTCTGATTGATTTCTAGCTGCCCTTCCTTGCACCATACAGATAACGCATTCAGATCATCCTGAAGCTGACGATGGTCGCTAGGACCACTAATTTCTCTATAGACTACTGTGTCGTCCGCAAAAAGCCTAATATTACTTTTCACAACTGAGCTGATGTCGTTTATATAAAGCAAGAAAAGCATAGGCCCGATCACACTACCCTGCGGCACTCCAGAGACTACATCTGCCACACTCGAGGACTTACCATCGATGACTACTTTTTGTTTTCTATTCCAAAGGAAAGCGCGAACCCAGTTAATGACTTTATCATTAACGCCAAGATTTCTCAATTTTAATAATAACTTACGGTGGGGAACCTTGTCAAAAGCTTTTCTAAAATCAACGAACACTGCATCGACCTGTTTATTATTTTCGCCGCATGATAAAACATCATTCACAAACAGGCCGAGTTGGGTGTCACAGGATCTACCTATTCTGAAGCCATGTTGACAGCTGACTAACAGCGATCTACTCTCGAGATAACGCATAGTGTTGCTAACAATAATGTGCTCCAAAATCTTACATGATAATGATGATAGAGAAATCGGCCTATAATTTTCTGGGTTTTCTTTGTCACCTCCCTTATGAATGAGTGTGACGTGTGCTAGTCCCCAATCATCAGGAACCTCACAGAGGGTAAGAGATTTTTCGAATACTATCCGAAGGAAGGGAGCTATTTCTTCTGATAGTTCTTTTAATACGCGCGCGGGAAATCCTTCTGGTCCTGGGTTTTTGTTGGGCTTTATCGCACCCAGTTGCTTCGCTATTCCTGCCTCAGAAATTTTAATATTATCCATCCGAGTAGGTCTATCGGGAATAAGATTATCTTCAAGTCTACCTCCACCTGCCGTGAACGCCTTCGCGAAGTAAACGTTTAGTAGATTAGCTTTTTCCTCCCCATCGTGATAGAAGTCTCCGGAACCACATCGCAGAGAGGGTATTTAAGGACCCCCACCTTTAACTTCTCTTACATAGGACCAGACCGCTTTTGGATCCTCCTTCAATTTTGTATTTAATACCTCATTCCGGAAGGTGTTAAATGCGTTACGCATGGTTTTTCTCGCAAATACGCGGGCACTGTTATACTCATGGACTATAGCTGTGCGATACTCATCGGAAGCGGTGGTAGGTATGTTTTTCAATTTTGCGTGGCTGCGCCTCTGTCGTCTTAAGGCAATCCTAACTTCCCCATTAAACCAACGAGGTTCTTTCTTATCAGATTTTAACTTACTGGGGATAAATCTATTGATACCTTTCCCTAGTACATTCTTAAATAATAATCATGATGGCTCCATACCTAATCGTTCTGTCTTTTCACGATAACTGACAAAGGTACTTCTGAGATGTAAGCTGAAACTTTTAAATTCGGCCTTGGCGAAAGCATATACATTCCGAAGGGGTTTAGGATGTCTTTTGAGTTGTGCACCTCTGGCTTACGTAGTTCATAGTCGTGAAAGAATGTCTGCACACACGACTATGGAAACGAAAGGAGTATGTCTCTGAGCCAGAGGTGGAGTTCTTCCCTATCCCAGGACTCATGGGAGTGTATGTGCTCCTTCGTATATCTTGGAGAAGGTTCATTTCTTAAATAATTCTTAAATAGAACTCGGCCAGCTTTAATATTGGACTAATTAACTCGTTTCAATACACAGTTTATGTATATCGTCGTCATAAAGTTACAGCAGCATGAAAGACAATATAGCTCTCACGGAATGAGACCCTGGTTCGCCCTCTATCTCGACCGAGCACCTCATCGGTTCCAAGGCAGCGAAATATAGGCTGACCGCTGTTTGTCGACAATGGCGCGGGTGATTTTAAATCTAAATCGCTGTTTTTTCACCACTCCTGTAATCCGCGAGTTTTAAAAGGTCTAAATCAGAACACGCTCTCCTTCCATTGGAGATGAAATATGAGGGCATGGATTGCCGCTAGACCGTTTTATGATTGGTTAATTAACATTTTCTGTTACGAAGTGGGAATTTCTTTAGTCGAATATACTTTTCATGGTTTTACTCTACACTGGCATTGTCCTGAGACATCCTATGATCTTACCTGTTCTCCACCCTCAGGTTAAAGTGATGTTTCAAAAACAACCTTCTCAATTTAGCAAATGAATCCCTGTCATATCATATTTCAAATTGTATTTTCTGAGGCGGACATTCTCCCGGTCGTGCAACTTGATAGGTTATGCAATGGGTTTCACTTTTCATCGAACGTAAGTACACATTAGTTGTTTGGGGGAACATGCAGAGCCGGATAGGAAAATCGCGGGACCCTGTGCAAAGGGTGCGCTCGGAGTCTCTCACGCGTAAAAACTTTTTAATAATAAATTTTGATAACTTAAGCAACCTTTCTCAATACGAGTTCGATATTATTTCCCATTTTAAAACATGTGCTTACTTTGCAAGTACAATATATTATTTTAGGGAGCGAGGGGAAAAGAGAGAGATATGAATGGCAAGTGAGATGGGAAGCAGGAGAGATGGGCTGACAGGAGGATAGCTGAGGGGGGAGGGGGGCAGGAAGTGCAGCGAGCAGGTGCTCTCCCAGCCAAAACAAGGAAGCGGAGAGGGAAGCTGAGGTGGGGGAGGGAGGCGGGGGCGAGTAATGGGTGTGCGTGAAAGGGAGGAGAAAACAGCTGTTGGGAGACGCGTGTTAAAAGAACCGTTTGTAGCTAGTAGGAGGAAAGCGCCCAATCACACTATTGCTTTAGACTTCCATCGAGGAATTGTATTCCTTTCGGTCATAATGAAAATAAAGGAGTGTTTGTTTACTGCTAACGGACACGCCTAATACATCTAAATCTACATTATACCCTTCAAGTCACCTTTTTGGTGGATGGCAGGGGGTGCAGTGCACCAAGGGTCCATAAATTTCCTACGTTATCCTTTCCTATTATGCTCTCTTATCGTCCTAGGGAAAAACGATCCTCTATATCGCTCCGTTCTACAGTCGATCTCGCGAATCTTATCCTCACTGTCCTGCCTTCCGAGATACGTCGGGCTTCTGATAAGTCCTACTACCTCATTCGCTAGTCCCTCCGACATGAATTTTTCCAGTAGTTTAAATCTAGCCTGCAGCCTACGTTCCTCTAACGATGTCCATTTCAGATTTTCTACTAACGATGTTACGCTTTGTTTACTATCGTAATTTCTCTTTACAAATCTAGCTGCCCTGCGCTGAACCTTTTCTATCTCGTTAGTGAGTCACTTTTCGTAGGGATCCCACACAGCTGAAGCATATTCGACCTGCGGTCGAACCAAGGATAAATAACATCATTCTTTCACTTTTTCGGAGCTATTTCGAACTATTCTCCCTATAAAGGCCAGCTTTTTGTTAGCGGCACCTATCAATCGGCGAATGTGGGTGTCCCACGAGAGATCACGATGGATCGTGACTCCGAGGTATTTAATCGAGTCTGAAACTGGAATCTCTACTCCGTCCAACGAATAATTATTATCCAACGAGATATTCTTGGTTCTCCAGAAGTTGATGACGCAGCTATTCTTTTGGTTGATCTCTAACTGCCATTCCTTACACCATGCAGAAATAGCTTCTAGGTTATTTTGGAGATACTGGTGGTCTTCCGGATTGCTTATGTCGTCCGCGAAAAGCCTAATTTTACTTCTGACTACTGGGCTGATATCGTTTATATAAATTAGAAATAATAACGGAACAATTACACTACCCTGCGGAACGCCAGAGACAACCTCCACTAAGTTCGAAATTTCCCATCTATAAAAACCTTCTGCTTCCTATGATTTAAAAATTCACGGATCCAATTAACGATTTTAGAATTAACGCCTAAGGTCTCTAATTACGTTATTAACTTCCTGTGAGGTACCTTATCAAAGGCTTTCCTAAAATCTAAGAAGATGGCATCGACCTGCTTATTCTTTTCTCCGCTTCTCAGTATACAATTAACAAAAAGACCGAGCTGAGTATCACATGACCTACCTCTCCTGAAGCCGTGTTGACAATCATCTAACAATAAATTACTATCAAGAAATCGCATTATGTTGCTAACGAGTATGTGCTCGAGAATCTTACACGATATCGAAGTTAAAGAAATCGGCCTGTAATTTTCTGGGTTCTCCTTGTCGCCGCCATTATGAATTGGGGCAACGTGCGCTAACCTCCAGTCTCTAGGGACCTCTGCGCGAGAAATGGATTTTTCGAAGTTTATCCGAAGAAAAGGTGCTATTTCTTCAGCTAATTCTTTTAAAACTCGAGCAGGAATTTCTTCGGGGCCAGTGGCTTTGTTATATCTGATGGAACTACATACATACATTATGACAGTTTAGATAAATCTTCCGATAATCTGTTATTATGACACGATTCGTACGACACGATAACAGCCGATACTAATGATATATTGCCGATGTGCAAAAGAGCCTCATTGGAGTCGTTTCTTATTCCGAATTAAAATAAAGGACGGTTCGGAGAGTACATTAGTTAGTGCTATTTATGTGATTTGCAATATTCAAGACGTCATAATAGCCCCCCCCCCTGCTCCTTCGATTTCCTCTTTCCTTACTTATTTCTTATAATCCGTCTATAATATTCTGTAAAAATATTTGAGTGAATTGCGAGTAAGTTTTGATTAAGATGCTGATTCTGCATCGCGACAGATTTTAAATTGCGATTAAGGATTTAGTAACCTTTAACAAAAATCGGAGCAGACCCTCTAATAAGAAAAACCGACGCGAATGTAAACGAGCGGCTTTCATGAAATGAAACTAATCGTGAGAGATACGTCGATGGAAAGACTCGCCCCGGAAGCGAATCGACATTACGACTGGAAAGATTCGATGGGAATTTAAAAATGCCACGTTATGCATGCAAATGTATGTATGTATAGATATAGCCGCTTTCTAAGCGAAATTTCAGGACGGATGGAGAAAGAAAAGTATTGAAAACAAAGAACATCAAAGAGCAATATCACGCTGCAATAAACAATTCTGGTGCCAAGAAAAGATTGCAGTTACAGCGAAAGACGTCGCAGGAAATATTTAAAAAAGTAAAGTAAAAATGGAAAGTGATACGAGAACGCAAATCGATAGCAGAAAAGAAATGTAACAAGATTTTTTTAGCAAGATCGTCGATAGCGTATGTAGAAGGTTATAAAAGCGTTAGAAAAATAATAATCGATTTACAGGAAGCTACAAAATGAAACCAATTCAAACTACTACTGAGAAGAGTAGTGCTCCGAAAGTATTTCAATGCGAAACCTCAAATGGGAAGAATCGAGGGTTTGTAAACAGCAGCAAAAGACGGCACGATTAAGTATAAACGACCGTCTGAAAATACCTGAGAGAGTAAGACTCGTACGATTCTAAAGATTCAAGGAAAGGCACTCGACATCTGAGTGTGTGAGTATCTTCCCGAAATTGGCAAGCATGAGATAAAAAGCAGCACTCAAACAGACGAAAATCAGTCAGCGAACTATGAAAATATGGAGGAGAACCTGGGAAATGACTTACACAATCTTACCCACAAACTTCGAGTGGCACAGCGTTCAATGGAAAGAGCGACGCTAGGAATTTCATTCGGGGACCGTAGAACAATGGAATGGATCAGCACGCAAACAAAGGTTTCCGATGTAATCCAC
Source organism: Tanypteryx hageni (assembly GCA_028673005.1). Classification (NCBI taxonomy): domain Eukaryota; kingdom Metazoa; phylum Arthropoda; class Insecta; order Odonata; family Petaluridae; genus Tanypteryx; species Tanypteryx hageni. Next base: position 5,588,182 of record CM054117.1, read on the forward strand.
CTCTGTTTTGATCTGTATTACGATCGAACACGCGTCCCTTACCTCCGTGGTAAGTAATAATGATGATTTACCCGAAATGATCCTCTCCAGGAAAGCGGCCACTAGCAGTGTTTATGCAAATCGACTAACGCTGCGTGACGTAATCACACACACACAACACATACATTTCTGTCCTTTCCACCGCGTTAGCCACATATACAGGGTTTCTAAAAATCATTCAAGGGTTTAAAAATTCATTTTCTTGAACCAAAAAATACATCGCCTTAACCTTAGAATTAAAATAAAGCGAAAGCAAAAATCTCTTCCGACGCGATTCCAGACACTGGCTACCAGATTCGAAAAAACTTGGTGAGTTGAGGTTTGTTTTGTGTTAAGCCTAAGCTGATATATTTTGTAATTTAAAATTATGAATATATAAACACCGGAGTGACTTTGTAGAAACTCTTTATTTCAACGACCTGTTTCTCACGACTCAGCCCAGAACTAAAAAAGATATTTCCACGAGGGCCGCTCCCAGCCGCTCCGTGCGAATTTCTCCGACAACTATCCTTCGAGATGGCGATGAAAAGAGCGAGAAAGACTACTATTCAAAATGTAGGGCTCAAATTTCCGCAAATACAAGTACTTCTCATCCGTTCGCCTCGATTCCGCCGCAGACATTGATGTCGCTGACCAGAAGATGGCGGAAGAGGGCACAGAATGCATGCTTCGGAAGTAAATTATCAGCCGTTATGGTCTTTCTCTTTTATTTTCTCGATGGACCTTGATTCCAGAAAAGATAAAACGAGGCAAAGGAAAACCCTCCCCGTCGTGAAACTCGGCTACCGGTTCCACGAAAATAAGATCAAGTCGGATAAGAAATTGGATTCGGCGATCGCAACGGGTTGGGCGCGCATTCTGTTCTTTTGTTTTCCGTGGAATTTCGGGCACAATTCTAGTCCAGACGATATAAGTTGCGTTTTATTCCGTCTACGCAGTATTCCGTACACCGGCAACCTTTTCTGCTTGGCGGGCCGCATTGGTCTTATTGTTACTGAATCCGGCAAAGCATTGAAAGTCGCCAATGCTTCGGTGAGCCGAATAACAGTCAGATCGGAAATTACCTAGAGATTCTGGGGTGCCATATAAGCGATGAGCCCAAATTACGTTTTTAGGGTTAAACTTTTAATATTAAATGTTTCATTATCATAATTTGAACAAAAATGAATTTAATTGATAGTAGCTCAATAACTTTGGCTAAGATTAATAAAGGTAAAATACTCCTTTAGCCAAACAATTGTTTGGCTAAAGGAGTATTTTACCTTTATTAAAATTGAATTTGTTAAATATATGGTCCGTGCCTGCCTTTCACAATCCACTCACTACATAGCATATTCTATTTATTGTAAATATATATTACTAGTAAAGTTATACAATCACATGCACAATTCTAATGTATTGAAAAAAGCAGCTTGCAGCAAAATCTGGTACTATTGACCCCATATGCGTGTAAATCGACATAACCCAGATATACAATATTCGACATCCGACTATCGAGATTTTCAGCGCTCCGAAACTACTTTCTTGTGCGTATTTTCGGCCGATGGATGATACGACTCGTCCGTGCTCATACAGGCCATTCCCGCTTCTTAGAATGTTTCGACTCACGATGAATCCGGACTTACGACATTAATACGTTGACATTCGACTTACGGCAATTCGACTTAGAATGCGATTTTTGGGAACGCATTATAGTCGTAAGTCGGGAATGGCATGTATCTTGATTGAGTTTGGACCTAAGAATTAAAAAAAAGGAAATGCTGCGCTTATTACAACTCACGAAAATTGCACCATGCATGCGTCTGTCAGTCTCGACCATGAGGCTATTTAAGGTCGGGAACAGAGTGATTATTGGATACTTTAATTGCCCAACGGACAGTAGAGAGATTTTACCAGGGAATTCAGGGAGAGACTCGCGTTTTCAATATTACATAGTTCCACCGTTAATGCCAAGCTGGATTTCTTACAGTAGTTAGATACCATTAATTTTTGAAATTATAGGACTTCGACCGATTTTTACTGTGGCAATTAGTAAAGATTCCTCCGTTCAAAGTTTTACCCTAAAATTTTTATCCCGCATATTTCAATTTTTCTGTAGTTTTTTAATCTGATAGTAACTTTTATTTTCGTTGGTTTGTAGGTGTTATTAGGGTCTTATTATTTACTGCTATGAATATTTTGCAATATTATCATTCTGAATAGTTTAAAACTGGATGCGGCATCTCTCCCGGCCAAATCGGGAGAGAGGCCGCGTATTTTTAAGGGAGAGATGCCGCTCCATAATATTGACTTTTTCAAAAGGTTTTTAGTGCCTTTGATGGTATTGTTATTATAGGAAATCTCCGCCAACAGTGGTGTGCAAACCATGATGAAATAGAAGGTGGGTCCTCCAAACTCGACCTTAGGGCAAGTCTTTCCCCTGCCGTCGCCAGTGAGGCCTCATATGAGCAGCGTTATCATATGAATTTTGTACTTATTTACTTTATACTTGGTCGACGAATATAAAAAATAAATGCTATAAATCATAACAAAGGGGTAGTTTACTGACATCACCCATCCTCTAGTGCGGCGTCTTCCCCGTACCCCTCGGGAGAGACGCCGCAAAGAGGATGTTTATTATTCTTAGCTAATTTCATATTTACGGCTGGCATTGCTGCGAAATTTTTTAACAGTAGGTACCAAAACTGCAATCTAACAAATGAGTATACCTTTACTATTTTAGTACTATTACTTGAAGAGCTAGGTGAATATTTTCGAAATGCGCGGCAACTCTCCCGGACTTACTTAAGTAGGAATACGGGAGTGTTTCGATCCATCTTTAGAGTTCGTGGAGGTTTTTCCATATCTGAACCGTGACCGGAGCTATTTTCATCTTGGCAGATATTTCTTTATATATTTCTCGTCAAGGTTGTGTAAAGGATTTTTACGATAGCGTACGTACTAAAATACCGAGGACATCCAATCTACTTTAACCCAGTATGAATTTTAAACGTCAATTATTATTACATTTTATTTCAAATACTTGAAATTGCACGAATTTTTTGTTTTGTTCTGATAATTATACGAAAATTGTATAGTTCTACGACAACACTTTTTGATGAAAAGTAAAAGGACCCACATTGTATATGGTTTTTCATAATTTCAAATAAATAATAAGAAATACGCGCAATGCACCATTAGTCATTAATTAACGCTATTCCATTAGAAACGGTGATGTTGTCGCCTCCTCCTTTTTACTCTCCATGCAATGAAATATATAAATGCTATTCGCAAATGGATATTCGTCATCGACGTTTCCTTCTTTTTCCTTCGAAAAACTAAGCGCGATGAACGCTGCAATCGAAACTATTATGTTTCGAGTATTCACGTCCAACTCGTACGCTTGCGCAAAATAGCGAAAACATTCGAACGCATCGAGTGTGAACGGCGGTGAGAGCGAGTATCGCAGAACGGCTCATTCGAGACAATTCTCCATCAAGTCGATACGTCTTTCTACTAATAAGAGTAGTAAGAAAGAGTATTTAGTAAGCTAATTTCAAACGCTTAGACGCGGTCCCCTTATATGCGCGGGGCCACTGGCGGCCTACCTCCCAGCTCTCCTAAAGACGGCGCTGCTAAAGACCATTGAGACGTGCGCACAAGAATTTCGCGTGTCTTTTGTGCGAAATTTGTACGTTAAAAGAAGAGACCGAGTTTGCGCAACCGCAGTCATCATCCAATTTATCTTTCGCGCCTTTTTGAGTGTTGGTCGATTAGCGTGATGAAAATTTCCGCGTCGACGTTCTCGTATAAGAATCGCTTTCGTCAGCCTAAAAAGCGACAATAAAGGAGTCTTGAGCAACCTAATAATGTTTGCGAAGAAGATATTATTCTTTCTTATGTCGGAAGCTAGATAGTTTCTTCAGCGTTGTCGTAATGAACGACCCTAAAATTGCTTACGGTGCTTGTAATACGTTTATATGAAACAATCTTTGCATTGGCAACACAATGTTTAATTACGTCTCTAGGCGCGTCGTTTCTACGAATAATTTCGAATGACCATGATGAATTCACACCGAAACGCTATTCTTGCAATTCTTCGCTCATTCGTGAGATACATTTCAGCGCGTTTCTCCTTTAGCATCTCGTTGTGCTCGAGAGTTCGTTAACAAGTTTCGCGAATGTCGTGTCCCGACTCGATCGGATTAAGCAATCAATATTTCCGAAAGTAAATGTCGAGAGGATCATCGCATCTCTTTTGTTTCTCCGGAATCCTCTTCCTCCGCACGTGTTACTCGACGCCTCGGAAATCGACGCAATCGCGCTGTAAACCAGAGGCCTCAAAGGCATGGTCCGCGTGAAACATTCATGTGGCGCGCGAAGTAAGTAATGATGCGGCAGAAACTCAGATTTATTTCTTATAAAATGCTTCCTTGAATCTTTGAAAATAACCATCGAAACGGGATATATTAAATCAACCCTTCCAAAATATTCAAAGCTTACTCTTCATTCCCAATAAAAAATCAATCACAGTTGGGGTAGAGGAGGATGTTCTTTACGTTGCCAGTGCTCTTTGCCACTGTCCGAAGGACCTAAACAGCGACATCAAATTTAGAATATTTTCCCAAGGAACGTCTTGTGTCCGAAAGACCTAAACAGCGACATCAAATTGAGAATATTTTCCCAAGGAACGTCTTGTGAAAGCGTACCGAAGGACGAGAGAGACCTGCTTGGTACGCTTTGTGTTGCAGTCTGACATGATTTCTACAATTTTCAATTCAAAATACTCTTTATTTTCAACTAAAATTCGTCTCCTTAACATTATGCATTCTCACCAATTTTATTAATAATTATTATTAATTATCAACGATACCGCTTAACGAGCAATAAACCGACTCAGATTTTCGTAGACTCGGATGTGACATTTCGCGTTAAATATTCGCATTCGAGCAAATTAGCTCGAGGTGATATTTTAACCGCCGAAGTAAACAAGGAAGAGAAAATAAAATGTGGTCAAAATATGTTCCTAGCAGTTACCGATTCAATAAATCGCATCGCGCCCAATCGGTCAGTAACTACATCGTTAGTTAATCTCATGCGTTTGCGGGGGCGGCAGCGATCCGGAGTAGCAGGCAGATGCGGAGATTTCAAGTGGGAATGGGAGAAGGGGGAACCCTCTCCGCACCCCCTCTCCCTCCCTCCCTCTCTCTCTCCCCCTACCTCCATCTTTCCTTCTCTCCCTCTTTCCCTCTCTCTCTCCCTACCTCCATCTTTCCCTCCCTCCCTCTCTCTCCCCCTCTCTGTCTCCCTACCTCCATCTTTCCCTCCCTCGTCTCCTCTCAGTAGATGCGAGCGGAAAGTGGAGCGAACCGACTTCCGAGAATGACGTGCGCGCAATTCACGCTCCTTTTCGCTTTCGGGTGTAAAAGGGATTTGTCTCGCAGCATATTCGAAAAAAGGCCTCCGTTAAGCCATTGCGCATTTATTTAGCCAATAACCCCGCGGTCGCAGCAAGATGAATCAGCGCGTGATGTATGAGATGAATAGCGAGTTTATTTTTATATTATGCGGCAAATACTTGCGATTTGCACGCGCATGTGTGCCTAGAGTAGAGGTTCCCAAACCCCTTAGGGGTTAGCGAGAAGACTCAAATAAAATCCTTAATGGCGTATTTCATTGCACGGTTTATGTTAATCATTGTCTGCAGTGATGGGACTGGTTGAACTCAAAGAGTATTTCTTTCCTTAATTTGTTCGACATAGGATTGAGTGTAGAATATATATAGTTTCCATTTTAAGATTTCTTAAATTAAACAACGAAGTTGAGACAGAAGCTTGTACGCGTAAATTAACAAAATTTATTTTTGTCGAAGACAGAAATCGAATCATTGACGAATTTGCGTGAAATTTGTTTTAGACTCATTGTCAGACGCAGAATTTTTCAACTATAACGACAAACGCATTATCTCCGCATCTGTCTGTCTAAGGCTGTAGTAAGTTTGGCGCGATATTTTGGTTTGATTATAATATAGTAACACATAAGCTGTTAAGCGAATGATTACATTATTAAGGCAATATAACAACTTTAAGTGCCTAAACTTGAATTCTACGGCGCGGACAACATTTTAATAAGACAATTTTAATCATTCTTTGTTTGTATAATTTACACGCAAAATTTTAATTTCCATGTTTAAGCACGGAACACCCCCAATGGCTACGGCACTAATATTCAGGTAAGGAAGATGATCCTTAAAAATCTTTATTTTGGCCAGATTTGGATTTTTATGAAAAGGGTTCGCGGAATGAAAAAGTTTTGGAACGCCTGGTCTAGAGCAGGGGTTCATAACGGGGCAGGTCCAGGGGTTTGTGGAGGGTCCATGGAAAATTATATCTCCATCTATGTAAAACTAGCTGGGAGTCTGCCGTTTCCTTCAAATATTTCTCGCTTAATATCTACGGATATACTAAGCCTAATGAGCTGAAATTTTAACAACAACCTATGAGGTGGTCCATAGAAAAATAACACATCCCGGAAAAAGTCCCGGATTCGACTCCGGGAGACAATTATATTTTCCCACAAGTTTACACGGGATTTTCGATTTTTCAAGGTGCATGATTTTTTCTTTCATTCATATAAAAATACGTAAATATCCAGCAATATTCTCCATTTTTGCTTTATTAGACGGCTAAAACTATAAAATATCTTATTCTTGCGATGTTTAGATGTTATACGGAGGAATTTGTCAGAAATACGGATTTCTTTTCGAAATTTTATCGCTTTGTCGTGCTCTTTCCGGGTGTTGCCAAGGCATCCTGCATTGTTGCCTCCGATTGAATTAGCGTCTATCAAACCTTCAAATAGACAAAAGAATTACGTTATTCGCTTCGCGCTTTTTATGAACCATTGAAATTATTGTAGTAGCAACGTCAAATGTAATAGATTGCAACTTAATTAATTGCAGATGAGTTTGATTGTATGGTCCAACCGTGTGTATTGCAGGCAGAAAATTTTGGATTTTTTAAAAAGGTGGTAACCCCCAGAGTGCACCAGTCCTTTTGAGTGTTACATTTGTGCCAAAGTTGAGGAATAAATCCAGCTTAGATTTTTTTTTTAGATTTTAGCCCACGTAACTTAACCATCCTAGCACCAAATATTGTTTACAAGAAAGTATTATGAACGAAAGGTAAAGTACGATGATATATTACTATTTTAGATTATTTTCAGACAGCCTCCGGTATCTGTGTTTTATTTCGTTCTCGGACTTCTTTTTCAGTTGTGCTATTTTAACCTTCAGCAAAATAAATACTGTGCCGCTTTAATATCCCGAGCGAAGCCGGGTAAATTTGCTAGTATTATATAATTGAAAGTATCTCCCAAAAACACAATTTATAATCACAAATCCAAGTGTTTGAAAATGAATATTCTGAGTGCTTATTTTTCTCTAATACTTACTAAAGCTTTATGAAAATATATTATTTAATGGGGTGGAGGTCCACGGTTAATACTTGAGAATCTCGGGGGTCCGTAGGTTCAAAAAGGTTGAGAACCACTCGTCCAGAGGGAGAATTCGATAGCGAGCATAACGAAATGCTTCTTCTACTGTTTCGAAAGTGTTAACTCGAAACAAATACTGAGCTTTGAATTAATTGCAGTATACGACTAATTCTTAAAATCTATCGCTAAACTACCGATTCTTCCGAAAGGCCATTCTAAGTTCATTTCCCCTTTTAACGCGTAAAAACTCGTGGTTTTAGCATCGTCCTTGTTCAACACATATCCTTTTTTATGCTTTCCAAATATACTTACCCTTCATCGAAACGATCAGAAGAATTATTAGTTTCCGAATTTATTTTCCGAAAAAGGCTCAAATTATATAGCTGTGTTAAAACACCAAACTCTATGGCGCCATGCTCTTCCATAAGACAAAACCCTTTTTTCTTTTAGACAATTTTAAGAATTTTTTTCCGTGAGGTTTCAGTTTCACAATTTTTTCATATCCTTTGTAAAAGAAATTTCTCGGCGATTCCCGGATAAGGCGTTCCATCTCTTTCTTCCGGCCATCATAACTATAGTATGTATTACTTTTCGTCGAGAGAGAGAGAGAAAGCAGGCAATCAATCGCTCGAGGAGAGGCCGAATGGGAGTCTCATATTTCGCCTCTTATTGTAAGAGCGAGAAATATGCGAGCGTCACTTGTAAGCGGGAAATTCGAACCGAGGCTGGGGCGCCGGCTGCGTCGCGACCCCAAACGCCCCTCACGGACCCCCCCGTGTAGCACGTGCCCGCGATAAAAGGCCGGATGTGAGCAGATCCTTCCTTTCTCATTCCTCCGGAAGTCCTCCCCGCCTCTCTTCTTTAATAGTTTTCTCCGGACAGATGGAAGCGTCCCGGAGTTTCCAGTATTGCTGTTTCGTTTCTGTTTCCGATTCACTTTTTAGCGGTCCTCAGCTCTGGCGGTTTCGTTGATTTTTAAGGCGTCTGTTGAGACTTTCGAATTAATATTTATTGAAGGAAACGAAGCGTTTCGGTGTAAATTAATCGTACAATCACTTAATATGAATGATTTAATGTATTTTTAAAACTTCGGCGGATACACCGGGTATTTAAATGTCCTTTAATATTACGGAATCGCCGCAAAAAGAGAATTTATACTAACAAAATTTTTAGCGCATATTGTTATTATTCACGCCAGAATACTGAAATCTTCCATATTAACAACAACATGCATTCCTGAGACGTAGTTGGTAAACTGAAAATTCGTAAATCGGGATGTGTAGTGTGCGTCAAATAGACAAATTTCGGAAATAAATTTTACAATATTACCAATTTCACTTTGAAATGATGGCGTTGTTTAGGGATGTGTAGGGTTGGGTTGGGTTGTGTAGGGTTGGGTTGGGTTGGGTTGCTGAAGTTGAGCACAAGTTCTTAAGAACGAGTTTTCAAGTCGTAAACCAAATCTGTAAAGGAAAAATTCTTGTTCCTAAGATCAAAAGTTCGTAAATCAGGAGGTTGCTGTACTTAAATTCAGGGCCAAAATGGTGTCTCTAAGCGTATTTATCATCATCAGTATGACGCTGCTGAATCGCTGCCTCTCTCTCCCGGAAGCCTCTTTTATACCTCTATAAGTACTATATTCCTGCTTTAAATTCTCTAATATTCCTATTCTTTTTCTCCCTCTTCCTCTTCTTCCACTAATTTTGTCTTCTAAGATCAAAAATCATTTGCCTGTTTTCACAGGTTTGTTTATTTTATAATAAATTTATGTTAACTACCCCATAAGCAGCCGTTACCAGCCCTTTGCAATCAGCATAATAACGATTGCCAAAGACGATCACATACAACCATGTCCTTGGAAGGATCCGTACTCAGTGTGAGCCAGTCACGCTAACCATCGATCCAACGAGCCCAGTTAAAATACAGAAACACTTTTTGAGGAATTTATTTATGGATACGGAGAAAAAATCTAACAGTGGTCGATTTGGGGATCAATGTTAATGTTGTCAACGTCGTTAACCGACCTCGAAACTTCCGTAGGAATAAAAACCCATTTCGGAAACGGGCGGTATTCAAGGCAAGGAAACTCTTCAAATTTTATTTGCTTATCGAATCACGAATCACACAATGGCTGTAAAGAAGAACTCAGCACGCAGTCAATATTTACGAACTAGTTAAAAATTCGTTAAAAACGTTCTTCCTCAAGAAGCATTTTTAATCATGATACGTTATCTCTAATATGAAAATGCACGTCAAAAATCGTTATTGTTACTAAAGACAAATTACTCGACACCAAGAAATCGAGAAACCTTTTCAGAGGATCTCGAGTTTACACAATAAATCGATATCTCAAACTTAATCGAATGCACTAAGACTGGATTACCGCGATATCGGCAAATTTGTCTTTTTCCGCACGCAGATAGAACGAGGCGGTATGCCGATGGGGCGCTCTTCAAAGCAGCCGCCCCAAATGGGGCGGATCGCCCACGCTTCCATCGAGCGTCCGCTTTCCTCCGAACACAACACGCTCTGCGAAGGAACACGAGCGACACTCCGAGTCACCACGCTTTTACGATCGTCTCCGTGGAAACGAAAAGCGCCTTCGTAGCTCGGGAAAAGGTCGAATAAGTGCAGCGTGTAGCTCGCCTTTTGTACGTTGCCGTCGAGAAGTCTTTCGACGGCCGTGCTTGTCTCTTGTCGCACCGGTCGATCCGGCGAAGGAGCGGACGGCGCAACTTTGGCCCATGCGGACGAGGGATCCCCGTTCCTTATTTATTTCATCGGAGGAGGCAAGGTCGAGAGGGGGATAGAGTGGAGTGAGGGAGGTGGAGTTGGGGGAGGAGTGGGGGAGGAGGAGGAGTGGTTGACTGGAAGGATGTGGTGAGGTGTGGGGAGGAAAGATCTGCCTTCGAGTATCGCACGCGACATCGATCGCTCAACCTAAAACGCACATGCGATGGTTTTCGACTAAGGGATTCTAGTGAGAAACATTTTTTCGAATAAACGAGAGAGGGAGGGAGGGGGGGGGGGGAGAGAGGGAGAGAGAGAGGGAGAGAGAGAGGGAGGGAGGGAGAGAGAGATACGGAGAGAGTTCTCTTTGTGATAATGCAATATACGGAGCTATTTCATCACAGTCTGAACAGTTTACCAGAAAGAAATATGGCATGGAAACTCTTGTTCGATCTCGCCGATAGATTATTCGAGTATTTTTTACATTTATAGAACACTGAATTCGAAAACTTGTGATCGCGCGTTAAAATGATAAATTGCACAAATAAGCCAAAACAGAGAATAGTAACGAAGCAATTTCCAAGTCATGATCTGCATTAGTTTGATGGAGACCGAAAAAAATGACACCGCAAAGAAAGCCGAAAGTTGTTTCACTAATTCAAAGGCACATTTTTCAGGTTTATTCGCTTTTTTTATCAAGTTAGAAACTTCCTTCTCCGTAACTGTTTTACTGAACTTAAATCAAACTATCATGAAAACATTGCAAAGAGACAGTGCAAGGCGATGTCGTTAACTATAGATAGTAAAAGTACAAAACAAAATTGAAAGCGGTCGAAGAAGTGAGCCGGTTGCTAAGCAATATGGCGTTAACGAGTCACTAAAACGGTAAAATAAAAAAGTTAGGAAAAAGGAAGAGGGAATTATAGTGTCGCTGTTCCTTTAATAATCTAAAACCTTATCATTCTTATTAGAGAATCTAATTTACTTCTAATTGTATTTTTGAATTTTAAATATCATGATTACATTATATTGATTTTACTTTTATCACTGAATGAATTCGCGAGGTTGCATACTGAAGAGCCAGTAGTAGAGCCCCTAGTGACAGAAAATAAAATTATTTAATCGGCGAGCGCTAAAAATGCGCAAGGTAATCATGACAATTATATTCTAATTGTTAAAAATCTGTCAACGATTTAACCGGATTAAAACCAACCAGTGTGTCAAATTTCAACTTTCTAGATCTTCTGGAAGTGGGTTAAACATTTTGGAAATACAAATATACATCCACTCTGTTTTACATATTTAAATAAACCGCCCAGCCCCTCAGTCTTCCTATAAACGTTTTCTTATTTCTTGCGCTCTTATATGCATTAAAATTTATCCTTCTTCGTGATACCGAAACAGTGGAATGAACTGAACCTCGACGAAACTAAGTTCATCTTTATCTCCTTTGCACAATCTCGGACGATATAAATCAACGGAAAAGAGTGGTTGGAGCTTAAGTATTTTTGGGAAGGATGACATATACAAACGGATCTCTGTTTGAAGAATTATTTGGAAATGCGAAAATAGAATATATATATAAGAAAATTATACGGTCACTGCGTCCTAACCGTCTTTATCTAAAAGCGGGTCATAAATCCACGAGGAATCCGACGCCCGTTAAAAAAAATCAATGCAGAGGAGCAGGAAGAAATGCACGCAAGTTATCATCCGAAGGAGCCTGTGGCGCAATTAGAGGTTGAGAACGTTGAAAAGGCAAAATGGAATTGCCACTTTACATAGAAATGATAAAAGACGAAAAGAAAGATGCTATAGGAATATTGTAAAATTAGGAGGATCAATTTGGAGGAGGTGAAGGGGAGGAGGCAAAGAGGAAGAGGCGAAAGGGGGAGGAGAAGGGGGGGGAGAAGGGGGGTAGAAGGGGGGGAGAAGGGGAGGAGGCGAAGGGAAGGAGAGAGGAGAGGAGAGACCTTCATTCGGAAACGGAAAGGGCGACGAACACTCTTTTTGATGTAATATAGATGGCTTGGCAAGGTTATATAGTGAATTAAATTCTATAAATTAAATACATAAACTGCTCTGGTAACGAAATGGTTGCATAAACCACGAAACTCACTTAAACATGAGGTAGTTCTCATTGTCACTTATGCCATTCTAGATTCTAATGACTCTTTGATGTAATAGTTGGGCGATGGAAGCGCGGGAGTTAATCCTTGCTAGTGATTCGAATAGGATTTTTAATGATGTAAATTCCACCTCAAGAAATATGTAAACAAACGATTAAATAAACTGAGAACTTGGTATTAATTGAAGGACAAATTCGTTCCCTTACGATCCATTGTTTACATTAAAAGGCAAGGACTAGTTGATTAAAAAGAACAACTCGTTCTTTTGTAATTCATATATATCGGTGTTTCATTAATGCTGCCGGAAACTTTTCTTTTAATGCCGGCTCCTTCAAAATAAGGTCATTCGTATTGCCCCACAGTCACAGACTTAAATAATGCCACATTGCTAAAAGAAAATTAGACGGATATTTTCCAGAATTTAAAGTAAAATTTTTATCTCCAGATATTCATAAAATGATATTCGATTTTTAAATTTATAATTCCTTTTCTGTTTCATTAAAACATTAAAAAGTCACCTCAACTTTCTGTGAATGATCCTCCATCATCCGCTCCGTCTGTTTGCCCATCTCTTGGTTTCTCTCCAGGAGGGCTTTACCCAATTCGGCTGCTAGGATGAGGTCCTGATCTTTGCGGGATAGCTGGGCCCGAAGGTCTTCGCTGTCGGAAGATGCGGTCCCACCTCCGGCCTCGCCTTCTTGCCCCAAACGGCGACTTTCCATTTCGAATATATAGTCCTCGAGCTCGTATTTGGGCTTCATCATAGCCACAGAGGACGAATATCTTCCACAATAACTCATTACTTTAGGCCAAGTGGCCCCACAGTTTGTACATCGCTTATCTTATTATAAAAGTCGTTGTTGAAATTTAATAAAACAGACAATTGTTTTCTGATAATGATTATTCAAAATAATAACGCAGTAAACATAACTTTTGAAGATTTGATTTTAAATCATATAAGAAGTTCATAGGTCCTAACGTGTTTTTATCGAACAAGTTCCAAGCACAACACAATCCCCACGCAACTCGCGCAAACTTATATTCCTTGAGTATACATATATTGAAAATTTTGTCAATTGTTATTAAATTTTAAAATTAGCTAAGGATAATCTATGCCAAGGCTCTCCGCCGCAACTTCCACACATCACTTCGTTCACTCTACTGTCACCTGAACCTGAAGCGTTAAAAAAGGTGCCCAACTCAGGTGTTCCGACAATGAAGGCTCGCTAGCCAGTCCTAAACAAAGCAGACGCTAACTCTAAATAATAGTTAACTTAAATTCTTCCATGAAGAGTACCATCAAACCATCAGAAATATAGACTTGGATACATTTTATTTAATTTGGAAAAGTTAACATTTCATTGGAAAATGAAATATATTTTTTAAAGAGAATATTGTGTTGTAATGAGCTGAAGGCTACGGATTGGAAGCGAGTGTTATGTATTAGCATCGATGTAAAGCAAATATAAACACAGTTAATTGTATTTAAGAAATTTTAAAATAACATAAAGTGAAATTTAAAGAATTATATATAATAATCATCAATATTTTATATTATTCTGTAATTTCGACGTTCACGTACAACTTTCCTAAGAACACCCAATAACAGAAGTGAATCTTACAACCAATCATAGGACTCAAATGGAATTTCAATTTACGAAAAACGTTGAAGTTTCAATTGTATTTCGAGGACAATTTTCTGTGTTTGTTTTACTACATGGTGTGAGTGACTTTGAATAACATGCAAATATTTCATTTCGTTGCGTTACTCAAGACAACGTTGATCGCCATTAATCGCAAAAATTAAAGCATATTTGCGTGATTGAAAGAATTTTCATGATTCACATCAGTTCTCATCTTTAAAAACTTCTGGTAAGCTGCACTTTTTTTGCTTGTTATTATATTACAGAACTGTTTACTTTATTCAATTTTATTACAGAGACGTACAATGGAACCTTCTAAAGAAGCAATAAGTGTTAGAATTGCTAGATTAAATAATTTATTTTTGAATAAAACAACAGCAACTACAACTTTTGCTAATACACATTGCGTTAGCCGGGAAGGATTATTGGATGCACTCATAGTTTTATATGACGAATGTAATAATGACACACTTAAAAGAGATAAGCACATTGCCAATTTTGTTGATAGATGTAAGTAAAAAGTTAATGAAGTTTTTCTATGTATTATATGTTACAACTTGTTATTTACTAAATCTTGTCCTTTGACAGTTAGGAGTGTGGTCACCGAATTAAGACGATTGCGAGTTAATATAGCAGATTTTGAGGTGAAAAAGGTAATTGGTCGTGGTCATTTTGGGGAAGTTCACGTCGTCAGAGAAAAGCAAACCGGAGATGTTTATGCTATGAAGAAATTAAGAAAAAGTGACACACTCTCGCAGCAATCTGTATGTTATTTTGAGTCATACTTAGCTTTATTTAAAATTAATGTATAGTTTCAGCCATTAACGATTGTTTTCTGTCTAATCGAATGCGTTTTATTTTTATAGGTCGCGTTTTATGAAGAAGAAAGAGACATAATGGCCTACGCAGCATCACCTTGGTTAACATCTCTTCAATATGCATTTCAGGACTTAAATCATTTATACCTAGTCATGGAGTTTCATCCTGGTGGTGACCTGCTTGCATTGCTTGAAAGGTAAGAATACGTTATTCTCTTTAAAAAGTTTGTTATTTGTGGAATTGTAGGGTTTATTTTAAAAGAAAAATTTCATTGAATTGATCTCTTTAGCCCCAGTATGTGTTGATGGCTACCAAATGCTATAATATGTGCAAAACCATCATTAACTTGATTATAATTTCAGTGAAGGGAGAAAGAATTATTATTGTTTTGAATTTTACCCAAGTTGTCGAATATCTGCCAGAAACAAATTACCTGTCTGCCACATCCCAATCTAATTCTAATTGAAAATTATCCAATTTTTAAAAAATTCCTTTTCATTGAATCGGCTGTAATTAGCAATGTGACAACCAATATCTTGTGATCTGAAAGTATATTAAGGTTGAGTTCCTTCTGGAATAATAATATGATCCAACGCTTTCATCCAAAAATATTATCAATCTGATCATTCACAGAAAATATTTCCCTTTCATTCGAAATATTGCATACCATTGACAATCAAATAATTCTGTGACCAAACTGAGAATATCATGGTTTTGTTGCATCTGCCAATTTTTCTCATGAGAGAGGTTCTTGGCTGCTGGAAATAAAGAAGATACACATTCTGATTGTTAGCAAAAATCATGTTCTCAGGGTGACTTGTGCTATGCTGTTTGATTTTTAGATATGGTATGACCTGAAGAGTCGACTCCGACTGTAAACAAGCAAAGGATTACTAAAGTAAGTAACAGAGGAGACTACGGCGAGTGAAACTATGACCTGAAGAGTCGACTCCGACTGTAAACAAACAAAGGATTTAGTGAGAAGAAACCAAGCGCTAAATACGTATTTCGAGAGCCAAGCTCTCATCATCAGTAGCTCTGGAAGCAGACTGGGGTCTGTTCCCTCACACAACCCAACAGACCCCAGTCTGCTTCCACAGCTACTGATGATGAGAGCTTGGCTCTCGAAATACGTATTTAGCGCTTGGTTTCTTCTCACTAAATCCTTTGTTTGTTTACAGTCGGAGTCGACTCTTCAGGTCATAGTTTCACTCGCCGTAGTCTCCTCTGTTACTTACTTTAGTAATGGTGTTATTTTACTTATAAATTTTAAGCTTTCATCAACCTATTGACATACTCAGTTCTAGCTGTTTTTTAAAAATAATGAAATAAAAATGAGCAAAAAAAATAGCAACTGTGTAAATGAAACTAATGATTGTAAGCTCAACTTTGTGAAATTTCTCCATTTCAGATGTGGAAAGGAAACAAATTACTAAGTAACAATGTTCACTATTTAGCAACTTTGCATTACCCAGTGATTTATTGCATGTATCACATCGAAACTTGGGTCATGTTGAGATGTTAACACAATGGTAATTACAAAGTTGCTGATTTATTCGTCCATCATGGAATAATTCCAGAAGGTTATGCCTACCACTGATTTTTATGAAATAAATATGAACTGAGCTAAATTATTTTTCCCATTTTTTTATGGTTTCCATTTAACTCTATTTATTTTATGCTTTTCTGTTACCAATTTTAATATTTTGTTTTTATTGACTGAGGCATTTATTTGTAGGTTTGATGGAAGTTTATCTGAAGATATGGCAAAGTTCTATTTGGCTGAACTGGCCTTGTCCATCCATAGCCTCCACTCAATGAATTATGTCCATCGGTAAGTGATTTTTCCATTTTATGACTATTTGGCCCTTCTTTTTCTGTTGCAATGCATGGCGCTGGTTGCATTAGATTGTATGTAAAATGTATTATCAGTTGTGAAAAAGTTTTCCTCTATTTAGCACGTTTAGTCTAGAGATTGCTTACTTTAATGCTGCAACATTTAGAACTATTCTACTGTTTTTATGTACAGACAGACCTCGTCCTTTGCGGGTTTTACATTCCTGAAGAACTCAGCGAAAGAGAAGTTATTAAGGCAATACAAAATAGAGTTTGGTTCTCACCCCAACAAATATGAACTAGTGCGATTTTTTTCTCTGTATTGGCGACTGCAGAATAGATGGAGAGGTGGGAAAATGGGAATGCCAATATAGCGACGTTTCTGTTAGATTTAGCAACTTTTCATGTTTCATGTTAAGGGTCACAGTCAAGAGAAGGATTGCATCAGAAAAATATAAGTATGAATAAGACATTAATTAACATATTTTATTACTCACGATATTACGTCGTTACAATTACTTAAATATTATTGGATTTTAGAATATCGCAACAGTATTTTTCAGGACTGAGGGAAAAAGTGATTTTGTTTTGACTCCATATATATTCATTTATAATTTGCAGTCGCAAAGAAGAAATAATGCTTCACACAGCCCAGGCATCACAAACTCAAGGGGCGCATGAGGCCCATGTGGTGCATTTGTGCAGCCCGCTAAGTAATTTACTTTATACTACATGACCCAAATTGCATTTCTTGTAAAATATTTGAAAATAATCTAAGAAATGTAATAAGCACTTTTTAATTATCTGCAGCTTATTCCTCATTCTCAATTTGATTACAGAAGAATTTTCATCTCACTTCCAATGTGTTTCTTGTGTATCTGAATGAACTAACCCTCAGCACCGAATCGAGGATTTTTGTAATGACTGGGTTTAAGAGTGTGTTATAGGACTATTTATTTCCCTCCTTGTAGAAGAAGACAGTGAATATCCAAAGAATACAAAAAGTGTAAGGACTGGGTAAGTATGGAATTCAGCCCATGGATTTGGTGCAGTGCCTTAATTCATACGATGCCTTAATGCAGCCTGTGGATTTGGCAGAGAGCCATATCATGCAGTCCACACACCGATGCTAGTTTGAGACCCCTGACTTAGCCTCTATTGTGATTTTGACTGGGAAAGAGCGAAACATGCGAAAGATAAAGCTGCAAAAGACGAGGTCTGTCTGTAGTTCCACATTAGCTATTTATAAAGACATATTACTCTTACTTTTCTGAGCCATATTAGAGAAAGCGCAAAAATTACTATAGGTTTTTTCTAAGCTCATAGCTAGCCTTGTATTACAATTGGGTTTTTAAAAGATTTTCTTGAAAGTTTAACCCTATAGCAGTAGTTGTTTTTTATTTAGCATTATATGATTCTATATATTTATCGTGAAATCAATTTCTTTTTATTTAAATAGTGACATAAAACCTGATAACATCCTGATTGATCGTTGTGGCCACTTGAAACTGGCAGATTTTGGTTCAGCTGCGAAACTTAGTGGAGCTGGGATTGTGATGAGTGAAATGCCAGTTGGTACTCCAGAATATATTGCTCCGGAGGTCCTTGCTGCAATGGAGTCAATGGGGAAAGGGAAGCACAGAAAGGGAACTTATGGGGTAATTAATTATTATTGATCCTTAAAATGAAATTGTAAATACAGTGTGTCCTCGATTAGCGTTATTGATTCGTTCCTGAAAATTACAATGTAGAACGAAACAATGTGAAATGAATTTTATGCAAAGCCTTGGGTTCAAAACTTCTTGAAAAACAAAGAGACATAATATATGTACTGTGTTTTGTGGAGCTGTATGGTGCCACATGTGATATGAATGGTATCAGAGCATAAATGAATCAGTGAAACCACGCATTAACATAGAAATGGCATTAAACAATCAAAGAGTGTGACATAACTATATTTTGAGGTGCCCAAATTGGTAAAGGCTACATTTTGCAATAGTATCTCTAGTTACAAGAAAGAGGAACTATATAATACCAATCCGGCAAATTATAGTCATACGAACAATAGAGAATGATGAGTTTTTACTAAACTTTACAGAGAGCCATACTTTATAAATTAATGTGTTGTGTATTTATAAATAAATGTGTTTTTAGGGTGTTCCATATGGACTTGATTTTGAGACGACCCCTAATTTTACTACCCAAATTTGTAGAAGAAACCTTGTTTTCCTTTCGAGTTAAAATGGTAAATCCCAAAAAAGGTAGACTCATCTGAGAACAATTTGAGGCACCAATGATTGGTGACTTATAGGAAATCATATAGATAAAGTCCCTCAGTTTCCCATGCATGAATCATTGCATTAATCTGTGGCAATGCCGAATACTTCAGCCAGTCATTTTGTAAGAAAAAGTTAAAATTAATGGTTAAAGTGTAAGCAATATCGTGCTATCATATAAGAATTGTTTCCAGAGGAGAGACATAGAAATCTTAGAGATTATTTTCTTTACAGGTAGAATGTGATTATTGGTCTTTGGGAATAGTTGCCTTTGAGATGGTGTTTGGTCACACGCCATTTTCTGGGGATCGGCTGATGAGCACCTATTGTAACATAATGAATCACAAGGTAACTTTATAGGCACTTTTTTATTTGGGGTTTGAATTGGTGTGATATGTAATTTTTCATGCTTATATATATATGTTGCAATTTTTTACTATTGTTCTGTTGTTTTATAAGCTGTGTAGTAATTTTATTGAAAAATTTTTCAGGAAAGTCTTGTTTTTCCAGAGGACAATGAAGTTTCATCAGAATTCCGTGCTCTTGTTTTAGGACTCTTAAAAGCAGCTAGTCAGCGTCTTGGACATGAACATTTGCTGCAACACAAGTTTTTTTCTTCTATTGACTGGAATGGAATCAGGGATAGTGAGTTTCTGCTAACTTCACTTGTTTTTCAGCCTCTTAACCCTTCAGCAACGGGAGGCATTTAAATCCTACAGCATCGTACGACCGGCTGGTATTTAAACAGAATATCAGATTTTATAAGTACCATCTTTTAAAAAAATATTAATTTTTATGTATACAGTAAAACCCCTATTTAATGAATCGCTGGGGGATTAGAATATATTTCACTAAATAGAGGTTTTCATTAAATGGAGGTTTTCAATTAAAATGAGTTAAATTTATCTTTTTTGCCTGTGTATTAGTTCCATTATACAATACCAGAATAAGGCCACTGAAAATGGTCTCTATAATAAAAATCCATTTTTCAATTTTGTATGCACAATACTTATATTAATACTTTTAAAATAAACATTTATAAACAAATTCCAGTGACAAACAAGCCTTATTGCTATTGAATATGAAAATTTCTGTAATGAATCATTCATATGATTACAAAAAATAATTTTAAAAGTATTTTCAAAATTGACATAAATCTTGAAACAATTTTTCATCCCTCCTTTAAAAAGCTTCATCATACAACATTAAATAGAAAATATTAAAATATATTTGGAATTTCACAAAAAATATCAAAATTATTCAAAAACCAAGCATACATAGCTACAAGAAAATTATTTATTAAAATATTCCAGCAAACTTGTTTGCTTCTTCTGGCAGGTGCTCTGAGCATTCAGAACTTCTCGCTCCAAATAATTTACTTTTGATATAGTAGTGCTGTTCACATCAAAAGAAGTTAAATATCTTCACACCACTTCAAGTGCCTGAACCGCTTCACCAAGTGTGGGAACTGATTCTTCTTCTTGTACTGCCTCTTCTTCTACTACTGCCTCTTCTTCCTCTGCCTCTTTGGTATTACAGATTTCTTCCACGTCTTGTGGAGGACCAGACGTACTCTCAAGATCATCACACCGGACAAACTCTTCAAAATTTGTGTCCATGTCAGGTGCAATTTTCAACCAATTTTCGTGGTCAATCACATCGATATCTACATCAATTTCCATAGCATTGTTGCAATTGAACGCAGTCTTATGAGAACAGTTTGATATTGTTTGAGGTGTAACTGAATTCCATGCAGCTGTTACCATATGCAAACCCTGAAGGACGCTCAGTTTCAAATGTTTATTCATCTCAATGTAGGATACTGCTTTCTGCACCAAAGCCTTCCTGTACTTTGCTTTCATGGAGTGAATAATGCCCAAGTCAAGTGGCTGCAGATGGCTAGTACAATTAGCTGGAAAAAACACCACTTTAATATTGCGAAGAAAATCAGTATCTGGAGGGTGGGCCGGACATTTATCAATAAATAGAAGAATTTTTCTATTTGCACCACCCATCTTTGCATCTAATGATTTCAAAAATGTTTTAAATATATCCGTTGTCATCCATGCATTTTTATTACTGGCGTATTTACATGGCAATGCCCGTACATTTTTAAAACACCTTGGCTTGGCAAATTTACCTATTATTAGAGGCGTCAACTTTTCACTGCCATCTGAATTTGCACATAAAAGTGCAGTTATCCTATATTTACTTCTCTTTCCACCATGGCACTTGTCTCCTCTAGTAGCAAGAGTTTTTGAAGGAAGAAGGTTGAAAAAAATGCGTTTCATCTGCATTAAAAATATCATTCGGCTTATAGCCTTCTAAATACCTTACCAATGTTACACTCTTCCAGTAGTCAACAGCTCCTTCATCAACACTAGCACTTTCGCCACAAACACTTTTATATTCAAGTCCATGGCGCTTCTTAAATCTGTCCAGCCATCCATTGGAACCCTTAAAGTTTTCTATTCTAAGCCTAGTTGCTACCCTAATTGCGTTCTCCTTCAACAGTACACCATTGATTGGGAGGTTGGCGGAGCGCATTCCCACAAACCACTCTATCAATATCTTCTCCATTTCATCATATGGTGATGATTTGATATTTTTTCTTTTGATGGCTTTACCCCCACATTTCACTTCTTCGTCAAGTATTAATTGTTTATTCTTCATTATACAAAACAATGAAGACGGTGCAAGATTAAATTTGCGTGCAATTTCTATCGCAGGCATGCTTGGGTTCTTTTCCACTTCTTGAATGATTTTCACTTTTTCCGTAATTGTCAGCTTCTTCCTTTTACTAGTAGCCATTATTAAGGAATAAAAATAAAAATAGTAGAAAGAATATTTTTCACAATTGCTTCAGCTTTACACAGTGATCGCCGAACAGGCAGGCAGCACAACGAAGAGTTGAACTGCTAGATAAGGTAGACGGAGAGGGGACAGGCATTACGTCATCAGGATCGGAGTAATCAGCTGACATGTCTCACAAGGGAAGCCCCCAAGGTGTGACTCTCGTATCGGAATTCGACTTTGCAGAATGAAATTATATGCAAAATAACGGACTCCTATTTCTACCTAGGTGCCAACTCGACATCGTTTACGAGAAAATGTCCTTTGAAAATCGCGATCCGAGAGTCATCGATATAAGAACGTTAAAACTTTTTCATGAGCAAAAAGAAATCAGAAAAGAAGCATATTGTACGTAAAAATTACGATATACTCTCAAAACATTGTGAATGGCTCATCACGCGCAAGCGGCTACATTGTCTGCTAAGACGGTAGCGGCTGCAAGGAAACCGTAAATCCTACAATGTAATGAATCCTGCTCGTATGTTCCTCATTTCTGGTTTCACTAAATGCGGGAAAATAATACATTGTTTATATGGAGCTATTGTCGGGACTTGAAAAAATCTTCACTAAATCCGGGATTTCACTAAATGCGGGAACACTAAATCGGGGTTTTACTGTATATGTTAGATGAATGGAATCTTGAAACCAACGGCTGTATAGTGTTCTGCATTTAGTATTAAATGTACAATATAATATCTTAATATTCTTTTACGTTAATAACCTCTGAAGATGAAAGACCATACCAATTGAAATGTGTTACAGATTCCTGAATGCAATTTTTTCGGAAATAGTCATTGATATATTCGACGTTTTGTGATATCACACGCTGAAGTTCTCTGTATAGTCTTAGCTTGCTTCTCTGGTCTACTCAATGGTCTACTGCGTTTGCTTTCTTGGCTTCTTGTAAACACTGACTCTTTGGAGCCTATGCCTGGTTATTAACTCTCTCTCTCAGAGAGAGAGAGAATGTTATCGCATTTGGATGCCTAACAAAGAGAAGTATTGCATTCCTATCGTCCATTCCGTGACCACTTAGCTTAGCTCACAAAATCTTCACTGAAATTACATCCTCGAGGTTTCACAGAGATGGCACCTATATACAATGATTTGTTTAGTCTTGAGAATATGAAGTGTTCCTTCGAATGAGAGCACGATGAGATATCAGAAGATATATCACTAAGAAAACAGGGAGGGTCCCTTCCATCACTGAGAAAGAGACGCTCTAGAATGATCCGTTTTCATTTCGTCTCTTGCCTTTTTACGATACTAGCCTACTCCAGTGCAGCTGTGTTCCAAGAATATACACACGTTTATTTAGTTATTTGCATAATCTGTCCATTTAGTTTTTACAAAGTACAGTTATATTTTAATATACTATATATTTTAAAGTAGACAAAAAATTGGATGTTAAAATCGTAACTTTCGAAATCAATTTTTATAATGTTAACAAGAGCCAGATGAACAAAAGAAATTGTTTAAATTCCTAAAAATATAAGAAAATATTCGTGTGATTAATTTCTAATAAAAGAAAATATTACGAACTGATAAAGTAAAGAATAAAAGAGAGATGTGAGAAAGAGTTTTTTTGCAGTTTTCCATTCTGTACACTAAAAAAAATTATATAAGTCAATTGAAGAGTTCACAAAACATACTCTATTTATAAAATTCAAATAAAAAATCATTCCTCAGTGTTAAACAAAAATATCATTCTATAAGAAATGTTTATAATCGAAATACGGCAAATTAAAAGAGTCGCGGCAAGGGTCCGTACGTGGTATGGATCCCGGTGCCAAGGAAAGAAACCTAGGTCCGTACCATGTACCGATCCCGGCGCTGAAGGGTTAAGGAGTTCAAATTTATTACTTCTATATGCAAAAGAAGCATAGATTCTTTAAAAATTTCTGAATGTTTGGCTAAATTTTCTGTAAAATATCTGATCGACGCTTTCTTTAGTTTCTTCACAAAGGCATTGATTAATCTTATTGTTCAGCAGGCAAAAATATATGCAGCTTCAAAAGGAGTGCATAGTTTTAATGTTTCCAAAGATGAAATTTACACAGCAATAGGGATTCTTCTTCTGTTAGGAAATCACATTTATCCATCCAGATAGCTTTATTGGAATTCGGCTCCTGATGTAAAAACTGATATACGAGGTGTGGCTATTAAATAACGAGACTGGGCGCCCTCTAGGCGGTATACTTATAGCAGTGGGAAGTGCATGCGTGGTGAGTCACCTTCAAGCTTCGGGAATCAGACGAGGCCAAGTCGGTTTCGCTGTCGCCAGTAGTCAGTCTGTGAGCAGCGATTGAAGGGACAGGTGCGCGATTGTGTTGCCGGAATTATGTCGAATGTTAAAATTGAGCAGCGTATTAATCTCAAATTCCTTGTGAAATTGAAGAAATCGCCGAGTGAGTGTTTGAAGCTGTTGCAGGAGGTGTACGGTGATAATGTGATGTCACGTGCGTGAGTGTTTGAATGGCACAAGCGATTTGCCGAGGGACGAGAGAACGTTGAAGACGACGAACGACCGGGTTGCCGTGTCACGGCAACGACCGATCAAAACGTTGCGAAAATTAATGAAATTGTTCGCAATGATCGCCGATTAAGCATTCGGATGATAGCCGACATGGTGCAGATTGATAAGGAGACTGTACGGCAAATTTTGCATCACTAATTGAACATGCGCAAAGTTTGCGCCAAAATGGTCCCTAAAATTCTCAGTCAGCAGCAGAAAGACGTCCGGCAACACATTTGCACTGACGTCATGGAACGACTCGCAGCGGAACCTGACTTGCTGGAAAAGATCATCACATGTGACGAGATGTGGATTTTCCAGTACGAGCCAGAAACAAAGAGACAATCGATGCACTGGAAAACTCCCATGTATCCGAGAATGAAAAAGGCAAGAATGAGCAAGTCAAATGTGAAGGCAATGCTAATGGTTTTCTTTGATATCAATGGCGTGGTCATGGTTGAAAGGGTACCACCGGGTCAAACAGTTAATCAGCAGTATTACCTTGAGGTTCTGGCCAAGCTGAGAGAACGAGCGAGGAAGAAGAGGCCAGTGTTGTGGGAGAACAACGCGTGGATTCTTCATCAGGACAATGCTCCAGCCCATAATGCTCTGTCCGTAACGCAGTTTCTGGCCGGTAAGAAGATCCCAGTGCTGGACCACCCACCTTACTCGCCAGATTTAGCTCTGTGTGACTTTTATCTGTTTCCTAAGGTAAAATCTGCATTGAAGGGAACCCATTTTCAGACTCTGGACGAGGCAAAGGAGAAAACGGTGGCAGTGCTGAAAGAGTTGACACATGATGACCTGCAGCACTGTTTCCAACAATGGAAAATTCGTATGCAACAGTGTATAATGGCATTCGGTGGCTAATGAAATGAAAGTTACCATCCCTATGCCTTGGGCTATTGTGCAGTATGGTATAAATAAGGGTGGAATGGATTTAAATGATCAATTGGTTGAGCAATATAGAACTAGCATTCGTGCCAAGAATTGGTGGTGTCCTTTTTTTGCATGGGAAATTGATGTTTCTTGCGTTCAAGGACGGCTTTTTTATAGGAAACGGCTAAATAATAAAATGCCATTGCTCGAATTCCGCCGGGAATGTTTTATTCCTTATGAGGGATTATGGCTCTGAATCCCCTGGGAGGGGTCCACAAGCATCCACTTCCCTTTGACTAGTTTCAATAAAAGGAGATTGCAAAGATTATATTATAATTAGAAACACTTTTCTGCCAGTGCGAACACTTCCAAGAGAACGATATTTATTTGTAAAAAATCCCATGGCCCTCTACATCCAAATTGTTTTGAAATTTTTCATCAGTGAAAAATAAAAGTTGCTAATTTTCTGTATTTTTAATATTAAATTAAAAAATAAGATAAAAATTATCTTAGAATATGTTAATTCCATATTATGGTATAGAATTGTACTTGAATCATGGATGTGATGATATTAACCCTCTCCTGGCCTAAATGCTTGAAAGTGTTCGAGATCAAATGACCAATTCTGGCCTAAACACTTGAAAGCGTCCATCTTTTTTTTTATTCCTATTACCCTCTGTAGGTGTGCTTCATTACTGAAGATAAAAGGGTATTGCGAGACACGGTGATACAATACAAAGTAAGTAAAAGGTAATAGATCCTTCACCGTGAAGTGAAGGATCTATTACCTTTTACTTACTTCATTACTGAAGGTAACATGAAGTGATGCACATATGTAATTTTGTAAAATTATATGGTCAAAATCGGCTGATTGAGGTGCTTAAATTGTGCCGGGAGAGGGTTAATTGGATATATGCATTTCTATTGTTAATTTGTTTGATTTTGTCATATAATTGATGTTTATAATGTACAATAATATTTATGTGCTACATTTATTAATAATTGTGTGATGAGGGTTTTTACACTAAAAAAATCTAGCATTTAATTTAATTTCGACTTGAATAAAAATGCATGAAAATGGTGTTTTCAGTAATCTTATCTGCCCAGTGGCAGGAAGCTGCCATTATGAAAAAGATACGCTTCAGTTCCAAAGCGCTCACTCGCTAACACATCACGTGTTAGCTAGTTGTGCCACTCGTGTGTACCATGGCCATATTTACCTTGTGAAAGGAAGACAATCCTCCAAAAAAAGGAAGGTTTATTCAGATCAATGCTTTTGTTGCATCGAGGTTATATCATTCAAACTTTGTGTGTACCTAATCGTCCATCGCTGGAGCATTTCCCTACACTGCACAAGATAAGCAATTATATTTGTGTATTTCGCATAATGCGCCGAAATGTAACAATGTCCATAT
Source organism: Tanypteryx hageni (assembly GCA_028673005.1). Classification (NCBI taxonomy): domain Eukaryota; kingdom Metazoa; phylum Arthropoda; class Insecta; order Odonata; family Petaluridae; genus Tanypteryx; species Tanypteryx hageni. The sequence goes on from CM054117.1 coordinate 5,614,789, forward strand.
AATCTAATGACTACAAGGACGTGGGAAATTCCAACATCTGCTAGCGTTGTCATTTTGTGTGCAGCGTTGTGCATGCTTAGCCGAATGCACGTGCTGACATATCTGCCAATGCTCATCACACTACTTCATTGCTGGATAAATTATTCAAAGCTCATTTAAATTACAGCAATCCCTCCATATTCGTGGGGTTAAGTTCCTAAACAAATGGCGCAAATATAGAAACCATGATTATAGATATTAAAAGAATATGGGAAAGTTGGGGATAGGGGAAGAACTACCCCCTATTCATATAGTAATAACATTTTTTTAAAACTTATCTTTGGTAATTGTATGCATATAAATTCTTTTAAGATAAAATATTTCTTATTTGCTTGAATAATTCACGCACCCTTGCTTCTCGACATGGAATTAACAAAAAATAATTAGAGAACAGTGAAAAATAATTTCTTCACTCTTCTTGCACTTTTCTCTGCAATCTTTTCACTTTGTGTTTTACAATCCCTGCCGACTACATATGGTATTTCCAATTTATCTTAACTTGTTTTATAGCTTCAGGGTCAAAAAATGTAATCTTCTCCCCATTTTAGTTATATCTAATGGGGAAAATTCTTTTGCTTAATGCATTTTCGCTTAACATCACTTTTCAGGTACACATCTACGACATCAAGCAAGGGATACCTGTACAGTAATTTCCCATATTTTTAGCCTACTTTCCAGAATGAAAATAGGCTTATAGTTTTGTCGTTGTGTTGAAAGTCTTGGGTTCGATTCCAGGGACTATCCTTCCCATTTGATTTACATGGGAAATCTAAAATCCACTGTGCAGGGTAATTTTCTCTTGAGATTAAAATATCTTAAAATTGTAATATCGGAGTGGGATCTGTATTATATTCTTTGAGGAAAAAAATGGAGATGCTAATTTTTATCATGAAATTATGCTTATTGATCATATTTCTTTGAATTTCACATAAATACTGGTGTTGTTGCAGTTTTTATCACTCATTATAAAAGTTGCCATTGCAATGAATATTGTTGTACTCTGAATCGGTATAGTCTAGTACGTGCACACGTTATTTTTCCCACACAAATACGCATGATCAATTTTAGTTTTCATTTGAATGTATTTGTAATATTTTATAACGCTAAATTATGAAATTTGGGAACACAAAAGATGCATGTCTGCGGTGATTTAAAGGTATTAATGCCCAAATAAGTATTAAATAAATGATTAAATGGAAAGTAGGCATCATAAGTTCCATTTGGATCATCTTGTTTATTTATGCAAAGCATTTCTCTTATCCGTGAGAGAGATTAAGGACGCAGGCTATATGTTAAGTTGTAATGGGCATTGCATTCTTTTCTACTAATTAATAACTTTGTTATTTTTCAGCTATACCTCCTTTTGTTCCTGTTGTGAATGGTCAGGATGATACTTCAAATTTTGTAGAATTTGACCATGAAGCTCCCACACCTTCCATTGCTAATTTTAAAGTCAAGAGGGAGTTTACCGGACAAAATCTTCCCTTCATTGGATTCACTTACGCTCCTGATGTGTTTGTCTTTAGGTGAGCAGCTTATGTGTAAGATAGTCATTTCTGTTTAATTTTCTCTTGGATTAGCTCATAAATTTGTTCAAGAATTTGTGCTTAGAATTTTAAGCATTGAAAATTGTTAATTGTGGAATTGTTATAATTTTGTTGTTATCTTTGCACTTAGTCCAAGTGATAGCTTGATCTCACCAAAGAAAGGAGGTGAGGGCCTTGAAGTGGCATTGGCTTCAAAGCAGAAGAAGATACAAGAGCTTCAAATGAAATTGTACAATGCAGAGAGGGGAGGAGTCAGAGACAGGTTAATTGTTTTAAGAGAAGTTTGAAACTTTTCTAATTATTTTCTTTTTTATTGATTCATTTTTACTTTCTCATATATGTAGTATATTGAGAAAGTATTGTTATCGTGAAAAAATTCAACTTTGAGATTTTGATGGAAATACGTTTTAAGTGTCCCTCAGTCCATAAAACTGGTTTTCCCCATGCTGTCGGTCTGTTCGCTGTTCTAGGGCCCAAATGCATACATGAAATCGAATGATGATTCGTATTTGTGCAATATATCATCTTTTGCAGGCCCTTCTTTCATAAAAATGATATTGCGCAAAAATTAAGGGTAGTTTTTTCTTGGTGATTTTTAGAAACAAATTATTTAATCAAAAATGGCTCAAGAGAATTTGATTAAAGTCAATCCAATTGTAGAGCCTGATGTCACAAATAATACTATGTAGGCCATATATCTCTTGAAATCACTATATAGCATCCAGTTGCATTACAATGTATGCTAAGCTACCTTACCTTATGACGTCACGCCTCTGCCGCAATCCACTGATATTCTTATTACAGCCTAAATGGTTAAACTAAATTGAATATATCATATTTGTGGATAATATCATTCATAATAGACACTCGGAAGAGATGAACGATATTGCACAACAATTAAGGGTACTTTATTCTAGGATATTTTGAAATAAAATTTGATTTACTCAAAAGTGGCTCTAAGGATTTTGATTAAAATCCATTCAATTGTACAGCCTGATGTCACAAAAATACTTACTAAGCCATATGTCCCAAAAATTGACTAAATATCAACCAGTGGCATTAAAATATACACTATACTATGGTTAACTTTGAATTATAAGTGTTATTCTTTTATAAATGTACACAGTCGACCAAACATATATGAGAAAGTTTGTGCAATGTATATTGCGCTGTTTATTAGTTAATATAACCCCTTCAAAATAGCAGAAATTAGCGAGAGAATTTTCTTAACCTTTAAATGCCGAAAGGCATGCCGGTGTGCCGGCAAATTTATGGATAAGCCTGCCGAATGGCACCCGTGGCCCGCTTAGCTCTGAGGCTACTCACGGATGTCATAGAAACAAAATTTTTGGAGGAGAAGAAAGACAAAGCGTCCTTCTTTTCTTTTTGCTCTCCCAAGGCTTAAGATCTTGCATATTGGGGGAGGGGAGAGCAAACAAACTATCGAGAATGCCTCACTCAAGGGATACACCTCCGCCGAGGTGAGACCCTCTCTTGCACCCAAACAGATGCTATAAACAGAAGCCCAGGACAAAATAACTCTTACCTCAAAGGTCCCTTCCCTTTGTTTGAAATGCAAAAATAATATAAACTACAGATTTTTCAATCAATCTCTGCACCCATAAATTTTGAATAAAAAAATTAATACAGTGATGATTATTAAGGAAAAATATTGGAGTTATTGCATGTGGCTTTTGGTTCTGGCTAGTGTTTTATCTATTCTAATGTGTTTGTGGGGTGTCTAGTGACTATGATGAGTTATTACCAGTTCAGTTTCAGTCTATGCCAAAGCTGATATATCACTCCCCTACCACCGTGCACAGGGACAACAAAGTAGCTCACTCCCTTACCGCCCCTACCACCGTGCACAGGGACAACAATGTAGCTCACTCCCCTCCTTACCTCTCCTACCACCGTGCACCGAGAAATCATGCCGGAACCTTTTGCCTTCAGCAAATTATATATAGATAGCAGTATCCCCTGCACAATTTCTTTATCATGCCACTTGTTAATTTATTTTTGCTTTTTTTGGAAATTTGTTGGATTTGCCTTTCTATTTGGACTCAAGCTGATTTTTGAAAGCTTCATGTGTTTGAAAAGAAATGTTTTCTCTTTGTTGCAGTAATAAGGATATAGAAGCAATGGAGAAAAAAATAGAAGAAAAGGACAAGAGATTGGAGAAATTTGAAAAAGAAAGAAATGTTCTGGAGAATGACCTGTCCAGATTTGTTAATGAGACAATGGTGAGTGCATATGTCAATTGCGTAGAATTGCCCTCAATATTATTTTCAAAGTAGCAAGTGATGTTCACTTCTATGAAGTTGACTCACTGTAACTCAAAATAAAGGAAACTACTCGGATGTAATATCACATGAAAATGTTGCCATGAAATAATGAAGTCGGGTTGCGACTAAAGTCACTCATTGTGGTGGAATTTTTTAAGTTTCCTTTTTCCTTCATGTTAGAGAATTAATTTATTCTTACCTTCTATATGTATATGAAAAAGGTTTATTGAGCTCACCTTGTTTTTGAAATCTAATTGAAAAGGAAGATTTTAAGATTGTTTGATAGGTCTCCCATTACTCCCATTTACTTGGGATAATTCTTATGTTACTAATTTAGTCCTGGTGTCAAGATAAAGACACTAGGAGTTATGGTTTTAATGATTAAGTTGATGAACAATAATTTATCATTTTTGATGGTGTCTTTACAAATTATTATTAGCCTGTCTGGTGATATGATGATGACGATCATTTATTGAAACTGATCATATATCTTATACAGGGTGTTTGATTTATTGCGTGTCCACTCTGATGGGTTACTTTGAGTATGAAGTCGTGGCAACAAGTGCTCTGTGCCAGCTAGCAAATGTTGCATGCCAGTTGTTGTTTCAGAATGTGTCTGCCTCTAGTGAAGGACAGTTAGTTTTGTATGATGAAAGAGAAAGTGTATGAAAGCAGTCATCCTTGAGAATAATAGTCGAAGGAAAATATTTGTCAAACAGTTTTGAGCATCTAGATGGAAGAGCTGTTTGTGCCTAGCAGCATCTTTAAAAGGTGCAAAGAGTGATTGAGAGTTGGGGCTCATCATGTAGGGGCAGTTTCAGCCTGAAACAAAAATGGGGATGTGACAAGTTTGATGGGCACAGCACTCTCAGCTGCTGATACATTGGTAGTTGGTTGAATGGGACCCACGATAAAACGAACACCCTATATATGTGGAAAAAGTACTAATTTTACAACATAGCATGTACCATTCTTACTTGATTGTTAGCCAACATTTTTTTGCCTTTTTCCTCATTCAAAAATGCCCCTCAGCTTACAGTCGAGTTAATTCAAAAATGAACGTAAAGATAGAGCTAACTTAAAACTCCTGGGGTACATTGGGATGAGAGAGTCAGAGGATGGAACAAAAAGAGATTGATGTTCAAAATATAGCATAAAATCCATTATTTATTGATAATAATCTAAAAATTTGTCATTAACAAACTGCTCCACCTTTGCACACTTCACCTGTTCTTGTCTACTCGCCCCTTGAGGCTATAGCCACGTGAGTTTTTTTCCCGACTGAGTCCAGATGGGAAAAAAGCCAGGGACTGGATCCAATGGAAACAAAGCAAGGTGGCCACACAGGCAAAAATTTCCTGTCCAAGTAAACAGAAGTGCTGCATTTCAGGACCACCTGCAATAGGTTTAAAATGCCCTTCATTTTAATGTGAATTTCTGCCAAAGCTTCTCAACCACTGGTGTTTCTCAGTGAATGTGTATTACATTTTTGTTTATACATCCATATCATGAGAACGAAAAATGTTATTGGAGTGGAGTCTTTTTCAAAAAGAAATTCTGACATTTCTGCATATTTAGTTCGCTTGGTGGTATCCCTCTAACTCAATTAGGGAAATTGTTTCCCACAGACGGACTCTTTCATATCTTCAGAAAAAAATTTGTTATTAAATTTGTTAAAGGTGTCTGATTAACATTATGTATTTAATATTTTATAGAATCATTATTAACAGTCTTTCAAGAGACATAACGAAACATTGTCTCTATTATATCAGTAGAGGCCGATGTATGACGTAGTATGTTCAAAAATAGATAGAAAACTTAGGGTGTGGAAATTTTTTAGTATTTTTAACCACCTTTTTAAATAATTTTTCATTTTCGAACCCTCCAATTTCTGAGCTTGGGCCGTCACCAATTCTCTGGATTGTTATTTGATTTGCAGGCATCCCTCACATACAGTCACTCAACAACTACGGCATTGATACCACAATGTTGTGACTATTCCATTCTTGCAGTGTGCTCAATTTACGGTAGAAATGCTCAGGCCAGTCATTATGCATATCATTCTCGATATCTAATTTCAGCCATCCTGCTCTGTTTTCGAAAAACCACACTTTTCCAGGGAATAAATCAATGTTATTATGCAAGAAATGTCTATTTCTAATTGCAATATTCATCCACATATACCGTGCAGAAGGGTCATTGATCTGATATAATAAGTAGTCATTCGGTAATGTTGATTTTTTTGGATTGATAAAATCAAGGTCGGCTTACAGTCAAGTAAATAGGATAAATAAAAATTAGGTAATTAATGGGCTAAGCAAATTTTTTTTTGGTTAAATGAAATTTAATGCTGTCCCTTCTCTTTCCTTCTGCAAAAATATCTTAGTTTTTTATTTCATGTAATGGGATTCCTATAATTGCAGTTATCTTGTTTATCAGTTTTACATGCATATTTTATAGACATTACTTAATGCATTTGATTATTTTGTTTTGTATTTTTTTCCTTTCTTTTTGTCTCTCTAGTCTCTGAAAAGGTTGATTGAGTTTGAGAGGACAGAGAGGAAAGAAATGGAAGGGAAGACCATTGAACTAGTGAGTGATGCCAAGCAGAAGTGGAAGAGGAGAGAGGAGAAAAAGGTTGCCCAGTTGCTGAATGAAATGAAGGTGAAGAAACAGTTATTCAAATACTGAAGCCTCCTTTGTAATGAAAGGAGCTGTATGGTCAAATTCGAAAGTTATTGTTTAACCCTGGAGGACACGTGGCGTACTTTGTAATGTAAGGTCGAAAGGGTTGTAATCGTGAAAAAATTAGACTTCAAGATTTTGATGGAAATACACATTTTAGGTGTCCCTGAGTCCATAAAAGTGGTTTTCGTCATGTCGTCTGTTCGGTGTTCCAGGGCCCTAATGCATAAATAAAATGGAATGATATCTCGTATTTGTGCAATATATCATCTTTTGCTGACCCTTTTTCATAAAAATGATATTGCTCAAAAATAAAGGTTAGTTTATTCTTAGTGATTTTTTGAAAAACTTGATTTACTCAAAAATGGCTCCAGAGAATTTGATTAAAATCAATCTAGAGCCTGATGACACAAATAATACTGCATAAGCCATGTCTCTTGAAATCACTATATGGCATCCAGTGACATTACAATGTACGCTAAGCTACCTTACCTAAGCCCTATGACGTCATGCCTCCATCATGATCCATTTGAAATCTTGCTACAGCCTAGACAGTTAAACTAAATTGAATGATATCTAATATTTATGGATATTATATACATAATGCCCTTATTCTGTTGGTCCATCCGTTGGTCTGCCGGAACGCTCTATAGAAATCCCCATAAAAGAACCCTTAAGAATATCTTTTTATTTCTCCAAATACATAGTATAGGGGAAAGTATTATATTCATGAAAAAATCGACTTTGAGATTTCATAGCTTTTAGGAGGGGTGGGAGAGCAAATTGACAGGCTGGGAAATGGCGGGGTATGGAATAGATGTAACCGGGGAAATACTGGGAGCAGTGGCGTCGCGTGCCCATTTAGGTTGGGTGGGCTTTAATTGGGGGGTTATGCAACCTGCACTACAAAATTCATGTGTTAATTTGAACGTACGATTGCATTTTTATCGACGTGTGAAAGTTTTAAGAGAGCATAGCTCTTCTTAATTGGTCTAATGCAATTAATCGTAGAATAATTTTGAATACTTTAATTTACTAACTGATATAATTTTAACTATACAATCCATAATTATGGACAACACAAAGGTTCCCCGTCAAATAGACTTTAGCTATGTATCACACACGCTGTTTATGTGAGAGGCACAGAGGGTTAAACGCTTCATTGTGAGAAGATTAGAATATCATTGGCAAATACTAGAGTGAGGCACGAATTATCTGTATTTTGTTACGATTTTTTAATACAACCATATAATACGCACAGAAATCTGAAAAAGTAATCACTTGTGAAAATATTATTTTTCGGATTGAATCAAAGAAAGGCTTAAACACTCATTTTACTTATTTATTTATATACCAGTTCCAATCTCCTGTTTTGCCTTAGGAATTGTGTTAGCACATCATCATAAAATGAAGGTCTTTTCTTCAGTTCCACCAGCAATGTCTTTTCAATGGCGAGTGAACTTAGGCCGTATAACCTTTCCTGTGTTTGTGTTCCTCTATATCACGTATGTATTCTTTTCATAGCCGAAAAAGAACGCTTGACTGTAGCAGTAGAACTCAGAATCGTCAGGATAAGTTTTACAACAGATGATGTTTGCAATATATTATTCAAAACATCAGTATAGCCAAGCAGAACAGAAAATTTCTAGCAAAAAAATTGTTTGAAAATATTGCAAGAAATACAAAAAACCACGAGCTTTGATTACAGCATCCACGTCCCATTCTCCAGAATTCTCCACAATGTGTTCAAAAAATTCAATAAGTTGACTTCTGTGGCGTTTTACTGTGTTTGATAAACAGGAAGTAAAGTTCCATCTGGTTGGTGCGATGGAGGGTAATTTTTTAGCAACAAAATCTTGCAAAGCATTTACTCTTTTCGATGATTAAGAAAAATATGCTGCCAATCCACTGATAGTTTGGAAAAACTATCTACATTCCTTGATATTCGAGAGGCTTTGCTTCAGAACTAATAAGCCCCTAATAGGCCTCGATAACTTTACTCTGCAACCCATTAATATGGCCACTCATTACACAGGCACCATGATAAGTTTGGCCGACCAACTTGTCCTTAATACCGTAAATACCCCCGTATAGTGCGCACCCTCGTATAACGTGCAGGGGGGTTTTCAGCCTCGTAATCTATTATTTTTCTATATACCCGCGTATAGTGCGCACAGATTTTTTTTTAGCGTTACCATTCCAGAATCAAGTAGATGGTGTAACGTGTTCTAAGGCAATGATCGAATTATTGGTATTATGTATTGGTAACATAATGAAAGTGGGAAATGAAATTTTCAAATTACGTTCCAAAAGAACGTCAGCTAACTCAATCATTACTTACTCTGTTTACTTACAAGGTGATATTAGGATATACACAATAAATCGAATTATATTAATTTCATAGTATGGCATATGACATTCTTTGAGCTAATAAAATGGAATGACGATAATCCTGTTTTTTACATACGTTTTTGTCACGCCTGAGGTGGACGGGTTCGCCCGACCTTCAGTTTTACCCTTATTAGAACACTCGGGAGCATGTAAACACGATAGCAATTAACCATAATTAACTACAGACTCGAAGAATCACGAATAAATCACGTATGATTTCTGAGAGAAAGGTAGGGAACGATAACTTTATTTAGTTCTACAAGAAGCATCAACTCCCAGCATACTCAAAGGTGTCAGCTGCCATTGTTTCTAATTGTAAGTAGTACCAGTACCTCACCACCAGGCCGGGTGCTGGTGTAGGGTGATGTCATGCGTAAGATGCTGATTCCGATAACAATATCGAAGAAGAATGGTCCAGTGACAAAGTATTTCTTGGCTTTTAAAATGAATAAATACTGAATTCATTCTTTTCATATCTAATTAATGAATGTTTGTAGAATTAATTAATAAATTTTAACTATTATCTATCTTCAGTAGTAGATAGCGTGAACACTTTGGCTCCGATTACTCAATGGTGGAAAGCTCCTTCAGCCAAAAAATTATAGGAAAATCCCTATGCATTTCACCCACCAAGTGGGCATCCTCAGGGGAGAACCTGACCTGGCAGTGAACAGGGTTCAACTGCGAAGAAATTAGAGGGAGAGGTTATAAAGAAGACCGAAAAACATTTGAGGAACGAAAAGAATGTTGGGCATCAGTGGTGTTAAGTTCGGTCAATTTGTATAAAGTTTTATTAAAGTCTGTATTCATGAGTGTGTCCGTCTTGTTTGTCCTATGTACATTAGATTACAGTGTGAGCATTGTATTTTGTAAATTCCGGATTTGTTCAGAGTTTCAGTTTTAACTTTGGTGCTGTCCAGTAGGTTTTTCAAACTATGTGGATTCGTGTATGTTATGGTGTATTTCTTATGTTTAAAAATTTTATTCAAGCCCCTGTTTGACATGGGGAAATAAGGTAGTTTTATATATTTGTTGGCCTTTTTATTGTCAAGTTTGAGAGTGGTAGAATTGGACAACGTTTTTTTAAGGTTATGTTTTCTTACTAATTTATTAATTATATTGTGATTGAAACCGAGTTTCTTTGCAATTTGTTTTATATGTTTAAGTTCTTTTGCATATCTGTATTTGTTGAGGGGGATGTTGCACAATCTATGTGTTAGGAATTGAAAAACAGTTGTTTTTTGATTCATTGGATGGAAGGAGTTATTGGGAATGAAATTGTCAGTATGTGTTGATTTCCTAAAAATATCAAACTCTATTTGTTGTTTGTTATTAATGATTAGTAAGTCCAGAAAGGGTAATGTATTATTCTCTTGGAGTTCATAAGTGAATTTTATGGATGGGTATACATTGTTTAATTGATCCACCAAGTCTTCTACTTTTTGTTTTTTTTTTTAAATAAAAAATTGAGAATATCATCAACATATCTAAGCCAAATTTCTGGAAAATAATGGAATTTATCTTTACAAGTCTTTTCAAAATGTGACATGAATATGTTGGCTAAAAGGGGTGAGAATGGGTTTCCCATTGAGGTACCTTGTGTTTGTTGGTAAATTGCATTATTAAATTGAAAGATGTTCTGTTGCATGCATAAATTAGTGAGCTGTAGGTATTCATGAACAATTTCGTCAGTAAAGTTCTGTTTTTGTAAAAGTGATTTTAAAATTTGGGATGTTTCTTCTAAGGGTACGCTAGGGAAAAGACTTTTCACGTCGAAAGAGACCAAGATCTCCGAATCTTTTATAGTTATATTTTTCAATTTGCTAACCAAATCATAAGAGTTTTTGACTGAATGTTGGTCAGGAAACGACATCTGTTTGAATTCACTGTTGAGCCATTTAGCTAAATTATAAGTTGGGTTATTGATTCCTGATGCAATCGGTCTCATAGAGTTATTGTTCTTGTGAATTTTGGGAAGACAGTATAGTTTGGGTATTTTAGGGTTGGAAATGTTTAACTTGAAACTTAATTTTTTATCAATGATATTATTGCATCCTTTGATGATTGCTTTGGTTTTTTGGGTCATGGAATTTAACAGGTTTTTATTTAGTTTGATGTATGGTCCATTATTTAACATTATTTGGACATTGTCAAAATATTGTGATTTATCCATGATTACAATTTTATTGCCTTTATCAGCTTTAATGTAAAAGCAATCTTTTCCTCTATGTTTTTTGATGGTATTGAGGAAATTATTATTTATGGGATGAATCTTTGTAGGTTTGTTCAGGTTAACTTGTAATTGTAAAAAAACAAGCTTGTCTAATATAATTTTTAGAGTTTTCATAGAAAAATTCGATGGATTTTTCAATGTCAGTAATTATTGCATCTAAAGGTGGTTTCCTATGTCGTACAGCAAACTTCAAACCCAAATTTAACAAAGACAATTCTTCCTGAGAAAAAGATGTTTTGGATAGATTTTCAATGAATTCAAATTCGTGTGAGATATGATTAGATTGATTAGCTATGTTTCGTATGTTGCTAATCTGTTTTTGCTTAAGAATCTTTAATTTTTTGTCTAAAGTTAATGATTTGTTGTGAAACTTATGAGTATTGGTCTCATGCATTTTATGTTCAAAGTTGTTCCATATTTCGAAGCCAACATTATTTAAATTTTTTGTTATTTTTAGATGTAAATCATAGGCAGATATTTCTAGCAAGCTTCTATTTGATTTAAAAAAACAAAAAGTAGAAGACTTGGTGGATCAATTAAACAATATATACCCATCCATAAAATTCACTTATGAACTCCAAGAGAATAATACATTATCCTTTCTGGACTAACTAATCATTAATAACAAACAACAAATAGAGTTTGATATTTTTAGGAAATCAACACATACTGACAATTTCATTCCCAATAACTCCTTCCATCCAATGAATAAAAAAAAACTTTTCCAATTCTTAACACACAGATTGTGCAACATCCCCCTCAACAAATATAGATATGCAAAAGAACTTAAACATATAAAACAAATTGGAAAGAAACTCGGTTTCGATCACAATATAATTAATAAATTACCGTATTGACCCGAATATAGTGCGATGTTTTTTTCCTCAATATGTACCTTTGAAAGTCGCATTCGCACTATATTCGAGTACTTGTTGCATTCGTACTATATTCGAATACTTGTATCTTTAAAAAATAACTGCATATCGGCGCGTTAAGTTAATAAGTTAAGTTAATAACAGATTCAAAGAACACTTGGCTCATTTTAAACACAATCGTTTTGAAAAATCAAGCGTAGCCACTCATATTCTTGAAACCAGACACATTATACACCTCGAGGATTTAACACTGCTAACTTCAGCCAATAATTCACTTAACTCTCTGGAAAATCTTCATATTTATAAAAACAGAAACACACTCATGAATATAGACGCAGACTTTAATAAAACTTTATACAAATTGACCGAACTTAACACCACTGATGCCCAAAATTCTTTTCGTTCCTCAAATGTTTTTCGGTCTTCTTTATAACCTCTCCCTTTAATTTCTTCGCAGTTGAACCCTGTTCACTGCCAGGTCAGGTTCTCCCCTGAGGATGCCCACTTGGTGGGTGAAATGCATAGGGATTTTCCTATAATTTTTTGGCTGAAGGAGTTTTCCACCACTGAGTATCGAACTTTTCGTAAAAATCACCAATAAAATTATGAGGATACCCGGGCAGTAATTACTGTGCCAAAATTGTGGAAATATGGGGTCAAATGAAAATAGGAAGATTATGTACCCTCGTATAACACGCATCCTAAGTTTTAACTCAAATATTTCGAAAAAAAAAGTGCGCATTATACGCGGGTATTTACGGTATTAAATTCCTCAACTCTGTTTACAACATGTTTAAAAATACCACTATATGTTCTATCATTACTTACGTCTGTAAATCCGATGAATCTTTCGTGTGTTTGCCCATTATGGACAAAACGGAAAACAGTTGATAGCTGCGATTTCGACATGACATCAGAAGTTTCATCCAGAAGAATGGCCACAAATGTAGCGGAAGAAATTTCTCTCTTTATAGCATCTTTAACCACATCTGATATAGCGTTAATGATATCATTTTGTACTGTGGGAGAAGTTCCTCGAAATACAGTCGATGCCTTTAAATGACTGTCTAAAAGAGGATCATGCTCACGGAGCACATTTAAAAATTCTATATAATTCCCTCGGTTGGCTGAATCTTCAGGCTCATCATGACCTCTCAAAGGAAGCTCTTGCTTAGCCAAATAACATACAGCATCAATTAATCTTTTTAAAATGTCTCTATTTTTTCTTTACTTGTTCATTATGACTGCTAATTTCAATTTTTCTTTGGCTGTCAATGAGAGTGTCAATTCTTTGTTTTCCAAACATCTTAAGATTTAAAAATGATTGAACATGTGGCTGGGAGCGCTCATGTTTTTGCATTGCTGCAGCTAAATGATTAAGATCGCAATACCCGTGCTTATTCCAAACACCTTTCTCTTTGGAGAATAATAAACAAGGCCAACAAAAAAGTCTTGACCGCACATCACATCCAGTTAACCATTCTACTGTATCGTATTGTGAGACAGAGAAATGTCTCATGTACTCAGTTTTTGCATCTTTGTGCTTGCACAGTAAATTTGGAAGAGGAGGACGAGGCTTACCTTCTTCGACTATGTTCATACAATCCGCAAAAGCTCGGGCAGAAAACGGTACATCGTCAATGCTGTTTCCTATTGTAAATATGGGCAAAAAGTTATAAATTATATCTAAAAAATTATAAATATATGTTGAAAACTTGTCTAAATCGGTGTCATAAACACGTCGGTCTTTAACAGGAATAAATGCAAAAATATGATATCGGTGACATTGCGATTCCGTGGGTGTGCACCTCACACCTAGCACACCCTGAATATACTCCTCTGACTGGGAGAGAGAAAGGAGATTGGAAAGCGGCGGATTTAGTATTATGATATTTTGTTATACTGTGTAGCTAAATGGTCCGTCGGATTCCTTCAACGTTTGCCTATTATTTTTTGTTCGTCCTTCATTTATCATTGTTTTTATTGTTGTTAGTTCATCTTTGTGGTTCTTAGTTAATTCTTAATTGTTTGTTCTTCATTGTTGATTGTGGTTCTTTTTACTTACTTCATATACATAGTATAGGGGATAGTATTGTATTTATGAAAAAAATCGACTTTGAGATTTCAATGGAAATACACGTCTTGAGGTCCCCTGAACGCGTTTTGACCATTTTCTTGATGTTTGTGTGAGTGTGTGTGTATGTGATAGCTTTTTATGGGTGCTCTAACTCAAAAACTACTAATCAGGTTAACGCGAAATTTTATATTTAACATGTTTATAAAAGTCAGAACTGATTAGTTTTTGGTAAAAATCGATCAACCGGAAGTTGGTGTTTACTCTTGTCACTTATCTGTTATTTTAAAATATTTGCTTTAATATTTGATAAATGCATTAGAGTAAAAGTTGTAGTAAATTTAATTTTCTACAACCTTTGTTTGAAACATTTTTCCATATATTGCATTGTTTAAGAGATATCTTATATTTTTAGCTGCCACCACCACGCCACCTACCGAAGACTATTGTTAACAATTGATGCTTAGTTACGTCTTAGTAACGCTTCTTTTTCTTTTATTAATTGTTGAAGCTTTGTGGCTATATCCAATATTAGAAGGCTATGGTTTGAGTTTATTTCTGTTCTTTGTAAAGTCTAAAATTTTCTCATGGTTTCTTATAATATTTATTATTATTATGTAACCTATTTGGAATTTTTAGAAATATTACAGATATGGAAAAAGTCATGTGGTGGCCACATCAGATTTTTTTCACTTGCAGGCATTTTTTCTTTTACAAAATTAAATTAGAAGTAATTCACCTACGAGCTTCGGACCTGGACCATTTTAAAGAAAAATAAACAGATTCTTATTCTTATCATCGACTTTCGCCTTCAGTTCGATATCGCTCAAGTTATACGTTTAAATCACATTTATTGGAGAATTTTAAGCTTTTTAAAGATATGTTCTCTTGCCGACCATGTCATTGTTAAACCTTGAGATTGTATTGTTGTCCTTATACTATATGCGTAAGGAAAGTGTTTTTAATGCTTTAGTACGAGAGAGAGAAGGTGCCCGAATTATATAGAATTAAAATCGTGTTTTTCATTAATTTCTTTTAAGTTAACTTCCTATTGAAATTTTTGGTAATTAACTATTTTTATAGTTATTTTCATAGTTTTTTTTTCAGTGCATCTTATTATTAACCAGAGTTATAAATTCGCATCGCATATATGACTCACACAATAAGCCATTCCTTAACATGCAGACCTTTTTTGTTTACTTTTTAAAATATTTCAAGGATGAGGTATTTAACTTACATTAGTTATGCGAAGAGAAGAATATAAATCACATTCATAAATCTCCAGAAATTACGTTTTAATACGATTTTTCACGTTTTCACGCATTTTGTTTATATTGGACCACTGTTGTCCCAATTGTTGAATTCTATTCTTGGCCTCATAATGAATTCACCAATTTAGTGTTTTAACACGGGTCAGACTTTTATACATGGGTATAACTTATTTACTAAATCTATTAAATAATTAGAGGGAGGAAGGAAAAGAGAATGGGAATGAGCAAAAATTGAGAAAGAGGAAGAGGACGTAGCATTTGTGCAGCACAAAAATAACAATAATAAATTATAATTGATTATAAAAAATGTTATACTATTGAATCATGCACCATTACCAAATGATGGGAATTCATAAAACTAAATATAGGTCACGTAATTTTCATTGGATTTCTTTAACTGATAATTCAGCAAATATTTTGTACCGAATTGCAAAGAGGGGTGAAATAATAACATTTTATGACTTTTATTAAAATTTCTTTAACTTAAGTTATTTTTGTGTAAATTTTCAAAATATAGTTAAACTCATTGCAGTTCATGTAATTATTTGGTTAATAGTAAATAAGTTATTACACGTTTTTCCTTTGATGATAAATTAACAGTTCGTTCACATTTTATCCTGTTTTTTACGAGTTAATAAGAGTAAAATAATTCATTTATTAAGTTAAATTCTATACGCAACTTATAATTTGCTCAAATATTTTAAGTAAATTTCAGCTACTTCTTTATGCATTATATCTTATTATTTCGAGTTTCCTCTTATTTTCAGCAAATATTTGGCCTTTCTACTAATAATTACTTACACAGTATAATTAAAACAAAGATAACTTTCAAAAACACTGATTTGATTGTGCATGAAAGCCAAACCAGATCATAGCATATCTTACTGATTTTTCATATCGAAATCATATATTTGGAATACTTTTATGATAATTCCGTCATATTTGATGGGCAATTACACTAGTCATTCATTAAAGACATTCTGAAGAGATGGACGATATTGCATAACAATTAAGTTTACTTATTCTAGGATATTTTGAGGAAAAATTCGATTTACTCAAAATTGGTTCTAAGTATGTTGATTAAAATCCATCAAAATGTAAATAGGTAGTTGATTAATAGTGAAGTGGAGACTGTGGCAAAGATAAAATTATGAAATGAAACAATTACTGCATAGGAGTTGTTTCATTTCTTCAAAATTGGTAGTTTGTATAATTGTAAAATTGTCAACATGTGAAAGATATCTCATATTGTTTTGTCTTTTCTAATTTCCGTTATTTCTTACAGAACAAAGAATTGGCATTATCAGATGCAAATAGCAAAATAAATGAACTTTCTGCAGTTTTAAAGAGAAAAGAAGAAGAGCTTGATGCTGTAAGAATTGAGTCACAAAGTCTGCAGAACATGGTTTTGGAGCATAAAAATAAAATGATTAAGGTAAATCCATAGGATCCCTATGAATCTAAAGTATAATTTCATATTAGCATGAGCATTAACTGTTTAACCCATTTCATCCCGGAATTATAGGAAATACAAGGCCTCTAAAAGCCCAGAATTCTAATTTCGATGTTTTTTCTTAATGTTCTGAATGTAGAAGGTAATTAACATGAAAATAAGCAATAGCCATGGAAAATTAAAAAATTTATTGTTTTAAACATATTTTTGGCTTTTGTCGAAAACGACCATTTGAGTTGGGTATGAAAATATGAAATTTGACTGAAATAAAAAAATAAAATAAAATCTGTAAACAAATATATTAAACAAAAATAATAGTTTAAAGGAAAATTTTCATAACTAAAATCCTACAATATTTTAAAACTTTTATTTGACATTTTTGAATAATTAGTTATGATATGGTACAAAGCATTTATCATGCAAGGGAACATTGCAGCTTTCGCATGTAGTAACAGTTTTAGTTTTACAATAGGCACAATTTCTCCTTTTTTGACCTGTTAAAACCAAATGCCTTCCCACATCTCTTTGGGACTGATATACTCTATTTTTTTGTACAGCCCCGAATTTTTGTGCTTCGTCCCATAGCTTATGCTAGTTGTCGGATAAATTCTAGCTTATCTAATTTGAAGCCAAAACTTTTGCTTAAAAGCCAAGCGTTATTTACAGCAACATCTATAACCCAAAACAATATTGGTATGTACCATTTATTCTCCCTCATACTTATTTGATAATTTGAGACGTGGTTTTCCATTTGATCAACTCCTCCCCTGTACTTAATGTACATATCGATGAGAAAATTTTGAGGAATCTCAATTTTATGCTTCTCTTTTACTGAATATCGAGCAACCTTTTTCATTGGCTCCACACCAAATTGATTCGACAGTAATAAAACTACGTTATTGTTAGGGTATGGATTTTTCGGATTTAAAAGAAAATTCATTCGGAGGGTAAATATCAGGTTTTATTATTTTCCTTTTCATTCGGGTTAAAATCGGGTATAAATTAGTTAGAGATTTTTTCAAGGTTTTAAAAAAGTTCCAACTTGGGTAATTTTTGGGTTTTATTATTTTGTAATTCGGATAAAATTATTTAAAATAAAAATCTTGTTTGAAAATTTAAAAGTTGGATCAACAATCAAAACTTTTTACTATACCTTAAGTAAGTTTGAGTGTGATATCTTGTGTTAAATGCCTCCAGGTGGAGAGGAACACCTCGCAGTCTTGCTTCCCGTTCAATTTCTTTTGAAAACACACCAGATATTAGTGAAATGATTTTTCTTTCGTAGTGTTTTCAACTAACAGACACTTGGGCTCTTTTTTCCTTATCCCATCGAAGATCTAGCAGCAACTAGCTAAGGCGATGTCCTTGACAATTAGTTGTGCGAGCAAACCAAGGAGATTAAGATTGTGTTACAAAGTAAGCTTACGAATAAACTGTTTACAATGAGAATAAATAGACTGATCACAAACATCTTGGACTGCACTCATGTGCTGAGGTGCCTACAAGCGCCAGAAAAGAAATTCTGTAACCAAATATAAAAAAAATGTGTTTAAAAAAAACAAATAATTTCGGGTATTTTTCAGGTTTTACCCGAACTTTAAAAAAGGCAATCAGAGGATAAAAATTGGGTAAAACCCGAAAAATTCATACCCTAATTAATGTCCATCCATTTCAAAGATATTATATTACTGTCCTTGTTGACACATTTGTCCACTTCCCCTGTCTTTTTTCTTCATATCCTTATTAGATATTACGGCACATTGTTCAGCTCTATTTTTCACGATCTGGCACAGTTGCACCAACTCCCCTATTATGAAGTTCTGACAGCACTTTAGCATTTGTAAAATAATTGTCAAAAAATAAAGAAAATTTCATTCCTGCGTATGATGACTACTAAATCTGCAAAATTTAAAATTACTGATCCTCCTAAACCAAATTCTTTTTTGTATTGATCTTTCTCAGTCGAAAATTTTCCTCGATACAAAGGAAACTGTAGCAGTACCCATTTCTTAAAGCTAGCATCCATGCTTTGTACCATGAATTGCTTGCAAGAATGCTTCCAAAATATTTCATCATCGACTCGTCAGCAGAAATGCAACTCTCTACCAGTGCAAATCTTATGAATTGCTCATTTTTCTTATGGGCAAGTGGTCTATCTTTTGCATACCTATCATCGGTGCTTAAATTTAAATAATCACATGCATGAAAATGCCGGAAAATTTCGTCGACAGGCAACGGAACTTTTGTTTCGTTTTATTCTCATAATACGATCGTACATCCCACGACTGATGGCGATAGCACCATCAGAAATTTTCTGACTGATGTGATCAGAAATTAGAGACTTTCTGCTCAATGTATAAGTTTCTGGCTCGCTTGCTCGAGTTTCTGTGAGTGATTGTGTTGTCTGTGAGGCTTTATCATTGTCTTTGGACACATGAATCTACTGGAAATTTGTGTGCGATGTGTGGATCTTCATTTGTTTTGTGTGAAATTTATGGAGTTATTTTTCAACAAACAAGCAAAAGTCGAAGAATATTTTTTTCGAGTCTACGATCCTATTATTTTTTATTGATTTTTCGTTATTTTCTGAAATGTCTTGTACATCGGTCAACCTTTTACAGTTTGTTGAAAAATTAATTTCTCCATACAATTGCAGACTTGGAACTTTTAGGATGGGATCTTTGCAAGGTTCATCTTGGGCAAGATGCATCCCGCCGATCGATGATGAAAATTTGGGGAAATCTCATTTATTCGCTGATGCGCTTAACTTTTATGCAACCTTCTTTGTGAAAGCGGTTTACTTTCTGATCGTGCTATCACCATTGGTCGTGAGATGTACGATCGTATTATGGGAATGAAACAAAAACAAAAGTTCTGTTACCTGTCGATGCGCAAGCAAATGAATGTTTCCCTTCTAACTCTCCCCATCATTGCTCCCGATGATGACTGGTGGTTGTAGATTATTAATATTTGTAATCAATCGACCGAATTTCTGAGGGATTCATAAAAGAAATATTTTTATTTATTTATATTATTGTACTTTTAACAGACTTCTCTCCAGTTTATTTTCTTTTATACTTTCAACGATCCTTTGCTTGATATACCTCTGCCTAATGAGTCTATTTGAAGTATTCGGAGGAAGTCTTCGCAAAAATAATTTCAGGGATCCTTTCCATTTCATAAGCATCAATATAGAATGTAGCATGTGCCGAGATCAATGAAGAATGTGCGATTTAATAATTTAAACAATGTTGAGAAAATCATGTATTGAATGACTTGAGAAAAAAATACGGATCACCACCTAACAACATAGAATAAAAATATGAATGCGGCTGCCCAGTAAAATTTTAATGCGAAATACGAAAAAGGATTTATAAAAGGAGAAGGAAAAGAAAAAAGAGGCTACCCAAGAGGAAATCAAACTTGCGTCCTCACGTTCCGAACGCACCCACTATACGCTCATCACCAACAATTACGTAACCAATTAGGCGTGCATTAAGACATTTATACCAGTTGACAAGAAATTGCAATATTTAATCGCGATTTTCCAAAAAAAAACTACCGGTCGTATACCCCCAAAAGGGGGATTTGCAGTGATCCTGGAATCCAGAGCTATACACCTACCAAGTTTCATAAAAATCCATCATCCCACTACCGTGTCCTCTCCTTGTTAGTAGCAGTATTCCTATGAATGCATACATATCAGCACAATCCGTGGAGAGACTGCTATTTTTTTGTGCGGCATATAAGGATGTGTATGTTGATAAGTCGCTGATAATTTCTGGAGTTATATACAAATGGAAAAAATCAATTGTTTCCAAATTTTCGGAAAGAATTAGAACGGGAAAAATTTTCATCACCTTTTTCCCAATGGCACAATTTTTTATTCTTTGCACACCGAGTATTTGTTTCTTCTTTTTCTTGAATTAGATCACCGCGATGGTCACTGAATGAAACTTCAGCTGGTGCATTTAGTTGATTGTGATTCAATCTATTCAGATCGCAGTCATCTTCCTCTCCAGAATCCTCGTCTGTTTCTGCTCCGGTATCCACTGGTGGTAATACTTAAATGGAATCAGAAATATCTTCCTCACTTAAATGCTAACATTCCTCCAAAACTTCTGCTGTAGTTAGACTCCTTGTCCTAAACACAATATGGCACGTATTATCCCAAACGGTCGAAAAGGACCACATTGTAATTGAAGAGAGAATGCACGTAATCCGTATGGTTTTTCTTAAATTTCTTTCATAACTAATATGAAATGAAACTTCTTGCAATAATAAAATTTTTTTTTATGATTTATAAAAAAATACAAAACTTACCAAATAGATGTCAGCAACATGTCCTTGGAGAAAATTTTTCCCGATGTTAACAACAAACCATTAAGCCAGACTGACAATTGGGCAACAGTGTGTTACCAGACATCTTTATTTACAGATAAGACAATGTTATGACGGTATGTCCACCTGCTTTTCACCTCTTTCTGCCCTTTTTATGCTGACTAGCTTAGTTTCTAAACTAATATTGCATCTTTTATTACTACCACTATCAGCACCAGCACTACTATTTCGCTTGGGACCCATGATGGCTTAAATTAAAAAAGTTTATTTTGAAGTCACCAAATGCAGAACTACACTTAACTGTATTTATAAAACGACTGTCCACGTTTGTTTATTTAACTTCGGCCACATGTGTTTAATTATGTAAGTTATCCATACACGTGTTCGCAGTGCTGATAGGAGGAATTGCCGATTTCTTTTCCACGAGAAAACATTCTACGTGGCGTGTGAACCAACGTTTTTGGTATGATGTTCACTTGACAAAATCTCACAGGCTACTGAAAAAAATATGCTTACTCTCAAGAGATTCAGTATATTTACAGTAAGGAATACGGTACAGGGGATGTGGTGTATTTACATTTAGTATTTACATAACACGGAAAAAGGAAAAGTCAAGCTACCTCCACAACCAAGGGTTCCTGAGAAGAGGCATGGGTATGAAGTCTCATGGAATGGAATGTAATAGATGAAAAGAAATGCCCATGCCATCTACTAAGGTCTTCATGTACTACATATACAGATAGTTCACGCCAGAACAGATATGACTAAAAGCGTGTTAAACAGGGAAAATACGAAATGCATATATGCTCATATATGCGTAGTTTGTGCTCAGGGCACAGTCCAGGCAGCACGCATATAAGTGTGAGTAGCAGTGGTGGCACTGCTACACTCGAACGCATACATGCGTTCATAGCAGGGAAAAGGTCAACCAATAGCAGTTCAGTTTATTTTCGATGTTAGACATGATAGGATGTATTTCACTTATTAAGAATTTTCTGATAATTATTGTAATACAGTGGAACCTCAGTTTACGAACTTAATTCGTTCCGTAAAACTGTTCGTAAACCAAGTTGTTCGTAAACCGAAACAATTATTCCCATAAGAATCAATGTAAAATGGATTAATCCGTTCAAGACCCCAAGAAAATGGCCCTTTATTATCTTTATTTTCTACTTCATGCTTGAAATCCTATACAAAACAATGGAAATTCATAGTTTTAACTGAAAAGGAATTGGAAGTAATAAAACAAAAAGAATAAACGTAAAAACAAACTTTATTTCAACTTATCTTACAAAATAGTAAAGTGTTATTGTTTGGAAGGGGAGTCCCATTTCATGAAAACATCGGGTGCTTGAAGTTCATCAGGTTTCTGTCTCACTAAAAACCTATCCAATGAGATTTGTTTCTTCTTGCTTTTTATAATGTTGCGGAAATGAGACATGACATTATCATTGAACAGATTTATAACGCGATTTGATAAAGTTTTATCGGGGTGATATCTTTCCACAAAACTTTGCACCTCACTCCATTTCGCACACATTTCGTGGATCGAGGACCTAGGAACGTTTTCCATTCGTTAATCAGTCTCTGAAAATAATATTTCCTCTGTCACCGTCTTTTGCTGCTCATTAAGAAGCTGTTCCAGTTCTTCCGTAGTGAGTTCATTGCTGTGGTCCTCCACATCAACATTATCAACTTCTAATCCAATCCTATTGCCTATAGATACAATATCATCGACAATATCAACAGACTCAGTCTCATAGCCCTCCATGCTAGATATACAGTCTGGCTACAATTTCCTCCAGGCTGATTTCATAGTTCTGAGTCACTATCCCCCAGGCTTTGTCAATGAAACTTAAATAATGGAGGATATTCAAATGTTTTTCCAGAATTCTCTGAATGTTAATTCTGTGTCAGAGGTTGCTTCGAAACACCTTTGAAATAATTCCTTGATGTACAGTTTCTTAAAGTTTGAAATGATCTGCTGGTCCATAGGCTGGATTAGAGGAGTCGTGTTAGGGGGCAGGAACTTCACCTGGAGGATGAGCAGGAGCATTGTCCATCACAAGAAGGCATTTTAGTGGCAAATCGTTTTCTTGGAGGTATTTTCTCACGCTTAGGGCAAAGGCTTCATGGATCCACTCAATAAACAGTTGCCTGGTTACCCAAGCCTTACTATTAGCCCTCCACATAACAGGTAGTTTACTTTTCATTACATTATTTTTCTTAAACACCCTCGGATTATCAGAGTGGTAGACAAGAAATGGCTTGACCTTGAAGTCCCCACTTGCATTTCTACATAGTAAAAGAGTCAGCCGGTCCTTCATTGGCTTATGTCCAGGCAAAGTCTTTTCTTCCTGAGTGATGTAGGTCCTATTTGGTATTTTTTTCCAAAATAGGCCAGTTTCATCACAGTTGAATACTTGCTGGGGAAGAAAACTCTCAGCTTTTACATAGTCATTAAATTCTTGTACATATTTCTTAGCAGCTTCTTGGTCTGAGCTTGCAGCCTCTCCATGCCTAATTACATTATGTATTCCAGTTCTCTTCTTAAACTTCTCAAACCATCCTCGGCTAGCTTTGAACAGTTCAGTATAAGTACTCGTTACAGGGTTTGTTATTAACAACAACAATCTCATTTCTCAGACTCAACGGCGCCAGCGCCGGTGCGTCTGTCCGGGGTTTTGCGCAGCGGCGCGCCGAGATCTCAGTCCGTGGAGCACGTGACTGCCTGTTCGTAAGCCAAAATTCTGTTCGCAAACTGAAGCATTTTTTCGTCGGGATTTTTGTTCGTAAACCGAATTGTTCGTAAACAGAGTCGTTCGTAAACCGAGGTTCCACTGTAAATACATTTTTAAAAAGTTTATTATATCACCATTTACTCAAATCTTACAATTATGTTCACTATACGTTTGGCATTTCGTTTTACAAGCAACTCTATGTATTGGCAACTTTAAGAAATTTTGTATGAATTGTGACGTTCGTTATAGCGAATGTTCGTAAATCGAGAACTGCCTGTATTTGGTTAAAATCCATTTGTTCAGTTCTCTAGGAATACGTATAAAAGAAATATTACTTAACTTTTTATTGTGATAGCCCTGTACTTTAGCTCGGCTTTCAACATCTTGATTTCATTATGGTATGTTGTACAAATCTTATATACAAAATTTATTTGAAATCCGTTCAGCCAATTCCTTCAAAATCTTTAATTACTGAAAGAGTTTCATTTGTAATTGTTTGTGGCACCCCTGTTTTGCTGATTCGGTTTAAATATGCTAATATGGTTTTGTATATATGTGTATATTATAAGTACAAGAAAGCCCAGCATAACGCAGGGGATGCATTCCTGAGGTCTTCGCATTAAGCAAAAATCCGCGTTCCCTGGGACACCATAGCTTTTTGACATCCAGAGGGAAATAACTTCCCAAATGGTATTTCTGGACCCATATTCAATGTAAAACATATTTCTACTGGGCTTTTAGAACATAATTTATTGAACAAACTATAAAATTACCTAGTAAACATTAAGACAAAAAAGCCTTCTAGCAGTAAACGTACATAATATCAAAGTATTTCTCAGAACACCTACGAAGTTTTATTAAAAAAAGAGTCCAGGGTTGACTGCTTAACTTTTTTTGCTTATTATGTAAAACTTGTCGGAAGCATTCAAATAGTCCATCGCAGCCCTGCTTCACAGCACTCACTCGTGTGAAGTCATCCTAAAGACAAAGTGCTTTATTAATAATGATTTGTGTAGACACAGGCGCTGATTCAAATTTTCTATCCAGTTACTTAATAAATTTTCCATCTCCATCATTAATGAACTCCGAGTGCGAGAAACTTTGGTGACTGTTAATGGTATAATACTCTCGCCAGCCTTTAATAATTTGTCTTTGCTTTTCATAATTGTCCTGACTGTAGACTCCAACCCGTAATCCCTACCAACTGCTGTAACAGCACTGCCCACCTCTACTTTTTCAATAATTTTTAATTTCATAGTCGAACATTTCGACCGCTAAAACCCAAGCCACCGCAAGTCAATCCTGACCATCCGGACACATTAGAGGTGGAATAGTGGAAGGGATGCAATAGCCAATGGGGAAAGAGCAATGATGCTCTTGCAGCTCCACTTATAGATCATAGTATGTGTTGTGTTTTCTGCACGCATACCACATGTTTTTTTCATACCTATGTAAAAAGTATTTTTTTATGTGTAGTGTTATTGTTTTATTATTATTTATAACAGGGGCAGGCAAACCTGTTTGCCCTCGGTGCCGCATACGATAATTTTCAGAAGTTAGAGAGTCACATGACATATTCTGTGTTCATAAATTAACGAACAGTAAAACATAACCTGTATCATTACTGGTCCAATTTTGCGTATCCCGCGATTCTCGCGTGGTTGTATTTTTTCACTCTATTCTCCTGCGGATCCCGTTTTTTCCCCGTGCATACTTAACAAGTGATTTTCTCGGATTCCTTCTACACGTAGTTCACATTTATCTACAATAGATGGTGAATGTGATCATTTATCTTTACGTGAATGAACCAGGCAGCATTCAATGTGCAGGGTAATCCCCAGTAATTTGAATGCTTCTTCTGGACAGCTAAGCCAGTCAGAATGAATCTGCTTCTTAGCAGCAATAGATAAATTTGTTTAAAATCTTCATTTTTCTGTTTAATACACATCTGTATTTTGTTATTGGAAGTCAATGTATAGGTGAGTAGAATTTTTGATTTTTCGTTTTGGTATTGGAAAAATTGTTGCAGTGTTTTTTTAGGCATTGTTTCAAATTTATTTTGTTAAAATTTAGTGGATGTTTCATTGGTTTTATGCTTGCATTTATTCAGGGCTTATAATGGCTTCTTGTAGCAAAGATACTCTATTTATAAGCATAAGACAGAAGTCAGTGGTGGCGAAGATTACCTGACCATAATGGAGAGTGATGATTCAGACAATGAGTCCATTCATCTTGAAAGCGGGGAGAGTTCAAGTGAGGAGTATTTGTCAAGTTTGGATAAATATGATTTGGAAAATAGCGACGAAGATACAGAAGAGTCTTTCAAGACATGGTACTAGTTGGACATGCAAAATATTCAACCTCCACCTCAAAGGTTTCCTTTCACTGCAAAACCAGGTATTACTGGAAATGTAAATCCTGAATTCAGACCAGTGGACTGCTTTGAACTTTTTTCCTACAAAAAATGTTAGAAATCATTGTAAGAGAGACGAATAGATTTGCTGAACAACATAAGAATAGTATATTCATAATGAGCGATCACGTTTGAACAATTAGACACCAACTAGTGAAAAAGAGATGAGGTTATTTTTTGCAGTGTTGATGTTACAAGGTATCCACAAGATGCTACATCAGGTAATGTGATGGTCAAAATGAAGAATTCTTCATGTACCAATTTTTTCAGAACTGATGTCACAAGAAAGGTTTCTATTACTCATGAAATTTATCCATTTCTCTAACAATGAGGAAATCAACCCACCCATCCAAATCCAAAATTGTGGAAATTTTATGAGGTGATGGAACATTTGCATGATAGATTCTGTGATGTATACTCTCCTGACCAAACGCTTAGTCTGGACGAGAGTTTGATGCTTTTCAAAGGTCGCCTTGCTTGGAAAACTTATATTGCAAAGAAGAGAGCTAATTTTGGACTGAAGTTCTTTGTATTGTGTGAGTCAAGAGTCCGGATGCATTTGTGATTTTCATTATATACAGGTCAAAGCACAGTGTGCAATAGCAAATGTAATAGTTTACCCATTAGCACCAAAATTGTTCTTCATTTGATGGATCGTTTCTTGGAGCAGGTGCACTGTGTGACGGTGGGTAATTGGTATATGTCACCACAACTCGCTGACCTACTGGTTGAACACAAAACAGATATATATGGCACACTGAACAGCAGAAGAAAGGATATTCCAGAAGGATTTGCGAAAAGGAAATTGAAGAAGGGGAAAATTTAGGCATTCCAACGGGGGAAAGTAATGGCTTTAAAATGGCAGGATAAGAAAACTGTTTGCCTCATGGGCACTATTCACAATGCCAGTACAAAGGTTGTTAGGATAAAAAGTGGGGTAGATGTGATAAAGCCAACTTGTTTGCGACTACAACAATGTCATGGTTGGAGTTGATCGATGTGATCAAGAAATTTCTCATTAACTATGTACAAGAAAGCAGCAAAAGAAATATTATAAGATCTTTAGGCATTTTATTGACCAGGCCATTTGGAATTCTTTTGTTATATATAACAAAATATCATCTCAGAAACGCATCGATCTTCTCGAATATCGGCTTCAGCTCATTGAGCAATCAATAGAAGAATATGCCTATCCAAATTTCAGGTCACCAAGGAAAAGGAGCCTAGATGACAGTGTGCTGTTTGCTGTGCAAAGAGGGATGAAAATGGAAAGTGTAAGATAAAAGAAACAAAAATTTGGTGCAAAGATTGTGGAGTTGAGCTTTGCCTGGAGCCTTGCTTCGAAATTTATCATACGAAAAGAAATTTTTGAATTATGATACCTTGATACTTTATATGATTTTATTTTTTTTATACTTTTTCTTTATTCATTTAAATAAAATTGATATATAAAAATATTCATACTAATTCGTTCCTTATTTAAAATAAAAATTAAAATCTGAATAAATACCTAAGATTTAAGAAAAATGTAAGTTCATCAGTAAATGACTGGAACATTTTAAACATTGACTTGATAAAATAAATAATTATATAACTTTATTCGCGAATATTTGTACAAAAGTAAAACAGTAACTAAAAATACATTTTTTTGACCGGAATGCATTTAAAAATACCATGCTGGAGGGTTAAAAGCAGCGCGGCATGGGTCTGTACAATGCACAAAGGCCAGCGATACAGTAAGAAACCGAGGTCCGTACCCTGCACAGGTTGGCGTTGAGGGGTTAATCATGGGGCTCATCTGGTCTTGCAGGGCACTGCCAAACCATTGAATATATGCGTAACAATATGTAAAGATTAATATGTTCATTATCATAATAGTGCATTCTATGAAAACAATAATAGTCAATATTGTCTCGCTGCTAATAAAAGTGCAAGATGAGATAATCATTTTTATCTTTATATATATGCATTTGATTCATTTATGCACTCTGTCTGATAGTGGGGCAGAGTTTTTGTGAACGAGAGCACATAAAATATCTCACGTTATTAATTCATTATAAAATGTATTGTACATGTTACAATTTCTCGCAAAATATAGACCAAAATTTATAGTGTGTATTGAATTCTTGGGGATACAGTTATTCTGTTTAGCTTTAAATAATAGCTGATTTCAGAAGTATTCTCGCTGACAATATGAATGCTGTTAGTGTAAAATTAATCTGAAACACCTGATTAGCAGAAAATAGCAAAAACGATTGCAGTAAACTCGTTATTTTGATCCTGGATAATTCGAAATAGCATGTAATTCGAAGCTAAGAACAGTCCCCGGCCAACATCATAGGATTTTGCATACTTTTTAGTATGGATAATTCGAAATATGTCTACAATGAAATTCCAAGTCATGATCTGGTCTGGTGACTCGCAAAAATTTCATTTAATTCTAAACCTTGACCCATATTGTGTGTTTAAGTGAAAAGTTAGTGCTTGCACATGACAAAGGCATCGCATTTTTGTTCTCCATTTCTCGAAAACAAAATAAACATTGCCCCCCAAACAGGTAACGTAGTCAATGTGAAATAAAATTGTAGATGATACAAATAGAGGAATCATCTTATCCTTGCATCACTCGACCTTTATTCCAGGTTCTCGGATTACTCCACGTATACTGCTTTGTCATAGATCTCTATCTCTTCCCTGTAAGTTATTTCAGAAATAACTTCAAATAAGGATAAACAAAGATGCTAGAAGCAGGCAGGGACAGGAGAGATGAGATTTTGTATTTGCCCACTCAACAAAATATGCCAAAAAATTTTACCTTAGTAATTTCAGCATGATCTTCAATGTTATTCTCACTATCATGCTCTGAACTGACACTTTCTTCCAAATCACTTTAAAGTAAGATTTCAGTCTACTTTTCATCACAAGTTATTGCTTGCATTTTTCTATTAGTTGACGCTATGACAAGTTCGACTCTTTTAACCTCTTAGAAATTAAACAAAAGTAATAATGGAAAACAATAAACAATAGCTGCCTCTGTACAACGTAAATGTTTCCCTCAGAGCAGTAAGAGAATATTTGTTGTGCGATCCAAGTGCTTCCCATGCGCTCTGATCATGCTTTCAGTCAGGTAGCATCGTAAATATCGTAAATACATATCTTTGAATGGGCTTGTTTGTGCATTGATGTCAGATAAGTGTTTCTCTCTCTCACTCTCTTATATTGTTCTCAAGAAATACTCAACCAAGCACTAGGCCAGATCCGAAGACCATTCTTCCTCCCTTTCCATATAGCTCTCAAGTGTTGACTCAAGAAAAAATATTCATCCCAAGAGTGAGAGATACCACAAAGCAGATAAACAGTGTCTGCATTCCCTTCCACCACCACAGTAGATTTCGTGCAGAGGTTCGGTTAGTCTCAGCATTGAATAGGGGTTTTTAGAAAACACAATTCGCATAACTACACGAAAATTCAATCACAAAATTTTACGTATAATATTGGTAAAAAGAAAGACAGTAAAATTGCAGACTTAAGCACATTAGGAAAACCCAAGGTTACTCTTTTGAAATATATCAAGGTTTTTCATATTTAAGAAAATTTATTGCGTCAAAAAAATAATGATCTCTGCACGTACCCAGTACAACTGCATATGAAGTTTTCATCCTGCGTGCCCAGTATGTAGGCCGACGCTGAGGGGTTTATTACAATAGAGATTGTCCATAAAATACGTCATGCTTATGTTTGCCTTTTTAGTTTTCCCTTCTTTAAAACTCGGCGCACTACGCTAAACTTGACCCCTATCCCTTCCTCCTTCCTGCATGACATAATTGATGGATTAAAATCCTATCACCAGCAGTCCCAAAGGGAGAATGTGTTTAGTACGTATTGCAGAAAAGAATTCGTAAGTACATAATTGTAAAATCATCACCTGTCATAACAAATACGACGACGTTATTTTGAGAGCACATATCTTTTATTACAGCTGTGTAATACGGATGGAAATAAAATTACAATGCAATCTATGAAATGTTGGCTCACTGAGATACCCAGAAAATTCCCGCGTTTTTTATAAACACAAGTAGCAGGGAAAAATATGCGACTTTTCTGACCAATGATAAGCCAAGATTCTTTCAACTCTAAAGTTGATGCTATCCGAAGGCCCCCCACACTCTTCATGTAACCCTGCCAGCAAGGCGTTCATACTGAGAGGAGGTTTTGCTTATTCATACATTGCAACAGAAATGATGTTTATGTTAGTTTAGCGAACTTATCTGGCTCAGGGAAATGGGAAATTTTGGAACAAAAATTCTTGGAACAAATACTATATAATTTTTCAATTCAAAGTATTTTGTTTCATATTTTTTTTAAATTTGTGTTCATTAAAAAAGAAAGGTTGCTTTACTTTTAAAATATAACAAAATGAGAATATATAAGATAAACATATATTTTTTAAATCAGCAGTATTCAACCTCAAGTATGCATATCCATGGGGATACATGAGATCTTTCAAAGAGATATGATATTAATTAAATTAATGCAAAAAAAGCGAATAGCTTTTTTTGCGCCGGGACGATCTGGCGACAGCCAATGTTTACAATTTTATTTTCATCGAAATTTTGTTGCACGGAGGTGGATTAAATTTTGGGGACCAGAATCAGCCTTCACTCTACGGCAGTTTTGTAGTTACAGAGGTTCATTATAGGGAGATTTCTTGTATGCATTTTACATGTTCCGGGGACGGGACAGAGATCAGAGTTTGTTATACTGAGGTTCTCATTATAGGTAGGTTTTTAAGATAGAGGTTTTACTGTATTTAGGATACTTTATGAAATTTGATTAGTGCGAAACTTAAAACATAATACGATATTAACCTGTGGTCGCACTGTGCATAAGATATGTATTTATATTTATTTTTTAAAACTTGAAATAAAATCCGCGTTGACCGGGGCCGCGTTAATCGGGGCTCACCTGTATTAAATTTGGTTAAAATTGATGTGGACAGTTCAACACAAATACGTGTAAGAAGGAATTTTTTTCCTTGTATTTTGGCAGCTCTGCTTTCTATATTTATACTAAACTTCTTGATTTTCTTATTTTATGTTGCATGCCTACTTCATACAAAATTTCATTGAAATCGATTGGACCATTTCTTCCAAAAGTTTAACATTGCAATTGTGGCACCCCTGCCGATTCGATCTGGTCCAAATATGTCATTTTGGTCAATAATATATGTGCATATTCTATCGACCAAATTTAGTAGAAATCGGTTAATTCATGAAGACGATGTTAGGGGGTACACCGAGGTGATCTCATAAGACTATTTTCCATTTTTTGGAAAGTAGGCTAAAAAACATGCAATAAATTGTTTTTAATGGATTTATGGGTCTATTGATAACATTGTGTTTATTTGCAATTAAGTAAAATCATCATGTTGAGAAAAATTATATCACCCAGTTATTATTGTCATGATATTCTTAAATGAGAGCAGCCATGGGTTTCAAATTTTCACTTAAGAATGAAAGCTAAACATATTTTAATGTATACAAATTAAATTAGAATCATTGTACAGCTATAGGTATTATAGCGTATAGTAAAGAGTCTCTTTTTTATTGGAAGATCCTGTATTTTAAGTAAATGCATCATTGAGGTTTTACCCGTTTTGATTAACTCTGGCATGAATTGTGAATTGGTTTAACTCAAGATTTTCAATGGAAGAGTGTACTATTAATTTGCACATGAGTTCTTTGAATGAACTCTCATTCATATTTAATATCTCTTTGTAAGGTGCAAGAAAATAGACGCAACAGTGTTGCTGGGATGGAGACAAGATTGGAACATCTGATGCTTAATGGACAAAAACAGATTGATGATCTTCAATCAAATCTCGTGAAGGAAAGGAACCAACGAATTGAATTAGAGAAGAAACTGCATTATTTGGAAGAAGCAGCAAAAGAACAGTGCCTTGCATTGGTGCATTACATACCTTTTATATTTTGTGTTATAAATATTTTTAATTAAAGGATTTTATAAGAATTTTTACTATTGCAATCATTCAGGGTGAAGAATCAGAGAATCATCATAGAGAAGCAGAAAGACTTGCTTCTAAGCTTAATGAAGTAAGCTGTGAACTTGAGAGAACCAAACAGGCTTCTCAAAATTTGAAATCAGAGTTGAAGCAGAGTCAGTTACAAGAAAGCAAAGCACGAGATGAGCAAATTAGAATGCTTCAAGATGCCCTTAGTAAAGAACAGAATGAAACTAGGGAACTTCAGAGCAAACTATTGGTGAGTTGTCTGCAGGGTAAACGATGTACTCATGGTTTTGACATTTCTTAGTGAGCGTTGATTTTTATATAGTGGAAGTTTTGTCTGATATTGTTTATTCTAGTTCAGTTGTGTATCATGACAACTGAGTTGAATCTTCTTTGCACTATAAGAGTGGCTATGTTATGTGATTATACTTCATCACTTACTCTTATATTTTACTCCTGTGATACTTCTCACAAAAATCCTCCTCTTTTATGACTTAAACATGATTAGTTATTTAATCGCCGGGACTACTCGTAACTACTTATTAAACTTGATTTTTTTGCTTGCATTAATGATTTCTGCAATACTTTTTCAGAAAGTTGAGTGTGAATTGAGTGAGTCACTCTTATCCCTTGAAAGCCAACATGAAAGTGTTCTGTCTGAGAAGGTGGCTACAGTCACACAGCTTGAAGTAGAGCTCAAGGAAGCTGAAAAAGAAAAGATTTGCTTGAAACACAAAATTCAAGAAGCAGAAAACCATGAACGTATGTACACAATTTCTTGCTGCTTGGGTATATGTTAACTTTTTTTAACCTTGATCAGTATAAAGTTAACCATTCACTTAATGATGTATTCCTCTTTTTATTCCATGTTTTAAAGAGCATTCATTGTGTTGCTCATTTCTGCATTATTTAAGCAATGTCTCAAAATGCTTTCATGTATCAATGAATATATACCATACCAAACTTTTATACTGTAAAATATATATACAATGAAATTTAAAGAATCGGATTTTTTACATTTAGAGAAATAGTTTCACTGCAAATAGGTTAAAAACAAATTTAAAGTTGATTGCGTGTTCCCTTTATGATACCTTATATTTTCTTTCTTCTTTTATTCATGCATGTAGTATCCATTTCTAATGACACATCAACCATACATAGTATAATAGTTGAACCTTCCGTAATCCAGCATAGTCGTCAAGTTGGACATGATTCCCGTGAACCACGCTTGGTTACAACTGTCAATAATCAAGTTTGATGTATTGCATTTTTACAATCCTTTTCACTTACAAGGGGAGACTATGTACCTTGGGTCGTCGATTTTGACGAAAATTTTTGGGTGATAGAATACTTAAAATAACAAGACCTGTGTATCAGCTTTTGATTGAATGGGCCTTAGTATCGGCAGAATCTTTTTTTCTTTTTGCAGGATTAACTGTTGCTGGATAAAATGCAATAATAGGTCGATAATGTTGAGCAGGTGGGTTGGCTGATGGTTACTGTACTGATTTCCGGATATTTTGTCCCGGGTTCAAATCCCATGTCATACCTAGTTTTTTTTGTTTTAATCCACTTTATTATTTTTTATTTATTGTATTATTATTTATTTATTAACTTTATTATAGTATTATTTATTTATTATATTATCATTTATTTACTTCATTAAAATTGATGCACAAGAGCGTATTGGTAGCTATTTCAATGTGAATTGTAAATCTGATGCTACAGGAGTGAGGATTGCAGCTGTTGAAATGAAAAGAACAAGTATCATAGTGGAGTAAATATAATGCGAAACGAGGAACGTGCTTGGAAAAGCATAACATGATTAAAAACTGTACATTCAACACATTTTGCAAAGCAAGGAAAAGGAAGGACCAAGTTACATCCAGTGGGCGTTAGCTGCATCCTATCAACATACATCACTGGGGTTCACCTTCACTGCATCTCCAGCGTGGCTAATAAAATTCAAGAAAGAATTCAGAATTCGACAGCAAAAATTTACAAACTATGTTTTTCAAAAAGATGAAACATCTTTGAAAGAAACTTGAAAAGCTGCCAAAGTTTTCCGAAAACAAACATTGTGCATAATACCCAACTATGACCTAGACTACGTCATTAACCCTTAAGTAGCGCTCACTTCCGTAACATAACTAATCGCATGGCGCACTTTGTGCACCATTGAGTTTTTTTTTTAGATTTTTAAAGACACATGAGGTATATTATATATGAACAAGTTAATTTTCAGAATTAACAATGTTTATTAGATTAATGCCATAAAATATTTCACCATTAACAAGTTGAAATGGCATTTTAGATGCACTAATCTGGCTACAATATTAATAATTGTAATATAACGTTGGCATAAGCTTATTTTGTCACAATATGAATTAGCTTAATGTTATTGTTTACATGAACGTTTTACATAATTAAAGTCTTTTATGCTGTTATCTCCCAAAATACAATTAATTATATGGAAGTACATTTTTAATTATGCTACTCGCTCAAATTATCATTATGACATGCTTCACAAATATAAGTAATTTCGGCCATGTGCATCTTGCAAACAAATTGTTTACATTTTCCACATTTAAGGGTAATATTATTATTTTTTGCACGGCCGCATGCAACACCCTCTTTTTTCTGCATTCGCTGTCTTCACATTTTCTTTTCAATGATGGCTCATCTTCGTCTTCATCTTTTGGCTTCTCAACATGTTTAGAAATGATTGCCTTTATGTTAGCCGGAAGACTTGATTTTCATTCTTTCCTTTCACTGCTCTTTTAGTAAACTAATTGAAAGATCCTTCTATATCTGCAAGGAGAGTTGCGGTGGGAAGCATTATAGAGCACAAGTGCATTTATTTATTCCTGAAATGTTGCTTTCTTTACAGGAAAATTTAGAACAAACAGCGCAGAAAGCTGTGGAAAACACGTACAATACTAGGACTGAAGTGTAGCAACCTCTCCTTTTAGAAGTTTGAGAATGACTAATAGGGTGAATGAGATGAAGTAAACATGAAAAAATTCTTACATAACTGGTCGCGCGGCGCACCAAGTGCTACAACGTGAACGCTGCAGGCAAATATAGACCCCTACACACAAAAAACTGGAATTAAAATGTAACAACATCTTTTATTAATAGTTCAAAAACGGCTAATAGGGTATATGAGACAAATGATGCATTTAAAATTAGATTCCCAACTGAAACACGACTTTGTTGTGTTATGGCGCATGTTGTGCGCCGGCACGACTACTTAAGGGTTAATACCAATCAAACTGGATGCGAGTACAGAGTTGACGTGAAGCAAACCTTGACTCACCAAGGCGAAAAGGCTGTCCAGAGATATATCAGAAACGGGAACAAAATCACACATTCATACATGGCACAGTATGCGATCACTGCATCAGGAAATTTGCTACCCAGTGTTTCTTTGTATGCAAGAACCTGGAGGTATGTTTGGGCTTCGAGTGAGCAGAACCGTGAGGCAGTTGGAGGAGTTCCTAAACGTTGTAGTTACATGCTCCAAATCTGGTAAAATGACAACAGATTTGATTCAATTTTTTTAAAACAGTTTTGAAGCCTTATAAATGCTTTTCTTGTTTTTATGACAGTTATCATCCAAAAACGTGTACACATACTTCCCCTTCAAGTGATGAATAGCATGAATCTAACAGCTATGTTCTTTCGGACATTAATTGACATCGAAATAGCTACCAATTCACTCTTGTGCATCAATTTTAATGAAGTAAATAAATAATAATATAATAAATAAATAATAATATAAAAAAGTTAATAAATAAATAATAATACAATAAATTAATAATAATAAAGTGGATTAAGACAAAAAAAACTTGGTATTCAAAATACGAATATAATTTTTTATTATTAACTATAACTACGATGAGGTTATAGAAAAATTCATTTGAAAGTTGCTAGCAGAATTACCTTATAATTCAAGATGAAATAACTAATGTACACCAAAGTAGGCGTAATAAATTCGATGGAAAAATAGAAAACTCTGTAAAGAAAATCCACAAGTTTCTCTAGCACCGATGACAATTCTTGAACTGATAATTCACTAATGAATATGAAAGAGAAAGTGTGGGGAGGGAAAGGAGTAAGGGAAGCCGACGAAAAGATCCCCAAGTCTCCAGATGTTGGCTCACATTTTAACCACTTGACTGGGCGTGGCTATCATACTCGTCATGAGCAAAGTGGCCACCATTTGGGCGTGATGGTTATTTTTGTCATCAAGGTTTTTTTCATATTTCTCTAAGGGCAGGACGAGCTATTTCATCCTGAGCTTTCTCTCATATTCCTTGGTCCTTTAGGTTCACATTCATGCAAACGGATGGCATTTAGGCCAAATTTTCCAAGATTTAGAACCTTCGAAACCCTGCATGTGTTGGGTGGGGTTGCATATATGCACCTCCCGGTCAGCAATTCTTAGACATGCAATAAAATTTTTTCATGCGAACTCAGGCACCAGGAATTTTTACCCATTGACTATCGTAAAAACAAATTCATTAGTGATTTTAATTTATTCTATTAGAAAATTTATGATAAGTTTTGATTCAAAATATTTTGACATTATTTTAATTGTTAATAACAATTTGTTAATAATAAACTGTTATTAACAAATTATTTGTTAAAACAATAAGTTACTTTACAAAATTTTAATACATAATTGCAAATATGAACAAATTCCTTTATATATAAAAAAGAAACATGTTAAGAGGTAATATAAAAAAGATACATTTCATTCCTGACTCCCCAACTGGAGTGCACTTCTGGTCTCTTG
Source organism: Tanypteryx hageni (assembly GCA_028673005.1). Lineage (NCBI taxonomy): Eukaryota > Metazoa > Arthropoda > Insecta > Odonata > Petaluridae > Tanypteryx > Tanypteryx hageni. The sequence goes on from CM054117.1 coordinate 5,651,966, forward strand.
CTTCCCCCACTCAAGAGGTTAATAAATTTTGATTGGAAAACATTTCATTAATAAACGACAAAACAAAAGTATAGAAAGAAATACACAGAAAAAACCTCCGCAAAAACTCATTCAACTTTTGCAGAAAATCTACTCAATTTTTTTTAATTCAGCAAATTAAATCTCTAAATCTGACTTTAAAACACATATAAGCACAGTATCAATGAACAATGGGACATTTATTTATTTTTGTTTACATTGTATTGTTTATCATTACCATTGTATAGTTTAAACTTCAAAATAACATCAAAATATTGTGAATATGTGAACAAATGCAGTGCAAATTAATGATCATAGTCAATCATTTGCAATTAGATGAAACCAGGAACACCTTGACAATGAAAAATTTTCACGTGAAAATGAGTCAGATTTTCATGTTAAAAACTGATTTGTGGATGGATTCGACTTGTATTTGAAAATCAGTGGCAGGAAAACGAAGTTTCATTCTTTTAGGCGTTGGTTGGTTCAAGTCCTGAACTCGTACAAGGATTCCAAGTAATTTAAAAATGATAAAGAAGAAAGACTTGAACGCTGTTTCAGCTCTTTTCATGTTATTCAAATGGAGAAAAGATAGGCTCCTGAATTCGACTCCATGACTTCAATGTAGTTAATGAGCAGCCTAAAATTTAAAAGTGGCATTGCCAAATAATTGCTGACAGTTTGATAGCAAAAGAATGAAAAGTTTTTTGAATTATAAGCAGTTTTCTCATTCTTCCATTTACTGTAATTTTCCGATTATAATATGCATTTTTTCCTCAAAATATTGGCAAAACGTAGGGTGCGTATTATACATGGTAACTATCCTAATCACTAAAATCTCTGAATTCACAATCACTGCCCTCACTGTTTCTTTAATAAGTGAGTCAGAACGTAACGTGATATTCTCGTAAACTCTTTCGCTCTGTGGCAAAGCGAGAATTGTTATTCCAACCTACCAGATTTATACAAAATGCGTCGTTGAGACATATTTTAATACATTGTGTCATTCTTTAATAAGTGAGTCAGAACATAATGTGATATTCTCGTAAACTCTTTCGCTCTGTGGCAAAGCGAGAATTGTTATTCCAACCTACCAGATTTATACAAAATGCGTCGTTGAGACATATTTTAATACATTGTGTCATTCTTTAATAAGTGAGTCAGAACATAATGTGATATCCTCGTAAACTCTATCGCACGTATATCACTTGGCGGCAAAGCGAGAACTGTATCGATACTGCTAATGATTTAGTGAAAAGTTACACTGATTTTTATAAAAATTAGGTGGGCATTATGTATGGTATAAATACAATTTTTGCATTTCATTCGTAAAAACATGGGTGCGTATTATAATCGGAAAATTATAAATAAGTAAAGATAGAGACTATGGCAAAATTGATGTTAAATAGAATTAACTTAAATTAAATTTTATGGAAAATTATGCTCTGTTCCAACACACTTACATATTAAGCCTTTTATCTATTATCTATAATTGCATTTATTAATTCCAATTTATTAATGTAGTCAAAGATGCATGCATAACTTGATTCCCATTGAATTTTTAAAATATCTCATTTTCTTCAAAATGGTTTATGTGACTAACATTTCTCAATTTAAAGGAGAACACAAAAACAAAGTGATAACCCTCGAGGCCATGTTTGCAAGGCTGGAAGAAAATTTATCAAAACTTACTGAAGAGAATGGGAAACTTAAGGGATCCGATGGAAAAATAGAAACGTACGTAGTTTTTACTGCAGGGCATTTTAAGTGCTTAGTGAAAAAATGCTTTCCTTCATTCTGAATTATAATTAATTGTAATTATTTCCTTACTTCTGATGTTTCAGTAATGACACTGAGCAGAAAAACATCCTACAAGAAAATCGACTATTAAATGCTCAGCTGAAGAAATTGGAAGCCCAACTGGATAAGTTAAAGGAGCAAATATTACTAGATAAACAAGCCACAAAAACAGCCCAATCGGATTTATGGAAGGTTCTCAAAAATGCTTTTTATACTGTGATAGAGTGAACCCTCAACATGTACAGTTTTGGTTGTTCATTCATGTGGAGATTCTCTAAAAGCCCATTTAGCATTTGCAATGTAATTCTTGAATTTAACCCATGGCATCATGAGTAGGTTGTTGCTTTCTAGACCCTAAGCAGTTGTGTTTGTTTCTCCCTTAAATTGTATGTACGTATATTCTATGTTCAACCTAGAATATTTTTAGTCAAATTTTATCTTTTTATTTTGGCTTAAGGTCTTTGCCCTTGCATGAATTCTTTTTCATCTATCACCTGCACATGTGCGTATTTGGATTTCCATGGAGGGAGCTTTTCCCAGATGTGTGATATTATGGCTTTGGCTGTCTGACCAGGGCACCAAAGCAATTTTGTGGAAGTGGTTCAATGTAATTTTCATCTTATTATCATCATACTTTAATTATGCTGATTAAGATAAATTTTTCATTATTAAGATATGTAATGCGCTTGGTATACATTTGTTCTCATCAGCCATGGACAGTTTTATGGGGACTCCATAAGACCAATCTATCTTACCACCCTTTTCCACAAGCTTTGGGTTTTTATCTGACATTGAGCCGATTTCCAGGAACATGACCTAACAAAATGTTGAGGGACTACTGTTTGTTTTTTAACAGTTTATAAGATTTGCAGCTAGTAAATATTCTATAAATTATTTATCATTTTATTATTTATAGAAAGAAAAGGAACTTGCTGATACTAAAATTGATCTGCGAATTGCTAAAAGAGAGGTAAAAATGTCAGAAGAGCAAATAAAAACACTGCAAGATGAAAAGAAAAAGGCTAATGACAAGTTGTGTGTTGAAAAGAATGAGCTCTCTGAAATAGTGAGAGCAAAGTGTGAGGAAATTGATGCCCTGAGACTGGAAGTCACTGATCTTCAGGAAAAATTGCAAACTATTCAAGAAGATTTTGCATCTTACCAAGAAAAATCTTCTGTAAGTTTTCCATATTGTAAATTGGGGCTTTGTTACATTTTCTTTTATTCGATCATGTTAACTGTGAAATATGAAATTGTATTTATTAAAACAATTTGATACTTGTGAATTTGGTCAAAATAAAAGAAAATATTTTAAATACAATATAACTCACTTATACATTCAAGGGATTGGCAAATTATTGCCATCATACCAGTGTTGTAATATCCAAGGTTACATGGGAGCATAGGTCTGCAGTTTAATCTTGAGTTGAGTTGGGTTGGTTGACCGCAATCATTACTTTGTCTGCCAAAACTCTGGAGCACACGCTATTGAGAGGAGCTGTGACTTTGCCTAACATAAGAGCAAGTGCATAATAGACCACCTCTGTGATAAATTGAACTTTCACATGTGTTGCATATGCTGTGCTCAAGGATAATGGATGGAACCCAGTCAAAGAAATGTTGAGGAATTTAATTTCGGCATCTCAAGGTTAAAAATGTATTTATTTAATTTTGAATTGATTATATTCATGATTAAATAAAAATGGCAAAAAAGAAATCAGTTTTTTTAAGTACAGCATGCATAACCAAAAATGACTTTAATTTGTTTTCAAACAACAAATTAATGAAACAACACACAATGGGGTGATCGTGGACGATAGGGACATATTGTATCTCTTTTCTTCTGTCAAAAAATGGTATTTAATTCCTTGCCTTATAGCAGTCCTGAATTTCTATTTGTTTCCATTATATTGGAGTTTTGAAGAATTTAAATGATATTGATAATATTGATATTTGTTTTCCCAGAGTGAAAAGCAGCTGTTGGAGGAAAAGGTGCATTTGCTGAACATATCCCTGAGCAAGGCAACTACTGCTTCAGAAAATCTTGACGCAAGTCAGAAAATGTGTAAAGACTTGGAATCTCAAGTTAAAAAATTGGAAATGAAAGAAAAAGAGTGGTGCGAGAAGATTTTTAAAGCGGAGGCTTTGGTAAAATCATCACAGACTGATTTAGATGGGGCAAAGAGAAAAATAGAGGCATTGGAACTAAATAGTGGTCTTCTTAGGCAAGCATGCGTTGAGATGGAAGAGCAACTTGAGGATTATCAAAAATTGGTTTCTGCACATGAAACCAAACAATTGCTCTTTGAGGAGGAAAGGTTAGACTATTTATGAAAGTTATTTTTATTAATGGCAGTTGGTTTAGTAATGGATAATATTTATTTTATATGATAAACTCTGTCCAATCCACAGGAAAGGTGTGATGGGGGAACTTGAAAAGGAACATTCAGAGTGTGCTCGCTGGAAGAGGTCCTTTGAGCATGAGCAGATCAAATGTAAGGAATTGGAACTTCGGTTGAAAGAGTTGACTCAGGATTCTCAAGAGAGAGATCTGGAAACTAGAGAAGAGATTCAAACTCTTAAGTCACACTGCTCTGAATACAAGTAATACTCTCTAGTTCTGTTATTTTAGGTTTAGTGAAATAGATATTTAAACTTCGAAAAGAGTTTGTCAAAAATGTTTGTGGTGATGAAAAACCCAGTTATTCATACTAAAACTTTAAATTTAAATCCAGAATAGTTGAGAAATGTAATTCAAATAAGTGAATCCAACTTATAGCTGCTTAGTGCAGCATTGCTTGCAGCGTCAATAAGATATGTGCTTACTTCCATCTGGCATGGTAAATTAATGCAATGGGTGGGTGTATTTTTATAAATGTATTCCAAAATACTAAAGAACTTCAACTATCTCCAACGGCCCCGCATTTAAGGTTATACCGGTTCCACATTCGGCCCTGAGATGGCAGTAATAGAAAGAACCACGACATAAATATTTTCTATCAAAATTTTCGGTTCAAATTATGTTTTGCAACAAATCTTACTATTAGATATTCGTACTTTTTTACTTTAATGGTCTTTACGGCATTAATTTAATGCGATGGAAATCAAGAATGTGCATGGGTATAATTTTAAGAAAATGCATATCAAAGTACCACAGTGCCACCTGGTGAAGAGCACTTAAACTATCTCCAATGGTCCCACATTTTAGGTTATATTAGTTCATTTGACTGCCAAGAGATGGCAGCATGGTAAAATTGCATGGCAATAGTATTTTCTATGAAAATCTTTTCAAATTAGGTTTTCCAACAATTGCTTTTATTAGGTACTTGTTGTGTTTTAATTTTAATGTTTAAGGTGATATTTGCAACCAGAAAAAGAAGTATAAATACTTTTAACATGGTAGTTAACAGGCCATGGATCTTTGTTGTCCAATAACCATTTGGGGACAAAATACAATGGTAAATTGTCACAGAGCGTTGACCTGAGACGTTTGCATGTTTTATGTGTGAAGTATCATTGATGTTTTCTGACACACTGACAAAATGCACTTAATATATAGATGGTATTCCTTTTGAAATAAATTTAAATATTTGTGAATTACCGTATCTGCCCGAATGTTTTTGTCAAACTTGAACATGAAAAAATCACCCCTCGACTTAAATGCGAGTCCGAGAAAAAATTTGGGGTTAGGGTTAAATCTTGTAGTCACTCATAGATGGCAGCACGTATTTCATTGCCGTTGCGTTCAAATGATAGTACTGTATTTTTCGTAAAGTAAATATTTTACCTACAATGAATATTAATGAATCTATAGTAAAAGGGTTTAAAAAATGCTGCATTTCAAATGATATTGATGGAAGCGAGAATGTTCTTTTGGATGATGATTCCAGTAACCAGTCTTCCAGTGGAGAAGAAGAAAGTGATGTAGAACATACTCATAGCACATGATTCAGTAAATCAATGTTAATCTTTCATTTATGTTTAAGGATATATTCTTTCATTTCTAAACACTATTGAATATTTTCATTTGTTCCTCAGGGCTATGCATATGTATCATTAAGAATAGCAATTTGTATTATTTTTCATTAGTCATTAAAAGAAGTTCCTATTAGTTATACTTGACTATTGTAGTTATTACTATAGCCATTGTAATGTTTGTATGCATGTTAAAACCCATTCATATAATCTATTAAAATTGCGTACATTGACTACACAGACAATCACGCAAAATGGGATGATGGCTTTGGATGCTTAACTGTTTGAATTTTGGTAAAACTTGAAATGGGACGTGTATAATTATAAAAATCTAATTTCCTAAGACAATGTAAGTGCTAATTTTATTGGAAATAGACTTGGATGAAATATTATCTCAGTGAGGTCGCTATTGCTTTATTTGACCTTTTGTGAAAATGAAGATGGATGAAATTATTGTCACTGAATGTGGAACATTATTCAACAATGCAAAATTATTAATTGGGGTAATATTTCAAAATATCAACAACAGTTTTCGTTGATTTCAAATTATGTATTCTAGGCTGTGCATGCATGCCCGGCACACTTCAGCATAAAATCTATGACATTTACTTTTTTGCCAAAAACTGGAGGAAATTTTTGGGGGGTGGGCTTCTATTCAGGCTGATAAAGTATCTAAATAACATTGGATTTACACCATGATTTATATCTGAATGCTTGAGTTCCAGTTGTGGTTACATTGTATCTGAAACATTTATCTGATCAATTAAACTACTTTATGGTTTCAGAAATTAAGGAAGCAATTAAAAAGAAGATTTTTAAAGATACCTTTAATATTTTGCACCAATAATTAAAAATAAACTTTGATTTACTAGACTTGATTTAAAATGTTTGTAAAAGGTAAGATTAGAAGCCATTTAACTTTCACAAAATTTTTAAACCAAGCCTAGTAAATAAAAATTTATTTTTTACTCTCTAGTGCAAAATAAAAAAATTATCTTGAAAAAATTTCATTTTTAATTATTTTATTTTTTACCGCTTTTAAAAAATAAACTGCTTATGTATTAGGTTCGTCTGTTTGTTGTCTGTTATTCGAGTTCTTGAATACATATACTGGAGTGGAGTGTGGAAGTAGCTATAAATCAGAAAAAAAAATTCTGCCAAGCCTGGGAATTCAACCTGGGTGTTCTATTGCCAGATGGAATTCTACTTAGCATCGTGACAGACTAATTCTCCTATTTTTATTCTGATATCTAGCTACTCTTGTACTCCAATTTATGCTTGTTGCATAGGAATCTATGATCTACTCTTTCCATCTTGCTCTGAAGGCAATCTCATCATTAGAAAGGTATTGGGCTTTCTCTGATGTAACTCATGGAAAACATCTGTTGGGGAAGGTATATGCTAGCATGGCTAGCCCAGCTTCAACCAAGAAATATCTTAATCTGGAACAGGAGAATTATTCTGCCATGATACATAGTTTCAGTGGTAGAATATCAGCACGGCAAGTGGAAGACTCAGGTTTGATTCCTGGTCATGGCAGAATTTTTTCCTGATTCCTAGCTACTCACAAGCAATAAGATTAGTTTGAAAATATGTTCGGAGTTATATTTTAGAAGATGTAATTTAATTGAATAATTTGTAAACATTTTAGGTCTTTAGCAGAGGAGCTTAGTGGACAAGTAAATGATTTAGAAGAGCAATATAACTTGGTGGGGAAGGAATTGAAATCTGCAAAAAGGCAAGAAGAAGTGATGACTGAAGAAAATGTGTCATTAAAAGAGGAATCGGCTCGTCTCCTCACCCAGATCCACTCCTTGCGCGAATCTAATTTCAAGTTGACAAGTGACCTAGAGGAGGCCTTGTCTAATTGCAATTCACTCAGAGTCAGGTACATGTATGATCATATTCTAACTTTTAAATATTTCTCAGATGATTTGTATTTGTTAGTTTTGTGCTCTCCTTTTTGCAGGGTTGATGAATGTGAAGCTGTAACAGGAGAACTGCAAGCTCTCTATCGCCAGCGAGAAGTAAAAATGGAAGCCACTATTAAGCAGCAAACAAAACTCATAGATTATCTTCAATCGATGAATGAATGTAAGAAGAAGAAAACTCTCTCTGACCGGCTCTTTGGAACCCACACGACAAATAGCATTCCAGGACCAAGTGTAGGAGTTCGGAATCGGGAATTGGAAGCCCAACTGTCCATGGAAAAGGCAAAAAATAAACGCCTAATGGATGATATTATGAGGGCTAGAGCAGAAATACGGACTATTCAAGATAGTAAGTGTTACTTTTATTTCTATACATATAATTTGCTTATCATCGCTTTTAGGAGGGGTGGGAGAGCAAATTGACAGGCGGGGAAATGGAGGGGTATAGAATAGATGTAACAGCGGAAATATTGGGAGAGAGGAAGGAGATTGGAAAGCGGCGGATTTAGTATTATGATATTTTGTTATACTGTGTAGCTAAATGGCCCATCGGATTCCCTCAATGTTTGCCTATTATTTTTTGTTCGTCCTTCATTTATCATTGTTTTTATTGTTGTTAGTTCATCTTTGTGGTTCTTAGTTAATTCTTAATTGTTTGTTCTTCATTGTTGATTGTGGTTCTTTTTACTTTCTCCATATACATAGTATATGGGAAAGTATTGTATTCATGAAAAAAATCGACTTTGAGATTTCAACGGAAATACACGTTTTGAGGTCCCCTGAACACGTTTTGACCATTTTCTCGATGATGTCTGTGTGTGTGCGATCGTCTGTATGTGACAGCTTTTTTGTGGGTGCTCGAACTCAAAAACTATTAATCAAATCAATGTGAACATTTATATTTAACATTTTTATGACAGTCACAAGAACTGATTAGTTTTTGGTAAACATTAGTCAACCAGAAATGGGTGTTTACTCTTGTCACTTATTTTATTATTATTACTATTATACTTTATTTATTATTTTGAAATATTTGCTTTAATATTTGATATATGTAAAAATCTATTGGAATAAAAGTTCTAGAAAATTAATTTCCTACAACCTTTGTTTGAAACATTTTTCCATATAATGCATTGTTTAAGAGATATCTTATATTTATAGCTGCCACCACCACGCCACCTATGGACGACTATTGTTAACAATTGATGCTTAGTTACATCTTAGTAACGCTCATTTTTCTTTTCTTAATTGTTGGAGCTTTGTGGCTATATCCAATATCTGAAGGCTATGGTTTGAGTTTATTTCTGTTTTTTGTAAAGTCTAAAATTTTGTCGCAGTTTCTTAAAATGTTTATTATTATATAACCTATTTGGAATTTTTAGAAATATTACAGATATGGAGAAAGTCATGTGGTGGCCACATCAGATTTTTTTTGTTATTCATTCTTTGCTTATTACTTTCTCATATATATATTGAGAAAGTATTGTAATCGTGAAAAATTCGACTGAGATTTTGATGGAAATACATGTTTTAAGTGTCCCTGAGTCCAAAAAAGTGGTTTTCGCCATGCCATGTCAATCTGTCAGTCAGTTTGTTCATGGTTCTAGGGCCCAATTGCATAAATAAAATCGAATGATATCTCATATTTGTGCAATATATCATCTTTTGCAGATCATTTTTGATATAAATTATATTGCACAAAAATAAAGGTTAGTTTATTCTTGGCAATTTTTAGAAAAAATTGATTTACTCAAAAATAGCTCCAGAGAATTCAATTAAAATCAATCCAATTGTAGAGCCTGATGTCACAAATAATACTGTGTAAGCCATATGTCTCTAAAAATCACTGTATGGCATCCAGTGACATTACAATGTATGCTAAGCTACCTTACCTAAGCCCTATGACATCAAGCCTTCGCCGCGTTCCATTCAAAATCCTACTACAGGCTAGACAAGTGTTTCTCAACCGGGGTGCCTCGTCACCCTGGGGTGACGCGAGTGTTGTGTAGGGGTGATGCAAAACTTCCAGGTGGTCTTCCCTCGATGGCGATAATCTTGTTCCTCATTTCTCCCTTACAGCCATTTTTTCCCATTCTCGTTCCAAGAATTTATTTGCGGGATGTTATCTCTGATTTTGGAACTTATTAAGTACAATATTGTGTAGAAACAGACCTATTGTGTTTATTTTGTCCGAATACTAGCGGAAAATATTTGGGATGTTCGAACAAATTGAACATAATTGGTCTGTTTCAGCATAATATTGCTGTTACTACTTTGTTTTGATATAGAGTGCAACAGAGTAGCAACTTCTTCGGTCGAGTATATTCTCTGATTTTTCGATACGGGGGTATTTATTTCCACTTCAGCGCGTGGAGTTGTGTTATCCAGCATTGGAACGTTCTGCGTAGATTTTCTTCGTGAATCTGAACCAAGTGTTAAAAGTTGCAGTACAAGACAGTTCCAGCTTTATTTTGGCGATAAGTGGCTTTCTTTTTTTATCTTACTGAACGTCCGATTCTTAAGAGAATATATCTATTTCGCTGTGAATCAAAGTGGGTTTTCGAATTTTTTTAAGGTTAGGTTATTACATCTAATATGCTTTAATTAACTCCCTTTTCCAATGCGCTTCATTGTCTTGCTCGAGTCCCAGTGGTATACGTTCAATCTTATTTAACATATTTTTATGTATGCAGGTATGATAATGTTTTCCGTTACCAGTTTTGATTTTCAATCCTTCTTACACCTTCCAGAAGCAATCTCAAACTCAGAATTTATTTGAGGACATTAGAGTAAGTTTTTTGTCGGTAGTTAAAGTTTATAAATTCGTAGTATTTAATTTATTGATTTATTCATTGAGTATCCCTTTCCATTGTTTATTGCAGTTTTCTGAGAATTTTTAAGCTGGGGTATATTTTACTCTTATTAAAATGGACAAATTTGTAGTGAAGAAAACGAAATTAGATGAAACAGTGACGACAATACATTCAAATGTGTCTCCTAAGATATCTTCTAAAATCAAACGTAGACAATACAGTGACTCCTACCTAGGTTTGGGTTTTACCTGGTCCGGAGATGAGGATAATCCAATACATATGTGCATTATTTGCGGATACAAGTTATGCAATGACCCTATGGTTCCTAGCGTACTAAAGCGGCATTTCTTATCAAAACATGAGCACTTGTAAGGCAAAAGCATAGAATATTTTAAAAGAATTTTGGAAGATCAAAGTAAACAGTCAACAAGTTTTGTGAAAAGATTTTCAACTTCTGATAAAGCCCTGGAAGCAAGTTATATTGTGTCAGAGTTAATTGCGAAGCAAAAAAAGTCTCATAGAGTTGGAGATACTTTAATAATTCCTGCCCGTAAAGAAATTGTTAGAATTATGTTAGGTGATGATACTGCCAAAGAAATAGATAAAATACCTCTTTCTAATGATACAGTTAGGAGACGTATTAGTGATATGTCAAATGATATAGGAAAACGTCACAGAAATGGTAAGTGATAGACGTTTCGCTATTCAAGTCGACGAGTCTACTGACATAAGCGGTAAATGTCATGTACTGGCTTTTATTCGTTTTGTTAATGAAACTGAAATAATAGAACAATTTCTTTGCTGCCAAGAAATCCAGGGAAGTACAAAGGGACAAGACATTTTCGATGTAATTGATACATACATAAAAAATGTAATTTATATTGGATTTCATGCGCAGGAATTTGTACAGATGGTGCTCCAATTATGATAGGGACCCAGAAAGGATTCATTGCTCTTATTAAGAAAATTAATCCAAATATAAGAACCCATTGCTTTCTCCACAGAGAGGTGCTTGTTGCAAAAACATTAGGTTCAGAAGTAAAAACTGTTCTTAATGATGTCGTTCAGATGGTAAATTTTATCAAAGTCGGCCATTAAAATCATGTATTTTTACAAAATTATGTTAAGCAATGGAATCAAAACATGTAATGCTAATTTTTCATACAGAAATGAGATGGTTCTCAAGAAGTAAGGTTTTGATCCAATTTTATGAACTAAAAGGGAGTTGTTGACGTTTTTCACCCAGATAAACTGTTCAAATTTTATTGATAGGTTGAGCAGCAAGTCCGAGTGGCTTATCTTGCAGACATTTTTCAACAACTAAACAAACTTAATATGTCAATGCAAGGTCCAAATGAAAATCTTTTATCATCAACAGACAAAATGAATACATTTATTGGTAAATTGAAAATTTGGGAGGAACGACTTAAAAAAGGAGGCCTTGAAATGTTTCCCCTAACAGCAATCTCAAATGGCAAGGAAAAAGTAGTAATAGACCACTTGCAATCTTTGCAACTCAAAATAAAACATTATTTTCTCAATTTAGAAATTTCCAAATATGACTGGGTTAGAAATCCTTTTGCAGTAAATTCAAGTGCTAGTGGATTCAGCCTTCTGGAAGAGGAGGATTTTGTTGAAATCCAAAACGACAGAACATTGAAAATGCAATTTGAATCTCTGCCGTTAAATAATTTTTTGATCAAAATTTCAAAAGAATATCCAAGAATCTCAAAAAAAGCGATTGACATTTTATTAAATTTTCCACTTCTTATTTATGCGAACTCGGTTTTTCCACGCTTAGGTCTCTGAAAATTAACAAGAGAGAATGGCTTTTGTCTTTGGATAAAGAAATTAGAGTTTCTATTTCCTCAATCCATCCCAGAATCAGCGAAATTTGTAAAGAGCATCAGTCACAAATATCACATTAAAATAGTAGAACTTACCAATTCTTTGTTTAATAATATATAATAACTTTTGTTTATTATATAAATATACTTTTAATTTTTTATTTAAAGTTTGATTTCATAAATAGTAATGCTTAATATTAGACTATTTTTTCTTTGCTTATTGCACACGATATCTATACTCAAATACTTTAAATGTAACCTTTTGGTGTAGTGCTATGTTTTTCTTTGAGGATACTATTTTGCATTGACCTGATTAATAGTTTTTGAGTTAGAGCGCCCACAAAAATCTATCACATACAGACTGACACACACACAGACATCATCACAAAACTAGTCAAAACGTGTTCAGGGGACCTTAAAACATGCATTTCCGTTGAAATCTCGAGTTTGATTTTTTTTATGAAAACAATAATTTCTCTATACTTCATGTATGGAGAAAGTAATAATGCTATTCCATTTTTACTTTCTCCATATATAAGAAGTATAGAGAAAGTATTGTTTTCATAAAAAAATCAAACTCAAGATTTCAACGGAAATGCATGTTTTAAGGTCCCCTGAACACGTTCTGACTAGTTTCGCAATGATGTCTGTCTGTCGGTCTGTATGTGATAGATTTTTGTGGGCGCTCTAACTCAAAAACTATTAATCAGGTCAACGCAAAATTTTATATTTAACATTTTTTATAAAAGTTAGAAGATCTGATTAGTTTTTGGTAAAAATCAGTCGACCGGAAGTGGGTGTTTACTCTTGTCACTTATCCGTTATTTTGAAATATTTGATAAATGTAAAAATGTATTGGAATAAAAGTTGTAGGAAATTTCATTTTCTACAACCTTTGTTTGATACATTTTTCCATATAATGCATTGTTTAAGAGATATCTTATATTTTTAGCTGCCACCACCATGCCACCTATCGAAGACTATTGTTAACAATTGATGCTTAGTTACGTCTTAGTAACACTCCTTTTTCTTTTAATTGTCAACTGGAAGTAAATATTGACAACGATCCCAGAGCTAACAACATGTAATTTGCCATATAAATATGGAGAAAGTCATGTGTTGCCCACATCAGTTTATTTTCATTGTATTTTTATACCACCAGGGAACTATTACTGCCGCTGATTTATACAGCTGCTTATTTTATCTACTCTATTCCATGTGAATGTTATTTTTCACATTGATCAAAATTGCTCCAATGTTTTGATCGGAATTGCCCTGATTTTGGTGATTTTATTTTGTTGTCAGAACCGCTAGTGAGTCTGGTAGGTGGTGCCAACTGTAGCATGAAATATGAACTAGATGCTTGCCGCTACAAGTGTAGCATAACACAAGGTTGAAATACTTAATAATTTAACTGGTCGGCCTTATATTAGATCGTCAAATACAGTAAACCCTCGATTTAACGGACCTAGGTTAAATGGACTTCGGATTTGACGGACAAAATCATGTCAAATGCAATAATGGACACATCCCCAAACAACGGACCAAGTCCGTTGTTTGACGAAACAGTCCAGAGATTGTTCGCTGCTTAACTTCAAAATGGGTGTTCACTGTTATACACAACATGTTTTTTGCACAGGCTGTCTCATTGTTCTCCAAGCACATTCTTGTCGGGATTGACATCAGAATCTCGCCTTATAGTTGCGTCAAAATGACGGTTGAATGCGAGAGATCTAGAACAAGAATGCAAAGATGTGTTCTTCTTTCGCGTCAATCATAGCTTAAGCAAGATCACCTCTCTAGGTGGTCTTGGCTTAAGGCGGGCCTACAGCTGGCCTGAAGGTTAAAATTCTTGTAGTGACTACTGCAAAAATTGCGAATTACGATCACCTTTTATTCATAAAATATTTACAGGAGAGAAAAACTCAAAAGTTTGCGATATTAGTTTCAATTTGACCACAACAGTGCTGTTTCGAAGTCTCAAGATCGCAAGAACGTTCTTGGGGAACAAGGCCAATGAGAACGATCTTGAATAATGAGGCACAGTCGTAGTAGGCACTTCCATGGAAGGATAATTCTATCTTCGAAATGGCACGGCATGTAAGGGAAGCGATGTTTAGTAGTGGGCTTAAGCTGTGTTCACATTACCAGTAATGCAAACGGTATGATGCAATTGCAAGCAAATACTGCGGAATGCATTATGATTCAAAGTTGTTTTGGACCCTATCTAATCTGAAAAAAATCCAAAGCTGCTTGTGGGGTTCGAACCACCTTACCACATGTCGCGTAATACAAGTGATTTAGTCACCTCGGCCACCAGATCTGTAGTTGTTGGTGGTATAAGAGAACTTTATTTTAATGTGAATTTGTATTGATACTAGCATTCCTACATTTTTGAAGGGTTATTTCCACTAATAGTTGTAGGTTTTTATTTATCGTAATTTTTATTCATGGTAAGTTTTTATTTATCGTAAAAATTTTTATCTTTATTCATTGAAGATTATTCTAAAAACTGTTTTCCCTATGAGTTTCATTAAGAATTACGTCTGGAAAATCAAGGTACATGTAAGCTTTTGATGAATTTTATTATTATTACAAAATTCTTATTGCTCCTCTTATAATATTGCCTTATACATGCATTTTATTATGATTACATTATAATCACGTTCGTATTGTAATACTATTAATAATCATTAATGCGATCTTCTCGGAATAGTTCACATTGAAAATTCATTTGAACACTACTTTAGATGACTATATTTGTAGTTTGTGCCATGAACATAATTTTATTCTTAGGGACTGTTCACTTGGCTTATTTTTTACTTTGGATGAAATCTTTTCTAATTATAGACCTTTAAGACCAGTTGTTCTAGCATTTTTCTAAAAGCCCTCACATTTAAGTATCATATTCCTTTTTTCAGTATTTAAAATAGGTAATACTGTTGTAAAGGATGCTAATTTGAACAAATTTAAATAAAAATTTTTAGTGTTGTGTTGTAGCTTAGCAATTCTTCAGCTAACTATACTTATACAATTTATTATTTTTGTCATTTAAGTTAGGTGACTAAAATATGAAATATTCATGTTTCACTCCTACTAGTATCTAAAGCTGAATTACTCTGAACTAGCAATATATTTTCATTAATTTTAAGCAATAATAATAATAAATTGATTAATCCGGAGGGCAAGTCAAAAAATAAAAATAATATAAAAATACAGAAACATACATATAGAAGGACAAGAAATGGATTTAGAAAGCCAATCAATATATATAAATATAAGAACATAAGAAAATTAAATTACAGTTTACAAGAGTATATACGTTACAGCAAAATACGGTAATGACAAAAAATAATTATATAAGAGTCTAGTCTATTTAATATCATTATTTAGGTATTCACTATTTGAGTAAAATAATTTACTAAGTAATAAGGCTTTGAGTCTAGATTTAAATAATCCAGGCTCTTTAATATTCTTTAAATCTTCTGGGAGTTTGTTATATAGACGAAGACCAAGTGAATTAGGACTCCAAGGCTTTCGTCTCAAATTCTTCCATGAATAAGTTGGCTATCACTGGTGATAGGTGACCTCCTCCCAAAGGCTAAGGACCGATTACCACCACACTTGTACGAGGGGGTCTACCAGATCAAATGCACCTGCGGCAAATCGTACATCGGCCAAACGGGGAGATCTGTCAAGTGCAGATTAAAAGAGCATCGGAGGGCAGTGGAGAAAAAACAATTCCGCCTCTCGGCCGTATCAGAACATGTGTGTTCCGAGCCAGGACACACCATTGACTTCGATAACACCAAGGTTATCCATAGAGAGGGCCGATATTTCCCCAGGATAATACGGGAATCGATCGAGATTCTAAAACAACCGAGTAATTTCAATAGAGAGGATGGATACACTCTGTCTAACACATGGAAGAGGGTATTCCATAAACCAATAGGAACCATGAATGGAACAGCCAATCATAGCACATTCCATAAGCCAATAGGAACCATGAATGGAACAGCCAATCAGAGCACACCACACCCGACCGATGTGGGTATAAATAACGGCCAGATTTCTGCAAACGACCAGACCTTAGGATGCCACCTGGAACGGTGGCGAAACAGTCGTCACGACAAACATCAACACGCGGTAGAAACCCGGAAAACATGGAAGGAGTACGAAAACACCACGGAAGCCTTCATATTAACAGTAAGGTAAGAATATATACACAGGGTATAGGGAGAATATTAAGACTACTAAATAAAGGACGGCATGGACTTCTGTATGATTCATTAGCCATTAGACATAATACTTTTTTTTGTATCCTAAAAATTTTAATGGCAAGAGGGGATGACCCCCAAAAAATGATACTATAACTTATGTGAGAATAGAGTTTTCCATAGTAGAGACTTAAGAGCACCTCCATGCTGACTTTGTGCCTAATATGTTGCAATAAAAGCAGATTGAGCTAAGTTTATTCGCCAGGCTATTGATGTGGTTTTCTCATGTGATATGTTAATCAATTATTATGCCAAGAAAACTTGAACAATCGACAACCGGCATGGGTTTCCCTCCCATCTCCAGGACAGTATTTTCACAATATTTATTTACATGAGAGAATTGAATCACTTGTGATTTTTCTGCATTCAATTCGAGGAAATTATTTTGACACCACTGACTCAGTTGTTGAATAATTAAATTACTATTGCTTTTTAAATGGAGAGAGGTTTTTGCTGAGAGAAGGACATTTGTGTCATCAGCATATAAAATTACATTAGCACCTGGTATTTGATTAAAAATGTTAGGGAGGTCGTTTATGTACACCAAGAATGAAATAGGTCCAAGAACCGATCCCTGTGGAACCCCTATAATCACTATCCTCACAGGTGAAACATATTTCACTCCATTTAAGTTAATTACCGTATGCAATGGTCTACTGCCAAGATATGTTTTAATCCAGTTGTTGGCAATACCTCTTATTCCTAGCCTATCAAGTTTAATTAGTTCATGATTCACGTTATCAAAGGTTTTTGAGAAGTCAAAAAATAATCCAAGAGATTCCAATTTATTATCAAGTGCAGATAGAATGCAATTCACTGCATGAAAAATGGCAGTTGTTGTTGATTTATGCTGCCTAAAGCCATGTTGAAATGGAGACATTATTTTGAAAGATTCAAAGCATGCAATCAATCGTTTATAAAAAAACTATCTAAAAAATTTCAGCAAATTGGTTTAGGATTGAAATAGGATGATAGCAGTTAATGTCATGAATGTTTTCTTTCTTCTTATAAACAGTAACTAATTTGGAAGTTTTTAGGGGTGATGGAAAAATACCAAGCCTTAAAGATTCATTTATAAGTAATAGGAGGGGAGATTTTATTGCCTTGTAGCAGTAGCTTATAATGGAATTTGGTATCTCATCCAGACCTGAACAGTGTTTAGAGCCAGAATTTTTTACAATAGATTCAAGTTCCTTTTCATCAGTTGGGAAGAGAAACAGTGAATTGATAGAGTATGGTATATTTTTATAAGGATCAGCATTTAGTGAATGGGTAATGGGTGGTTTGATAAAATGATCTATGAATTTAGATGCCAAAATAGAAGGATCAGAAATAATCTCGTCTGTACTATCTTTAACTACAGGTATAGAGTGGTTTACACTTATGTTTTTGGATTAATTTATGATTTTCCATATTTCACCAGTTTTATTAACAGCGGTTATTGCATGTTCGCTTTGCCTCATTTATCATTTTACGATAATGCCTCTTAAGCATTCTGTATTCTATAAGTAACTCATCATTAACTGTTAGTTTGCAGAGGATGTATAATTCTTTAAGGTAGAATGAGAGTTGTCTAATTTCCTTAGTTATCCACTCATTGGATGGTGGTTTCTTATGGCCTTTTTTCTTGCAGATTGGAAATGCTAAATTAAAATAGAATATAAATTTATTATAAAAGTAATTGAATTTCCTCTCAAAATTTTCGTCATTGACTACACCTCTCCAATCTTCGGATTCTAACATGACAGCATATTAGTATCAGAAAATAAACGTTTGTGATAGATAACATCTTTAGGGGTGAATGGATAAGTCAGTATTTTCATTAATGAAACAAAAGATACTATCAAACTTCTTATATACCAAACATTCTTACGTTTGTCACTGAGTTCTCTACTTCTGTCTACCTTTCCCAAAACTGTAAAAAGATTAAAGTTTAAATAGAAATACCCACACATCACTCAAGAGCTGGTAGACACTTTGCAAATTTTTATGTCCATGCAAGCAGAAAGGTTATCAATTATATTATAGAGTTTATTCATATTAAAGTATTAACTATATAAAAGTTGGCTATAAAAATTTTTCTCATGTAGGTACAAGTGTGTTTTTGGAATCGAAAAATCGCATTCGCCATTTAACGGACATTTGTCTTTAACGGGCGACCCTTCCCCCCTATTAATCCGTTAAATCGAGGATTTACGGTATTATTCAGAAGCAATACCAAATAGCATGATACATACCTTGTTGTTGTAAATATGCCACTGGATGATGAAAACTGGCAATATTGGCTATAAACTTTAACAAGGTGATCACAAAGTCTTCTAACTCACTACTGATGGGAATCTGGTGTTCACATTATGAACTACAGTTACAGGACAGCCAACTGTCTTATTGCGATCAAAATTACCCTGTGATTGAAATAGCCCCGCTCTACCCTATACCATACCTATACATTTTGTTGCGATTTGAAATATGAAATAATTTGTTTTTTGTAAACATGGTAAATAAAGAAATAATTGTAATATAAACAACTTTCCATTTATTATAATTTCATTTCTAAACATATTCTGCGTACATGTCAAGAATACTGCATGTTTGAACTTATTTTCATAGCATGCACATAACACTCCATACCAAGCGTGCTGTTACACTCAGCATAATCATATCTTAAAAAGTTAAAATGAAGATATCTGTGAAAATCCAATGATGATGAGGAAAGCGATGACAATGGTTAATGGCAAAGGTATTTTTCTATTTCTTCTACAAAAGGATTGTTAAACCATTCTAAAAACAGTGCACTTGTAACCCAGGCTTTTTGGTTAGTTCTCGAAAACACCGGTAGACTGCATTCAATGTTTTTCTCTTTCATTGTTTGAGGGTGTAAAGCTCAGTATACAATCATGGGCTTCATCATGCAATCTCTCAAAGTGTTAGCACATTGGAGACTGTAAATTGGCCTTTGGCTGCTTTAAACCCAGGAGCCGATTTCTCTTCAACTGCCAAAAATGTTCTTGAAGCCCTTCTTTTCCAAAACAACACTCTCATCTCTCATCTGCGTTGAATACTTGCTGTTGTGTGTATCCATCGTCTTCAATGTATTTTTGCAGTTGTTTGGGAAAACTTGCTTCTGCTACATAGTCCAAGGATACCGAATCATCAATGGCAGCAGTAGTTGAAAAACCCACGAAACTGCGAAGCACGCAAATTTGGGGATTCTACTGTATACGATTGTACTAGGGTGAATTTGACGAAAAGCACTTCTGTGAAACCTGTGTACACCCCTACTTGCTATTTATTAAAATTGTATTGAAAGGAAAGTAGGCGGATTAATTCTTTCCAGAACTACTTGTTTATAAACACCTGGTTTTTTAGAGGGTTCTATTTTGTTCTTGGCGTGACTGGTTATGCTCACTAAATTACTCACCCATGCCAAAGACAAAATGCAACCCTCTAAAAATCTGGAATTTATAAAATTTTTTGTGATGACTGTGTGGCAGCTTATAAAGGCCAGAGCAGAGAGGAAGAACACAAAACAAAATTCAAGAACAAGGACCTATCCTTCCACTTTGCCAAAACATACACTGAACTAGCAGCACATCAGTTTCTTTTCCCCAAGATTCCCCATTTTGCCAACAAAGGAAGAAAAATGGGCGTTCGCAAAATAATCAAGATAATAGGCTGCGATGGAATTTTAACCAATGAATTTCTTTTTCCGAACCATTCACCTCTCCTTTCCATCCCCAAAACTCGGGAATAACCCTTTTCTCCCTCCTCTCAACCCACCTTGGGAATAACCCAATCCCCTCTCTTTTCCAAAACCTCCCACTACTCAGTGAACTGCCTGTATTGTTTTTCTTTTAGCACCCTCCCTGTTGCACTTTGCCAAAAACAATATTAGATCCCTCTTTCCACCCTTTCCCAGTCAATCCATCCACTCCAGGTCATTTACACGAACCCTTTCCTACACCAACCCCTCTCCCCGACCCCATGTCCTTCTCTCTCCCTTTTCTCAGTGTGTCACGAACACTTTGGTTGTATGTATTCCTTGTAGTCAGCTGGTAATGGCAATGGATTGCCTTTGTGAATGCGTTGAGGTTTATGGTAAGATATTTTGGCGGCTCCTTTTCACTCAGGGTCAAGACAGGAGCCACGTGTCCTACACCAAGGGGCAATTATCTCAGAAGCAAGGACAACTCTCCTTTTTCCATATTTTGCCAACATGGGACATATGTAGGTTGCATGTTTTTCGGTAGTTTACCGCGTTGATCGGCTGTTTCACAAGACGACACTTCGCCAGCGTTGCAGTCGGCTTCCTCAGGGCAGCTGAGTTGGTGATGCTAGGGAGTGCACTGTATTTATATTGTCCATGCCCAACCTGAGAGGGCTCCGATTGGATGGGACATTCGGTGGGTCCTGATTAGGTGGGGCATTCCTCAGCAGACAGATGGCCCTTCCAAGTGTTCGATAGAGTGTAGCCATCCTCTCTATTGAAATTGGCTGGATTTTTGGCTATCTCTATCGCTTCTCGAATTAACCGCGGATAATATTGGTTTTCTTTGGCAATGACTATTGTGTCTTGAATCTTGATCGTGTGTCCAGGTTCAGACCAGGCATGCTCTGCAATAGCAGAGAGTCGGGCATGTTTGTTCTTCAATGCTCTTTGGTGTTCCTTGAGCCGGCAACTGATGGATCTGCCCATTTGTCCTATGTAGGATTTTCCACAGCTGCATTGTACTTGTTACACCCCCTCGTATATCGTGTTTGGGAGTCTGTCTTTGGCTTTTGGTAAGAAGTCGCAGGTCTTTTTCATGCAGGTGAACCTCGTGACATTATGTTTAGAGAGGATCCTTGCTATCCTCTCTGTGGTACCGGCAATGCCTTCAGAGAACAATTAAATGGTATAAAGAGATCACATTCAAAATAATTCTGGGTACATGTATTGTGAATTCATGGGCGATATACAACAGCAATTGGCAGGATTGGAAATACATGGAGATTCTGAAATTCCGAGAAAAAATTATAGATGGCCTTTTAGAAGATCATGAAAATGAAGACATTGGAAGCAGTGACATTCCTCTGTCCCAGGACCATCCAGAAGACGAAAAGGAGCAAATCCATTCATCATATTGGTATGTACGAGGGGAAAGCAAGAGAAGTAAGAAAAAGGTGCTTGTCTTGTTATGGAAAAATAAAAGAGATAAAGGTGCAAAAGTAGCTAGGGTGAAAGCAAGACGAGTTTGTACCTTTTTTAAAGGCTATGTGTTTAGAATGCTTCAATGAAAATCATAAATAAGAAATCACAAGTCATTTTATCGGCTTCTATATTTTTGCCATTTTTTACTCTAATTTTATAATGATATATGTATTGAAAATGATTTTTTGTAAATGTTCCTTCACTTTACTTTTCAGTATAAATATATTTTAAGAAATACCATAAATACCCGCATATAATGTGCACCCTCGTATAACGCGCAGGGGGGTTTTCAGCCTCGTAATCTATGATTTTTCTATATACCCGCGTATAGCACGAATAGATTTTTTTAGCATTACCGTTCCAGAATAAAGTAGATTGTGTAACGTGTTCTAAGGCAATGATCGAATTATTGGTATTATGTATTGGTAACGTAACGAAAGTGCGAAGTGTAATTTTCGAATAATGTTCCAAAAGAACGTCAGCTAACTCAATCATTACATACTCTGTTTACAAGGTGATATTAGAATATACACAATAAATCGAATTATATTAATTTCATAGTATGGCATATGACATTATTTGAGATAATAAAGTGAAGGAACGACGATAATCCTGTTTTTTACATACGTTTTTGTCACGCTTGAGGTGGACGGGCTCGCCTAAACTTCAGTTTTACCCTTATTAGAACACTCTGGAGCACGTAAACACGATAGCAAATAACCATAATTAACTACAGACTCTAAGAATCAAGAATAAATCACGTATGAATGCTGAGAGAAAGGTAGAAACGATAACTTTGTTTAGTTCTACAAGAAGCATCAACTCCCAGCGTATTCAAAGGTATCAGCTGCCATTGTTTCTAATTATAAGTACCTAGTACCAGTACCTCACCACCAGGCCGGGTGCCAGTAATTACTGTGCCGAAATTGTGGAAATATGGGGTCAAATGAAAATAGGAAGATTATGTACCCTCGTATAACACGCATCCTAATTTTTAACTCAAATATTTTGGAAAAAAGAGTGCATTATACGCAGGTATTTACGGTATTTTATTTGTTTCATCATTAGGGGTAATTGTTAATGAATTTTTATATAAATGCCTTTTTCTAGCTTTGTAAAAATATTTAAGGCATTTTAATTTTTTAAAAATTCTGATTGTATTCACCTTGTATGACTAGGATTTTGTTTTACTCTGAAAATATTTTGATAGTTCTTTATGCCAATAGTAAACTAACATTCCTTTTGTTATGTTAACATTTTGTTAGGTATCATAATTATTTAAACTGATTATATCTATTATTTTTGACTGTAGTATTGCGTTCTATTTTGCAAAATGTGTTGGTGTTTTAATGTTTCATTATATTTTAGTAATTTTTATTGAAATTTTGTAAGATATTTTATTTTTGTGGAACTCGGATTAGAATTTCATTTTTTGATTGCTGTACTTTTACCCATTTTGCAAAATATTTGGATGTTTTTATGGTTGTCAATGTTTTCCTTTTGACGCGTTAAAATGTTGTAAGGGGCATTTGAGATTTTTTTACTATTATATTACTCTCTAATGTTAATATTACAGTAAAACCCCCAAATTCGGGGGGTTACGTTCCAGAAAACACCACAAATTTGGGATCCGCAAAAACGGAAGCAAAGGCCTTAGGAGGAAATGGAGGTTACCTTCTCGGCTTTCCATTATTTCAACAACAATAATTGATGAAATGGTAGGCTAAAAGTGGTTTAGAACCAATATAATATGTCACTTAAATCTGCCGTAGCTGTACAGCTAGTTTGTCGTTATAATTTTGCATAAACCATTATTATCAATAAATATACTGAAAAATATTTATTGAATCTCGTAAAAGGCAAAAAAATGCATACATTAAATTTGGTGTGTGGTACAAAACGAATCCCATGCTGAGCATGCCGTTACACTCAGCATAATCACACCTTAAAAAGTTAAAATGAAGATATTGAAGCCATCTGCGAAAAATCCAATGATGACGAGGAAAGTGGTGACAATGGTGGTTTTTTTTACTTCTACAAATTCGCCAAACATCTATTAGAACATGAACACAACAGCGACTTTATTCCTAAATCCTGCATTATGAAAGAAAGGCTTGATATTCTGGAACAATTTGAAATTATAGTGTATGGCTTAAAAATCTGTGAAGTTATAAATGATATTTTGTATCCTTTTCATTCTCCACTTCTCGACCTCCCATTAATCTAATTATTCCTCTCAATTATCCCCATAATCTTCTCATTATCCAACTTACTGGAATTCACTGAGCTCAACCGATTTCCCCCCTCCCCTTCCCACAAACATACGCTCCCTCCTTTCCTCCAATGATCGTTCGTTCCACAATTCCTTCCCCACCCACCCATTGTACCTATTACTATAAATTGCAATCGGCTTTGAGTTTACTTCACTTGATGATGTTGCATTGCAACAAACCTAGGTCATTTTGAATAAAATTTGTGGAATTACAATTAGTCTCTTTATTTTTACATTATGAAGAAGTTCCACCATGTGACGTCTGAAACCATTAACTTTTATTATAAGAATTGAACATTCCTACCAAATGTCAATCTTCTAGTTACTCAGAAAGTTTGTTAAAAATAGCATTACAGTTCCACTTTCCTGCCCACTGATGACAACGATGAAGTCATTCTTATATATTAGATTAGAAAATATTTTTAATATTTTTATAATGGTCAAAATTTTACTTCTGTTGTGTGAACATTTTACAATTAATTTTAATTTTATGGCTGTAATTATACTATTATTATTATCCGATTGTAACAGTTGATATTAATTTATGAAATATTGTGTTATTTTAAAATATTATAAATTTTCAATTTTGTTACGTCAAAAATTCATAACTTATTTTGATTTTTTTTATTTCTCTCGATATTTTTATTTTCTTACTGTATTTTGTCTTATTATAAAAATGTAAGTTAATATTCTTTTTATCATATTAAAAATAAATTCCTTTCAAAAACAATGTGCTATAGATACTGATTTTACGTACAACTTGAGTAAAAAATATTGCCTCTGTGCTCCATCGGTGGCACACACTTCGAAAAAATCGATTTCCCACAGCCGTACGTGTAATCTGGCAGTCATTCAGTTGTCTGTATAAACTGCAAAGGGATACAACCCAAAAAGGTCTCAGATCTTTCTATAGCATCAGTTCTTTCAAAAAGGTCTCGTGCACCACCAGTGGCGCACGACGTCGCAAATGTGTTAAGGAAGTGGTGTCCAACCTTTTTACTTGGTGGGCTGTATTCGTAGATGTGAGTGCTTTGGCAGGCCTTATTAGAAGTAACGAGTATTTTGGCATCTGGGTGAGAGCTGACGTGAAAATTGATGCTAGAGATCATATGTGATTTTTTAAATTAAAATAAAATACAAAATTGTCTGCGCTTAATATCTCAGACCACATCTTCATCAAAGCTTTGCAGGGCAGATGCAGCCCACAGACCATAGGCGGCACCCCTCTGGGTTAATGGATTCATGATTAGGGTGGCTTCCTTAAGAGGGGTTACAAACACTTAAAGTTTGGGAACCTCTGCCATAGATGACTCAGAAAGTCCAAATTTGCTGTGTACTTTGTCCACACTAAAGAAGCATGCCTTTGACAATTTCTTTGTTTCAGTTTGGCCAACTATTAACACATAAAGTATAGCAACTTTTAGGGATCAGCAATCCATTTCTCGATGGCTGATAAATCAAAGAGAAGATGTGCTGGCATACTTACCCAAAGTTTTCTATGGCGCCCTGGAACAGTCAATGCATTTATGCCCTCCCCTCATGAGAATTTTCCCAGAAATAAAGTAACCTAGGTAGCGTTAATACAGATTCATTATTTATCAAAATAAATTAATAAATTTTAACAATCACAAAAATTATTGCAATAACTTACGAGTATATAAAGAATAATTTTAATCTCAAAATTTTTTGCAATAAACTGTGAGTATATAAAGAATAATTTTAATCATAATGTATTGCAATAAGTTACGAGCATATAAAAAATTATTTTAATAGCAAAAATATTGCAACAACTTGTGAGTATATAAAGAATAATTTTAATCATAATGTATTGCAATAAGTTACGAGTATATAAAAAATTATTTTAATCACAAAAATTATTGCAATCAAATATGAATACATATTAAAAATTAATTTTTCTGCTCTTCATTGTCGCAAATCAATCGATAACTTTGTTGGAATCCGTTGCCTCTAAAGTTTCCTTTTCTATGCTAAGAATAACAAGATCACTCAGACAATCTTGTCCCATTGATGCTCTTAGATAAGAAAGGTTTAGCTTTAGTTTACTGAAAGAGCGCTCACAACCAGTAATTGACACTGAAATTGTTAGAAGGATTTGCAATCCAATTCGCAAATTTGGAAACACATCTTCACCGCATGAAATAATGAACGAAAGAAGGTCCAGAGGAGTCTTTGGAAAAATATCACCGCAAGTATGAAGCAACATCTTGCAGTCGCAAATCTCATTATAAAGCTCCTTGCCAGCAACATCAGTTTTGTAAAACTGTCCAAAAGTGTTACAATTTTTATAGAGAGCACTCATATTCTCTTCGTTGAGAAGACTTTTGACATCCAGGAGAAATCCCAATTTTGAATTTATTTCTTTAAGTTGAGTGAAACGTGTATTTAGTTCCTGCTGAAGTTGATCAAGAACACACTTCATAACATGCAAAATTTCTTCTTCCGCTGAGAGTTCTGCATCTCTTGCAAATTCTCCAGGCATCTGTCGCCGTCTTCTTATGCATCTTTCAAGTTCTATCCCTCATTTTCCACAAATCTCCTTGCCAAATTTAATTGCATCTTGACATAGATCTTCTCGCATTTTGTTAAGTTCAATTGCTAGAGACTCCAGATCACAAGATGCATCCCAGAAGTTCATTGTATGATCCTGCATTCGTCTTTGTACACGATCAAATCTTCCCAGGATGTTATGCCAAAACTGGATCAAATAATAATAATAAAATTCAAAATATTTTGAGGAGATTTTCTGCCTCACCCCTGGTCTCATGAGTAATATTCGGATCATCTGACATTTTTTCTAACAGATCCACCAGTTCATTGAGTCCATCGAAAATGGTGCTAACAGCTACAGTCCTCACACTGCATCGAGTTTTCGATTCATTTTACTGTTTTCTTTATTGTGCTCTTTAACTTTTCCCATCAAATGGTCAAATGAGAAAAGAAGAGGTAAATACTTTCTACTATTCCGGAAAATGTAACGATGAGTGGATCTTGTTTGGCTGAATTAACACCTACCAAATTCAAACTGATTGTCCCATTTGACAAATAATGCTAGATGATTTCTGTCACAGATCCTTTGTTGAATGCCAGATATATATATCTGCTCATTACAGCCGCATTATCATAACATTGAGACCTACAATTGGCTAAAGGTAACTTGTCGGATATCAGTTTTTCCAAGATGTCCTTTTCAATACTGGCGGCATCTTTAGCACGCAACTCCATATATCCAAGAAATGATTCTTTGACTTTCGTGTTCATAAAATCGATATCCACATATCTGATGACCACAGACAACTGCCCCCGATGTGCGAGATCAGGAGTCGAGTCGAGTAAAAGGCCATAATATTTATTTTTTCTTATATCACTCAGCAATTTGTTCCTTACAGTAGAAGCAAGAAGATGAATAAATTCATTTTGAATTTTCGGTGATAGGTAAGACAGATTGTGGGTTTTGTTTGACATGTGGTGTTCTAAAAGTGGATCATACCAAGCTACAAGTTTGAGAAGAGATGCAAAATTCCCCACATTAATCCCATCATCAAGAACAATTTTTTCTACATGGCCACGCAATGCCAAATTTTGAGTGGCAAGAAACTTTACACAGGCAAGCAGTCGTTCTAGTACATCTCGCCATCGTTGTTTTTCAGATTGAATTTTGGCTTCTATTTCAGCATCGATTCCTTTTCCTTTATTTATCCTTCGCTGTTTCTTTCCAGGTGGTAAATGCTTTTCGCTGTTTTCGTGAGTTGTCAATTTCTCGGGTTTTTTCCTGTTACTAAATCCGGTAGCCCCAAAGGATGATCGAGAATTGGGTGTCGATGAAGGAAGCAACAAACAGCAGAAACAATAAGCGGCTTTCTTCGATGGTGAATAAAGTAGCCATGATCGAGCTACTTCATTTCCTTCTTGATTAGCAAGTCTTCGCCGAAACCATGACGTCGTCATTGAACGTCCACCTGATTTTGTAAATGGCCCAAATTTGTTCTGAAAATTTTCCAATCCACAAGTTACCATTTCATTTCGAAGCTGTTGTGATATTTCTGGTAACCGAGACGTCTTATCGAATTCTAAATACCCAGCGTCATTAAACTTGAATGCATCAGGAATTGCATCGGACACATTTGATTCCTCTCTTTCATCAATTTCTTTACAATTTTCTGTGTATTTAACTTGATGAATACTCTCCTGTATAAGTGCGAGCTCAACGTCATCGGTACTTGCTTCCTCAGTAATTTCTGAGTGAATGTCTTCATCGCCTTCTTTTTGACAGTCATCTTCTTCATTAAATTCGACGTTCTCCTTTTCTAAAATATCTGACTGATAGTTACCATGTTCTGTCTCTGAATCTTCTTCCTCTTTAACTTCAGTTTGTATTTTTTTAAAAACTCTTGCATTAATTTTTTAGACTTCTCCTTGTTTCTTCTTGAAGCTCTCTTTGTCTCTTCCGACACTGACCACCACTAAGTTTCCTTCCTGACATGGCACCACCCTACATATTAAAATTATATTCATATTAAATTCCAACATTGTTGGATTGAGGGTTGAAAACAAAGAAAATACACTAACTATATAAAATTGATTGTACACCTCTTCCTATTAGCATACCATTAACAGTTAAAAATATACAAAATTCACGCCTTTGAAAATAAACAGGGTGGCCACTGGAATTGTTTCAAAATTACTTGACTTTCCCTGACCAAAATCTGCATTTTTCCCTACCAGTCCCTACGAATGAACTACAGTTAAATTGAAATGGTAATACCAAAAAATATGTGATAAAAAACAGCTCAACAGATATATGTAAACCAGTGGTTCCCATATATATTGCATGCTGAATGGTTTTTGTTCCTCTTAACCCTTCCAGAGCAGCTTATTTTTTATCTGTAAGTGGAATTCATTATGAAATGTCAAATTAATAATTATCAATAAATAATTACAATGGTAGATTTCTGCAACCTGCATGAAATACAGCACCATAAATACGATATCACGTATATATTCGGATTCTGCTTGAAGGGAAAATTCCGCTAGTGTATATATATGGATACCGCTCGGAAAGGGTTAAGGCAGGAGAAAAGTATTTTCACTCTAAGGTTTCTTAGGATAAACAAAAATTACAGAACTTTGATTGTTCTTCAATTCCACGAAATGATAACCATCAAATATTACTCTAAATGCTTCATATTTATGATAGATATAAAAAATAGTAAGCTCTAATAAACGACAACTATCAGCAGAAGCAGATCTACCTTCCCTACCAAACTGCTAGCAATGACTGACGAAAATTTTGTCGAAAATGATGCACAACCATTGGTTGTAAATTCATACTCCATTTACAAAAAAACTCCATTACGATTTAATTACCTATGCATGTTTACTGATCTGGAGTGAAAACTGTTGTATCGACAGTTGCTTTTGGCAGCAATAGTTAATAAATTATCAATAAAGCTAAGACACTGAGTTTGTTATTCATGGCCAACCCTTGTGTATTTTTTATTTGATCATATGGTATAATACACTTTTATTACTGTTTTTAATGCTCCACAGTCTTCACAAAAAAGTAATTTATTACTGTAAGTTGATACCTGCTACCAACTCCCTTCAAATGAAGTCGGATGTCTCGGATGTAACACACAGGTTTAAACGTGTCGCAGCGCACTAGTTACTAAACAGTTGGCTATAACTTTCAATCTTGACCAGTCATTCGGGGTGATCTTCTTCAAAGGAAGTACCATGGGAACAGGACAGAAAAATTAATTGAATTAAATCTTACAAATGGTATCTGAGTGGTTACATACATAAAACAAATAGTTGCTTACCTGCTAACTTTGATAATAATGAACAAAACAAAATCAGTAACAGTAATACATTAATTTTAACAAAATATCGTCACACTAACACAATATATAACTTCACTGGTATCATACCTATAAGTGTAAAGCTATTTCCCGGTGCCTCGCTTTTGCAGGGAATGCTTTGAAAGGAAAGGTGGATGTGCGTGTGTTACGTTTAGTGGTGGGAGTGCACAGTATGCACTGCTCCGGTTGGATGAGTCCATTCTCGAGGCGGGAACACCCATAGGGGAAGCCGTGTTTAGCTGTGGGTAATAGATGCATGAGCTATTCTCTGAAGGGGAGGAAAGTAAAGGAGGGCTGCCACCACGAAACGTACTAGCCCCTTTGACGAGACGATTTGCGTGGCGGGGTTGGATGTGCACGCAACTCCCTCTCTATATCCACGGCATGTCTTGCTGCACAATTCACTATAATATTCTGGGTTTGTTGATATCTACTTATACAAGTAAATTTTGGAATTTAGAAGTCTTTTCCATTTTTTTTAGTTGGACGCCTGGTACCCTTCTGGCACCCCCTAAGATCGGCGCCCGGGGACATATGTCCCCCCCTTTGCCCCTCCCCCTCGCTATGCCACTGACTGACTTTCATTTGTCAATTTTCAAAGTTTCGTCATCTTCTCAGATTAAGGTTGGCCTTGTACTGCTGTTTTTTTAATCTACCTGTAAAGGCTCCTGCCATTTATTATTTTCACTTTGTTTCCCTAAAGTCAGGGCCTGCTTGATTATTAAGCAGATGTGGCCTAGCATTATCCATATTTTAAAGTTTTAATCTGGGATTCCAAATGGAATTTTGTTTGTTTCTGGGTATTTATTTTAAATATGGGTATAAGGATGGCCCCTTAATGCTATTCCATTTTTGTTCATTTTCATTTTGAACTTGAGCATGATAACTTTTCATTTCTCTTGTCACTTTTTAATTAAAGATATGCATCGAGGGAATGGCAAATTGTCACCTAACTCATTCAAGAAATCGTCTACTTTGCAACAAGTACCAGTCACACCAAAGAGTAAGCAAGTCATCTCCCAGTTGGTGCAGTCACCTGATGCTCAAACACCTTCCAGGAAACCCTCACTCCAAAGGATGCATCACAAAATCCCCCATAGGTATGTGTAACGTATAAAATACAGGCATTATTAATTTCTCCTCACATAGTAGTATAGAGTTAGTATTGTTTTAACCCCTTAAGTGGGCTAAGTGCATATTTATGCGCATCAAAGTGGCTTGTCAGATGGGGAGTGCACATATATGCACGCTACAAAAAAATCATTCCTCTGTGAGTTAAGCACAAATATGTGCTCCTCCTCTGTTATGCTAGGAGGAAGTGTGCTGCCATCTAGTGATTTTCCTTCAACATGGTGGTCACTCTCGGAGACTCAGTGTATGCATTCCAAAAAGAGACGTTTTGTCGATGTTTTGGTACAGTTTACAAGCAATAAAACCCGTAATGATACTTTTGGCTTAAGCTTCCATTTGATGAGTTCAGAGCTAGGATGTGAGTACTTTGACCTAGTGAGAAAGCCTGATTAGTCCGAAATAGGTTTTACACTATTCTTCATCTATGTTTACAAAAAATAATTTTCTCGGGCAATGTTTTTTTTCGTGCTGCAACTTTGCTAATTATGCGGTTGAACTTTTGTTTATACAGATAATTTTAGGAACAAGAAAGCTTTGAAAAAATTCGTCAGAGGCATTTCATATTGGTGCTAAATTATCCTAAGGTTACAGGTTAGGGTATTTTAACCTGGGATGTAACTTACATTAGTTTAATTGCTGCAGGGGTAGGATAGGCAATCTCACACTACAAGACAATGGTTTACAATATGTCGAATTTATCCAAACAATCGCAACTATATTGCTATTAACAACGTTAAATATGCACTCAAAAGATCCAGCAAGACAAAAAAATTTATGAGGAAATAGAATGGGAATAGTGAACGAAAATACATGATGAAAATTTAAACCACTTTCAAATTGATAATACAGTTGTTAATTTTTCAACAGAATCAATTCCATGATTTCCATATCATATAAATTTATGTTTTTGATGATATATCCGAATTTTACATCGTAATTTAGTCACATAGAAAAGCCCCACCTGGTGAGCAATTTGTAAAGATTTTACGCCCACTTAAGGGGTTAATAGAAAAAAACCTGAATTTGAGGTTTCAACGGAAATACGTTTTCAGTTCTCTGATTATGTTTTCGCTTGTCTGATTATGTTTTCACTAATTTCTTGATGATGTCTGTGTCTGATAGAAATTTTGTGGACACTAACTCAAAAACTAATTATCAGATCTGCACAAAACTTTATATTTAATAGTTTTATTATAAAGTCAAGGTCTAAAAAGGTTTTTGCTGATATTAGTCAACCAGAAGTGTTGTCATTTTTCCGTTTTTACCAAATAATTCCTTTAAGGATTCATTAATGCAAATATTTGTCATTATCAAAGTTGTAGACCAGTGGTTCTTAACTCTCTGAGCGATAGGTTTTTTCTCCTATCTGTAAGTGACAGCATTGGTTTTTCTGGATTTCGTTAGCATTTCTTATTCTGTGACTTACGAAAATGTAGAAATTTTATTTGAACTAAATTATTTATTTTCCAAATTTAACACATTTAAATATAATTATATTAAATATTATCATAATTGTGTTGCATAACTGATAATTACATTACATTGTACCAGAGATGCACGATTCAAATGTTGACACGGACCAAAGTCGACCTTGATTGAACCTAGGCGGGCCACATTATGCAAGTATTGTACATAAAAAATTTACGTACACTATCGTAGATTCAGTAATTACCATAACAACTTTTACATGCAATTTTTATGTGACAAAAATGAGGTGACAAACAAATATCATTTACCGTATTTGTCCGAATATAGTCCCTCCCTGAATATGAGAAAATTTAAACCATGCCCCGAATTTATCAAATACACTGTCGGCGCTTCCTCACCCCCTCAGTGCTCGGATCCTCCCCTACTCCTGCACCTGTTCAGGGTTGCCATTCCATCGAAAGAGACGGAAAATGGGCCTACATTTAAAGAGGCAAGTGAGTATCGATAACAGCTTTTCAGACCAGAAGAAAAGGATCGGCAATAGGTATGGAAGGCGGGAGGAAGAGAGGAATGTTACCCGAGGCCGGCATTTGCCTGCTCTTAGAGAAAGATGCCAAGGGAGGGGAGTACGTTCCCATCTGACAGACGGCGCACTTACGGTTTCTCCTAAGAATATCCCAGGCCAGCCGCCTCGTTTGTTTCAACCTCAGTGGTTATTCAGGAGTTTATTAAGGCAGAATGGGATAGCATAAGCACTGGATTATGCGGGATCGTTCTTAAATCCATGCCGAAGAGATTGGAACTAGTTATCCAGAACAGAGGAGGGTGGATTTATTATTAATTAAAGATATAATATTAGATTTATAATTTTATTTGTATTTCATTCGCATTACATGGGCAAAGGTTTCATTGATGATTATAAATAGCATTTAGCATTCTAATATAGGGCAATACCGTTACAACACTAATATTTTAGTCTTAAATATGTGTTAAGTTTATTGACTTGAATATAAAATTTTAAATATGGAAATCCGAATTTTCATACATGATCATCAAAAACGAAAAATGTGCTGAATACTTTGAAATCTTAAAAGCGTTCCTGATCTGCAGCATATATTTAGAAGTGTCTGTAAATTAGTGTTCTAAATGAGAAGCACATATTTAAGGTGGATCCGTAAACTCTGAACAAAAAAAAAAACAAAAATTAAAGAGTGACTACACTTCATTATTTTTTACCAAATTATTTCATTATAACGTTAAACGTAATGGGAAACGAAATGTAGATTTTAGCGTAACGAAAAACGATATAACTTTTTTGCCTGTAATGAAAAATGTAACGAATCGTTTTTTTTTTGTTTGCCAGAACTGGTCCTAGCTGACAAAGGCACTTGTTTACTAAATCACAGGTTTTCATTTACTGAAACATGGATAGTTATGTAACCATAATATGGAGACAACATAATAACAACACTCGGAACCTGTTATCTGCTTTCTGAGTCGTTAGATGGGTACACGATGTCACTAAGGTCATTAGAGTGGCATCAGAACAGCAATGCAGCAATATATCACTAAGGAAGCATTTCCGACCTCATGATCGTAGGAACTTTTTTATTGTTTTGGTCTCCCAAACACCTCCAAAGTTTCCAATGAGACTTATTACTCATCCTGTGTAAACTCACACAGTATAACTCGGCACACTTGGTAACCTATGTCATAAGAAATTGGTTACTATATATTACTAATAATTTTATTAATAGTGAAGTAGAAACTACAGCGAAGATAAAATAAAGAAATGAATCGATGTCTATGACATAAAATAATAAATAAAGTGTCGCACAAAGGTAGAGGGAGAGGAAAAAATAAATAAACGGAAGGTTAGATAAAAATAAATTAACACAGTTTTCAGGAAGACCAGGAGCCCACTTCAGACACACATGGAAATTACGCGTCTTCCGACTTTTAACACAGCTCGTGGATGCAAACACAAACATGTGACTGACAAACACATGATTGAAAAATAAAAACTGGGGAAAGAATGAAAATAAGAAATAAAATTAAATAATATAAACAAAAGAGAGGAATAGCAGCAAACACTAAGTATTGCACGTTTTAAACGTTTAGATGTTTCAAGAGCCAATTGTAATTTCAATCTTGAATGTTTTGCACAATGATTTTGCCTTAGTAGTAGGATGCGCTTCGATATTTTGCTATCCATAGCAACAAATTACAATTTTGTTGATTGTTTTTTAATGTGTAAAGTGATGAAAAGTATTTTTAATTGTGAAAATTTTTCAAAATGTTCAAAAATTATTCAGGAATTTAAATGCTGATAGTCTTGAGAAAGAGCAGCTTATAAGTACTATTCAATTCTATTTATATTAATTAATTAATTCTGTAATTGCTTCGAGACTTGTATAGCTAAATGAGCCCTGCGTGAACTCTGCAGTTGTATTAATTAAGCTGTTGTAGTGTGCTTCACACGTTGCACGTATAGATACCCTTAATGATAGTACACTCAGAAACATTAATGAATATGTATTTGTTATACATTTGGATATGCCTAAAACTACATTTAACGTTCTGGAACATACAATTATGAGAATGTTATATTTTTTAGTGTGTATAAAATGTTTCATTAAAATAAATTTAAAAATTTTATATCTTGTTTTAGTTAAAGAATTTCAAAAGCAACCTTTGTATATTCTTTCAAAAATTAAGAAAGCAGACCAAACCCCAACATTCTTTGAAATTTCTTATTGGCATTATTGTTTACTGAAAAAGCATTATTTCTTGTATGACAGAGAGACAACTGTCAAAATGTAATGGCCAAGGGCGATGAATAGTGTATTTCAGTATAAGTATTTGATAACTAATGTAATATTGTACCCTAAATTCCCAATTATAATGCGCACGTTATACAAGATTTTTTTGTAAAATTATTGGAATTATTTAGTTATTATTAATTAACATAACCATAAAATTTTTTCTGATTCACTGTTACAATTTATATAGTAATCATTCAAGTTCTAAACCAATAAGTCCAGTAAATTTTCAAGCGAAAAATTATCGCTTTCATCAGATGATGAATCACACATCCCCCCATCAACATCAGGGCATACCCTTAAACCATTAATTATACATTCACGGGTTACATCGGCCCAATTTTCCACAATCCATTTACAAATTTCAGCATAAGAAGCTCGTTGCATCCTTCCAGACTTGGTATAGGAGTGGAAACCATCTACCATCCATCTTTCCTAGTGCCTCCATATTTTCGGTTTGAATGATCTATTTACGGAGAGCTTTTTTGTTAGACCTGCTGGAATAACTGCAATCTTGGACTGTTTTTCAATAATATTTTCCAATCATTTGCTATATGCGGCCTAGCTGAATCCAATACAAGCAGCGATTTTGGTTTAAAAATGAGCACTTCCTTTTTCCCCATACCTCAGTTAACCACATTCGCAGCATGTCGCAATTCATCCAGCCTTTTGGGTTTACACACACAACAATACCTTTAGGAAATTTCTCTTTAGGAATGGTTTTCCTCTTGAAAATTACCATTGGGGGAAGCTTTTCTCCATCAGCCATCACTGTTAGCACAGCAGTAAAGCAGCATTTTTCAGCTCCAGCAGTGCATATTTTTGTGTCTTGGGTGCCTTGAACGTCAACTGTAAATTTTGATGGCATGTCGAAACTCATAGGTACCTCAGCCATGTTCCCTATCTGACTTGGTTCAACGCCCTTCTTTTCCTGCCCAACAAACAAATTAAACTCTTCCACTTGCACCTGCCAATCTTCTGGTACCTTCTGTCCTGCAGAAATAATTACTCGTACTGTTAAACTATTTCGCTTCATAAAACGATAACACCAGCAATTACTGCCTTTAAAATTGTCAATATTTTTCTCGCGAGCTTTGCATTTAAGTGACACAGTTGAAACTCCTCTTCTTTCACTCCTTTGCGCACATACCCAGTCCTTCAATTCTTGCTTCAGATCCCTTTTCGCCACAGGCACAACACTCAACGAATTCTTTCGGGACTGCCACTTGCGATTGCTGGATTCGCCCACTTCGAAGAAACAGGCCAACGACCCTCGGCATAATTCACAATATCTAACTTTTTCTGCGCTCTGCAAGATTTCCTGCTTTTTGGCATTTTTAAATAGAGCTATGCTCCAACGGTGGGTCTACAATTTAAAAAATAAAAACATTATTAATATTTAATTCATTAGGTTCAATAACTGTGCATTACCAAATCAAGTAATACCACACGGAAACCGTACCGTTTCTTGTTCAGGATAAACAAAAATTAAATACATAACACTCTATAAATGACAAAGTCAACAAGTTTTAGTAAAAATAATGTAATGTTTTTAAGGAAAACAACAAATCTTTGAAAATAACTCACCTGGTTTCTGTCAAAGAGGATCGAAACTCCGTACTTTCAGCACCGTACCTCATTGATCACAACGTTACAGCCAGACTGCAAACCACAAATGAATGGGCGATGCAAATTACGGGTCGTCTCTCTGTCTGTGAGTCATCAACAGGCATGTGTCCCCTCCACATTCGTTCCCACACTCAGATTCTCTGGCTGTTTACACTAGCTTTCTCTTGCCCCCTGCCATACCACCCTTGAGGTCTGGTCCCTCTTTTGTTTTGTGCACCTCTACCCACCCCCACCATTCCAACACATCCCATGACGCCCTCGCCACTTCCTTGCACCTCACTCCCCAACCAGTTTTCTTTGACCCTCGAGTGGTGATTGTTTCGGAAATAAGAATGGGAAAAATCGGTATCAAGGGGTTTTCCCAAATGTTCTCCTTCGCACAGGAGAGTTGAGGAAGGGCGCTAAAAGGGTAGCATTCTTAAAAAAACGCTAATCTCAACAATCCCGTGTTCTGCGGATGTCCTGCGCGTAATACACAAGTGCGTGTTATACTAGAAATTTTGGACATATGCGGAAAACAGCCGAAGGTTGACCTGTGTGTTATGCATGAGTGCGCGTTATACCTGGGAATTTAGGGTAATTGTAACAACTTCAATTGGATAAATTGGATTTTTTATTTAAAAAAACGTTTGTTTCATAAAATGGGGTGCACGATTCTTCGGGGGCGCATGATACTCCGATAAATACAGTGTGTGTGTATGTATATGTGTGTGTGTGTGTGTATGTACACACGCAATACATAATATTATTTTAAAGTCTAAGTTTAACACGGTTATCATAATTCATGAACAAACAATTCAAAAAATATATTTGCCTCGGATATCACCAATAGCCACAACTAGGTTAAAGAAAACCACAGGTACCTGAGGCAAGTATATTTTTAAAATTGTTTGTTCTTGAATTTTTTTCAGCCATAAGACAAGCTCGATGCTTCCCTGTTGAATTAACAGTTATCATATATAATTTTTTTTAGATTTGAAATGAAAATGAACATGCGTCCTGTGAAATGTGCTGCTTGTTTGGATAGCGTTCATTTTGGACGACATGCTGCAGTGTGTCAGGAATGCTCCATGATAGCTCACCCAAAGGTATTGTATGAACATATTTCACTTGGGAAGGCTCTACTTTGTGGAGAGATTCCATATGTATTAATTCTCGTTTTGTTTGGCTTTATGGACTGTGGCATAGTTATCGTGGTTGTAATTTCAGGAAAAAAGATATTGTTATGTCGGCTTCTGCCCAGTTCGTTTATGATAGCAATAGGCACTCTTGCTTCTCCCCTGCAGGTTTTATTTTGAAGAATTTTATGGGTGAAGAGTGATGATGTTTTGGGATAAATCAGAGGAAAGAGACGTGGTTATATACAGTAAAACCTCTATCTTACAAACCTCCCTATAACGAGAACCTCTGTATAATGAGCTCGGATCTCGGTCCCGCCCCCGGAACATGTAAAATGCATAGAAGAAACCTCCCTATAACAAACCTCCGTAACTACAAAACTCCCGCAGAGCGAAGGCTGAACCTGGTCCCGAAAATTTAATCCACCTCTGTACAACGAAATTTCGACGAAAACAAAATCGTAAACATTGGCTGTCGCTGAATCGTCTTGGCTCAAAAACAGCGTCACCCTAATGCCTCATGCCTATCTCTCCACTGCTGCTGAATCACCATCCCTAGTTGGGAACGGCCGAATGAGAGAATGGTTCATGCTCGCCAATTACTCTAAGTTATCGCCATCGCAAAGTGCAGTCGTTGGATTATTATCGTACTTAAAATGCTCATCTGAATCTATCACCATTGCTTATGTGTAAAGTTCTTCTCGGCTCTTTTCACTCAAATGAAAAACAATTGTCTTAACTGGGAGAATTAGAACGAGGTCTATGGACGTGATATCGTAAGAAAAAATATGGGGAATGAACGAAATCGATACATCAGAACAAAGTGCTATATACATCGCTTCTGTGTAGGGGTATCTCAATGTTGACTTTTTCTGAGCTGCTGCACTCACTATTTACAAAACTGCTGACTTATAGACTGCTCACAGATTTCGTGATACAAAGGGGAGGGTGGAGTTGGAAAGTGTTACTTTGTGCTACAGTAGGTAACAGGGTTGCCAAACATCGATATATTTACTGACAGTCCGTAAAAAAGAGCAAAAATTGAACGTCCGTAAAAATATTTAGATGTCCATTAAAATGCAAAGGAATTTCCAGAGGTTTAAAGCAGTGGTTGTCAACCTTTTTAGTCGGCGTACCCCTTAAAATATTTTTGACGAAATTCATGTCCTCTGGTATATTTTCAAGTTAACAAACTCGGTTATTATTGGGTAAAGTCTACAAATATATATGTACTTTCTAATGATATGATTTATGTATATTTTATCCGTGATATAATTATTAGATGTTGTTTCGCTATTTTTTTTACATTAGATATCCTTAATACTGTATCTCTTTGAAAGATCTTGCATATGCATATTCAAGATGGCCGACGGCACATTTTCTTCTCTTTGTCACTCCTGCAACCAATCTCTTTCCTCCTCCAAATATTTATTTTGCGGTGGTACATGTAACTCCGTTTTTCATAAAAAATGTATTGGACTCACGGACATTGAATTCAAAGTCGTTAAAAGTCATAGAGCAATAATATGGAAGTGCGACATATGCATCATAAACAAGACGTCTAGTGATGGTGTCCACGCTTCTACGGCATATATTCTTAGTGCCCTGGCTGAAATAAATTTGCGACTATCTTTGGTTGAAAGCAAGCAGGCTTCTTCAATCGAACATTCTCCTGCAGAAAACATCACTTCTTTCGCTAATGTGGTGAAGAATCCAAATCATGAATCCCAGAAAAGGAAGCTGCCCAGTACAATACCTGACGACGAGAGACCAGTTACTCGCCAGACTAAGAAGCTACAACAAACAGCACCATCCACATCATCGAACTCATCTAGCCCTAACAGTCCCACGGAGGATTCTCAGGAAAGTAAATCTCCCGATATTGACTCGAATTCTCTTGATTGCAACAATGCCGATCCCTTTATCCCTGTGACTCGCAAACGTAGACCCAAACGCAAAGTTATTGTTGGTACAGGAAACAACTCCTCGCCATTAATCGGTGCCAACCCATAGATTCACCTACATGTGTGGCGTCTTGACATTAACACAATGGTGAATGATGTGATTCTCTATGTCGAAAATACTGTAGGCGGTAAAGTGGAAGTAACGAAGCTAAACGCCAAAGGTGAATACAGTTCTTTCAGGGTGTCCTCCGATTTAAAGAACCTCGAAAAGCTTACCAATCCCTCGAACTGGCCGTGTAATACGGTGGCTAACAAATTTTAATTTCCTAAAAGTAGTAGTGGAAGTTCTTTTTTAGTGACAAAGTAGGTAGGCCAGTTCCTACCACAAATAGTGATATTATTGGTGTAATGAATGTAGATGAAATGGTGCTAATGCATCTTAATGTGCAATGTTTGAGAAAAAAATTGCTCAAATTAGAAGTGCTCTCTAACTTGTATAGAGTGAATTTAATCTGTGTTTGTGAACATCGGCTAAAATTTGACGAGTTACGCGCTATTCATCTTCCCGACTATAATGTGGCTGACTCCTTTTCCAGATCTCTTCATAAAAATGGTGGTGTCCTGATATTTGTGCAGCAAACCCTAACTTTTGAGAATGTTAACTCTCTGTTCACTGATCTTATTGTGGAAATGGTATTTGAGTGCTGTGTAATACGTGTTAGAACTTGTGATTCTTTTTTTTTACTTAATCTCAGTCTGTCAATCACCTCTGAGAAATTTTCATGATTTTCTTGATAAACTAAACACTCTTCTTCATCGGATATTTAATTCATATCATAATCCATCTGTCATTATTGCTGGGGACTTTAACTGCAATCTTCTGGCAACTTCCAACGACAAAAAAGAATTTCTTAATCTCCTGAGCACCTATAATATTTCAAGTAAGTAACCATAACCCTACCAGAATTACAGCCAATACTCAAACATCTATTGAAAATATTCTTACGAATTTGGATCCATCCCTTGTTAAAACCAAAGTGATCGAGTCAGGTATATCAGATCACTATCCTCTATTATCATCTTTGTCATTCAAACCAGAAAATAAATCCATAAATCCCTACTAACGCCACCTCTCCCATACCAATAATCTCACTTTTCTACATATGCTATAATCAGAAACTTGGAACGATGTGTATAATGCCTGTAATTTTGAGGATAGCTTCCAAATATTTTATAATAAGTTCCTGTATTTCTTTAATGTTGCCTATTCATTAACCTGTAAACCAATGGTCAAAGGTAATGTAAGATGTAAATGGGTTACCAAGGAAATTAAGCAGTTTTCTGAATTCCTGAAGGATCTTGCCAAGCTGACAAAACAATCCAATGACCATTCCTTCCAGACTGAATACAAAACTTATAAAAGGCAATACCGTAAACTATTAAATACAGCTAAACAAACATATAATAATACAAGATTACTTAATGCTGAAAATATGACAAAGGAAGCATGGAAAATTATTAACAATTCAAAAAATCAAAACAAACAGCACTCTATTCAACAGATTGTTAATCCCTCAGGCCAGACTATTACTAATCCTTCACTTAAAGCATCTACTTTCATTGATCACTTCACCTCCCAACCTAACTTCCTTCTCCCCAGTTCACCAGACCTTAATCTAAATTTCCCTAACTCTCCGAATTCTCTCTTTTTACATCTTTGTCAGGAAACCGAACTTATTTCTATCATAAAAAGCCTTGCACCCAAACATTCCACTGGCAGTGATGGTGTCTCAAGCTCTGTTATAGGTATGTGTTATGACATAATCAAGTTTCCTCACCTTTTTCTTGTTAACCAGTCTCTGCAGCAAGGTATCTTCGCATCATCTCTAAAATCTTCCAAAATAATACCAATAAACAAGAATAAGGGCAGTAAACATGATATTAATAATTACAGACCTATTGCAATTCAGAGTCAGTTTTCCAAAATTTTTGAAAAACTTTTTTATAATTGACTTATGTCCTACCTTGAAATGCAAAACGTTCTCTCCCCCTACCAACATGGGTTTAGAAAAAATAAATCTACAATATCCGCAATATACAGAGCAATAGATTTCATTTTAACATCCTTAGATGACAAAAAGGAAACCCTAAGGTTATTCTTTGATTTTTCTAAAGCTTTTGACAATGTGAATCACCAGCTATTACTGAAAAAATTATACAGGTATGGTATTAGAGGTTCATCTTACACATGGATTAAATCCTACCTTGAATGTCGGTCTCAGACGGTCAATGTTACCTCAAATGGTATCAATTATGTTTCTCCTTCCAAAACAACAAATATGGGTGTCTCACAAGGTTTTATTTTGGGTCCCGTATTATTCCTACTTTTTATAAATGATCTACCAGACAAATTCAACGAAATTCCCGGTGTTAGGCCAGTTCTCTATGCTGACGACTCTAATATACTTCTCTCTGCAGCTTCCCAGCACAATCTGTTACATTACAGCAATTTGGTGATTCAAAAAATGTGTGACTGGTGTAATGACAATTACCTCAAATTAAATACTGAAAAGACCCAAATGATTCATTTTTCTCTTAGAAAGTCAGGTAATAAGAATCTGCCAATTAAGATTAGCAATAATTCAATAAGTAATGTTGAAAATACCAAATTCCTAGGCCTGTACTTTGACTCCAACTTATCATGCCAAATACACATCCAGTCTATTTCCTGCAAACTGAGTTCAACCTGCTTTCTACTCAGATACCTTAGGAGTACTGTAAGTAAGGAAATTTTATTATATTTATATTATGGACAGTTCCATACACATTTGCAATACAACATTATCTTCTGGGGACCTAATTCTTTTGCAGATATATTTAGAATCCAAAAAAGAGCCATAAGGATCATTGCTGGGAAACATCCTAGAGCCCCTTCTCGTCCCATATTCCTAGATCTATATTTTCTTCCACTCCCCTGCCTATATATCCTTTCCTTATTATGTTTTATTAACTCAAACATTGATGAATATCCAAACAACTCATACCATCATGATCACAACACCAGAGCTAACAAGGACCTTCACATCTACAGTTATGGAACCAAAACATTCAATCACGAACCTAAGGCAATGGGCCTTCGTCTCTACTATATGCTACCAAACCCTTATAAAAATATTCAAAATAGCAAAACTTTCAAAATAACGATTAAACAATACCTCCATAGGAAACTTTTCTATTCAGTAGATGAATATCTCAACAACCCTTGATGTCCTAGTCTTAACCCTGTCGATTGCCGCCTGGCACGTAACCCACTGATTACCCTGTGATTATATATGGGTAAATCATTGTAATATTTTTATTAATTTTACTTTTATTTTCTTTTGATGTACATGATTTTTTAAATACTGACCTGTCTACTAACAATGCAACAGTCCCAAGGACCAATGACATCATTCTCATTTTCATTGTGTAAAATATATTTATGAAATCTGTTTTGAATGTATTTGCTATGTTTATATTTTATTTTATGTATGACCAAGTAATGTTTAGTGAATGTCTTTTTTGGAGCCGGCCCTTACCTCCGTCTCTCACTGCTTTGCGTGGATTTTCCTGGTATCTCGGTGAGCCAACATTTACTCCGGCTATGTAACATTTTTTCTCTATTGGGGCTGGTCAATGATTAACTGGTAAGATTTTACCAGCTAGTCTTGTATGACATACATGTTTTGACTCGAAATATTTAATTTTGCCTTACCCTCTCGTTTTCTGTGCTCACACGAAATGAACAATAGGATGCGTAATAATCACTTTTGCTATTTTGTGATAATCGGGTGTTCCCAGATTAATTTTAAACTAACAACATTCATGTTCTGTCAGCGAGAATACTTCTGAAATCCACGATTATTTCAAGCTAAACCGAATAACTGTATTCCCAAGAATGCAATATGCACTATAAATTTTGGTCTATATTTCGCGAGAAATTTTAGTATGTACAACACATTTTATAATGAATTAATAACATGAGATGTTTTATATGCTTTCGTTCACAAAAACTCTGCCCCGCTATCAGACAAAGTGCATAAACGAATCGAATGCATATTAAGATAAAAATCATTATCTGATTTGCACTTTTATTAGTAGCGAGACATTAATATTGACTATTATTGTTTTCATAGAATGCAATATTATGATAATGAACATATTAATCTTTACGTATTGTTACGCATATATTCAATGGTTTGGCAGTGCCTTGCTTGATATGAGCCCCATAATTAATCCCTCAGCGCTGATCTGTGCATGTTACAGACCTCGGTTTCTTACCGTATTGCTGGCCTCTCTGTGCGGTACGTACCAATGCCATGCTGTTTTTAATTTGCTATTTAGAGATAAGTTTTTAATTTTTTCAATTGGCTTTCACAGTATTATATGGAAAGGTTTTTACCTTAAGAAGACGTTGAATACAATATTTTTCTAATTGTGTTGGTTATGCAAAA
Source organism: Tanypteryx hageni (assembly GCA_028673005.1). Classification (NCBI taxonomy): domain Eukaryota; kingdom Metazoa; phylum Arthropoda; class Insecta; order Odonata; family Petaluridae; genus Tanypteryx; species Tanypteryx hageni. The sequence goes on from CM054117.1 coordinate 5,696,494, forward strand.
CTAAATTACGTCTGCTCTGCTGATTGATGCGAGTAAAAATGATTTGCTGTATTTCTTCACCTTTAATCTCTTTCAGTTACTAAAAATTTTTAATGTCATTAAATCACTTTCAGAAATTAGCTCCTTCTTTATGGAAAGAAATAATTTTTAAAAAAGGCGATAATGTTCATCAGAGAATCCCGTCTTCAGAAGAATACGAACAAAGATACAGACTGTGTTTGGAAGAGATAAAAGTGGGAAGAGACTCTCAGCTACTGTGTTGTAAGAAGAACGAAGTGGCAAGCTGAATATATACAGAGAACTCGACTGCGTTATTTGAATGGAGTTGAAGTTCATGGGAACTATTCTAGCACTAAAAGCAGTGATTAAGTTAAACATTTGTGTGGTATAAACCATTATTACATCGTCATGTGATAACGCATAAACTTATTGAAATAGAACTATATAAAAAAATAAGCTATATAATAATTGTGGAAGATACAAAGGGAGGAAGGCAAGACTAAGCATACTTCAAAATTAAAACTCTCCAGTACAAACCAAGAACTAAATTGGCAATAGTTAAAGATAAGGAAGGAAATATGTTATGGGAAAATGAAAAAGTATGTGCTTGGTGGAAAGAATACATAGAAGAATTATATAGTGGAAGAGATGTTGGAGATGGATGTAGATTTATTGAAAATGAAGAGGAAATAAGAAATGACGAGCTAGGCCCAACAATAACCAAAGAAGAGTTTTATAAAGCTATTAATAATCTTAATTCAGGCAAGGCAACAGGTGTTGATGATATACCTGCAGAACTTTTGAAGAACTTAGGGGAGGAAGCAAAAGAACATTTTTTTTAAATTATAAAAGATTGTTACGAAAAAGGAATATTACCTGATGACTTTATAAAAAGTAAAACTATAAGTTTACCAAAGAAGGGGAATGCAGTGGAGTGTAGTAACTACAGAACAATTTCACTACTTTCGCACGCCTCAAAAGTTTTAATTTATATCGTGAAAAAAAGAATAAAAGGGAAAATAGAACATTATATTAGTGAAGATCAATTTGGATTTAGAAGTGGGAGAGGAATGAGAGAAGCTATATTAGCCCTCAGGGTGATAATGGAAAGATGTTTAGAAATGAACAGGACATTATATTTAACGTTTATTGATTTGGAGAAGGCCTTTGATACAGTTAATTAGGAACTGTTGTTTAAGACTATGAAAAAATTAGGTATTGATTGGAGGGACAGAAGATTAATTTTTAAGCTTTATCTAAATCAAACTACAAGAATAAATATAAATGGATTAGAGAGTGAAGCAAAGATAAGGAAAGGAGTAAGACAAGGATGTCCTCTATCTCCATATTTGTTTAATATGTTCATTGAAGAAAGTATAGAAGTTATTAAGGAAAAGACAAAAGGCATTAAAATAAATGGAGTTAGAATACACTGCATTAGATTTGCAGATGACCTTGTAATATTCAGCGATTCAAAAAGAGAAATGAATAAAACGCCGGAAGTATTATCGGACACGTTAAAACAGTGGGAATTAAAGATAAATATCAAGAAAACCAAATTGATGGTTATAGGCAAAAGTAATACAGGGACAATATCAAAGATCAAAATAGACAATCAGGAATTTGAGCAGGTGAAGCAGTTTTGCTACCTAGGTAGTACAATTACTGTAGATAATAGATGCGTGCAGGAAGTGAAAAGAAGAATAGCACTTGCAAAGCAAGCTTTTCAATGCAAAAGGAATCTACTGACAAGCAGTCATATGAATTTGGAAGTAAGGAAATCCTTTGCAAAAGCTTTTGTCTGGAGCACCTTACTTTATGGTAGTGAAAGTTGGACGTTAGGATAGAGGGAGAGGTCCTGTCTGGAAGCGACAGAAATGTGAATATGGAGAAGATTGATAAAGACAAGTTGGACAGAGAGAAAGACAAACCTTGAAGTTTTGGAAGAAGTAAAAGAAGAAAGGAAACTGATCAAAGGAATGGAAGAAAGGAAGGCAAAATTTTTAGGCCATGTGATTAGACATAATGAATTAATTGTGAACATCTTGGAGGGGAAACTGTTAGGGAAGAAAGGAAGAGGCAGACCAAGAAAGTAATACCTAGATGATGTGAAGTCAGTGATGGGAGTTGAGAAATACGAGATGTTGAAGAGAATGGCAGAGGACAGGAGTTCATGGTTGCAGCGACAAGGCTTAGCCTTTAGATGAAGAAGAAGACATGTACTATGGCGTAGATATTCCAAAAATTTCATGTAAATCCGCTTATTAGGTAAAACGTTATAAATGTTTATAATGAACTACATCAAAATTGGCCATTTCAATTAAATATCTGCTGGATTTACGGTAGAGTGGTAATTAAATCTAGTCCATTCCTGAGGGGTTAAGCCTGACGTACCCGTGCATGGCTGGTCTGCCCCTGTGTGTATGCACCCCTCCGTAACATTCGTACAACGAACATTCCCTTTTTTCAGTCCCGCCAATTTTATTATATGGAGTTTTTACTGTACTATCATTATAGAAAAATCTGCAAGATTAATTTAATACTCAAGACCTATTAATGCTGTAAAATATGCAGGGACAATTTAAATCAAGTGATAAGGAATTGGAATAAAGCCTCTATGTAAAGAGGTAAAATATAACGCTACTCAAACTGTATAAGAGTATTTTATTTACAATTATCCAGAGAAATAAAGATATTGTAGTACTAAAAAAGTCAACCCTATTGCCATGCTCTTCTGCATAATTAATCTCTGTCTGTTTATATTCTGCTGTAAAACTATAGTTTTCCTACATGTGGCACCAATAACAACAGCAATAATAACATAATATAGTAATAATAATAGTTTTTAAAATATAAATAAAACCTTTATAACACTTATAATTTTGCAATGTAAGAACCACAGAATTAACTGATTGTTCATTATTTTAAAATATGCTGTGCTACATGCCTGCTTTCAACTTCACAAGTGATGTCTTTATTTATTTATTTACTTTCCCTCTTCTCTCCTGACCTTGGAGCTTGGGTTCTACTCGGGTGTGCCATAAAACTCCCTCTTTTGGATATCTTCCTGTAGTAAATGTCTCCATACAAAATGGTGTGTAATATACATGGGAATTATGTAGTGTTTTTTGCGGTCTTAAAAATAGGGCTGCATAATTTACGCCATAATGTAAATTCCACAAGTAAATATGGTAGTTAAAGATTAATGATAATTTAAAGTTGACAAAAGCTTCACTTAACTAGAACTTCCTGGTCAAAAATTAAATTGATTTTGCATTGAAAATCTTGATCATCTACTTAGCTTTATGCTATTTTCACTAAGCATCACAAAGAAGTTGTATAGAAATCAACTTCATCACAGTTGGGAATTATGTAGTTTTTTGCCTCTTGCTCTTCATGCATGATGTGTGTGCTAAGCAGTGTGACATATAGCGAGACACTATTGATGACTCATAACCATAAATGATGTATGGTGGGATGATTTACAGCAGAAATTTACTGTAAACGATAAGGTTTACTTCTATAGCCTTAAAGATTTTGAAACTTTAGGAGTTGTAATTCATGTGATGTAAGCTATGAACTAAGATTGCTAATTCAACCTTGAGTGCTTTAAAGTTAATGTTGGTAGTTTGAAAATTTTCACTGACAATTGCAGGCCACAACATATTACATAATATTGCAGTAGTTTATTGGAAAAGAATCGTGGATTTTGAGATTGTTTTATCTAATAGCTTAATATCAGTTTTGTCTATAAAAGTAACACAATCATGTCCATTGCAGTGCTCATTACTTTTGCCTACTACATGTGGACTTCCCTTCCAATTTGTGCGTCATTTTTCTGAGACATGGAAAAATGGAGCAGACAGCCATGACGATTCCTCAAAAGAAACCAGTGGTCCTTATCCTAAAATGGAAGGCTGGGTGAAGCTACTCAAGTGAGGGCAAAGAAGTTTTAGATTTTTTATATATAATTTGTACAGTGATTTCTATGAGTAATGCATGATTTTAACAGTAAAAGTAATTTTTTAAGAGTTGCTCAGTTTAACCTAGGCAGTATATCATTTAATGCATCTTAAATACTGTTTTATAATAATCATTTATTTATATGAAAATTAGCATAAAAGTATAATGCTCAGTGATAAAATATCATATCTGACTTACAGACGTGGGAAATCCTGCTGGGAAAGAAAATATCTCAAACTAGAAGATCAGGGTCGTGTGCTGAAAGTTTACGACCACCAGCCTACTGATAATCTCTCTCCTGTGCAAACACTAGACCTCTGCTCCCCTGAAGGTGGAGTGGCTACAATCCTTGGTGCTGTTCCTTTGTCTGAAATCATAAATACAGCAAAGAGTGATCTGCCCTACATTCTTAAAGTATGCTACGTTAATGAACTATTATAACGAAAACTCCATGAATTACACCAACTGTCTCTATTTAACTTCATAATTATTTTGAAGGTCGAAATTGGTTCTGGAACAACATGCTGGCCAGGTGTTAGCAGTTTGTTGATTATGGCTCTGAGTTTTCCTGAGAAACAAGCCTGGGTTTCCTCTTTGGAATCTGCTGTTACAGCCCTTAGAACAGCAAATCCTCAGGGTGATGTTAACCTTGCCCAAACACGCTATCAGGGTGAAGTTGTATCTCACCTGCATGGGGAGCGTTTCCTCAGCCTCAACTGTTGTCTTCAGCTATGTGATGATGTTAGTGCAATTGCTTTAAAATGATCATAGCTAGTTGGAGAGTTAATGAAGTGCCATTTTCATTTAATTAATTAGTGCAGTCTTGATTCACTTTTATAATTGATGGTTTGTTCTTTCTTGATTAGCTTCTACTTTTGGGAGCCGAGGAAGGACTTTATTCATTAAGGATGAATTGCGGTAAAACTAGTAGGAGTCATCCTGTAAGAATACTTGGGCTGGATTGCATTTATCAAATTACTCTTCTTTCTCCTCTTGGGCTTGCAATTATGATTGCAGGTAATATACATTTTTGCACATTCAAATTGAAAATATGAATACTAATTATGTGATTTTTACATTGATCTTTCATAAATGTCTCTCAATTTAATTAACATAAGCATTTGAGAATATGGAGTGAATGTACATCAGTGAGCGATTCATAATTAATTATAGGAACTGAAAGTGTTTAACAATTTATACTTCCTTGTGTCTATTCTTGCAAATCAAAATAAACCATCATAGGGGAATCTCGTCAGTTGATCCAACTAGATCTTCGTGAGCTTCAGGTAGCAGCAGAGGCTGCTGATTGTGCACGTCCAATGGTTAATTATAAGCCCCTTGAAGAAGGACTCGAGTCTTGCCACTTGTTTGCAGCTCAAGCCTCTAACCCTCACGACCATTCAGCTCCTGCTGTACTCTGCGCTGCATCCTCAGACAAGATTGCGTAATATATTTTTTGTTTCAATTTTGTTGCATTTAAATCTTCCTAAAACTCATATCAATCATTGTAACGTAGACAAGTTATTTATTAAATTTTTTTTCTTATGTTAGTATAATGAAGTGGAATGCAGATCAAAGTGGGTTCCTGCTGTGCAAAATAATGGATACTGCTGAGCCATGTAGTTGTCTTCATTTTGCTTCTCACTCTGTGATTGTTGGCTGTGACAAATTCTTTGAGGTTGATCTTAAAGATTACTCAGTTGAAGGTGAGTAATGTTTTTTGATTTGATACATCTTTCATGGATACCTTAACTTGACAAATATGACAATTTTACATTAAAGACATACCACAACAATATTCTTTATTTCTTCAAAAGTACACCTTTTGTTTTGAGTCTTAACATTTTATGATGCAGCCATATTTTGCTTTGCGCAACACATGGATTCTTGAAAAATTCGCGTTAAGTGAGATTTGTGCAAAATGGAGTGCTGCCCCTCTGAGGCCTCAGCCCGAGTGCTGTGGCACGTATCGTGCACATCTAGGACCAGCTGTTATTGATATGTTTGGGAAAAATGACAAATTATTTTCATGAATCTATTGTAGTTTTTCTTTGGGTACCATATTTGTTTTTCAATATAAATGTAAAAATTTAGATTTTTTCAAGTAATTCCACTCCTTCAATATCAGCCTCTTGTCGGCTTTCATACATCAACGCCAGATGCAAATCTTTACATTTCCTCAATAATATTTTTCAAATGTAACAGAAAACTAAAAACTTGATTATATTCAGATAAAAGTATAAATAGTATTTCCTGTATGAATGAAATCTATAATAAATCAGCAAGGAAGCCACCTTCCTTTAGAAATTTTAACATCAAAATAAGTGTTGGTTGAGTGATGGAAATGGTGTGCCATCCTGGGGTGGTTTCTTTTATAACATGAGTGTGCCACATCCTAACCGTAAATGGGGATCTATAGACGACTTTACTAAAATCCACAAGCCTGGAAAAGATGGTGTCCATCATACAAATTGAGTACTTTTCTCCTCTTAATGTTCCTAATCATTATGGTTCACAAAAAAGTCACGAGTGTTCACCAAATTACTTTATTTACTGTATTTATCCGAAAGGAAGACGACCCCTAAAAAAATTAGGTTCACTTACAGAGAACATTTACATATATGTATGACAAGCTAACATTAAGAGGATGAATAAAAAAAGTAAATTTACTACTTACATCTCTCTCTCCTCTGTTTCCTTCCCTTATTCTTGCTGTCCTGTTCATTCATCACAACTTATTCAAATTTGAACAAGTCGTCTTCCATACCGTCTGTTATAAGTGGCACAAAGCTGGTCGCATGTATCAACTCCCCCTTTTATTGCATTGTACATTGTTATTATTTCATGTTTTCGGAGATCTTGGATGATGTCGTCAACTTTATCATCATGATGCATGGTTAAAGTAAGTATTATGGATCTGTTTTTCACTAGAACATAGGAGATTACTGTGATATCTTCAGTGAAACCGAAAATGCAGCTTCTAACACTCCTGTATATTTTTGAAAGAAATTCAAATGGGATTTCTTTTTATATTTATATGCAGAGTGCCGACAATCATCAACTTGAACTCCAACAGAAGTTACTTAGCGAAAGGGACACTTGTGTAACAATTATCAGTGGTAACGTTTCTATTCGTTCCTTTTATTGGCATAACTCAACGTTTCACCATCTGATCAGGTTTATTACCAGGTGCATATGGTCCATCTGGTTGAACATTCTCATATACTATTTCAAATTTCTGTAAATAAAATGTTTTCGCATCGACTAATGCGAAAACCGTTATTCCGTACCTTTTTGGTTTTTTCGGAATATACTGGTGAAAACGGCTCTGACCTTTGAAAGGAATGTTGCTCATCAGTCGTTACATATTCTGCTGGGATGTATGCCTTTTCAAAGTTTGCTGACAATATTTGAATAAGGTCCCTTATTGGAGCAAGCTTATCAGTTACTTTAAGCACTTCTCGGGTTGTAACATCTTCAAACCTTATGCATCTCATCAAGAAAAGAAATCTTTTTGACGTCATAGTAGTAAAGTATTATTAGTTTTTCCAGTACTAAATAATTTTAAAAAATACTTTACACAAATGATCAGTAACAGTTTGAACTGTTGTAGAAAAGAAAAAACAATAACAGAAATCAGAGTTACATAACTTACAAAAACTTTATGATATACCTAGTTTTATGCAATGTATGTACACTTTCTATTCGTTGACTCAATCCCGTGTGAAAAAATGGAAAAATTGGGTGGCTGCCAAGATTCAGGGGAGAGCTCTTTGGTAGCTGGGCATAAAATTCATTATCATATTGTCACTGTACACTATAGCTATTTTTTGAAATATATTGTTTATGTTATATTGTTCATGATATCAAGCTGTGTATAGAGATAGATTTGAATTGAAATCGCTCAAGCCACTTTTGAGAAAAATCGACAAGATAAAATAAACTACCCTCCATTCTTGCTGTATATGTTACGTACAAACATTATATATATTTCAGATATAATAAACTACCCTCCATTCTTGCTGTATATGTTACATACAAACATTATATATATTTCAGATGATGTTATACAAAAATACGAGATTTTATTATCTTATGTGCAACCGTTCAGGCACCAGAGTGGGAAAAACACGACGGACAGGTGAAATAGCAAAAACAACTTTTTTGGACTCAGGGATACCTAAAAAGTGGATTTCCATTGAAATCTCAAATTAAAATTATTGTATAGTCTCAGTATTTATTGTACGAATTATTGTTGCTTGCATACTGCAAGCGCTTAAGAAATCACCATACACCAAGATCTAAATTCATAAATAAACCAACGTGATCTCCAGGGAAACAGCAATTCAGCCACGTGGAGCCTATATGTATTAGACAAATTTCATGAGTTCTAGCAGAATATTTATAATTTTCCACTTAATTAAGTCGACTATCCATAATTTATAAATTGTCTGGCAATTGCTTCGTGTCCAAGTTTTTGTATATCATGTTTCGTGACTCAGATCGCTCTGCATGAACAATAAGAATAATCATCATTAAGAGAATACACTATATACTAAAATAATGGAAAAATTAGGATATTTTGTGTTTAGATTATGGCATCATCATCATCCGTGCCTTTAGCATGTATTTGGATAAAAAAATCTCAAAACAGGCAGGACGCCATTATATTTAGTAATTGAAAAGAGTTAAAATTTCTCAAAAAACTACAAAACAACATAAAAATTCTTTTCGCGTATTACTAAATTTCATGTGTTAGTATAGTGACTTCATCATAAATTTACGATGTAGTATAAAATCAATGGCATAATAATATATACATAAGAATAATTTTCATTTTCTGCGAAATTAAGGCATCTATCCGGAATATCTAAACTCTGGCAATCGGCTCGCGTCCAAGTTTTCGAATTCTCGGTTTTATGGCTTAGATCGCCCTGTTTCAGCAATAGCTACAATCATCATTAAGAAAATAGCCTTTATATCACACTAAAATTTATGTAAAAATTAGGATATTTTTTGTGTTAGGATTATGGCGACATCATTGTGGCTTTTAGTTCCTATCCAAATAACAAAATAAATTTAAAATTATCATGTCTACATATGTAAACGTCGTTGGTTGAAATCAAGTAGATTATAATACAGTGTAAGTATTAAATCAATGCTGTTGAAGTCTGGATAATCAATTCCCATTGAAAGGCATTGCAGTTGTTGCTATGGTAGTTAATATTTTTCATTGTTGAAAATCGAAAAACTTTACATAATTTTATGATTAAAATCGAATTTTTATGCAAATTCAGCATGGATTTGAATTTTGTCTTCAAGAGAAATAAATTTCATTCTTTCATTCACAGTATGGTGCATGCCCCAACTTTGTATCTTAATTGTAAATAATTTAAAAAAGCAATTTTAGATAGCCCTGCACCATGTTCAATGCTTTTTGTATGGGTTTTTTAAATTGGAAATTAGGGTCAAAAATACCCCTTAAATATAACTTTTCTGGAATTTCGGATTTTCCAAAGGTTGTAGCCAATGCCCTATATTTATGCCAAATTTCAACTCTGTTGCACTTCTAGAAGTACCTTAGTTTTTATATTATATATATATATATATATATATATATATATATATATATATATATATATATATATATATATATATATAACAAAAAGGCTAATAAACCATGAAGAAGGTTAATGGCAAAGGTATTGCAAGTTTGGTCTAGATAGGTAATAAATTTCTTTTGTTATCAATGAAAATACATTGCATGGGGTCATATTTACCCCACATGACTAATTAAGGGTTAAAACGTAGTTTTTGGAGATTTACGAATGAAATTAAATTCTTCTCTTCGCATAACTAAGTTAAATACCTCATCCTTGATGTATTTTAAAATGCAAATGAAAAAGGTTTGCATATCAAGGAATGGCTTTTTGTGTTATTCATATATGCAATGCGAATCTATAACTCTTGGTTAATTATAAGATGCACTGCAAAAAACTATGAAAATAACTATAAAAATAGTTAATTACCAAAAATTTCAATAGGAATTTAACTAAAAAGAAATTAATGAAAAACATGGTTTTAATTCTAAATAATTTGGGCGCCTTCTCTCTCTCTCTCTCTCTCTCTCTCTCTCTCTCTCTCTCTCTCTCTCTCGTACTAAAGCATTCAAAGCACACTTTCCTTACACATATAGTATAAGGACGACAATACAATCTCGAGGTTTAACCCATTAGCTGCGTCAAGATAAAAAATTTTTATTCCCTTAAAGATGTCAAAATTTCACCAAAAATTGAATCTTATAATTGGGTTATTTTGCTGTTAATAGCTACGTAAATGACTTCAATGCATACGTATCTAGCAATGAAAGGGAGGAAAAAAGTTTTTATTGTAAAATTTTACCATTTTTTTGTCAAAAATGGTTTATTTTGTATAGATATTGTTACGTAATCCTTTTGTTAAAATTAACATAAATAAACATAATGGATTACAAGCATTCTCTAAATACAGATTTATATTCTATGTACAAAACAATTATGTTAATGTAAATGTATATTGCACTTAACAGCTGATAACATTTACTCATATTTGTAAAATTGCATAACAGTGCCAGCAACTAACTGCTGCTGTCAAAAGAAACTTAGGTATGCATCACGGATTTTTAACGCTCGAGACATGCCCTAGCAGCAGGCTACCTCCATTACTGTTTGCCTTAGTGTATGACTTAGAAGAAAATGTTATTCTGGTTTACAGGAATGTTGTAACGTAGAAAAAGCTAAACAAATATTTTTTGCAAATTTTTTATTAAAAAATCAGAAAAGAATAAAACAACCTGCGATCTTGTATTTGCGAAGTTTATAAACAAATTCAGTAAGTTCTCTATAATAAGTTCTCTATTAAGAAATTATACCTTTTCAATTGTTTATTTCAAATAAATCTTGTATAGTAGTCCTTATATGTTTTACATTTATACAACACATATTCCAACATTAGTCTTCAAGGGAGCAATCAGTTCAATATTCTTCAGAAATACAGTAAAAATAAGTCATCTATTGTAATTAAATTTAAAGTAAGGATTTTCTATTTCATTGTAACAATTAGTTAGAGCAAGAGCACAATCTCCTATACTTACTAATTATGTGATATTTTTCAAAGCATGGGATTACACACAATGCAGGTTTTTCTGGGCATCCATTATGTGGTTTACTTTCTTTTGCATAATCCCTTCCCTTTCTTCTTCTTAATTCCACTCCGAATCGCCAAAACTAAAAAGCCTTTCACCATAGGTTTAATCATGTCTTACTTAGTAGATGCATGCAAGACGATTTTGAGAGAGAAGGCTGCAAAAAAATTAGACAAATTCCCCTCTCCAAAGATACGATTGCTAGACGTATCGCAATGATGAATGAAGATCATCAGCAACTGTTAGAGAAAGTGAAAAAAGCTAGAACCTTCGCTCTTCAATTGGACGAATCAACAGATATTGCTAACAAAGCTGTAATAATTATGTACGTTCGCTATATTGATTGGGACAGTGAAGTGATTGAAGAAGAATTCATGAACAGCTTTTACTTGCAACACCGTTCAACTGGGTCCGAAATATTCAAGGTAATATCTGAATATTTCTCCAGCAAAGATATCGATATTTCAAATTGTGTTTCGATTTGTACTGACGGTGCAGCAAATATGACAGGTGTACATGCAGGATTGGTTGAAAAATTTAAAGAAGTAGTGCCAAAAATTCAAATTACACATTTCATTATTCACCAAGAATTATTAGCATGTAAAAAGTTAAGCTCAGAGTTAAATGAAGTGTTAGCAATATCCATCAAAACAGTAAATTTAATAAAATCTAGTGCACTTAACTGCCGATTGTTTGGAATACTATGCGATGAAATGGGATCTGCACATTCCACACTATTATTGCATGCAGAAGTTCGCTGGCTGTCCAAAGGTCTAGTGTTAAAAAGATTGTGTGAGCTTAGAGTAGAAGTAGTGTGTTTTCTGTCTGAGAAAAATTTAGATCTTGTGAAGTACTACAAGGATATTAATTGGTACTTGAAACTTTGTTATCTTGCATACATTTTTCAGAATTTGAATGAGTTAAATTTATCACTACAAGGACCATTGAAAAATGTTTTTCACATGTATAGTAAAATAGAAGGATTTAAAAAGAAATTAAAGTTATGCGTTAACAGAGCCAAAGACAACTACTTTTATATGTTTTCTGGATTAACAGAGCTTCTGAATGAAGTTAAAGATAGGAACAATGAAGAATTTAGTTTTGCAGAACTTCAATTGATTATTGTTAATCACTTGGATACACTTAGTGATAAGTTTAATAAATATTTTCCTTTAAACAAAGATCCAAGGGTAGGTACTTTGTGGGTATTAGATCCATTTAATGATAATCAAGGAAATAACTTATCACTAGAAGAAGAAGAGTTACTAGCTGATCTTTCCATCGTTTTGACATCACCTCAACATTAAGACTATCTCTATCCAAACTTAGTCCAAGGATAGATGTACTCTGTTCAAACATGCAGGCACAAATATCCCATTAAGTAGATACCGATTTAAAAAATCAAATTATCAATTTTCTACTAAATTTTAATGTTACTTTTTTATTACTCTGTAATTATATTGTTTATTAGTTTTTTGTGTTTTTGGTAAGGTTACTTAATTTTTTTAACGTTTCCTTTATTTTTATGGTAATATTTTGCTTCGATGTCAAGTTTTAGGAATAATTACTATTTTGGATTTTTCTTTCATTATTTCTATTTGTTGGAATACCTTTATGTTAATCTGCCTAGTTTTTAATACTAAGTTTGTAGTATTTTCTGCTTTTATAATTAAAGGACTTGCTACAATGTTTTATTTGTTTTATGTAATAATTTAATTACGATACTAGCTATCAAGCCACTCTGGCTTTTATAGACCATAGGTTTCTGTGCTGAGGAATACATTTTTCCATAATTTATTTACAGGTATTATCTGTGTAAAAATAAGTAAGAACTTATTTATTTCATTTTGTGGATCGTTTTCATGAAAATGTAATATTCATGCACTGTAAAATGTAATAAAGTATATGCATATATACAGTGCCTTACTTAATTACAGCAGCAATTCAGATACCCTTGACTACAAAATTTTTTTGTCTAAAATTTAGCCAAAATTTCTTTTTAATAATGAATTTGCGGAACGATTCAACGCGTATTCAAAAATCAATGGCCGGAAAATGAATTTCCATTCTTTTGTGCGTCGTTTGGTTCAAGTGCCGCATTCATAGAGGGATTTTAAGTGATGTTAAAATGCGAATGAAAAATATGCTGCATCGCATTTGCTCCCATTTAATTTTATGTCAACCTATAGGGAGAGGGGAGGGTTTTGATTTTATATAATAGAAGGATTTGGTCTGGTGCTCCTCCTAAATTAAGGGATATTGTGGTGTGCTCCACGGTCTAATAAAGGTTGAGAAACACTGCTATAGAGTGTTCCGACGGACGGACAGAATAAGGATATTATGTATATAATGACATCGTCGTTGGTGGGTGGGAAAGCGGAACTGTAATGCTATTTTAACAAACTTTCTGAGTAGCTAGATGGTTGACATTTGGTGGAAATGTTCGATTCTTATACATATGGACCGACGGACGGACAGAATAAGGTTATTATGTATATAATAAGTCTTTCTGTCCTAAATAAAAAAATATATCTTACATTTTGGAAATGGCCTACATTATTAGGATATTGTATATATTATATTGCTTTAACCTCGAATATAAATACTGCACCTTGGATTTATGTTATAACTTGCCTGCCCAGTGATTCCATATATTGGCAGCTATTATTTTTTGTTGATTTTTGTTTCGTTGTTAATGCAGTGATTTGTTGTTTGATGGGTGTTTAGGTGCTTTGGAGAATTTTGTAATGAATTAACTCCATTTTATTTGGCAATGTTATCGTGCTTCATTGCAAGTGTATTTCCTGTGAATAATGTGTGTACATGCTGGCATTGAAAATGTTTTCTGAAAATTTGTTTCAAAATGTATGTGCATCTTGTTGGCCAGCAAAATGGTACTTTTCTGAAATTGTGTTCCAAGATATTGTTTTTATGACTGAATATTACCATTTATTGCATAATTTAATTTCTATTAAAGTTGTAACTCATTTGAATGTAATTGAACATTATCTTTTTTATGTGCTTTACTTTTTAGAATTCCTTGATGCTTCAGATACTTCTCTGGCATACGCGGTGCTAGGTACTCACCAACTGAACAGTTTTCCTGTTGCTGTTCTGGACATATCTAGCTCTCCTACCAATCCTGAATACCTTCTTTGCTTTCATGAGTTTGCTGTGTTTGTGGATGCATATGGTCGCCGAACCAGGGAGGCTGACGTTAAGTGGAGTCATATATCATTTGCATTTGGTAAGAACAGGTTGGGATTAAGATGAAAAATTCACATTAACTGGTTATTGTTCCAAACAGTTTGGTTTTTATATGATATAATTTTAAAATTATTCTAAAATATTTCCAATTTTCATACCACAACAGCATTCCAGAAGCCATATCTCTTCATTTTCCACTTTGCTCTGGTTGAAGTGCTGAGAATAACACCCAAGTCTTTTACTTCATCCAACAATGGTTCAAATTCTTTCATTTATCCACAGCAGGCCCTATTGGAATTGCCCAATCCTCAGTTGCTAGGTAAGAATTTAGACTTATTTTTTTATTAATTTAAGATTAGAGCAGATTAACATTTGTTTTTCTATGTATCTCTATATGAATGAGGAAAGACTTCTCTGTAGCCTGTTTATTGGACTCGCAACACTTTTACTTTCTCATGTATGTAGTATATAGAGAAAGTATTGTAATCATGAAAAAATTCGACTTTGAGATTTTGATGAAAATACACATAAAAGTGGTTTTTGCCATGCTGTCTGTTCACAGTTCTAGGACCAAAGTGTACATAAAAGCAAATGATATCTCGTATTTATGCAATATATCATCTTTTGCTGACTCTTTTTTGATAAAAATGATATTGCACAAAAATAAAGGGTAATTTATTCTTGGTGATTTTTAGAAAAAATTGATTCACTCAAAAATGGCTCCAAGGAATTTGATTAAAATCAATCCAATTGTAGAGCCTGATATCACAAACATACTACATAAGCCATATATCTCTAAAAATTACTATATGGCATCCAGTGACATTACAATCATGCTAAGCTACCTTACCTAAGCCCTATGACATCATGCCTCCGCTGTGATCCACCCAAAATCTTACTACAGCCAAGATGGTTAAATCGAATGATATCTCATATTTGTCAATAATTATTAATAATTAATTATTCATAATAGACACTGAGGAGATGAACGACATTGCACAACAATTAAGGGTACAGTATTCGCGGTTTCGCTTATTCACACAAATTATTGTAGCAAGTTTCAATATTCGCGGGAGGTAAACTTCACTTATTCACGGTCACCTACCTTAAAACACTGCGATACAATGTAATGTGGTGCACATGCTGTATAAAAGGTGACACAGTTATATTCTATGCCTATCTACGCATTTGTTCACTCCAAACTTCATCAAAATGGTCTCTAGGTATTGGGAATACATCTTTCCATTGAAATAATTCACAAACAGGAGATAAAATGACATATTATGATCAACATTCCATGGAGTGTTGACTCAGCTGTTCTCTGCTTGGCTGTCTGTAATTCAGGTGACTAACAATAAGAAGATTATTATCCAACCCAAGTGAGAAAGAAGCAAGCTTAGTTTTTACCCTCTTGAAAAGGATTTAGGTAGGTTAGAATGGGAGGAAGATAAGAGAAAGGGAAGAAAGGAAACTTTCCAATCGATTACACAAAAGATATTGAACATCACACAGTGTAAAAGTGAAATTTAAAAAATCGGGATAATTGCTGTCCTGCTTAACAAAAGGCAGGACTCGGGGTTTTATTTCCAAGTAGGAACTGTTGGTTATCCTAGATTATTTGTGGTCATTCGCCCCGGGGGTTTCCATTTCATAAAGAAATCGTCAAGAATTCCTTCTGCATTCAGTTCGGAGCTGTGTCGTTTTATTAGTAGCTTGGCATTCCCTCTAATACAGTTAGTACCATGGATTGATGCTCTTTTAATTGCACAGCGAGTTACCATTGCTGTTTAACACCATCTTTAAAGGATCTGTCGTTTCAAAAATCGTTTTGTGCTTGCACAGTCTTTTATATCATAGCCCCAAAATGCAAAGGAAGTGAAATGAGTGCCGATAAAAGAGTGAGGAGAACAAGAAAAGTTATGTCATTAAGTGAAAAGGTTGAATTGTTAGAAAAGCTTTTACAAGGCGAAAGTGTAGCGTCCGGTGGGTGGGCATATAACATCAACGAATCCACTGTGAGATATATAAAGAACAAGGAGGCAATTATACGGGCTAGTGTAAGTAGAAGTGCACCTAAAAGTGCCAAAGTGTCCTACTATGCTTGTGATCGTGTCATCGAAAAGATGAAAAATACCCTAAATATTTTAATCAAAGATCAAACACAAAAGAAGTTCCATGAGTAGCCAGGTGATGCGTGAAAAAGCGCTTCGCTTATATGAGCGCTTAAGGGCAACATAAGCCACTGAAGGAAGCAGTACCAAATCAATTACAGCAAGTAAGGGATGGTTGGAGAAATTTAAAAGAAGATATGCTGATACCTACCAATTCTCCTGACTTATGTGGGAGACTGTTGATTTTTGACCCATTCTCTCTCTCTCTCTCTCCCGATTAGTCAAGTTTCTCTTCCGATTTGTCCTTATGAACTTTGAAATTGCATTCTTTCTATTAAATTCTCATTTAAAAATCCACCACTTTGCTGACAAATCTCACTTCTTGTCTCTAATTCCGTATTGGTCTTCACTGATTCATGTATTTCAGCAGGAGATATAATCGATTTAAACTAGTAATCTGATGAGAATCGAATTTGAGGTTGATATACTATATATTAAAAAAGTAATTGCAGCGAGATCTGATTGTGCCACTATTAGCTGCATGATCTTGTGCATTAGTAAATTTTAGTACTGATGAGGTTTGCATTTATTTTAAAAATTAATAATATCCCTAAAGTTGGTAAAAAATATGACAACATTTTCAAGAAGACATATTTGCAAGTTTCTATTTTTTACAGAATCCAGGTTCGATTCTTTCCTTTTACATTGCGGGGATTGCGAAATTGTTATGTATATGCAAACAAAGAAATGTTAAGATAATGTTAAATGTGTAGAAAAAAATCAAGAACTAGATAGCGCTTAAAAAGCTAAAGTTGACGGTGTTATACCTGCTGAAAGTTTATTCCCATCATTAATTATTTAACACAATTTGCTATATAGCTGTGCCGATCATGCAGGTGCATTGTTTATTTTCTTCACTCATAAGAGTACTGCGTGGCATACATTATCCCGCCATCGTATTCTACTAGTGGCATAACTAATGAACGTGAACCAATCTTGATTGTTTCATGTAGAGTATCATCGTTACCCATCAGTGCCACTTGAAGGCTCTTACATGCTGGCATGTCGGGAAAATCAGTTTCGAGATGAGACAATAGAAACAAATCTCCCGAGTCTTCATATTTGAAAGTTGGCAGATATGTATGCTTTACATAATGTTAAAATAATTGGAGAATCAGCATCGGCAGATACTGTGGCAACTGAAGCTTTTCCAGGTCATCTTTAAAAGCTCATCAAAGAGAAGGGGTACAGACCCAAGCAAGTTTTTGATGCTGACGAGTTGGACTTGTTTTGGAAGAAGATGCCTTCGCGAACATTCATCTCTAAAGAAGAATGTTCGGTGCTTGGATTTAAAGCAGATGAAGACAGGTTAACACTCCTTCTCTGTGCCAATGTGATCGGGAATTGCACGATTAAGCCGATGTTGTTTTATCGTTCACTGAATCCTCGTATGTTGAAAGTGAAAAATAAGCATTAAACTACCTGTTTTCTGGTGTTCAAACAAGAAGGCTTGGGTCACTGAAACAATTTTTATGGATTGGTTTCATAATTGTTTTTTCATTAAGTCAAAAAATATTTAGCTTAAAAAAATTTGGCATTTAAACTCCTTATCATTTTTGATAATGCATCTCGTCATCCACAGAGTATTCAATTTGCACATCCGAACATTGAAGTTATCTTTCTGCCTCCAAATACAACTTCACTTCTCCAACCCTTAGGCCTCTTTCCGAGTGAAGCATACCATATGCATGCGGATCATCCATGCGCGTTCAACCGACAGATAAGAGTTTTCAGATTCCCATGTTTGAGGTGCATGAAGGAGGTTGTCGTTGTTTATTGACAGAGTGGACGTTGAGAGTATCACATCGTTAATATTCTGTGTCTCCAAAAAATTAATAACAGCACCATCAATATTACTGCTGTGTACTATATGTGCAAAAGTCAAAAGAGGCGGTGTCAGAGAAGTGTTAAAAGTTATGAAGTGACATTAGTATGCAGGTACTAGAATAAAATAAACCTTAAAATTCTATAAAAATATCAGTGATTCAATCTCGGCATATTTTTAGGAGCCTTTAACATGTTGTATTCTGATCTGAGGGATAGTGAAGCTAAATTTTTTAATTACCGTATTTACCCGAAAGGAACACGACCTTGAATTTAAGACAACCCCTAAAAAAAATTAGGTTTACTTACAAAAACATTTACATATATGTATAACAAGCTAACATTAAGAGTATGAATAAAAAAAAGTAAATTTACTACTTACATCTCCCTCTCCTCTGTTTCCTTCCCTTATTCTTGCTGTCCTGTTCATTCATCACAGCTTATTCAAATTTGAACAAGTCATCTTCCATACCAACCATGGAATTTGATATGCAGCATTTCTTGAACACTCTTGAGATACTACTGGGATCTATTTTTTTCCATGCTGCAATTATCCAATTACAGAGAAGTGGTACACTGAGGCTTCATAATTTTCCCTGTAGGATTTAATGCATGGTCCCCTGCCAAATGCCATTCTGAATAAAATGACTTTATGTAATCCTTCAAGGGCTTCATCACTACAACATCTAGCACTTGAATTTGTGATGTCATACCTGCTGGTATAACTACAAGGTCAGTATTCATACCATGAAGGATATTTTGAACTTCCTCTGTAAGGTGGCCTTTGAACGCATCTAAGACAAGCATTGCTCTCTGCCTTAAAAGTGCCCCAGGTCATCTATTCCACACTATGCTTAGCCAGTCCATTAAATCAGCTGACATCCATCCTTGGCCTAGACATTTAACAATTATTCCATTTGGTAGTACTTCCTTAGGCACTGTTTTGCATTTTAAAATAACATAACTTTGTTCCGTCTGCTAATACAGCCAGCATTACAGTAGTGTGCAGTTGGAATCATTTGATCTTTTTTTCGACGATCATATGATGGAATCTATTTTGATCCATACAAATCACGAAATAACACTTGAGGGATCAAAATATACCAGCAACCCAACTTTCACCAAAGACCTAAGTATGATAGAATTGAGAGCATATATTGGAATTCTGTACCTTATGGCTGTAAAGAAGGACAACCGAGTGTCGACAGAGTTTCTGTGGAATGTTAGTGGTAGTTCAGTTCACAACGCTGTGATGCCAAGAGAGCAATTCAAATTTATTACTAACTGTTTGAGATTCGATGACCAGTTCACGAGAGCTGCACATAAACAAGATGATCCGTTTGCACCTATTGGCGACCTATGGAAAAAATTTACTGAAAATTGCACTCGATATTATCGCCCCTCCCCAGATTGTACAATAGATGAGCAGCTCATAGGATTCAGAGGCCGATGCAATTTTAGGATGTACATCCCTAATAAACCCGACAAGTACGGTTTGAAGATGGTTATGAAGTGTGATGCACGTGAACGATACGCCGTGTGCAGATTGCCTTATATTGTAAAAGCCACTCCTAATGGAAACACACCTTTGAGTGAATATTTTCTTGAAGAACTTTCAAGACCGATTCATCACACAAATTCCTATATTACTTGCGATAATTGGTTTACTTCGGTACCAGCAGCTAACAAATTACAAGCGGAATTCGGCATAACAATGGTTAGGACTATGCGAAAAAACAAAACCGAAATTTCAGCAGACAGGTTAGTCACCAAAAGCTGACCAGTTGGGAGTGCTATTTTTGCTTATGATACTCACCAAAAATTGCTACTAGTGACACATTGCCCCAAGAAAGGAAAAATTATTACTCTTCTTTCGAATATGCACTATGAATTTGCTATTAGTGCAACTTCTAAGAAGCCAGAAGTAATTGATTACTACAATGAAACCAAAGGGGGTGTTGACTCCGTCAATCAAATGTGCCATTCTTATAGCTGTTCTCGACGCTCAAGAAGGTGGCCTCTTGCAGTGTTTTATAATGTCGCAAATCTTGCTGGCATCAACTCCTATACTATCCTGCAGAAAAACTTGACTGCTGCAAAGAAAACGGTGCCAAATCGGTTTCAGTTTCTATACAGACTGGCTTTACAACTAATAGGTCCTTTCCTAAAACAAAGAGCGAATATTCCATCTTTGAGAGCTAGTTTGAAAAATAGTATTCACGATTTGATCCGTCAACATGATGCCATGCACAATAATCAATGGAACATAGTTGGTGATACAAACATGGAAGATTTTGCAGAACTTGGACCATCTACGTCTACATCTACATCAGAGGCAAATCAAGCAACAAAAAGGGGTTGATGCAAATTCTGCAAAAAGACTGACAATAAGCAGCGTGTGAGATGTGAATTTTGTAGTGCCTTTCTGTGCGTTGAGCATTGAGTAGTTTTATGCCAAATGTGTGCCAAAAATAATATTTAATTTTTATTATTTTGATACTATAATAGATACATTTTATATTTTAATTCATAAGAAATACATAAAAACTATTTTTGATTACTAATATAACAAAAAATAATTACCAAAGTTCCAAATATTAAGTTTTTGAAATTTTAATAAGACTGATGATTCTGATCGTAAAGTAGGCACCTTAGTTTTATGTAATTATCTACAGATGTTGATTTTATGTTCAATGCTTATTATTAAAGTAAATTAACAAAAAAAGTTGATTGCATGGGTTGTTTTTTATTTTTTAAAATTTTTCCATAAGGTTACTCAAATTAGGGTGCACGTCGAGACTATTTTTCAAATTTTCGTTACTGGTTAACAATTATTAAAACCACTTATTTTTTTGTATGAATCTTTCAGAATCATAGTAAATTAAAGATAAAAAGCCATAAAACAAAAAACAAATAAAGTTTTTATCAAAATAATGGACTTTAAATATTTGGGTCCGTACGGACCCAGTGTAGCTTTTATGTACTACGAAAATATGTGTAGCCTTTAAGGGTTAAGTACTTACCTAACTTTGCTTTTGATTGATCATCCAAATCTTCAATGTTTTCTATTATTTCTTTGGCAACTTCTGTCCAAGATTTCAACCTTGCGTCCTTATTTTTATAATCTTCGTTCGATGGATCCCATAAATTTCTTCTGAGTTGTACTTAAGTTATTAACCTTTCATTGTCAATATTCATGTTTACTAGAATATTTAAATAATGGTGTTTTAAGAAAAAAGAGAAGACAAGAGGAAGAGAAGAATTGGTTGAATGTGCGGAACACGATAAACGATGTACGGTCTGCTCAACTGGGAATACTACGCTAAACTCCAATAGATGGTGCGCTCACTGATGGCATGCGAGGCACATGGGGAGCATGTTTGGTTTTCTTGTCTGCCGCAGATGACAAACAGTGCGCCGACCATATGCTTCACTCTGAAAGAGGCCTTAGACGAAGGAGTGATTGCTGTTTTCAAGAGCTACTGTACCCATCGTACATTCCACTACATATTAAACGAAATGGAACGTGACCCCAATATGACTGTCACCAAATGCTGGAAAAATTATACCATTGCACATTGCATACAAAACAAAGAGTCTATCGAAGAGGTGAAACCTTGGACTATAAAATTGTGGAAGCAATCTCTCATTACCTTTGATGGATTTCCTTCACTTGATGCAGAAGTGAAGATGATTGCAAGGATGGCACATGATATTGGAGGGGAGGGATTTGAGGATTTGCAGCCAGAAGAGATAGTAGAACTTATAGTCTCGCACAGTGGAGAGTTAACTGAAGAGGACCTTGATGAACTTGTTCAGTTTAATGATAAAATGATGATGTGGAGGAGGATGTGACAACAAAGTCTAACAAGGGAAGCCCCCAAGGTGTGACACTCGCATCGGATTGAGACTTTGCAGAACGAAAGTATATGTAAAATTTTGGACTCCTATTTCTACCTAGGTGCCAACTCGATGTCGTTTACGAGAAAATGCCCTTTGAAAATCGCGATCCGAAAGTCAATGTAATAAGAACGTTTAAAGTCCTTTCCTAATCATCTAGGAGCGTTGGTCTAGGGGAAACGAGTTGGGTTTGAAATGTTTTTGCCGGGGTACGATTCCCAAAGGGGCCAAATTTTTTTAATGATTTAAAATTTTTTTTTTTCAATTTCCAGCATATCGTCGATAAAACTTGCAAACATTAAAAAAAAATTATTCCATGCATTATAACTACTATTTTCTTCATCGTAATGCAGTTTTTATTGCCCCAAAAACTGAAGATCACTCGGAAAACACGAACAAAAACAAACAATTCCAATCGACACTCCAAAATGTGCCCTCTAACATTAAACCGCTCGGCAATATTCTGAGGTTGACTTTGGTAGAGAGACAAGGACGTCTGCTAACAAGGCCACGAAAAACTGCGTCTAGTCATCTTATAATGTTGTTATCAAAGTTACGGTGTTGTTGTTAAAGGGATTCGTTATCAGTTGCAGGTGTCAATTATTTTCATTATAATTATAATTGAAATTATGTCACAATACTGTTGGGTTATTTCGATGCATTGTTCTTAATTCCTCCTTTCCATCTCGTCATGTATTGTTCATTATGATAAATCGGTTGCTGGTGCCAATTATTGCCATTATAATTATAATTGGCATTATGTCACAATATTGTTGGGTTATTTCGGTGCATTGTTCTGCATTCCTCCTTTCAAATCTCGTCATGTATTGATCATGATGGTAAAGCGAATGGGTAGTGATCCGTAAAATTATGTTCGTGAAGAATTATGGTGAAGAATTACAGTGAAGAATTGCGATGAAGAAAATAGTAGTTGGAATAAATTTTTAAAAAATGTTGTGCAAGTTTTATCGACGATATGCTGGAAATTGCGAAAAAAAAATTAAAAAATCAGAAAATGATTTTGGTCCCTTTGGGAATCGAACTCCGGCAAAAATATTTGTAAACCAACTCGTTTCCCCTAGACCAACGCTCCTAGATAATTAATAAAGGACTTTTAACGTTCTTATTACATTGACTCTCGGATCACGATTTTCAAAGGGCATTTTCTCGTAAACGACTTCGAATTGGCACCTAGGTAGAAATAGGAGTCCATTATTTTACATATACTTTCATTCTGCAAAGTCTCAATCCGATGCGAGTGTCATACCTTAGGGGCTTCCCTTGTAAGTTGAATTTGAAGGCATTGGCAGGGATATTGAAACAGGTGTGTGAACTTATGGATACAGTGTTTGATGTTGACCCAATCATCGAACGAAGCATTATGTTTAAGAGAGGTATGGAAGATTTACTCTATCTCTATAGAGAGGTTCACAGATACCTTAAAAAAAAGTCGAAGCAGGTGCCAATCACAAGCTACTTCAAGAGAAGCTCAAATGCTGTCACCAAATGTAGCACTGCCAATGCTCGAAGTTCTTCTCATTCATCTGCTGGATGCTGGATTGCCAATGGATGATCCACAAGAGGGAGCCTCATCCAACTAATATTTCCAATTTCCAATTATCATTATCATTAAAGGGACATCAACACCGTTATTAAAGGTATGAGTCATTTATTTATTGTTTTAAATGCATTAAATTGTAAATGAACCATCGTATTTACTCGAATTATTATCGCAATTTTTCCTTAAAATTGTGTGAATAAAACATTGGGTGCGTTATTACGTCTACTGCATATTTTTTCCTAATTGCACGTTGAGAAATAAAGATTCGAGAACTACAAGTTATGCTTATTTATACTAAATATAAGCTTAAAGACAAAAACAATGTTATCTAATATATAAAAATGTCTTCGTTGTTGTCGGTGGGTGAGATAGCGGAACTGTAATTCTATTTTTAACAAACTTTCCGAGTAACTAGAAGATTGACATTTGGTAGGAATGTTTGATTCTTAAAGTAAAATCCATTTAAGAAAATATATTTTCCAAAATCGACCCAGGTTCGATTCCTGAGAATGATTTTCATTCCCCATAAGATAACATGGAGAAATCGATATTTTGACCTGCAAGCTTATTTTCTTTTGCTTATTAAAATTCACATATTTGACTTTTGATCTTCGGACTAGGACTGTATT
Organism: Tanypteryx hageni; assembly: GCA_028673005.1. Taxonomy (NCBI): domain Eukaryota; kingdom Metazoa; phylum Arthropoda; class Insecta; order Odonata; family Petaluridae; genus Tanypteryx; species Tanypteryx hageni. The sequence continues at coordinate 5,720,932 of CM054117.1, forward strand.
AACGAAAAATGACAATAGTTTCTTATTCTTATCGTCTTTCATTACCTTCTCTCTTGAATTTAACATTTTAATATCATACTAGCTTTATCCGCACAGACTATTTGCATGCTGGTACCTTATTGCTCAGTATCATAAATTTCGTTATACACACAATTTTTGATCTCTTGATTTGCTGATACAATAGTTAGAGAGTCAAATGATCTCGCCATCCCTCTACCTTCCTCTGTCTCCCTCCCACTCTCCCTCCCGCTCTCCCTCCCTTTCTCCCTCCCTTTCTCCTTCCTTTTCTCCTTCCCTTTCTCCTTCCCTTTCTCCTTCCCTTTCTCCTTCCCTTTCTCCTTCCCTTCCTCCTTCCCTTCCTCTTTCCCTTCTCCCTTCCCTTCCTCCCTCCCTTTCCCTCCCTTTCTCCCTCCCCCTCTCCCTCCCACTCTCCCTCCTGCTCTCCCTCCCTTCCTCCTTCCCTTCCTCCCTCCCTTTCCCTCCCTTTCTCCCTCCTTTTCTCCCTCCCGCTCTCCCTCCCTTTCTCCTTCCCTTTCTCTTTCCCTTCCTCCCTCCCTTCCTCCCTCCCTCCCTCCCTTCCTCCCTCCTTTTCTCCCTCCCTTTCTCCCTCCTTTTCTCCCTCCCTTCCTCTCTCCCTCCCTTCCTCCCTCCCTTCCTTTCTCCCTCTCTCAGGGGTTAGGTGGAAGTCTCAGTCTCGCCCCAAATACAGACCACATCAATCAATCACTCTCTTCCTCCCTTCCTCTCTCCCTCCCTTCCTCTCTCCCTCCGTCTCCCTACCTCTCTCCCTCCCTACCTGTCTCCCCTCTTTACCTCTGTCTCCCTCCCTCTGTCTGTCTTCAATTTTATATTTTTTTACTCTGTATGAGTTAGGTATATACTGTTTATGTATTGCGTATTGTAATATCTTACTTTACCATTTCTTATATTTATTATATTGACGAAGGGTTAAATGTAAGAATGGACCTTATGGTCTAATTTTCGCCCGAATAAAGATGATTATCTATCTATCTCTCTCTCTCTCTCCCTCCCTCCATCTCTCTCTCTCTCCCTTTCTCTCTCTCCCTCCCTCCCTCTCACCTCTCTCATTCCCTCCTGTCACAATCCATAGCTCTCCCTCTTTTTCTCCATCTTCTTCTTTATCTCTTTCCTCCCATCCTTTTCTAATTCTTTATCTCAAATTTATCTTCAGATTTTACAATACAATACTGTCATTATAATACAAACATCTAATTTGTTTCAGTGCCAGCTGTATTAGCTGTGTTTAGCAATACAATGTTCTTCTCATAGCTCGGCACCTCCAGCATGCCACGTATTGCTGTAGCATTTTACATATATAGATTGTGACAAAATTTTGCATTTTTAAGAAGTCGCCTTACCAACCGATTTCATTGTTGAACTTGAAGTACTATTACTCTCACATATGCTCCCGTTCCCATCCAGCCCAATTCATAGGTATCAGAGATATATCTCCATATATGTAGTATAGAGACAGTATTGTTTTCAGAAAAAATTCGAATTAGAGATTTCAACTGAAATACACGTTTTGAGGTTTCCTGAACACGTTTTGACTACCGTATTGACCTGAATATAGTGCGATGTTTTTTTCCTCAATGTGTACCTTTGAAAGTCGCATTCGCACTATATTCGAGTACTTGTTGCATTCGTACTATATTCGAATACTTGTATCTTTAAAAAAATAACTGCGTATTGGCGCGTTTCATGACGCGTGTTTCAGTGCATATGTTTATAATTGCTACATTGTAAGTGAATTGGACGTTCATGTTACGATGCTACATTGTACAAATATATTCGGTAGGGGTCTGAGGAGACTCGAAAATAGATCAAGGTCAAATTGCAGCAACCACAGCACCGGCATAACTTCACGCAGGGTCGCGACACTCAACATTAGAAAACGAGGACCGTCTAAATGTGGAGTCACATTACCCCCCTTTAGTACATAATTCATGAGTTTACAGGTAATTTAAATGTGTAAAATAGAGAAAATTAAATGTTTTTTCGTCTTTTTCTAAAATTCCTTTCAAAATACTTGGTGTCGCATTATATTTGGGCTAATACGGTATTTTTGCGATAATGTCTGTCGGTGTGTTTGTCTCTCTGTCTCTATGTGATAGGATTTTTACTTTCTCCATATGTAGTATAGGGCAAAGTATTGTTTTTATGAAAATGAAAAAATGCAAAAAAGTTGAAATGATTGTGTTACCATATGACACAATTTTATTTGCCGAAGACGTCTGGCATATCCCAGGCACCGCCAAGTACTTTCAGCTAGTTACTATATAAATGGAGTAGCTGTTCCCTTAACTCCATTTATCCCATAACTCTTTAGTATCTATATTCACGGTTTCTAGATTTGCTGTGTTTTTCAGGAGCGTAACCCCTGTGAATATGGAGGGATTACTTTTATGTGTGTGTGTGTATATAATATATATATATATATATATATATATATATAAACTAAAGGAAAAGAAAAGGTAGTGATGAGGGTGGCAACAAGGTGTTGAGGGAAGCCCAGCGGACACTTACCAAGTTGAGGACCAAGATGGCAGGCTGCTGGGGGCGTCGAAGAGACACGTGAAACACACGAACACAAAAAGACAAAAAAACACACGCAAGCTTATCGGGCCTATTCCCTTCTTCAGCGAAAGAGTATCTGTAAGTGACACACTGGGTGGGGAATGACAGGGTGATGTGGGAAGGTTGATGATTGGAGGAGGTGGGGAGTAGGAGGGGTGGATAGCCAATAAAGAGGGAGTGTGGTAAGGGAAAGTGCGAATAACTACAATGTAACAAGGAGACATTGTAACAGGGGCTAATAGGGTTAGCGGAGGTTGAGGCCAGGCAGAGAGAAAGAGTCGAGAAGATGGATATGTGCTAGTTCCCAGTGTCGGAGAGGAGTGTCATAGGGTAAAGCGCGAATAATCCTAACATTGTAGCAACTATTGAAGGGGACATTGTGGGTATTGGCGTGTAATGCAACTGGGAGGGGGCGTCTGAGAGAAACGCTATTCCGGTGACCGTTCATTCGGATGTTTAACGGATTGCTGGTGAGGCCTACGTAAAACGCGGGACAAAGGGTGCAGGTAAGGAGGTAAATGACGTTACGGGTGGTGCAGTTGCTTCTGGAGGTGATGGGGTAGGTGATGTTGGTGGAGGGACTCGAGAAAGAAGATGAGGGTAGGTGGATAGGGCAAGTGAGGCAGCGAGGTTTTCTGCAGGGGTGGGAGCCTATTGCAAGAAGCGTGGTAGAAGCGGGAAGTTCCTTCCTCCACAAGATATTTCCCAAATTTGGGGGGCGGCGGAAGGAGAGGAGCGGAGGATTGGCAAAAAGGTTGATAAAGAGGGACTGATGGGAGGAAGAGGTTAGAATTGGGTGGGCAGCATGAAGGATTGTTTTGAGAGCTTTGTGGATACCAGGAAGGAAAAGTGTCGTAAGAGTGAGTGGAGGGGTAGATGCAGGAATAGTGGGTGTGTGAGGATGAGATCCATTGTGGGTAGGCGTCATCGCCCTATGGATCTGCTCGCGGACCAAGACTGGAGGGTAACCACGTTTGAGAAGAGCATCCTCGAGGACAGAGTAATACTCTAGAAGGGATGCTCTATCGGAACAAAGCCTCCATCCTCGACGAGCAAGGGGATAGAGGTTTTGGTATGAAGGGGATGGCAGCTATCAAAGTGGAGGTATTGGAGGCTGTTGGTGGGTTTGATGTGAACACAGGTGCGGATTTGGCTGTCTTGAAGGTAAAGATCGACATCCAGGAATGTGATGTGGGAGGTAGAGGATTGGTGGGTGAAGGACAGTGAAGGATGGGAAGAGAGACGCGAGAGAAAGGAAAGGAGAGAGTCAGGTCCATGCGTCCAAATGAGGAAGACATCGTCGATCTCAGCCACAAAAGTCGTCGGAGTGGAACGTTGAGGAAGTCTTTCCCATTCACCAAGGTAGCAATTGGCGTATGAAGGCGCCACTCGGGTGCCCATCGCAGTGCCTCTAATTTGAAGGCAGTGACGACCATCGAAAGAGAAGTTGTTCAATTTGAGCACCATTGCTGCCAAGTCTAATAAGAAATGGGAGGAAGGTCTTGCGTCGGGTGGTCTTGAGTCCAGGAGTTTACTAAACTAAAATATATATATACTGTAGAGACCCGCATATAGGACACAACCGTGTTTTCGGCTCAAATTCTGAGAATTTTCTGTTCCCGTGTATAGGATGCAAGAAGGTTTTCTCTTAAAATTCTAGGAATAAACAATAAGTCGCAATAAAAATTCATAGCCATTCTAATTGATGATTTCCGTCGAATATACTTTCTGCTAAGTATGATCTGAAAAGTGAATTTACTGAAGTATTTTTATTACGATATTTACCTATGTTGAAACTAATTATTACAGGTATAGTAAAACACTTTGGAAAGCAATGTAGAAGATAAAATGTAGCAGATTTTTGTGACTCCTACCCAATTGAAATAAAAAACTTGGTAAACATTTCTGCGATCGTCTGTGAAACTTTCAGTAAAAATAAAATATCTTGAATTTAAAAAGTTTTTATTTCAATTATTGATAAAGATTTCTTCTAAGTTCCATCCCTTAACATTGACTATGATTTTCATGGTGCTTCCAAACGCCACTTCAGGCAAAATAGAAGGTTGAGAGCCATCTAGAAACAAAATGTTGAACTGTAGGTAGCTATGGTTATTCCTTTGTTTAGTTCCCACAATTACCTATTTGACATTTTGTAGATTAAAAATTATATTGATACTACTTTTGCAATACCCAGCTAATTCCCAGGTAAATTTCTTAAAGTATTACTACGTACATAAAATGAACTTACATTCCTACTTTACAAATGACATCGCGGATTATTAATCGCTTACTAATGGATTTTATTTTTACCCTTATCTCTGATAGAAAATATTAAAGTCAAGAGACAAAGTTATGATGCTAATTATAAATTAAGAGTGTGTCAGTATGCTAAAGAACATAGTAATAGAGAATCTGAAAGTGAATTTGGGCCCAGTGAATCTCTTATAAGAAATTGGAGAAAGGCTGAAGAAACGATAAAAAATATGGGGAAGACCAAAAAGGCGAACCATGGTAGTAAAGCAAACCATCCTGAAATGGAAGAATGCTTTCTGAAATGGATAAGAGATACAAGAAGGGACTGCTTGGGTGTTAGCACATCAGCTGTTCGTGCGCAAGCTTTGAGATTATCCAAAGAATTAACCATTAAAGACTTCAAAGCCACTCTGCATTGGTGTCGTCGTTTCTACAAAAGACACAATTTATCAATCCGCGGACGTACTACGATAAGTCAACGTTTACTCGAAGATCACGAGGAGAAATTAATTGAATACCAGTCCTATATAATACAATTAAGAAAGAAATTCAATTTTCCACTTAGTCAAATAGGCAATGCCGACCAAATGCCATTAACAGTTGATATGCCATCTGATACAACGGTTAATGAGAGAGGTCCAAGAACCGTCACGATGAGAGGAACAGGAAATGAAAAAAATCGTTTCACTGTCATGCTTGCTTGTATGGCTGATCGAATGAAACTGCCTCCGTATGCAGTTTTTAAAAGAAAAACAATGCCGAAATGCGAATTTCCCCGTGGCATCATAGTCTAAGTGCAACAGCAAGGTTGGTTTGATGAAAGCATCATCAGTGACTGGATAGAGACTGTTTGGAAAAGAAGGTCTGGTGGAATGCGTCAAAGATCTCTCTTGGTCTTAGATGCATTCTGATGCCACATAAGTCCCAAAGTAAAAAAGAAACTCCTTGAAATGAAGACAAATTTGGTGATTATCCCAGGGGGAATGACATCGATCCTGCAACCTATAGACGTTGCTTGTTAACAAGCCGTTTAAATCGGCACTGAAGAAGAAGTGGGCTGATTGGATGGTGGATGGCACACACACATTCACCAAAGGTGGACTCATTCATAAAGTAGATATGAAAACAATCTGTCAGTGGATCATGGAATGACCTCACCTCACAAATGATAACTAAGGGATTTAAAAAATGTTGCATAAGTAATGCTTTAGATGGAAGTGAAGACAACATATTATGGGAAGATGATGACAGCAATGGCACGACAACTGCAAAATTAGAATCAGACGAATCTGAAGCTTCAGAAACATATGAAGTTCACGATGATTTCCATATTACCAATGATGGCAAATTTCTAGGATTTTAGGGAAATTGTTTGAAAAGTTTGATTTGTTTTCTCGAGTGAAGATTTTTTTCAATGAGCAGACGCTTGATTTTTTTAATTTTAGTTATCAGGTATTTCATTTTAACTGAAGACTCCATACAGAAAGAACGAAAAATGTTGAGTATCCATGTATGAGTATGGATAGCTAATGGAGCCAAAAAATCTTGTATTTACAATTATTTTTTGTAAAAATGCAAACTTTTTTCATATTAAAAACTTTTATTTTAATTAAAACACTTTGATGATTTAGACATTTTAGAAGGAGAAAAATTCTGTACTTGACCAGGAATCGAACCCGACTCTCCCTACTTGCAGATAGGTGCTATCAAGCCAGCCTGATTCTCATTTTTCTAATTGGGGTATTTCCACGATGCCTCTATGAGAACGTTTGTGTTGGACGTTTACTACTTAGTTAACCCTTCTTCACCATAAATACCCCAATTTGAAAAAGGATAATCAGGCTGGCTCTCCTCAGGTAATGTCCAACCCAGTTAGCCTTCCTCTCTCTGATAGTCTGTATAATCATTCGCTTCTCTCCTATTCTTCGTAGCACTTCATCGTTTTTCATCCTATCTGTCCATTTTATCTTCAGCATTCTCCTCCAAGTCCACATCTCAAAGCTTTCCAAGTATTTGATGTCATTTTTCCTTAGCGTCCATGTTTCTGCCCCATACAATGCTATACTCCATATAGCATTTTATCAACTTCTTGCGGATATCTTCCCTTATATTCCCTGTAAGTAGTTGTTTCTTTCTCCTGAAAGCCGCTTTTGCTTTTCCTATTCTAGTTTTGATCTCATCCGTACATTTTGCCTCTCGTGTTATGATACTTCCAAGGTATTTATATTCTGAAACTTGTTCTAATGGCTTTCCCCCAATACTTATGTTCAGATTCTCTTCTCTACCCGATATTCGAATGACCTTGGATTTTTCTGTATTTATTTCCATACCGTATTTTCTTCCTGTTATCACTAGTCTATTTATAATTTTTTGTAGCTCCTCTTCCTTTCTTGCTAGAAGTACTTGATCATCTGCGTATTTTACTGTTATTATAATCCTTCATCCAATTTTGAAATTTCCTGTGCCTTCTAAAGCTTCTTGCAATTTATTTTACGTGTTAATAAAACTGAACGAGAGCTTAGTGCCACGTACTGAAAAGTAGCTTAGTGTCACGACGTCACTCTCAGACCGTGACATTTAAAAGCAAATGGAAAACATATTTTGGTGCGCAGACAATACTAAAAGGAATATTGCGCCGCAATTTTCAGGGTTTGTAGATGTCATGAATAGACTAGAAAATAATATGTGACCACTCCTGTAGGATTCATCGATTCAACTCCAGGCACTCCAACATTTGAGTTTTTCCTGTGTAAATAGCATTACGGAATATTTGGCAATTAATTTACAGTAATTCTCATCAAGTAGGAGGAATGAAATTTGGTGTGGTGGTTATAGGGCACCAATGCTTGCAGTATGCAAGCACCGATTACTCGTGTGTGTGTATACACACACACATACACATGCACACAGTGCTGTAGTGGAGGGTATACAGTGGTATATGCCGTATACCCTCAGCTCTTTTCGAATGAATAGGTTATACCCTCTGCTGTTTCTAACAAATGGCATATAGCCTCTCTTTATGAGGAATTATACAAGTTGATTGAAAAAAAGATAATTCCTCTTTTTTCCGTGGCCCCAAATATTGATGCTGCACCTGCAATTCTTGAAAATCTGCATCCCATGAAGAGAATTAATACCAATATTCTAATATTTCTTTTGTTTCGATCAAATTGAAAATAAATACTGTACTAATAAGTTTTTAATTCTTTACATACATCACTGAAATATAATTGTAATAAAATTTTCAGGGAAATTCAAAGTAAGTTTTATTCTGCCATCGTAACATAATAGTCATGTACTTTGCTCTTAAAAAACTGGGTAAGACCTTTTCTCAAAGTTTTACTTTTGTATACGGTATATCCTCTGCTTTTTTAAAGACTACAGCACTGTGTATATAAATAAATATATATATATATACTGCAAGCTTATTATTTGAACAAATTCGAATTAGATGAGTGAATAGACAATAAGAATTAAAATCTATATTGTTCTCTGCATAAAATAGTGAAAATTGTGCGATGACATCTCAATTCTGAGACATTTGAAAATGTTAAAGACTAAAGTTCTACACATGGCATTCCAGCCGATTACATTTCAATGAAATGGAAAAATGAAACCCATCTGGAAAAAAATGAACACCCTTTGCACCCTCACAGGAGTTTGTGCTTTCCAACCATACAACACTTTGTCTTCCATTTTCATATTAAATGGTACCACACACACAAACCCACACTCGGAAATAATATATAAGATGTTATGAACCCTTTGTTTAGCGCAAAGACCTCTCGGAACACATTGTTTGTGCTAAACGAGGCATGGGTGTAGTTGAATCCTCGGTTATCTTTTGGTATTTATTTAAGTAACTTCATTTGAAAGTAGAACATTTGCAGAAAGTATTTTTGAATTCTCGTGTTATTCAAAAGAACATTTTCTGTGGAATCGAGTATAATTAGCTATGTTAGCCATGCAGCTATTTTGATTTGCTATTTTTAGATCCTCAATATTATTCCCTTATCTTATTAATTATTTTGTTTGTATCATTTTATGTGCTTTTTAAAGGCACAAGTTCTACTCCTGGCACCATCTTCCTCAGTACCAGCTCGGATATAAAATTTGGAGAATTGTTGCGGCTTCAGGGGAGTCTTGCTTGTCCCAGTGTTAAGGATGGTAGTACTTCCAGCCTTGACACTTATGGTATACAGTCTGTTTGTGGTGATGGGTAAGTGACTCTTTAAATATTTAATTTGTTGAAACATATTTTATACTCTTTCAAAGTTGCATTCATAAGTACTTGACTGTCCGCATCAAAAAGACGTGCATCTCAACTTGGACGCCCGATCATTTGCGCTATGTTTATTGGAAAGAATATACAAAAATACCATAGGAAAGCTTATTTTATGCTTAATAAGGTTTGATTTTTACGGCAAGTTAAACACAGAAACTACCCGTAAAAACCAGCTACGCAGCCAACTTTTGCAAAAGTAGTCATATATAATAATTCATAAACAAATAACTACTGAACAGAATCTTTTGAAATTTAAAACCATGATGAACTACGATATATTAGAGGCAATGCAATAATTCTCTAAGCTCTATGTTAATTACTATGGTTTTAATTGGGTTACAACTTTAAAAAGAAACTCGTCAGTGGGGAAAAATGATAGAGGAATTTTAAAAATACTGTTGTAAAGAGAAACAAAGAATTTTTTTTGCAGGAATCAGATTTTGTTTTAACGCTTTTGTTTAATTAATTTAAATTTACACCCAGTACCGTATATGTCGCTTTCTGGGTGCTTTGCAATGTTGCCAAATGTCTCCTTTCTCTCCCTCGCTGGTAGGTGGTCTCTCACCTTCGTCATAGCCAGCACAAAAACCCCTTGATCTCCTCTTAAGTTTTGTCCTCACTGATTTTGTCGTGCTGAAATCCTCATCGAGGTTGATAATTAAGGGTTCCACGATATTCTTTAGCACTTGGTCCTTGGCAGCGTAGAAGTCCTCTACCTTGATAGTGTGCTTCACAGCGTTTTCCCACACGCGCTTTGGGGTGTTACGCAGTGCCTCCTTGCACAGTTGCAGGACGTCTTTGATTTTGTGCGTTTTGTTGTGCTTCGCCACGTAAATTTTAACCCAAGCCCATGACATTCCCTCTTCCCCAATATTTTCCAGTAAATTCTGTAGTTCTTCATCGTCCATATTAGAGTGATCAGTGGTTGACTCATCTTCGTCCTGTTTTGCAGTGAATCCTGCTTTTATAAAATAGTTTCTTACAGTATGTCTTTTTATGTCCCTTATGGATTGCATAATCAATAAAATCGTGTTGAGAACATTCATAGATTTTGATACATCACTTCCATCTTTTGATTTTTCTATCATTGATAAAATATGCTGCAGTACATGCTTCCTGTAGTGATGTTTAAAGTTCTTAATTATGCCTTGGTCCAAGGGCTGGCAAACAGATGTTGTGCACGCAGGTAAGAAAATTTTTTTTGTTTTCCAGGCACAAATTTGGATGGGATGATGACCTTTCTACTCTCTCTCTCCCTATTTTTTAGTTAAGGGGCATCATTCAGTCTGTCATGCAATCTCGAGACATCCATGCTTTTTGATTCGCTCACCAATCCACCCCAAGGAGATTGACATCAATACTCTTGAAACAGCGAGGCTTTTTGACTCCTCCAATCACTAAAGGCACTGCAAATTCACCAACTATATTTACACAGTAGGAGTGTGAGTCTCTCTTTTGACACCTTTCCAATGAAGCATTTTTCTTTTTCAAGCACATTGTTTTGTTAGAAAGGGCTCGAAAGAATAACCCAGTCTCATCACAATTATAAATATCCTTTTCACCATAGTCCTTGCACAAATCTCGTAGTCTGGAAGCCCACTCTAACACAACATCACTGAAGCAGCTTCTCCGCACATTTTTATAGGAAATGTTGTGACAAGTTCTGAATTTTTCAAGCCATCCATTGGAAGCTTTAAACTTGTCATACCCCATTTCTTTTGCTATTTTGAGAGCCTTTTCTTGAATTAATGTCCCTGACATTGGAATGTTGAAAGAACCAGCTCTACAAAACCATTCGAAAGCCACATTATCAATAGCCAGCCACTCAGTTTTAGGAAACAATCTTTTCACGCCCTCACTTTTGTTCTCAGCCTATTCCTTCAACAGTCTCTCCTTATTTTTTAGAATTCCACTCACTTGAGTCGTACCTACACTGTATCTTGCACCAAGCGCACAAACACTTAAGTTTTCCGATTCTACCAAACGTAAAATTTCTACTTTTTCACCTAATCACAATCTTTTTCTTTTACCAGCCATAATCGAAGTAAAGAATAATTTTCAGCCAGCCTCAACTGCTAATGAGTTCAACATGAGTTGTAACTAAAGACATCAGGAGGCATAGCAGCGATGCCACTGGGAGGGGTGGGGTTGGTATTATGTGATTGGAAATGAGAGATGGGTTGGGGGTAGAAGGATCCAATCAAAGCTACAAGTCGACATCTGAAGAAGCATGCACCTGCAGGGCTGTAGCTCACCAATAAACAAGTCACAAACAAGTAAACAGAAAACAAATGTCTCATATTCACTCTCCCATTATCTTACACCCTACCCCTCTGACAAATCTCCCATGCGAGACCCAGCAAGGGACTTCTCAAGCTATGGATGGCCAGAAGAGAAATTTGGGAAGTCGTGGAAAACCTATGGGAGGCATTTCTGTCCGTTAGCAGAGTTATTTCCGTGACAAGTCATTCTTTTCGACTGTCCGTGTCCATTATTGAGAGTGTCTGCTTTACAGAGGGTATAGTTCCACAACTCTGCATGTTATTCTGCTAGGGATTGAAAAACTGTCCGCTATTCGGAGGTGTCCGTTAAGGGAAGTTTCACTGTACCTAAGTGGAAAAATTCATACTTCAGAGTTCCCAGTTAATCTGCCGCACGGTTAATCTGCTCATGGATAATTGAGGTTTTACTATAAGAAGAGGTTTGGTCATACAAAAGTTGTGTTATATTCTTTACTAAATAAATCATCAGTAATATTTCGTTGCCACACAAATTTATTTGCTTAAAAATATTTTTTATTTTTGGAACATTCAATTAGGTGACTTATATATATATACTGTATATGCTCATGTATAGGTTGAGGTTTTAAGACAAAATTTTTAGCAAAAAATTCAGAGGTCGACTTATACACGGGAAATATTTTCAATAGGTTTAAACCCATGACCTAACGTTCGGTAACATGAAGGCAGCAAGACGGAAAACTGGCAGCAAGATAGATGTGCAATATGGTAATTCCGTAACATGTAAATAAAAAACATCTCATTGGTGATTCGCGGAAAGGCAACTCCTAGCTCTTAAGCATCACAGATTAAATTGTAACGGCAGCGGCACTAGCGTTGCTTTCTTTACCTTTTGCATCCTTTTCTTCCACATTCACATTTGCCCTCACTGAGATATTGTACTAGGCACTTATACCTACATATTGCAAATATTTGAAACTTAGGAAATATTACGCTTCCCCACAGGGTTGGGTTGGTTTTCCTTCTTTGTTTACAATTCACCAAGATACTGTACTAAGTACTTATACCTACATATTATGGAAATTTGAAACTTACGAAATATTGCGCTTCCCTTCCTCTTCCAAAAACGTGCAAAACACGGATTTCCTAGGACCACATAGTACATCTATCTGCCGATTTATCATCTATTTTGGTGCCACCTATCCTCTGCGGTCCAATGTCAGTGTTGTTCCCTGTTCTCCTTTACAAAGATAGCTTCTGAATGAGCGCTGGGACGAAATACAAAGTATATCTCGAGTCATTCGATCTATTACAAAGGCGTATACAATGTAACAACTTTTGATGTTATGCAGTGGCACTGTGGGAGACATCGGACTGCTTTGTTGCTACTTTGACACAACGTAGTTATAATAATAATGCTTTATTTATCATTAAATAGGATTGCCACAATAGATATAATCAAATAATAATATATTGGACTAAAGGAAACTTAACATGGAGCTTAATGGATCAACATGAATCGAATACAAAAAATTTCATTCTACTACACCTGAAAATCTGGAGTCAACTTATACACGAAATATACGAAAAAACAAAAAAATTAATGAAAAAGTTGGGGGGTCAACCTATACACGAGTATATATGGTATATGTTTCACTTTTAAGTGCATCTATGAATTGATTTCATGAATTTTTTATATGTATTTTTATTTTGACCTATTACTTAATTCATGCATACCCTTCATTTTATGACATCTATCGGATTTCTAATGTTCCGTGGCATTACTCGCACTATTCAATGGACTCATTAGGAATTAAACATCCCAACAAACATCACAAATGCACCGAAATTGTTATTACTGTTAGCAGACAGTAATAAAGTGCAATAATGAAAATGCATGGTTGGAATTCATGTTGTATAAGGTTTTACTGTTTATTTATTATCAATTTTTCACTATTAATTATTAATGTATATTTCATTGGTTTTCCAACGAATGACAAAAATATTTCGTTTTGGAGATCAGTTGTTTCGTCAGTGTCAGTACTGAAGACAATAATCTTTCCTTCAGTCTATAAGATGCAGGCTGATTTTGGGAGTCATTTTTTTAAATCGCATATTATATCCCGAATAATACGGTATGTTTTGATTAATTAATTACCATATTTACCCAAATCCAAGACGAGGTCTTCTCCAAATTTCAGCTTGCGAAAATTGAGGGTCGTCTTAAATTCGAGTATGAAGTCGTGTACCGTCAACACATCGCACATCAACTCATCGCAATTCAATTCTTCACACGTCAAGTTGTCACACGACAAACTCGTTGCGCATTAATGCATCGCTCGACAAAGTCATTGTGAGACAAATTGGAAGGTGAGACACCATGACTGGAGTATGGCAGGGAGCGATGAATTGACGGGCGATGACTTTGTCGTGCGATGTATTGATGCACGACGAACTTTTTGTGTGGCAAATTGAGGTGTGACGTACTAACCATGATGAATTAACGTGCGATGAACTAACCGCGACGAGTTGTCATAGAACTGTAGGAAATATGGTTATACATTTAATTGATGTTTTTAAACAAATGAAACAAAAAAAAATAATTGTATATACTAAAAATTTTCATTTAAAACGTACAATTAATTCAATTCAATTAATACAGTATTAATTTTTAAAAATACATTTTTAAAAATTGTTTTTTCAAACAAAAACTTGTAACAAACCTTTTCAATTAATGAAAAAAATAGTGTACAAAATACTATATACTATACTAGACTAGTGTACAAAATATACACAAAATACATTCAGTGAGAAATTAGGTCAAAATCTTTTCTGTTTTGACAGTCTGCTAAAAAGGGGGGGAGGTTGTCTTAGATTCATGGTAGTCTTCGATTTGGGTAAATACGGTAAATAAAAAATCAGATTTCATGAAAATTAGCATTCAAACAAAATCAAAAGATCTTTCTAACAAAAAAGATTGTAAGATCTTGTTCATAAAATTTTTTTATTTTAACTTTCTCGTATGAGGAAAATTCCCTCGCATAACGTATTTTTGCTAAATGTCACATTTTTAGCCTATTTTCCAGAATGGAAATAGGTTTATAGTTTCATCATTCTGTCTCTGGCCATCCCCCTTATTAACTTTTGAACCAATAGACCGATTTTCATGAAACTTGGTGAAAATTCGATTTCCGGAATTAACCTTCCCATTTGATTTACATGTAGAATCTCAAATCCATCATGCAGGATAATTTTCTCTTCCCCAATAAAATATCTTAGAATTGTAATATAGGAGAAAGTTTTGTACTATTCTCTGAGGAAAGAAATGAAGATTCTAATTTTTATCGTAGAATGTTCCTTATAGATCATATTTCTTAGAATTTCATATAGATACTGGTGTTTTTGCAGTTTTTATCACTCATTTCGACAGTGTTGCCATAGCAACAACTTTTGTTGGACTTGGATTCGGTGTAGTCTAATAAATACATGCATTATTTTTGCCAGACAAATACAGTTGATCAATTTAATATTCCGTTCGAATGTATTTATAATATTCCAAGATGGCCACCTGTAGCAGTAACCGCGATTGTAGCTCTTGCAAATATACTTTCTCTGAGAATGAAAAGTGTATCTTGTGTTATGAATGCCATTTAAAATTTTAGAATCAACAGCCATTGTTTGGCTCTGTCATAATTGCACCATGTCCCAAGACGAAACTTTCCGAGTAGTCATGGATGATATATCAGTTTTAAAAGCCAAATTAAAGTCCCTTAAGGACCTATTATTGGATAGTAAATCTATTAATATTAATGTTGGTTTTTCTTCACCAAAAAAATCTGGTAACGATCGTGCAGTAGTAGGTGTTATGCGCAATGCACGTTTGAACATTTGTAAACAAAAACTCACAAGCAATGAAAGCGAAGTAAATCTTGCATGCAGCGCTGTAAGTGGCATAAATTTGGTTGAAGCTAACAATATTGTGAATGAATCGCATACTGAAGTAGCCTCGAATGATGGATTTGTTATCGTCCATAATAAATGACGGCGAAGTAAAGTGATCAGCTAAATCTTCGAGCGACTCACTTTCCGGCGTGCAACCAAAGGCTCACCTCCATGTCTGGCACCTGCAAAGTGGAACTTAAAGCGAAAATCTTCGGACCTATATAAATAAGAGATCCTCGGCCCCCATGGACATGGGACAGCTATCCTCCAAGGGTGACTATGCATCTTTCTGCATATCGGTGGATCGTGAATATTACGAAAAGCTAACTGATCCCTCGTTTTGGCCTAGATACATAATACCTCTGAGAAGGAACTTACTGTGCCCTCAAAACAGTTGACCGATGACCAAGTTAGTGAATCCCAGTTGAGGTTGGCCACCAGATTTAAAGAAGAAAGAAAGACATCTGACGTCAGAGTGTTCCATCTGATCATGGCTTTAAAATTCTAGTTATAAACATATGGTGCCTGAACAACAAATTAGCTGAACTCGAGACTGTAGTTTTAGTGGAAAACCAAACAGTTGACCGATGACCAAGTTAGTGAATCCCAGTTGAGGTTGGCCACCAGATTTAAAGAAGAAAGAAAGACATCTGACGTCAGAGTGTTCCATCTGATCATGGCTTTAAAATTCTAGGTATAAACATATGGTGCCTGAACAACAAATTAGCTGAACTCGAGACTGTAGTTTTAGTGGAAAACCCAGATTTCATTTGTATATGTGAACATTGGATGTGATGATTACTATTCCAGGGTATATTTGTGGTAGTGCTTTTTGTCGTAAAACTCACATACATGGTGGAGTTGTTATATATGTAAAGAACAGTATTGCTCTTAAAGGTTTTTTATATGACTTAGACAGGTTAAACAAAGAACTAACATTCAAATGTGCTGCTATAAATTTCTCGGTTTACAACCTCAACTTCAATCTCCTAGTAATTAATAGGTCTCCTTTGGGCTGCTTTAACTCCTTTGTAGATAAACTAGACAGTCTTCTGTTTTCTCTCACAAATCACCAATCCAGGCCTATTTCAATTGTCACAGGTGACTTTAATTGCAATCTGCTTACCAATGGTCATGATCAAAAGAAATTGCTAGGTATTTTATATGCCTATAATCTGAAACCAATGGTTAATACTCCAACCAGGGTAACTGACAAATGTCAATCTCTCTTGGATAATATCTATACAGACTTTGATGAACAGAGCATGGGCATCACAGTTTTTGATCCTACACTCTCAGATCATCTTGCTATCGCATCCCACTTTCATCTCTTTAATGCCTCAATAAATGTCACTGCACCTTTGGCTCTCAGATCACTGAGCCACTCAAAAATAAATTTGTTTTGTCATTTACTTGGACAAAACATCTGGAGTGAAGTTGATCTATCTGAATCAATCAATGATAACTTTAATGCTTTCTATGAAAGAAATATTTACTTTTTTAACTAGGCTTTTCCTCTTGCTCATCTCAAGCCAAAAGTTAAGAAAAGTAAATGCTGGGTTACTCCTGAGATTCGTGCTGTGTCCCAATCAATGAAATCATTGTTAAATAGAAATTAACTTCTTAACCATAAAATTCAAAATTAGAGACACACAATGAAAAAGGGGGGAGGAAAGGAAGGATAAGGCAAAAGACAGTAAAAATTATAAATTTACAGGTTTAGGGGTTGTTACTCCATGCCAGGGACCTGATGTCACTCACACATTCACTCACTCAATCGCCGAAGCACTTATCCTAAAGGTGGAAAAAGAAACAGGACCGGGTTTGCGAGAAATTACTCTGCGCCAGGAACCCAAAAAATCACACCGTTGCTAGAAGGTTTGTGAGTCAGTACGACCGCGACAGGGACCGACTAAGCAACCACACGCACACGCCAAGAGGTAAAGGAAAAAAGGGGAAAGGAATGGGGAAATAATACTAGGTTTACGGGAGATTAAACCACGCCAGGGACCTAGTATCGCACACAGTGGCCTGTAGGTTTATGTGCCTTCCGGCAACGACAGGGACCTAACAGACGAAACAGTCACACACGCAAGCAGTCGAATACACGCATACAAGATCTCTAAAAATGAGGTAAACATACTAAATACGTATTTCGAGAGCAATATTCTCATCATCAGTAGCTGATGTGTAATGAGGGGTGGGAGTGTTGTAGGCGGTATTTATATGTTTATGTGCTGAAGTATGCGTCTAGTTTGTTTTGGTTGGTTACAGATTTTAGAAGAGTTAGGTTTTTGATCGTGATTGGATGGTGGTTTTCTTGGATATGTGTTGCTACACTAAAGTTGTTTAATCTGTTGTGTTTAAAATGAGCTGTGTGTTCTTTGAAGCATATTTCTATCTTACGTTTTGTTTGTCCAATATATATTTTGTAGCATCCTCCACAAGATATTTTGTATATGCTGGATTTGTGTAAAGGAGGAATTGTGTCTTTTGGGTTGTGTAATAAATTGGAGAGTTTATTGTCATTAACAAATACTGTCTTATAATTGAATTTTGAGAAGCTGTTGTGTAGTTTGTTGGTGAGCCCAGGAGCGAATGGGATTTTAATGTATTTTGTGTCTGTGGGGGAAGTGTCAGTTAGTGTTGTGTGCATTTTTACATGGAGCCTATGTTTATGTTTACGTAGGATGTTTTTGATCATTTCGGTGTCGTATCCATTGGCTTAATGTGTGCGAGTTCTTTACGGTAATCAGATGGGAAGAGAGGCATGTGAAGAAGTCTATTGATCATGGAATGAAAAGGGGCCAATTTATGTGAGATGTGATGATTGGAATTAGATGGGATATATCTATCAGTGTGTGTTGGTTTTCAATAAATATTGAATTGTAACTTGTTGTTGTGTCTTGTTAATAATAAGTCTAAGAAGGGTGGTGTGTTTTCTTTTTCGAGTGTGAATTTAATCGAGTCATATTGGTCGTTTAGTTCTTGAAGGAAGTTAGTGATGTTGTATTTTGATGTATCAAAAACCACGAATATGTCATCAACGTATCTAAACCAAGTTTTAGGGAAGTATGTAAACACTGCAAATATTATTCCTCATATTTGTCAATGATTTGCCCACTAATCTGAACATTAAATTCCCTAACAAAGTAATCATGTATGCGGACGATATAAGCATCTTATTAGCGCAACCTAACTTTCAAAACCTACTAGGTCCTTGTGATGCTCTTATGAACAACATGACTAACTGGTACAATTTTAATGATCAAATTCTTAATGAGGACAAAACACAAATAATTCTTTTTACCCCTTGGCAGAAGCTTGAGGACACAGGTAATATACATCTAACAGAAAATTTTAAATTTCTCAGAATTCATGTTGACTCACATCTGAGTTGAAATGCTCATATTGAATACCTAGGCAAAAAGCTCAATTCGGTTTCTTACCTTGTTTCAGTTCTAAGGCATACAGTTAGCCCTGACATTCTCAAATTGTTGTACTTTGGGCATTTTTATTCAAGAGCCTCATATGGCATTGTCCTGTGGGGCTCCTGATCTCATTTAATTGACATCTTCAAAATTCAGAATAAGATACAGTGGAACCTCGGTTTACGAACTTAATTCGTTCCGTAAAACTGTTCGTAAACCGAGTTGTTCGTAAACCGAAACAATTATTCCCATAAGAATCAATGTAAAATGGATTAATCCGTTCAAGACCCCAAGAAAATGGTCCTTTATTATCTTTATTTTCTACTTCATGCTTGAAATCCTATACAAAACAATGGAAATTCATAGTTTTAACTGAAAAGGAATTGGAAGTAATAAAACAAAAAGAATAAACGTAAAAACAAACTTTATTTCAACTTATCATACAAAATAGTAAAGTGTTATTGTTTGGAAGGGGAGTCCCATTCCATGAAAACATCGGGTGCTTGAAGTTCATCAGGTTTCTGTCTCACTAAAAACCTATCCAATGAGATTTGTTTCTTCTTGCTTTTTATAATGTTGCGGAATTGAGACATGACATTATCATTGAACAGATTTATAACGCGATTTGATAAAGTTTTATCGGGGTGATATCTTTCCACAAAACTTTGCACCTCACTCCATTTCGCACACATTTCGTGGATCGAGGACCTAGGAACATCTTCCATTCATTCATCAGTCTCTGAAAATAATATTTCCTCTGTCAACGTCTTTTGCTGCTCATTAAGAAGCTGTTCCAGTTCTTCCGTAGTGAGTTCATTGCTGTGGTCCTCCACTAGCTCCTCCACATCAACATTATCAACTTCTAATCCAATCCTATTGCCTATAGATACAATATCATCGACAATATCAACAGACTCAGTCTCATAGCCCTCAATGCCAGATACACAGTCTGGCCACAATTTCCTCCAGGCTGATTTCATAGTTCTGTGAGTCACTAGCCCCCAGGCTTTGTCAATGAAACTTAAACAATGGAGGATATTCAAATGTTTTTTCCAGAATTCTCTGAGTGTTAATTCTGTGTCAGAGGTTGCTTCGAAACACCTTTGAAATAATTCCTTGATGTACAGTTTCTTAAAGTTTGAAATGATCTGCTGGTCCATAGGCTGGATTAGAGGAGTCGTGTTAGGGGGCAGGAACTTCACTGTGATGAAACCAAACTCCTCAACCAACTCCTCTTGCAAGCCTAGAGGATGAGCAGGAGCATTGTCCATCACAAGAAGGCATTTCAGTGGCAATTCGTTTTCTTGGAGGTATTTTCTCACGCTTGGGACAAAGGGTTCATTGATCCACTCAATGAACAGTTGCCTGGTTACCCAAGCCTTACTATTAGCCCTCCACCTAACAAACAGTTTACTTTTCATTAAATTATTTTTCTTAAACACCCTCGGATTCTCAGAGTGGTAGACAAGCAATGGCTTGACCTTGAAGTCCCCACTTGCATTTCCACATAGTAAAAGAGTCAGCCGGTCCTTCTTTGGCTTATGTCCAGGCAAAGTCTTTTCTTTCTGAGTAATGTAGGACCTATTTGGTAATTTTTTCCAAAATAAGCCAGTTTCATCACAGTTGAATACTTGCTGGGGAAGAAAACTCTCAGCTTTTACATAGTCATTAAATTCTTGTACATATTTCTTAGCAGCTTCTTGGTCTGAGCTTGCAGCCTCTCCATGCCTATTTACATTATGTATTCCAGTTCTCTTCTTAAACTTCTCAAACCATCCTCGGCTAGCTTTGAACAGTTCAGTATAAGTACTCGTACCAGGGTTTGTTATTAAAAGGTCATCATGTAATCGTATCGTTTTTGCACAAATTAGGGCTTCAGAAACACTATCACCAGCTAACTGTTTCTCATTTATCCAAATCAACAGCAATTTCTCCACATCGTCAATCAATTGTGGTCTTTGTTTACTAATAACTTTTACTCCTTTCGCGACATCAGCTTTCTTGATCGTCTCTCTTTTTTTTAGTATAGTACAGATCGATGATTTTGCCATACCGAATTGCGTAGCAGGATCCGAGACACGAACACCATTTTCATATTTAGATATAATTTCTTTTTTCACCTCTATCGTGTTTTTATTTCTTTTCAATTTACTTTCATCATTCTTTGGCTTCATGGTGGTCTAAAAAGATAATTTAATTAAGTGTAAATTAAACTTTGAAACAATAGCAACACATATACAAAAACAATATAAGACTCACTCGAGCAGCAGTCCAATAAATACGACACACTCGAACAGCAGTCTATCCTGAGTGAACGCTACCGCGAAACTAATACCCTCTCATTTCTCAGACTCAATGGAGCCAGCGCCGGTGCGTCTGTCCGGGGTTTTGCGCAGCGGCACGCCGAGATGTCAGTTGGTGGAGCACGTGACTGCCTGTTCGTAAGCTGAAATTCTGTTCACAAACCGAAGCATTTTTTCGTCGGGATTTTTGTTCGTAAACCGAATTGTTCGTAAACAGAGTCGTTCATAAACCGAGGTTCCACTGTAGTGAGAATGATGTGCAAGCATTTTAAAGCACACTGCAGACCCTTTTTCAGGAAACCAAATTTGTTAACAATGCCATGTGTTTACATCTATTATGCTGCCATCTTTGTGAAGAAAAACATGACCCTTTTTGAAATGAATAGTTCAATCCATAGCCATAGTACAAAAAGATTAAATGGCCGACATACACTAAACTCCAACTTATCAATTTGTAACAAAGGACCAAAAGCCATGGCCATAAAGCTTTACAATATACTTCTGCCCCACATAAAGATGACTGCAAGTTTATCTATGTTCAGAGATCTGTTTTTGAGTTTCTGGTCGGTAAATGCTACTACAGTGTGAATGAGTATTTGATGCCTGACTCAATTGAATGTGCTACCTGGATGAAGAATGGATTGCTATTAATTGCTCTTTAGTGATGTCCTCTATATCTTATGTGATTATGCTATAATTCTATTATTCATCTTTCTTCTTGTGACGAATCCTATACCTGCAATTTAATTGTAGTCTTTATTATTATGCTAAATTATGAAATTTGAGAACACAAAACGCAACATATCTGCAGTGATTTTAAAGCTATTGAAGGCTATAAAAGCATTAAATAAATGATAAAATAGAAAGTAGACATCAAGTTCTTGTGAAGAATGTAATTATGACTTTAACCAAGAGATTTTTATGGACACTTTGTTTATATGTACAAGCAGCTATAAATATAACTCTTCACAATGCTGGTTTTGGGGTTCCTCCGGCCTCCTCTCAAAAGTAATTTTGAAGCCTCAAAATATACCTCTAAGAAATGAGATAATAATAATAAACAAGATGATCCAAATGGAACTTATGATGCCTACTTTGGACATTATATATATATATATATATATATATATATATATATATATATATATATATATAATACTACTGCAATGCATGACATGCTGGAGGTGCCGAGCTATGAGAAGAACTTGGTATTGCTAAACACAGCTGGCATTGAAACATATTAGATGGTTGTATCATAATGATAGTATTGTATTGTAAAATCTGAAGATAAATCTGAGAAAGAATTAGAAAAGGATGGAAAGAAAGAGATAAAGAAGAAGATGGAGAAAAAGAGGGAGAGCTATGGATTGTGACAGGAGGGAATGAGAGAGGTGGAAGAAAAGGGAGGGAGGGAGAGAGAGAGAGGGAGGAAGGAAGGGAGGGAGAAAGGAAGAGAGAGGGATGGCGAGATCATTTGACTCTCTAACTATTGTATCAGCAAATCAAGAGATCAAAAATTGTGTGTATAAAGAAATTTATGATACTGAGCAATAAAGTACTAGCATGCAGATACTCTGCACGGGTAAAGCTAGTATTTATTTAATACTTATATTGGCTTTAATAGTTTTTAAATCACTGCGGATTAGCTACTCTTTGTGTTCCTAAATTTCTTAATTTAGCATTATAAAATACAGGGTCACCCAAAAAAGACGCTTCAGTTTAAATTGCTTCTGTTTTTTTATATACTCAATATACAGGAATTATTTTCATGTTAATTTACACAGACATGGGAGAAATGTTGCTACCTAGTGGAATATTCCTTAAGCATTGTTTAAACAAGATGGCATATACTGTACAGCAACACGTGTTTATAGTTAAAACCTTTTATTCTACCGGTAGTGTAGTGCAAGTGCAGTGTGATTTTTGCAATGAATTCAAGCGCAGGGAAGGTCCAAGCAGATCAGTGATAAACAGGTTGGTGACTGAGCTTGAAAATATGGGTGCTGTGACAGACAATAAGAAAGGTGTTGTTGGTAGGAACAGAACAGTGAGATCAGTCAACAACATTGCACGTGTTGATGAAGCAATTACGCGAAGTCCTTACAAATATGTTACATGTCTGTCGCAACTATTAGCTACGAGTATATCGCGATCATCGATCAATAGGGTATTAACAGAAGATCTGGAAATGTTTCCGTGTAAGATTCAAGTGCTCCAGACTCTCAGCGAAAGCACCAAAGATGTTAGGGGTGATTTTTGTGACCCTTTTCTGCAATTTTTGGAGGGAAATCCTGGAGTTCTTCGAAACATCTGGTTTTCCGATGAGATGCATTTTCACCTACACGGTTATGTCAACAAGCGGAATATGCATATATGAACCTCAGAAAACACCAACACAATAATGGAGGTGCCATTACGTCCGCAGAAATGCATGGTATGGTGCGCTGTTTCAGCTATTGGAATTGTTGGGACAAGTTTTCTCACTGATACAGTGACATCGGAGAGTTATAATCATCTCCTTGAAGAAGACTTCATCCTGTTTCTTCAAGGCATTATTCAAGGTATTATTATACAATAAAAAGTCATAGTAATATTTCGAACCTATTGTTATATATTTAATAACATCATGGGAATACAGCTACACAGTTTTTGTAATTTATTTGAAATTATATGTACGTAAAGACATACAGGTATGCCTCGTTTAACGGATGTTCTTTTAGCGCATTTTCGATATAGATCGGTTGGCATCTCGGAACTAAAATTTTAATTTTTGAAATTTTTTTTAAATAGTGCTCCTAAATGCTACGGTCCTTTATTATGGTCCCAGCACTTTTCTCACTTACCTTCATTCGTACTTCACTCTCTGTTCAGTGATAGTCATTCCATTCTAATTAAAGACAGGTTGTTGTTATTTATACGTTTATTAAATTTATTTCTCTTTCACTCGTTCACTTTTATCGTTCTTTTACATTTGTTTGCCGCAATTCCACAGTCTTTTGCAGTGACATTGGAAGTTGTAAAGTTGTTAACGTTACTGTTGAGATGTGCAGGGTTGGGTTCGCTTTGGATGGGTTTTTGTTTAAGATTAGGTTAGATTAGGTTCACGACAACTTGCTATAGTTGTGTCTAAAGCTGCGGCGGCGCCGCTGAATCGTAATATCACTCGTATTCCGTTTTTGTTTCTGTGGATAAAATGTATCACTTACAGCTTTCAGAAAGCACAATCAAACAACTCCAACACCTATTTAGTGACACATTCCCATCGCAAGATTGTGTTCTTTGCTTTTATACGGAGTAATAAAAGTATGTACATATATTGTTTTAGGATTGCGTAACGTAAAAGGAACCCAAGAAAATGCACTTACGGTAAAATGTGATTTGAGAATGTCACGAATTAAAAGGCAATCTAACAGAATTCGTTAGTTTTTATTGAAAAATATGTATATGCAATTCAGTTGTTTATGTCTCTTACATCACCTGTTCCATGAGAATGAATTACACTTTTCTTTTTACAAAGAATATTTCCGTGATTTAGGTTTACTACTGAGAGCTGGCAAGGAATTTAAAAAATATCTTGGTTATAAATTGGGGAAATAAATTTCACGGCATATTGCGCCTACCGAGGAAAACGCCTACTCATCTCGCGCCAGGCACGCAGTGTTAGTAGGCGTTTCGCGGGTTGTTTACCCTCAAAAGATGAATGGGCAAATATCGTGTAATTAAACAACAAGTGTTTGTTGGCAATAGAATAGACTGACCTTGAGCTCACGCATACGCAGACTGCCAACATGTCGGGCAAGTGTTTCCAATTTACAAATAAAATCGGACACAACAAATTCAGCGAGTTTTTGCAGCCAACATCCAACATGTTGGCCAACATATTGGCTTCTGAATTTTGTATTAAAGAAAACCAAGCATTAAGGCGAGTTTAGACTGGTAAGTTACTTGCGACATCTCGCGCGAGGGTCTCGCAATTGTGTTTACACTGTCAACAAATATCGCCGCAATTTACTGTCACGCGAGTTCTCAACACTCCGACTCGCGCAGTTCCTCGCCTATGCGTTTACATTAGCTATCACTCTTTCACAAACATGACTGCAAGAAGAAGTTCGTGATGCTGCTGCTTTTTAGTGCTTTTCGTCAATGCTGAAAAGCTTTATTATCTTCGTGATGTCCGTCCGTCCGTACGCATATATCTGGGAAGAATTGGCTTAACCGATTTCAATAAAACTTTTTATATAGAATTTTCACATAAATTCATGGCAAAAATGCCATACTTCGACCCATTAACTAAGTAGGCGTGCCACAATTGCAAAGTTAAACTTTTTGGTAATTATGAATTTGGAAGGAATTGGCCGAATGAAATTTTGTAGGAAGGAGGCTTGTAACATAAAAGACAAAATCATGATGTTTCGTATAGATATAGAAATCAAGGCTGCCACAATACAAGAAATTAAAAACATTCATTTTGCACATATTTGTGTTGAAATGTCTCCATCAATTTGAACCAAATTATAATATTTACAATGTACACATATATAGAAAACCATAATAGTATATTTGAACTGAATCATCCAAACATGTGTGTCACAATTTCAAATAAAATTCTTTCACTAATTATGGAGTTGGAAGGAATTGGCCAAATGGATTTCAATTAAATTTTGTATATAAGATTTGTACAACATACCATAATGAAATCTAGATGTTTAAAGCTGAGCGAAATAGCAGGGCTACCACAGTAAAAAGTAAAATAATATTTCTTTTGCACCTAATTCTAGAGAACTGATGACATGAATTTTAACCAAATATGATGTGTATAATCTTTATATAAATAAATAACAAAATTATTATATTCAAACCGGGTCGACTAAACAGGGCTACCACAATATTATATTTTAGAATCTGTCTGTAACTATTAATTTCAAAGGTATTGGCTTAACGGATTTCAAAGAAGTTTTGTTTGTAGGGAGAGTATAAAATGACAAAACAAAATGAACATGTTTAAAACTGAACACAAAAGTTTGCTATCTGGATTAAGGATGAAAGGCAATTTAGGAACTTTTTACGGATGTTGGCGGTTGATCTTGAAGAATTGTTGCTACTAGTGGGACCAAATATACAGAAGCAAATACACATATACGTGCTTCAATTACTCCTAGTGAACGTTTGGTAGTTACACTAAGTTTCTTGGCCAGCAGTAAGTAGGTAGAACTTTATTTTTGCCTTGCATAGATTTTAGCAGGTTACAATTTCATAAGAACGCCTTTATTTATTTCGTAGTTGATTCGTATCATTTATTAATGTACCTATTCAAAATACCACCTTGCACCATTGGTAGTTTCATCCCTGAAGTTTGCTCTGAAATATACATTATTAAAGGACCAATATCTCAAGGCAATTATTTTGTTCGTATAGTGTTATCAGAAGCATAGTTTCCTCACTTGACCACATCTTATTCCCTGCCATAATAACGATGCTCTCTCAGATCTACTCGCAAAAATATCTGATCAGTTTTGAATTAATGTGAGAACTGTCACAATAAAGTTCACTTGTGGTTACACTAGAACGTGATGATGTCTGGCGAGAACTCGCTTTGTCTCACGCAAGTCGTCTCGCGGCTGTGTTTACATTACCGATTATACTGTCTGACAGTAACTCATGCAATTTTTCTTGCCAGTCTATACGAGTCTTTAGACTATACTGAATCTGAATCCAGCTATAGTCGTTGCTATGGCAACACTCATAATTAGTGATAAAACTGTAAAAATACCAATAAATATGCAATATTCAAAGAAATATGATCGATAAGCAACATTCTACAATAGAATTTAGAATCTCCATTTCTTTCCTCAGAGAATAGTACAAATCCTGCTCCGATATTTCAATTCTAACCTATTTTAATGTGCAAGAGAAAATTACCCTGCATGATGGATTTCAGATTTACCATGTAAATCAAATGGGAAGTATAGTTCCTGGAATCGAATCCGAAATTTCAATCTTCGCAACAAAAACTATCCTCGGAAGCTCAGCTCCAGTAGCAGATTTCCAGCAAGTATCATGAAAATCAGTTGATTGGTGCAAAAGTTAATAAGGGGGATGGACAAACAGATGAAAAGATAGACACAATGATGAAATTGTAAGCCTATTCCCATTCTGGAAAATAGGCTAAAAACCTACCTTCGACCTCGCGGTCAAAGAAGAAAGAAGCTCTGTTAAAAGTGAACACAGACCCAAATTCATTTGCATGTCCTCACCAAGGAGGGTTTATGACCTTGTAGTAAATAGGCTAGAAGTTTGCACTGAGATGTTTCTAAGTGAGATGGTCAATAGGTACCGGCATTTTGGTTCTTCTGTATAATGTGCGTATTATGAAGGATGGGATGGAATTATCCAATGAGACACGTGCAAAAGGTTTTTCCCACAAGAGGACTCAATGTTTGACACAATGAAACAGTCTCATATGGGAGCTCAAAGCAAGTTGTTGTTTGACACATTCCACTTAGAGGCCTGCATACCCGCAGTTTACCCAAGCCGCGGGTACCGGCAGCGAAAGTTGCTGGTTGGGTATATAGTGCTCCCATGCAGGTATGGGTCGGGTTCAGACACAAAAGGCACCGGTGCGGGTGAAGAGCAGGTACGAAAACTAGTTTTAATTCCAATTCAATTTGCCTCACCAATGTAGGCACAGGAACTTTTCACACGCCTTTTACTGCTAGTAAAGCCCACCCTTGCGGTCAGAAGTAGCGTTATATAGGGAGATACAAATTTGCAATTTATGCAGGTCGGCAGATCGAAGGCTTTGTGTATCATGTGTCAAGAAAAGTGTCTGACGAAAAAACGATTCCTTTTATTATATAAATAAATACAAAGTTGCAATTGACAAACTATTGTTGATTTCATTTAGTAGAAGAGAAAGGGGGGAGGGGGTGAGAAAGAGTGAAGAGGAGAATTATGTAGTACAATGTAATTATGACGGATTGGTTTGTGCGAGAACTCTCCCTTTTAACCAGTTGGTTTTGCACATTCATGCAAGTAACATCTATCTTAGTGGGTGAAATGCATCAGGCTAATACCACTTGTTTTTGGCTGGAGTTTTTAACTTTCTTTCAGTTTACGCCAAAAATTTTTTGAGCCATCTTTGAATGTTATTTAACGTTCAAATATATAGTATTTTTTCGTCAAATAATCGTGTGTGAGTTGTATTACTTTATACTTCGTTTGCAAGAAAAAGGAACGACAGTTATTTTATAAAATTACATTGGTCAGTTATATGTGATCTCAGCTTTTGTGTCGGAATATCAATATACCACATCCTTAAAAGGAACCAATACCAGCTGATTGAACGGTATGTAAAATTGTCAGTTAATAGTTAATGCATCTTTCAATTATAAATCTTAATTTTAATCGAAATATTATTTTAACTGCGCTTCAGATTTGAACAAGGAATACTGTGACCAGATAAGAAGGAAGCTTTTGAAGTTAGAGTGTACTCGAAGAAGAAAAGAAAATACCAAATCCAAAATTTGGGAAAGGTTCTGTGAAATTTTAGATGAAAAGGGTGAACTGATTTCGAAGACAATCGCTTGCAGTAGTTGTAAAAATGTTTACCATTATGATAATGGGAAGCTGGGAACATCAAGTTTATTGCGACACAAGTGTGAAAATAACAAAGAAGGCATGCCTAAAATTACAAATTTTCTTGTGCCGAAAAAATGCGATTTACCAAAATTATCAGCTCAAAAGAAAAAAAAGGTTTTAGATGGTTGTGGCCTGTAGTTAGAGATTTGAGATAGTGTCAGGAGATGGGTTTAAAAATTTATTAGAAATAATAATGAAAATGAGTGCAAATCAAATTGTTATTTTGACTTAGAAGATACGCTACAACATCCAACAACTATTTCAAGAAATCTTAATTCAGTGGCTCAGAAAGCTTGAGAAGAGCTAATTCAATAAATAAAATCATACATAGGTACAATAGGGTGTGGGATCACGTTGGACTTGTGGACAGATAATTACAAAACTGTCAGTTATTTTGGGATCACATTACACTATGTAAAGAATACCATGTTATGCAATCGTGTTCTGTGCACTAAACATCTTGATCCTGACAAAAAGGAAAGTGGGGAATATATAAGGAATGAATTGTTGCTAATTTTAAAACAATACGGTGTCTATAGTCACTTGAAGAATTTTATTTTTTTCAATGACCGTAGAGAAAATATTAAAGGTGCTTTAAAAATTTTCAATAAAATCTATTGTGCAGCATACTTAATAAATAATGTTGAAGATATTTCTATTTCTTCTAATAAAACATCACTTGCTTTAATTCAGAAATGTAGAAAAATTGAACTATTTTTAAAAATCAGACTTACTAGGTACGCTGAAATCTACTTTGAAAGGAGGCATCAAGACACGTTGGAATTCAATTCTTCGTATGATCTTTTCAATACTTGAAAATTGAAAGGTTGTTTACAATATTTTAATTGAAAAAAGATGAGTGATATGATTTGTGAGGTTGAAAAGAAAGATTTATTAGATTTAGTAGAATACCTCAATCCATTCCAGAAAGCATTGATTGAATTGGAAGGAGAAAAATATCCAACAATTATTTTTGGTTTACTTTTGGCATTGGAAAATAAACGATCATTTAGAAATAGGTTCAACGGAATCTAACAGGTGTACGCTTGTAGAGCAACCGATGAGAAGGTATAAAATGTCAGACACCTTAGTTCAGTTTATGGATGCAGACACAGTAAATGATCATATTTCTCCAGATGAATTGACTGCATACATTGAATTAAAACTATCTGACGAAATTACTAATAATTTTGATTTGATGAAATGAATTTTTTGCCAAATTTAAGTATTTTAGTGAAAGGTATTTTTGCAATTCCAGTGTTTTTCATTGGCGAGACATGTTGTTAGTGAAAGAAGAAGCAGTTTAGGTCCTGCAAACGTGGATGATGTCCTATTTTTAAATATTAATTTTAAATCTCAGGGCACTATTAATTAATGTTTCCTCTTTTAATTAAATTATTTTGTAAAATTTGTAATTTTTGTAAAAATAAATCGTAGATACTTTAAAATACATTTTTTTCGATTTTAAAAATGAATATTTATGTACAATTGCATTTCATTTTAATTTATACAATATAAATGATTGTGATTCAGAAATAATATTTTTTCGTGATTTCTTGCTACGGATTTGTGTCTCAAGGATCAAATAGTTAAAAAAATATGGGTTGGGTTGGACAAGTAGACCTTCTGTGCGGGTGCGAGCCTGCTGGTTAATATTCTACAGGTACGGATCGGGTATGGGTTAGTAGTCTGCGGGTACGGGTTAGTAGTCTGAAGGTACGGGTCGGGTACAGGTGGAAAATACCATACTCGTGCAGGGCTCTAATTCCACTATGGAAGGAGTGTCCTTCAGGGCCACGCCTAGTGTGTCTTGCGTCCGGGTGCAAGATAACTCTATGGCACCCCCCAGATAGTATTTTATTGTATGAACAAATACTACTTTTGTCATTGATAGAGAGTGGAGACAAGTTGATGGATTTCTGTCGATATATCCCAGAACAAACTGATTGAAATAATTCATTGCGTAAATATAAAAATAAACGTATAATATAATATGTGCTTAAACGACACTTATAAAACTGGCTGCACATTTGATTAAAAGTCAATACTCTGTCCTGTTACCTTAATGATCAATCAAAAATTTCAATATTTTTGGGTTATTTTGTCAATTTACAAGCTTAATTAGATGCTATATTTATTTCGTCTATAAGAAAACAAAACCAATTATTTATGCATTGCTGTGTCCAAGTCCCGACTTTGTATTTTCATTTTAAGATATTTTAAAATCCAATAAAGAAGTTAATGTCAATAATTCTTATATTATTTGCAGAAATTGTTATGGGATTTTAATTCGGTATACAATCACCGAAATACAGCATAAGGCAAAAATCACACAAAATCATCTTATATTAATTTTGTGTTTTGGTGTTTGGCATTACTAAAACTCTAGTTTAATAATAAAATAAAATGATTGCTTTAATAAAGAAAAACAGTAAACCCCCTTATTTACACTTTTCTAGGGAACTGGGGAAAAAGTGTAAATTGCGGGAAAGTGCAAATTGAGGGAAAAGGATAAATAGGTAAACTGATTTTCCTTTTAAACTCGCTCATTTGTTACAGTAAGACTAACAATAAAATCTATGCTAAGAGAGCTAAGTTTATAAAGACTATATCTATTTATTCATTTACTTAACCAGCTCACTTTTTTAATAATTATTACATTATAATGTGTCAAATTAAAATGCTAGTACATATAGTATGCTTGGGTTTCCATTACATTCCCAACATTACATTTGTCTGGAAAATTGTACATAGACGTAGGTGTATTTACTTCAGGAACATCATACTTTTTCGAAGCTTGAATAGTGTTCATTTTTCTGCCTCTTGAGCTATGACTATTTTAAAATTCATATCATTACTTCGTCGGATTCCTCTGTAAACCTGGGATTTGGAAGAATCTTTATCTCAACATGATCAGCATCCTTTTTGTCACCCATTGGTAAAATAACAGATAGGTAAAAAAATCGTTTAGGTAGGCACGCACTGATAGCTTCAATTCAATGATTAATGAGGAGTTCAGCTGCCGACTGAACTCGATCTATTCTCGCCTCAGACGCTTTTCAAGTACATTATAACATTTATGCCTAATGTGTCTACAATGTAACAAGTATCTTGTATCACTTAACAGACGTGCAGAATGTACGGTGATTTTTCGAAACACAATTTTACGATCTTTTAAAATCACTAGTACTCGAATATAACACGAGGGCTACTTTTATATTTTAATTTTTTGGAAAAATAAACACCGCGATATATTCAGAGTGATACAGTAATTTAAATTACAAAAAATTACAAATTAACTTAAATTTAATTGCAAACTGTGGGAACCAAGGGGCAGAATTTGAGTGGAAAGGGTTCAAACATGATAGCGCCAAAGTTTAACATCTTTTCAATAACATTCATACTTGGTTCAAAGAGTAAATAGCATAAATAGTATTTCCGTATCTAGGTGCGCTGTTTATGCTCTGCTAGTGTGATTTTCGTATGAGGTTTTGATGTTGTCACCCAAGAGTTTATTTTCGTCTATAAGTACGCTGTTCCCGAGTAGCATCTGTGAAAGGGTTAAAGCGATTGCTGTTTTGATTAGAAGGTTCCTATTTCTGCCTCTAGGGTGCTGTTCCTACTCTGCCGCCATTTTAAAAATCTTCTCCCAAAAGAATTTAGATTCTTTTGCAAAGCTGAGTTAAAAAAACGTTAAAAACTTTTGGGAATCGCATGTATAATTGTTTTTAAAAAATTGAAAATTCTAACGTCAAATGATGCAAATAGCGGGAAAACTTGAAATAACGTAAATACAGGGTTTTACTTATATTGGAATCATAGGAAAATTGATGTTGTAAATAGCGGGAAAACATATATTCCGATAACGTAAATACGAAGTTTTACTGTAGCATAGATAACTGTATAAATAAATTAATATAAATGTAACTATAAAACAAAAAATGGTAAGACTAAGATGGTTAAGGAGATGAAAAAAAAATAAAACGATTAGCATCATAGCTGAAAAATTCCATTAAAAATAATAGAAATTTACTAGATTTTTTTGATTTTTTATTGTATCTCATATATGCCCATTCATGGCAATTGTACGTTTTTTGTTTTTGGCCATAGAATATCTTGATTAATTCTCTAGTTATTGAATAGAACTAATACATTCACTGCGTTTAGTTTTATTTATTGAATTTTATCAAAGTAATTTTTTAAACTGTTTAGAACAATCCTCAAACTCGGGCTTCTACCAAAACACCCTACTCTTTCCCCACCTTTTAATAATACATACCAGACCATATATCAAATCTTACTTTAGCAATTCACCCTTAAAGACACTTTTGACCTATCTCTTGAGCTTTTATAACTTTCTGAGTACTTATTAGCAAACCATCTTGTATCTATATGGTGTACAAATAAGTGCAAAACCAAACATAACCCTATATACACAGTTATTTGGAACGTTATTGATAAGAATAATTTCCACTAGCAAAACTTGTCTACATTATCTTCTATAAGGTTATAATTAACAAAGAAAGAATCATGCAAAGAGAAAAACATTGGCATTTGGCTTAAGACAAGATGATCGCCTTGCCATTCCACCGATCCTTGTTCTTCTAAATGAAGGAATCCTTCTTTCGTATTCAAAAGTTATCTTGTGTATATAAATCGATAAATTTATGTGGACTCGATACAAGAACCAAATACAGGAGTATATTACTGTAAATTCACTCTTCAAAAATGAGTGAACATTCAATAGAATTAATAGTTAAAATTGTTAAGATGTTATAATTATAACAGATTTAGCTGCATATTCAAGCTATCTTTTATAACTACTTACCTAGAATCTTCAGCTTCAAATAGAAATTCTTTTTTGCTGAACGAAGTATACTATCCTATCTTCAAATATCACGTTTTTATGTTCACTCACCATTGAGGAAATGAAAGCTCAAAGAGATTTAAGAGCTTTGTACTAATTCGAAATGAATATGAATGTTAATGTAGGAGGGAGATCATGAAGGAGTAAGGAAAGCTAGTTTTTGGAAAAGCTATTCCAAACTAATTTAAAACATTTGGGATTTCCAAGACTCGAAGAGGGATAATTCAAAAAATGGTAGACATCTGGTATTCTTCCAGCCAAAGAATTTATGGTAAAAGTCGATGGTACTCAGGGGCGGACCAAGGTATTTTGATGCCCCAGGCAAGAAAGTGCTCCAGCACTCCCATCCGTAAATTTTTGTATAAATATTTTTAGAACTTGCTCTGTAAAATAATTGATAATGAAAGGAAATAGGAATTCCATGTATATTTTTGCCTATCCCATGATGTAAATTTGTTTCCAAAATGTATTCACTTGCAAGTAAGATATATATATATATATATATAGATGATTGATTTAGTGCCGCCAATACTTGGGCACCCTGAGCAGCCGCCTGCCTTGCCCCTACCTTGGGGCGGCCCTTATGGTTTACGAAAGGATTGCTGCCTTAGTTGGAGCTCCTTGCTAGGGTTGGGATAGCAATTAACAGAGCAGCACCTCTAAGGTGAACCCATTTTTGGTCGCCACTGATATGTTTTCTAGCATCCTTTAGTCATGCAACCACATATTGCAAGGGGTCGGAAAACTTTTGCGAGGAAAATTTCGTGTCATTTTAGTATTTCCAACTTTCCCTTTTCACTTTGACCAAGGAGGAAACATTCCCAAACAGAATGCACAACTCGAATTGCAACAATGTATAGATACAAATACCTTAATGGGAAGGAGCCCCGGCAAGTTGGCGCCTGGGTGCATTGCGCCCACTGCACCCCGGGTATGCATACCCCTGGTGTCCTCAGTGAGTGAGGATAGTGGTTCATAATTATTTTTAACTGTAAATTATTCTGACATATTTTTTATTATTTTAAAATGATAATGCAGCATACATCTTATGAAAATGCTATGCTTAATTTTTTATCTAACATGATTATGTGATATGTTAATAGGATAATTACAATAAAACATAAACACCTGTTGTCTTGCAATGATCTAGATTAAATTATTAATTTATTTTTTGTAATGTTTTATACTAGAAGAAGGCATAGGGGCCATAAGCATAATACTGTCTTTTAAAGGTGGAATACATATTGTTGGAAGAAGGTTGTGGTCTCTTTTGAAAGAGGAATAAAAACTTTCCAAATCTTGTACTGTTTTTTATACATGCCTTTTGTGACTTTGTCTTCCTTTACAGAGATTCTTCTGACCAAGCTGACCCATCTGAATTTAGCTTCACTTCATCTGTAGTGCAAACATTGGATGACACTGATGATGATGATGGATTCAGGGGTGCTGGGAGCAACTCTGAAAGAGAAAATACTTGCCGAGTTAAGTTTGAAAGGAAGATTACTCACTGACTCAAGTAATATTTCTGTTTTAATGAATTTTTAATTATTTATATGTTAGGTCTTTGTATGGAATGTTTTCCAATAAATAAAGTGCTTATTGTATTTTTTTAACTTTAAATGTTGGCATTTTACTCTCATTTTACTCTTAAATCCCCATTCAGTCGGATATCCATGAGGAACAGGTTTTTATATAATATACAAAATGCAGTGTGTGTGTATGTATGTATGTATGTATGTATATATATATATATATATATATATATATATATATATATATATATATATATATATATATATATCATTCTATATAGACGTTCCTTACAGAGGAGGAGGATATACCATATCATATATAATGATAACAGGAGGTTTAGGCACTTCCAGATAAGCTGGAGATTCAAAAATTTTTTTATAGGTAGAATTTTGTGCAAAACCGACTAGAAAAAGCGAAAATCTTTAAAAAGTGCAACAATGCGGCCGCTAAAAATTCGCAATTGTTTAAACAAATTTTCAAGGTTTATATATTTCCGAATGTGCCACGGAGTTGAAATTTTTTTTATAAGTAGAATTCTTAAGAACACGAAATAGGTATTATACAAATTTTGATATTTTAATTTGTTTGGCAGTTAAAAATTCTTAAAGTTTAAACAAATAGAGAGCTGTTTAGGTACTATGGGATGAGCTAGGAAGCTGAAATTTTCAAATTATTTACAGTATAGTAAATTTGCACAAATAAACAATTCAATTTTACCATATATGTATTGCGGCGGCCGTTAAAAATTATTTAATTTTAAACAATTAGAAAAATATCATTTTATTTCTAGAAGTGCTACAACTTTAAAATTTGGCTAAAATGTGTAGCATTAGAACCTTATAATGAAGAAAGTGTAAAATTTTTAAAATTGCGACATTTGGAGATTGTTTTAAACTATTATTCTTACATGTGGGAAAAACGAAAATCGCTGCAGAAATGAAATCTTTAGAATTAAAAGACTACTTGTAATGTTGAAATTTCTGTCTGAAAAATGAATGTTCTTTTAATGTGAGATGAAATGCTTGCAGTATGCAAGCACCAACTACTAGTATATATATATTCATTCATTCATTCGTGTTCTGTCTTGCGACAGGTCCTACCAATTAATTAATTAATTGGTTTTGACTAGGGAATATACATACACGGTGTGGTGGTTTCCCGTTGCCTTCCACACCGGACTCACACACAGAAGGGAGGAGGGAAACCCGGTGCCGGCATTTGCCTGCTCTTACGAAGAACACCAGGGGGGCCAACGGCTTAACGTCCCTTCCGAAGGACGGAACAGCTGAATTTGCGCGGTCTCCTCAAACCACGCAAACAGGGGGCCCGGTGACCTTGAGAAAAAATCCTACTCGCGCAGGATTCGTACCCGATGACTTTTTCAAACATTGGGCGAGTAGCAGCCAGCGTCCTAACCACTACACCACCGGCACCCCCTATATATATATTATATATATATATATTAGGGTGGTCCTTATAATGGGGAGAAAAACAAACGTTTTATTTTGAATAGGGGCACCAGCCTATCTTGTTCCAATATTTAAAAAATAATATTCCCAAAATTTGGTAAATTTTAGATGAAATTTAGAGGTTGCTACCAAAGTTTGAAACATTAAGTTTTCTTTATTTTAAACAAAATGCAATACAGTACAAACCATATAAAATTTAGAGTTGGTAATTTCCATGCTACATTATCACATGATGAACATAACAATTCTGACACAGTGGTATATTAATTGTTTGTGGCAAGTGTTCCCTTCCCAAAGTCTGGATATCTCCTCCGATGATCACTGACAACCTGCAGAAGAAATTGCTTTTGCTGTTCACCGTGGGTGTGTAATCGATCGTATTCCTCGATCAGGGCAACTCTGCGTTCTGCTTTATCATTAATGCAATTGATGGACCTCATGCACTTTTCTGTGGCAATGTAGTTCAAATCAGAAGCCCAGAGTTCGGGATCCAATTCTGTGAATTTCGAGTCAAGACCAAGTATGTCGAAAAACCTCCAAGTGTTGGCTGACACAAAATAGTCCAAATTTTTCTCAAAGATGCTATCCAGATCGACAGTCACTCTCTTTGAGTGGTCCTCATTACCATCATTTTGGAGAGCTTGTGTCAATTTGGCTTTTGTATCTATTGATGCTTTTTATCAAAGAAAGCAAGAGCAACCAGCTCTTCGCTGAGGTACCACAGATGGCAAGCAAGCTTCTTCAGAGCAGCATTGGCAACTATTGAGTTTGTAGTCTTGTACTGTTGGAGGTTCTTCAACAGCATCAGGTCATTTAAAGGCACAGCAGTTGGAAGTGCAGCTTGAAACCACGCCTTCAAATACAATCTCACAACAAAAATTGCTATGTCCCTTATCCCAGTTTCCTCTTTTGTCTTCAATGGAAACTGTCCTTTGAACATCCACAGCTTGATAGCATAAATGGCTTTGGCCATCCAACAAGCCTTATGCATTGCACCAGGAGCAAGAAATCTAATTCCACGAGAAGGTTCACTTCCAGGAAAGGTGATAGAGATTTCCAGGAGTTCTCTGTAATCATCACGAGGTTGCTGCTGGTTCAGTTGGTCTGTAGCAAAAGTGATTATTTCGTCTTTAATATTGGCAACAGCACTGGCAGTGAACTCATCATCAAGTGCAGTTCTGTATTCGGACTTATCCAGTGACACCCAATGAGCTTGAAATCGCTTGAAGATTAGTATTTCTGGGCTCGCTGATGGACTTACGATGACAGAGAAGACAGCTTCCAGTACCAGCTCCAATATGTGGTGCCTGCAGGGAATGTAGAGAAGGTTCTTGTCTAATTTCTGTTCAATCCAAAGACATGCTCCATTTTTTCTTCCAGTATTTGATGCAGTAGTGTCAAACACATTCCTTTCACTTTCTCTGCTAGATTCCACAGTTCCAAAGTTTCAACAACAGCCTTGCCCATTTCCAATCAGTTCCAGCTGCAATTTTTGGAACACCGAGCAGTTGTTCTTCTCCATCACCTGTGACTAAAATAGGAAGACGATCAACTACTTCCTTTCCAGTAAGATCTGGCAGCAGCTTGCCATCCCAATGCACAACTAGCGGAACTGTTGGATTAAATTGAGAGATTATTTGTTTAGCTGTTGCTTCCCTTTGCTGAATGCGACTTACACGAATTGAGGAACGATTACTGCGAATTTGGACGTCTTACCCCAGACTTTCTCCAGCAGCATAAAGCAACGCAGTGGCTTTTCTGTCACTCACCTTTGTACGATCCAGTACAGCTGCCAAGCCTGGTGTAATAAATTGCTTCCTTCCTCTTTTTCGAGAAGGCTCTCTAAGAGATGCGTGTTCCAGTTCAGCAGGTTCACTACTCTGATGACTATCCCGTTTTACCTCCTCTCAGAATCACTGCTGGAGGATGAGGAGCACAAGGTTACAGTTTTGGTTTCTGTTTCCTTTCTACTCTTATAAGGCAGTCTTGATATTTCTTGGCTCGCTCCCTTCTTCTAGCTTCTTGCTGTTCTAAAGCCTTGTCAACTCCAGCCATCTTTCCTCGCCGCCCATTTTCCCTCTGAGCCGGAAGAAACTCTCGATCTTCTTCTATTTTGTTCATGGATAGCGCCTCTGCATGTGCAATATCAAAAAGCTCATCGAGGCTGTTACTGAAAGCAGTTTCTTTCTCAAACAGTGTTTTGCATCCTTCCTTCTTGTTTTTTTTCGTTTTTCTTCAGCTTCTGCCAGTCATGGAAGATTTTTTCAACAGCTGCAATTACGTGTTTTCGAAGCCGAGTAGGGATCCGTGCTATATCCCAAATCCCAATGGCAGCTTCGGCAGCTACAGTCGCACTTTCCCGAACAGTTTTCTTTCCAGTCAGATGCAAATGAAAAAAATAAGCCATTACCTCTCGCTTCGAAGATAGCTTATTTCCAGGTATTCCACGTGATTGTAGTCCAATTAGCCAAACATTCGTCATTTTACGGGTAGTAGGACTAACAGTAGCCATTTCTTCATAAAAGTAAACCTGAAAGTAAAGTGAAAAAATTAGCTAACTTACTTCTGTTGTCATTAGTTTATTTTTTGGTGTTCAGCAGAACGCAGTACAAAACTTACAAACTTGGAGTGCACTGTATTGTAATCTCCTACAAGTCAGGTTCACTTGAGTCTCTACACAACATCTTTATGAGAGAAAACCCTTGGCTGAACTGCACTCTTTGGCTGCCTGATGACAACTGAACTTACTGCACTAGGTGGGCTGCTTATATGGTTTAGGCCATAGATTGTTCCAGAAGGTTCTAGAACGTTCTGGAAAGTTCCAAATTGTTCCGCAAGGTTCTAGAACATATCATTTTGTTTATGCAGGTTCTATAACGTTCTGGACAGTTCTAGATTGTTCCAAAAGACCTGATATGGACTATTACATAACACAAAGAGTGCTCCTGCAAGTGGACTTGCGCAGGATTTCTGAGGGGTACATCTGAAAGGTTATATCTATTGCAGTATTGCATAACATTGACCAATGGGTGCTGCATCACAATTTTCAATACTAAGTATCTACAATTCACAATTCAATTCAAATAAGTTTAAAATTTAAACTGCTTTAAAAATGAGTGCACCTATGTTTAGCATTATGATATATTGTGATTTTTCAGATCTTGGTAGCAACCCCTAAATATTATTCAAAACTAACCTAATTTTACCAAAATTATTTTTTTTCATAATGGAACAGATTCAAAACTTAAAAATAAGGACCACCCTTATATATATATATATATATATATATATATGTATGTGTGTGTGTGTGTACACACACACACACACACAGTGGTACTTCTGTAACTCGAACATCTATAAATCGAATTTTTTATATCTCTAATTGAATTAATTTTACCGAGCAAAATAAAAATGCAAAAAACATTTCCATAAGTCGAATTTTCTATAACTCGAATACTTTTTTGTTTCACATGAAGTTCCACTGTATATATACAAATGCAGCAGTAAAATGCTAGTTATCCAATATACTTTCTCAGATTTAATATGCCAAGCAGTGACTGTTTTAGAAATGCTAACCAAAACCATCCCTTCTGGTTATAGCCATTTTTACCCTACTTTCCAAAATGGAAATAGGCTTATAGTTTTGTCATTGTGTCTCTGTCCATCTGTCTGTTCATCTCCCCCTATTAACTTTTGAACCAATAGACCAATTTTCATGAAACTTGGTGGAAATTTCTTGGTATATGGGCTGAGCTCCCAAGGATAGCTTTTGTTGTGAAGATTGAAGTCTTGGGTTCGATTCCAGGAACTATCCTTCCCAATTGATTTACATGGGAAATCTGAAATCAATCGTGCAGGGTAATTTTCTCTTGCACATTAAAATATCTTAGAGTTGTAATATCGGAGCAAGTTTTGTACTATTCTAGTATTTTATAATGCTAAATTATGAAATTTGGAAACACAAAGAGCTACATATCCACAATGACTTTAAAGCTATAATATAAGTATTAAATAAATGATTAAATGGAAAGAAGGCATTATAAGTTCTGTTTGGATCATCTTGTATGCAGGCATGCCTCGCTTAGTGCATGAGAGGCGTTGACATTGTGCGCTAACAGAATTTGCACTAAAAGAACAGTTTTTAACATTGCACTCAGCACCCAGGTTATTTTTACTCCAGAAATTTTACTATTTTTGCAACATATAATGATAGGACATTTTTATAGAAATATTTATAGTCAAGAAAACGAAGTACCGTATTTACTCGTGTAATATCTGCACTTTTTCCTCCACAAGTTTCTATCAAAAAAGGACGCACGGACATTACCCGATATTTGCCCCTTCATCTTTTGAGGGTGGGCAACCAACGAAACACCTACTAACGCTACGTGCCTGGCGTGAGATTAGTATGTTTTCTTCGGTAGGCACAATATGCCGTGCATTTTAGTTCCCCGATTTATAACCAAGGTATTTTTTTAATGCGCAGAATAATATGATAAGCACGATATGTATTTATCAGGTATTTTTTTAAATTCCTTGCCAGCTCTCAGTAGTAAACCTAAATCATGGAAATATTCTTTGTAAAAAGAAAATTGTAATTCATTCTCATGGAACAGGTGATGTAAGAGACATAAACAACTGAATTGCATATACATATTTTTCAATAAAAACTAACGAATTCTGTTAGATTGCCTTTTAATTCGTGACATTCTCAAATCACATTTCACCATAAGTGCATTTTCTTGGGTTCCTTTTACGTTACGCAATCCTAAAACAATATATGTGCATACTTTTATTACTCCGTATAAAAGCAAAGAACACAATCTTGCGATGGAAATGTGTCACTAAATAGCTGTTGGAGTTGTTCGATTATGCTTTCTGAAAGCTGTAAGTGATACATTTTATCCACAGAAAAGTGAGAAATGCTTCTATGCAACCGGGTCACAGTGCATCTAGTGACCGGTTTATTTTTGATATTTTGTGATCTCTGAGGGATTTGACATGGGGATTTATTTTGACCATGAACCGTCTACATTTATTTATGTAAAATTCGCTCTTTTTCTAGATGAATAATGGCTCAGTTAGCGTAATTTCACAAAATTAGCAAAAAATACTCATTTTAAATTAAATTACTTGAGAATGTGCAATGGATCAAAATTGAAAATTTCAGTGATATTAAGGAGCTAGACTCCAAAATAGGTTTTTGAGTTGTCTCCGTGTAATATAATGGCAATGGATGTGAATTTTTCAGGTTTACTTGTGTGGAAAAAGTATAAAAAATAATCTTTTGAAGTCATTTCTTAAATATTTGCTTGTTGCCATAATTATATCATCCAACTTAGCATCAGATAGATTATTCAACCAATATTGCTGTAAAATATCAAAATTTTGGAAGTGTGGACATGACATGAATTACAGTTTTTCAGATTTTTAGCTCTAAAAACAGGGGTGCAGGCATTACACGTGTGCGGGTATTAAACGAGTAAATACAGTATATAATAATTACTATATGCATAATATTCTTATGCTGTACGTTGGTCCGTCCATCCATCCGTTGGTCCGCCGGAACACTATAGAAATCCCCATAAGAGAACACTTAAAAATACCTATTTTCACTTGCAGGCTTTTTTTCTTTTGCAAAATTAAATTAGAAGTAATTGACCTACGATCTTCAGACCAGGACCATTTTAAAGAAAAATAAACAGTTTCTTATTCATATTGTCCACTTTTGCCTTCAGTTCGAAATTGCTCGAGTTATATGTTTAAATCACATTTATTGGAAAACTGGCTTTGCTCGGGATATTAAAGCGGCACAGTATTTATTTTGTTGAAAGTTAAAATAACATCACTGAAAAAGAAGTCCGAGAACGAAATAAAACACAGATACCGGATGCAATCTGAAAATAATCTAAAATAGTAATACATTACCTTTCGTTTATAATACTTCCTAGTAAACAATATTTGTTGTTTTTCCTCCAGGTGCTAGGATGGTTAAGTTACGTGGGCTAAAATCTAAAACAAAAATCTAACCTGGATTTATTCCTCAACTTTGGCACAAATGTAACACTCAAAAGGACTGGTGCACTTTGGGGGTTACCACTTTTAAAAAAATCCAAAATTTTCTGCCTGCAATACACATGGGTGAACCATACAATCAAACTCATCTGCAATTAATTAAGTTGCAATCTATTACGTTTGACGTTGCTACAACAATAATTTCAATGATTCATAAAAAGCGTGAAGCGAATAACGTAATTCTTTTGTCTATTTGAAGGTTTAATAGATGCTAATTCAATCGGAGGCAACAATGTGGGATGCTTGGCAACACCCGGAAAGAGTACAAAAAAGCTATAAAATTTCGAAAAGAAATCCGTATTTCTGACAAATTCCTCCATATAACATCTAATCATCACAAGAATAAGATATTTTAAGCCTTTTAAAGATATGTTGTCTTGCCAACCATGTCATTGTTAAACCTCGAGATTGTATTGTCATCCTTATACTATATGCGTAAGGAAAGTGTTTTGAATGCTTGAGTACGAGAGAGAGAGAGAAGGTGCCCAAATTATTTATAATTAAAATCGTGTTTTGCATTAATTTCTCTTCAGTTAACTTCCTATTGAAATTTTTGGTAATTTACTATTTTTATAGTTTTTTGCAGTGCATCTTATAATTAACTGGAGTTATAAATTCGCATCGCATATATGAATCATGCAAAAAGCCATTCCTTAACATGCAGACCTTTTTCGTCAGACTTTTATACATGGGTATAACTTATTTACTGAATCTATTAAGTAATTAGAGGGAGGAAGGAAAAGAGAAGGGGAATGAGCAGAAATTGAGAAAGAGGGCATAGCATTTGTACAGGATTAAAAGGAGCTGCAATACAAAAATAACATTAATAAATTATAATTGATTTTAAAAAATGTTATGCTATTGAATCATGCACCATTGCCAAATGATGGGAATTCATAAAACCAAACATAGGTCACATAATTTTGAATGGATTTTTTAAACTGATAATACAGCAAATATTTCTAACCGAATTTCAAAGAGGAGTGAAAAATAACAATCTATGACTTTTATTTAAATTTATTTAACTAAAGTAATTTTTCTGGAAAGCAACGAAAACATTTGGTTTCGAGAATTGTCAAAGATGGGCTACTTTGCTAGGGTTGACTTCTTGCAGTCTGGGTAAAGCATCCTATGCTCCTTAATCACTTGAAGCAGGAACTGCTTCTGGTTGTCATCACGAGTTATAGAGGCATTGAATTCTGAGATGAGAGCAATTCCTCTCTCAGCAGCATCATTGACAACTTTAATGGAAGCATAAATACGCTTCCCCTCCTTGTAAGAAGCGTTGTCCCCCCACTCCTCCGGATTTTGACTCAAAAACAAAAACTCCTGAGAGATTCCAAGGCGGTCGAGGAACACGAGCACTCTGTCCGTCACAAAATTCACCACAGTCGTATTGGGACAGTCCTTCAAACAGAAGACT
Source organism: Tanypteryx hageni (assembly GCA_028673005.1). NCBI lineage: Eukaryota > Metazoa > Arthropoda > Insecta > Odonata > Petaluridae > Tanypteryx > Tanypteryx hageni. The sequence continues at coordinate 5,764,989 of CM054117.1, forward strand.
ACTGCACATTTCGTGTTGCCCCCCTCGCTTGGTTTCTTCTGCACTGCAGCGACCATATCCCTCTTTGTTTGATCAAAGAGGGCGAGACCAACACGGTCCTCTCGAAGGTACCACAAATGCGACTTGATCTTGTTCAGGGTGGCACTGCATACGTCTTCTTCCTCCTGCTGCCTGGAAAAATAATTACATACGAGTGTTCGACAACGAATGCATAGCGGTGTTTTCAACATTATCGGACATACTGTAATTATTTTCAACTTACCGAACAAGACTCGGTAAGAGTTGGAGATCATTCTTCGGTGCTGGAATGGCAACATGGGCTGTGTACCACTGCTCTACATAGAGTCGTATGACAAATACATAAATTTGTCTCAGAGCATTTTCCTCTCCCTTTGAGATCGTAAAATGGGCACGAAAGAGCCCTATTTTCAAACTGGAAATGGTTTTTGCCACTTTGCCCTATGTATAGGCCCTTGAGCATGGAATTTCACCCCCGATCTGGTATCCCACCCAGAAAAATCATGGCAAGTTCTAGCAATTCCAAGTAATCATCCCTGGGTTGCCTTTCCTGCAAGGTGGAAATAAGGTATGACAGCAAGAGTGAAGCATGCAGAAAATTGCGATGAAACATCATTTACTCCCCCCAGGCAGCGGCAGACTGACCCCCGGTGTCCACCGCTGTTCCCACGGAATGGGCACTTACTTTTGGTTGACTCTGGATGAATTGAATCACGTGTCCCATGTCATTCGCCAGGTACTGGAGCACCGCAGGATCTATTACACTGTACTGGTACTTAGACTTGTCTATAATGGGCCACGATTTACTGAATCGTTGAAAAAGGGGCACATCTGGACTCTTTGTTTCTCCCATAGCACGCAGAAACATTCCCGTCAAGCAAATTTCATTGATATGATGGCAAAAGGTAGAAGGAGGAACTCTCTCTTCAACTTCTCCAGAATCATCCAAGCCGCTTTCTTATTTCCTAAAATATATAAAGAAGACAGAAAATACACCTCGTCACGCATACGAGATTTCTGCCTGCTACATCTTCCGATTTTGATAGCCTAAAACTTACTAGTATTGCTAGCAGTTGTGTCACAACAAAACCTGGCGACACTCTTGACAAGATTCCACTCATTGAGTATTTTCTCCATGGCCATAGCCTGAGTCTCTCCTGAGCCCTCCGGCAGAGCTGGAACACCAAGCAGTTGTTCCTTTCCTTCGCCCGTCACAAGGATGGCTAAGCGATCAACCTTTTCCCTTCCACTCAAATCTGGCTATAGTTTGCCGTCAAAATGAACAGTCATAGATGCTTTACAGTCAAATGTTTTTATCTCAGCTGCTGTTGGCCCTCTAAGCTGTTGTCAGGCCCTATGTACTGAGGATTTGCTCAAAACTAATCCTTTCACATCGATTCCAGATTCTCAGCCGTAGCAGCAACAGTAAAAAGTCCCTTCCTAATCGAGGCATTTGTCCTGTCTAAAGCACAGGCTGTTTCTTTCAAAACAACTTTTCGTAACTTCCTATCCTCCTTACTTTTGATTTGAGGGGGCTGGTAACACTCTTCTTCCTCTCGGCTTTCTGCACCTGTATTTTTGATCCCGATTTCCTCATCCTCAGGCTGCTATAATTCTACCTTCACCTGTGCTTCCTCTATTACCTCCCGTTGCTTTTCTCGCCTCTCATTTTCTAGCAACTTCCTCTTTGCTATCCTCCTCTCTTTAACAGCTAAGACGCGATCAGTTTGCATCATACAGCCGCGATGTCCTCGCTCCCTCTGTGCGAGTAAAAAGGCCTTGTCTTCCTCGTCCCATATTATGTTCGTTGCATCTTGGTGGGCTATATCCAAAATGGTACTCTCTATCTGTTCCTTGAATTCCTTTTCACCATTAATCTGCTTCTCAGTCTTCCATTTGGAGCTCTTCTTCAAACTAAGCCATCGTTCGTCAAGTTTTATAATTTTTGACACCGAGTGTTTGTCATGCTGCGTAGGTATCCCAGCCCTTTGCCAGAATTTTTCCACTTCATGTATAGTTTCCAAAGCACTTTCACGGGTAGTTTTCCTATCCATATCATGCTTAAAAAAGAAGTACCTTAAAACTTGTGCCTTGCTGGACAGCTTACAGCCAGTAATTGTGCCTGTCTCGGACAGCAAGTAGGCAGGATCGGCAAAAATAAAACTAGAAGATGAGGAAAACACTGAAGAAAACAACTTAGGACCAAGTAGAAAAAGCGATAGTGGAATTAAAGAAAAGGAAAACCATAAGCAGCGATGAAATATCGGCTGAGGTACTTAAAGTCATGGGATCAGAAGGGCTAAAAGTGATCACGAAATTAATTAATAAGATTTACGACATGGGAGAGCTAAGCTAAGCTGTCATCTTCAGTAGTATGGGGTGTAGGAGGGAGAAGGGAGATATATATACAAGGAGTGACAGTTGGGAAGAGGGGAAAAAAGTGAAAGGATTTGGAATGGTTAAGTGAGTAACTGAAAAAGGGGGAGTGGGGAATGGGACCTAAGTCGTTGTTCATAACCGTGTTTTTGTTTTTATGTATGTAGATGCTTTCATATGCATCGAGTTTATTGTATTGGTCAATTGATTTGAGTAAGGATAGGTTTTCTGTGGTGATAAGATGATGAGTGTCAAAAATATGAGTTGCAATGCTTGATTTGTTTATTCTGTTGTTTTTGTAGTTTGCTATGTGTTCTTTAAACCAGGTTCCCAGTTTGCATCTAGATTGTCCTATGTAAATTTTTTCACATGAACTGCAATTGATTTAGTAAATGCCTGATTTGTGGTGATTGGCAATTTTATCTTTTGGGTTTGTCAGTAGGTTGGATAGTTTATTTTCATTGACAAAACCGGTTGAAGATCAAATTTTAAATGCATGCATTGGAGATTATTTGTTAGTTTCGGTGCATATAGTAGTTTTATGTATTTTTTCTTTGTGTTTTGGTTTGTGAGTGTGGTGCATGATTTAATTTTAATATTGTGCATGTGTTTTTTAATCATTTTGTTGATGATTTGTGAGTCGAGTCCGTTGTGTAATGTGCAGTTTTTAATAAATGTAAGTTCTATGTAAAAATCTGTTTTTGATATAGGTATATTTAGTAGTCTGTGAATTCCCTTTTTTTCAGTTACTCACTTAACTGTTCCAAATCCTTTCACTTTCTTCTCCCTCTCTCCAACGGTCACTCCTTGAATATATACCCCCCTTCTCTCTCCTACACACCACACTACTGAAGATGACAGCTTAGCTGTCGAAACATCGGTGTCTAGTTTTAATTTTTGGTTCGAGTTTACTTTGTGAGTGGATTTTGTATGTTTCTGTGTGTGCGTGTGTCTCCTTTTGACTTAGGTCCTGCGGCTGTGTTTACCAGCAACCTGCAGTGTGAGTATGAGTATTCTCTTCCTTTTTACAGTTAAGGAGTTTTTGTTTATTTACTATTTTATTGTTTTACCGTGGCTTGCAACCCTCCCTTTTCATATACAAAAGGTAGTACATTACAAATAATACAGTGGAACCCCAACATACAAACATAATGCCTACCATGAAATGTGTTCATAAGCTGAATGTTCGTAAGTTGAATTGGTTCTTCAATTAAAAATAGAGTTAATTTTGTTAATGTATTCCTGAGTCATTATCAAAAATCAAGTTCCACGTATAAAGAGGTTAAAAAACCAGGGTGCTCCTTACAGCCCAAAAAATACGGTAATATGAATGTACAGATTAATCAAAAAAAGATGCAGTAATTTTAAATGCTTATATTTGTTGATGTATTGCACTTACATTAATGAACTAGGTGCCATAGAACATGTAACATATTTTAGTTAATTATTGGTTAATAATGTCCTCTAGAAGGAAATTCTGTATGCAACTGCAAACAAGATAGCATACACTACCGAGCAGTATGTGTTCTGTGTGAAAAGTTTCATCAAACTGGCAGTGTTATTATAGCGAAGAGTGAGTTTCGAAGGAGATTTCACACCAGAAAAGGCCCAAGAAGTTCAATTATCGAGAGGTCGCTGGAAAAAGTTTGAATAGACCGGTGCTTTGTTAGAAAATAAGAAGGGTGTGGTTGACAGAAAGAAGACTGTGAAAATGCCAAAAAAACATTGCACCTTTACAGGAAGTGCTTACTTATAGCCCATGAAAATCTGTCAAACAGCTCTCCCAAAAGCTGGGCTTAAAACAACATCCACTTTAACCATCATTCAACAATATTTAAAAATGGTTCCCTACAAAATTCAGATGAAATGATTTCTATCCAATGTTAACAAAAAGAGGCAAGTAGACTTTTGTGGTTTATTTCCTCAATAGGTGGAAGAAAATCAAACAGTTATTCATCACATTTGGTTGATTGACTAAGCCCACATCCACCTACATGGACACATCAATAAACAGAATGTGTGTATTGGGTTCTGAAAAGTCCTACACTGTCATGGAGACCCCTTTGCATACACAAAAATGCACGGTGTGGTGCTCTATTTCATCTGCCGGAATTAAGAAAATGCCAAACTTCCCGAAAACAGTGTTTTGGAGCATACCAATCATCAGAAACATGTTCAAATGCAACCAGAAACACCCCTTGATAGAATACGGACACTGCTGATTGGTTAAACACTTTGAACATTTTGGTACAAATCGGTGCAAACTTTCCCTTTGACCCTATACCTCCGACCGTCATGCACTAATTTTTGTTCCCACCCCCTGAAAAAGGTGCGAAAGCGTGCCCCTGTCCGCGATCATTTAGGGGTCGCACAATGGTGTTCAATGTTCGAACACACAGCGTGGCGGCTGATGCGAGCATTCTTGAGGCCCCATGGGCGGAGGTAGCCACTGGTACACGTGCGGAGTGAGTCACAAACACTGAAAAGACAATGTGTCACCCCATGAGACCGCTGCCTCTTATTTGGAGCACCCCCACCCCTCCCTCTCACTGCACGGGACGTCGGGACACGGCACTCGCCTTTCCTCCCCTCTGCTCGCCTTTCCCTGACTGATTTGTAGTGACTTGTCCGCACTAGCTTGATCCCCGACGCCCGCTCTCCCATTGATGTGAGCATTCAGATTATTAACCTGTTAGTTCTTGTGTTACGCGGAGCAATTTTAAGTGTTAGTGTTGTGATGTTAGAGCTTTAGAGAATGCCACCCAAGAAAGGGAGTCATTTTTCTAAGTCCCAGATCTGTCTCTCCTCGTTTTTCTTATTTGTTTTAGCTTTGTACTTACGTCAACTAATAGAAGGCTGAGATCTGAATCAATATCTGCTTCTGGTAATGCTTTGGCGGTCTTTATGCTGTTCCTGAATCTTTGTTTTAATAGGATGTAATCTATTTGGCATCTCATTCTATCTCCTGGGCTATTCCATGTGTATAACCTTCGTTTATGGTTTTTGAACTATGTATTTATCACTACAAGGTCATTATTGATGCAGAATTCTACCAGTTTTTCCCCTCCTTGGTTTCTGTTCCCAAGTTCGTATTTCCCAACATTTTCTTCCTGTTCTTCTCAGACTATGCTGTTCCAATCTCCCATTATTATGCGGTTTACCTTTCCTCTTCGGTCTTCTTCGTAAATGTCATTAATTTGCTCATAAATCTCCTCGATTTCTTCATCTTCATGAGCTGGCGGTGGCATATATACCTGGATTATCAGCATGTCCACTGGGACTGCTTTTATCTTTATTGCCATCAGTCTATCGTTCGTTGCTATTATCTTTGTCACGCTTTTCATCATATCTTTCCTAAGTACCAGACATACTCCCCTTTCCCCACTATTTCCTCCAGAATAAACTACCGTGAACTCTTCCGAGTCGAACTGTCCTTCTCCTTCCCATCTTGTTTCACTCAGTCCTATAATGTCAGCTTTATTTCTTCTCATTTCTTCTTTCAAGTTCTCTAGCTTTCCTGCCTTTCTCATAGTTCTTACGTTCCAAGTGCCTATTCATAAATTACCTTCGACAAATGTTTTCCTCAAGGCAGTCCCCGCCCGGAGATCCGATTGGGGGACTATTTTACCTCCGGATTGTTTTACCTCGAGAGAACTCATATTGTCCAACCATATAATCATTACTAGGGACTGTAATGTGATAGTTTCCCTCTTGCTTTCCACTTCGCAGTACTGTAGACGTTCAAATCGTCCCGCTCATGCCTACAGTTGTAATGGATATAGACCCAGCCAACATTATTTGTTTTTGGCTCTATGCCATACTGACAGTACTGCTGCCTACTGCCAGGCACCTATGATAGTTTTTTTTATAAAACCTCTGTCGCGGGGATTGACCCCCGGAACTTTGTAATGGGAAGCCGACACGCTACCATTACACCACCAGTGCAATTGTGTATATTATAAGTATTAAATTTGGTTAAAATTAATTTGGACAGTTCAACACAAATACGTGTAAAATATATTTTTATTCCTTGTATTGTGGCAGCTCTGATTTCTATGTCTATACTAAACAGATTGATTTTGTTATTTTATGTTGCTCGCCTACTTCATACAAAATTTCGTTGTAATAGGTTTTGCCAATTCCTTCTTAATGCACAGTTACCGATAAGTTTAACTTTGCAATTGTGTCACCCCTGCTTAGTCTATCCGGTCCAAATATGTCATTTTGGTCGATAATTTATGTGAAGATTCTATGTACCAAATTTAGTTGAAATCGGTTCATTCGTGAAGATGATGTTATGGGGGGGTGGGGCACACACGGACACCGAGGCGATCTCATGGGAATACTTTCCATTTTTTTAAATGTAGGCTAAATACTACCTCTGAAAGTTCCTTTATTGTAAATTTTTGTAAATTTACCCAAATTAAATAATGGCTTTAAGAATACTACTCACTACGCATGTTACAGTTGCGTCCACAGAATGCTCGTTTTCGTAACTTTAAAAAAAATAATTAATTAAAAATAAGATTCAAACTATGTCAAGAATGATTCGCTCCTATATGCTACGGAGGTATAGATTAAATCATTTATTCGTATAGAGGACATGATTTACCGCAATAACGTCCGCCGGAACCAGGGGCGGCCCGAGGAATATTGACGCCCCGGGCGAGATAGTACTCCAGCGCCCCCCTCCATTAATGTTGGTTGAGATATTTACAAAGTACATGTTAATTTATTCATCGCTCTGTAATTATTATTGATAATGAAAAATTAAAAGGAATGCCATCAGGATTCCAGCCTGTTTCTCGATATAAATTGATATCCAATATTTATTCACTTGCAAGTAATGCATAGATATATGATCGGGATAGCGAAGACTTTGGCGCCGCGGGCAGCCGTCCGTAGCTCGGGCCGGCCCTGGCGGGGAACGCATAATTACGACTTTCAGAGATATAAGTTCAAGAACCGCCCAATCTTTCTACACCGTTTTATACGTATTTCCCATAAAAAACGCCTTTGAGATCTGTGCGCGTTCCGTTTATGGAGTGATATACTTTTCCTTCTTGTTCTTTACATTTGATTTTTGAAAAATGCAGAGTCTGATAGGGACCCATTAATTTTTTAAATATCTCCGATGGTATAAAATATGCAAAGTTGAAACATGGAGCGTGCATTCATGTATTTCCACATTGATGCTACTTACAGGCGAGGCTCTAGTGACCGAATATGTGGCGGAATAATCGCATAAAAACGCGATAATTTTATCCATGTGCATGGATAACAGTCTACTTGTTGTTGTTGTTGTCTGTTGCGCTTTAATGTACACGTTGTTTTCTGTATCAGTGGTCCGCCAAATCCCTTTATTCCCATAAGTTTAAGGCATCGACATTCGCGGATTCGACATTTCCCAGGAACCCCAACGAATGTCGAATCATCTTAAATGTATTCCGTGCGCGGTCCTACTTTTCCACTCTTTTAATTTCTTTCTCATTTCAGTGATCAACTAAATGTTCCGTGACTTTCTTATCGCGGCATTCCAAGGACATCGTGTTCGTCTCGCCTTTATTTTCAAAACAACTATCGATCGGGTCCCCTCTTTGTAATTCATATTCGACTAAGTTAAAGAAATCGCTATTGTACCTACCGATTTTAAATTTTGTCCGCTACGATCTAAGATTTAGTATGTCAAAAGAATACTTTCTCAACCTCCGCTTTGAGATTTGTGCAATTCTAAGGAGAACATTCGGGTAAAATGTCATCCTGTTCTTCGAAGGCATCCGTGCCTTTTCCGGTGTCATACACTTCCAGGGATATGTCCCAAATAAAACAATCCGGTCTTTTCCTTCGCACAAATATATCTTGGAAAGCTCGGGCAGTTCCGGCAATATTTGAAACCCAACGTTGCGAAATTCTTTCTGCATGGCAATAGCCAAGGGATATGCCTCTGGAAAAATACGTAATATACCCATAATTTGTTATTCTTGTTTCGTTTCGCATCTCTTGGCTAAATTAGTGCCTCGTGGCCATAGCTACACGCATGCGCGTTAAAGCATAACCCGGCGATTTGGGAAGGGCGAGGTAAATTTGACCATGTCCGAAATACATTGACCGCGTAAGCAGATTGCCGTACTCTTGCCCGCGGGGACGCCGCCTCCTCGCAGCCAAAGAAACGATCCCGAGCCGAGTTGCCCGTCGGAACCCTCTTACTCCTACACCCCCACCTCTCTCTTTAGCACAATTCGTAATCGCACGCGAACAATCGGTGGGCGCGCCGTTTCGCGACAGAAGAGGATCGCTGTGCGCCGAGGGTAGGCGCGAGAGAAGGAAACGAGGGATCGATAGAGAGAGGCGGCGAAGGGGGAACTGGGAAGAAGGACCGCCGCCCCTTTTCGTTCTGAGGAGGCGCGCGCAAGAACAGCGGTGACCACTCCGTCGACGCCGAGACGCCAGGGAGGTGCGACGCCGGAGAGGTAAGGAAAGGTGCTGCTTCCGACCTGGTCCGTTTTCGGCTGGGGCCGCCTCCTCCTTTATCTCGAGATCTGGTGCGTGCGTGGGCCAAGGGGTTCCGTTATGCTCCGCTAAGGATTACGTTATGGGCGCCTCTGATTCGTACGCATTCATGTTTTAAATACAGGTTCCCCCTCTTTATGCGGGTTCGATTTATGCGAATTCGCTATTACTCGACAACCTTATTGCTACCGGAAATTCTCTTTATGCGTCTTTGATTCGCTCTTATGCGGTTACGCGGCCAGTGCAATACAAATGCACTACACCACAAGGCGACCATTCAGCCTCTCATTGTCTCTTATGCTGTGCGTATTAGTACTACAGCAAAAGAGATGAGAATGGAGAGGATATTGTAGAGTGTAGATGAGACAGAGATTTCGTGTGATACTGTTCGAGCACACTTGAGATGTTTTGTCTCCTTACCCGCGGAACTTGCATTGAGCCAACTCAACCCTCCTGCACTTTAAAGCTCCACTATTATGTCACTCACAACTGCCACCACGTGTGCTCGTCTGCTTCCTTTTATTGGCGAGTATAATTTACAGTGTTAATTATTTTAAGTTTGTATTTAGCGTATAAGAAGTGGTTATGGAGCGTAAAAAGAGCGTCTTGGAGGGGGGTTAGCATTGCTTGTGTATCTTTTATATATAAATATGGGTTCTGTTTATGCGAATTCGCTTTGTGCGTCACTTTTCTGGAACGCAAACTCCGCATAAAGAGAGGAAAACCTGTAAAACACTTCAAGGAAGTCACCTTCCTTCCTAAACTTTTGCAACTGACCTGCTATTCACTGCACAACCTCTTAGATAGCCATCGCTTGCAGGCAAGAGGGGATCGATAGGTCGTCATAAATAAAAAGAGCGCCGGGTTTTCCCACGCGTTCTGCATGCGTTTGTTTGCGCGATGAAGGCGTCGGACGGGTGGTCCATCTTCTCCCGCGCCACTGACTTTACCCGGCCATGATTCCCGATTGACGAATGTTTACAGGGAAAATGACCGCAAAAGTGAACCTCGGGAGGAAGTGCGGTTGCGAGGACTGTGATGCTCGATTAAAACTGATGCGCGTCTAGAGCAGTGGTGGGCGGCGACCTTTCTAAGTGTTGTTCATAGATGTGAGTTACTAGAAGTCGCGAATGCCTCTGCGGAATGGATGAAAGTTTATATGGGAACTTACATACAATTAGCCAAAAGATCATTTTAAAAGTGAAAATAATGTCTTGACCATTTTTAGCGTTAAAACGTCAGCATGCGTTTCAGGGCAACAATTGTTGTTGAGATATTCAAAATTATCTACAGGGTGTTTCACGACCGGTCTGCCATACTCCAGGAGGTGATTCGGGAGGCAAGTTCGAGTAAAAAAAGTTAACACAACATTGGTCCTATTTTCAACTGTCGAGGAGCTACGGTCGTTTTAAGATTTGCAACGCTGTAATGGCAACACTGGTGACGGTTTGAGTTGCATAGTAATTACCACTGATCCTCAGTTGTTTCTTGCCTCACTTGCTTCTGATCCATGCTCAGTGTTACACGGGACACTGTTGCGGTAAGTTCAAAATCGTAGTTTCGCCTTGCGTTTTATCACAAAATGAATCAAAAGTTCAATCCCAGTGAATACGCTGATATCCATTACATTTATTGATTCTGTGATGGTAACAGCAGGGCGGCAGTTGAAGAATATCGCTGACGTTTTCCGAACCGCCGAATTTAATCGGGATGGAATTAACAATACACACAAAATTCCCACTTGTGGTTCACCGATAATCCTCACGAGACCGTTGAAAGCAACTTCCAATATCGATTCTCAGTTAATGTTTGGATTGCTCTGATTGGAGATTTGTTTATTGGACCATTCTTTTTGGAACAGCATATAAATGCTGCTAATTACCTTAACTTCGTGATGAACGAATTGCCACTTTTAATGGAGGACGTGCAGGATGTTCTTTCAGCAGGACAGCACATTTTGGTCGTCAAGTTACAGATTACTTGAATCATCATTACGGGAATCGGTGTGGTGGTCGTGGTGGTTGGCCGCCGAGATCTCCGGACCTAACCCCATCTGATTTCTTTTTTGTGGGGTCTTATGAAAGGGATGGTCTACAAAACCAAAGTACAGACGAGAGAGGAACTCTTGCGTCGCATTATGGATGCCGCTGCGCACACGCAAGACCACCCTGAAATGATCCAACGGACAGTAAACTCTTGTTTGGAACGAGCAAGACTGTGCATTGAAAACCGTGGCGGACATTTTGAACAATTAACATAAGGTGTATCTCGAAACGCACCAATAAATTCGTCTGATTAATATTCTCGTATATTTTCTCCTGCGCGCACTTAACAATCATCCGTAGCTCCTTAATGGTTGGAAATAGCACAAATGTTGCATTAACTTTTTTTACTCGAACTTACCTCCCGAACCACCACCCGAAGTATGGCAGACCGGTCGTGAAACACCCGTATATTAAAAACCACAGAATTATATATAGTAGCTTCGCAACCCGCATAAAATGCTCTCGCGGGCCGAATGCGGCTCTTAGGTTGCACGCCACCGGTCTAGCTCTAGACCAGTGGAGCCCAACCTTTTTATATGGCGGGCCGCATTCTTAGTTGCTGATGCTTAGGAGGGCCGCGTTGGAAGTCAAGAGAACTTCGGCGAGCCGGATGGTTGTTTGCATTAGAAGTTACCAAGGAATTCTGCGGTCTCATATTAGCGAAAATCAAGTCTAAATAAATTACTAGTGTTAAAGCTCCACCAGAAAAGGTTTTGAGACGATGATTATACTGAAAAAATATGAAATTTTCTATGTCAAATTGAACCGATCACCTTTTCATCATAGCTTCGCGGGCCGCATAGAGTGCTCTCGGGGACCACATTTGGCCCGCGGGCTGGGGGTTCTGGTGCATTTCATCGCCTAGCCATTTCAGCGCCAGGCCAATTATTTGCAGGGACGAGTCAGCGTCGGCCGTTTCAGCGTCAGTAGATAGATTGTTAATATATTTCTTCATAGATACTTTTGAATTTATACGTAATGTACCGTGCTATCTTCAATCAAAAATAAATACTCTTATTGTTTTATGTGCAATTATTTAAATAGAGAGTTAATCTATATTTTCCCATTTTTACATTTAAAAAATTATTGGTTTGAATTATATATTTAACTCGAAAAATATGTAACGGGGAAATATTGTGATATTTTTCTAATGAAAATCACAGTTAAATGTCATGTTTTTTGCGATTACTGTAAATAAGTTAAATATACTCATATTAATTGTTTATTCTATATTACGTTTGTAAAAATGGGATTATTACAATGATTTATTTTCAACGAATAGTTTTTACTGCTCCACTCCCACTCTGGGGAGCGGGACAGTGAACGTGGGAAGAAACCAAAACACTTGAACTAACTTACCCAACCCGGATCCGGGGGGAGGGGGGGTGGAGTTGGAATATGTTGTAGCCCGAGGGGTGTATTTATTTATAATTTAAGATAGCATGTATAAGTGTAACCATCTATTAAGAAATAGAATAATAATGTATCTATTTATGATGAAACGGCCGACGCTGAATCGTCCCTGCGATGAAACGGCGGCGCTGAATCGTCCCATTCCGCGGGCTGGGGACCTCCGTTCTCGAGTGTAGAAGTTTGAGAGGAATTCGCCGTACGTGAAATGTTTTCCCCGAACACTGGCTGCCGATTGGTCCTATTTTACACTATAGCTTTTAATGCATTTTTCTTTTTAAATTACTTTAATTGTTTAATAAGATGGCGATGCGACCGCTTCTCGAAAGGGGCGACGAAATTAGACTACTACGAAAATATTTCCATGAACTTCGTAATATTTATATTGCTTATTCCTAGAGTACCTTTTTCATCAATGTTGCAAATAAGTGTCTTTTAAGTTTTAATAACGAATTGACCTAGGTCATTACTGTAGCTCAGGGGTTCTCAACCTGTGGTACGCGAAAAAAATAAAAACACATGCTTTTTCCTGTAGTTTAAAATATTGTTATATTATATTTACTTAATTCAATTCCAAATTTACATGCACGATTGTTGGCACATTACATTATTATAACATTTTAATTTAAATTGCCGTCAATCTCACGGTGGTGGTACACGAACTTGGTTGGGAACCTCTGCTGTAGCGGAATTCTTTGGCGAGCAGTGGACCAGTGCAGTTCTATTAAACATTCTTGCATGTAGTGTAACAACGACGATACAACGGATCATTTATTATTTTCTTTAAATGCATTATACCTGTTCTCTGCGTTTATTTATAGTAAAAATTCAGATGTATCATTTTACTTGTGCTTTTTATTTTCTCCATCCGCGGTATAAAGTATTGTTTTATTGAAAAGTTGCTTTAAGTACCCGGCGTTGCTCGGGCTTCTAATAACAGTTTATAGAAACTTAGAGCACGGCGATTTCTGAAAATTTAAAAATCAAACTACGATATTATGATTTTTATTTATTTATTTATTTAATTAAAAAAGGTCCATAAACAGCCAAATTTTGGCCTTTTACAATGGATCCGTAATATAACAACATAAAATAACAAATAAAATAAATTAAATTAACAATCGTGGAACAGATATTAAATTGTTCCAAACAGGAAAATGCAAAAACAGAAACATATTCAAAAGCGTTTAGACAATTAATTCATATTGTTTATTCTTTTAATTCACATAAGTTAAACAGACAAACAGACATTCAATTATATATATATATATAGAGAGAGAGAGATAGATAGATAAACCCAACGTGACTGCACCTTTTAAGATCCTCGGGATACTACGGGGTTATTCCGAACCCCTATTAAAAATGCTATAATATTTTCATTGCAGCCTAGTATCCGAATCCAACCCCCAACCACTTAACCCAACCCGGGAAGGGAGGAAAATGGAACAGATCCAACCACCTAACCCAACCCGGAAGGAGGAAAATGGAACGAATCCAACCCCCAACCACTTCACCCAACTCGGGGGAGGAAAATGCAACGAATCCTACCCCCAGCAACTTAACTTGAATTCGGGTACTAGAGTACAATGAAAATATTATAGCATTTTTAAAAGGGATCCGTAGTACCGTCCTCGGAATACGTCTTCGCTATTTTTCTCGGTGATGTTTGTGTGTGAAAGGAATGTTGTGGGTGCTCTAATTCAAAAACTACTATTCAAATCAAAACGAAACTTCATATTTTAAACTTTTGCTTTGAAATCACGGTCTGATTAGGCAGGAATTGCTCAACTTTTAATTGCGAATATTATGCGCAATAACTTAACCTTAGCAGTATGACGCGCATCATTATTTTTTATCTTGACAAATAATTTTCTTACTTATTCTTTTTTCGGTGTAAAAAGTGATTCAAAATAGTGTTCATTGTGAAAATTATTCAGTGTTTAAAATTATTCTTTGGTGTATTTGCTGATAGTTAACCTTGAGGAAGCTTTTTTCGAGAGAGATACTTGTATGTATGCTATTACTCTGTATACATTACTATGTATGGAGAAAATTATCCGCTGGACACATCAGATTTGTATGCTTCACAACATGTGCACATGTGTAAAACAATGAAATGACGTCATATTGTATCTCGCCTCGGGCAGCAAAATATCTAAGTTCTGGAAATTAGTATTTCGATGCGACAGCGGAGCAGGAAATGACGTGACGGACGGTCTTACCCTGTGAGAGAGGACTGACGATCCGAACTAATTTTTGTCCTTAAGATTGTCTTACTTATTCGAATAAAATATATCAAAAACATCCCGTTTGGCACTGCGTTGCCATAGTTCGAAAAAGGTCCACGTGGAGGACCATGATGCGGCTCTGTTTAGAGGGAATGGAAAGCTCCTGCGGGTGTCAGACATTTTCAGTGCTTTCCGTCAATGCTGAAAAGCAATTCTTATCTTCGTGATATCCGTCCGTCCGTCCGTACGCATATATCAGGGAAGAATTGGCTGAACCGATTTCAACCAAATTTGGTGCATAGAATATTAACATAAATTAATGACCAAAATGGCATATTTCGACCGAATCGACTCAGCAGGGGTGCCACAATTGCAAAATTAAACTTTTCGGTAATTATAAATTTGGAAGAAATCGGACGATCCGATTTATACGAAATTTTGTATTATGGAGGTGTGCAACATAAAAAAAAACAAAATCAAGATGTTTAGCATAGATATCGAAACCAGGGCTGCCACAATACAAGTAATAAACATTTCATTTTTACACGAATTTATGTTGAATTGTCCACATCAATTTTAACCCAATTTAATATTTATAATGTACACATACATGCAAAACCATATTAGCATATCTAGACCGAATCAGCCAAACAGGGGTTCCACAATTACACACTAGATTCTATCACTAATGATGGAGTTGGAAGGAATTAGCTGAACGGATTTCAATTAAATTTCGTGTATAAGATTTGTACAATATACCATAATGAAATCAAGATGTTTAAAGCGGAGCTAAAGAGCAGGGATACCAAAGTAAAAAGTATAAATAATGTATTTTACTCGTATTTCTAGACTGACCATATGGAATTTAACGAATGTGGCTTGTATAATCTTCATATAAATAAATAAACAAAACATCATATTTCAACTGGGTCGACTAAACAATATCAAGGTTATAATTTTTCTGTAACTATGAATTTGGGAGGTATTGGCTGAACGGATTTTTAAAAAATTTCGTTTGTAGGGCGAGTATAGAATGGTAGAACGAAATGAATATCTTTACAATAGATCTAGAATGCAGGGCTGCCACAATATAAGGAAAAATAATTTTCTGATTCCAAAGCAAATACATTACCTAGTATACGATTATACTAGAGCGAATTTGACAAAAAGTATTCTGTGCCACTGAATACCCGTCTATATCCCAACTCGTTAATGCTTCTCGTCATTGCTGGAAAGCACTATTATCTTCGTGATGTCCGTCCGTCCGTACGCATATATCAGGGAAGAATTAGCTCAACCGATTTCAACTAAATCTGGTGCATAGAATCTTCACATAAATATAGGACAAAAGTGGCATATTTGGACCAGATCTACTCAGCAGGGGTGCCACAATTGCAAAATTAATCTTTTTGGTAATAATGAATTTGGAAGGATTTGGCAGAACCGAGTTCAACGAAATTTAGTATGAAGAAGGTATGCAAAATAATAAAAAAAAACAATATCTAAAATGTAGATATAGAAATCAGGGCTGCCACAATACTGGCAAGAAAAAAATTCTTTTTACAAGTATTTGTGTTGAACTGTTTACATCAATTTTAATCAAATTTAGAATTTGTTATTTACACATATACAAAACCGTAATAGCATATTTGGACCAGATAAACCACACAGGGGTGCCACACAAATTAAATTCTTTCAGTAATTACGGATTTGGAATATATAAAATTTGTACAACTTACCATAATGAGATCAAAATGTTTAAAGCGGAGCTAATGAGCAGGGCAGTAAAAAGTAAAATTATATTTCTTTTACACGTATTTCTAGAGAACTGGCCGCATGGATTTTTAACCCATTATGGTATACATAATCTTCATATAAATAAATAACCAAAATACCATATTTCAACCTGGTCGACTAAACAGGGCTACCACAATATCAATGTTAGGAGTTTTCTGTATCTATGGATTTCGAAGGTATTGGCTGAACCAATTTCAATAATAAATATCGTTTGTAGGGCGAGTATAGAATGGCAAAACGAAATGAACATGTTTAGAACGGATCCAAAAATCAAGGGTACCACAATATAAGGGAAAATAATTTTCTGATTTCAAAGTAAATACATAAGTATTCGATTATACTACGGCGAATTTGACAAAAAGCAGTTCTGCACCACGGGAAACCCGTGTACATCCCTATTTGTTTACTATCTTTGTCTTTAATTACTTTTGTATTCTTTGCTTGAGGAGAGGGAGAGGACGGGAGATGAGGAAGTGAGGCAGAAAATTCTGAAATATAATACTCAGCCATGTCAGAAAAATTCAACTTTTGCTGAATAGTTGCTCTGTGTGCATTTAAAAAATTCCACGGACACGGGCCATCGGAATCCATTTTGATGTAAGGCTAAAATATTGCAATATTTCCTGTCCGCTTTCAGAAGTCCCATTTCTTTGTCGCGAATTCCTCGCGTGAACGAGACTAGCGGAATAAAAGATTGTGGCATTTTCTGAAGATGAACCGATGTAAAATGTGCAACCGTTTAAAAAAATCGCTCACAATTGCAGATGGTTTCTTATTATATAATTTGACTATTGGCAAAAACAGTGGTGCCCAACCTTTTCACATGGCGGGCCGCATTAGAAGTTGCTAATTCTTCGGCGGACCGGATTAGAGTTTAAATTGGAAGTTGCCTATACATTCTGAGGTTCCATGTAAGTGAAATTCGATTCTGAATAACGTTGTTATGGTTAAGATTTCAATACTAAATGTTTTATCAACAAAATTAGTCCTATACATATCATGAAAGTTTTAGACAAAGAGGAGCTTTTCTGATAAATACCACCATGTTACGAATATCAGTAAAAGCAAAATTGCCAAATGGAAAACGACTAACTGAAAGTGTCGAACGATAGTTTGTGCGACGTGAAAGAATTTCGTTAAAAATATTCAAATGATTTTGGAATTTATTCTTGGCACAAGTTCAGCTATAGAAAGAATGTTTTCTATCTCAAATGCTCTTTGGACAGACGAAAAGAGCCGTTTCCTCGTTGGAAACATCAAAGCAGTGATAGTGACAAACGCTCATTTTCGGGGACTTTCGTGCAACTGCTTTTACAATTTGCTTTCAAACAATCCCAAACTACTTCAAAGTCCTCAAAGTACAAAACGTCTGCGCAAGAGGATGAATCATCAACTCTCATACCAGCTTCAGAACCAACTTCAACATCAGTTGCAAATTAATTGCAGATAAAACAATAAATATTTGAAAAACAAATTAATTCGTTGTTCATCCACCTATATTTCTGGACCCCTGCACCCTGCCGGATCTCACCCCTGCGGTAGACCCCGATGTCTCACATGCCCAATAAACCCCTCCTGCAATTCCTTCTCCACCCCCACCACTAACATCACCTACCCCATAACTTCTCCCACCAACTGAAACAAACGATTTTTTTAAGCGGATGAATAATAACCCCAAAAAAACACCATGAAATTATATATCTCGATCGAAATAGGTGATCTTAGCCACCCGGACGAGTAATCCTAAAAATAAATTCATCTCCTTTCCAAAAAATCCCGTGTAATAATCCTGCTAGAGCCATATTTCACGCCCTTGAAGGCGACGACCTTAATCACAACCCGCTCTCCCTGTTGCCCTGGTAACGCTGTCATGCCCCAGGACCTGAAACTCTTGTTCGCGGGCCTAGAGAAATGGACATTCATTCAGAAGCTTACATTAAAATCCACTCGGCTTTCCGGGAAAAGAAACCTAGATTCGAAGAAAATTATTATGTAACAGTGAATACATTCTTGAAGCGCGATTTTCTCGGAAATCAATGCATGGGAACTTTGATATTTATACATTGTCCATCCCATTTTTTTATATGTCGCATATTCACCTCTCTTGAGGAAAATGAGCAAACAAACACTCAATCTGATATTATGAATTTTTTACGCTTTGAAAATAATCTAAAATTTACGATTTTGCTCCGAAATAAACTCCGTGGATCCCAAAAGAATTTCTTTATTTTCCATGACATCGCAAATAAGGATTTGCGCAAATCTACTGCTAACTTATTGTTAGTTAATTATATCATCAAACATTTATTGACTATATCACTTCTGATAATAACCAATCGCCATGTCGTAGCCGCGGATCTGTATTAACGGAAAGTATAAAAATTGAAAACGAATGTCGATCGACGGCCGTAAATGCTCAGAAACTGAAATTCGCCACGATTCTGAATGAAACGGTTGTTATTGCGGAACGAGTAGTTGAGTGGCGAGGAAGTCGAATGTGACGTCCCCAAGTTGCCAGGCGACCGACAAGCCGAACATGTCAGCACGCAATATGGCGCTATTTTCGTGTCGCTTTCGCGTGAGGGAGTTTCCGTTTTGTGCACGCATTTGAGGGTGACAGCCGCGATGCACGAATTTCTCCGAGAAGACTTGATTGGCGGGAAAGACTCGGGGCCATTTTTAAAGGTCGCTTCTCTCTCGCTTTACTCCTTATGCCTTCAGAGCTGGGAAGATTTCTCATTCGCAGCAAAGCGGATGCGATTAAATGTGCCTCTGCTCCGCGCTCGCATTTAAATCTGTGGCCTCCAACGCTTATTTCGCCCCTCGCAGCATTCCACAAAAACACACAATCGGGCTCAGCGGTACTCCAGTTCCTTTGCAATGGTCGACTGTAAAGTGTGCGCGTCAATTATTGAAATACTAGCGTGATTGTCCGTCAGATGTGACGGGAATGCGTGAATAAAACATTAAGTTAAAATAAATTTGAAATAATAAATTGATGAAACCAACTTATATATGCACTAAATAGTAACCAATAAATATAAAATCCGCATAATTGAATTTTCCAGAAAGTAAAAATAATTATGGGCGTATAAAAGATATGTTCAACATAATAAATAATTCTATTAGAATTTGGTTATGTAAACAAATGACCTAATATAACCGCAACTTATTTCACACTAACAATATCAATAGGTACAATAAACAATCTTCAGGAAGAACCCCATGATAAAGAAACGCAAGCCTCGTTTTCAAACACTCATTAGCACAATATCAATGACTAATGAAATATTTTAGATACCGTTATTATTTATCGTAACCAAAGTATTGTTTAACTTATATATAGTGTCGAAATGTTGTGAATATGTGGACAGATAACTCCAGTGAATCTTATGCTGTTACGTGAAACTGGCAACAATGCAAATCATCTTGACGACGAAAGATTTATTCGTAAAAATACGTCAAGTTATGGCGTTAAAAACTAATTTGTGAACCGATTCGACTCGTACACAAAACTCCCCGGCAGGAAAATAAAATGTCGTTCTTTTAGCCGTACTTTGGTTCCAAGTCCCGAATTCCTATGATTTTAATTATTAATTCTAAAATGCAAATGTTTAATACGCCGCACCCATACCCGTGTGAATCAAAGGGAGAAGATAAGGACTTGTAGAATCGAACCCATGATGTTATTATAGACGATGACATGTTTCAAATGTGCGAAAGGTAGATCCCAATATAATTTGTGAACAAAATCATCGTAATCGCACGTTCCGTTCTCTAGTCATTTGCGTTAAACAACGACTCGTCACCAGAGGCGCCACAGTAAAGCGTCATATTCAAAGTCACAACTGGCTAATATATATATATATATATATATATATATATATATATATATATATATATATATATATATATATATATATATATATATATATAACAGTCATTTGTAAAAGTCTGTGGGCAAGCTCGGCAGTGAGAGAGGGGAAGGGTGGTGTGGGGTATATGTTTTGGAAGTTCGAGCGAATGAGGGGAATCAAGAAATGGCCGTAGAATTGCAGGCTACAGGGGTCGAATTGAGACCGCGCCTCGCCCCTGAGGAAAGGTCTCGAATTTGAGACCCAAAGACGGAAAAGTGTTTTCCATGCTCATGCCATACCTGATTACGACTCAGCCAAAATCCTCGAGGATATTCCACGTCTGAAATGGTTCACCGAAGGATATGGCTTTCCATTTCCGCTGGACTAACACTGGCTGCGTTACTGTGATCGCTAGGGACTTGAACCGACAACGGAGTCAAGGATGTGGACGCGTGCGTTAATATAAAATTTTTAATTTAAATTTTCGCTTATTTCATGGAATTGAGGTTGTATTTTTAGAGTTATTTTTTAATAAAAACCGAAAAGATGATTTTATACTGCAGAATATTGTAAGTTTTAATTACAATAGATATAGTAATATCTGTCATTCGAATAAGTATTCCAGTTTACTGGAAGCAAACATTAAGTCGACTTTGGCACTAGAAAATTGTATTATATTTTGTTGCATTATTAAAATTATGTTTCACTTAATCAAATTTTTACCATTGCCAGAGAACGTTGAGAAGTTCTTCTTTTCAACAAATATATTAAATAGAATTGAATTATTTTATAAGCAAAATGCATTTTCATTGCGTTTTTTAACAGTTTTTTAAATGTCCTAAATTAGTGCATATCGGAAGAATTTGAAGAATTGTAACAAATTTGGTACCAATCTTTCACTAATACCAAAAATTCTCTCCCTCGAGGGTTCATGAAGATATTACGTTTTTTAAAAATTTGTCGCTGGGATTTTTGAATTTGGAATCAGCCGCTACGCAAATAGCGCATAAAAATATAATTTATAAAGCAAAATTATAACATAGCAAGGAAAGTCTTTTGTCAATTCATCTCAGGTATAAAAGAGAAAAAATAATTAGAGAAAAGTGTAACAACTAGCCCCAGTCTCCCCTATGCATAAGGAAAATGTCATTTTTAGCGGGTATTTAGATAAATAAAATACATAGAAATGTTAACAAGTTTAATATTCTGTGATATATCCATGAACTTCCATTGCGCTACGTAGTCACCGTCCCATGGACCCCACTACATTTTGGAATATTTACGGACGCCGCCCAAGAGAAGGCCATGTCTCCCTGATTTGTTCTTCCAGAGATTCAGGAGTGCGCTCGTATTCTGCGAACCACTCCTGAACAACGATGCCCCATAGGTTTTCAATCGGGTTAAAATATGGAGAACGCGCAGGCCAGGGAAGAATTCGTATTTCGGGACGATTATTTAAAAAATTCCTTTGCAATGCGTGCCGTATGTATCGGGCTATTGTCCTGAGTAAATACGACTTCCTCGCCTTCAGGAACGATTTCCTTCGCATAAGGCAGGAGGTGCTCGCGAAGAATATCACAGTAAATTCTTGCCGTCATTCTAGGCGGGATTCTCACCAAAGGACCGGGTCCAGCTGCAGTCATCGAACCCCAAAAACCTACACTTACGTGCCCTGACTTTTCAGTGCGAACCATATTTTGCGGCTCGTACCTGAAAACGCATATTTCAGGAAAACTTTCTTTCATATCAAAAATTTCTGGTGATAATATTCACAGATTTACAACAGAGCACAAAATCTTGCGAGAAGTAAAAAAATAAGAAAAAAAATTGTGATGCCCTTGTTCCTCGGGGACGCCACAACTGTATCCTGCCATCCTCATCACTCCGAAATGATTTTTCATCGGCAAATATGACGAGATCCCAGAAGGCCTGGCCCATTTCCGCATATGTTTCCACAAAGAATAGGCGGGATGTCTTATGTCCTGCTGTAAGCTGTGGCTTACGGCACGGCTTATGGTGGCACAGTCCAGCCTCAAGCGCTCTAGCCCTATATATCCAATAGCTGCATCCATAACAGAAATCTCGTTGCATCGAAGCCAATCCACGCCTTGTGAGAGGATGCTCTGCTACATGCTGCCGGATCGCCAAATCTTGATCTTCAGTCGTGAATCTGGGCCGGACCGTTCGCGGTTTATTTTTTAGATCACGGTCCCCATCGTTGCTACGTTTGACCCATCTGTACACGCAATTTCGGTGCACACCGAACTGCTTTGCTACTTCGGCGACCGAATGTCCAGCAGCCACCATCCCCACAATCTCTCCTCTGACCGCAGGCGAAGTCTCAGCAAACGGAGCTCGATCCATTTCCAATGCCCGATGAATGCTAATCGCGAGTGTATAACGAGAGGCGAATTGGAAGTGGGAAACGGACCAGAAAAAAGCCCGTCTCTGGCTCATGTTGGAAACACTCAGGCTACCAACCAATTGGCCAAGGCAGCAGGTTCACAGAACATCGGCCCACCGGAACTTTGTCCAATGCCCCCGCAGCCCAATCCACCCGTTTAAAAACCTACTTGACAAAAGAAGTTAGAAACTGAGCAAAACAGCAGGTCTACTAAACCGTTAATACTAAACCAAAATAGTAATAATTTGTTATAAGAAAAACATATTTAAACGTATTAGAGAATTTAATAGTTTTCATTTTCACGAGGTTTCCAACTCATTCTTTCCACATACAATCCGTGAGTTACACAAATTAGAGTTAAATTGAAGGATTAATATAATTCTTAATTTGACGTTATGCGGCTGGATGCTAAACAAGCCCTTGGTAAATTTCATTAACCTCATTTCTCGTAATCCTCTTCCTTCACTTCCCTCTCCATTCCAAACACTCGGTATATCGGCGAAAATAGAAAACCAAATCCTTGGTGAACCATATCAGAGACGTGGAGGATTTGCGCTGAATCGTAGCCGGGTCTGACATGAGCATGGAAAACGCTTTTCCGTGTTTGGGTCTCAATTTCGAGACCTTTCCTCAGGGGCGAGGCGCGGTCTCAATTCGACCCCGGTAGCCTGCAATTCTACGGCCATTTCTTGTTTCCCCTCATTCGCTCGAACTTCCAAAACATATATCCCACACCACCCTTCCCCTCTCTCGCTGCGAATCACGTAGTGCCAACATATATTTTAACTTCACTGTTTGGCCGTGAGCGGCGCGACCGAGCTTGCCCACAGACTTTTACAAATGACTGTACATAGGTAGCGGATATCTTTTCCAGTCAGAACACAGACAATTTTTGACCTTTTACTCCCGGGTCTGTAAAAATAAACACAATTACGTTTCCCAACGATATATTCCGAATAATCTCTCAGTTTTAAACAGGATATTTACGTTATAATCGCTCTATCCAAGTACACAATGATCCCAAAAGAAAAATTACGATATATATAAACAGAAGAATTATCCGTTTTCCGAACAATTGAAAAAGTTATAATATCCAAATAATTTTGGAATGCAGTAGAACTCTGATTATATCCGAATGTCCAAATGCGCTAACCAAAATTTTAAATTGCCGCACAGCTGCATGTTTCTTAACCGTTAACCCTTAACGCTGGGACCTTTTTAATTAACCCCACCGCCTTGAAAAAAATATTCCTTCGGTAGCATTCCCCTCTTTGCCTTAAAACACTCTCCATACGGCTCCTCAATACTCTTCTCTGCGTATATACCGACACGATATGTCCCACTCGCTTTGGCATCATTCCTCTGAATGTCGGGAAGCGGGTTCGAAGGTTATAAATGCTATTTAACGGTCTTTTTCTTCTTTCGGAGAGATTAGGGCAAGTTTGTTGGCCCTGGCCATAGTTAGATAGGCGTTGCAGAATTTTTTTTGCAGTTTTTGGACATCTTTCTTATAAGCTGTCCATTCTCCCTCGGTTTTTTCTTTTATATCCGCTTTTCAGCAGTTTAATTGAATTTTTTCCGTATTATATGTTTAGTTATTATTGCAAAATAATACTGAATTTGCCTGAATAATTCACGCACTTTTTTCTCATAACATCGTCGCTAAAATATTTGGTGCCTGAAATACGCGTGGCATTAAGCGTGAGATTTATAGTCTCATTAAATAGGAAGCAATGTAAACATTACTAACTTAGAAAAATTACGAAAATGTAAACAATTTTATTAAATCCTTATTACTGTAATATAACGCAAACAGTATATCTGCCAATTATAAAGTCTGTGAACAATATAAAATTACAATAAAAGCACTGTAACTATTAATCATATTACTGGTTTTGCTTCATCCATTATTTTCATAAATTAAGGTATACCTTATTATTCATTGCACTACCTCTGAGATACCCATTTGTGCTGTAAGAGAGGCGAATTGACTGGGCATTCAAACAAACAAACAAAGAAACTTCGGGGGTGCCGGTGGTGTAGTGGTTAGGACGCTGGATACTACTCGGTACGAATCCTGCGCGAGTAGTCATCGGGTACGAATCCTGCGCGAGTAGGATTTTTCTCAAGGTCGCCCGGCCCCCTGTCTGTGTGGTTTGAGGAGACCGCGCAAATTCGGAAGGGACGTTAAGCCGTTGGCCCCCCTGGTGTTCTTCGTAAGAGCAGGCAAATGCCGGCACCGGGTTTCCCTCCTCCCTCCCCGGTTATTCATTGCACTACCTCTGACATACCCATTTGTGCTGTAAGAGAGGCGAATTGACTGGGCACTCAAACAAAGAAACAAACAAAGAAACTTCAAATAAGAATAAACAATGATGCTAGAAGTGCGCAGGGACAGGAGAGTAAAGGTTTTGTATTCGCCCACTCAACAAAAAAATGTCAAAAAATATAAATTTTTACCTTAGTAATTTGAGTATGATCTTCAATGTTATTCTCACTATCACTCTCTGAACTGACGCTTTCTTCCGAATCACTTTCAAGTAAGATTTCAGTATACTTTTCATCACCAGGTATTGCTTGCGTTTTTCTATTAGTTGACGCCATGATAAGTTCGACTCTTAAAATCTCTTAGAAATTAAACAAAAGTAACAACGGAAAATAACGAACAATAGCTGCCTTCGTACAGCGTAAATGTTTCCCTCAGAGCGGCAAGAGAATATTTTTTGTGCGTTCCAAGCGCTTCCCATCCGCTCTGATCACACTTTCGGTCAAGAGGTAGAATCGTAATTATCTTTGAATGGGCTTGTTTGTGCGTTGATGTCAGATAGTGTTTCTGAACCAAGCACTAGCTCAGATCCGAAGACCATTCCTCCTCCCTTTTCATATAGCTCTCACGTGTTGACGTATAAGAAAATATGTCACCACCGCACAGTAGTTTTTGTGCCGAGGTTCGGTTAGTCTCAGCATTGAACAGGGGTTTTTAGAACCCACAACTCGCATAACTATGCGAAAATTCAATCACAAAATTTTACGTATAATATAGGTAAAAAGAAAACAGTAAAAATTGCAGAATTAAGTACAATAGGAAGGTCCAAGGTTACTGTTTTGGAATATATCAAGGTTGTTCAGATTTAACCCTGGAAAGGTTATGTGGAGCATTCTGTTCCCCATTCAAAATTGACTACTTTGATATCCTTAGAATGAAATAAAGAGCAGCATTGTAGTTAAGTGATTTTTAGCTCTGATATGTCATCTGTAAGCAGAGAATCAAATTATCCTTTTATCTTCAGTCAGTTCAGAGTTTCGAGAGAGTAAACATCTATGGGGCATGGTATTCCCCATGTAACCTATTGTGCTATAAATTAACTGAATAGATAGTGGATTCATTTTTGCCTTTCTTCGCTCAGCAGATAACATTTCCTTCAAGTTTTGTTTTACATAACGAATAAATTTTCTATTTTGTCTCCCTGTATTAATATGGGGATTATTTTTAGGAAATAATGGCACCAAACAAATGAACACCATGTATTTATTTGTCCAGCTTATGAAAATGTGGAATAGATAAAATTTTCTTATTTCAAATTATGATAAAATGTTTATTTATAAGGATTTGTCAAGTATCAATAATTTCACTGTTTTAAATATGAGGAAAAAATTGTATTTTCTGTAAGCGTGATACTGTTGATATGAGCCTTAATTGTGTTGTATTACACTGTACTGTGAAATTATTAAACAATATAATTTTTCTTATTTGTTATAGAAATAATTTTTTTTAATAATATCGATTTATTTATTAATTTAACCTGAGATAAAAGTAGAAGTTTATTTTGAATCTAATGAACATTATCTAATTGGGGAACCCAGTTCCTCAGGTAACTCATTATGTTCAAAGATTCCTACGTAACCTTTTCAGGATTAAGAAAATTTATTGCTTCAGAAAAATAAAGATATCTAGCGATCTCCGCAGTACGACCGCATATGAAGTTTTCGTCCTGCGTGCCCAGTACGCAGGACGACGCTGAGGGGGTTATTACAATAGAGATCGTCCATAAAACACGTCATGCTTATGTTTGCGTTTTTAGTTTATTTCCCTTCCCTAAAACTCGGCGCGCTACGCCAAACCTGACTCCTCCCTCCTTCCTGCAAATCCTTGCATAACGAAATTCATGGATTAAAATCCCATCGCCAGCAGTCACAAAGGGAGAATGTGTTTAGTACGTATTGCAGAAAAGAATTCGTAAGTACGTAATTGTAAAATCATCACCCGTCATAACAAATGCGACCACGTTATTTTGAGAGCACGTATATTTTATTACAGCTGTGTAATATGGATGGAAATAAAATTACAATGTAATGTATGACATTGCCCAGAGCTAATAAAAATTAATTAATTTTGACCATACTGATGACATGGAAAGTTTGAACGAAATTGGAGAGAATTACTACATGATGGTTCCTATCTATTATCTATTATGACTGTCATAAAAAGAGACTAGAAAAGATTCAAAGGAAGTTCATAAGAATGTATGCATCATGTGTGCGTGTATTCGAGTGCTTGCGTGTGTGACTGTTTTGTCTGTTAGGTCCCTGTCGTTGCCGGAAGGCACATAAACTTACAGGCCACTGTGTGCGATACTAGGTCCCTGGCGTGGTTTAATCTCCCGTAAACCTAGTATTATTTCCCCGTTCCTTTTCCCTTTTTTCCTTTACCTCTTGGCGTGTACGTGTGCGTGTGTTTGTGGTTGCTTAGTAGGCCCCTGTCGCGGTCGTACTGACTCACAAACCTTCTAGCAACGGTGTGATTTTTTGGGTCCCTGGCGCAGAGTAATTTCTCGCAAACCCGGTCCCGGTTCCTTTTCCACCTTTAGGATTAGTGCTTGTGCAATTGAGTGAGTGAATGTGTGAGTGACATCAGGTCCCTGGCGTGGAGTAACAACCCCTAAACCTGTAAGTTTATAATTTTTATTGTCTTTTGCCTTTTCCTGCCTTTCCTCCTCCCCCCCCTTTTTCATCGTATGTCTCTAGTTTTGAATTTTACGGTCAAGGAGTTAATTCTATTTAACTCATATTTTAGCCCAATGAATAGAATATTGAGGTATGCCAACAATGTCACTAATGATATTGACCTTTACAGTCACAATTTATTTTTAATCAAAAGGCAGTTAAGAATGCTACATTAATTATGAAAATTAATTAATTAATTTTTAAATAACTTACTTTGATATATTGTTGGCTATGTAATTTGAAATTTTAATTTTTGGCATTTGTTTTCACTTTCATGTATGATATGTATGAATTCTCTTGTACTCTACCTTACATCTGTTTCTTTGTGTTATTTTATTATGTTAATATATTATTGCTAATTTATATTAATTTGATTATGGACCTCCATTTAAATTAATTGTTATTGTATACTATATAATTTATTGCAAACTACAATATTTTTTCTCTGTACTGGACATGTTGCCCGTTTATAATAATAAATGAAATTAAATGAAATCTATACAATATTTCACACAAGCGTTTTCCCAATCTTTTTAGCGTGCATTTTTGTAATATTTTGGCTGAGTACGTGCAGTTGAAAGTCTTTTCTTCTGAAACGTGGTGTAAAAGAGTAACTTGAAATATACACTGGGAAAATTGGTTTGTTCACTCGAACCTATTTTTCACACGCGTTGGTGTTCGTGAATCATGAATTGAGTGGTCACTTCAGCTCTGTTCATGAATTCGCCCTGTGTACGAACTTTTAAGGTCAATACGTTTTGTAGCAGAACGGATAGATAGGACTATATTGCACTTTTACTGTCCAAGTAGCGGATCGTAAGAAATTTCGATTTTTTTTAAAGTTCGTTTATTTCGAGCCCGGATAATTTGAAGTCGTATTTTTGTGATCCCTTGAACTTCGAGGTTTTACTGTAGTTAGGAAAACAAGAAAAACCCTTTGATATTGGCAGCGCCGATGCCGTTTCTGATTTTCATTCGAATCTTTTAATTGCAAGCATTAGTGTCTTAAAGTAGTACGTAGTCCTAAAATGGTTCTCGTGATTTTCGATCATCGTCTCTGGCGCTGTGTCCTCTCACAAGACCGTTGCTATTGGATCACATCTAGCGACCGTTCGACGCATAACATTTCGTTTGCCTATTCCCGGTTAACCGCCGCGGAATGGGAACCAGACTCGTCGGTTGATTCGAAAGCTCTTCATTTGCGATTCGTTGTCGACAGCGGACGCCATAATCACGGGAAGGAAAGGGATTCTTTCGTCAGCGCCGTCTTTGCGTCCGCAAGACTCCGATCAGACACTTGATGTCCCGCGACCGTCCTTAAACGCGATTTGTCTTCCGGAGGAGTCCACGGAAGAGGGATTATTCCTGTCGACCACGCGCCACAAACGACTTAACGGTGCACCACTAGAAATTCCGTTTCCGTAAAATTCTTCTCGATGCAGTTAATGGGGGAATAGGAATGGCGGAGCGGTGGGATAGCATCCAATGGATGTGCGCGTGTATCTATAATAATATAGCTACTTGTGCCTCACTCGCTGACACAAAACTCGAAGGTACTTCTAGAAGGGCTAGAAATCTGAAATTTGGCATCTTGATAGGTCGAGTGGCACAGCCGACGAGAAAAATCGAAAATCACAAGAAGTTAATAATATTTAAGGGATATTTTTAACCGCAATGTTCCATTTCAATAGCCCATAAGAAAAGCATGGGATTCAGTGCATGGCATTCTAAAAATGCATTTTTAAATTACTTTAAATTGGGATACGAATTCGGGAAAAGAACAGTTGTCTATGTAAAAGAACGAAGTTCTTAATTTTTGAAGGCAGAATTCAAATACAACGATTTAGCGTAAATATCTACTTTTAATCGGAAAAAAGTGTGAATTTTTTCCTCTTTTCAAAAATGAAAATCTTTCAATACTATGGCAACGACCTCAATGCTTTTAAAGGGATCTGATATTATACGTTACGATTACAGTGTTTTATTGTTTTTAATGGAAATTAATGCCGTCATAACGAATTACAGTTGAGCTTTCATAACTCAAATTTCAAGGAAAAGTAACTCTAATTTTCAATATTATGAAAACATAATCGCCAATATTTTCTTCCGATAATATGTAAGATTTTACTATATCCAAAACACTAATTGCGTCACGCACTGTGATTGAGGGTATCATGGATAATTGCAGTCCTCACGTAGTACTGAAAGCACAAACATGACGATTAAATTTTGGTTATCGACTGTAAGAAGGAGCGAATAGGTTTGTTTTTCTCCAGGGCTATGAGGGATCACAATAAGAGAAGCAACCCTGATAGCAGTGAAGGTAAAACGTGAAAAATATTGTACTGTTGTGTTTTGTGGTTAAATATAATGGCGTCATATCTATTTCGCGATTGTATTTATCCAAATATGTGCTAAAGGCATGGATGATAGCATAATCTTAACAGAAATTTTTCTAATTTTTCCATAATTTTAATGAATAGGGTATTGTCTTAATGATGATTATTCTTATTGCTCATGCAGTGCGATCTGAATCACTACATTTGAAATACGAAAAATTGGACTTGAGCCGATTGCCAGAGAATTTGGAAATTACGGAGAGTTGCCTTAATTTCACTGAAAATTATAAATATACTGCTATTACTCATGGAATTTATTATTTAATACATATAAGCTCCACGTGACTGAAGTGCTGTTGCCCTGGAGATCGCGTTGGTTTACTTACGTGTTTAGATCTTGGTGTATGGTGATTTTTTGAAGCGCTTGCA
This sequence comes from Tanypteryx hageni, assembly GCA_028673005.1. Classification (NCBI taxonomy): domain Eukaryota; kingdom Metazoa; phylum Arthropoda; class Insecta; order Odonata; family Petaluridae; genus Tanypteryx; species Tanypteryx hageni. The sequence goes on from CM054117.1 coordinate 5,795,406, forward strand.
GTATGCAAGCACCGATTGCTCGTATATATGTACATATACAGGGTATGGGTATGTTAAGCGAAAGTAGGTTAACCCTAGACCAGAGGTCGGCAACGCGGCGACCGCGGGCGCCATGGCGCCCGCAAGACATTAGTGTGTCGCCCGCCAGCCAAAAAGAGAACTCAAGTTAAACAATCACGGAAAACTCTCAGAAGACCAATAAGTTGCGGAACAAGATGAAGAATAGAACTTTGTAACCAACATCTTAATCTTACATCTCACCGAGCCGAATCGTACGTCTGTTACAAAATAACATCGTCAAGGTTAGGACTTATAAGCGAACAGAATGGGGACGTACGTTGTTGTCATTAACAGAGTTCTTTTCATAATGACTCCTCCGTTACCCCTCCCTTGTTTATCCACATCCCTTTCCCTTCTCCCTACCCTGCCCTAGTATAAATACATCCTTCACAGCCTAATGCCGGCACCGGGTTTCTCTCCTCCCTTCTCTTATGAAATGCAGATGACTTAGGACCGAGTGCGGCTTCACAGCCTGCCATGGTGCCTATAACTTGCCGATGGGCAAAACTTAAGTAATTAATAAAATACTGACAGCTTAGTAGCAACGCTGGAAAGCTGATTGAGTAAAGCCGGTGATGACTGGCTTCCACCAAACCCTGCAGTTATCGTGTTTGTGTGATCGCCGTGCCTGTGCTGACAATTCATACAAACGTTCTCGTACGAACTGTACGAAAAGATAGGGAATTCTCCGCCCCTAGTTTATGCTAGGTGAAGGTGTCCTGTCGCCTTCAATCGCTATTACGGGTGCAAGGCTAACTGAGATCCTTGTTCTCAACCCGTCCTGTACTATAGCTCCGTTAGCCGGTTCAGACTATTTGGAGGTAGGCGTTCGATACGGGAAAATTATTTCCCTATGTCGCGTGAAACTCCTAAGTTCTTGTCAAAAGTCGTTGGTTTCGGAGTTCCGTTCTTCGCTTAGTATACAAAGTACAGGGTTTGGGAGATTTTTCTTCGTCTCTTACAATATCAGCCAGTGATAGCTCATATCCCTCTTCATTGGTTAAACATAAATCAATTTAAATTGACCAACAGTTCACAATATTGCTGATATTTTTCCGATATTCAGTGTGTTGTGTTTATTAATTCATTTGTAGAAAATTTCATCTCCATTGTGAGTAATACGAGGCAAATGACATATTACTTCAATGTTGATTGGGAAGAACAATTCTGTTTTATTGATTTGAAAGGAAAGTGTTTGTTTATTGTGCAATACTTGTGTCGCACTTTCAAAGAAAAGTAATGTTGAAAGACATTTTAATACGGTCCACGGAAATTTTAATACTAGTTATCCGTTAAACTCGGAGATCAGGAAAAAGAAAATTTCTGATATGAAATCTATTTTAACTAAACAGCAGAGTATTTTTACCAGACCAGTGCAGCAATCAAAAAGAGCAACGATTGCATCACTTAAAATTTCGCATTTGTTGGCCAAGAGGAAAAAGACTTTTGAAGATGGCGAGATTGTAAAAGAAGCCATGTTAGCAATTGCTGACTCACTTTTCGAAGATTTTAAAAATAAAAATGAAATTAATTACCTCAGCAATCAAAACGATTCAGTTATCAGCAAGAACAGTTACAAGAAGAATTGAAGTTATTGCAACCAATATGGAGAAAGAGTTGGCAAATGATTTACAAAAATGTATTTTCTTCTCGTTGCAACTGGACGAGTCAACAGACATATCAGACACTTCTCAATTGGCTATGGTTGTGAAGATGGTGTTTAATGATTTTTCAGGATTTCTTAAAATTCTTCCATTAAAGGGACGAACAAGCTTCAGCTTTTTAAAAATATGTCCAAAAAAGTAATATACCATTAATGAAGTTGACCGCAATTACTACAGATGGTGCACCTTCGATGACAGGTTGTAAAAATGGATTTATTGCGCTATGTAAAGAAGACCCTCTCTTTCCAAAATTTATTTCATATCACTGCATTATACACCAAGAAATGTAATGCGCAAAAGTTCTTCATTTTCAACATGTCAAGAAAACAGTAACAAAAATAATAAATTCCATAAGAGCCGTACCAATGCAACACCGATTGTTTAAACTGCTTTTACAAGGTGAAGATGCCGAATTCGATCATCTTCTTTTACATACCGAAGTTAGATGGCTCAATGGCAAAATACCTGAGAGGTTTATAAATCTCATAAAGGAGGTAAAGGAATTTCTCAGGTCAAGAAATGAATATTAGGCACAGTTGGATGACAAAGCTTTGTTTATGGATTTCGGTTTTCTTGTTGATATAACTATAGAATTGAACTAACGGAATATGGAGATGCAAGGGAAAAATCAACACATTGCAAAAATGATAAGTGCAGTAGATGCATTCAAATGTAAATTGGCATTGTGGAAGTCTCGCCTAGAGAGAAATTCATTATCACATGTCCCGAATTTAAAATATACTATTGAGTCTGACTGATGAAAATGTAACCACTGAACCATTTTCACAACACATTGAAACTCTCCTGAAGGAATTTAATTTTGGGTTTCGTTAGTTTTCTGAAGTAGAACCCATAATAACATTCTTTGCTAATCCGTTCAATTTTATGGACAATGATATGTCTGTAAATATTGGAACTTACTTTAATATCGTTAACACCGAGGACTAAGAAATGGAAATAATAAATATGCAGAATGATATTATTTTAAGGTCACATAAAAATGATGAAAACTTTTGGAATTTAGTTGACGAAAATCGCTATCCACTATTAAGAAAATGTGCCCTAAAAATATATTCTTACTGTGCTTCAACATACACTTGTTAGTCCATTTTTTCAAGCATGAAACACTTGAAATCCAAGTACCGATCGAGACTCACCGATTACAATTTAGACAACTGCCTAAGATCAGGTATTTCGAGTTATGTGCCAAATTATAGCAAGTTGGCTGAAGATATGCAGTCCCAAGTCTCACATTGATTTTTTTTTCATGTTTTTATAATAAACTCTTTAATAGTTTTTCTCTTATATATACAAAAATATCATTCTAAAAAATATTGGTACACATCTACTATTGTTACTTCACTTCACGCTCCCAATAAATAAAGATACAGAGAGATATCAACTGATCTTGCTTATGCGCCCTTCACGTCCTCAGTAATATAAATTGCGCCCTCGTAGGTGAAAAGGTTGCCGACCCCTGCCCTAGACCAACGTTTTCTACTTGGCGGGCCGCATTGGTGGCAGTGAAGACTTCGGTGGGCTGCAATTGAAACTGTCAATGCTTCGGCGGTCTGGGTTAAAGTTAAATCGAGTTAGTTAGAGATTCCTTGGCAACGTATGAGTGAAAATCAAGTTAAAATTAGGCTTTTAGGGTTAACATTACAATATTAAGAATCACGATGGATTTCAATCTTAGAAATACCTTTTAGAAAAGAGCAAAAACAAAATTAAAAATAACTCATTTGAATTGAGAAATATTTATTAAGCGGTCTCAATTTAATGCTATACATTTTAACACGTTTTGCTAGATATAAAACAACATTTAGTGGGTAAATGAAAAAATGAAAAAGTTTTTAATACTACGAAACTCGGGTGGTGGGCCGCATGAAATTGCTAAGAGGGCCACAGGTGGGGCACCTCTGCCCTAGACTAATAAACGTTCGTCTATCAGATTACTTAAATTACAGCAAAAGGACTTTTAACGCAGTTCAGAGTAAAATAGGGGTCGTTTGTTTACTCTAAGACTGCATTGGGATAGAGCTGTGCAAATAATGACCTGTTCCACAACCTGCTTCTTACTACTCCTTTTAGTACTTTAGTACTGTCAGTCGCCTCTTGGACGAATGTTTAGTAAGTGCGTCAACTTCTCAGCTCGCTCATTAAAAGTCATGATCACAGAAATTCTTCATTTACCTCCCATTAGAGAAGAGCCTACACCTTCACAACCAAACAAAACAAATCTGTGCTCTTTGACCCTCCGAGATGAGAAGAATGACAAGGTTTTATTGTAGGCGTTGTTCAAGAGCGATGTGTGGCATTCACCGAGCGAACATTTGTTTTGAATGCGACAATCTTAAATAAATTACTTCCTATTATTTTATATATTATCTTACGATATTATCACATCCTTTTGTAAAATAAAATGTGACAATTTATAAAAAAAATTTCGGAAAATAAATTTTCGAGTCAAGTAATCTAATAGACGAATGTTTAGCATTAATGTCCCACCTTGACCATGTTTAATAGTCTAGGGTTAAGCAAGTATATACTAGGAATTACATGTTAATGGGGGTTCAGTGGCGCGTTTATTAACACATCACTATAGTAAAAAAAACAAATACAGAAATAAATTAATATAGTATAACATGTCATACTATTTGCAACAATTACAGTGCCATTAAAATGACAATCGCTCACACACTATCAGCGCGATCTTAGCAAAGTCCCTAATCTGTTTATCATCGGCAAGTTTGAATTGTCAACGTAACGTGGAGGTAATTTAAGAAATATATAATAAATAAAGAATGAGTGGACTGCTTCTTATTATTGTAAGATTGTAAATAACTTAGAACGATGTAAGGAAAAATGCTTTGTCAAATCTGGCACCTTCAGTAATAAATATAAAGAAAAATTTGTACAAAATTATAAATTGTATTGTCTTGAACTTTGCCGATGGATTTGGACCGTGAAGACACTGCAACTGCCGCTTTTGTTGTCATTAACTGCGCCTATTTGAGAATGAATGGGAAATAAGAAGTCGCGGACAAGAAGACATGCACTTTGCGATAAAATCGACGGATTACTTTGTGAAACTCCACAATAAATGAGGAGAGAATAACTATATAAACATTCCAATTTCTAAAAAAAGTAAAAGAGATGATGTCTAGATCATAGTTGAAACCGGTCGCTTTTGGTTTTTCCTGAATAAAATGGAATTTGTACATAGTTGTTCTCTCCTCCTCATTTGTACGCTTTACGATTGAGTAGCGGCACTGAGTACTGATTCGGAAGGCTGAATGATCCGCATGAAATTTCCCATAAATAGGGAAAATTCCCACGATCTGGAATCACTGCGGAGAGACATTCGTCATTCGGCGAATAACGAACGTGTGGAGGGGGTAAAAATATCGCGGCTTGCCGAGTATTCGTTCCTTTGACTCGCGCTCTTTTACCGACTCTCGACGGGAAGTAATCGTGGTTCGCCGAGTGACGAACATCGGTACTCGTTGTTCCATCCACGCTGGTTGGAGTGGGTAGGGGTGGGGGGTAGACATTTTGTTACATGCGTGGAATAAATAATACAGAAATGATCAATATCGAACTGTTTAAAATAACGCTGCTGTATGTCATGCTTCACCTGCCAGCATAAAATGACTCCACATTCTCGAAACGCAAATTGTTCGCTTAATTTCGTCGCGAAATCTTGGAATTAAGAGACTTGTTAGTCATTATAAACAATTACTTATGCTTAGCATGACTTCCCTTATTTCATTAAATTTTTATTTTACACGTTACCGACCGAAATCATTTTGGAAATATTTTATTTCGCAGATTCGTTTATCGCAATGATGCCTAGGAACAGCAGGCAGCGCCTTCCGTCTTCTGCACGGGAACACTTATTACCTTGTAGCGATCCAACGGCAAATACCTCCATATTGGTGTTTATTAGGCAACAATGAAGACATGTTGGGCTTACTTTTAAGAGATTTTCGATTTAAATAAAAATGGTCATACTTTTGAAAAAATGTAAATTTATTTTTCAGTCGAATTTCTTGTTGAAAATTAGAAGTTAGCAGAACGTGCGTTAAATGACGTGAAAGTGCATTAAAAACTCTGCAAAATACGTTAATTTTTCTTCCTGAATACTTTATTTAATTAATTTATTTATCGCTCTTAACAGTATACCGCCGCTCTAATTATTAAAAACAATATTCCTGATTGGTAGGCAACCACGCCTTACAGGGGCGAACTTTTTCTATCTAATGTTCAGCTCCACGAGCCCTACAACATATCCCAATTTGGTAAACATTGAATACATTGCGGGAGAAAAGTGGTCCGGTTGACATGGAATGCCCCTATAAGCAACGGGAAAAATCGAAAATTCCAAATAATTTAATTTTTATGGGGTTATTTTTTACCCCATTTTTCCATTTCAATAGCTCATAATAAGAAAAGCATTGAAATATGAGCAGGCCTTTATCAAGTTGCATTTTTAAATTAGTTAAATTGAGATAGAAACTCAGGACAAAAATAGTTTTATAGCCGAAAGAATGCGGTTGGTCATTTTTGAAGACCAAATTCAAATCTGTAAAAAAAATTGTTTTTAATCAGAAAAAGGCACTCGTTTAACAATGAAAAATATCAACTACCATGGTAACCAATACAATGCTTTCAAATGGGAATTGGTAATCTGTATCGTAATCATGGCCGACTTAATGGCGGTACGAACATAACTAGCCTCTGAACTTGGGGGTGGATCATGCTTGTAAAAATATTTGGAGGTGCACACCAAAATTTTAAAAATACAATACAAATAATAATAATGATGGAATAATAGCAGAAAGGCATAAGCTGTAATTTTGGGAATAACTTTGAAACAGAAAAAATTCTGCTATGACCCGGTCATAGCAGATTTTTTTTTGTTTCAAAGTTATTCCCAAATAATAATATAAAAACATATAAGTTTTAACTATATTTACAGCTTTTGTCACAAAAATGGAAACGGTTCAACCAGAGTCGATTAAACAGTTGAAAACGAGATGGCAACATCTGAGTTACTTGGTGTGGTCGTGCTAAAAGGGAGAAACTTGGGAATATTTTGAAGAAAAAGAATGGGTGACGCCTTTGGATCAGTCACTGGGCATTAAGGCGTATTGGCTCTTGGAGCGTCTCAATGTTTATAGTAAGAGCTCTCATTCGAGGACCCCGAGTTTTACAGGGACCATTTAAGAATGACTGCTCTTCAATTTGAAGAACTAATTATGTATTCGAAAAAGTATCATCCATTATTCATAGGAATGAATCTTGTTTTAGCAGAACAAATGATTTCACTGTTAAGCTTTTATTGAAAAATAATATGTACGATAACCGAAGATAATTAATTTTTCTAATTTTTAAATAGTGAAAACTTGGAATTTTCAGATTTAAAATTTATCTACGACTTTGATTTAACATCGATCTAAATTCTCTTATAAATAAAAATAAACTTTATTTGACCAGCTATATATTATCAAGCATCAAGTTCCTTCCTCGATTGGAATATAAATAATCATCATAACTCCCAATAATTATATTAGATTAAATATTCCCAGCGAGTTGAATCAAACTTTTATTTATAAAATCTTGATACGAGATAACAGAATGAGAATCTAATATATTATAACCGCTGTGTCTCTGCGTGCGTCCCTGCCTGCCTGCGTCTGAAGCCTTCCGGCATGAACGCAAATAAACCGGGAACGGCCGGTTCGATTTCGACAAATCTTTCGCCTGAATACTCGGCGTGAACTCTTGCAGGATTTAAGCTTGTAGTTTTCTCCCGAAAAGGCATGGGTACGATATGAGGAAAGTTTTTGTTTTTGCATTTGATTATCACAAAATCGGCTGGAATACGATGTGTAGACCTTCAGTCTTGAACGTTTTAAAATATCTTACTATCGAGACTTTCACTCGAGATTTACATTATTTCACGTAGAAAGAAATTAAAATTCTTATTCTTACTTTCTATTCTGTTGTTTAATTTGTGTTTGCTCATATTTTAAGTTTGTATTAGATTTTTCCGATGTTCAACATTTCATTTGTTGATCTCTGATTTTTGCATTGTTAGACTTGGACTTTCAAGTGCATTTGCAGCAAGCTTGGAATGAAAGAAACGCATCAACGACAATAACTGATTGAAAATTTATGAGAAAATTTTCGTGTAAATATAAAACAAATGAAATACGTAGTGAAGAAAAGAAACTATTCCAATACATTGTAATAATGGACAACGTAACATTTCAAATAGAAAGATATTTCACGCGTGCATTGAAAATATTGTTTCGTTTGCAAGTTTTATTGTGCAGTTTAAGCAAATTACTATATTGATAATTAATTTCTTTCGATATTGACGCGTGGCCGGTGCATTAATTACTTAATATTAAACAAACCACAGAACATACGATATGCTTTATCATCAGAAATACTGAACAAAACAAAAAATATTGTGTACCGGTAGTCTAAATCATGTAGGTATGTTCTTGGTTATGAAAATGGTGTGAGCTACATAATTATTTTAAGAGGGGCAATAAAAGTGGTTCAACTAATAACACTCTTTTTAACGATTTTTCGTCATTGAACTATCGCATTGGGTCACCTCACGCAAGGGTCTCTAGATGTTTGCAGGAAGTACTGTAATGGGTCCCTAGTTGATTTTTATTATGATAGATCATAACAACAAAATATTCTCAAGACTTTTGAATTATGATTGATAAATATTTTCGGCGCCAAAATATAAAGAGTGAATATATAAGTATTATAATTAAGAAATATCCCATTCTCCGTCCTCTCTCTCTCCCTCCCTTCTCCTCTTTTCATCCCATTCTCGCTCTTTCTTTCCTCCTACCATTCTCCCTTCCTCTTTCTTTTACTATTTACTACTCCCACCCATTTTCATTTCTCTCTCTCTCTCTCCCTCCCATCCACCCGCCCTCGCTTTCTCCCTCCCATTCTCCTTCTTACTCGCACTTGAAAACATTAACTGTCTGTCACAGTATTGGACTCTGAAATGCGGCGACAATGACAGTTCTCATTTCTCTTTTTATCCTCATTCGGCACGAATACAAATTCCGTCTTCGAAAAAATAAACTTCATTATTCGATCTTTGCATCAAGTGAACGCATCTAGGGGAAGTCGTTTGCGTCCATCCGCATGTTAAAACTTGGAAACCGCTTGAGGTATTTTAATAAAATTTGGTATTCGTCCACCGATTCCAATTTTGGGTTAAAGTCGGGCAACAATGACGACCACTTTACATGAAGACCTACCTGTAGTTTACAATGTTCCTTTGTATCAGTTGGGGAACCGCTGTACGTATTTTGATGAAATTTGGTATTGGGGAGTTTTGCTCTAATTGGTCGACCGATTCCAATTTTCCTTAAAATCGGACAATGACGAGCATTTTACATGAAGACCTACATGTAGTTTACAATGTGCCTTTGTTTCCACTCAGGAACCGCTGGACGTATTTTGATGAAATCTAGTATTGAAGAATTTTGCTAAAAATTAGTCAATTGATTCCAATTTTGGTTAAAATCGGACAACAATGACGACCACTTTACATAACGACCTACCTGTATTTTGCAATGTACCTCCCTTGCTTCTCGTTAAATTCTCATCTGAGCGGAAAATATTGAGAACATAATGAAATCTGATAGAACGCATTTGAAAACTCTGTGTACTTCGACATGGAGTACACCTTTCTAATCCTGTTCATTTTGCAATGGTACTGATCAAATCTCGCATTTGTATCATACTACTTATATAAAAATTCTACCTCAGAATCCTATCCTAAATTAATTTGGGGCCAAATCAGGGGCAAAAGAGCAAAAAATGCATCCCGGCATCAGCATATTATGACGGTCAGGTAGCGAGCGATTCTCAGGAAGTTAGTAATTTATTCTCGCAATATTTTTCCTCTCGTTTATAATTAACCTTTGTCTTTACCATCCAATTTTGACTCCATCCATATCTCATGTGACCTCCTAACTTCTTTAATTTTCACTAAACAGGAGAAAGTCGCATCATTAAAAAATCTTAAATGTGATTCTTCTTCCGGTTCAGATACTATACAACCATCCTGAACACTCAAGGTAAATGCCACTCTGGTTAACCACTTTTACTCTTATTCATTATTATTGCGTTTTACCCTTTCAAGATGGAATCACACCCTGTTTATACCTATTTATCAAAGTGGCAACAAATCGGATGTGAAAGTGTTTGAAAAACTTGTTTTTGATAAGATGTTTGCCCATTCTAAATCATTATTTTCATCAAAATAGTAAAACGTTTTACCTCAATGGTCCAATTTTTCTAATATAACACTTCATATCGATCAGCTTGCCTCTGTCGTTCATGAAAGTGGTCAGTATGCAGTATGCATAGATTTCGAGAAAGTGTTCACTGAGTAGACCACAGCCTTCTCCTCCATAAACTTCAGACATTTGCATCAGAGGTTCTGTTTTTAATTTAATGTGATTACACCTAATGGAACCCAAAAAGTGGCAGTTGACGATTTCTCGTCCTAGGTAACCGACGCAAATTCAGGGGTTCCGCTAGAATCCAATCTAGGGCGCTTCTTCTTCGATGTCTTCATTAATGATCTTCCGAAAATCATCAATAGCACGATTTTGCTCCACACTAATGACTGTAAAATCATAAATATGGTAATTAGCCATGATGACTGAAATTATCCTAAGTGATCAACAATTCGATGTCCTTATTACACCGCTCAATCAATAATAAGACTGTGAGCTCTCCATCCCATTATGCCTTCCCTCCATCTCTCCCCAACTCCCTACCTCTCTCCTCATTTCCATTCTCCAACATCCCTCCCTCCTCATTTTCTCTCCCTCTCCACCTTCACTCCCCCTCTCCACATTTCACTCCTAATTTCCTATCCACATTCATTCCCTCTTTCCCCAGTTTCACTCCTACTTCCCTCTCTGCCTCCCATTCTCTCTCTCTCTCTTCTATTTTCTTCCTTCTCTCTCTCCAACTTTCCCTCCTTTTCTCTCCATTCCATTCCTTTCCTTTCATTTCCATTTTCTCCATTTCTCCAGTGAACAATGTGGTGCCTTAATTTTTAGATCTAAGTGAAACACCACCTTGTGAATCTCTGCACAAAATTTTATATAATGTGTAATCAAATTAATATGCATATATTATTTATCTTAGTTTATGAAATGTCTATTTATCACAATAAAACTAGAGTAGTTATTTTCATTTCCCATGCCCTGTCGAAATCCAATATAAGCGAATCAATCTTTCTTGGTTTTAAGTGGTGCAGAAGTTAGTAATTATGAGTTTAACATTTGAAGAATACATTCTTTTAATATTTTTTTATTTTTTAGTGGTCCAATTGCTTAATTAATCTAGATTGAGGAGAAGAAGAGGGAAGCAGACAAAAATGGAGTGCTTATCACCCTGCCTTCTCCGTTGCACCCTGATTTTAATGGCTTGTGTCATTGGCGTGCCCCCAACTGAAAGCAATGAGGATGAAATCGAATTTTTGCTGGATAATCCTTGCAGAGCTCTCCTTTATAGGTTAGTTTTGGAATGTTTTTAATCTGCTTTTATATTTTCATCATGTAAAGTTTTGACATATATTTGATTGTATTTTGTCTTCACTTCTTTAAATAGATTCCCAGATTGTTATCCCACAGTGCACCTTTTCTTCCTTGATAATCTTAAAAAAGTCAACACAATCTTCATTGTTGGTGTAAATGGCTGGATAGTTACTACACTCCTTGTGCCTTTTTTCAGTATTTTTATCATTAATAATCAGTTGTTGGGCTATCATAAACATATGTCCTTTCGCCATGGCCAGTGTATGGGAAGAAAAAGGAGAGGAGGAGGCCCTTGTGTCCAAGGAAGCCCTGGCTCGACAAAAACTTTTTTTTAGAAGCAAAATCTAATTATATACCTTCAAAATGTTCAATGATCAAATAACAATGCTATTACTTACTATCTTGTATTATTTGTATTGTTTCAAGAGAGCCCTTAATGTGGATTTATATTTTGGCCACTGAGTTCATATTTGGTCCTTGCCTTTTTCTCCACAGATGTTATCCCACCATGATTCTAAGCTATTATGTATGCAGTTCTTCAGTAGCTTAGCATTTGCTCCTTCATCCTCTTCTTTTATTCACTGATAAATTTAGCAATCGTAAGGTTCCCATTGGATAGCAAGCCAAATAGCTTTACAAACATCATAATAATAGCATCTGTTCATGGGCATCCACTGGGAGGGGGTCAGTTGCCCCATACTGTGTCAAGGGAAAACAACTGACTGTGGGAGCTTGCTCCCTATCCCCTTCCCCCCTCTCCCTCCCCCTAGAAAACTTCCAGCAGATGCCCATGCACCTATTAGCAAAATTTTCAAGTTGAGTCTCATGTGCACTGCTGCTGCTATACTTCTTTATGTTGCCAACCATTCTCTCATGAAAAATGTATTTGATACCCTCAACAATTTTTCACAGAATGCCATCGTTTTGATATCCAGTTACTTTTTGCAGTGGCCATTTAGGAACAAGCATTTAATTTGAGAAGCTCGTGTTTTTTAGAGATGGTAGCCTATGGAGGAGTTGTTAATATTAATTATGTCAAATTAAATTGACATTCAAATATTTGCTTCAGAATGAATATTTGAAAATTTTTGTAAGTGGGCTATAAATAAAAGCTTCTGGTAAAATTTGTTTATAATATTTCTCCTTTGCACCAAAGCTATTATATAAATTGGATTAACTCTGTCTCTCAAATAATCACATTTATTAGAGATTTTTGGCAGAAAATAAAAAATGGATGATATTCACCTATTGATTGCTGTTGAACAATTAATATTATTACCCAGATATACTGTTTTTCTTGTATTTCAATCAAGGCTATAAATACCCCCAAAGTGGATTCATCCATGTGATACAGATATGAAGAAGAATAATTTTATTGGTGTTTTCTGAACTATTAGGCATTATTTTGAAATGTTTAATCATAAGAAATATTTATTTTGCATTGGTTTAAAAAAAAAACAAAATTCATCTAACAGTAAATCCTCTGATTTATGCAAGGTTAAAATCCTGAGTGATTAAAAAATACTAATTTATTCCCTGCTTCCAATGTATTTGGTGCGAAAGAAAGAGAGAGAGAGAGGAAGAATGTGAGAAGAGGGTAGGGAATGAGGTAAAGGGAAAGAAAGGGGGCCAGATGGAAAGCTGGAGTGAGGAGAAGGCGTTGTAATTGGGATAGGGCTTTGTGATAGCTGCAGGAAGCATTCATGTGCTGCTTGGTTATCAGGACTGATGGGCTAAGATAACTTGTCCTTTGGTTCCTGATTGATTAGGAACATGGAGAGAGAGTGGAACGGAGAAGAAGAAAATGGCCATGATCCAGAGACTTTCCGAGGCCTTACTCTAGCCTGCCTTTACCGGTTCAAGAGCGCTTCTCCTGTCATCCTACCCTCTGTGGACGTAGGGTCTTCTTCAAAACCCCGCCGTGCTCGTGGTTTGTTGTTCAGGGGACAAAACCGCCTCATCGGACCTATATACCCAGGTGAAAACCCTCCACTCATTACTTTTGAATTCATTTTAACCTGCATTGGATAAACTTCATCAGGTAGTTTCTAGGCTTAATATGCTTCTCCAGTCTTTTAAATTCATAGAATGAATCTTTAATAGTTTTTGTATTTTGATGAAATCTGCTAGGTACCTGTTTATAATGCAGTAAGACTGTATTTCTTAAATTTGTATCCTTTAATTTTGTCACAACCCATAAACCAAAGTATGTATGTATCTTGAATAAGCATACTATGGTAGATACTCGTACATCATTTCTTACTAATTAATGGATGAATTTCTTGAATATTAGGAACAAAATGGTGTGGCCCAGGCGACATTGCCAGCGGTTTCTGGGATCTTGGAGAATTGTCAAAAGAAGACCAGTGCTGTCGAGAACATGACTATTGTCCTGAACAGATAGTTACAGGGCAATGCAGTCATGGTCTCTGCAACACAGCACCATTTACAAGGTAAGAATTAGCATCAGAAACAAGTGTGAGCAATTCACTCAAGAAGCGTAGCATAAAATGGATAAGTTTCATTCAGGAGATACTGGAATTTACATTTTGACATTTGTTTCATTTAAGGAAGATCGTGATGTTATGTTTCTTGAAATCTGGACACCCTGTCACAATGGTATAGGTACTACAGGAAATTTTTCTGATGTTTCGATATATAACAGATGAGAAATTATTTTCCTCGATTAGTTTTTTCTAGCTAAAGAAAAAAGATTTAAACCTGTTTGGATGATTTGTCCCAAATATATCTTTTCTGTCATCTACTATGGTATATAACCTAAACACCAAATCTCATCATTCAGCAGTTAAGCACTTGATAGGTGCATATGGACTCTTTGACAAGTTGGCAGACAGACAAACCAAATACAGTGGGAATTTTTCAAAAAAAATGCTAAAAAAAAGGGTTTGTCTATTACTTCTGTTAAGGTCTATAAGCAGAGAAGTACTGGAAGGCGGAACCCACTGCAAAAGTTGATTTTCTGATTAGGTCTGTGAATATCTCCATGCTAAATTTCAAGAGAATTTTTTTGGAAAAAGTTCAGGCTTTATATGAGCATATATGTCATAAAATTAATTGTAAATCATTCATATAAGTATGCATTAAAATTTCTGCTTTTAAATTAAATTTTTTAAATTTATTTGTCCAAATAAGTTACTGACATTTCAATATGAAAATCGCTTATTAGTTATTTACTCGTTGTACAAAATCTCCCCCTTTTGCTGATGATTTTTCCAGTTTAAAAAGTTTGCATTTGAAAAAGATGCAGAATCATGGTGACATATCAGGGCTGTAAGCATACAGGTAACAATAAATGGATATTTAAATTCCCGATAATACTGAAAGAAATATGGCTAATTTATGTTTTGCTTCTTACATGCATAACTTGTAATTTTTGTCATTTTAAAATTGCTCTTCAAGTAAAAGTAATATTTCCATTTTAATTTCTCATGCTCAGATTGATACAGATATGCCTTTTCATCCACAGGGGTTATGTTTCTGGAGAACCCCATGAACTGTAAAAGCACAAACGGCAATTAATTTAAGTTACGGGGAATACCAGATTCGGTTACCATATTTGCAAAAATGTATCATAGCATTGACTTTTCTGCTCTAATTGATGGCCAAAAGAACAAATAGACACAGAGTACCTTGGATAAGAAATAAAAAGGCAAGCGTAAGAGAGAATAAGCAAGATGTCTAAGAGAGAAGTTTATTCTAATCATGAATGAAACAGCTGTTAACAGCCTTTCACAATGAGCATAATAGATTTGGCTGGAGAGTGGCTCAACAAGCAATCTTGCTGACAGATGGTATTTATTTGTTTTCGAGTAGCTCATAAACAGCACTTTACAGTCTTTTATAATGAGTGCAATGATGACAACAAAGATGAACACGTGCAACCATGACCTCAGCAAGATTTGATCTTGTAACAGTCGCATTGGGAGCCGGATGTGCTAACTATCACTCTAGTAATGCCAGTAGTATGTTATTGTAAATTTTACAGTAATAAATTATTATTTTGTTCACTTAGAGTAGCAAATATATTGAGAGAGAGAAAGTCAAAATGTGGCCTGCAACTGCATGAGTAGTCCTTTCATTCAAATACTGAAACTTGATCAGAAATTCTTGAAATTGCCAACATTCTCCATATGCATAGTAGATTTTGACTGTTCTAAATAGATTAATCTATCCATTAAAATGTTGAGATTGCTATATAGTATAACCTCAATTAAATGCCCTTCATTTATCCAACTATCAATTTAACCAACCAACAGTCGGTGGACCATTGAATTTTGGCAGATACACGGTGTCATTTGATGAGTGGCATGGTGATGATATCACTATGCTTCCCAGTATTCTGCAAGGTATCAGTCTACTTCTAGACACCGTTTTGTCGAGACCTCATGCGAATTATCTTAATAATTACCATATTTTTCAGCATATAAGATGCACCAGGGTTTTTAGAAGATTTTTCAGGGAAAAAGTAATTTTTGTTCACCAAGGCATTTAGGAAGGGCCACGTCGTGTATCATTTCTAGCCATAATTAAGTCCGTATCTGTCAACATTTACAGATAATATTATGGCATGATAGCAGTTAAATATAACATTTTAGATAAACTTAATTTCTAAAATAAATAGGGATGATCTAAACATAAATAATTGCTTTGAGACCTGTAAAGCTAAATGTGCTGTGTGTGAACTTGGCAGTCATATTAATTAAGCTGTTGGAGTGTGCCACACACGTCACACTTATAGATACCCTTTACCAATAGCACTTATGTAAACTTAAGTACAACATGAGATTTTAATTTGATGGGTTAAATAATAAATGGAATACATAAGTAATAACGATACATACCCTCGATTAGTCCTTTTTCTTCTGCAACTCCTCTTACCTCATACATAATGATTTTCATCAATACAGCAATACCTAACTTCATCTGTTCTACTAACTATCACTTCCTCCTTTAGTTGTGGCCATTTAAAACCAACCTTAGAAGACTGTTTCTCTTATCCCAACAGCTTCGGTTTTTCCTCATTTTCTCCATTCACGGATCATATTTTTTCTTTGGGAGGTGGACCAAAATGACATGCTGCTGCTTGGTTTCCGTGCATTTTTGCATATTGAATCACCTTAATTATAGATAATAGCGTAGGCATATCTTTTTGTTCTTGTAGCCATTGTGACCTCAGTATATGTAACGTTATGTATCCATGATATGTATAAAATATTTATGAGATCTAGATGTATTCTACTATTCCGTGGCATTAATGGCGCTATTACACCACCTTTTTGAGCTTCGCGTGCTTGTGGTTCGCAAATTTGCACTTAGCAACAACATTTTTTATGACCATTACTTCTGTTTCGTGCCGATTATTTGCATTTGCATCATGCATTTGCCATGACAACAAGTGTGAACTCCATCTACTTTTTTGTTTCAAAGTTCAGTTTATACTTGGGCACCCTAGAAAAGAACAATATTATTATAGAATGATCTGATGCTTTCCCGGCGAATGATTGCGGTGAATTTTTCTCGGGTTTCCAGCCGAAACGTCAGAAGACACCATTCTCACCTGGCTGGAAACCCGAGAAAAAAATCACCGCAATATTATTATATTATAATAATAATATTTTTATTGGTCCTGTGAATTTGTAAAACAAATATAGAATAAGTCACAAGAGGATATATTTATAATGCTCATTATTAACAGTTTTCGAAATAAAAAAACATGATAACTCACAATTTAATTAATTTGTAGCTCAGTTTGAACTTCACCGCCAACGCCGCTATTTTCGATGATAAAACTTTAGTTTAAAATTTAAACAAACTCCATCATTTTGGAATGTAATGTTTTCATTTGCTGTTATCTCTGTACATATTTTGAACGTAATTAAGGAAATGTTATTTCGTTTTGTTAGTTTCCTTTTTTTATTTAATGAAAATCTAAGAATTGCTATAGTCTTGTAAACGTAAGATTTTTTCCCGCGTATTTTGAACGCGATTACTAAAAGAAATGTTACTACTTTAATGCTTCGTTTTTATTTTGTGAATGCATGTTGAACAATTAAAAGAAATGTTATCACTTTCTTACGCTTGGTTTGGATTTTCTTTTACGCATTTCAAACGTAATTAATAAAATAAATGTTATCACTTTTTAATGTTAGTGTTTTTTTGCGGCTTGAAAATGTTTGTTTCTGAAAACATCCGTGCATCACGTACTCTACATTCCATTTCAGTAGTTAATCTATTTCAATTAAAGCTTCCTTGGAATGAACATAAGAAGATCGAAAATTGGATGCGAAAATTTGTTTGAGGAAAACTGCGCTATCCCCCAAGGAAGTGTTATCCCTTTGTAATGCTGGGTTTTAATTTGCTATTTCGCGTTTTGAAAGTAATTAAAAGAGCGTTTTTCATCTTATGATTATAGGTTTCCATTTCACTTCGCGAATTTGCATTTCGCGTCAATTTTCCGGAACCAATTATTTGCGAAGTTCAAAAAGGTGGTGTATAAACAGTTTTTTCAGTATTAAATATTAATAATGTATGTCTCAATGTCTTTGCGAAAAACGACTGCCAATTATTCCAATTTGGATATGTGCGTTCGTTAGTGTCTGTATTGAGGACAGTAATAATCTTACCTTCAGGGCATAAGACGCAGGCTGATTTTGGGAGTGATTTTTCCGGAAAAAGAGCGCCTTATATACCAAAAAATACAGTAATTTTTCTGCCTAAAACATTGGATCGAGTGAATAAAAATCAATGAAATGCTTAAAGCAAACAGTAAAAGCAAAAGCATATTCTAAAAGCATTTGCTTCATATTGAGTGAATAAAAGTTTGCTTTTGCTTATAAGCATTTGCTACTCAGTTTTAAGCAAATGCTTAAATTTTACGAAAGAAAGCTCTTTGCAACTCATCCCTCACTTGTTTTTGTTTACATTTAAAGTTTTACATAGTTGAATTTCAAACTAAAAACAAATATATTGGGTAATATTTTTTAGAAAGTTTATTAATAGTTTTTTAAAACTATTCCTTTTATAACCGAATTCGATAATATCACAAATCATGGGTACATTTTTATTCATTTAGTTATAGTAATTTTATCCAGTCATTTGCCTATATAGCGAAATCCGGGATCACTTAAGTACCTTAAAAATATTTCTCCGCCACGTCTCTCTTGATATTCTTCGAGTATCAGGTTTGAAATATACTTAACATTTTCTTCAGAGAAACGATATAAATTATTTTCACCATTGGTTGTTGAAACTTTTCTCGTATTTTTTAACCTTTTGTGTCACCATAAATTACCATATTTACATTTAGGATCAATTATCATGAAAATAGAGTACTTAGAAATATCCTAGCAAGCCCTTGACCTCACTTAAAAAAGTTTAAGTACCGTAAAAACCCGCGTATAATGCGTACCCTCGTATAACGTGCAGGGGGGTTTTCAGCCTCGTAATCAATGATTTTTCTATATACCCGCGTATAGTGCGCACCGATTTTTTTAGCGTTACCGTTCCAGAATAAAGTAGATAGTGTAACGTGTTCTAAAGCAATGATCGAATTATTGGTATTATGTATTGGTAACATAATGAAAGTGCAAAATGAAATTTTCGAATAACGTTCCAAAAGAACGTCAGCTAACTCAATCATTACATACTCTTTGTTTACTTACAAGGTGATATTAGGATATACACAACAAATCCAATTATATCAATTTCATAGTATGGCATATGACATTATTTGAGATAATAAAGTGAAGGAACGACGATAATCCTATGTTTTTTACATACGTTTTTGTCACGCCTGAGGTGGACGGGTTCGCCCAACCTTCAGTTTTACCCTTATTAGAACACTCGGGAGCACGTAAACACGATAGCAAATAACCATAATTAACTACAGACTCGAAGAATCAAGAATAAATCACGTATGAATGCTGAGAGAAAGGTAGAGAACGATAACTTTATTTATTTCTACAAGAAGCATCGACCAGAGTTGCCAAAATTATTTTGAACATGTCGCTAAATTTACCCTGAAAAGTAGCTAAAAAGTCGCTAAACTCAAAAAATATCGCTAAAAAAGTAGTTAAAAATTAAAAGTGCTTAAATATTTCAAAATAATGATTATTTTATCTATATAATACACTTACCTTCGTTTTTATGAATATAATTTTAATAAAGATAATATTTTACAAATAAAATAAATAATGTAGGTTTTTTGAAGTCTTTTATTAATAAAATTTTCATTTATATATAGGTCCAATATGTAAAGTTAGTTGGAAGCCACTCTACAGTAATTCTTCGAAAAAAGACAAGCCTGTTTCAAGTACGTCTTCCTCAATTGTCTGTTCACTTTTATCTTTGTCTTTGACTGTATCAACATATGTTTCAGTGGATCCAAATTTGTTTATCACTTTCGGGCAGTTCGTAATTGTAACAACATTTCTCATGCCTTCTCAAACCGTACCTAATGCACAAAATAGCTTTTAATGTTTTAATACTCATTCTATTTCGTAGTTTTGATTTTACAATATTCATGACACTAAATAGACGTTCCACATCAGCATTTGAGTGGGGTAGGGTCAGTACAGTTAAAGCTACATTTGAAATATCCTCAAAAGGATTTTCACCGGTTGAGTCTCGATAGCTAGCTATTTCTGGCCAAAGTTTACACGTATCTGAAATTTCTGTCCACATGATCGTATGTAGTTTTTTACACTGAAAATCAATACGAGTCAGAATCGATGCATCTTTTACAAACATTTTTGCTAGATTAAGTATTTCTGGTTTCATAGGTTGAAGACATTTACTCGCACTCAAATAAGACATTAACTGCAAAGTACGAACATTTTCTGGTAATCTTTTTTTAATTTCTTTTTTAAGTAAAACTAGGAAATTATTGTAGAAACTTTTCTCGGGTACACAACCGGGTCAAAGTTTGATCTAGGATCAACGGCTGACTCTGCCATCTTCATCAGGATGTCTAAGAAGAGATGTCATGATCTTCCAGCCTGAGGCTGGCCACGTCGCACTTCCAGCTAAGCTGGTAATGCGAGACTACTCTTAAAACTAGCTTAGCTCACTTCGATAGCCCATAAATGGGCATATATCCCTCCCTACAAGCGAGGACGCTTGTTTGAAGGGAGGGCATCCTACACATCAAGGCTGGCAATGGGCCGCTTGTAACGATCCCACCACCTAGCCTTGATGTAGCCTAGCATTCGCACCTCTTCGTGCGTTGATAATGCTGCCTTGCAGTAGAATTCCTTAGACATCCTGGGCAAGAGGATGTCCAGGGGTTCCACGTTTCCGTCTAAATGCATCCGGTCGACATGGTCGTATCTACCACGACCAAGTATCAACTGGAGTGCATTATTCTGCACTACCTGCAGCCTGTAGAGGGTCGTCTTGGACACTCCAGACCAGACCGGAGCTGCATAGGTGATGATGGGCCTCACGCAGCTCAGGTAGAGGCGTCTCTTAGTGTCGCCCGTCAAGACATCCGGGCGCAGAATCGGACGGATTCTGGATAACGCCCCGAGTGCCTTGCGGCGGGCACTCTCAACCTGAGGCTTCCATAGAAGCTTCCGGTCCAGCACAACTCCCGGGTATGTGACCTCTGGACTCCAGGGGACGACCGTCCCCATCACCGACAGGTCGACTCCAGGCGGCGCTCCCATTCCAGGATGGAAGACGACGGCCCTGGTTTTGGCGGGATTAACCGCAATACGCCATCGACGATACCGGGAGGACAGATCGTCGACGGCGCATTGTAACCTCTCCACAGCCGCGTACTTCTTGCTGGAACGCGACAGGAGCGCCGCGTCGTTAGCGTACAGGGCAAGACTGGTGTTACACCCAAAATCCCTGGGGGGATCCTGGGTGAAGATGTTGAAGAATATCGGCCCCAGGACGGATCCCTGCGGAACGCCGGCGCAGATGCGTCGCAGTTCCGATCCGACCCGGAGCCAAAACACCCGGAACGTCCTGCCCTGCAAGTACGACTGAATAAGTCGCACCACCCAAGCTGGGAACTGAAGTCGAACCATCTTCAACAGGAGTGCTGGATGCCACACGCGGTCGAAGGCCTTCGAGATGTCGAAGAAAGCTCCCGCGACAGCGAGGTTCCTGTTGAAGGCGTCGGTGACGAAGTGCGTCACTCTACCCAGTTGTTGGGTAGTGGAGTGCCCACTCCTGAAGCCAAACTGCTCGTCCGGGAGAATGTTCTTCTCCTGGAGAAAGTGCTGCAGCGGCTTCTGGATAAGACGCTCAAAGGTCTTCCCGAATCCGGCCAGGAGAGAGATTGGCCGGATGTCTCCGGGGCAAACCTCCGTCCCCGGCTTCTTCGGGAGACAGATGACCTTTGCCCTCTTCCAGGCAGACGGAAAGTATGGAATCCCGACACACCCATTGTAAATGGCGGCCAGGAATTCTACTGCGGCAACAGGGAGCTGTCGCAGGACGATATTGGGGACGCCGTCGTCCCCCGGAGCCCTCCTCCTCTCGAGGCGACGAATCACTGCAATGATATCGTCCCCCGAGAACTGAGGGAACTCCAGCAGGGGACCGCGGTCGAGCGTCCCCAGCACATCCGCAATCTCGTCCTCCACCAAATCCGACTCAGCTGTAGCCGGGTTAGGACAGAATACCCCCTCCAGGTATTCCGCCATGAGCCCGGCTTTCTCTTCTGGAGACCTCGCGACGTAGTCCCCCTGAACTATCAGGGGGTCGCGCCGCTGGGTTACGCATAGTCTCCTGCAGGTCTTCCAGATGGACTGATCCTCCAGGGAAAGCGTGGAGAGATGTAACTCCCACGCGTCCGAGCGTACGTCTCTCAACATGTCTCGGACGGTCCTGTTGAGGGAGTCCAACTGGATCCTGAGGTCCAGAGTGCGGTAGCGCTGCCACCGCCGCCGCACGCTGTTGCGCCAGGTGATGGTGTCCCTGACGCCACGGGGCAGGGCGATGCGTATACCCTTGGCCACGACCACCTTCGGGATCGCAGCGTCCATGGCCTGCTGGACGGTGGATGTGAGGAGGTCAACCATTCGGTCTGCCTCCTCACGCGTCCTGGGCGGTGTAGGCACAACCGGCAACCTTTCCGCGATGAATTCACAGAAGTGCTGCCAGTCTGCTCGAGCAAGGTCCAGGCGCTGCGATGGTGGTACTCGCACAGGCGAGTTTCCCAGAAGCAGCAGGGTCGGATTATGGTCTAAGGACATGTCGTAGACAGCATGCATACTCAGGGATGCCCTGATGTTGCAGACAACGGCAACATCGAGGACATCCCTGGACGGCAGAAAGGTCGGCTCGGTCGGGGCGAGGACCGTGAGCCCCTCTTCATCGGCCAAATTTCTCATCCGCGCACCCCTCGGATTGGGGATCCTAGAATGCCAACTGAGATGTTTGGCATTCAAGTCCCCAATGACGATTGAGGGGCAGCCATCCCCGACGACGTCCATCATCTCGTCCGGGTCCCACGCTCTCCTCGGTGGGTAGTACACCGAGGAGACCCTGACCCACCCGGTACAGGTCCGAACGTCGGCGGATACAGCCTCCATCGATCTGTAGTTTCGAACCAAGCAGGGACGATGTTCAACAGACCGATGGATGAGCAGGGCAGACCCACCATGCACCGGACCCGTCGCACGCTGGCCGACCCTGTCCGAGCGATATATCATCAAGCCAGGGATCTTCCAGACGTCCGACGGGCGGAGATGGGTCTCATTCACGGCGGCCAAGATGGCGTTCTTTTCTTGCAGGAACGCCCGGAGCTCTTCCGTCTTCTCCTTAACACCGCAGGCGTTCCATTGGACCAAGACGCTACATCCCCTAGTCCCCATTATTGGGGGATGCGACGCGCTCCTTGACCAACTCCTCCAAGAGAGAGAGGAGGAGTTGGCCGGACGTTGAGGAGATGTACTGCCTCAACGCCTTACAAATCATGGCCACCGTGCGCCAGAAGTCGGGGTCCTCATTGGACCGAGCGCTTTCCGACGTGCTGCTCAGCGGCGTGCTACATTTGGGGCCCTGAATCGGGGCCACTACGGTCTCTGCCGACCGAATTACCTCAAAATCCTTGGGGGCGACCTCGGGAAGAGGCGCCGTGGCGGGGCCCTTGCTGGGGGCCACACTCTCCACTACTACACCAGCCGGGGCGGCCGTCTTCTGCCGTTCCCTCTCAAGTTCTTTCATAGCCCTTCGCCTCTGCTTACGCAGAGAGTTGGCGGAGGGCCTCTGAGGTACCGGCTCCTCCCCTCTGATGACGGGGCCAGGAGTCGGCCGAAGAGGTGCTTCGGGGGCAGAAGACGGCTCCTTAGGGGTTCCGCCTGCCTGCCTGGTTCAGCAGCAGGTTGCTGAACCGGCGTAACTACAGTCGCCGACGGGGTCGGCTTGCTCATGCCCCCAGCTACTGCGGCATAGGGCCGTGAGGCGCCCACTTTAGCCGATGGAGCGACCTTCATCTTGAGAAGGGCAGGCGCAGACTGCAAAGGTGCCTTCCCAGACGCCTTCTGTACAGATTTCCTCTGCCCCTCCTCGTACCTCTGCAGCGCTTCAAGGTATACTGGGCATTCCTTGAAGGAGGACGGGTGGTCGCCCTCGCAGTTAGCGCATTTTGCCGGTTCATCGAGAGGCTTGGGGCAGTCAGATCCCATGTGCGGTCCCGTGCACCGGAAGCACCTGGTGTCGCACCTGCAGGCGTGCGACACATTGCCATACCGTTGGCAGTTGTAGCAGGTCAACGGTCCCCTGCTGCTCTTGAACTGCTCGATCTTAACCGAGCAGTGACAGATCTTTTTGATGGCCGACGCCGGACGGGCCCTAGGTGTCCTCTCCAGGTTAGCAACAAAACGGCCGATGGGAATCTTCTTCCCATCCTCTACGGCCGTCATCTGACGGACGCCTCGGACTATGAAGCCCTTCGCCGTCAGGTCAGCCGCGACATCTTCCGGGGAATAGCCCTTCCCTACGTTCTTCAACAGAAGGCGCATTCCCTGGACAGACTCCAGTAGCTGGGTATGGTATTGGACGCCAGTTTCGTCCAGGATCTTTGTTGCCGCACGGTGGTGGTCTGGGGTGTAACGATGATCCTGGTGGAGGCCCTGCGAACCTCCAGCTCAAAATCATCGCCACACACCTTAGCAAGGTCGGCGGCGATACACTTGTGGGAGAGGATCCCGTACACCGTGATCGGTGACACGCGGACCCTCGACTTTGCCCCCTTATCGGGGCGTTGCCCCGCAGGGGCAGAACCCTTTCCCTCACTAGCAGGAGGGCAGGAAGACTTCTTCCTTTTAGCCTTGCGACTTGTGACGGGGGTGAAATCCCCGTCCTCGTCCGTGCTGGCAACGGCCTCGGCACCGAGGATCGGGGCCGAACGCGCTGCCAGTGAGGCTTCAGCTGGAGAGGGGGCAAGCTTTTTTGCCGAGGCGGCCTTCTTCCGCTTGCCGCGGACACCCTCCGTAACTTCCATCGCCTCCTCTGAGGCGGTGGGTTTATGGTCCTGCAAAGGGCCGTTTACGCCAGTCTGCGCGACGGCATTTTTTGCACCTTGGGCCGATACTGAAGAGAGCAGGACCTCTCATGTGGCAACCGGGGCATCTTCGGGGCCACCCTGAGAGGGGGCGTGCTTCAATACCCGAACCGACGAGGGCGGAAGGGGTACTACCGCGGGTGTTACTCCGCAGGAGCCCTCGTGGGAGGCATTATTACTTTGACCCTGGGCAGAAGTGGAAGGGAGGGCCTCGATGGCGACCGGGGCAGCAACCGGTGCCTTCTTGGCGCACAACGCCTTGTACTGCGTAGGGGTGATTCGACCGAACGAGGAGTCGCTCGAAAGCGACGACGACCTAGCGCGCGAGTCGATTTGGAGGTTCCCTCCTACGAGGGCAACCGAATCCAAAGACCCCCTTGGGTCCCGTTCCGTAAGGGAAATTTTTCAATTCTCCTACGGAAAACTCGAATCCAGGCCCTTTTCAGGGCCAAGAACAACCGGAGACTGGTCGCAGAAAACCAGCCCCCACTCGAATATGGGACAGGTGAGAAGAAGGAACAGGTTAGCCTTCCCCTGTCTCGTAACAACCAGGCAATGCGAACTCTCGCACAGCAAGAGCGCCACAGTAACGTGCGGCGGACGCTTGAATTAAAAAGCACGTAAAGTGCAAAAACCGGCTTATGGACTCAGTAAACTGAAGACCAGTAAGCAGGGCTCTCGGCGAGCAATGTGTCTAAGAACGTGTTTTGTCCGCTATATATACTAAATCTTAGGCCGTAACGGTCTGATACGCCCGCCCACCAATCAGGTTCCGTCTTTCTCCCACCAATCAGGTTCCGTCTTTCCGCCCACCAATCGCATTGCGTCTTCCTTACCCGATTTTTTGGAGGATCGGTTCCCAGATTCTGCTGAGCAAGTAGCCCGAGTCCCTGTTCATTTTATTGTCCCCAAGTCGGATCTCAATGGATTCTTTGACCAACCGGTCCCAGAAACCTTTGGTATGCTGCAATCTTTTTGTTTTTTCCCAAAAGATCTTGTGATCGTGGCTGAGGCTGTGCTCTGCCACCGCGGATTTCTCGGGCTGTCCCAACCTTATGCACCTCATGTGTCTTTTAACCGGGTTTCGATGGTGCGGCCAGTTTCCTCGATGTATGAGGCGCCGCACTCGCATGGTATACTGTAGACCCCCGGAGCCTTTAAACCGAGATCGTCCTTAGCTCGGGCTAGTTGGTCTCTAAGTTTCCCTGGTGGTTTGTGCATTGTCTTAATACCATGCTTTCCCAGTATCCTTGAGATCTTGCCGTATATGGTAGAGACGTAGGGTAGACAGGCAGTGGCGACAGGTTTTTCCTCTTCCTTCACGGATTTTCCTTTTTTCATTCGGGCGTCGGCCCTATTCAGGGCCATCGAGATGTCCCATGAGGTGCATAAGGTTGGATTCTCGGATTCTGGATTCGATTCGAGGATTGGTGCAGATGACTAGCGAGCCTAGCCTATCCAACACACAGGTTTCTGACTCCGGATTGGTTGACCGACAACCAATAGTTAAACACGGCTCATACCCTCCACATTGCGGATCATTCTTTTTAAACTTTTACTCATTTTAGTTACTAACGTGGGAGTCCGTCTGCCTGGTGCGGGAAAACCCCTCACGAGGGGGAAGTACGTAAGTTGCTGCGGGACTCCCTAGGGCTTTCCGTGACACGACCAGGTACCACCAGGGTGTTGGTAGCACGCCTTGACGCGAGCGGGCCAATCCCGAGTGGCTGCCACTGCACGGTCGGCCCCACTTCTTCCGCGGGGGGTGGCTGTCCCACCTTCTCACCCGCTCGCCCTTTTTCTATTTCGACAGGTGACAGGACTAACCCCCCAGAATGATCCGCTCACCGCCCCCTAATAGGGACGCAGCTGCACGGAGCGAAGAAGGCACCTCAACCCATGTAGGGGAAAGGATACCGATCCCTTCTGCCATTAGGAACGTTTTATTTCATAGGGAAAGTAACAAGGGAGTCCAGACGAAAGGAAAGGACGACGCGGCGCCAGCCAAAAGTAATAAGGATGGTCAGAATGAAGTAGGGCTTGGCCCGGCCGGAGATTCTAATAACGATGACGCGGCCATCTTTACAACCGTGGAGAGGTCAAGGAAAAGACGACGACGCTATGAACCGCAGACTTCTACGGCAACGACATTGGAAACCAATACCAATAATAGGTACGACCCGCTTATAGACGTACCGGGAGATACCTCTAGACTGAGTTCCAAAGAAAAGAGGCCGCCGGCCATAGTTGTATACGATATATTGAATTACACTGCTTTTGTAAAGTCAATTAGACAAAAGATCGGTAATAACGATTTTACTATTATAAAGACAAAGGACGGGTCAAGACTACAACTGACCACCAAGAACGAATACGACATCATTAAGCAATACCTAATAGAGGCTGGCGCCCAGATGCATACCTGGGCAGGAAAGGCGAACACAACGGTCAGGTTCCTTATCAAAGGGTTGGATGAGGGGATGGACCTGGTTTTTATTAGAGAAGAATTAACAGAACTAGGAATACCGTGCGTCGCAGTACGTGAACTGGCACCTACGAGGAAAGACCTATACGTAACGACGATCGATAAAAATGAAAATTTTAAGATTAGTGCTATGGCAGGAATTAAAAAAATATGCAGCCACAGAGTTTACTTAGAACCCTATAAATACCAGAGGCCGCAGATGTGCTTCCGCTGCAACAGATATGGACACGGGTCCCAGAACTGCACCGCATCTCCTCGATGCTACAAACGCGATGGGGCCCACGAAGGGAGAGATTGCCCTAAGGACAAGGCACAAACCAAGGCTAAATGTTGCAACTGCGGAGGGGAGCACGTGTCATTCTCTCGTAGGTGTCCAGTTTACCTAAAACACGAAGAGGCTCTCAAAACTAAAGAAAAGAAAAATGACAAGACGCACAAAACCATCCAGGTCCCCCCCCCCCCCCACCGCTATCAGTCTGGACTCTCCCAGGTAAATCAGGCAAAGGGATCGAAGAAAAAGAAAAAGAATTTCCGCCGCTAGAAGAGAAAGAAACCAAGGAGCAGCCCAATAGGGAAGAGAGAACTTTTAAAAACGACTCAGATATGAAAACACTAGTAGCGACTATGGCCCAATTTACTGCAACGATCCAGCAGCAAATGACGGCCATGATGACGCTAATACAGACCCTAGTAGCCGCCATAACCGCACAAAACGGCAATGGACGCTAGGGTTAACCAAGCGCACTGCGATCATCATGGCCCACTGGAATGCAAACGGGGCCGTAAGAAACAAGACGCTGGAGCTCATTGAGTTCCTGAGGAAACACTCAGTAAATATTATTTTAATACAGGAGACGCACCTTCAACCGAATGAGGATTGGGCTGTTCCTGGTTACGAGATATTTAGGAGGGACCGAGAAGTAATACTCGAGGGGGTGGAGTGGCGATCCTTGCCCGTGAAGGTATTGCATGCGCCAAAATAGACGACAGAAGCTCTGCCCCGATAGAAGCAGTGGGTGTCAGAGCTGATACAATTATGGGAACCATCACCATCATAAGTACCTATATTCCGACAGGTAAAGAATTACGCATGCAATACCTAAATGGGCTCCTTAGCATGGACAATGGAGTAATAATAGCGGGTGATTTTAATGCAACGCATTGGGCGTGGAACTGCAGTAAAGATAGCAGGCGTGGTAATCTTTTAAAGACATGGGCACGAGATAACCAATTTAGGGTAGTGGCTCCGAGAACAACGACGCGACCAAGACCAAGGAACACAGGAAGTGTCCTTGACTTTGCACTGGTCAAGAACTTTGATCAACGGACAGTATCAAAAACGATCCCAGAGCTAACGAGCGACCATTACCCGGTGGTTCTGAGGATCGGCACACAAGTATTATTTTATCAAAAGGACAACCACCGCATGTGCTATGGACTTGCGGATTGGGCTAATTTTAGGAAAATAATTACGGAGTCACTACCAAGCGATGTGCCCACGATATCCACCAGGGAGGGAATTGAGGAAGCGGCAGAATTGTTGGGGAACGCAATCAATGACGCAGCGGAAAAAGCTATTCCGCGAAGAGCAAGAAAAGCAAAAGAAAACCTGGAGATCCCTGACGAAATCAAAAATCTCATAAGGAAAAGAAACTGGGTGAGGCGGCAGTACAACCATTACGGTACCGCCGATCAAAAAAGGGATCTCCGGGGACTAAATAGAGAAATTAGGGATCAACTGAGGCGCCTGAGGAGGTACCAATGGTCCATCAGACTGGCAGACCTTAATATAAGTGACAATTCCATATGGAAGTATACGCGTTTCCTAATGAATTCTGCCAGGAGTGACCCCCTGGTGGAGAGCCCAAGAGGCAAACTTACCACGTCTGCTGACAAAGCAGAATACCTTGCGGCTCATTTAGAACAGGTTTTCATGCCCAATGACGCAACAGAATACACTCCAGACATAAAAATGGAGGAGATCGAGTCCATGCTAAGGGAACAGCACATCGAGGATCAAGCCACTCCGGTGTTCTCCATCAGAGAATTGGCATAAGTTATAGCACGCCTACCGAAGGGGAAGGCGACAGGTAAAGATAATATCCCCTATGAACTAATAAAGCGACTGCCAATCTCTTCAGGAGAATACCTTATCTCGATTCTCAATGCAGCGGTAAGGATAGGACATTACCCTGCCGGCTGGAAGCATGCAAACGTCATATGCATACCCAAGGTTAGAAGGAGGGTCTTAAAAGCCACTGACTTCAGACCAATATCCCTCCTTTCCTGCCTTGGGAAGGTATGCGAAAAAATGATCTACCCATATATATTGACACACGCGGAAGGGCATGGTGTGATCCCCCAAATGCAGTTCGGCTTTAAGGCAGGACACTCCACAACACATCAGCTGCAGAGGGTGGTAGATTTTATTACGGACGCCTTCAACAGGAGGAATGTATCTGTTGGAGTAGCTTTTGATATAAGCAAAGCTTTCGACAAAGTATGGCACTTAGGCCTAATGCAAAAACTTTTTATAGCAAAATTTCCCTCTTGGCAGGTAAAATTTATAAAATCTTACATCAATGACAGGCCATTCACCGTATAATGGAATGGTGCCGAAAGCTCGACAAGGAGGATAGCAGCTGGTGTTCCACAAGGGAGTGTCCTAGGGCCATTACTATTCTCTATCTACACGGGCGATATTTCGACAGATGAGGGGGATTGGAATTCCACCATTGCTCTCTACGCGGACGATTGTGCGATGCTGACAAGAAGCTTCCAGCCGGAAATGGCCGTCCGATATGCCCTGAGGTAAACCGAAAAACTTACAAAGTATTATAAGAAATGGAGAATCGAGATAAACCCCAAAAAAACCCAAGCAATCCTCTTCCAAAAAAGGGATGCTGATTTGCCGTGACAGCTCTCAATAGAAGGTGTTGAAATTCCCTGGGCTAAACATATTAAATACCTTGGTGTAACGATGGACGAGAAACTACGGTTTGACGAACACGTAAAAAGGATCAACCTTACAGCAGCAGGGAAGAGAGCCAGACTCTTCCCAATTTTTAAATCGATTGACGTGTCCAGGGAATTAAAAGCACACCTATATAAGGCAATGATCAGACCGACACTCATGTACGCAGCACCAGTATGGACGGGTTTTCTTATGCAGAAATCTTGGAAAATACT
The DNA here is from genome assembly GCA_028673005.1 of Tanypteryx hageni. Lineage (NCBI taxonomy): Eukaryota > Metazoa > Arthropoda > Insecta > Odonata > Petaluridae > Tanypteryx > Tanypteryx hageni. Next base: position 5,825,946 of record CM054117.1, read on the forward strand.
CTTGATCGCGGAGAGAAAAATTTTAAGCCGAGTAGGCAGGACATGGGGTAGTAATATAGATGTCCATGAAATGCTAGGAATACCCACGATCAGGGAATTTGCCAAAGATTTGGCCAATAAATACAAACTCGCCCTGGAAAATAAAACAAATGACGTTCTCCGCGATCTCACAATAAACAAAGTGTCGGTCTGGGACAAGTACAAGAGAGCATTGGCATCCACAGGTGAAGAGGATAGGGTCCCTCCTAAAAAGCGGCGAATATAAAGTTTTTATCAATATTGACCATTATGATACACGGGTGAGGTGCCTGTAATTTAAAATCCGACGTTGAGTAAAGCCACATTGGAACGCAACTCAGACATAACATATACCACGGGAGGGTATGAGCCACAGAGACAGAGTCAGCCGTCGAAACGTTGATCCTAGATCAAACTTTGACCCGGTTGTGCACCCGAGAAAAGTTTCTACAAGCAATCCACCGAGAAAGCACCAGATCCTAGGAAATTATTACACCTTTCACGAATCTGGCGGTTTATCTCATCAGAAAATTTGCATTCGAATATTTCCTTTTCAAATTCATATCCTAAATATTTATGTGAATTTAGTCGATTTAGGGTATCAGTACTTTCTGAATTGTTGATCTTCGAGCAAAGGGAATCATCTAAATGTACCAGATCATTTAGTAACTTGGTGGGATCATTCAAAGCGGCTTCAAATTTCTTATTGACTGCTTGAACCTCTCCTAAAATTGGCTTCAAAAATAACAAAAAAACAAAATTTATTTATAGTAAGGGTAAAAAACTTAAAATATTTTATAAACAAACTTAAAAACTGAAGAGACCAGGATATCTAATTTCAAAATGTTCAGCAACCAATTGCTCAGATATACACATACAAAAGGTGCTTTTTCACTTACGACAACACTCGTGGCTAGCACTCGGAGTGAAATACTATGACGGACTGAACGCAGAATTTTCACAAAGTTTCAACTATAAATGTATAAGAGTTCAAATGTGCTTGGATATCCACGAAGATCGATGTTCCGAGAAAAGTACATACAAGGTTGCTAAGGGGTGTCCCTACGCCTGCCTACCGAGAGTACATAAATATGGACATTTTATTTTGTTGCACATGTTTGTAAATAAATTGTATGTTAATTATCATGATGATTCAACATTCAAACCACAAAATGTAAATATGTAGTTTGAATAAAGATTTGCAGAACAAACACTACAGATCAAGATATAATATACTTTAAATATAAATGACATAGTTCTCAAGATTATACCTGATTCGTTGATAATATATAATAACAAACAACTAAAATTTATTCTACATTTGGTATGTGTTAAGTTTCATAAGAGTAATTCATTTTTCTGGTTAATATCGTATATATTTGCACTAATATAAGGAATAGCTAAATTTTTCGCTAGATTTAGTGGAAATCGCTTAGTTAGCGAGATGTCGCTAAAACAAAAAAAAAGTCGCTAAACGAAGTAAAAAGTCGCTGAATCTAGCGACAAAATCGCTAAATTGGCAACTATGGCATCGACACCAGCGTACTCAAAGGCATCAGCTGCCATTGTTTCTAATTGTAAGTAGTACCAGTACTTCACCACCAGGCCGGGCGCCGGTGTAGGGTGACGTCATGCGTAAGATGCCGATTCCGATAACAACATAGAAGAAGAATGTTCCAGTGACGAAGTATTTCTTGGCTTTTAAAATGAATAAATACTGAATTCATTCTTTTCATATCTAATTAATGTATGTTTATAGAATTAGTTAATAAATTTTTACTATTTTCTATCTTACTTTTCGTAAAAATCACCAATAAAAATGTGAGGATACCAGGGCAGTAATTACTGTGCCGAAATTGTGGAAATATTAGGTCAAATGAAAATAGGAAGATTATGTACCCTCGTATAACACGCATCCTAATTTTTAACTCGAATATTTCGAAAAAAAGTGCGCATTATACGCGGGTATTTTCGGTATATACTTAAAGCATTAAGCAAAAGCTCGGTTTTATTCCCACAATTTTAAGCAAATGCTTAAGAAAAATCCTAAAAATAAGGAAATGCTTATTCTTTCTAGCAAAAGCAAATGCTATTTTTTATTCACCCCAAATCAAGCATTTGTTTAAAAAGTGATAGAAATCTTAAGCTTAAGAGAATCAGTGCTGGAAGAGAATCAGGGGAGGGAGAGAATTAGGGGAAGGAGAGAATTAGGGGAAGGAGAGAATCAGGGGAAGGAGAGAATTAGGGGAGGGAGAGAATCAGGGGAGGGAGAGAATCAGGGGAGGGAGAGAATCAGGGGAAGGAGAGAATCAGGGGAGGGAGAGAATCAGGGGAGGGAGAGAATCAGGGGAGGGAGAGAATCAGAGGAGAGAGAGAATCAGGGGAGGGAGAGATTCAGGGGAGGGAGAGAATCAGGGGAAGGAGAGAATCAGGAGAGGGAGAGAATCAGGGGAGGGAGAGAATCAGGGGAAGGAGAGAATCAGGGGAGGGAGAGAATAAGGGGAGGGAGAGAATAAGGGGAGGGAGAGAATCAGGGGAGGGAGAGAATCAGGGGAGTTGGCGGTCGTAAATTATCCACATCTTTTCACTGACAATGCGCTTTGTATACTACATGAAGGGAATATTTTTGTTATGAGAAATTTAAAACATAGCAGTAGGAAAGCTAAAGAATTATCATACAAAACAATAGTAAGACCTATATTGGAATATTCTTCAGGAGTTTGGGATCCTCATGACAGAATACATACTAATAAATTGGAAAAGGTTCAGCGAAAGGCAGCCAGGTTTGTAATGGGTCGTTTTGGAAGATAGTGTAACGGATATGTTAAAGGAGCTTGGGTGGGAAACTTTAGAAAAGAGGAGGAAAGTGAAAAGGTTAGTTTGTTTCTATCGAGTGTATACCAGTAAACCGGCCTGAAAAGAACTAAAACTTAAGATTAAAACCCCGACATTTAAAGGTAAAAATGATCACTCGTGTAAAGTTCGTACAAATGTTCGAAGAAAAGATGTTGGTAAATATTCATTTTTCAATAGAACAGCATTGGACTGGAATGAATTACCTGAAGAACTTCTTATGCCCTTTCCTCAAACCGAGAAAACATTTAAAAGTAAAATTGTTAAAAACTTTAGTATTTAATATGAGTATTTGTAGGTTAGTATTTTATTTAGTTTTTTATAGGACTTGCGCCACCAAGCGGCATTAATTATTGTAAATAAACATAGTAGGGTTATAATTTAATCACAATACTCCAGATAACTATCTAATGTCAAATTATGGTCGATTTTTTTATATTTTTATTCATGAAGAAGATTATTTACTTATTCTAAATTTTTGTAGTTGTATGGACAAATAACAAATGAAACATGTTGTAGTTTGTAGCTAAGCTGTTGTGACGAGAGTTCCTATGACTTGAAGTCAAGAAGTTGTATATAGTGTATAGGAACTACTATCAAAAAAGGTTATATTTTTGTATTAAGTACATTCAATTGTTATTATGTAATTTAGGCATTATGTATTGAGTGATACCTAAGAAGTAGTATATAGTGTATAGGAAATGTTATCAAAAAGCTTATATTTTTGTATTAAGTAAACCCAATTTTTATTATTTAATTTGGGTATTATGCATTGAGTTGTGATGGGGACTCGCTGCCACCGGGACCTGCTCCCAATTGTTTATGTGAATAATAATAATAATAATAATAATAAGTATTTGCTTATTTTTTATTCACTCAACCCATTGTTCTAATTGTTTAAACATGCCCATTAACCCTCTTAGCGCCACCAAATTTTGGTGGTGCTAGGGAAAAGTGCCAGCGTGAATTTTAGAATTTTGTAACACCTTGGGGAAAAAAACAATATGAAGTTATTTTTTTAGATATGAATTTAATGTTTTTTTTAATTAACTAAAAATGGATTAATTGTTGGTGATACCAAAATTATAATCATAATTATAACTAATTGTATTTAGTTATTACGATTTTAATTATGGTCTACGCTTGAGCCTATATATCGGCTCGCGGCACTTTTGCCTGAGGAGCAAAAGCCGATATATCGGCCCGTGGCACTAAGAGGGTTAAGAAAGGCGAAATTCAGAGAATGCATATTGTGCTTAGTATTGATAAAAAATAAAACATTATAGAGGAATTAAAGTCTTGTGTTTCAATCACTAACATTGCTGATGGGTACGGTATCAATGACAGTCAAAGATCTTGGGAAAAAAAAGAAAGGATAAAGAAGTTTTCTTTAAAATTTAATATCGGTAAAAAGAAAAGTGGAGTCTCATCTTGCAAAACTTTGAAATTGCTAACAGGTACAAGCTTTTTTGTTTCCATTTTCTTTGTTGTTATAATAATACAGCTATTTTCTATCTTTTTCTCCAACTTTTCTTAAATGTATATAACCATGTGCTTTTCCCCTTAAATATGACTTTTTGGCTTATCAAACCAACACGTCTCTGCATAGAAGTTGGTTAATCAAAATTATATTGTATTTGAATGAGTGATGCAATAACTTTTCAGAAAAGCTTCATATGTTTATCACCCACAATAAAGGCATTTGCCAAAAGATACATATGTAGATGTAGTATTAAACTAATTCGAGCATTAATTTTTAGGTCTCATTGTGAGTGTGATGAAAATTTCCGCCATTGCCTACAATCATTGAAGTCTCCAGCTGCAGACACCATTGGTGCTATATATTTCAATGTTGGAAGAAACATTTGTTTTGCAGAAGCTGATGGCAATGAACTCAATTCAGAGAGAAAATCCATTGAAACTCATTTTGGATCTGAGAGGATGGCTTTTGAATTATGGACAAAACACAAAGCAGAAAAATTTACGCCCCTGAGATCAAGAAGAATGATAGAATGTTCAAAGTAAGATTATTTAAAAATTTTAAAAATTAATATATTTAAATTTGAAGGCAATTTTTATCATGCAATTCCTTCATTCGTTAAATTTAAAGGTGGTATTTCTTAGAATTAACCTCAAGGGCTTCACAATAATGAAGTTTGTAATATAATCTCTTTATATAATAAGTTATTTTGTCCCTCATGCTCGACTGTGGTGCGGCACTTAAAAAGGCTTTATAAAAGAGCAGGAGAATTGAGAACTATTTACGATTGACTCGAATGCCATTTTAACGAACTTTCCGAATAGGTAAAAAATTGAAATGTGATAGGAATGTTTGATTATTATAGTAAAAGCCATTTACGAAAACAAATCCCCAAAAATGACCCAGGGTTGACTCCAGTAGATAATTGCCATTTCCCATAGTCGTAAAATTCAATTTCTTTACTTATAGGCTTTTACTCTTTTGCAAATTAAAATTAGAAAGAATTGACCTGCGATCTTTGGACCTGGACTGTATTAAAGAAAAATAAATAATATTTATTATTCTTATTGTCACATTTCGCCTACGATTCAAAATCTCTCAAGTTATACGTTTAAATCATATTTATTGGAAAAATTTAAGCTTTTTAATGATATGTTGCCTTGCTGACCATATCATTGTTAAACCTCGAGATAGTATTGTCATCTCAATCCATATATGTACTATATACATAAGGAAAGCATGCTTTGAATGCTTTAATACAAGAGAGAGGAAGAAAGAAAGCAGGAAAGAGGCAGAGGGGGAGAGAGAATAAATTAAATGTTCCATAAATTAAAAATAGTTTTGAGCATATAAGAATTGTATAGCATAATGTATTTCTTTGTCATACAATTTATATTTGTCCAAAACTTTTTATTCTCTGTAACACTCAATTATGTGAATTTTGTTTATTGTTTACTTTTTAATGCATATAAAAGTTGGATTCATTAATTTTTCTTTCAGTTTTATTTGAACTTAATACTTAATTCATGCATACCCGTCAAATCTGATGCGCAATTATGCTAGTCCTATATATAATTTCTCAAGTCTCTGTCCATCCATCCATCCCCCTCTGTCTCTCTGTAACTTTTTGTCTTACAAGGAGAGGAAACATTAGTGGGAGCACAGATTATTATGAAACTTGGTAGGTGTATAGTTCTGGATTCCAGGATCACTACAAACCCCCCTTTTGGGCATATATGACCGATAGTTTTTCAAAAATCATGATTAAATATTGCAATTTCCCATCAACTAGTATAAATTTCTTAATGCATGCCTAGTTGACCAAATAATTGTTGGCGGTGAGTGTATATTGGGTGTGTCCAAAATAAGAGGGTGCAAGTTCAATTCCCTCTTGTGTAGCTTATTTTTTCTTTCATTCCTCCTCCATTTACAAATCCTTTTTCATAATTCGCATTAAAATTTAACTGGGCAGCCACATTCATATATTTTTTTTTTATGTTGTTAGGTGGTCATCCGGATTTTTTCTCAAGTCATTCAATGCACGATTGTTTCAACAAAGTTTAAATTATTAAATCTCATATTCTTCATTGATCTCGGCACATGCTACATCCTATATTGTTGCTTATGACATGGAAAGGATCCCTGAAATTATTTTTGTGAAGACTTCCTCCAAATACTTAAAATAGACCCATTAGGTGGAGGTATATCAGGCAAATGAATGTTGAAAGTGTAAATGTAAATGAACTGGTGAGAAGACTATTAAAAGTACAATAATATAAATTATTAAAAATATTTCTGGTAATATGAGATTAACGATGCTCCACCTCCTCAGCGCCCCTCTGGGGGCAAGATATGGAACTACAAGGCACTGAAACTGGTGAGATTAGGAATTATGTGGAGCAGTAGTCTATTAGAACTCAGATGTGCCAAGGAAGGGAAATTTAGGAACATTTTATGTGTCCCCACCGGGTTGGGTTGGTTGGTGGAAGTTTTTTGGTTCCCCCTCACATTCAGTGTTCCCCTCTTGGATAGGGAAGCGTTCATCTAAATAAAATGATACCACAAGGAACAGGCTGATTTTGGGGATAATTTTTCAGAAAAAAAATTTCTTATAATCCGAAAAATTTGGTATTTAGCCAGGAATTTCGTCATACCCAGAAGGGGTTTTTGAACTTATTGTTTTATTGTTTGTTTTAATTTCCTTCTCATCTTTAGGGTAGAGAAAGATGGATTTATTAGAGAAGTGTGTAATGGGAAGGGGCCTACTGGAATTTGAACTGGGGATAATTTTTAAAAATTGTTTCATTGAATCGAGGAAGTGTTCATTGAGGCATTTGCAGTGAGAGTTGGATCAGATATTAGTTCTTTTGAATGTAGTAAGGAATTTATGCTAGAGTGCCAATTGTTAGTAGAAACAGACTTTTTTATAATATCCTATGCAGTTTTTGATAGGTTTTAAGATTAACAGATATTGTAGATGTTGTTACATCTTTTAGGGAGAGCACCCACTGAAGTAACATGACAAGTGATCTGTCTGTGACATGGCACAGACGTGACACTAATGTAACTATAATGTGACATAATGCCCACAAAAGTGATACAACAAGTGTCACAAGTCATAATGTTCTCCTCCAAAGATGAAGATGTGTCTGCTGTACTGGCATGGTTAAATTGAAATAATATTGATAATCTGAATATTGTTAAAAGACAGTTTTGGATACACCCTTATTGGTGAGCAAAATCTAGTGAATATGGTGCTTTCAATGTATTCAAAGAGTTAAACATATGCCTGGACAGATTTCAGTCATTCTACAGGATGAGCAAAAGCTTTGTTGCTGCAATTGGCACTACTGTGGTCGTATAGGCAAGAGCTTTCTTCCACAAGAGCAACAAAATTAATATTAAACTTTGGTTCATTTTTGTAAAGATACTCGAGACAAAATATGTTTGCTTCTGCAACATGAAATGACAAGTTACAAAAGTGAAACCTGTTCTACTCTTCTGTAAATGGCGTGGCATGCTATGTGTTACTCTCAAGTCACATTACTTCAGTGGACTTTACCCAATTTGCTTACATTGTCTTCATTTAAAAACAGATGTCACCTGTGTGCCATATGTCAGATCACTTGCCAGGTCACACGTCACATCACTTTGGTGGGTACTCCCCCTTAGCATCAGCAATGGGTTTGGAGTAATACTTTTTGCATGTGTGATAATAGTTTTTATCCATGACTTAGTTAGTGAGTCATATGACATTATGCATGAACTGCAGTTGTACTGACATATAGGTACTTAATATCTAGAGTTATCCAGCTATTATCTTGAGTATTAACTCCTACTAACTGTAACTATTCTAAGAGAAAAGCACATATTAAAATGATCTAAAAAAATTTTCATGAATTTATCAAATTTCTCCTCAAAATTGGCAGCATAGCAAACCATGCCCCAGCTCTCATGTTGTAGATAAGAACTAAATTTGTCCCTTGAAGAGTGAGTGAAAAAATGCTAAGTCACATAGTCTTTTGCTGAAGGTGTAGTAATCCCACTAATGGAGAAGTTGACTATTTGGGCAAAGTGATTTGAAATGCAGTTATTTAGTACAGAACTCTTTATGACAGTCAAGTTTTTAAAAATGTTATCAATAGTAGAGTCTGATGTATTAGAGATCCTAGTATGTTTAGCAATTGTTGGTGTGAAATTATAACATAGGAAGACATCCAGAAGTTGGCATTTTGCATTATTATGACTACTTAAGTCCACATTAAAGCCATCACCAACTATAAGCATATCATACTTTTTTGGACATTTCATTAGAAGTGTCCACTAGTTCAAGAATTTTTGGTAACCCTGGTTACAGAGGAATTTACCATAAATCATCTGCTGCCAAGGAAAGAGTTAACCATGCATCTGCTCTCAAATGAAGAGAGAATTTATTAGGCTTTTCATATCATTAAAGTGATATTCTTTCTTACAAAGTGGTATTGCATTCTCTGAATCACTATAAGGAAAAAGAACTTAAATAAAATATGGACCAGTTCATCAAAATGAGAACTTTTTGGCATGTTGTCATATTTCAATGTTTCAAATACAAATATCAGTCTATGGAAGGATCCATAATGTTATTGTAATTTTGTTAGTTACTTCTTGTTCATTATAAGTATTTTAAAATATGATTTTGGAAGCGCTAATATGAAATGTAAGTGCATAAATCCATTTCACAGGAATATTTGTATGATTTTTGGATTATTTGTCCTAATGCTTCCTGTCTTTGCCTCATGATCAGGAATCACTTCACGGTGCAGTATGGCTTGTCAAACTGCACACTATGCCTGTGTCTGGTATTCTACTTTAAATTATAATCTTCTTTGTCTAAAATAAGCTAAATTTATGATTCATTATTTTATGCCTATAGTCCGCGTCACCAAATAAGGCGGCTCTGAGAAAATGTGGTGTTGCCAGATATGGTCCCGATTAAGTGATGAGCACTCTTTTGAGGAGTTGTGATTTGTTCAATCCAACAACTTTTTATGCCCATTGTTGCCACTTTCCAGCGCTGCTTCCCACAGTTGTCAGGTACCAGATTGATTCTGATATTTGCATTGGTAACATCAAATGTTCTTAAAATAATTTTCATTCTTACAAGTTATTTTCTTGTCGTTATTCATATTCTAATGGTAAGTTTAGCATTTTCATATTTTTAAGCAGCTTTTAATCCTGCAGTACTTGTGTGGGGTGCTGTGGACACCCCAGGCATACGTTTCCTTTTGCCTTTTATGACCCCGACCCTACAGTAGCTGGAATTACATGTGTTTGTAACCTTTTCTGCTAAAAATTCAGTTTTCAGTGGTATTCCTTTGAGTTTGGACGTTTTTTCTAAGAGATAGTTGCATTGTGTATTGTGGAAATCAGTGCTTTTTTCCTGTGTGGACGTTGTTCCCATTTTATTCTGAAATTATTGTTACTATCTACAGAACTTTTGTTATTTGTAATTTGAGATTGTGTCTCAATAGTTTCTTCACTGACCGTCATCATATAATGTGTTATTTCCCATAATTGGAGATCGCATCTCAACAGATTCTTCACTGACTCTGATCCTACAAGGTTTGTAGATTTTTATTATTATTATTATTATTATTTTTATTATTAGGGTTTTGTTTTGAAACTCTCAGTAGATTGTTTCTGACTGATATTTGACAGAACTATTATAATATTATAGTGAATTGCACGAATTTTCAAATTGAAAAAGTATAATACAGTTTTCAAGGCCATTATGTGCTAAACTGTTGTTTCCTCTTATGTACAATTATTATTTGTTATCTATTGTGGCATTTCTGATTTCTTTAATTGAACTGAAGATATTATAAGTATATTCCTAAAAACTGTCAACTGTCTCCGAGATTGACATCCGAAAATAATCATGTAAATGTACCTTAAGACTACATATTTCTATTTGAAATAGATTAATAATTTAAAAAATCATTTGGAACTTCTCAAAATTCACTTATAAATGATTTTAAATAGAAAAAAATAAAGAATTAATTAAATAATAGTGATATTTTGTATAAAAAAATTTGTAGGGTGTCAGGAGTACTGCAGGGTTAAGTTATTTTAGTGTTTTTATTTTTTAAGAGACTTTTAATTTATTTTAGTATTTTTAACTTTTACAGTTGACTTTTGAGTAACTTTTTCAGTGACGTTCGTATACCATGTCGGATTCTGAATTTGAATATCAAGGTCAACCCGGTGCTTTATCCGTAACACCAACCAGACCACAAACAACTCAGCATAAATGTCGTTTGGAAGGACTCTATAAAAAGAAAGATCTTGGAAGCCAAACTAAGTTGCTAATTGTGAATGTTTTGAAGTATGCCAAGCAACTTGATGACCCATCTTTCTCGCAGACGGTTAATTTTCATAAGACCCAAAAAGTGACTGCTCAAATGTGTGGAGTGAGTGTATGATCAGTCCAGCATTGTGCTCAAGAAGAGAAGTTGTCTCCTCCCTCGGAGAAGACATTCATATCCCCCAGAAAAAGGTACATGCATGATAAACCCAAGACCTCACTGAACGACTTTGAAACCAATGTTGTGAGGCACACTGTTCATGAATTTTATGATCGTGGAGAATTCCCAATTGCCAAGAAAATTATCATGGCACTAAAAGAAAAAATAGGTTGCCGTGGAGAGGTGCATTCAGTTCAAAGACTTTTGAATAATATTGGATTCACTTTTTAAAAAGTGAACGATGGGTGTAAATTCTTAATGGAAAGGCACGACATCATTTTGGCCGGGGACAAATTTCTTCGAAAGATACATGCCCTTAAAGGTGAGGAAAACCCACTTCCAAGGATTTACCTCGATGAAACGTGGGTTAACCAGACCCATGCTCTCAAACATATTTGGCAAGATTCTGATAAGAGAGGTGATCCAAAAATCCCGACAGGCAAAGGTGGACGTCTCATTGTGTGCCACGCAGGTAGCAACAGAGGGTTTATACCACAATGTAAATGGGTATTTTAGTTGAAGAAAGGTAGTGGAGATTACCACACTGAAATGAACAGTACTTCTTATAAGCGTTGGTTTGTAAATGATCTACTTGGCCGCCTAACTGAACCTTCAGTTATCGTTATGGATAACACACCCTACCACTCGGTGCAGCTCTAATAAAGTACCAACAACCAACTGGATTAAACAAGACATCAAGGCATGGTTGGAAAACAAGAATGTAGAGTACCTCGAAAATGCTACCAAAGCGGAACTGCTTGAAAAAATTGTCCCCTTTAAATACATAAAGAAGTACGAGCTCGACGAAATTGCAAAATAGGCTGGACATGAGGTTTTGAGGCTACCCCCTTACCACTGTCATTATAACCCTATCAAACTTATATGGGCTCAGGTGAAAAAAGAGGTAGCCGAAAAAAATAAAACATTCAAGATTGCAGACATGCAAAAATTGACATACAAAGCCATAGATCAGGTGACACCCGATGATTGGAAAAAATGCATGGAACATGCAGAAAAATTGCAAGAAGACGACTGGGCAAAAGAAATTGTATGGGATGACATTCTGGAGTGGTTAATAATCAATCTCCAAGACAATTCTTTGTCTGACTCTGAAGATGAATACAGTGAAGAAGAAAGTGATTTCAGTGATTGAAACAGGCTTATTAACCATTAAAATATTGTTTTGTTGCCCATTTATTTGTGTGAAAAAGTTTTTTCTCTATTAATTTTTGCCTTTGTTCATAACTATTTTATTTATTTATGTCGTCAAAATAATAAAATACCAAAGTTTTATTTATGGAAGTTTTTAATGCCCTACAAAGATAATTTTTCTCCCCTTTTGTTTTGCATTATAATTTACCTGATTGGTAAGTTATATTTAGCATTATTTGACTAATCCTCAAATTTAACCCCTCAACGCCGGCTGACATACTATGTATGATCAACGAAAACTTCATGTTGCCAAGCGACATGCTATATGCAACAGAAGAAGTGCTTGATTTCCTTATTTTTCCCCTTAATATTTGTTAATTCTGAATAATATTTATGTTTTAGTAATGAAACCTCTGTATATACTATTTATGCATAATTATGTATCCTGCCTTTTTTTACTTATATTAGCATTTACTTACATTGTTGTTATTTTATAATAGATTTTTTCAAGTAGGAAGTGAGTTGGAAGCGAGCAATGATGAGGCGAATTGAGACTTCGCTGTGAGTGTTAAAGCAGAATGTGATTAAAAACAATCATGGACATAAGATTGAAATTATATCGGTTTCTTATAGTAAATTACATGCTGAATCTGATGATGGATGTATAAACATTCTGAAAAATCAGGAAATACCTTAAAAGTCTGAAAAAACCTTTAAATGTCTTTTTTGTATTCTGTGTATATCTTCTTTCCTTATACATACAACGTCATATGTCGGCTTCTATTGAATAAACAGGACTAGTATTTTTATGTGACTTCTGGAATGATTCCAAATAATGACAAAGTAACTCAAGAATAAATAAAAGTTATGAACTGCCTTTAAAAAATAACAATCGCAACATTTATCTAAAATTTTCAGTTGAGACATGAAAAACGACCTGTGGGAAACTTTTTCCTTAATTGGTTTAGAGGAGTACTTGCAGTGTATGAAATATTCAGAAAAGTTTGTTTACCTTTGAAGAAGGTTGCATGCCAATAACTTCTATTGTTTTCACGATATTGGTTAATATATGTAAGCGCAGGCACGTGCTGGATAGGTAATGGAATGGCATGAAATCGCTTCTGTCCAGCAAACAGTCTTACTTATTCCAAGTAAAAGTTATAGTTTTAAAATATCACGTTGTGCGCAAATCCTCAAAAAATGGCATAAATTCCAATATAAAGGTGAAAAGTTACGAGTTTTTATATTTTTTGCATTCCCTATGCATGTTTTTGTAGTTCAGTAGCAGGCTCCTCTACTTGGTGCTCGAACTGGCAATGCCACATTTTCTCTGAGCCGCCTTATTTGGTGATGCAAACAGTAGGTAATATGCCAAATGAGTAATCCACATGCAGTTGAGGGGGAATATAATGTTTTTTTCTGCAGTTACGGAAGAGTGAAATAAAATTGGAAAATGTAATTAAAACATTATTTGTTCTTTGACACAGGAGAACAAACTGCCAATATAAATATTATGCTCAACAGCCATATACAGAGGCAACAGGCAACAATGCTTTCCATTCAAGATCTGATCACTTTCCAAGATTATCAAATCAGAAAATAGAACATTCACAGTTTAGTGATGTTCTTTTGGATAAGCAAGGGCTTTTATCCAAGCAACCTAATGGATCATACATATTTGATGAAGATAATCAGACAGCAGAAATTATTTCCAAATTTTTCCGTCGTTTGTTGCGTTCTACTGGCATACTTAGATCTAGACAACATTAGATTTAAAGAAATATTATTATTGCATCCTAAAATTATATAAAAAAGCTCAAATGTACAAAATAAAATTGGTGACCCATTGCAAAATTGAAAGAGTAACCTATTTAATTTTTATTTTCTATGTTTCTTGTAATGTATTGGGAGTTCTTACAGTAAAAACATAAAAAGTATATGCTGTAACTGTACCAGAAATAATAAAATTTACTCATTCATTGTGCTTCTTTGTTGCTTGTAAATGGATATATAGTTTTTGAACAAGTCAATTAAAGTTCATATTGATGAATTTTCATGTAAAACTAAATGGAAATAGATTCCCATAACCCTATTATAAATAACATTATGTTGAAACAAAATTCCATTTTGAAATCTCAGCTTTGATAGATATCGCATTTTATTATGTATACATAGTCTTACAAATATAGTTAGGTTTATATGATTTAATATTTATTGATATTATGTTGCTATAAACTATCAAAGGAATCAGAGAAATGATTGTGTATTATGACCAGTTTTCAACACAGAAGTTTATACTTGCTTTTGGCTGGTCTTGAATATAAAAATATATAATACAGAGGGTCCCCATTATATGTTTTATATGTACTTTTAATGGATAATCGTGTTTTTCTTTTTATATGTATTAATATAAGAACATGAAGTACGTACGAATAGTATATAATTTTGCCGAGAAATATTTACTTAATTTTGTTCTTATAATACCGCATTTAAAAATACTTTAAGTGTATCATAATTTAATTAATATATTCCCGGCTCTTTTAAACGGATTTGTTAATGTGTAAAAAACAAAACCCACATGCTACGTAGATGAGTACTTGGAAATGTATTTATTATTGAATATGTCGAGTCGTTTATTTATGAAGTTATTATTTTATGAAACTTACATAACGCCTTATGCTTTGCTTGTGAATTTCTAGCAACAATTTATTTATTTTAAGTGTTGAAATGTTGTTAAAATTTCATTGTATGTTATTTATGTATAAACTTAAGAGAGGCTTGTTGCCCAAGTACCTGAGTGGACTAGTTTCCAAAGCATCTGATGTACATAATTATATAACTAGGCAGGTTACCAATGAAAAATCTTTTGGTCAGTATAGAGGTAAAGAAATTGCTAAGAGAAGTGTGTTTGTGAATGGAGTAAGCGAGTTTGACAAGTTACCTGCTGAGGTACGTAATGTAAAAAGTGTCCCAGAATTTAAGAATAGATGTAAACAGTTCCTGATAAAGGATAGAAGGAAGTAGTGTGTTGTTTATGTGATGGTGATTGGAAGAAACTTGATAAGTATATTGTAATGATTGTATGTTATCTGCAAGCATTATAATATTGGTATATTACCAAATAAAGGAATAATAATAATAAAAAATTTTGACGTAGAACATTGTTGATGTTATTTATTTCTGTTCCATAGTAACTAGCAACTAATTATTAAAAGTGCATCATTTCATATTTTCAGTTGTATTTTTTGTCTTTTAATAAGAAAAATCACATGTAAATTTACTGTACCAAATAATTAGTAGTGTAATGTCACCTGATATGATTTATGGAAGATATTGAAAAATATTATTAGACTATTGCATTGCTAAGTAACGTTAGAAATGACAATGTCAAAGTTAAAATAAGATTGCATCAAAATATACATTGTTAATAGCTTCTATTCATTTCTGTGTTGATCTTAATGAATATTGCAGAAGGATATACATATTCTTGTGATATTCAATAATACTCTGCATTCAAATAATTCATATACATCCCACAATTATAAAATTGACAATACATAGGAACTAAATTTTATCAATCTAATTTCGGTAATTAAAATGAACTTATAATTTAATGTAATAAAAGTGTTAAATTCTAAGCTTGTATAGAAATTTCCACCTAAAGAATTTAAAAACCTATTTTTTAGGCTACATTTCAGAATGGAAATAGGTTTCTAGTTTCGTCGTGTCTGTCTGTTCTTCCCTATTAACTTTTTTAACAAATGGACCGATTTCCATCACAATTGGTGGAATTCTCTTGCTACTGGAGCCGAGATCGCGAGGAAAGTGTTCGTTGCAAAGATTGAAAATCCCGGGTTCGGTTACTATCCTTGCTGTTTGATTTACATTGGCAATTTGATATCCAACGTGCAGGTTAATTTTCTCTTGCACATTAAAATATCTTAGAATGGTAATCTTGGTGCGGGATATGCACTATTCTCTGAAGAAATTAATGAAAATTTTAATTTATATGGTAGAATGTTGCTTATCGATCGTATTTCTTCGAATTCCACGTAAATACCGGCGTTTTTGAAGTTTTTATAACACAAGTGTTGCCATCGCAATGACTATTGTTGGATTCGGTATAGTCCGGTACATAAGTAATTTTTCCCATGCAAATATGCGTGATCAATTTAATTTTCCGTTTGAATGTAGGTATATGTAATACTAGTAGAAGGTGCTTGCATACTGCAAGCATTCCATCTCACCTTGAAAAAAATTCATTTTTCATCATGGGAAATATTTTTTTTATTCATAAGGTTTCTCCTCTGGACCGATTTTCGTTTATTCTTTATGGAACAATAATAGAGTAAAACAATCACTATTTTTTACAATTTTAGGAATATTATAAATTTTCCACATTGGGTTAATAATGCCACACATTTCCGCCAAATTTTAAATTTGTAGTACATTTAGAAGTAAAATAACATTTAAAATTGCTTAAAATTAAATAATTTTTAACGGCCGCAATAACAATTTCATGGATACACTGAAATGTTTATTCGTTTGTATGGACTATTCTCTAAATAACATAAAAATTTCAACTCCCTATCTCGCTCCATAGTATCTAAAAATTTACCTATTTGTTTAAACTTGAAGAATTTTTAACTGCCAAACAAATTAAAATATCAAAATTTCTATAATCCCTATTTCGTGTTTTTACAAATCCTACATATAAAAAAATTTCAGCTTCGAAAATTCGATTTCACATTCGAAAATACATAAACCTTGAAAATTTGTTTAAACAATTGCGAATTTTTAGCGGCCACATTGTTGCACTTTTTCAAGATTTTCGTTTTTTCTAGTCGGTTTTACACAAAATCCTACCTAAGAAAAAAATTTCGAATCTCCAGCTCATCTGGAAGTGCCTAAACATTAGTATCCTCTTATATGTATGTTATATCCTCCTCTTTAAGGAACGTCTATATATAATGATTTTATAACGCTAAATTATGAAATTTGGGAACAATGAGCAACTCTTCCGCGGTGATTTTAGAACTATGAAAACCATTATAGGTATTAAATATTATGTGGAAAGTAGGCATCATAAGTTCCGTTTATATCATCTTGTTATGTATTCAAACCGGAGCCAGGCCTACGAGGATTCCCCGGTGTCTATTATTACAACCGAAGGGAAATTTTTAAATCTTCAAAAATATCAAATTATTTGGGGTGTTTTCTTCATCCCATTGTTTCATTTTAACCCTTTAAAGGAACAGAATCTATTTTAAAACTCCTTAATCCAAATACTTCCGCGGCATTGCATGTTCGAATAGGCGACAAAATCCGTCCCTTGCCTTAAGTCACGTGACTCGAGCTGAGGCATATGTTGGGGGAACTTTCTCTCCACTGCACAGGCAGCAGGATCGCGACACTCAATGTTAGAAAACGAGGACCGTCTAAACGTGACCCCTCCGCCGCCTCAGTGCGTTTTGGAGACCCTTTCCATTCCCTTTCCTTCCCATTGGTCGAAGACGTTGCCAGGCAACGAGCTACGTAAGCAATCGCGTCTCCTCTTCCCCTCCTCCTGCTCCCTCCCCGACCGAATTGCCGCTTTTCGTAGGGCAGCGGATTTTCCGTAAACCAAAACGTTTAATTATTCCATAAATATTATGGAATGATCCTCCATCAATTTTTTTCAGTTCTGAAAACAATTTACCCCCAAATGTATGTGTGGGAATTGGTATACACTTATAAAGAAAAAAGAACATTTTTTACACGTTTATTGCGAAAAAAATTAAGTACAAAATATAACAATATTATTGGCCCATTGATCTGTAGAAACAAGTGTAGGACAAGGTCGGCATAGTATAAAGAATAATGGATGTCACATAAGAGCTTCTTTAGGAGCACATCCTTAGCAAAAATAATACATTCCAAACATTATTGATATAATAAAAGTACATTCAAAGGTTGCTATATTTTAAGCAAGAAGTAATAGATTACAGTTATATCACAATATATACATAAAACAATATCCAGGAAGTCCTTGACATTATAAAGACAGACAACAACAGTGGCGTACCGAGGGGGGGGGGCACCGGGCCCGTGCCCCCCCCCCAAAAATAAATTTGGGCAATTCATGTTTTGAAAGAGGATTTAGGCAACCAATTTAAACAACATTCGTTGCGTTATATGCAAGAAGGAAAAAATTTGAATGTAGAACATTAATTATTTGCATATTAAAATCACAGAATCATCGTAGGTGTTCGAGACATGAAACAACGTACGCATAAATAATGGAAGTTTGTTTTCCTGCCATAGATTTTTTAATACACATCGAATCGATCAATAGATCGGCTTTTAAAGGTGCGTTTACACTATGTGAGCACGAACGAAGAATATCTTGTAAATTATGGCAATATGCCATTATGGTATTAACTCTACTTCGATTCACAAAAGGAGATATCTGCCTTACAAACGGTATAGGTGGCTTATAAACTGTATTGGTGGCTTAAACACTGCATTTGAAATTTAGATATATTGAGAGAAATGAAAAAGGCAACAATACTTTCTCTATCTACGTATATAGAGAAAGTAAAAATTCATATGAAGCAAATGATTTAGTGGAATTTTATTCGATTCTATATGCCGCAATACTTTCCAAAAATTAGCCGATTTGTCTCACAAATGATTACGATATTTGGATGCGATTACATTTTCGTAAAAAGTTCTTACGAAAGACATTCGCAAAATCTAATTTGCTGACGAACATTTTCACGATGTTTTAAGAATTTTTGTAACGAATATTGCTGTTAAAATAACTTATATCCCACAAAATCTGAAGGTTCCCAATGTTCACATTGACATTTAATTCAAAATTTTCCAATACTACTATTTATTATTAGTTATTGGCAGGGCTGGACTTTGCATAGGCCAGCTAGGGCCGCCAATTTCAAGAGATTTACAGAGGCCGCTGCTAGTACTTACATACCTGTGCTAGATAAGGACTTGTAAAAATAACAGTGATAAAATAAATGGAATTATCATTAATTCTGCCACACTTGCTCTTCACAAAATTCCAAAAGCGTTTCTTTTCTCACACATTCCTTCAAGCTTATCTTACTATCCCTTCCCATATTCCGACCGAACGTTGACCATAGGAGGAGGGAGAGGGTCTCGGGTCCCTTACTTGGGTCTTTCTCTTTTCTCCGCACGAATGGGCCAAAGGAAACGACTCCTTTAATAGTTTCCAGATGTAGGAATGTTTCATAGTCATTTTTGAAAGAGGGAAACTATTTGAGAGGATTAGTCTCATTTGTTTTCTCTTTGAAACAACATCAATAGTTCAAGTTCGTATGTTTCGTTTAGACTGAACACTGGATAATTCGTTTGAAAATATGCAAAGGTGATTAAGATATACTTCTGAAATAATAAATTTTCATGGTTTGATCTCAACATTTTACGTTGATCACGAGTACTTCTCTACAGACGAAGGGAACAGCTTCGGAAGTTCTTGGTTGCCGACAAATTCTTTTTCCCGGATACTTTCCCAAAACGGCCACTTTTTGCAGTACCCAATTAGCAGTATTTGGTAAGTAAAGCTAATTATTTTATGATGCGGAATTTTGTTTAATTTTCGTTGTTATTAATAATGTCCTTTAAGAGACTGAAAGCCCTTCCGTAATGTAACTGGATGATTTTGATAAAGTAATTTGAACTAAACTTATAAAGACTTTAATAAAATGTTATCGTAATTTCATTTATTAGAAGAACACATTGAAACAACACCGTTAGTAGAATTACCAGTACTCACATCAGCTTCATCTATATCCTTAACAGAAACTCGGTTTGAAAAGTCAGAATCATGTAAAATTAACTGTAGTGATATTGGTCTGTGGCCAATACCTCTGATTGATAATCAGCTAGTCTTTGTAATTGATAAAGGTCCAAACAGGGATAGTAACTTTGACTTTCCTGTGAATGAGAGTAATAGGCGTTTTTCTGTATAATTGTAAACCCGGAAACTTTTAAATGGTGAATTCATCGATCGTCATTGGCTAGATTGTTTTTAAAAACTTGACTGCGTTTTCTGCTTCTTTTGCAAGTTGTTTTCTGATTTTAAAAACAAAATTTCAAATTCTGGATTCAAAGATTGGAGAAATCTTTCTATATTGATTATTTTTATTACATATATTACACGCCAAATTATTTTTTATGATAATATGAATTTCAATTATTTATTATTCTGCCCACGAATATGTTATTACATATTACTGTTGAAAAATAAATACTGTAAATTTTTATTTGAAAATATAACTATTATATATTTCAAAGGTTAAAATTTGTGCATATTTTCAGTAAGCTGTGTCCAGGTGTCACGTTTCCACGGAATAGCCGTTCTTATTCATTGAAAAAAGTGTTAGTCTCATTTGGCCACAACATTTACGAGGTAAAAGTTCACTTAAAATTGTAAAATTAAAAGTTTTAAGTCAATAGCATTAATTTTTCTCATGCTAAGTATTACAATTATAAGAAATAATTTATTCAAAAAATATTTAAAGGGGTAATGGATGATAAAAGAAAATCGGGAATAGGAACGATATTCAAGTATTTGACCAAAAAACCAAAATTGGAAAACAGGATAGTCCTATCAAAATCACCCGAGACGGGTGAAAACTTGCAGACTGCATCGAATAACACTACTGGAACATTAATTAAATCAGATATCGTGGCTTACAAGAGCTTACTTATAAATGAAGATAAAGTGGATTTTATACAGAATTTGTGGAAACCAGATGATCTTTTTCCATTTCCATATATGACTGAAAAAATGGAAAGAAAAGAAAATTTCAATTGCAATGGTTGCACAGATAAGAGTGGCTTGCTTATTCGAGACTAGATATATGTTTTTGTAAATATTGTTGCTTATTCGCGCCAAAAGAAATTGGTAAAAGTAAATCTCAACCTTTAGGTCAACTCGCATCAAGTGGGTACAATAATTGGAAACATGCAGTTGAAACATTTGAAGCTCATGAAAAAGCGTTATATCATTCAAATTCATTATGTTCTTATGAAAACCTATGTGATATAATGACAGGCAAAAGAATACCTATCGACAAACAGCTCGATACGATGAGAATGAAACAAGTTATTGAGAATCGGAAACGCTTGGAACCCATAATCAGGACTATAATGTTATGTGGACAGCAAGGTATTGCACTACGAGGTCATGTAGATTCTGGAGAGTTTAACATTGATAAAAAGCCTGAGAAAAATGAAGGTAATTTCCGTGCAATCCTTAGAGCAAGGCTAGAAACTGGTGACACCGATTTAAAAAATCACTTTAAACAATGCGGGCGAAACAGTACGTATTTAAGCGCCAACATCCAGAACCAAATAATAGAAATTTGTAATGATTTGATTCTGAAAAGACTTGTTAAAGAAGTAAATGATGCAAAATGTTTTGCAATTTTAGCAGATGAAACAACAGACATTTCAACAACTGAGCAATTAACATTATGTGTAAGATACGTAGATAAGGAAATTAGAGTTTACGAGAAATTTTTACAGTTTGTTCCAGTTATCAACACTAGTGGAAAAGGTTTGGCTTCTACCATTATAGATAGTTTACCAAAATTTGGTATTGATATTTCCTACCTTCGAGGTCAGGGGTATGATGGTGCTGCTTCCATGAGTGGCAAATTTGAAGGTGTTCAGGCACATATACAACAACATCTCCCACAAGCATTATATGTACATTGCACCTCGCATTGTTTAAATTTAGCCATTGGAAAGTGCAAATAATCAAGATATAAGGAATTGCTTAGGAATTATTGGAAAATCATACACTTTTTTAACACTCCAAAGCGATTAAATATATTATCAAAAACATTAGCCAGTGTATTACCAATTGTAGGCATCTACGATTGAAGCAGATGTGCCCAACTAGATGGATAGAGCGTCATGATTCTGTCATGGTAATGGTGGAACTTTTAGATGCAATTTACTTAGCACTCGAAGAAATAAGTGACTGGAATGACAAAGACACTTCATCTACAGCACAGATTCTTCAGAATGCAATATTCCAAGGAAAATTTTTGGTGTCTTTGTATAGTATGCAAAAACTGTACAGTTATATGCTGCCATTAAGTAGAGTATGACAAAGTGAAAACATTGACTTAATTTCCATAATACATCTCGTTGAAGATGTAACATCTGCTCTAAAATGTATCCGAGGAAACGCTGATACAAACTTTGCAAATATTTTCAAAGAGGCAACAGAAAAAGTAGGAGATTTTGGGGTTGAAATTAAAATACCGAGGATATCGAAATATCAAAAAAATAGAAATAATATTCCTACTGAATCAGCGGAAGTTTATTAAAGGCGATCTATGTTTATTCCATTTTTGGATTGTCTTGTGACACAATTAGAGACGAGATTCTTGGCTCATAAAAGTATTTTAAAATCCTTCATGTGCCTCCTTCCAAAAGGATGCAGTTCTACATCAGACGTAGATAGCCTATCAACTTTGGCAAAATTTTATTCTGTGGAAGTATGCAATTCAGTCTTAGAGAGTGAACTAAAGCTTTGGCAAAAACGGTACGAAAACAGGATACCTCCTACAAATGCATTAGAAGCATTAATGCAATGCAATCAAAATATTATCCAAACATTCATTATTTATTAAAAATATTTGCAACTCTGCCGGTATCAACTAGCACAGCAGAGAGAACATTTTCAACGTTAAGAAGAATGAAAACGTACTTGCGTAATTCCATGGGACAGGAAAGACTGAATGGTTTAGCGCTCCTCAACATTTATAGGGAAATGGAATTGCTCCCCAAAGACATATTAGATGAATTACAAAAAGAGACGAAGATTAGATATAAAATTGTAATTGTGTTACCCAATTAATTTTTATGTTTTAGTAAACAAAACCTATAAATATTAATTTAATTATATGAAAAATCGAAAGATTTATATTCAATGTTAATATACATATTTCTATGAGAAACTGAGAATGTTTGTTCTAAATAACAGATAAATTTGTAACCAACATTGTTTTTTATTTTATATGTTTTTATGAATGCCTATATGCAGAGGCTGATTTATGCATAGGCGCTAGCTGGGGACCTTGTATTTTTTATGACAACTTATTTTTTTTATTTGTAAATCAACGTATTTTCTTTTGGCTGTAATGGTATAAATGTTGTAATTTTCAAATTAAATATATTTTATCCACAGGATAATAAATGTGTTGTTAAAAATATGTATTTTCATACACTAAATCAATGAGTTTCATTCTAAATATACCACTGGCTATGTATATGTTTGTTTGTGAATACATGCATGTGTGTGCATGTTTACATATAAAAATGTAAACATGGAAATGAGTGTTCACCATTGTGGGCCCCCCCAAACAAAAATCCTGGGTACGCCTATGGACAACAATAAATTATACACCGAGTATGGCATATTATATAAATAAATATACCTCATAAGGTTATCCCTAATAGCACTACTAGGCCTGCGTGGGGTCTGAAACCCCGAGGGGTCAGGTTGTGGGCCCACTTCACCTCGCTTTACTGCTGCAGGAAGAAAATACAAGTTAACCATTTAGTCAACTAACAACAAAAACAATTAATAATGAATAACAGAAAAATGATCAGAAGCAATATTGTTAATATTTTTTACAAGGTGTTTTTAAAACACAAGACACCTACCAGGTGGAGAGGAAACCACAGGCGTCAATGGCTCAGCCCATGACGGGCTTGGTTGGGGGCTCACTTCACCTTGCTTTGCTGCTGCAAGAAGGAAATACAAGTTAACCATTTAGTCAACAAACAACAAAAATTATTAAATAATTAATAATGAATAACAGAAAAATGGTCAGAAGCAATATTGTTAATATTTTTTACAAGATGTTTTTAAAACACAAAAGACACGTACCAGGTGGAGAGGAAACCACAGGCGTCAATGGCTCAGCCCATGACGGGCTTGGTTGGGGGCTCACTTCACCTTGCTTTGCTGCTGCAGAAAGGAAATACAAGTTAACCATTGAGTCAACTAACAAGTAACACTTTATAGAATGCTCCAAGCATGATTGGAGAATATGCTTGAAAAGATGAAAACAGTATTCACTAGATAAACAGTGTCTCTGCAAAACATCACTAAAATTATTTACCTGGCAGATGTAAATTCGGAATGGAATCCTTCCGAAGTTTCATAGGATTCCCAACCAGCTTCAACCAAACATCGAATCGACGATTTGAGTCGGAAATGGGATGAGGGAACCTGGATTTATCATTTAAAAATATACATCCCCTTGCCGATCTCGCGTATTTCACACTCAGGCATTTCTAAATATTAATAAATGAATTATATGTCAAAATATTTACCTAACTCGAGTACCCTCCTTATTCCCGCAATTGGTGACGCAACACGAAAAACAAACCATAGCCAGAAATAACTGGAAATAACGTGTAACCTCGTGTAACCGCACGAAATCACGTGAAACCTGAAAACCTGGTGAAATCACGTGAAACCTGTTGAAACCACTTGAAACACAAAAACCGTTTGAAAGTGCGCGCAACCTATTTCCCCTCCTACTTCCTTTCCTACTTCCCCTCCATCGTCTCTGGTGTGTTTTGGAGAGCCACTCCAAAGGCGGTCCTCGTTTTGCTATCCGAGTGCCCGTCCCCTGACAGGCAGGAAGCGCGCTCTATATATATCCTTACTCTATGGCTGAAATGGAATGTAGAGTACGTGATGCACGGATGTTTTCTTAGGTTGTCTGAAACAAACATTTTCAAGCCGCAAAAAAACACTAGCATTAAATAGTGGTAACATTTGTTTTATTAATTACATTTGAAAAACGTAACAGAAAAAGCGGCTTAGCTTTGCAATCCCGGGGTCACCGCAGACGATGTGGTTTCTGATCTTCTTTTGTTTTTCAGCAAGCAACATGGAATGCAAAGACTAGTCCCCTAACGTCTTCTTCATCTAAAGGCTAAGCCTTGTCTCTGCAACCATGAACTCCTGTCCTCTGCCATTCTCTTCAACATCTCGTACTTCTCAACTCCCATCACTGACTCCACGTCATCTAGGTATTTCTTTCTTGGTCTGCCTCTTCCTTTCTTCCCTAAAAGTTTCCCCTCCAAGATGTTCAAAATTAATCCATTATGTCTAATCACATGGCCTAAAAATTTTGCCTTCCTTTCTTCCATTCCTCTGATCAGTTTCCTTTCTTCTTTTACTTCTTCCAAAAACTTCAAGGTTTGTCTTTCTCTCTGTCCAACTTGTCTTTATCAATCTTCTCCATATCCACATTTCTGTCGCTTCCAGACGGGACCTCTCCCTCTTTCCTAACGTCCAACTTTCACTACCATAAAGTATGGTACTCCAGTCCCCTAACGTAACGACTAAAAATCTTAGCCGAAGTTATCCTTTCAGAGCTCTCCAGTCTGCCAATGGCGAAAAGTGGAACTATGTCGTGACGTTACGTGAAAAATCTTCCCCACCCCCTTCGCGCTATTTTTGACTTTTCAGAATGACGATCCAATTTTTATCTTCGAATTTTGCTTATCGATCGTATTTCTTCGAATTTCGCGTAATTTTAAACAACCTTTACATAAAAAATTAATAGAAATGTCCAAATGTGATGTAAAGATATTTGGTATAAAATATATACTATTTACATAGTTGTATACAGTGATTTAGAAGTATATCATGAAATATCAGACTAGATCGAAACATTTTGGGAGTCTATGCCAAGAAAAATAGGGGTCCTTTTTTTGACAAAATTCAAGAATAAATTTTAAATAATCTGAAATTTGGGGACCTCTATAAATCAGAGTCCCGATGCTACTACATTGCTGGCACCTGTTTTAATCTGTTCCTGATGAAATACCCTAACAAATTGCACATGAATAACAGTTAAGGTCATACAAACAGGTATTAAGAGAAATAACATGTATTAGGTACACTTAGCAAAGAAAATGAAACATTCATGTATGGACAAACAAGTCACGTTGTTATATGAAAGGAGACTACGGTGAAAAATTGAGAATTTACAACAAATTCTTAAACCATATGAACCTCAAAAAGTTTTTTGGGTAAAAAATTAAAATATATCAAGTTGAGAGAAAAAAATTTTTCATGCCAGGGACTTGATAGCTCAAAAACATCTGGTTTATGCATCTCATGACAATGACAGTGACCAAAACAGAATGAATTCAAACACATGCTCTCATACTCAAAGGCAACATATATCAACAAAGGTGAAATACTCCTTTAGCCAAAACAACTAGAGGGCTACAATTAACATATATCAAGTTTATGGAAAAATTGTCTCATACCAGGGACTTGATATCTCAAACAAATGTGTGATGGTTTATGCATCTCACGACAACAACAGGGACGAAACAGACTAAATTCAAAAATTCACACATTCAAACTCAACCACACATCTCTAAAAAAATTTCAAAATGAAGCTCGTATTCTAATTCTAAATGTACATTTCAAGAATGAAGCTCTCATCATCAGTAGATGATCGTAACAAGACATGTCATAAATATATGTATGAAGAGGCAAATCATTGTAAAAAAATCTGATGTGGCCACCACATGACTTTCTCCATACCTGTAATACTTCTAATAATTCCAAATAGGTTAAATGATAATAAATATTTTAAGGAACTGCGAGAAAAATTTAAAGACTTTACAAAAAACAGAAATAAAAACAAACTTGCCTTCTGTTATTGGATATAGCCACGAAGCTCCAACAATTAAGAAAATAGAAAGGAGCATAAAGTGATTACAGTAATAAACTTCGTATATGGAGAAAGACAAATATTTACATAAATATACAAAGGTGGGATGCTCTGTGGATATATGGCACTCCTATTTGTGGGACAGTATTTTCAGTTTCTGCTTCCACGCCACCTTATCATATCTTTGAGATGTGCCCCTATTAATTTTCTTCGCCGACCACTTAAAACTAATCTTACATACTAAATTTAAGATGGCGTCAGAAACACATATGTGGTGTTCTGAACAACCATCCTTGAGCCAATCATAGTTGATATCCCTCTTTATGGTTGCAACAACTCTTTGTTTCACTGACCCTAAATGAGCCATCTCGCAGAGTAATCTCTCGGCAGTATTAGCAGCAGACCCAATGAACTGTATGAAGTTTTCACTTGGATACAGTAGGCCAGGCCTGTTGCTATATGCCTTGAAGGCAATACCTGTAAGGTGGTAATCATCTCATGAATCAGTGGTGAGCATAGCTCGACAGTTGCTGCAATTGCCACGGCGGAGGATTTTCCTGGCTATGTAACCTGTGACTTAGGCCAATGAACAGTTTTTTTAAACATCTATATCTAAATCTATTTCTTCATCTAAACTTAAAGTATTACTATTTACAGAAATGTCAGATTGTGAACATATGAACTCTCGCATGTTGTTAAGCAAAGATTCACTGTCCTCACCTTCACAATTTGAGCCTTTCAAATCCCTGCTAATTAAACCCTGAATTAGGCATGTCTTCAATGCGGCTACAAATTGTGTTACTGTAGGATTTTTGTTTGACCCACAGTGGACATTTCTCCCCCTTCCTCCCAACAAAAGCCACCCATTGGAGGTACCTGTTTGGGAAAAAATATAGTTTGCTTTTATCATTTGCCCTAAGTTACATAATAATTGAACAAATTATCACTTAAGTCAATGTAAGGTATCGAGGGGAATATTGCCATCTTAAGGAAAATCAATTTATATCACCTTGAAAATAACTAATACAGCCACCAGCTAGTGATTATCTGACCATATTTAAAAAAATATACCATTGGCAAAATCCGATTTGTTACATAAAGATAACCCAAGGCATGGCTATATTGCTCTCACGACTTTGCTATACTTGCATGGAAGACACACGAACATTAACAACATAATATTCGTATAACCTTAGAAAGAGGTATAATTTCTCTACAAAATGGGTAACTCGGTTATCCCACAATTCTTTTGTCAAAAATAGTTGTTTATTGGGTGAAATATGTTAATATTAGGATATCTATGTCAAATAATATAAAATAAATATTTGTAAAGAAAATAATGGATATTTTATAATTACTTCACAACTGTAATAAAGGTTCTGTTACCTTGTATGTTTAGCATAACCAGAGGAGAACATGAAGCTTACTTGTGTTTACAACAGCCTTTCACTATAGCATACAATCACATACAATCTTTTGTAGTTCAACACGCACCTGACCATCACCAAAACGCTTTGAAAAACTCTTTATCTATTTCAAACATTTAGTGTATTAGCTGATATAAACGCGTAATACGAAAAGAAATATCTGTAAAAATAATTAATATTTTATAATTACATCATAGTTGCAATAAAAAGTTAGTTACCTTGAATGTTGAACACAACTGGACGAAAATGAGATACTAACTTACATTTACAATGGCCTTTCAATGTAACATACCAGCACATGAGAATGGCAGAGAAATGGTTAAAAGCGATATGACACAATATGGCGAAATAAACTTATTTTCTTTGATAACGTGTAATAAACTCATTTACTTTGATAAACCAGCTAATTACTGCCGCTTGGTTATATAAACTTTTTGGCAATATTCACCGCATGTACCTTCACCTGCCCCTCGAAGAGGACGGACGTGCCTTTCACTTCCTCCCGCGAGCACTGACCTGCCTGCGAGCGACACCTGTAGTAGTAGCTGTAGCCGTATTGTTGTGTTAAGTAGAACTAGTATTTTTCTTTATTTATTCCTATTTATTTATTTTTTCATCTTCTTACGTTAATTGTTTCGTTGTAATTGCAGTTTAACTCATCTTTGAGCGAAAAGCTTACTCATCCTTCTCTTGCCACATCATAATAGTTAATTGCGTCTCTCAGCCACTAAATCCGTAATCTTTGTAATTTTATTTATAGTAGCGTATTACCCTACTCGTTCTTAATTATTTCCTTTTACCTTAGCATTTCTTTAGCTTCTAAATCTACATTGCTCTTGTGCTAAACTTTCTTGCTTATTTACTAACGTTGTTGGTGTAGTGAAACACTTTCCCTTTCACTTTTTACCTGCGCTCGACCCTAATTTAACCTTGAAGACAGCCAACCGCGTATTTACGTTAGTTCTAGTATATTTATATAGATAGTACAGATTAGTTAAGAGGATAGGATGGCTACTCCGAGGACTCCTGTTTCCTCCTTTTTGCGCGACGCTGGTTGCGAGGCCATGAGGTCTCGGATCACGGAGCTGGAGAGGGTGGTTGCGGACCTCCGTCAGAGGGTGGAAAGGTCGGAGGCAGCCTTGGCGCGTGGGAGGGGTGTGGGTTCTTCCCTAAGAGCAAACCGTGCCAAAATGGCGGCTCGGGTTCGCCTGGGTGCGGAAGCCGGCAGAGCGATCGGGGCAGGGCCGACTTCAGACAATTCGTCGCCCTGAGGCGGGAAATTTACTACCATATACGATTTGATGTTTTAGCCTAGCTAAAATATCAGGCATCAAAATAAATGGAAATAGTTCTAATTTTTGGGTTGCATTGTCGATTGTGCACATCCAACTACTGCATGCAAAATTTCAGCTTCCCGTCTCGTCTACGTCAGCGGATTGATGTCTCCGATTGGATACCTCACCTTCTCCTTAACAATGCGCTTCACAAAAAACATTTTCAAACAAATGTAGAATGTACAACTTTTACAGATATGACAATCATAAACATGTTATTTCATCCCAACAAAAATTTGAAAAGCTGATAAATTACAAAAATAATCTCCTACTTCCATTGGACTTCTTACAGCCAAATACTGATCTTCTCTTGACAATTTAATAAAAATTCTGAATATAAAATTTTCAGTTGATCGTATAATATTTCCAGTATAAATACTGACAATGATGAATGTATTAATTTTGGTGTATTTAAAAAAAATATAACAGGATTATACAGAACATTTTGATGCTAGAAACACGACATTGAAAATAAATAGGTTGAATCCATAACCTACTTTATCATAATATGCAGGAAATAATAACACCAAACTGAGGGATGGAATTTATTTTATTATCTAAGGAAACAAATTAAAATTTTTGTTCTTATTTTTCATTTTTTATATGTTTAATGGAATTAAATACTAATTTAAAGTATAATTTTTGAAATTGATATTGTTTGCAATATCATTTTATGGACTAACATTATGTATTAAATTTCTATTTAAAAAATATTAATGGAAATGAAGTAATTAACTGTTTGGTGTGTTGACACAGTGTAGCAAAAATGCAATGAATTACATATAAAATAAATGAGGACCACTAGTTTGTATCTAAATAGGTAGTACATCTCACTAGAGAAGGTACCTAAGTCATCTTTTGATGTTATAAACAGACTTTTAACACAAACTTATTGATTAGATGCCTACTAATAAGTCGAGAGATGGTCGCATTTTCTTGACCTGTATAACCGAAACCGTGTACATCAATTAAAAATTTAAAACTCCTAAACCGTAAATTTACCCAGAGAGCACTCACACGTCAATAAGAAATAAGGAAAATTAAAATTATACTTACAAGTTTGCAGGACGATGATGGCCTACAGGGACCTGTTGTCAAAAACTAGCCTAAAAAGAAGAAAAAGAAAACACACACGCACAAGCACTCTGGAAATCTCTAGATACGTATTTCGGGAGCTATGCTCCCATCTTCAGTAGCTGAAGTCGTATGAATTGTTTGTGTTTGGTCTTGTGTATTTATGTGTTCCGGGTAAAAGTGAAAGGAGGGGTGGGGGAATTCTTAACGGTTAGCGAGTAGAGGGGTGAGTAAGGGATAGGTCCGCGGTCGTTATTCATAACCGTCTCTTTGAATTTGTTTATGAAAATACTCTCGTAAGCGTCTAGTTTCCAGTCGGTTTGTGTTGATTTTAAGAGAGACATGTTTTCGATTTTAATCGGGTGATTGTTTTCCTGAATGTGTATTGCGACGCTAGACCTGTTAAATCTATTGTGTTTGAAGTGTGCAAGGTGTTCTTTGAACCTGGTTTCTAGCTTCCGTTTAGTTTGCCCTATGTAGACTTTCTCGCAGTCTGTGCAAGCGATTTTGTATATGCCGGATCTTTGTAGAGTCGGGATCGTGTCTTTTGGATTGTGTAGTAAGTTGGAGAGTTTGTTTTCATTCACAGGTACTGCTTTAAGGTTCTGTTTTGAGAAGATGTTTGATAAGCCGTTTGTGATGCCTGGGACGAAGGGGATTTTTACGTATTTTGGTTTTTTGGGGGGCGTGCTTGTGAGAGTAATCTGTTTTTTCAAAGAAAGACTGCGCTTGTGTTTGTATAAAATATTCTCTATCATCTGAGGGTCGTAACCATTGATTTTAGCGCATTTTTTGATATATTTTAATTCTGTGAGGAAATCAACTTTAGAAAGAGGAACCTGTAAGAGTCTATGTACCATTGAGTGGAATGGTGCTAATTTATGTGAAATATGGTGGTTGGAATCAGAGGGAATGTACGTGTCTGTGTGTGTGGGTTTGCGGTAAATCCCGAACTTGATTTGGTTGTTTTCTCTTTTTACGAGAAGGTCAAGAAATGGCAATGTATTTTGTTTTTCAACTTCATGTGTAAATTTAATGGAAGGATATTGATCGTTTAGTTGCTGTAGAAAATCAGTTATGTTATTATTGGAGGTATCGAAAATCGCGAAAATATCGTCAACGTATCTTATGTTAGCCATAAGCGTGGGAAGTATTTGAAAGTGTTTTTGCATTGTTTCTCGAAGTTAACCATGAATAGGTTGGCTAAGAAAGGTGAAAGGGAGTTTCCCATTGTTGTACCGTAATTTTGTTGGTAGAACAACAACCAACTGGAGATTTTCCTTGAGTTGGGCTTTCCGTCGCCCTAGGTCGAACAGATTGCAATAATAAGGCAGCAATACAAGGAGGCGCGCTCCATAGCCAGACTAGCAATGCGTAATGCGTTTAACAATTATAAAAAGAAGGTTTTACAGGATAACTTGAAAGAGAACTCGAAAGCATTTTGGTCTTACGTCATGGAAGTTCAAGGTAGGGGCCCCACTATTGCGTCACTGCGATCGGAAACGAAAAACGTTGTTCACGATAGTACGGATAAAGCAAACCTATTAAATCAACACTTTCAGAAAGCTTTTACTCGTGATGACGATGAATGTGAAACCCCTATTCCTATGCTTCAGGGCGATTCGATGGAAGATTTGGTATTTTCGGAAAATGGCATCGCGCTCCAACTTCATTCAATTAAGCCAAATAAATCTCCTGGACCGGAGGAAATTCCCGCGCGTGTAATGAAAGAATTAGCCACTGAAATCGCGCCCTATTTGAAAATTATATTCGAGAAATCCATTAGGGAAGGAGTAGTTCCTAAAGATTGGAAGGTAGCACATGTTACTCCCATCCATAAGGGTGGCGGCAAAGAGAACCCCGAAAATTATAGGCCGATATCCTTAACTTCATTATCGTACAAGATACTTGAGCACATAGTCTTTAGCTCTGTAATGCGCTATTTAGATAGTCATTCATTGCTTAGCGGATGCCAACACGGATTCCGGAGAGGTAGATCATGCGAAACGCAGCTCGGCCTGTTCGTGGACGATTTGTTGCGATGCGGAGAGAAAAATACTCAGGTCGATGCCATATTCATTGATTTCAGGGAGCCGTTCGATAAAGTATCTCATAGGAAATTAATTGCGAAGTTAGGACAATGTGGTATCAATCCGAAAGTTGTCGGTTGGGTGAGAGACTTCCTCTCGAATAGGGAACAGATAGTTGTCATCGATGGGAAATACTGGTCCCCGGTTAAAGTTGCTTCGGGTGTTCCTCAGGGAAGTGTATTGGGCCCTCTGCTCTTCTTAATCTATGTAAATTATATCTGATCGGTTGTTCGTAGTAAAATTAGGCTTTTCGCCGATGACACTGTTCTATATAAAGAAATAAAAAACCAGGAGGATCATCAGTCACTGCTTGAAGACTTAAGAGCCATTTCAGCATGGTGCAAAGAATGGCAAATTGAAATTAATTATACTAAATGTGCCGCAGTCACGTTCTGGAAAAGTAAGAACAAAGATTTAGGTTTCGAATATAAAACAGATGAAATGAGCATTCGACAAGCTGAGTATGTAAAATATTTAGGAGCAACCATTTGTCGAGATCTTTCGTGGGACATACACATTCGTGGAGTTATGGGCGCGGCCAACAAGAAACTGGCATTCATAGGTAGAATAGTACGGAACAGTACAGAGAAAGTACGTGAAACATGCTAATTATCACTGGTGAGACCGCAAGTGGAATACGCAGCGAGCATATGGGATCCGTACGAGAAGGGACACATAATTCAACTAGAAAGAGTACAGCGCAGAGCAGCCAGATTTGTAAAACAAAAGTACGAACATAAGGAAAGCGTCACCTCTTTATTGAGCGATTTGAACTGGTATCACTGGAGGACCGTAGATTGGACTCAAGGTTGAAACTTCTGGAGAAATATACGTCGGAATGTCTAAAAGAGGAGGTAGTGGGAATAATTGTGGCACCAACGTATATAGGTAGAAATGATCGGGACGATAAAATACGTGAGATCGATTGTAGGACGGAGCGTTATCTAGGCTCTTTCTTTTCGAGGATAATACGAGATCACAATAGGAAATTTCGAATTGCGTTAGAAAATCTTTAGGTAGGATTTGGTGCATTGCACCCCCTGCCACCCACCAACTTGGTGAATTGCAGGGTAACTTGTAGATGTAGAGGAATAAATACAATTAAACTTACCTGTTCCTATTCTCTGGAGAGGCATACAGCTGAACCCCGTCTATCGTCTTCAAACCGCAGGCGGGAACAGCACACCTATGTTTGAGATAATCTCCGTTAGACATTTTTTTATCAAAACAGAAAAACCGTGGCAACAACTTCAAAATGCTTCCAAATATCAACACCGGAAGTGTAGAATCCGTTAGGGGACTAGTCTTTGGCTGGTATTGGCTGGATATTTGACATCCGGTACTTTAAAATCGGTAGCGACACTAGCGCTCCATGTTGCTAATCGGGACTTTTTGTCAACAACTTGGGAAAAATTTTCCCATTCCAGTTTCATCCCCATGATGGAATGTGTGTGAAGCACAGAGTAATATCATTATATATCGACGTTTCTTACAGAGGAGGAGGAAGATAACATATAATACAAGTAGAAGGTGCTTGCATTCTGCAAGCATATCATCTCACCTTGAAAAAACATTCATTTTTCAGACAGATATTTCATTATTACAAATATTTTTTTAATTCTCAAGATTTCACCTCCGCAGCGATTTTCGTTTTTCCCTTATGTAAAAATAATAGATTAAAACAATCCCCAAACTTTACAATTTTAAGAATTTTATACTTTCTCCATTATGGGGTACTAATGATACACATTTTTGCCAAATTTTAAAGTTGTGGTACTTCTAGAAGTGAAATAATATTTTTCCAATTGTTTAAATTTTAAACATTTTTAACGGCCGCCACAATATATTTATGGAGATATTCAAATGTGTATTTGTGCACGGGTACTACTCTGTAAATAACTCGGAATTTTCAGCTTCCTAGCTCATCCCATAGTACCTAAGCAGTTGGCTATTTGTTTAAATTTTAGAAATATTTAACTGCCAAAAAATTCAAAATATCAAAATTTGTATAATCCCTATTTCGTTTTTTACAAATCCTACCTCTAGAAATAATTTCAGCTCCGTATCTCATTTGGAAATACATAATCCTTGAAAAATTGTTTAAACAATGCGAATTTTTAGCGGCCGCATTGTTACACTCATTCAAGATTTTCGTTTCTTCTAGGCGGTTTTGCACAAAATCCCACCTAAGAAAAAATTTCGAATCTCCAGCACATCTGGAAGTGCCTAAACATTAGTATCCTATGTATGTATCGACGTTTCTTACAGAGGAGGAGGATCTGTAAGAAACGTCGATATATAATGATAGGAGGATACTAATGTTTAGGCGTTCTCGGGTTATTGCCACTGTCATTTGGCGCCCTTACGTCTGAGAGATACCCAAACTTAAATTCCAGTCTTAAAAAGCTGATTTACATATTATTTATTATAATCTGTGCTACCTAAGAAGTGAACCTCGCGCACTAGCAGGTCAGGGGTGCGCGGTATGCCGCCCCCGACTCCTCAGCAGCCCCCTCCGGGGCATCATCCATATTCTTACCCTCCGCACATCCCTCCTTTCCCTTTCAATGCACCATACCACCAGCCATTTCCTCATCCATATTTCCCCTATCCATTTCCTGGCTACCCTCCGCATCATCAGCAGCAGCCAAACATTCCAGCCTCCTACGCCGCCGCCGCAGCCTCTTCCGCTACGCCTAGCCACGCACCACCGCCGCTAATCCCACTTCACCAGGTCCAGCCTCGCCGCGATCCACGCCTGCCCTCTCTGCTTCAAACATCGGCCGTTCCACGCCCTACATCTACCCTGCAGCGCACGGTGAGTAGTGTCTCCACTTCTTCCGGCAACCAAAGCATTGCGTGCAGTGTTAATTCCTCCCCCCATAATGATAATGACGAATTTACTGTGATCGCAACTACTAAAAGGAAACGCGTTTCCACTCCTCCTACTACCGCTCCACTTCCTACCTCCAACTCCTTTCTACCCATTTCCCCTGAAGACGGTGACTCGCCCGATTCACCCGATCCCGAGCCCATGGACCTTCCTACCTCCGCACCGACCCCACCTCCTCCAAAAATAATTATCCCATCCCCTCTATCAAAGTAAATGGAACGGCCGATTGGCCTAAAATACGCGCTGTCTTTCGCTCGGTTTTGTCCATGGCGCCGGTTACGCGCCTCATCGGCAGCTCCACCCTCCTCATCAAATGCCATACGGCTGCCGACTATCGCGCCGCTCGCACCAAATTAAAAGCTTTAAATAAAAGTTTCTTCACATTTTCCCTTCAGGAGGACATTATGCCTCAGTATGTTGTTAGGGGTATCCCAGCCGATACCCCTCTAGATTTAATTGCTGATTATATAGAATCAAAAGGTATCTCAGTTCACCAGCTAAAGCAGTTGGAAACGACGCGCCCCTCCGCCGATGAAAAAGCCCGCGGCATTAATTCCACAGAAAAGCGCCCAACAGAATCATTTTTGGTCACTCTCGAAATTGCCTCCAACGCCCGTGATTTCGAAAAACTTCCAGGCGTTTGCGGCATTACCGCCCGCATTTCCCCCTATAAACGGCCTTTATCCCCTCCCCAGTGTCGCCGCTGTCAACAGCTGGGACACACCCGAAATAATTGTAACTTGCCCGAGACGTGTGTCTATTGCGGCGGCCGCCACGAGCGCACAAATTGCCTCTCCACAACTGAATCTCCCCTTCCTCCGAAATGCGCCAATTGTGGCGGCGACCATACGGCCAACTGTCGCGGCTGCCCAACCTATAGGGAAGCCAAAGCCGCCTACATTAAAAACCACTTCTCCCGTATCAACCCAGAAAAAACCGCTCCGCCGACTAACTTATCTTCTTTCCCACCACTTTCTCAACCATCTCCTACTCCATATCCACCTGCTTTTCCATACTACCCTTATTATTACAACCCTATCCCGAGCCTACCCACTTCTCACCACCTCCCCCTAACCCTGCCCCTCCTACTACTTCTCCCCCACCCGACATCTCTGACGATGTCGCGTGGTTTAAAACCACTCCAGCCTCGAGCGCCGCACCTTTGTATTAACAGAACTGTTAAAACTTTCCAATGGCCCCTGATTCTGTCAACATTTCCCCCCTCCACCTACTTTCCTGGAACGCCAACGGCATTATTCCTAAACTCCCGGAGTTAACAACCTACTTAGTAAAAAATCGGGTGGATATTCTTCTCCTCCAAGAAACTCATCTTATGTCAACGAAAAAGCTATTTCTTTCCGGCTGTACTGTTTATCGAAAAGATCGCAAAACTTCCCACGGCGGAGTAGCCATTGCCATCCGAAAAAATATTTCCCAATCCCCTATTAATCAACCCGCTTACTCGAATATTGAAGCAGTTGGTATCGCTCTCCCTACCAAAATAGGAACTGTGCTAATAAACAGTATTTATCAACCAGGTTCCCTCCCCCTCCTGACAAAAGACCTAAAACGCCTCTTTTCTGACCCACGACCCAGACTTTTTATAGGTGACTGGAACTCGAAAAACTCCCACTGGGGATGTTTAAACAATAACCGCAACGGCACTACTCTCCTTCGCTTCGCCTCCTCTAACCCTATCTCCATTGAACCTCCTATCGAACCTACTCACGTCACTCCATTTTCCTCCGATATCCTCGACTTTGCCGTTACTGCCAATTTCCCGACAAATTTTACCCCCACGGTATCTCATATATTCAGCTCCGGCCATTTTCCTATTAATATTGTATTGACTCTTGACGCTACTCTTTACTCCCCCCCCCTTTTTACACACTGATTGGACCAAATTTGTACATATTTTAAATGACAAAATTGCCTCACTTCTCCCTATTTTTCCCCTTACCAAAACAGCAATTCTAGAACGTATTGATTTTCTCACCAAAATTTTAAATTTATCTAAAGCCCAAGCATCAACTCCTAAATTTTCTACTGATTTAGTAACCCCTCCCCTCCCCGCTTTTTTACGTGCGCTCATCAAACGCCGTAACCATATTCGCCGTTCTTGGCAAAAATTTCGTAGCCCGTATGACAAGTTAATTTTTACTCGATCTACGAACCTTATTAATCACGAAATTCGCAAGTATCGCGCCTCTCTTTGGCAAGACAAAGTCAACTCCCTCAAAATTTCAGATGGTTCCGCATGGCGGATTACTAAATCTCTTACTAAGCCTTTTCCCGCTACCCCACCTCTAAAAAATGAAAACTTGTATATTTACGACCCAAAAATTAAAGCCAATTTATTTGCAGATTATCTTCCATCAATAATGACCGCCCCTCCCCTTAATTTCTCACGGGCTGATACCGCAGCCTCCACCACCCGTTCTTCCTTGCTTTTATCACCCGATCCCGAACCACTAATTACCTCCTATATTGAAATTAAAACAATTTTGCATAATCTTCAAACTAAAAAAGCCCCCGGTATAGACAAAATTACTAACAAAATGCTTAAATCCCTTTCCTCTTCCCCAAACTTCATTTCTACTTTAACCGACCTTTATAATTCCTGTTTTTCTCTTTCTTATTTTCCTGAACCCTGGAAACTTGGCATAATTATACTTTTTCCCAAACCGGGTAAAGACTCATCCCTTCCTCAAAATTACCGACCTATTAGTCTTCTTCCTACTCTTTCCAAAATTTTTGAACTATTAATTCTTAAGAACCTAAACCCGTTAATTAAATCCATGCACCTTATTCGCCCGGAACAAATGGGCTTTCGACCCAATATTTCGACCACGCATCAAATTCTCCGACTCGCCGAAACTATTATCCGCGGATATCACTCAGTCAGGAAATCCACCGAAGCCGTTTTTTTGGACGTCGCTAAAGCGTTCGACACCGTCTGGCACGACGGCCTTATTTATAAGCTTGCCAACCTTAACCTTCCTCTCTCTTTACTTAAACTTCTTATTAGCTTTCTCACGGATCGACACTTTCAAATTCTTGTCCAAAACTCACTTTCCTCTATTCGCCCCGCCACAGCTGGCGTTCCTCAAGGGGCAATATTAAGCCCCGTACTGTATTCTCTCTATGTAAACGACATACCTACCCACGACCATACGGACCTACTAATGTATGCTGACGATACAGCCATTATTTCCCAATCCCGCTGCCCCGACGTAGCGACAAGACGACTGGCTGCCCATCTTCTCGCCATATAGGCCTGGACTATCAAATGGAAAATTGTTATTAAGCCCGAAAAAAGCGCCCATGTCCACTTTACCCGATTCAAGAACTATACCTTAACGTCCCCACCTCAAATGGCGGGCAAGATAATACCAACCACCAACTCCCACAAATTTTTAGGCGTTATATTCGACAAAAAGCTTACGTGGACCTTGGCAACAAAAGCCAAATGTCTACTAAGGACAAAATGATTCTCTACCTCTCCCTAATCCGACCCCACCTTATTTATGGCAGTGAGGTATACTTCAATACCTCCAAAACTAACCGCAAACACCTGGAAGTTTTTCAAAATCAAACCATCCGCACCATCTTACAGCAATCGCGCCTTGTTCCTATTCAGGAAATATTATCCGCCCACCGCATTTCTACATTAACAGATTTTGTCAAATTGCGGGCCCACCGGCTCCGCAAACACCTCCTCCATACTGCTAATGAACTACTACTCACAATATGGGATTACATTATCCCCAAAAAAACCCGGTACCAATCTCCAAAACAAAGCCTGGACTGAAATGCCTTATTTATGGCCCTTAAAAGGACCTAAAAATTCCAGCCAATCAGCGACCTGCTACTAATATTATGTCCTTACTTTCCGAAATGCTCTTACATTGTTAATATCATTTAGCATTATTACTACTTTTTGTTCTTTGTACCTATCACTTCACTTATCATCACCATTCATTGTAAATATCATCCCTTAAAAAGCCCGTTTTGTTAATCCT
Organism: Tanypteryx hageni; assembly: GCA_028673005.1. Lineage (NCBI taxonomy): Eukaryota > Metazoa > Arthropoda > Insecta > Odonata > Petaluridae > Tanypteryx > Tanypteryx hageni. Next base: position 5,865,545 of record CM054117.1, read on the forward strand.
TCTGCACTTTGACAGCCTTCCGCATTTTGACAGCCTTTTACTATTCTTGGCACGATCCCAGCCCAATTTATCTATTTAAATGATTGTTTATTTTACTTTTTATTATCATACTAGATTTATATTATAGTTGTTAGAATTAAAATAGTTTTATAATATTTTTTATTATTACTTATACTGACGCGCATACTGTATGCCCTATAGTGTCTCAAAACCTTTGTTCATTTACATATAAATTAACGAGTGTGGTTATTTACGGAAAAAATACTAAATAAAAGGGATTAAAAAATAAAAAAATAAAAATCATTATATATATATATATATATATAATATTTTCCCAAAAAATAATAAAAAAAAAATAAAAAAACAGAGTGGGAAAACCAACCAAAAAAATAATAATAACCAAAATCCCTGTAAATAATCCACCCACAAGAAATTGTATGTAATCTTGCATTTTTAAATAATTCCTAGGTCATATTATGAGCATTTCGAGGAAAAGGAATGTCCGTCAAGGATGTAGCTCAACTAGGGGAAGTTTCAGCTGCTCTTCCTCCAACCTGCATCATTGCAGAAAGCCTGAAAAAATCAATCTTCTTCAGAGTTCCATGACTTCTTCCTGATGAGCATTCCATTATTGCGAATGAGTGTCTCAGCATCACGGTGTACTTGTGTTTTTTCCAGTATCATTATCCTTGAATTATTAATCATTATTAAAGTATGAAGTGTTCCTCAATGTTAATTGCTACCACTAGATACATGTATCTCACAATTTTTTAACAAATAAAATTTCTATAGCAGCTTCATATTTTTCATTAGATAAGTGATATGGATTCCTAAAAATGTAAGCTGCCTTAAGATTCCTAAGTTATGGTGAGAGAAAGAGGACATATGCGTCCTACCATCTCGATGAGATGATGAAGATATTCTTATTTTTTCGGGTGATTATTTCATATCTATTCTTAATTACTTCAGCATAAAAACTGCTTTGGTGATTTAAGGGCACATACCAGGGGCTCCAAAAAAATGTATTTTGTGTAAAATATCAGAAACTTTAAATTGTCAATTTAAAATTAATGAAGAAAAATTCACTTTTTGTACTGTGATACTTTGTTTTCACTGAATGGGGCTTCTGTTGGTTTTCTACTTGTTGCCTTGCTTATTGTACATGTGCACAATATGGACAACAGTTTGGTAAGAACATGCAAGTTTGTTATTCTGTTTCTCCAGTATTGTGCAACTTCATTCTTGTCTTTTAAGCACGTACCTATTATCATTTAAACCTTCTATTTTGATTTATATGATTGCTATGTTAGATGGTTTCATTGCTTGGATTTACTTGAAAATGATGGTTGAAGTAGTAAAGATCCCAATCTAATAATCAGGGCCAGCCTTATAGGGTGTGCAGTGTATGAACTATATCAGAGCCTCCAACTGGTGCCATGAAGCTAGTATATTTTATAAAATAATTTTTAGTTAAAAATAGTTAATTAAGATTTAATTAGATTTGAAGTCAGAATCTACTGCGATAGAGGGAGAAAGATGTAGACAGCGACAGTGTTGGACTGCTAATATTGATTAGTGAGATTGAAAAGGCTCTTCAGGATTTGATGTTGAAGAAAGAAGTAGGTATTAATGACTTTCCATGAAAATGTTGAAGTAGTTAGGAAAAGGGAGAAAGAGAGCTTTTGTTTGTTTGTATTGGAATTTCTGGCTAATCAACCTCTTGGATTATTGTAGCCATAACTTCTTCAGAGATTTTGTAAATTATATCAAAAGGTATATGAAGAGGGACATGGGCCAGAGGACTTCATTACATTAATTTCAATAAAGAAAAAGGTTTAACCAAATAAATGTCAAGATCACAGAATAATGCCAGCCTTGGCAGAGGGGTGGTTAGCATGTCTAGCTCCGAATGCCAGTGTCACAGGTTCGAATCCCACTGAGGACATGGTTGGTTGTGCTTCTTGTATATCTATTATAACAAATGTAATTTGGAGAAACCTGTTTGTGTTAAATAAATGATTGCTTGATTAATTTCACATACCGCTAAAAGAAATGATAAGGGAGGCATTGAAAGATGTAGAGAAACAAGTAAAAGCAGGAGGAAGCCTGGTTACATCAGTTACATATGTGGATGAAAAGAATTGGTGAGTAATACTGAAAAAGGCTTGCAAATGCTAGTTAGTTCCTTAAATGAAAAGGTGAAAGCAATCAGGATGAAGATGAATAAGAAGAAAAAAAAATTCATGAGATTTTACAAAGGTGGGTATTCCTTGGTTAATGTAACAGCAGATGGGGAAAAGCTGATATGGAGAACATTTTACTTATTTAGGTAATATTCTCTCACAAGATGGAAGAGATCAGGACAAGAATAGCAATAGCACAGGAAGCTTTTATGAGATGATGAGATCTTTTGATAGAAAGACTTGGTAGTGATATCATAAAAATATCTAAAAACTTATAGAATTAAAAATTAATGTTTGCTCTTCAAATCTTGATCTATTTGTAATTGCTAACACTAATTTGAATCAGGGCATAAGTGATTCTGACCTAAAAGTTACCGAAAGGATCTTGATCAACTAACTAGTGATAAATTGAGTTACGGTGGTACCTTCATTGTTGTTAAGATTGACATTAATTCATACATGGCAAAAGTCACCAGGTAAAACATTTAGCATCTTTGTTGTATTATATCATGGCAAAACAAAAACTTTAATAGCTGCAGTTGCTACTGCCTCCAGCCTGTGCTTTGTCAGACTATGAAGAGCACTGTTCCACTATTGATGAAGTTCTTGTTACTCCCATGTTTTTCTCTTTGGTGACTATAACCTCCTAATGCTGTCTGCCCTCCCAATAAAACAAATTTAGCCCAAGTGCAAGATGGAATTTTCCTCATTTTCTTTTCTTGCTCTCATCCAGGTCAATGGAATCACTAATTCCAAAGATAAACTACTAGATCATGTATTTTCCTCAGATGACTCTACTTACCTTGTTAATGATCCTCTCTTTAAAATGGAAGGTTATCATCCTCCATTGAGTTTGTGTATAAATAGTGAATGTAATATTACATAATTAGATTATATTCATCAGCACTGTGATTTAAAAAACTGTTATCTTGATAAAGTATATTTTTACCTAAGTTGTATAAACTGGGATTTTCAAAAATGCTCTTGATTTAAATATGGCATTTTCTAGTTTTATTAATACTGTGCAATCAATAGTGAACATTCATACTCCCATTATAAAGTATAATTGTAATTCCAAATATCCTAAATGGTTTTCTCCAGAATTTCAGATTGTTGTTATTTACAAAATTTTATCATATAAATTATAAAGATTCCATTCTGCTACAGATTATATACCTTTTTGTAGACTTAGAACTGAATGAAAACCCTTACAAGACAGTGTTATAAGAATTATATAGGTAATGATTAGTTATAAATATCAATAAATATAAAATTCTTCTTGAACTATGTTAGCTCTTGAAGGAAAATATATGTTTTGTCTAATGTTTTTAATTATATTTATTCATTCATTTTTATTACTTCCATTGGCCACAAAATGTAACATGGAACTCGTCAAAAGATACAAACAAGGATGTATACCATGCAAAGCATGGCATACTATTTAAAAGAAAAATAAACTTGTAAATTTCCACTAGCAATGTTAATATACGACTGGTTTCACCTGATGATGCTGTAACAGGCAAAACCGGTCGTATATTAAAATTGTTAGTGGAAATTTACAAGTTTCTTTTTCTTTTAAATGGAATCTGTCCAAAAAGTGGAGCCTTCCCAAGTGGACTTTGCCATACAGTACATTTTAATAAAAGGAAATACAATACAAAACATAATAAAATGGAATCTGGGTTAAAAGCAAGAAGAAAACAGATTATCTTGACAGTTTCAAAATATTCTTTTTGCATTATAAAAGGAGTGATTCACAAGAAAGATTTTGGTTTCCTTTTTGAATTCATTTATAGCTTGTCAAATTTTTACATTATTTGGGAGAGCATTACACAGTTTACAGCAGTACAATGGACCCTTTTCAAATAGGGAGAGATGGTGTTGTATTGTGTGCATGTTGTTGTGGGCTCTTGTTGAGTAGTTGTGGGTGGATTGATTTTGGTAGAGGAGATGGAAGTTTTCTTTAACCTTCAGACTACCAAGGCATTTTGCACCCCGCAAAATTTCTATTGTAAATAAACATTTTTCATCAAAATCGGTGATTACTTTAATTTGTTAGTAATTCAAAGTCATTTCATCTACCCATACTGAAAATAATTTTTATTTAAACAAATAATCTAAATATTTTTTGTTCTGTGAAATCAATTTTATTTTTTAGTTTACTTGATACATCAAATACAAACATTACAATATATTAATACATTAACAAACCAGATGTGTTTTAATTGAAAATTTCATTGGTTATTTATGAGATGGTTTGTTGGCCTGTGGGCACATGAAAAATCCCTGCCGTATTCAAACCGTTGACTGTAGGGTTAGCAGCAAACATTATACTAGTTTGGCTATATAATATAATATAATAAATATATTATAATATGTAAATGTAAGACATTCTGAATTACTACTGACTATTTTTCTGTTGTTTCCATATGATAAGAATTCTGTAGATCTAACAACTGCCATTAACCTGTAGTAACAAGTACAACGTTCAGAAGATAACTATAGGCTTATAAAAAGGCAAACAAGTATATTAATGCTATTGCAGGCTCTTTTAGCCGAATTTTTTTATTTTCTTCAATGAGGAATACTGTTCTGAATAATACCTGAAGGGGTAACTTGGTTACCCCAAGACAATTTTCGATATTTCTTAGAAATAGTTTGATACCTTGTTTTTTACATAATTATGTTCTTCATAACACGTAACAAGCATAATTCTGCACACACCCACTTTCATCTGCACCCACAACAGCCTTGGTGACACTAATTCATGCTTTCTCACATGCATCATAGCCCTTTCATTCAGTATCAATTCCACACCTTGACTACCGTGCACGCATTCATCTACTCCAGACCAAAAGGCCAAACTACCGTTATTCATTTCTATCACATCCCTCCCTTTATGCTTAGTTTCACTCACACACAAATCATCAATCCTCCTTTTATCCATTTCATTCATCAATTCACTCTCTTTCCCATACACACCTCTTACATTCCATGTTGCAATCTTCCATAACGAGTCATCATCAGATGGGCCAACCTGCTTCGACCTACGCCGCCCATCATGGTTTCGGTCATCCGAGGCATTCTTATAGCACATTGTAGTAACGTTAAAAATAGGGTAAGCAAGGTTACCAGCCTATACTGTAGCCGTGCCACATTCAGCATTCCCTACTAACGGCAAGGGCACAATACCGGTCAGTTTTGGCACAATTTAGCCGTCATGCTACAAGCGTAACCAACTCAAGCTAGGATCTCTACTCTAGAGACTACCTTGTGAGCCAACATTCCGTTGCTCATGTCCTACCAACTAGGAGGTGTGTGCAGTTTACTTTCTCTATATATATAAATCTATATTGCCATTTGTCAAGATTGGTAATTATGTTGTCAAGGCATGCAGCAAGTCTAGTCGATTCATAGTTAGCACAGTACAGGTAGTGGCGAGGTGTCCATGGAAGCTAAGGAAGCGCCACTTCCCTTAAAAGAATAAATAAAATAAAACACTATTTAAAAATAAACTGGCTGATTTTGTAGATTGCATCGGTAGCAAAACGCCAAATTAGATAACAGTAATATTTTTAAAATGCACCAGCGGCGTCACTAGTAGGATGATGGAGAGTGAAAGAGAGAGAGAGGCTGAAGATCAGTTTGTGCATGCATCTACTGGGAAGGTAAGGGTTAGGGACCTGCATGCGTCACACTATCCTATGCGTTCTTGTTCTTATAGATGGGGTCATTGACTGCTTTGCCTCAAGTGTTACTTTGTGCATATAGCCTTATTATAATTCATTTATTGGTGTTCAGTTACTTCGTTTGCTGTTACTGAATAATATAGTTTAAGTTTCTTGTGGAGTGTGAAATTTAGAAGTGGTTTTGTTTTATTATTATCAACACATTTATAGATACGTAGGGAAGCTTCACGCCAGCAGATTCCACCATGCATTCAGGGGCTCCTGCTGATGTTGTTGCTACATGTAGGATTGCAGGGAGTGAGACTCGACAGGAATGCAACTGTTCCATTAAAAAGGTACTCAATAAATCGTTCAGTGCATTTTCTTATCAAAATAAATTGCAAATAATCAAAAGCGGCAGATGAACATGACCGTTTACAATCTAGAGTATGAGAAAAATGTCCGGAAGCTATTTTTGTACATTGTTATGCACATAAGTTAAATTTGGTTCTTTTAAGATTTAAGAAGGATTTGTTGCTGAAATTATACCAGTATGTTTTGCATTTTAACAGCAATACCAACTTATAAGATCATATCCACAATGCGAATAAAGGTTAATATCAACATCAGACAGCCAATGCTCTCAAAAATACAGGATGTGAATCATCAGATTTTAAATAGAATTCTATCTATTCAACCTTGTTCCTCAGAGACTGAAAATTCAGGTGAGATATCTTAAGTTCATTCAAATCAGGTTGAAATGAGATACCAGGGATAGGAGATAAACAGATATGACCACTTTTAATGACAGGGATAGCACCTTCACTTTCTAGTCACATTGTCTTTGGTTTGATGATCCCATGACTTCCTCTGGTGGTAACACCATAGTAGGTGGGGAGGGAGCAGAAACTGAAGCAAATTTGACAACTTGTTAAGTGGAAATAGTTTTATTAGCTGATTCAATGGTCGGGCCAATATGTTTGTGGTCACTTTGATTTGCAGCATAACTATTGGGTACTATCTTCAGATCACGTAATTTGCTATTACCTGCATTCTTGACATGAAATTTATGAAATATATAACACCTAACACACACCATTTGGCCAGTTTTTACCATTTTGAAGATTACTCAAAAGGTGAAAGTCAGCACTAACTTTAAATGTGGCACTTCTCTCAGTACAAGATAAATTTTCACAGGTGAACACATGCTTCTTAAATTTATCTTTTAGGTACAGGTGATGCTCGATATATGCCATAGATATGTTCTGAGGATTATGGTGTAAATCGAAATTGGCATAAATCAAAAGTTATTTTCCGGCAGTATTTGATCATGTACAATGGCGGCACCTACCATAAGGGATTGTGAGATTCATAATTCATAATATTCCTTGAATATTATCAATGCAAATAACATGTTATAAATTTATCATGCAAGCGATATTGTAAAACTTTTCTATATGTTGATTGTCCTGTGAAAAAATTTGAAATAGGATCGAATCACTGCTAACTCTTTTGAAGCTCATTTTAACATAATGGGATATAATAAAGAATATTAAGAATTAAAATCACATAGGTAAACGACAGCTAAATGGAAAATGTTAGCACTACGAAAGACGACAACAGCTAAACTGCCAACTGTATTCGTATGCCTACGTACGTATAATTTTGTGGTGAAAGAAAATGAATGTGAGACTTCACAATGTAACAGTATGTATAGTATACATTGTATACTTGCTTGCCGAGCGATAGGATGCATGTTAGACTTCACAATGTAACATTCAAAGGTAGAAGAGGCATAGAAATGAGCAAGGTGGCGCAAATATGGTGTTATTTGTATGTTCATTATAAATGGCATTAAAATGAAAAGGGGTAAATCGGATTGGCGTAAATCGAGTGTCGCCTGTATTTAAATATGTTGTCACATGATACTGAAGGACTCACATGGCTCAAGTGAATCCATGCACGTTTAGGTATTCCCACAAAACTCATCATGGATATTAAATGCATCTTTGAACTATTGCACTCGGTATCTTATGTTTACTTTTTCTTTGGATTGTGATAAAACCATCGTTGACAGGAGGAGAATGGTCAGAAAAATTAGAATTTGCCTCACTTTGTCTTCTGCTTTCAATGGAGAATTGGCTGCATGTGCGGAATTGGATATGTTTTCCACAATTTTTCCCAAAATATCGGCAGCACTGGGAACATGTGGTGGGTCATGAGCAATAGGACATCTTGGACCACGTCTTGCCTTGGCCTCCTTTTCACTTGAGATCCGCTCCTTTTCAATCCCAGGTAGTCTATCATTATTATCATCCAGAGTCTGAAGAAGGGATGAAACTGTCATACTATGGTGCATACTATTGGCAGGATGCACATGATCCTTGAAATGAGACATGCAACATGCATCACATCTCCAAATAATCAAAATATTTGTCGAAACCACCAGAAATTCAATTTTGGAAAGTCCAACACATTTCAAAGGAAATAATTGGTTGCAACCACCACTGCAAGATAAATACTCATGGGTAGAAAACGATTTTTTGTAAGTGTGACACAATAATGATTCTACAGCATCCACCATCTTGGGGCATATATTGTCATAATTTTCTTCAGAGAGTAGACAATATAATCACTGTTAAAAATTTTCAAAGCTTGAATTGTATATTTTGAGATGGAATTGCTTAAAGAGATAAAGAAGATCTATTGAGCATATCCTCCTGAATTCCTGTGCCTTCATCTCTTATTCTGTCATTTTAAATAGTTTCAGTTAAATCAACAAGAAAGTTATTAATCACCATCATTCCAACTACCAAGACCACACCATATAATTCACTAAATATTTCATCTGTATTCATACAAACTTCAGTTAGTGTAGTCAAATGAGAGGTGGCAGTACAAGACATTTATCACGAACCTCATTGATTGTATAGACAAAGATAATAAATTGGAGGAAATTCAGCCATCAGTGATCTTGCACAAGTCTGGTGCAATACCTCTCAAGAGTGAGCTGATCAAATGTTCCTTGTATTGGATCTTTTGAGATGATGGATTGGTCTGAATGGGACATTTCCATGGCTTTGGCATTGGCCAGATGTCACTCCACTAGACTTTTTCAGGGCCCTGTCAAAGGCATCATGTATCACACACCAACAACAATTATTGCCCTTCTATGATCAGGATAACCAGCAAAATTTCCAGTGTTACTACAAACATGCTTTGCTGAACATTAAATATAGATTAGATTCTGATAGCCTATAATGGTCTCTGTGGAGGTCTATTAATGTATAATTTAAATTTCTTTGATTTGAGCTACAAGATGCTGCAAGCTATTATTACTTTTTTATTTAAATAAGAAAGATAATTTTGGAAAACTCTTTATCATAAAATATGAGAACAGCATGTGCGCAGTGATTAAATTTTATGAAGTTTATATTGAATGAAGTTGAGTAGTTGAACAATGTGTAAAAATGCATTGTATATTAAACAATACAACATATTATAATTAATTCTTTGTAACTTTCTGTGAAGCTATGAAAGCTTCTTCACCTTTTTGGCTTGCTCATTTGCAGCAACAATGTGAAGTCATGATATTGCTTGGAACACTGATTTTAGTCATATAAGTCAAGCTTTAAAATAAGTTCTGACTTTCATGCAGGGCTTAAGGATTAATACTTAATTTTGTAGGACTAGGAAAAGAAAAGGAAATTTTATGGATTAAATGCTGAATGCTTTTAAAGCTGTCAAAATACTCATGAAAAATTGAATAAGGGAGAGAATGAATATGTATTCATATTTACTAATTATTTGCATTATAAATAATAAATGATGACTTTTACTGGAATTATGTAGTAAAATTAAAAAAAGCACTGCTGATATTAGAAAGGTTTGTTTAATACATTGATATTGTTAGAACTGCTTCAAAAATCTATCAAAAAACTATTGCTTGGCTACCATTGTTGGTGCTGAAATGTTATATCAACATAATTATCTTTGAATGAGGATATTCTAGGAAAGTAATTCTTTAACATTCTTCAAACTGCCATAGAAATACTATGATGATTACATTTCAAAAATTATTTAAATTTCGAATTGCTGTTATGAACTTGGTTTTATTATTAGGTGATTACTTTTATTTCTCTTAAACAAAAAGAATGTTATTTAAGAGTAAACCTTTTTAATTAAATTACTTCTTTCTTAGGAATGACTGACTTATATTTAATCGATCTAATATATGCTGAAGGTAATTACTTCATTCAATTAAAATTTTTATGTATTCATAATTTCTCAAAAAAATTTTTATTACCATGTTAAAAATGTAGGTTTATATTGGTATTTTATATTGTTAATTAATTAATCTTACACAAAAATATTTCCCAGCTCAGTAAGATTTTTTTTATAAAATACCAGCTTTTGTGTCCCAAATCATCATTTTGATTAAAATATGCATGGGACTACCTGGTACTTGCGCATATGTTATTATTGAATGAAATATTCTATGTGGAAAAGTTTGAACTGTTTAAAAATTTCATGTAAAACTAAGTATGTTCAGCTCAAAAAATTCACATTCATGAATTATATCAACAAATGATCAGTGTAAATACTCTAGCCATAAAAAGTTGAATTTACCAGATACATTTCAGCACAACTCGGCAATTCATATATTATTGAATTGCTATAAGATTTATGTAAGTTATCTTGAAATCATATTATCAGGCATGATTTAGACTTACTGCAGTGATCTTATTGATAACCCTATGTGAGTTAATATTATTTTTCAAGATTTTTGGAAGAGAAATGAGCATAACTTTTCCACAGCAATGAGTCATTTTCCTCAAAATGATACAGTTGAACCAACATGCAGACGTGATCATTTATTAAGTACTGGTTGTTTAAATGGAGGCATATGTTTGAAGGATAAGCAGGTAATTAGTAAATACAAGATAATTTTTTTCAATTAAATTTTGTTTTATTTTATTATTTTCATAAATTTGTTTTTCCTTTACAATAATGAGAAGACTTATGCTGGAAGGTGTGAATGTCTCCTACACTATGAAGGCATCCATTGTGAAGCCATAGTGAATTACTGTTTGCATAATTACAATAAATCACTGTGTGCTAATGATGAAATAGATTGTCAACCAAGATTAGGAGGTTATAATTGTAACTGTCCTGAATCACGTATGGGTATTAGTTGCCTGGTTGGTAGGTTAAAATGTTAATATTTTTATAATTTTAAAACTTTGTTCTTTATAATTACAACACTATTCATCTTAAGAATTTTATATGAAATGACTGCTATTAGTGAAATGAAGTTATCTCTCTTGGCATAAAATGTAGTTAATTTACAATTACCCTCATTTGTACAAGCAACATTATTGAATGAACTATAATTAAGGCAATTAATAGAATTTTAAAAAAGGAAATATAACTACTAGAGTAAAATGCATTGAATTATATGAATGAATGCCATTGGCAGGAAAATGAGAAATCTCAAACTAGTTTACTCATACCCTTATCATTTACTCTGGACCAAGATGTTCTCACATGGTATTAAATTGAAGCTAGTAAATTTTTAAAACATAATTATAGGTATATTATGCATAACTTCACATTGTTACACTTAAATTGAATATTATTTGAACTATTCTGAAAGTAGAGAGATATTCTGTATCAGTTATCTGTTACTGAAGCCTTCATCACCAGATAATATTGTTTGCCATGGATTTAATTTATCAAATTTTATTTTATTTTGTAATCATTACCAATTTTAATATGTGTAGTTTTCTGACTAATTTAAATTACTCTGCAATAAATAGCTAAAAGAAAAGCAATTAAAGAGATGAAAAGCCCTCAGTTTGCTTACCATCCACTTCAGCAAGTATCTATTCCATCAAAATATATATTTTATGCACAGAAGCCAGGTGTAATTCCAAGAATACACATTGATATGGGTGATGGGACTGTTTTTGTTAAATACTGGTTAGATTTCAGATTAATTAAAGATGGTATCGCTATGTTACAGAAGAATTGGTTTCCTCTAAATTATGTGTCTCAAGGTAAATATTATTTTATAGTATTTGTTCTAATTATGTTGAATGCATGATAAGGCTTTAATTTCTGGCACTCTTTCAGGAGCTCAACATATGATTGAGTTTCATCATCAGTATGACATACCAGGGATATATAACATTTCAGTAAAAGCTACAAATAGAAATTATTTAGTTTTTGATTCTGTGTTTGTAGCAAGGGTGCTTGCAAGAAGAAGTTGTGAATTCATTGCAGTTATAAAGAACAGGTAACTAACAAATTTTAATATTCATAAATTCAGATTTTTATTTGTAAATTTTCTCAATTTTTCTTTAGAATGTAAATAAATCAGTTTTCATTAATATTTTAAGCTTTGTAGTTTATAAAGTAATTCTTGTATACCACTTCCTCAAGGTTAAATTTACTAATTTACTATTTATAACTTGAAAAATTTTCTGCAAAATTGTGACTCTATGAATTATTGAAAATTTTCTTATTTCCAATAGCTTATATGGCATTGATTCATTTGGAAATAAAAAATTCCTTGTACTTTCATACATAAGCCCACTTATGGACAGAGTCATTGAATGCAATATGAAATAAAATAAATGAACACAATTTCCACTTAGGATGCCAGAGTGGTTCGAGTTTTGGCCTTCCCCACAACGGTCCCAGGTTTGAATCTGGCAGAGGTCGGATTTTTCAACCTGGGATCATCCTGTCCCCTACTTGTGTGGTTTGAGAAGACCGCACAAGTCAGAGCTCGGTCCTTCAAGATGTTGGCCCCATTGGTGCTCTTCGTTAAGAGTAGGTTAATGCTGGCACCAGGTTTCTCTTCTCCCTTGTGTGTGTGTGTCTGGTGTGTAAGGAGCAATGGCTATAATAATCTAAGTGGTTGATTAGCCAAAAATACACACAAACAATTTCCAGGGAAAATTTACAGCAACTCCTAACCGTAGCCATAGTCTTCTTTATCTCATATAAAACAATTTCCACTTAAATATTATTATTATAACTAGGGGCCTGTTTTGCAGTACTTCCTGAAAACATCTAGAGACCCTTGCATGAAGTGACCCAATGCGATAGTTCCTATGACAAAAAATCGTTAAAAAGAGTGTTATTAGTTGAACCACTTTTATTGCCCCTCTTAAAATAATTATATAGCTCACATCATTTTCATAACCAAAAGCACATACCTACATGATTTAGACAGCCGGTTCACAATATTTTTTGTTTTGTTCACTATTTCTGATGGTACAGCATATCATGTGTTCTGTGGTTTGTTTAATATTAAGTAAACAATGCACCGGCCACGCATCAAGATCGAAAGAAATTAATCACAAATATTATCAATATAGAAATTTGCTTAAACTGCACAATAAAACTTGCAAACAAAACGATATTTTCAATGCATGTGTGAAATATCTTTCTATTTGAAATATTAAGTTGTCCATTATTACAATGCATTGGAATGGTTTCTTTTCTTCGCTATGTATTTCATTTGTTTTATATTTACACGAAACTTTTCTCATACATTTTCAGTCAGTTATTGTCGTTGATGCGTTTCTTTCATTGTAAGCTTAGTGCAAATGCACTTGAAAGTCCAAGTCTAATAATGCAAAAATCCGAGATCAACAAATGAAATGTTGAACATCGGAAAAGTCGAATATAAACTTAAAATATGAGCAAACACAAATTAAACAACAGAATAGAATGTAAGAATAAGAATCTTAATTTCTTTCTACGTGAAATAATTCGTAAACGGCAGCAACGGAGTTTCCATCGCAAAACCTTTACACGAAGTACATATCCGCATAGGGTGACCATATTTTTTTTAGAGAAACTAGGACATTCCCATTTTTAAAAAGAGGACAAAACTAGGACATTTTAAACTTTTTTTAACAAAAAATTATGAACGTTATATGATTTATTGATAAAATAGAAATTTCTTCTGATAAAATAAAACAAACATTCTTTTAAAAATACATTTAATACTTTTAAAAAATTAATATTTTCTAAGATTTGCGGCTCTTTAGTTATTTGATCTTAAAATTCTTGGCATTTCTTTTTCATATTATGTGTAGCAAACAATAAGCCTTTATTTACTTCAAACTGTAACAGGTTTCTTCCCTTTTGTTCATTGAATGTTCATCAATGAAGACCGAATATAGAAGGAATAAATACTATATTTTTTAATAATTCAGAACTTAATTCTAAAGTTTGACAAAAAAACACATTCCTTATGCAGTAGTTCATCAATTTCTTATTTTTTCCATGAATTTTATACCATGAAATTAACTGAACAGCCTTGAAGAATGGATAGGGTGACTATATATTTTTTATGAAAACTATGATAGCAGAGGAAGAAATTAATTTTAGGAAGAATACAAAAATAGGACTATAAATTTTTTTATTGCAAAAGATAAAAAACAGAAAATAGTGGCAAAACAAAATACATCTTGTTGACATAAAAATTAAATAGGTATTCTTTTAAAAAAACATTTAATGATTCATTGAAATTAATATTTACTTGAAGATGAAATTTCTTCTAAAACTTTTGGTTCATTAATTATGTGGTTGTAAAATTCTTCACATGTCATTTGCATATTATATTTAGTAAATAATATTCCTTTAACAGCTTCAATTTTTAATTGGTTTCTTTCCTTTGTCCACTGACTATTTATCAATGAAAATGCATGTTCAACATTTGCATTGTGGCCAAATACACAAAAGATGAATTGTACAATTTTTAGTAACTCTGAAGGTAATTCAGAAGTTTTACATTGTTTAAAAAACATCACCCATTTCTCATTTGCAATTAATGTATTCCATTTCTCATTTTCTTGTTGTGTTTCCAAGAATAACTTTAAATTATGCCATTGATCAAACAGTTTTACATCATCGACTGTGACTCCCTTCTTACAAAGATATTCTAAGCAGGAATGAACATTGTTCCAAGAAGGAATTTCTGCCAAATCGATCCATTCTAAGATTTGAAACTCATCTAATGGTTTTAACCATGATTCAATATATTTTAAAGTACAGCCATACAAATTCTCGATTTGAACTCTAAACTGTGTGACTTCATTTTCCTTACCATTTTCTGTTGCAATTTTTAGTATTGAGCACACTTTTAATGGAAGAAATTTATTGGTTTTCCTCTCCTTGAGCAAATGAAAAACAGTCTTAAGGATTTTCTGCACTTCAATTATTGAAATACAGTCTCTTTCAATACGTTTTATATTTTCTTGAAAGACTGACATGAATGAATGAGCGAATGAAAGGTATGCCTCATTCATATCATCTTCGAAAAATGTTTGCAATATTGCTGGTGAATCTCCCAGCGACAGAAAATAGGATTTAAACCCTTCATAAAGTTCTAAAATGCGATTTATGGCTAGAAAGAGAGATAACCATCACGTTTTGGTATAGTATAAAGGTTGCTTATACTCTGTCTCTACAAAATTGCAAAAGTCCTTTAGTGATTCAACTCTCACAGTATAAATAGAGAAATGATTGTAGATTACACTAACCAGAATTTCTATATTAACTGGTAGCCCATCAAAACTATAATGCACAGTATTATTTAAAACGTGTGCTGGACAACCAATTCCAATTAATTTATAATTAAGTTTTTCTTTTAGTTTAAAATACACATTATTTCTTCCAGCTCTTTTGACATCACTGAAGTTAGTATTACAGTTAGGTAGTTATAATGTTCTTTTTGGTTAAAACATCAAATATCATATTTGCAATTGTGTGTGATTGCTCATTGGGTTGATTAATTATATCTAATAATTTACATTTAGTTCCACCGTTTTGATAGTCAAAGTACTGAATTAAAATTGGGAATATTTTCAGTGAACCATGATTGCTAGCATCCGTTGAAATGCTTATATATGGTATGTTCTTTAAATCATTCATTACAAGATCAATTGTATGTGGTCCAAAAATATAATTTATGATTGCCTCAGCCTTAGTCCTGCCACACAACATTTTTTGACAAATATGTGAATCAAGAAACATTCTTTTCATTAGCGGAATCCAACAATCCAGCAAGCGGTATGATTGGTGATGCATTACTGTATGATATGCTGCCACGCCTTCAGAAGCTCTGATGAGTTTAACATCCTTGTTAGGTACAATAAATTTTTCCAAAGCATTTGATGAAGCCGATGCACATCTGGTGTTACGTTTATGTTTTTCAGTGTTTAGATGTTCTTTCAAATCAAGTTTTCCTTTATTTGCAACAGAAATAACACTATTGCAAATGATACAGATTACATCATGTTTAGTGTTACCTTTCTTGAATGAAGGATGTTCTTAAAGCATTTCATTAGTTACTATGCACTTCCTATTTCCCATTTCGGCTATTCTGAAGGGTACTTATTTAAGAAAATAAGAATAATTGCATGAAAATTTTCCTATCTGAAAAGTGATAAACGATAAATTATATTATAGAAATTTTATTTGTAAATAAAACATGTAAGTTAATGTAGTTTACAGATAATTTCCACTTCAGGTATGTAATATACTTAGCATATTTTAGAAAATTAATGTATTTATTACTGGTAATACAAATTATTTTACACCCATATCTATGTTTATTTACATTATTTTAACACACTTAATGGGAGGACACTGCATTCTATTGAAAAACAATAGCAACTACTTTCCTGGGATACTAGTGGTGATGGACCAAAAAGTGCTGAACATGCACACCACCAGATACAAGCATAAAGCGATTATTCCATGTTTTTGCAGCAATACTGCATACCATACATTGCTTTCTTTTGAAAAACAGTAGCAACTACTTGCCAGGGACAAAAACATAAAACGATACTTTGATATTATCGATGTTTTTGCTGTGATAGTGCGTACTGTGGTACTTTTCTGTTATAGCCACAGTAACTTCTGCGCTATCTATTGGCGGCCGCGTAAGCTATAACGCTCTCCATTGACGTAGATATGACAGCACGTGTGGTCTGTGATATTTAATGAAAACCCGATGATAGTGCAGCAGTCACGGTGGATATAACAGAAAAGTACCTGTACTGTATGTACCATAATTTGTTTGGGTATCACTCGCATTCTTATAAGTGATGCTTAAATGAATACAGAGGGTGTAAAAATTTAAAGTGAATGTAAATCTCGAGTTTTAAATAGAAAAACTAGGACAAACGAGGACAAATTTTAAAAACCCGCGAGGACGTCCGAGGACACCTTAAAAAAGAGGACATGTCCTCGGAAACCCGGACGTATGGTCACCCTATATCCGCATACTCTTCATTTGAAAATGTAGACGGCATTATTGAAAGTTAATGATACCACACGTGTCACACACTAAACGCTAGAATACGTTCTACTGACATGCTGCCCGCGAGCTTGGAAATTACGTTCATGTCTGTTGTGCAAGCATCATGCTTCTCATTGTTGTAACAGTGGATTTAGTATCAATGTAAACGAATGATTATTTAAATAATACATTTTTCAACAATTAACAATGTATACGAATAATTATTTAAACAATGCATTTTTCAGCCATTAAGTTGTACAAATCAAAGTACGAGATAATTTCAATTGCCCATAGCTCTGTAACAAATGAGAATCGAACCCATGTTCATACGGCATTTTTTACTCAAAATCACTTAAGGAATAAGATCCTTAAGTTATGACATAAAGTCTCCGGACACCCTGTATAGTATAAGGTTTAAGGCAACAACACAATCTCGAGGTTTAACAATGACACAGTTGGCAAGGCAACATATAGCTTAAATTTTTCAAGTAAACATGAAACTGACTGGTCAAAACATATTAAATATCTAGCCAATAAATTATATGTACATTTATATGCTAAAAATCATATATATCACTCAGTCTCCTCAAATGTGACTCTATAAATTTACTATGCATATTTTTTCTCCCAAATTAGGTATGGCATAATTTTTTGGGCCAGATCCTACAGAATACAGAAAAGAGCTATTAGAGCAATTGCCGGTGTAAATAACCTATCCTATGTAAATCATGCTTCAAAACTTACAGTATTCTCCCTCTTCCATGCATACTGGTTCTTGAAGCTGCAATATTTGCAAAAACCCATTCTTATCTTTTCAGTCTTAATAGACAAAAACACTGCTACTCTGCTTGCCATAATCTAAATCTACATCATGTATGATATGATCTAAAAATACCTAATAAAAGTCCATATCATACAGAAACCCTATTATATCATAAATTACCTATTGACATAAAATCCATAAATAATATAAATCAGTTTAAAACCACAGTTAGAAAGTACTTATTGAAGAATTTATATTACTCACTGGCTGGATACCTTAATGAAAAATAATTGTATTTGTAACCTGTTTCTTAATTTATTGTGTGTATCTGTGATTTTATGTATGTATTCTCTCTGATAAGTCCTATGTCTGTAATCGACCTCCTGGCCCAATTAAATATATAATAATAATAATTTTAACATAGAACTTGAGCAATTTTGTATCATAGGCAAAATGCGACGATAAGAATATGAAATGTTTATTTTTCTTTAGAATGGTCTAGGTCCTAAGAACATAGGTCAATTCTTTCTAATTTTAATTTGCAAAAGAGTAAAAGCCTTTAAGTCCAAAAATCGATTTTTACGTGTTATCTTGTGGGAAAGAGAAATTATCTACTGGATTCGAACCCAGGTCTTTTTTGTGATTTTGTTTCGTAAATGGCTTTTACTATAAGTGACAAACATTCCTATCAAATTTCAATCTTCTACCTACTCGGAAAGTTTGTTAAAAATAGCATTGCAGTCAGTCAGTGGCGTGGTCTGGTGGCGCGGTCTGGTGGCGCGTGGTGGAAGTTGTTGCAGATGGAAATATATGTGTAGATTAAAATAATTACAAAATTATATCTACCAAATTATATTATACCATATTTATATTTGTTATTAAATTATTTGAATAATATTTAAATTTATATAAAAACAACCTAATGACAATGGTTTTATGATGGCTAAAGGTGCTCTCATAAATGAAAGTTGATGTTAACTTTATTATTGACAAAAAGGTAAATATTCCATCAATGGTTTTGTTCTGGTCCATTGTTAGAAATATATAATACAACTATTTGTATCCAGCATAACATATGCCAATCTAGCAGATCCTAAAGATTGTTAATTTAACATTCACACATTTATTTTTTTTTAACTTATATTTTTTAATCAAAGATTTCTCTAAAGACACAATTGTCAATTTCTGGGTTCCTTTCCGACACTAAACTAAGTGTATCATGCGATCTGACTCTTGATGGAGCAACATATGTATAATTGTCAATGACTTAAAATAGACTTAGGTAAAGGCATATTTTATCAAACATTTGGTCTTGTGTCTGATTGTCTTTGAAAAAGCCAATCATCTGGGAATTTGTTTTAATTTGAAACATGGGTAAATTTATGTCTGATGGAATGAGTGGGATTCTTGGAATAAGTACAGTGTCTGAGTTTGCTGCACCAATCCCTTTTGCTTCGATTATGTGTGTTTGTATTCAAGTAACAGTAAGTCTTGTAGCATTACATAGTTCTCTCAGTGGCATTGGGTATCTAAGGAGCATGATAACGGCTCCTACTTTAAGCTTCAGTTAATGAGGTGTTCCTGTTGGAGTAAGACTATTTAAGTAGTCTTCTGGGAGTGCAAGTTGATCAGCAGTATCATCACTCACAATAGTATCCACACTTTTAAAGACCACTTCAGCTCCATTAATATGACTGAGTACTTTATTGTTGAGAGCAAGAGAGTCTTCTTTTGTAACACTCAGTATTGCTCTTCCTTTAAGTTGTTCAGGAATAACTGTAGAAAAGTCAATGTAACCGTATAGTTGCGCAATTCTGTCTTGATTTTCTGGATAGCGGTATGAGGGTAATGTTACTGCATCACCTGTTTTTCTATCACCAACATCCAGGAGCCATTCTGCAAATTCCTTTTCACTTTCCAGAGCTCACATATTTTGTGTTAGCTTCATCACCTGTAATTCTCCCCAGAGCAGATGCTTCTTTATACAACTTGCAACAGCAAAAGACCATTAACCACATAAAATAACTGGTAGGACTTGTCTGAAATCTCCACCCGTAAGTATCACTTTGTCTCCAAATGGTTTACACATTCCTGTTATATCACGCAATAATCTATCAACAGCCTGAAATGCATGGGTAATTGCCTGTCAAATATGACAGATATGCACGAATTAAGTATAAAATTTAAGGCACATCTCATTCTTCCTCCTATTCTTTCTTCTTCTCTCCCAAACCTCCTCCCTTCCATTCTCCCACCCTCTCCCCTCTGGAAAAACAGACATACTAGTATCAATCTCGCCCTAATAAAGACCATTATTTATATATCTCCCCCTTTTCTTCCTTCTCTGTCACCCTCCCTCTCTATATAGTCTCTATTTCACCCTAAATAAAGTCGTTTGTCTGTCTGTCTCTCTTCTCTCTCACTCCCTCTCTCTTCTCTCTTACTCCCTCTCTCTCCACCGGTCTCTTTCCTTCTTTCTTTCTACCTCTCTCTCCTTCTCTCTCTTTTTCTCATATTAAAGCATTCAAAGCATGTTACACATATAGTATAAGAGTTGAGACGACAATACAATTTCAAGGTTTAACAATGACACGGTCAGCAAAATAACATATCATGAAAAAGCTAAAATTTTGCAATATGTATGATTTAAACATATAACTTCTAATGTTAGGCAAAATATCACAATAAGAATAAGATATATTATGTATTTTTCTTTAAAAGGGTCCAGGTTTGAAGATTGTAAGTCAATTTAATTTTAGTTTGCAAAAGAGTAAAAGCCTGTAAATCGAAAAATCGATTTTTACGTGTTATCTGATGGGAAATAGAAAATGGGCATTTGTTCATATTCTAAACATTTCACACTAATTTGGCATGGATTCTAATTGTCTTTAAAAAAATCTGATGTGGCAACCACATGACTTTCTCCATGCCTGTGATATTTCTCAATATTCCAAATAGGTCAAATGTTAATAAATATTTTAAGGAACTGGGAAAAAAATTTAGGCATTACATTGAACAGAAATAAACCCAAACCTTCTGATGTTGGATATAGCAATGAAGATCCAACAATTAAGAAAACAAAATGGAGCATTACTAAGCATAAAATGTTTACAATAGTTGCCGGCAGGTGGTGTGGTGGTGGCAGCTAAAATAGGAGTTTTAAAAATATCTCTTAAACAATGCATTATAAGGAAAATGTTTCAAGCAAACATTATAAATGGTTAAATTTCCTACAACTTTTACTCCTATATATTTTTACATTCATCAAATATTAAAGCAAATATTTCAAAAAACGGATTAGTGACTAGAGTAAATACCCACTTGCAGTTGATCGACTTTTACCAAAAACTAATCAGTACTTGTATCTTTAACAGAAAAGTCAAATATAAAATTTTGCATTGACCTAATTAATAGTTTTTGAGTTAGAGCACTCACAAAAGTCCCGTCACAGACACATAGACACACACACCCACAGACATCATCGAGAAAATAGTCAAAACTTATTCAGGGGATCTTAAAACATGTATTTCCATTGAAATCTCGAATTCGAGTTTTTTTCATGAAAACATACTTCATATATGGAGGAAGTAAAAAATAAACTGTTTTTTTAACCATACATGAGTCCAAGTCCTGAGTTTCTATCTTAATTCTAACTAATTTTAAAATGCAAATAAAAAATGTCCTACACTCATCCTCAGTATATCAGGTGAACCTTGTATGGAAACATACCTAAGTGTTTTATATATTAAGATTCCTTTTGCCTTATTATGGAATTTTGACATTAGAATGAAATTAAGCACTCTGGTGCCATTATCAGATATAAAATCTAAACACATTTTCATACACACACTTGCCTAACATAATGGCACACTTTCCTTTATCCCCTTTTTTTTAACAAAATCTTCTTTTATGACATAATTCTTTAATATCTGTAGGATTGTTCTTATATGATGGCATGCAGGTTCTGCAGATGATGGTGTGTAGATGTTTATGCTGGTGGAGATAATATAATAATAATAATTTTATTTGTTCTGTTGTTCATGGACATGGAATAAGTCAGTAATGAAAAATAAAGATTACTAAAATTAATACACATTAGAAAGATCAAACAAAAGACAATTAGATTGAATAAATAAAAAAATACATCATATATCAAAGGTACAAATATATAAATTCATAACTATACATTGCGATCCTTTATGCATTCAGTTATACTTTAGTATGCTTTGCTCAGGAAAAACCATTTCAATTGACTCTTGAAAGGTGACATGGAGGAAATAGATTTAAACCTTGCAGGAATATTGTTGTAAATAATTGAGACTGCATGATGAGGTTCACATTAACTGAGGGAGAGTTTATAACTTTTTATGTGAACATCATGGCTATAGCAAGTATGGTGTGGATGGTAGTTAAGATTTGAAGAAAAAAATTGGGGATATTGTTTTACAAAAATGGCACAATTTAAAATGTAAATGTATAGAAGGGTCAAAATGCCAAGTTAGAGAAAAATAGGTCTACCAGGGGTACGATATGACATACACAGCATTGCCTTAATTGCCTGTTTTTCCAAGGAAAAATCTTTATTTGAATCACTGTCATTGTCCCAGAAAATAATTCCATAAGATAGATGGGCATGGACTTTTGCATAATACAACAGTTTTATAGTGCTAATGGAAACAATAGGTACTAGCTCTCTGAGCATAAAAATACCAGTGGCCACCCTTTTCATGGCATTAATATGAATAGACCAGTCAAGATTTGCATTAATATGTATCCCAAGGAATTTGATGGAAGGGGAGCAGATATTGCTAGAATAACTTATCTTCAGTAAAAGACTAGGAGGAGGAGGTGACTTTATGTATGAAAACTTAATACACTGTTTTATTATTGTTTAAAGCTAGGATATTGGAATGAAACCATTGTGTCATACCATTAATAGAGGAATCTGAAAAATGTTTTACATGAGGCAAATTGTTGGAAAGTATCAGACAAGAGGTGTCATTGGCATACAAAAGGGGCAATGAGACAAGGGGCTAGGGAGATCATTCATAAAACTAAAAAAAGAAAAGGCCCTAAAATGGACCATTGCAGGACTCCACATGTTACAGTCAATGGTTTGGACTTTGTATTAATTACACCTCTAGAAGTTCGATGGGTGAATTTGACAACCTGTTACCTGTCAGAAAGAAAGGACATAATCCAGTTTAGAGCATGTCCTTGGATGCCTAAGTTTTTAAGTTGAAGGAATAAAATTTTATGGTCAATGCTGTCAAAAGCTTTTGTCAAATCATAAAAAACACCAAGAGTAAGTTGCTTATTATTTAAAGCTTGGTGAATCTGATTAATTAGTTGAAAAGATGCAGATGCTGTAGACCTAGCTTTTCTAAAGCCATGCTGGGACTCATTAAGTAAATGAAAGGATTCCAAAAAACAAACCACACGGTTATAAAAAGTTTTTTCAAAAATTTTAGAAAAGAGAGAGAGAGGACTGAGATAGGTCTGTAATTTTCAGAGTTGGAAGGTGAACCTTTTTTAGGGATTGGAGAAACATGCACATTTGAGATAAGAAGGGAACTGCCCTTCAAGAAAAGATAAGTTTATGATATGGGATAAAGGAATAGCAATGTAGCTTATAGCTGCTTTAATAATTGTCATGGGGCCTCATCAAGACCTGAAGACCAAGTGTTACCAAAAGAAGAAACAATATGTTTGATTTCGTGAGGATTTGTAGGAAATAGAAAAAGTGAATTATAATGAGAAGTGGATGTAGAAGAGCAGGGAATGGTTGGCAGGGTGAGAACAGGAGCTGATTGACAAAACTGAGAGTTGAAATAATTTGCTATTTCATCTGGATTGGATATGGGATGATCATGAAAAGTTATATATTTCTGATTTTTACATTTATTTACTGATTTAGTATTTCATTTAATAACATTCCAGGCAGATTTAGAAACATTAGTTGATAAGTTAATATATTTGTTATTGGCTGTCCTATGGAAATCCAGAACAAGTAGTTTGAAATCTTTGAGAGACTGCTGATAGAAGCCTTGTAGAGTGGGATCAATAAATTTACTTGTATAGTGCAAGTTGTGTAAAAATGGACTCATTGCAATTAAGTCATCAGAATAAAATTTTCTATTTGAAGTTACAAGTTTCGGCCTAACTTGCTTAATTGGGAAATCTGCATTAAAATACAGCTTACAGGAATTTAAAAAAGAATTAAATTTGTTGTCAGTGCCATGTGCTTCAATATGGGTCACACTACATTTTAGTGGCACCGTTTTGCATTGTAATTGCACTTTCAAATTTAAATTCTTCAAAACTATGTTATTTCACTTGTCACTCTATTTTAATAACTATGTGTTGAATATTATTATTATCATTTATCACATTTTCATTTATTTTTATGACCTATGATCAAAAAAGGGTCATGTGACTAAGACATCAAGTTGTGTGAAGAACAACACTAATAAATGGGTGTTTACAATAATTACTTGCCATCAGTGCTTGAATTGGGCTGAATGCATTGGAACACCATTCCTGTTATTAAGCTAGATACATTCTGGTTGTTAAAATGTTAACAAAATAAAAATAAAAAATAACAATTTTTTAACAAAATCAAATTCACTAATTACTAAATAATGTACACTGATACCAGGGTTAAAGCGGATGTGACAGCAATCTGATCTCTCTCACTCTTATGCCTCATGTATGAGCGAATATATTTGCTGACTTAATGGAACAAATCGAAACTTTTATAGTGCTAAACAGTGCTCGAATTGGGCAGAAATGTGTGGGAACTCCATTCCACTTGATACAAAATGAAGTGTTCCTGTTGTTAAAAAATCAGATCAGAATTTTCTGGTTACTAGCATTCCCGTTGTTAAAATTTTCCAATTCGAGGACTGCTTCCCATGATGAATTTTCTAAAGAACATGTACAGTGTATTTGAGGGAAGACTTTATGCAGTAGGAACGTTTCTCACATTGTATAATAGAAGTCAACAGGAAATTATGTTTCCATTAACTGTATCGAACTCTTGCTTCCGATTGCTGTCTCTCTCGCTCTCTCAACTAAGCATCCTGCAAGAATGGGCTAAATATGCATAATCGTGTTTCCATTTCTGTTTTCTATACCTTTCCATTATAATATAGAAGTCATTGAGAAATTATTGGTGAATTACCACTGATAAAAGCTGCTTTATAACAGAAATTGTTTTCTCAATCTTGCTGTTTCTATTAGAGTTAACTATAATTTATCAATTAGAATTTCTATTCTGTCAATGAAATTCAAATTAACTATAATGAATTGATAGTTGAACTAGAATTTTGTGTGTTCTTGCTAATATGATCATTAATGACAGTTCAGTTTACATAGTTTTTATCGCTCGTCTCTTGATAATTTTCAGTTTTTCTTAAACAGATTTGGTTGTCTCCTCGATATGTTATTTAACTCTGAACATAATCTTTTTTAAATCATGACTGGTGATTTCCACTGTGATTTTTTAAGCAATAGCAGTAATAGGATTGATATTTTCAACCTGTTAAATTCTTTTAATCTTTCCACTAATGTTGTTGAGGCTACCTGCATCACAAGTCACTCTGAAACTTTACTGGATAACATAATATCTGATATTAACTCATTTTATATCAACAAGGGTGATTAAATGTGACATCTGATCACTTTCCTTTCTTATGTCTTTTCCATTAAGTCTTTTTCTTTTACTGTACCATATTCATGCTGAATTTTCTCTGAATTTAACATTTCACATTTCATAAACATGCTTGATTCTGAAAAATTGTCCAAAATTTTTTCTGTGATGACTTTGATGAAAGATTTAGCTTTTTTATGATAAATTTATTTATTACTTTAATGTTGCTTTCCCAGTTGCAAATAAGAAAATACACAATAAGGACACTCGCAAAAACTGGATTACCAATACAATTCGACAGTTTTCCACTTATCTTAAACATCTAGCAATCTCTTGCAAATCCAGTGGCAATGATGAACTTAAGACAGAGTACAATCCTCAGAAAGCTGATTATCACAAACTTATAAATACAGCTAAAAGGTCATATAAAAATAACAGATTGCTCAATGTCAGTAATAAATCCTAAGAAATCTGGAAGATCATAAATACCTCTAAAAATTTATGCCCCTCTCATTCTTCACTCAAAATTAACGATCTTTCTGGCAGTGTTATCTCTGACACAACCCTTCTGGCATCTTACTTTAACAACCATTTTACCAGTATATCCACTTTCTGACGATAATTATGACTGCTTAAATATTCCAAACTATTGTGGTTCAATGTTTCTTTTTCCTTGGCAGGAAGCTGAATTAAAACATATTATTCATAATCTTGGTTCAAAAAAGAGATCTGGCATAGATGAAATATCTAATTTCATTATAACTCACTGTATTGTCACAATTAAGTCCCCTCTCCAACACCTCATTAATGACTCACTACTAAGTGGGGTCTTTCCTAATATGCTCAAAACCTCCAAAGTAATTCCATTGTATAAGGAAAATGGATGTTCACATGATATCAACTCATACCACCCAATTTCTATTCAAAATCAGTTCTCCAAAATTTTTGAAAAAGTATTTTATAAACAACTAATAGCTTACTTTGTATCTGCTAAAATAAATATTTTCCTCAAAACAGCATGGTTTCTGTGAACACAAGTCAACCATTTCTGCATTATACAAAATAATCAGTCATGTACTAACAGCACTGGATAAGAGAATAGAATCTGTATTAATGATGTTTGATTTTAGCAAAGCCTTTGATAATGTTAACCATGAGTTGCTGTTAAATAAACTTCTAAGGCATTGCCAATAATTGGATCAAGTCCTATCTTTCAAATACACTACTGCATGTGATGATCAATAGATGTGGTATCAAACATATTTCTCCCTCTCATGGGGTTCCTCAGGGCTCAGTATTGGGTCCTGTTTTATTCCTTGCATACATCAATGATCTCCCTGATAGAATTTCCAAAATCATATAAGCTAATTCAGTATTGTATGCCAATGACACATCTTTATTTCCTCGCATAGGTTAGACAGTGTAATAGATAGTTGAAAATTTGTCAATGATTGTTTAAGTACCTGGTGCCACAGCAATTATTTAACTGTAAATACACCACCTTTTTAAACTTTGCGAATAATTGATTCAGGAAAACTGACATGAATGCAAATTCACCAAGTGCAAATCCTATTTTCTGATAAGTCCCCATGTTATTAGGAGAGAGTGGTTCCCAGCCAACCTAAAAAATTCACTTTTTTATCGTAAATAATAGTTTAACAGAAAATAAAAGAAAACATAACCGCAAATGAAAAACCTAGCATTATAAAGTAAAAAACTACTTTTAATAACTATCAAAATATGTAATAGCAAATGAAAACCCAAAATAAAAAAGTGATTACACTTCTTTCCCCACTTGTACAGTTTACCTCCACAAAATTTCACATGTAATTTTCGATCTCCTTTTGTTCATTCTAAGGAAATGGTTTAATTTAAATTGGACTACTGAAATGGAATGCACATCATGCACAAATGTTTTCCTGGATTCTACAACAAACATTTACAAGCCACAAAAAAAAAACACTAGCATTAAAAAGTGGTTCCATTTATTTTACTAATTATGTTAGAAATGTATAACAGGAAATCAAAACCTAGCATAATAAGTTATAACATTTCTTTTAGTAATCACACTCAAAATATGCTGCAGGAAATCTTACATTACAATATGGTAGCAATTCTTAGATTTACATTAAAAATTCGTAATAAACAATGAAAATCTAACAGTAACAGTTCCTTAAATTACTTTCAAAATACAAAGATAATAGCATTATTAATAGTGTTAAATATTTCAGTCAAAAACTAATATTTTCGATGTCATACTCATAAAAGTTGTGAAAAACTAAGCACACAGGATGCTTTTCCATTAGCCAATAATATCTAATTTGGATGCTAAATGCCAGCAACTTTGACTGTTATCGAAAATAGTGCCATTGGCAGTGAGGTTTAAACTGAGCTACAAAAGAATTAAGTCAATGGGTATCATGTTTGTTCTATTTAATGTTTGTTTACTTTAAAAACTGCTAATAATGAGCATTATAAACATAATTATAATGTCCATTTCTAGGGTGCTAAAGTTTAAAATGAACTTGGAAACAAAAAAGTATAGGGAGTTCATGATTGTTGGCATCGTGATTGCATGACACAAAATGCAAGTAATATGCATGAGACAAAGTAATGGTTATAAAAAATTTTGTTGCATAGCCCAAATTCACAAACCACAAGCACATGAAGTTAAAAAAAAGTGGTGTATAGCTAAATCTCAGCTCATTCACTTCACTAGCAAGAATAAGCCTCATTCAAATATATGCATCAAAGTCAATGAAAAAGCTATCGCACAGGTTCACAATGTTAAGTTTCTGTGAATCTACCTTGATTCTTTGTCTCTCATGGGAACCACACATTAATACACTGGCAAGTAAGCTCAGTTCAACTTGTTTTCTCTTAAGATCTATCAGATTCACTGTTTCCACAGATGTCCTTCTGACCCCATAATATTGTGAGTTTTACTTCCATTAAACTTACAGCATTCTTTTTTGGGGCTTATCCCCCATGCTATAAAAATCTTCAAAATTCAAAAAAGAGCCATTCTCATTATTGCAAATCATACATTTATTACTCCCTGCTTCCCTCTATTTCAAAAGTAAAAAATTCTGCCATTGCCATGCATCTATGTTCTTACAATATTAGTAAACACAAAAAAGAACCTACAAGAGTATTGTAAAAACTCAGACTTCTGCCACTATAGTACAAGAAGTTGTGACAACCTGGATGTACCAAGACACCAGCTCTTGGCTCTCAAATCATCTCCATAATAACCTCCCTCCAGACCTGGTGGAAACTAAGAGCCTTATTCCCTTCAAAGTTAAACTGAAAGCATATTTACTTTCAAAGTTATACTACTCTATCAATGATTACCATATACGCTGGTGTATAAGTTGATCCGGCATATAAGTCGACCTTGATTTTTCAGATTGTAAATACATGACTAGACATATATTCGCAGTATAAGTCGACCTCCTACTTTTTCGCTAAAAAAACTTCGAATGAAGAATACGAGGAATTTTATGGTTTTTAAAACCTAAATGTAACCTTTTCCAAAAAATGCAGTGCCAATTTCTGAGTTATTAAATCATTTGTTTAATTTAAAAAAGATCAGTCATATACCGTATTGCCATATATTGGTGGAATGCATTTCTACTTATCCTTCGTTCCTTTAATTGCAAATAGATCGCTTATATTTTTGAGATTCAGTAATGAAAACTAAAGTTAAAATTTTAATTTTTATTAACTATTAAAAATAATTATCTTAAATCTTCTAAAATAAATGACAGAATATGTAAACAATGGAGCAGCTGATTCAAAATGGCAATCACCTACGCCATAAGATCAAATGTTTTCATAAATATCAATGTTTTTAATCTGTTATTTAAGGGTCACATTTTATATTCGGCATATAAGCCGACCTTAATTTTTTGTAATTTTTTTTTAACTTCAAAGGTCATGCCGGAATATATGATATTTAAATAATACTTGACTGTGAAATGTAAAAGTAAGAATTCATTATCACCAGTGTCCTTTTTATTTATGGCAAATTTGTGAATTATTGTTATTTTTCCACACTACTTCTCTTTAGACTTAAGCAAAATAAGAATTATTATTATTATTTTTCATCATCATTGACTTATTTAATGTAGGAACTTATATTGTGACTTGTCTTTCATGAAACTTTGCTTATAAATATGCTCTCCTGGGCATCAATTATGTGCATGATTTTTCACTGACTATTGCATTTATATAGCACTTAACTGTCTGACTTATCCTATATCAATGTTATTGATCTTTGGATGGAATAAATTATTATTATTTGTTATTTTATGCAACTATAAAATGATGGTAGCATATAAAATTTCTTCAATCTCCTTTAACCCTTTCGCTGCCATGTGCGACTAAAGTCGAATGAGAATCATGTACCTTCTGCTGCCATATTCGATTTTAGTCCACAACCTCAGAAAAATTTCTACAACCTGCTGCCACATTCTACTATAGTCAAACTACTCAGAAATGGCATTTTTAATTCTCTATTTCGTGCTACCACTTATTGGCAATCCTCCAAATTAACGCAGTAAACCCTGTCAAGGGCAAGTGGTTCATCCAAATATTTTGCCTCTGGTCCATTCTTATTTTAGTCAAGAAGTATTACTTTTGTTTTTAATTGTTCTTCAAACAAATACCAAGCAAATTATAATGTGTTTATGCTGCAGTTATTTGCGTGTATAATACTTTTATTTATTTCAGAATTTTTGTGGTTTTCATGTATTTTTTGTGTGTGAGACCTTAAATTGTTTCCCCATATTTATACTATGATCTCAAACATTTTATATGTAAATTTCTCGTAAAATACATGTAGATCATCATTAGCACATTGCGTACTGGATGTTCTGGAAGGATATATTTACTATATCTTTCAAACAACATACTTATGATACTCAAGCTGCCTGAAAATCTGCCTTCAAGTGTCCTTTCTCGCGACACATTTATTCATTTTTTTCATGTCTTTTACTGCATCACTCAATGACTCTCTCAGGTCCTCCCGACGCATAGCCGAACCTTTTGCTTTCTCAAGCAGAAAGATCTTGAGCCTATGTTTACTTAATGCGATAAAAGTTTTATACACACCAATTGTGCTGAAAAGAGCACAGCTGATGAGTAATAACGCAAACTTGGCTGAACATTTTCTTGTTTTACTTAGGTTAGTGCTATAAAACTAAGAAAATATTACTTGAAATAAAAAAATCGATATTTTCGTGATTGGCATGCCTGAAACTAGAATTCTCTAGATCCGTACACAACTTGTTAATGTAACTCAAATATCCTTACAAATTACTTTGATATTCCATACGTTATAATTGTTTCCTAACTTAATTTTGGCTCTACTGAGAAGTTATTAAGTCCTAATTATTTACATGTCTCACATAGATGTAGCCAACCAAAACTATATATTTTATGACTTGATTTTAGCTGTAATATTTTCTCCTGATATTTCTAAAATTAGAAAAAATGGCTAAGCAGAGTAGAAAAAGGAAAAATAGTGGATATTGGTGAATTGCTTTCTGAGAGTAACTGTAAAAATTGCTCGATCATGCTAGTGTACTTTGAAAGGGAAAGGGGATTGCCGACGTAAGCAAACTAATTACTTTTGTATGGACTGCCCAGAAAAACCTCCACTGTGTGTTATACCCTGTTACCAAAAATACCATACACTGAAACACTATAAAGAATATTGCAAATGTTCTAATAGGTCAGATAACAAAACAAAAAGTGTTAAGCAATGTATTAAGTGATGTGAAATTTTAAAATTTCTGTAGGTTTCATCCATTTTTTAAAGGTATATAATAAAATAGTGAAAAAATAAGTTTTCCATGCCCATGAGTGCATAACAGGAATAACACATTTTGAGGTAAAAAGAAAAAAATTATTTCTTCATTTAATTGAGTACTTGCCGGACAAAGTCGCCAATTTAATTTGGCAGTCAAAGGGTTAATTGTTATAAAAATTTTATTGAACTTCTATGAACAACAATATAATTTTAAAATTTATTATTACTTTTAATATTTATATTGTATATATTAATTTCAGTGCAAGGATTGTGGAGTCTGCTGTTAAATATCGCAGGGACAATCCAATTACAATTTTCTCAGCTTCAAAAACTAACTGCTCTCATGCAAAATTCAATCACCAGTGGGTTTTGTTTCGTGAGGTCAAATCACAACTTAACATGGAAGGTAAATAAAATATTTCATTATTCATTTACTTTAGTAAAAATCCTGGCATTAATATAGAGTAGTCTATTATATATTTTGAAGAGTTTGGATGTTTAGATGTTTGGATATTTGTTTGTTTGTTCGTAGAGCTCCTAAACAATAAAAGCTAGAACAACCAAATTTGGTATGATTCATTCTTACATCCTAACTTAGTGAATGATAAAGGTTTGGTCAACCTCAAGTTTTATGGGGTTATTTTTGACCACATTTTTCAATTTCAGCACCTCATAAGGATAGCATGGGATTCACAGCAAGGCAGTCTAAAAATACTTTTTTTAATCATTTATGATAATAATAATTTATAAAACTTAGGATGAAAACAGTTCTATGGCTAAAAGAATGAAGTTTATAATTTTTTAAGATAAAATTCAAATTGGTGTTGAATTTGCTTATTAATAGTTTTCTAATTGCAGGAAAAGGCTATTTCTTCCAGTTTTCAATAATGTAAAATGCTAATTACCATGGCAACGAGCTTAAAACTTTTAATAATATACTATAATTGCTCCATTTCTGAAATACAGAAGAGAAAGCTGAAGGGCAATGTATTACTAACAAGAATTCATCCAGAACCTTTTGTTCATTTTCTAACATCTAAATTTATAAGACTCCATTAACAAGGCACAAGGGTAGATCCTGGAGATGGTCGGTTGATATTTGCCCAAAACATGTTTTGGCCACAGGCAGTAGTACATCACTATGTAGCACCTAAATTTCCTTGATAGATGGCAAATAAAAATAATTCATGCAATTCATTCATATATAGGTGTATATACATGTATCTTATAATAATAAAGCTACTTGCGCCTGACATAAAATTCTTAGCTATTTATAGAAGGGCTAGAAATCTTAAATTTGGCATGTAGGTAGATCAAGTGGCACAACCAATGAGAAAAATCTATAATCACAAAAAAGTTCATATTTAAGGTGTCTTTTTAAGTCCAATGTTCCAGTTCAATACCCCATAAGAAAAGCAAGGGATATAGTGCAAGGCTTTCTAAAAATGCATTTTTAAATTACTTAAAATCGGGGTAAAAGAACAGTTTTCTATCAGAAAGAACTGAGTTCTTAATTTTTGAAGTTGGGATTCAAATACATACCGAATTAGCATAAATATCTGCTTTAAATTGGAAAAAATATGAATTTTTCCTCTCTTCAAAAATGGAAATGTATAAAAACCATGGCAATGATCTCATTGCTTTTAAAGGAACCTTTAATGCTTTTAATAGAGATTAAAGATGTTTTAATGCTGTTAATGAAAATTAATGCTGTCATAACGAATTATAGTGGAACTTCCATAACTCGAATCTCAAGGAAAAGTAAAAATTATTCGGGATCTTTTACGTTACCTGTCCCCTATCTAGATGTTTCATTTCCCTCCCTCTGATTTGGGTTGGGTGTTTGGGGGTAGGAATAGAATAAATCCAACCCAAACCACTCAACCCAACCTGAAGACAGGGAATAGAACAAATCCAATGTCCAACCTGGGGGAGAAAACAGAACGAATCCGACCCCCAACCACTCCACCCAACCCGAGGGAGAGGGAATATAATGAATTCAACCCATTACCACTCAGTCCAACCCAATATAATGAAGTCAAACCTGAATGACTCAACCCAACCCAGGGTAGAGAGAATAGAATTGAATCCAACCCATAACCACTCAACCCAACCTGGAGGAAGGGAATAGAATGAATCTAAACCCCAACCCGGGAGGCAGGAAATGAAGCATACAGATTGGGGGACAGATAATGCATAAAGTCCATTATTAATTGAGAAGGCAAATGTGACCTACGCTGACTGTAGTTAAAACGTAAGGTGAAGGAAAAATCTCCGAATAAGGAACACAAAAGATAAAATACATAGAAACACCACTCAAAAAATAACAATTTTGTAATCACCATTTCACCATTACCTAATCACTGTTTTCTCAGGGATTAAATCCTTAAGCTGTGGAAATATAAATTACCCTACGTGCTTAAAATATCTTTTACCGATACTACTTCCTTTGCTTCTACCACTGGTTTTAATTGCACTCAGAATCACTCTGAATGTATTTTGTCATCCGAAATCTAATAACTCGTGTAGAAGTGATTTAAGGATACAATGACTTGACTCGGGTGAAATCGTATCAAATTACAATGAAGAACATTTTGCATGGTGTGTTGTTACCTGCCATATACATTGTGGCCTGAATCAACCTTGAGGTGCCAAACGTCGTTTCAGCCAGGCCGTATGGAGTGGAACCTTAAGTCTGGAGCATGTTCCTAAATTTGTAAATGTCTTAAGTCTGGAGTCTTGTAAGTCAGTGTGTCTTAAGTCAAGGACTGACGGTATTTCCATATCTAGGTGTGCTCTTTATGCTCTGCTAGTGTGATTTTCATATGAGGTTTTGAAGTTTTCACCTAAAAGAGTTCATATTTCAGTCTCTAGGGGCACTGTTCTTACTCTGCCGCCATTTTTAAAATCTTCACCCAAAAGAGTTTGGATTGTTTTGCAAAGTTAAACCAAAAAATGTTTAAAAACTGTTGGGAATTGCATGCTAAATTGTTTTTTAAAAATTTGAAATTCTAAGGTAAAATGATACGAATAGCGGGAAAATTTAAAATGAAATAATGTAAATATGTACAGGGTATTACTTACATTGTAATCATAGGAAAATTGATGGGACCCATATAAAATGTTGTAAGTAGCAGGAAAACATACATTACAATAAAGTAAATATGGGGTTTTACTGTATATTTATATTATTATTCCATTCTTCTCCATTAGACTGGAGCTCCTGAGTGAACAACTGAGTATCATTCTATCTTAAACCTTTCTCCTTAAGGAAAATGAACATTTCTTATAGTTCCCAAATTGGAACTCTGGTAAGATACATTCATTAGGGCCACTCATATACAGGACATTTATTTCTCCTGACAACTTTCTGGGACAATGGGACAAGGCAAGGAAATGTGGGACAATCCCATGCGTATAGGATGCCTGGCAATCCTAATGATCAATGAAAGACAGTTCTATAAGACAAGTCTAACAATTATAATTTATTATAACAACAAAATCACTCAGAAATAGAGAAGGACAGAATAATTTAGGACAACATGGAACCAAAGTTATTATAAAAAAGCAATGGCATAAAAATAAAATCCATTATCCATCAGTAATCTTCCGATTGGTCTATATATACATAAAATGTGGTGGTTTTCCATTGCCTTCCTCACTAGATACACACTGAAGGGAGTAGGGAAATCTGGTGCCAGCATTAGCTCGCTCTTGCAAAGAGCACCAAGGGGGTGCTTAATGTCCCTTTCGACATGGGGTTAGGGTGAGGGTGATCTCAGGTTGACACATCTAATCTATGTCGACCTGGGACTGCTGTGTGGAAGGCCAATGCTCCGATAACTCTGCCACCCCAACCACTAGAAATACACTGAATTAAATAAAATTAATTTAGGGATAGATAATGAGGTACTTTTAGGAGTGATCTGTTGTAGTAAACTTTAAAAGTTGGATGACTATGAGTCTTGACCAAAATGAAATATATTAATTGATCAAATTATATTACAGATGTTATTTCTTTCAGACCCTCAACCTTACATATTGCCTAAGAGTGTAAGCATCAATGCTGCACATTTGCACTTACCACCTTACTCTCTAAGTGAAGGTTTATATGTTGTGGAAAAGCATACTCAAATGTTACATTCTCAACCATACCTAAATTCTTCTGCCAAAGTAAGTATTTATGTTTATAAAATGCATTAAATAAAATCTGCCTTACAATTAGTATTATGTTGCATGATTTTAAAAATTCTCAATCATTTTGTAATTTTCTCTTGCCTTTTTTATTTTATCACTAAAATTTAAAATGAACAAGTTCATTCATTATTCTCTTTTTGTAATAGTCATGGATTAGGGTCATAATGTTGCCCATTGTTGTTAGGATTTCTGGTGGATCTATAGTAAATGCTCATTGGGATGAAAGCTTTGTACTCAATGCAACTCAATCTTATGATCCTAATATACCTCCAAATGAACAAACTCCACTGATTTTCAAGTGGAGCTGCAACTTTGAAAGAATGAAACCCCTTGCACAGGAATGGTCAAATGTGTATGATCCCAGAAAAGATCAGTTTTGTTATAGTGTTGATAAACTAAAAAAATCAGGTAAGACTATTTAGATATTCTTAACCTTTAAAATTTATATAAGACATGCCAAATAATATCAAAATTGTATCGCACAGAAAATGCGAGTAGCTGTCATTTGACATGGCATAATGTAAAAGTATACTTTTGGTGTAATGAAACCATGTTGTGAATATTTTGCCAAATTAATAACATCACCAACAGATTTTGTTATTAGTCCTATAGCACTTAACCCAGTCGATTTTTACTATTCAGAAATTTTACTATTTTTAACTTGCAACTTATATAAAGATAGGGCATTTTTATATACTAATTTAAAGTCAAGAAAACGAAGTAGGTACTGTATTTACATGTATAACACCTGCACTTTTCCCCACAAGCTCCCATATAAAAATGGGGTGTGGACATTAAATGATATTTGCCCCTTATTTCAAGCTTGCTAGACAGACCCAGCGGACACTGAGTCCTATGCGCATCTTATATCAGAGTCATCGTCAATGGCATATGTAATAAGAAAACAATTTCCACAATACAACCTATTTGTTAATGAATCTGCTTCAACTTCCTAAACTTTTCTTTGAGAGTGTGAATAGGTACTTTTAAAAATATATATATTTTTTTTAATCAATCGAATTTTAACTTTTGTTCCGAAAGATTAATTACAAATAACCAAGTAAGATTTATTCTACGAAATAATTTTTTATAGAAATGCATTTTATACAAACTAGCATAATCGTCCATAAAATATAACAGGTATGCATGAATTAAATATAAAATTTAAGGCACTTTCCATTCTTCCTTGTTTTCTCTCTTCCTCCATCCCATTCTCCTTCCCTCTTCCTCTCTCTCCTTCTCTGGAAAAATAGACTTCCTAGTCTTAATCTCATCCTAATAAAAACCATTATCTATCTATCTCTTCCTCCTTCTGTCTCCCTCCTTCTCTTTATCTCTCTCTTCCTCACTATCTCTCTCTCTCCCCACCTTTCTCTGGAAAAATAACTTCCTAGGCTCAATCTCACCCAAATAAAGATCATTATCTATCTATCTCTCCCTCCTTCCCTCTCCCTTTATCTCTCTCTCTACCTCACTATCTCTACATCTCTCCTTCTCTGGAAAAATAGACTTCCTAGTCTTAATCTTGCCCTAATAAGGAACATTATCTTTTGAGGATAGGCCACCCGCGAAACGCCTACTAACACTGCGTACCTGGCCTGAGATAAGTATGAGTTTTCTTCGGTAGGCGCAATCCATTCATTATATTGCCTCGACTTATGACCAAGGTATTTTTTTAATGCGTACAATAATATAATAAGCACGATATTTATCAGGTATTTTTTAAAAATTCCTTACCAGCTGTCAGTAGTAAACCTAAATCACGTAAATTTCTACGTAAATAGAAGAGTGTCATTCATTCTCATGGAAAAGATTATGTAATTGTGATTGTAATTTTAAGAAATTCAATTTGTATTCATAATAATATCTTCTAATTTATATATGTAAGTAACCAATAAGTCAAAGTTTGCTATAGTTTGATTTTCGTTTCTTGCTGGAGACATCGCTGGAGAAAAACGGGAACTATTATGTACTCGTATATAGGATGCATCCCATTTTTGAGTCAAAAAATTTGGGAAAATAAGTCCTATATGCGAGTATTTACAGTATTGTCAATGATCAGGGTTCAATAGAGATTTATCAAGCTCATCTTATGTACAGAACTAGATAGG
Organism: Tanypteryx hageni; assembly: GCA_028673005.1. Classification (NCBI taxonomy): domain Eukaryota; kingdom Metazoa; phylum Arthropoda; class Insecta; order Odonata; family Petaluridae; genus Tanypteryx; species Tanypteryx hageni. Next base: position 5,903,259 of record CM054117.1, read on the forward strand.
CACGATATATCTCTACATTAGCCATAAAAGATAATGAAAACCAGATGCGAATTTTAGCTACAAAGCAGGCATCATCAGTGGTGATTCATCAATAGTAGATGATTAAATATAATCTACTATTGCTGTTCCACTACTGATTGCATCTGATTTGTAGCCTAGAGTTACATCTAGCTTTCTCAGCCTTTTTATATAATTGAAGGTTTATATTGTGTCACAGGACTGAGCCCATCATTCTCACGGGCTTTGGGGGAGAAGAATGGTATGGGCTTTATCTGTGTTATCTCTTGTTAACCGAGTCTGCACATTTACCTATATTTGGTCCTAGTGCCATTTTGTATCGAAAAAGAGAACCAAATGTGCTCATTCATTACACACTTGTATTAGGTTATTGAAAACACATTAATTTTATATTTATTCTTTATTAAATTTACCATAAAATATATTAAACCAAATTTCTATTAGTAGAAGAGTGAAGCTTCTCACTATAGGGATTTAAATTGGAGCCTGTCAAGGCGATATTTTTTGTTTTTACATTTCTTTGTGCAAATGTTCATAAGGTTTGAAATTGTCCTTCCACAAGCTCGTATTATCGAATGAACGATGGTCTTCCCGTCGTGCTTCGCGTAATACAGTTACTTCTTGAATATCCTCCGTTTTTTCTAATTTATCTTCATTTTCCTTCTTCATGTTGAGTTGTCCTTTCAATGAGTTGAAAGGCTGTGCAGGCTTATTCGATGCCTCTCCTTCCGAGGTAGGATTATCATCAGTTCTTCTATATCTATTTTCATTTGCATCACATCTGAACCAGCCAGATTTCATAATATTTGCTATTTTCCAACGTAATGCCAATTCAGGTTCAAGCAATCCTCTAACCACTGTCTTTACCTTATCGTTTAAACTTGCTTGCACCTTGGAACGGAAACGCCATCTCCGAGCCATTTGTTGATCGTACAGACGTCGGATATTTGCTGTCTCGAATGGCATCGCTTGGTTTAGCATTACATAGAGTATGACGCCCAAAGACCATAGATCGGAGACAGTTGCATCATAAGGTTTCCCTCGCAAAATTTCCGGTGCAGTGTAGGAAAGGGATCCACAATAAGTCTGGCTCAAATAAATTTTTTTACCGCCCGAAATAGAAATTTTGTCGTCTTTCTCGATCTTTTTGTCTTCGGGAACCGCTACCACGCGTGCGAAACCGAAATCAGACAATTTCACGTTCATGTTGGCTGTAATCAAAACGTTTTCACACTTGAGATCTCTGTGGGCTATTCCTTCCCCATGAAGATATGCAAGTGCTAGTGTCAACTGTTTGAGCCACATCTTCGCCTGTCCTTCCGAAAGAGGCCCGTAGCGGATTAGGAAATCTAAGAGGTCACCGTTTTCCGCGTATCGCATGAAAATGTACACCAATTTGCGGTGAGAGAAAATGGAATGAACGTGAATAATATGTTCGTGATTAACACGGCAAAGAATATCAAGTTCTCTCGGAAGAAATTTATCATAAAAATCCTTTGGTGGTGTTTTTGAGCCTCCGATGATTTTTACTGCGAGTGTAATTACATCTTCCTCTTCCTCGGCGTCTTCCTCCCCGTTCAACTTTACCTTATCTTCACGTATCTTCTCGGGAGTATCTTTCGCTTTGACCTCGGCTTCTACCGATGAAATGCTTTCTGTTAACAAGTCACTTTTGAGCGGTACCTCATTAGGCATTGTTTTTATTGTTTTGTCCTTTTTCGTGCGAAACTCCGCAAGGTAGACTTTGGCATATGACCCTTGACCAATTTTATGAATTAGCTTGTATCCCCTGTTTAGGAGCGTTTGCATATCGGAGTAATTAGATTTGTCATTGGTATCTGAGCACCCCTTCGTGTCAGATCTTCGCATGACTAAGGATGCTGCCTGATTGGCATTTGCAACCGAAAACTTTCCATCCGAATTTAGTTCGCTCAATTTAGTTGCCTAACATAATCTAAAAAGTCTGCAGCTGAATTTAATTTAATTGTTACAATTCCATGGCAACCGTCCGCTCGTCAAGAGGAGCATTGTTTACATGTAGTACGGAAAATTATTCGAAACAATTCTTTGAAAATCAATTTTCGGAGAACATTTCTGGAAAAATAATTCACTGGTAAAAATATTATTGTTATAATTTCATAAATTTCGTCGAACGAGTTCAGAATTCATCGTGCTCTGCCTTCGGCACTACCGAAGTATCCCGGAGCACTAAAATAGTTAATCAAATTCCAACTTCGAGGTAGCAAAAGTTGATAAATAACTGCTAAATATTTAATCATTCGTAGGATGATTGGGTTGGGTTCACCCTTAGTTTCTCTCTTGACACTTGACATAGCGGTAGGTAACTAAAGACCCATGCCAGAAATAATAGTGCATATTAATCATTTTTGTGTAAATAAATCAGAATATTAGAAGATCAGTTGTTTTACATTATTTTAAACATTTAAAAGAATTTTGTTTGTAAGAATCGTTTTCGGAGGGTTTTCCAAATAACGCTTACATCAGCAAAAATATAGCTAGAAGATATTTGAAATACTACTGCTCATATACATTCCGTTTACTTAATAATTTTCCTTAATTTGCCAATTTATTCTAAAATAAATTATTTCTGAATTCATTTTCTCATTTCAGTTGACTTTCACTAAGTTATAATTTATAAAAAGACTGATGTAGAAATCATGTGTTTTGCAAAATGAATTTACATGCCTGTAGAGACGTCGATTTTAAATATATTCACGGTAGTGCATTAATAAGCCTATTTTAAATATTGGTTCATTCAAAAGTATAATGTAACAAAAGAGGAAATATGCACGAATGATGCGTGCATATATGCAAGCCAGAGGCGTTCTTTACGATTTATGCAATCATGTCAAAAAAGATAAATATTATTGGCATAGAATAATGTCTAAACACTACAGTATGATATATCATATGTAACGCCAAGGAAATATTGAATTTTTGATTTACCTACATATTGTATAACCAGTTATTTAATAAAACAATTGAAAAATATTTCAAACAAATACATAAAACATGAGTCGTTATCTTTAGCTTCACGTTCATTCCTTTGTCGTATTTTATCCATTCCTTTACAGAACGCTTTGTTTGCACAAAAGGAAAAAAATGTATTTACGTTCATTTCTTCGTCATAGATAATCTATTTCCTTTAATTAACTGAATTCTCCCAAGTCACGAAAAGAAATTAAAGGCAACAAACAAAAACAAACCACAAAAAATCCAAAGCCCAAAGTGAATTATGACTTTGTTTGATTTTATTAATTACGGCTACTCCTTCGATAAATATATATAGGGCCAGAAATATTTGACAAGTTATACAAATTCAGTTTGAAGACTTTTTTAGTATGACTAGTATTTTACGAGATATGACGGAAAGTTCATTTTTGTCACCAGTAAAGTGGCACTCCTTATTAGGTTATGTAAACCATTTACGAAAATGTTCAGTGTATCAAAAATAGGCGCGTTTCGCGCGATGGAGTATTTGAAACTATACGATATAATTTGACCGAACACACCATAAAATAGCAAGGCACCACAACCCGATTGTATCTGTCTATTAAACATTTCTTCTCCCCCCTTTTTACGTACTTTCAATGACTAAATACTGCAAAATGATATATCAGAAATGATACCAGAGAAATATTCAATTTATATTAAGTGACTTATTTTCTAATCAGTTTTAATCAACCAAACAATCGACAATTATTTAAATCATACCTCACTTGACTTTAGTAGTTGTAATATTTACGTTATTTTCTTCGCTGTAGATAATCCATTTTTTCCGCTTATAAATCTGTAATGCGCGCGTAAGGAATTAAATGCATATTTTAAATTATAGTAGATCTTATTTACTTCAGTAACCAATAAGACTATTTACGTTGACAACAATTAGGTAGCTATGCATGCATTTTTCTAAGTTCAAAGCGAATTACGACTTTCTTGTTCAATTTTCTTGAAAACGGCAACTCCTACGATAAAAATGCATAGGAAAATAAATACTCTACGTTACTAGTTCTACAGGTTTATTTGAAAACTATTTTAGAAGCCGAGAACGAACATGCGGACGGTCGGATGGACAGACCGGCGCTAATAGGCGCTTATGCTGGAAATGAAACGCACCAAAAAAAGAACGCCTTATGGTCAGGTCCGTCTGTCCGTATGCTTCATCTGCGAAGCTACTGGACTGATGTTGGTGAAATATGGTATTTAGGACGTAAGGGCTAAGAAAATAATATAAATGGTTTACGTAGCCTAATCAGGAGTGCCACTTTATTGGTGACAAAAAATGAACTTTTCTTTATATCTCGTAAAATATCTCTTATAACAAAAAAGTCATCAAACAATGTTGTAGAACTAGTCAAATTACATATGTTTCGTTCAGTAGATTTTTATCGAATGAGCAACCGATTTCAAGATAAACAAACGAGAAAGTCGTATTTTACTTTGAACTTATTGTTAGAAAATTTTTCCAGTGTTTTTGAATTGTTGTCAACGAAAAGAATCTTATTTGCAACTGAAGTAAACATGCTGTGAATGCTTGATTACGTTTAATTTTCTTTCGTCCGCACGCTGCATTTGGTAAATCAAGGGAAATGGATTATCTACGACGAAGAAATGAACGTAAATATGTCTATTTTCTTTACGTATACGCAGCGTTTGTAAGTGAAAAGAAATGGGTAATTTACGACGAAGGAATGAACGTGAACATGAAGATTATATTAATGCTCTTCGAGCGAGGTAAGTTTTAAATAATTGTCGATTGTTTTAATAATTACAACCGATTAGGAAATAAATCGGTGAATCGAAAATTCGATATTTCTTTGACCTACTAGTTCTTAGACATTATACTAACAATAAGTCATTAATATATATCCTTTTGACATGATTGCATAAATCGTAAAGAACGTCTCTGCTTCGCATGTATGCACGCATGGTTTGTGCATTTTTCTCTCTTGTTTATTCCGACCCTGGTTTCGTCGTGTTAAACGTCATCTTCGGGATAAAGACCGGGGAGAGTAACTTTGTGCACAAACGACGGGAATGAGTGGGGGAAGGAAAAAGGAATGGGGAGGTGAGGAGTAGGGAGAGGGAAGTTAGAAGTAACGACGGTTGGATAGTTAGTTAGGACAATATAATGTCTCATGGTGGATCAGGGATTAGAGGATGGGATAGAAAGTTACTATTACAATGAAAAACAAAGTATGAGGGAGCAGGTCAATGGTGGGGTACGGGAATGCAGCGCCGTAACTAGGGCGGGGCAAGAGGGGCATCTGCCCCGGGCGTAATTAAAGAAGGGGCGCAAAAATTGTTATAGGCAAGTTGTGAATGTCACAAGGACGGGGGAGATTTCACTACTGTACTTGTTCCAGACATTACGCAAAGCAGAAACTATAAATTTGGATGATGCTATTGATGAGTTTGCTGCATTAAAATCACATAGAATAACTCTTTAATATTAAAATATTTATACTTTCTGTATTCAGATTATGTATGTGTGTAATTATGTATGTAATTATATTTATAATTATGTACATTTATGCAAGAAATTATATCATTTATAGTTTATTTTTATTTATTAATTGTTCGCCTTAAATCCATATAGATATTAGAGAATTTTTTATTGAGGGGTCGCATATTTGGTAGTTTGCCTCTGGTGCTAAAATAGCTACTGTCCGCGCCAAAAGTATGTAGACTCGAGTTTGCGGCTTAATAGCTCAAAATCAGCTCATGGGATTTTCGTGCAAGGCATATCAGCGTGTAGATAAATTATTTCTACGTTTAATTCAGGTAATGCATAATTTTTAGAAATATTTTTAAGGTATGTTTTTAGATTGAGAATGAAAAATGGCCCCCATTTTTTGAGCGTTTCGGCGGCTGGCGTCATTTTGACGGTCTGTAATAATCGAACGGGATGTTCAAATAGGAGGAAAATTTAATAAAATGTGTGCCATAGTCTTCTTATTACATGTGCTTAATCTCAACTGTTTACCTATATTCGTTTACGGTGTTATATTCAATTTATGAGACCGTGTTTTCTCCGCAAGTATGCGGCTTGGAGGCACGCAACCCAGACTGTCGTCTTTCTCTCAGAATTCCTATTACGAATCAATTAATGCCATAAAGCTGAAATAGACATCGTATTTTATACAGAATTTTATATTTGTTGAAACTGAAAGCGAGGCGAACACGACGTTCTCAGCGGTATTGGAGCGCGGCGTTGCCAATATTCACCTGAGCCTGCGGCTGTTCTGTGTAAGTCATTTTCCCATCAACTTTTTCCATAAGGGACCTCCAACGGCAGTTTTAAAAATGACTCGATATATTATAATGTTACTAGAGACTATATACCCTATATACTCGGGAATAACGCGCAATTTGAAGACCAAATGTTTAGGTCATAAAGTAGGGGTGCGCGTTTTGCACGGGTAACACTAGTGTGCAGTTAAAATAAAAAATTGAAGTGCACCTACCTTGAACCAGTTTCTCAATTTTTCGGCGAATTGAGGGGAAAATCACGCTGTTATCGATAATCCAGCTTATACATATATTAATTAAACGTATCAAACACTTAATTACTTCCTTACAATTGTATTTCCATCCTCTCCAAATATTCCACATTTCACTAGCTCATCAGCTTATTGCTGAAATCTCCCGCGAAATCGCCAGGTAGACTTTCCGCAAAACACGTATCGAAAACAAAAAACGTAGTGTATGCATATTGACAGCCAATTAAAAAAACAAGTTGGAAAATTTTCTGCTTGTCATTCCGCCTACCAAACACTTCTCGTGTTCGTTCCAAATTTTTTACTTAGAATATTTTTGGAGTTTTTTGCCGTGATAGGGATACATCGGAAAATTTTAATTTTTCTTGCGAACAACAATTTCCCGCTAGCGGGGATGACTTGTAAAATAATAAAATGCATTTAAAAAAACCAGACTGAAAAGTTTCTTCCAACTGCTGACTCGGATGGAAAGTAATATTAAATCTACGCAGGCAAGTTTTTCCCTTAAACGAAGAAATCTGAGGCAACAGCGATTGCTAGTCCGTTCAATTGGCACGAGAGTTTCTTGTCCTAGTTATACGCGGCGTACGAACTGCGCCGCAAAGCTCGAATTCTATTATAGGACAATTAGGACACTGCCTAAGGCCTTAGGCAGTGTCCTAATTGGCAGCGTTGCTGTGCTATGCTATACTAGGCTGTGCGAAGCTGAGCTGAACTTCGGGTCTGTCCCAATACACCGCGAAGCTACGCTGTTCCAAGCTGATATATCAACACCCGCAGCCACTCAAGTGCCTTCTCCAGGTCATCAGGAGAACAATCACGTAGCATCATTCATGCACTCAATGAAGCAGGATGTGTAAACACGAAGATGCCAAGGAGATATAATTTTTAATTTAGTGAGAGAAATGCCACCGATGAAGGCAAGTCATTGTTCCTATTCGAAAATAGTGAACTTAGGTTTTTACTTATGGATGAGGCGAGGAGTTCCATGCATGCCATTTGCAGGAGGAGATTAATTTAGGGGAATTTCATCATCTCTACTCAGAGTTACGCTTACGCTAAGATAATAATATTTTTTTAATACTGCAGAATTTATAAGTCAACGTTTGATTACATAGCGAATGGAATTGGAGAACTTGGTAGTCACAACGACGAATTTCAATAAGCCGATATCTGTTGAGTAACGACTCATAATAACAATTAGATGCGTGAAAGTATTTTTTTTTAATTCCCTGTAGATAAGCATGTAAGCTGGAAACAATATGTTTCAACTTCTTACTATGATAGGAAAGTTCGCAGGAAAGATTTAAATATGCTTAGTAATGAGAAACACATCACCTTTTAATTTTATGCTCGTGGAAATGAAGTATTTTTGACATCCATTGCTTGAAGTTTACAAGAGAAAAGTTTCAATACATTACAAACTAAACAGAACAAGTAGCAGGTAAATAAACAGCTAAACTGACGAAATAAATGATGTAACTAATTAAATGAAGGTATGTTCAATCTCCTGTTTACGTAATTCCTACTTCTCTTGTACAACAAACTAGTTTTTCCCATAAACAACAGAAGTGAAGCAGTGCAGCTTGAAAATCAAACTGTTTTGCCAATTAGTGCAAAATCCAGATTTTCGTAGTTTTGACATAATTACCCATTTAAACGCCTAGCGAAGGATGAAAAATTAACAAAATGAGTAAGAAAATAAACTAAATACTTTTTAAACCAAAAAATTGCCGCTTTTACATGGTTAAACAATAGTTGCCGCGCTTTCATCGTATCTTCCGAGTTTCTTCTGTCGCATTCATATTTGAACGGCTAAATCTCACAGTCTATTCTTTGAAATCACACGAACATTTGCCTGTAGCTTTCGAAAGTGCTCCATAAGCCACACCTACCATTAAAATGAACATGTAATGCAATTAATTGTTGTTAAAAAATAAATAATACCGAACGAGGCTCTCACATTCTGTATCTGTGCATGAAATTTTCACTCTCTTGCTAACTTACGTACTATTAGGAATAGTTTGGTAATATCTTCATATGAAATGTTGATAAAAGATTAAAGTTATTTTAAAAAGTGAAATGAACTCATTATCTTTATTGGTTATCGAGATATGGGATTTTACATTTGAGCGCGAGAAACTACTGCCGCTTACAGTTAAAGTTAAAAAAATGCAGTGAATAATTAAATGAAGTCATGTTCAATCTCCTGTTTACGTAATCTCTACTACTCGTGTCCAACAAGCAAGCTTTACCGCAAGAAAAAACAGAAATTAATTCCTCCGTATTAACTTCCAACGCGCGCTAAGTGAAGCGGTGCCGCTTAAAAATCAAACTAGTTTGCTTTGCTAGCGGTGCTGCGAGGCGCTGTGCTATGCTGTGCGGTGCGAAGGGTGTCAGTTAGGACAGTCCCATTAGAAACCATAGGTTTGATTTCTCGAGCGGCATCACGCCGCATAGCATAGCAACGCTGCCAATTAGGACACAATAACCGTTGAATTATTTGTGATAATGAGAGGTAAACTGTGAAATTGCTAATATTATAAATGCGAATGTAGCAAGATAAATCACTTATTTGCGGGTATAGATATTCCACGCTCGTACGAGCAACATTCAGAAGAAACGTTAAAAAGAAGAAGAAATTAAACATCTCGTCTTTATAATATTAGAAATTTCACAGTTTACCTCTCATTATCTCAAATAATTCAACGGTTATTGAGGTGAATAGAAAAATTTCGCGCATCGAAAAGGAGAATCATGCTGGCTTGATAGCTTAGTTGGTTAAAGCACCTATCCGGCAAATGGGGAGACCCGGGTTCGATTACCGGTCAAGTACAGGATTTTTTCTCCTTCTCAAAGTTCAAATTTCAAATACAGATTTATGCCCGCATGCATATTAAGTCATCTCAACACCTTTGTTTCTTATCAGATGTGGTCTGTTTGCGTTGCGCCGCCCGCCGGGTTCTCGCGAGATTTTCTTGGATATTAAAGCCATTTTCAGGCAAACCGCACAACATATCGTCTCAAAATAAAAACCGAATAAATATTTCAACTTCTCTGATCATTTCATTTGCTCATCGTACCATCTTAATATCATAGAACGTAAGTTAGCCAGAGACTGAAAATATCGTGTCATATTTCGAAATTTTCGAGTGATGGCGATAATTTTTAATTTTTAAAAGCGTAAAATTGAAACATATATCACTTATAAAACAACTTTCTGCCATTAGAACCATATGACAAGTAACACGAAAACTTTGGTTGACATTGGACATAAAGGGGAAGAGATATCGCAGTTTTAGTATTTTGGAAGTTTTGACTGCCGAAACAGCGAAGATTATTTTGTTATTACGAGCTTTGAGTGATTTCCTTTCAGTTTAAAATTGTGATTATTGTTTAGTACGATAAAACAATATATTTTCTCTGCGAAATAAAAAAATAATTTTAAAAAGAACGAAAACAGAGCAATATTTAGTATTTTAACGTGATTTTTAATCTTAATACTCGGATCGACGAATTGAGAGGGGCTGCGGGGAGGCTAGCTTTAGAGAGAGATAGATGTATAGGGGAAAATACACGGGAAAGAGAGAGAGAGAGAGAGAGAGAGAGAGAGAGAGAGAGAGAGAGAGAGAGAGAGAAGACCTCCCATAAGAGCCTGTACTGAACAGACTTCGTGAGAAGCGCAATATAGCTTCTCATAGACGCGGGGCCCTGGGCGAGTGTCCACCCTGCCTTCCCCCCCCCCCCCCCTTCAGACGGCTCTGCATATTGATATAATTTTATTTAGTTAATCTAACATATTATAACCGCTGTGTCCCTGCCTGCGTCCGAATCCTCGAATAATGTCATCCCGGCATGAATATTAACACAGGCAACTCTCGTTCAACGAACGACATGCGTTCCTGAAAAGCGTTCGTAAAACGGAAATTCGTTGAACGATCGTGATTTTTCTGTTGACTTCCCCATTAAAACTCCAGATGCTGTGGGAAACATTGAGTAGTGCACTTTCTCCTTATCGGTACACAAAAGATCCTACAAGTCTTACAATAAGTGGATATTTGTAAATAGATTTTGAGTAACAAACAGCACGTTCGGTGACGTCATATTAAGCCTCTCAAGAAATGCAGGCGATAGGAAAAATGCTTGGTAAAGTGAACACACGAAGAATCCATGGGTAAACAAGACAGTCTTCGAGACCCCAAGAGCCATCGTAGACATCCGAATTTCTTCGATCTGAGTTGGATACATGTTATATAGTTTGTTAAAGTGAACAGAATTTTCGGCGAAAAGTAAAGCTATAAAATTCAATTTATTCGTTAAAGCGAACATTCGTTCAACGAATGTTCGTTGAATGAAAGTTAACTGTAAATCGAAAACGGTCGGATTGATTTCGACGAATCTTTCGCCTGAATACTCGGCGCGAACTCTTGCAGGTTATAAGTGGTTATTCGTCTCCTTAAAAAGCATGGGTTAGATACCAGGATAATTTTTGTATTTGATTAACATGTAATCGGCTAGAATACGATGTGTAGACCTTGAGTCTTTAACAATTAAAATAATTATACGATCGAGACTGACTCGAGATTTATACCATTCTACGTCAAAAGAAATGAAGATTCTTATTCTTACCGTCGTTTCTGTAGTTTAATTCGTGCTTGCTCATATTTAAGGCTAGCCGTCCACTGGCTGCGTGTTCGTCCGAACTGTAATTCGTCCGAAAACGCGCAAATACGCACGAACTATCCCAACCAGTTGAGATACATTGCGGATCGTCCACTAGACACGGTTTCACTCGCGCGTTTGTTTCGTGAGTTTGGATTTTCGCGCGCGGCCGCATATTTTCATTTAAAATTTACATCAGTGGTGCCCAAACTTCTCTAATGGCGGGCCACATCAGTGGTTGCGAATCCCTTGGCGGGTCGTATTGGAAATTGCCAATTCTTCGGCGGGCCGGATTAGACTTCAAATCGGAAGTTTTCTATACATTTTGAGGTAAGTGAAAATCAAGTCAAAATAAGGTTTTCATGGTTAACATTTCAACATTTAAAGTTTTATTATAGAAAATTTCAAAAAAACGTATGAATTTGTGTGTTAAAATTTTTTAATTGTTTTTTTGCCATAGCTTCGCGGGCCGCATTTGGCCTGCGGGCCGTAGTTTGGGCACTACTGATTTACATCATGGACTCAGGAAATGAATACAACAGGTTAGTTTTTATGTGTACATATTTCATGCTTTCAATATACTTATTTGTTTACAATCAATTAACGTAGAAGACATTAAATAAAAAGGGTAAAGAAACTAAAAAATAATATCTATTGATAAATAGTAATAGGGAGAAATTATTCTTTACAATCACTGGCAGAGTTACGATTGTTTGAAGGGTTAGGAAAGTGGTAGATTGGATGTTGACATCTTAGTATCCATAACAATGATAGTACTTTCCAAGTTGCAACAGGTTTTTATAGAACATTTCTCCCCGTATCCTTCTCAATCATCCCAATCAGCATCAGACAGCTTTCAATATACCGATCAGTAAGAATCCCATCAAAAATATTTGATGAATCCCTCTCCACAGTCACTTGCATCATCAGATATTGTTCAAAGTTATATTACAAATTTCTCTCCAGTGTAATATTTAAAAAGTTTTATAACAAATGAAATTACATTTGATATTACGAATGACGTATTATTTTAGCACTCTATTAAAATAACCTCAAGGTTACAGCCAGTCGTTCTTCAAGTGAACTAGTCTCACGAAAATTTGAGTGTCTTGGTAGCTTCTGTTGTATACGGCTTAATACATACTGAAATGTTTCCTAATTCATACGGAAATATTTTTTAAAAACTTGACTATCATTTTTTAGATCCCCGAACAAGTGATGAAATTCTCCCAGGAACTTTCTTTTTAACAATATTTCACTCATCCACACTTCTTCTTTTAGTCATTATCCTCCGTTTAAGGAGTAAAGTGTTTTCTAATTAATACAACTCACTATGCTCTTTAGAAAGCGACATCCTATAACTAGGGTATGGATTTTTTGGGTTTAAAAAATTTCATTCGGAGGGTAAATATCGGGTTTTATTACTATTTTTCTTTTCATTCGGGTGGAAATCGGATATAAATTAGTTACAGATTTTTTGAGGTTTTAAAAATAGTTCAATCTTTAGTAATTTTCGGGGTTTATTATTTTGTAATTCGGATAAAATGATTTTCAAATAAAAATCTTGTTTAAAAATTTAAAAGTTTTATCAATAATCAAAACATTTCTTATACCTCAAGTATGGTAGAGAGTGTGATGCTTTGTGTTAAACGCCTCCAGGTGCAGAGGAACACCTCAAAGGCTGCTCTAATATCTTGCTTCCACTTCAACTTATTTTGAAACACACCAGATATTAGTAAAATAATTTTTCTTTCGTAGTGTTTTCAATTAACAGACACTTGGGCTCTTTTTCCTTATCCTATCCAAGATCTAACAGCGACTAGCTAAGGCACGTCCTTCAGTATTCGTGGCGCGAGCAAACCTCCTTGGTTAAGATTGTGTTACAAAGTACGCTTACGAATAAATTGTTTACAAAGAGAATAAGAAGACCGTTCACGAACATCTCGGACTGCACTCACTGCACTACTTATAAATAGGGTATGGATTTTTCGGGTTTTACCTGATTTTTACCCTCCGATTGCCATTTTTAAATTTCGGGTGAAACCCGAAAAAAACCGAAATTGTTATTTTTCTTTAAACAATTTTTTTTAGATTGCTCACAGAATTTCAATTCTGGCACTTGTAGGTGCATTAGCACTTGAGTGCAGTCCGAGATATTCTTTGTCAGTCTGTTTATTCTCTTTGTAAACAATTTATTCGTAACCTCACTTTCTTGATCTCCTTGCTTTGCTCCCGCCACGAATAGTCAAGGACTCGCCTTAGCTAGTCGCTGTTAGATCTTGGATAGGATAAGGAAAAAAGAGCCCAAGTGTCCGTTAATTGAAAACACTACGAATATAATAATTATTTTAATAATATCTGGTGTGTTTCAAAATAAGTTGAAGTGGAAGCAAGATATTTGAGCAGCCTTTGAGGTGTTCCTCTGCACCTGGAGGCGTTTAACACAAAATATCACACTCTCAACCATACTTAAGGTAAAGTTTTGATTATTTTAAAATCATTTTATCCGAATTACAAAATAATATTATCCGAAAATTACTCGAGATTGAACTTTTTTTAAAACTTCGAAAAATCTGTAACTTATTTATACCCTATTTTATTTCGAATGAAAAGGAAAATAATAAAACCCAATATTTACCCTCAGAATGAATTTTTTCTTTAACCCGAAAAATCCATACCCTACTTATGTTCGCGCGTCAAATTTGAGATGCGCGTCTTTTTGACGCGGGCGGTGGTTACGTCTCAGCAGGGGTGGGAAACACAAGGAAAATTTCGTTTGCTTCTTCCTTTAAGTTCCCAGTAACCCTCATAAGAAGCGCTGCCAATAGTTTGAAGGTTAGAATCGAAATTGTTCCACAGGAAACCGATAGATGGCGCTGTTACTAGTGCAGTGAGCGAGGCCCCCTCCCCCCTTTTTATTGATTTTTTAAAAAACTTTTTCCCGTCATTTATCGGCTTCCTTACATTTATTACTGGTATATATGCATTAAATAAATAAGAAAACAAAGAATGTTAGATATGCATTTATTTAATCAGGAGAAATAATTTCGGATTAACAATGACAAGTCAAACAATCCTTTTGTTTATATTTGTATAAATTCTCCACTGCTCGGCCCTGAAAAAGAAATGAAACAAACTATTAGACTATGAATAAATATATTATGTATATATATACACACACACACACACTTATGGGTATGTTTTTTATGTACAAAATGAAAACAATTATATTACGACGAATTCCTTATCACTAGACCGCGGATTTTTAGGTTCTAAAAATTAAGTTTTAGGCGACTAAAATAGGCTCTTAAATACCTTAATTAGGCTTTATAAAACGTAAAATAGGCTCTAAAAACTACTTCCAAAAACTATGTCCAGTAAAACACAACATCATTTCTGTCAACTTTCAACTTTAATTCACGAAAAAAGACTGAAACATGCACGCACGCAAAAATTGCCCGTCAATGAAACTTTATTGATTTGTGTTTTCAAAGAACAAAAATATTTTACTGCTATGCATTGAAACTTATTCTTATGGTTAATATCCCATGCGTTACCGAGAAAATACTATCTACATTACATATAGTAATACTTACTGAAAACACTATTCAAGTATATATTTAAGTACTACGCAGAGTGTTTGACAAAGTGTTTCATTCGAAATTCCCATAATGAATTTGTCACCTCTTTGTGTTTATTTCACAAATTTCCCGTAATTGGCCTCACAATAAATAACATGCACCTTTTCTAAGTTTTCTACCACAAAACTATGGCGTTTGTCAGTTAATATCATTTTGTAAGCAGAAAAACAACGTTCGACATCAACTGACGTGACGGGGGCGAACTTCAACTTGGGTACATGTTGAAATGGAATTTTGCACTCAACTTCACTGGATTTTCCTGCCAGTATATCTGCTGCTGTACATAGGCTCTGCAGTCCTGAGTTCTTTTGTAGCAACTTTTCTAGTTTTGCTTTTACTTTTTCCCCCACTTCACCTGGAGCTTCCTTTATTTTTTGTTTCACTTCATTCAGCATAGCAGTTTTTTCGTAGATGGGTTTTCCTGAGCCCTCTAATTCAGCAATAATCTGCACAAGGGATGTATAGTGGGATCTAATATACGCCAAATCCTTGGGAATGGAGGGATCATCTAGCAACATTTTTGCCGAAGTGACGCAGGCAGCATCCTCGGCTAGATTTGTCACAACTTCCTTGACATGAAGGATATGCTCGCTGTAATATTCAGCTGCTTTCAGCCATGTGCCCCAGCGGGTGAGCACAGGCTCAGGTGGCAGAGGGACATCGGGCAGTTTTTCTCGAAAAGCCTGTATTCTTGTTGGTGCCTTGACGAAGACCTTCTTCACGGTGGAGATCAATTTGTTCACCTTGGGGAATTCCAGCCTTATTTGCTCTGCTACGCGGTTCAAACCATGGGCAAGGCATGTCACATGCACAAGGGAGGGATAGAACACCTTGAGCAACTGCATGGCAGCAACCATGTACGAAGCAGCGTCTGTGTATAGGAGCAGCACTTTCTCTTCGTCTAGATTTTTGGGATACAGCACTTTCAGTCCGTTGTTCACGAAGTGTGCTATTGTTTCCTGGTTTGTTTTGGCAAGTTGCTTCGTGCAGATGAGGTAGGCTCTGGATGGCGCATCTGGGTCCAATTTCCCAACAACCAAGTTGGCCATGTATCTGCCAAGAGCATCAGTGGTTTCATCGACCGATATCCAAATATGTGAATCTCCAATGTCCTCCCGTATTCTGCGCATTGCGTCATCGTACGTGGGTTGCACGTAATTCTTGCGTAGCGTTGACTCGGAAGGTACCGACTGATGGCAGTATCGTTCTAGGAACTCCTTGAATGTTGGATTTTCCAGTGTTCTGAATGGAATGTTGGCTGCCACAATTGCGTGACACAAATCTGCATAAAACTGATTCTTCTTGCTGGATCCCTCAGAAGTTTTTGTTAAAAGCATTTGTTTCATATTAGATTTGCGTTCAACATTTGCCTTATGTAGCACTCCTTGGATGTGCTGAGTTAGGTGGGATTTTTTATCACTTGAAACCTATAAAGAAAAATTATGAAGAAATAATTAACCTTAAAAATACGGAAATAATCTAATAAATATGGAAATGGGACAAAAACATAAAATTTACTTTACAGCTACGAAGGTCCGCAGCTGGATTGCTGGACATTTTGAATAACCACTTCTATAGTTACCATAAAATGGCTCGTATAAACAAAAGATGTGGATGGTTTTTGCCTCAAAGATGACAAGCAATTCACGGCCAATAATTCGTTGCAAGCCAGCATTATAATGTACTTACCTCCTTGTTGCATGCATGACAGAAGATAATTTTTCCATCCGTTGTGAAGTACGGGAACTCTTGTAACCACTGACGTATTAAATAAGCTTTCGAACTTGATACTTTAGGCATTGCACTTTCACAATTTTCACGTTCACACTTCTCACCTTTACCCTCTGCAGTCTGGAGATGGACTGCTGGGTTATTCTCGTTTTCCCGTGTCGCACGATATGACAATGTAACAACGAGGAATAAACGCAACATCAGATTAAAGGCATTGTTACATTGTCGTATCACGTGACACTGGGAAACAGAATAACCCCGCCGAACGCGAGACAGGTCCGAGCTGCTGTTCGCCACTTGATCGTGACCGTGGTGCGAAGGACATTTCCAACCCATGACTGAACATTGCACAGTCAGTTTAAAAAATATGAATAATACCAAAATCTGCTTTCATAGTCGATTATTTTAGAAAATTAGCCCTTTTTAGGCTTTTTTTGCATGAAAATGACAAAAATAAGCATTAACGTCGAAATAGGCATTTTTAGACATTAATGTCAAAATAGGCATTTTTAGGCACTATAAAATATACGTTTTCGGGGTTAATTATTCATGAAACGTATATATACAATTGTATATTGAGATATCTACTCAGGAAAAAAATAGGTTTTTACCTAAAGATCCGCGGTCTACTTATAACTGACGATTCGTGAGAAACCGGAGGCAGTGGACGCTCTTCATCGTGCCAACATATTTTCGTGCGTTTTCGGATGAATCACAATTCGGACGAACACGAAGCCACCGGACGGCTAGTTTATACTCGATTTTTTCCGATTTTTCAATTTCAAAAAGGAGGTTGCTAGGGTATCTGGCATTGTTGATCTCGGATTTTTGCATTGTTGGAATTGGGCTTTCAATTGCATTTGCACTAACAATAAGCTTACAATGAAACATACGCATCAAGGACAATAACTGATTGAAAATTTATGAGAAAATTTTCTTGTAAATATAAAACAAATGAAACACGTAGTGAGGGTACTTTAAGTCAGAAACGACTCCAATGCATTGTAATAATAGACAACGTTTCAAATAGTAAGATATTTCACGTGTACATTTAAAATATCTTTTCGTTTGTAAATTTAATGGGCAGTTTATAGCAAATTGCTATAATGATAATGTTCGTGATTATTTCTTTCGATAAATAAGCAAGATATTTGACGCGTGGCCGGTGCATTTATAATGACTAGGTACTTAATATTGAACAAACCACAGAACAGAAGATTTTCTGTACCATCATAAATAGTGAACAAAACAAAAAATGTTGTGTACCGGGAAGTGTTAGTCTAAATCATGTAGGGATGTGTTTTTGGTTATGAAAAGGGTGTGAGCTATATGATTATTTTGAGAGGGACAGTAAAAGTGATTCAACTAATAACACCCTGTGCAACAATTTTTTGTCATAGGAATTATCACATAGGGCCACTTCACGCAAGGTTCCCTCAATGTTTGCAGGAAGTACTGAAACGGGCCTATAGTGAATATCTATTATATATAATTAACAATGTAAGTAATTAAAACACATAATTTATCTTCCTCATCATCTTCAGCACCAAATAACTATGCGATGAAGGCGACCGCAGTAAGCAATAATATTCAACGAAATTTAAGATTTTGTATTAAACACTGCCATTAAATATCTCTAACCATTTTATATTCTGTAAATA
This sequence comes from Tanypteryx hageni, assembly GCA_028673005.1. Lineage (NCBI taxonomy): Eukaryota > Metazoa > Arthropoda > Insecta > Odonata > Petaluridae > Tanypteryx > Tanypteryx hageni. The sequence goes on from CM054117.1 coordinate 5,921,493, forward strand.
AGTGTTACGTATAGTTTGATAAATTTAAAATAAATTGCCGTTTTTAAACTTCATTCATCATTTGAGCTATAAGCCTGAAACGTTTTGCCTTTTAAGCAATTTTTCCGCAATTCCGAATTTTCGTATTAAAAAATTTATTTTCGGAGGTTTTTACATAAAGACAGATTTGCGTACGTCGAATCTTGCATAACCCGTGGAGTCTTTATTTATTTATTTAATAGCGTAATTGCATGTGAAATATGACGGGTATGCGTGGATGAAATATTAAATTTAATGCACTTCCCATTCTTCTTCCTTTTCTCTCTTCCTCTCTCCCATCCTCCCTCCCATTCTCCCTCCCTCTCTCTGGAAAAATAGACTTCCTAGTCTCAATCACGCCCTAAAAAAGACCATTATCTATCTCTTCCCCTCTCCCTTCTCTGTCTCCCTCTCTCTCTCCCTCTTTATCTCTCTCTTCCTCATCCTCTCTCCCTCCCTCTCTCCTTTTCTGAAAAAGTAGACTTCCTAGTCTCAATCTCGCCCTAATAATGAACATTATCTATATATCTCTCCCTCCTTCTTTGTCTCCCCCCTCTCTCTCTTCTTTCTCATTCCCTCTCTCTCTTCTTTCACATTCCCTCTCTCTCTCTTTCTGTCTCTCCTTTTTTCTTCCTCTCTTTCGTATTAAAGTATTCAAAGCACACTTTCATTACTTAAATAGTATGGTATTATGAAAACTATTCTGGTATTGAACCCATGCTTTTCGGGAGACGACTACCCACTTAAAACCTGCAAGAGTTCACGCCGAGTATTCAGGCGAAGGATTCGTCGAAATCGAACTGACAGTTCTCGATTTATTAATATTCATGCCGGAATTTGACATCATCCGAGGCTTCGGTAGCAGGCTGGGACACAGCGGTTATAAGAGACTAGCGAAATTGCCCGTAAAATATGACGGGTATGTGTGGATTAAGCATTAAATTGGAATAAAAATTAAACAATAAATATACAATTCGCATAATTGAGTGTTATAGAGAGTAAAAATAGTTTTTGGCAAATAGAAATTGTATGACAAAGAAATATATTTCACTATACATTATATATTATATACACTATATATTATATACGCCCAAAATTAATTTTAATTTTGTCCCTCTGTCTCTCTCCTTTGTTTCTTCCTCTCCTCTCTTGTATTAAAGCATCCAAAGCACGCATTCCTTATGCATATAGTATATGGATTAAGGTGACAATACAATCTCGAGGTTTAACAATGACGAGGTCGGCAAGGCATCATATCGTTAAAAAGCTTTAATTTTACCAATAAATATGATTTAAACGTAGAATTTGAGCAATTTTGTATCATAGGCAAAATATGAAGATAAGAATAAGAAAGTTATTTATTTTTCTTTAAAATGGTCCAGGTCAGAAGATCGGTCAATTTTTTCTAATTTTAATTTGCAAAATAGAAAAAGCCAGTAAGTCAAAAAAGTCGATTATTAGGTGTTATCTTATGGGAAATGACACCTCCCTCTCCTTTTCCCTCCCACCAAAAAAAAAATTCTGGCCCCGAAGTGCACATCCTCATGGTCCCATTAGTAAATGTACCAAGTTTTAAGTCTAATTGTATGTCTAAGTGTCTTGATTTTCGAGATATGTTGTCCACACATCCACATTGCCTTTTATTAATAGAGATTACTAGAGAGCCTGTTACATGCTTCGCATGTACAACAGTTTTCATTTGGTCATTTCAAAAAATATTATTGTTCGTCATTTGCTTTCAAATGTAATAATACTTAGCAATACGAGCCAAACCTTTGAAATCGTAAATTACAAAAGGGATTTCCTGCTAAACAACATTGTCTGTCACTATCTTATCATTAGCTGACTTTCCTGTCGAGAAGTAGTTTCGGTTTGAATTTTTAAACACTTTAATTTTGGGAATAATTTTGAAACTAGAAAAAAGTCTGCTATGACCGGGAGTCAAACCCGGGGTGCTTGGCAATGTCACCATTTGAGAGGGAAGAGTTTTCTTTTGTGTATCTCTTCGAGGACATCCGTTGGGACAGTTTGATACTAGCTTGGCTAGTTCCGTCCCAACCAAGAAAACATACGCGTTCGGAAACTATGACATTGACCTGTTAGAATAGTTCAGTGGTAGAATATCCGCCTGGCAAGTGGAAGATCCGGGTTCGATTCGCGGTCATAGCAGACTTTTTTCCCGTTTCAAAATTATTCCCAACATTACAGCTTATGCCTGTCTACATAGGATTTTTAGATCGCCTTATTTCATCAATTACTAATTTTACAGATGACCTAAAACTGTGCAATTAAAAATCAGCAAAACAATAATATTTAAATTACTTTATGAACTAATATCTTTTGAAATAAATCTTAAAAGAATAAATATATAAAGCTTTTAAGGAAATTATTAATTACTTGCCATTAAATAAATTAAAGAGGAACTCGTCTTAACTTAGTCCATAATTTTTCTTCGACAAATGTAAAATATAAGTGTTTAAAACATATTTTTGAAGTATATGGAGGGGTTTTGGAATTTTCAAAATTCCGAGTTCCTTCTGTTCTATTCAAGCTATCTCTATTCTAATTCATTCAAAATGCAAATATGAAAAGTCACACCAATCCCCATTGGTTGGCATCTACTCTAAAGAGATACTATTTATTTGCCGTTTTCATGAGCACACAGTCCCATTGGGAAATGTCAGAAGAGTTGAATTAATAACGAACGGGTAATACGAAAATGAAACAGTAAGGTAGTTACAAATAAATATTAGGAAAAATTTTTCCGTGATATAGGCGTTCTTATGAATAGTAATGTAGATAATCGTTCGTATTAATAGAAATGCTTCTGATACGTATGTGCCCTAACTAAATAAAACGTACTTTGTTTATACTCGTTCCTACGAACAACAGTAATAGTATGTTTATAGTTGTTGCTATATAAAATTTCTGGAAAGGTTCATTAAAGTAAAAAATTATATTTAGGTAAACATATAATGTAACCAAGGTATGTAAACAATAATGTTCCGATCTCTGATTGGCTGGCCAGTCAACCAATAATAACCTGCCAAAATGTTCGCCGACGATTACGGTAATATAATATAAGACTAGCATAATTGCCCGTCAAATGTGACGGCTATGCTTGGATTAAGTATTAAATTTAAGGCACTTCCCATTCTTCCTCCTTTTCTGTCTTCCTCTCTCCTATCCTCCTCCCTCCCAATCTCCCTCCATCTCCCCCTCTCTGGGTAAATAAACTTCCTAGCCTCAATATCCCCCTAAAAAAGACCATTATCTATCTCCTCCCCTCTCCCTCCTTTTCTGTCTCCCTCCCTCTCTCTTCCTTTATCTCTCTCCTCTCACAATCTCTCCCTCCCCCTCCTCTGAAAAAATAGACTTCCAGTTCAAAATCTCGCCCTAATAAAAACCATTATCTATCTCTCCCTCCTTCTCTGTCTCCCTCCCTCTCTCCTCCTGTCTCTCTCCTCTTTTCCTCTCTCCTTACGTATGAAGTATAAAGATTGAGACAACAATACAATCTCGAGGTTTAACAATGACACGGTCGACAAAGCAACATATCTTTAAAAAGCTTAAAATTTTCCAATAAATATGATTTAGACGTATAACTTGAGCGATTTCGAATCGTAAGCAAAATGTCATGATAATAATAAGAAACGTTATTTATTTTTCTTTAAAACGGTCTAGGTCCGAAGATCGTAGGTCAATTATGTCTAATTTTAATTTTCAAAAGAGTAAAAGCCCGTAAGTCGAAAAATCGATTTTTACGTGTTATCTTACGGGAAATAGAAATTATTTACTAGAGTTAAACCCGGATCTTATTTGAGGATTTTGTTTCATAAATGGCTTTTATTATAAGCATCAAACACTACCAAATTTCAATCTTCTACCTACTCGGAAAGTTTGTTAAAATAGTGTTATAGTCAGTCATAAATAGTTCATATTAGTCAAACGTGACCGAATTTCTCATTTTTCATTATTTAAAGCGAAGCGACTAGCGTAATTTACCTTCAAATATTACGGGTATGTGCAGATTATGTATTAAAATTAAGGTACTTCCCATTCTTCCTCCCTTTCTCTCTGCCTCACTCCCATTCACTTCCCTCCCTCTCCCCCTATTCTATCTCTCTCTCTCCCTCCTATTTTCCCTCCCTCTTCCTTCTTCTGATTCTCCATCCCTCCAACTTATTCTTCACCCTCACTTCTTCCCATCCTCCCTCTTCCTCTCTCTCATCCTCCTCCCTTTCTCTCTCACATTCTCCTTCTCATTCTTCCCTCAGAAATGTAGTTATCTCCCTCAGTGTGGTGTACGTAGATACAAATCTTACATACAAAAAGAATATTTATTAAACATTACGTTAGATGCCTTTAGCTGTCCAAAACCATTTTAACTCTCTGGAACATATTATAATGTGAATTATATATTTTTAAATTTTCTGTCCACATAAAATATTGTTCCATTAAATTAAAATTTATAAATTCTAATCGGAGAAAGTGCAATATATTCTCCTCAAAATTGCGCCACAAACGTGCATTTATTTCTTAAATTACCATTTCAATCCCAAATAAACAAATTCTCATTAGCTCATACGCAGATATCTTGACTATACTCTATTGCCGTTTCTGATATGATTCTAACTACCCCTATAGCATCTCTAGTTCCTCGTTTTTTTCTGAAACCGAATTGATCTTCCCCTGGTATTCCTTCTGCCTATTTCTCCAGCCTTTTATTAAGAATCCTCGTGATGATCTTTGAAGTTTGTGACAGCAGGCTTATCGTTCTGTAATACTTATGCTGCATTGCCTTTGGCTTCGTCTTTAGAGGGATCATTTTTACTTCTGGGAAATCCCGAGGCCACTCTCCCGTGTCGTAAATTTCATTAATTGATTTCCTGATTGCTTTGAGTACTTCTGATTCCATGACTTTAAGTACCTCAGCCGGTATTCCATAGCTGCCTGTGGCTTTTCCTTTCTTTAATTCCACTATCGCTTTTTCTACTTCGCTCTCCATAATACTTGGTCCTAAGTTGTCTTCTTCAATGTTTTCCTCACCTTCCAGTTCTATTTTTGCCGATCCTGCCTGCTTGCTGTATAGTTCCTTAATCTATTCTTCCCATACCTGTGCTACATCCTTTGTTTCTGAGACTATATTCCCATCCGTATTCATAATTCCTTTACCACGAATTCCATTATACTTCTTATCTTCTAATTCCAGTGCCCAAGCGTAAATCATATCGTACCATCCTAACTTCTCCATTTGTTGTATTTCATCACATTTTTCTTTTATCCAATTTTCTCTAGCTTTATCTGTTACCATTCTCAACTCATTGTTTATACATCTATACCAATGGTTTTCTGATTTTCTACCCTTTCTTCCATTCTCTTTATCTAACATAAGTTATCCTTGATACTGGTTTTAATTTCTTCCCATTCTATATCCACGGCCTTTGGTTTGTTTTCCAAATTTCTTAGGTGATCTTACAACTTCATGTTGACTACATCCTGCCTTTCTTTCAGTTTTTCTAGGTCCCAAGTCTGTCTTTTTCTTCTCATTTTTCTTATTTGCTTGAGCTTTGTACTTACGTCGACTATTAGAAGGCTGTGATCTGAATAAAGTCTGCTCCTGGTAATGCCTTGGCGTTCTTTATGCTGTTCCTGAATTTTTGTTTTACTATGATGTAATCTATTTGGCATCTCATTCTATCCCCTGGGCTTTTCCATGTGTATAACCTTCGTTTATGGTTTTTGAACCATGTATTAGTCACTGCAAGGTCATTATTGATGCAGAATTCTACGAGTTTTTCCCCTCCTCGGTTTCTGTTCCCAAGTCCGTATAGCCCGACAATATTTTCTTCCTGTCCTTCTCCGACTATGCTGTTCCAATCTCCCATTATTATGCAGTTTACCTTTTCTCTTCCGTCTTCTTCGTAAATGTCATTAATTTGCTCATAAATCTCCTCGATTTCTTCATCTTCATGAGCTGGCGGTGGCATATATACTTGGATTATCAGCATGTCTACTGGGACTGCTTTTAGCTTTATTGCCATCAGTCTATCGTTTGTTGCTATTATCTTTGTCACGCTTTTCATCATATCTTTCCTAAGTACCAGACCTACTCCCCTTTCCCCACTATTTCCTCCAGAGTAAACTACCGTGAACTCTTCCGAGTCGAACTGTCCTTCTCCTCCCCATCAAGTTTCACTGAGTCCTATAATATCAACTCTATTTCCTCTATTAAGCTCTCTAGCTTTCCTGTCTTTCTCATAGTTCTTACGTTCCAAGTGCCTATTCGTAAATTACATTTGACAGATGTTTTCCTCAAGTTAGTCCCCACCTGGAGATCGGATTGGGGGACTATTTTACCTTCGGATTGTTTTACCTCGAGAGAACTCATATTGTCCAACCATATAATCATTACTATGGATTGTAATGTGATAGTTTCCCTCTTGCTTTCCACATCGCAGTACTGTAGACGTTCAAATCGTCCCGCTCATGCCTACAGCTGTATTGGATATAGACCCAGCCAACATTATTTGTTTTTGGCTCTATGCCATACTGACAGTACTGCTGTCTACTGCCAGGCACCTATGATAGTTTTTTTATAAAACCTCCATCGCGGGGTTTGAACCCCGGAACTTTGTAATGGGAAGCCGACATGCTAACCACTTCACCACCAGTGAAGTCCCGCTAGGTATAGCCATATATAAAAAATCTGAAGGGCATCCTTCAATGCCAATGCTTCAGTCACATGAAGAATTTATGCCACGCCTAATCCGCGTTGTGTCTAGTGCCTTGAGGAGCACTGGACACACGACTGCCGGAAAAAAGATCGCATTGCGCGGGCGCAATGGGTCAATTGTAAACAATACCACCCTGCCAATTACCGAAGCGGCTATGCCTATCAAGTAGTCCTCGAGAACCGCAGGCAGCGACTTCATGGGAAATCGCCGCGAGGATCAGTCTGAGCGGCACAAAATTTCATCCCCGCCCCAACTCCCATCACTAATGCCTGGTTCCCGAACCAGGTGGCTAATATCCCCACCCCCACTAACGTCGCATCGCCATTCACATTTATGGCCGCCACCCACCCCTCTATCCCTCTCCCATGCCCAGCCCCTCGACCCTTCAATTTTCCAACCCCTCCCACTGACCCTTGCCGCATGCCAGCGCAGGCGAGAACCTTTCCGGCGACCGCACTCCCCCCCCCAGCCTTCCGACCAGCCTCGCCCGTCGCCACATAGCAGGGAACCCCCCCCCCTCCCCTCCCCTAACCCTCCCTTCCGCCCAAAATAAGGAACTCGGCACCTGGATGGTTTCTGTCTTGGACAATCTCCCGAAGTTTACTATGCAAGCCGAGAAAAAAACTTCATTTTAAGGGAAATTAGCGCAATCCTCGAAGATGTCCCATAGACATGAACCAAAATTTTTATTGTTGATGTCATGGAACGCCAACGGAATCCGAACAAGGGAAAGAGAGTTTAATAATTTTATCAGCTCTGGCAGCTACGATATCGTCGCCCTTCAGGAGATGCATCTCACTCACACCCAAAACACTTGGTTTCCAAACAACAAAATATATCGGCGGGACCACACCGGCCGAGTAGGCAGTGTGGCCATCACAGTCAAGTCCTCAATAAAACACTCCCCATTGAACACAGATACCCTTAGTACTTGGAGAGCATTGGTATCTCGATTCATTCTTCATCGGGCGACTTACAAATCTTTTCTGTCTACCAACCCGCATCCAAACTGCTCCAGGTGGGTGATCTGGAGAGGCTCGTCATGGAGAAAGTAGCCATCTACGTAGGCGACTGGAATTCCAAGCACACTGATTTCGGTTGTCATAAGCGGAATTCTAACAGACTAATCCTTCAGAATTTTGCAGCGATGGCAATGGCCTCGATAGAAGTACCATTTGAGGCAATGCATCTCACAAACCTGTGTCCAGAGGGTGATGACTTTGCGCTGACCAAAAACTTGTACAGCCACTCAATCCCATGGGTAATCAAATCACTTACCTCCGACCACTATCTGATAAGGGTCGCCCTAACAACCGACCATACATCAGGTCCTCCCCCTCTCTCATAATCAGAACTAATTGGAGCAAGTTCACTTCATTAGCAGATGCGACGTTCGCCTCATTACCACCCCTCACCAAACTTTTGGTCGAGCAGGTGGAAGTGCAGGTCGGCTGGCTCACGTGCGCGATATCCAGCTCTCACAGGCTGGCATCGCTCCTGTGAGTTAGAGCCAAGCCCAAGGTTCGAAGATCATAGGTCAATTTTTTCTAATTTTAATTTGCAAAAGTGTAAAAGGTTGTGAGTCAAAAATCGATTTTTACATGTTATCTTATGGGAAATAGAAACTATCTACTGGAGTCGAGCCTGGGTCTTATTTGGGGATTTGTTTTCGTAAATGGCTTTTACTATAAGAATCAAATATTTATACCAAATTTCAACCTTCTACCTACTCGGAAAGTTTGTTAAAAATAACATTACAGTCAGTCATAAATAGTCCATATTAATCGAGCATGTCCGGATTTCTTAGCTCATTATTTAAAGAGATAATTTATTTATGGTACTCTAGTTAATACATAACATGACAATATAATTCTAAAATTTTGTTCTTATTACCCTCAAAATCTAGTGTGCATTATTCAAAGGGTATATGAAAAAGTTGGGATTTTTTGGCAAAAAATATGGGTATAGGTTATACACAAGTATATATGGTAGTTATTTTTGAGAAATATGGCTTTTGTAGAATTGTGCATATCATCAAGCTCTAGAGCTCTGAATGAATATTAACCAAAATCGTTAGTCATTTTTTGAATAAATCGCTACTTGTGAAGATCGGCACGAATAAACTAACCTTTATTGTTGTGCTATATCTTTAATCTTGTTATAGGGTCTATTCTGGATGATAGCGTTCATAGATAAAAGATATCATTCAATTTTATTTAACTGGTTATGCCCTACAGCCACCAACTTACAGACAGACAGCATGGCAAAACAACTTTTTTGGGCTAGGGACACCTAAAGCGTTTATTTCCACCAAAATCTTGAAGTCAAATTTTTTTGTGATTACAATACTTAAGTCTATATACTACGTACAGAGGTGGAACTAGGCCTGATCAACCAGAGCCATGCTGAGACTCAGACCCTCTAAGGGCCCGGTCAGTTATCATTAGTAGCTATGGGTATAGCCAGGACCCTTGAGAATCATAAATTCAATGATGTGGACAAGCCTATGATAATGGCTCTAATATGAAAGGACATAGAAATAGTTATCAGAAATGACTTATCAGTGCAATGTCATCAAAATCTGAATGCATCAGCACAGCTTGTCACCTTAGTTAAGAATGGCTCGTGACATACTTGTTCAACCACTGAATACACACATTACAAAGTAAAATTCATGTAAACCTACGAGACTAAGTTATGTGAATTGTATTCATAGTAAATCAAAATATTTGTAGTCAATTCTCCCCTTCGTTTCAATAGCCATTGAATTTGATGAGTTTTTCTTCTTGCTCTTGAAAGTTTGCTGTACTAGAGCCTTTATAAATAGAAAGTTATACAATAAACCATCAAAGGTTGTCTAACAAGGGGAGACTATGTACCTTGGGTCGTTGATTTCGACGAAACTTTTTTGGCTGGTAGAATACTTAAAATAAGTAGACCTGTGTATCGGCTTTTGATTGAATGGGCCTTAGTTTCAGCAGAATCTTTTTTTCTTTCCGCAGGATTAACTGTGGGTAGATAAAATGCAATAATAGGCCAGCAATGTTGAGCAGGTGTGATGGCTGGGTGGCTACTGTACTGTTGTCTGAATATTTTGTCCCAGGTTCAAACCCCATGTCATACCAAGTACTTTTTTCATTTTAATCCACTTTATTATTTTTAATTTATTGTATTATTATTTATTAATTAACTTTGTATGTAATTATTTATTTATTATGTTATTATTTATTTACTTCATTAAAATCAATGCACAAGAGCGTATTGGTTGATATTCTGATGTGAATTGTAAATCTAATGCTACAGGAATGAGGATTGCAGCTGTTGAAATGCAAGTATCACAGTTTAGTAAAGTTAATGCAAAAGGAGGAATGTACTTGGACAAACATAACATGATTAAAAACAGATTTTGCAAAGCAAGGGAAAGGATGGACCAAGTTACATCCAGTGGGTATTAGCTGCAGCCTATCAACATACATCGCCAGAGTTCATCTTCACTGCATCTCGAGCATGGCTAATAAAATTCAAGAAAGAATTCTGAATTCAACAGTGAAAAGTTACAAACTATGTTTCTCAAAAAGATGAAACGTCTTTGGAAGAAACTTTAAAAGCTCCGAGGTTTTCCAAAAACAAACTTTGCACATAATACCCAACTATGACCTAGACTATGTCCTTAATACCGACCAAACTGGATGTGAGTAAAGAGTTGACGTGAAATGAACCTTGACTCATGAAGGCGAAAAGGCTGTCCAAAGATATATCAGAGATAGGAACACAGTATGCAATCACCGCCTCAGGAAATTTGCTACCCCAAGTGTTTCTTTGTATGCAAAAACCTGGAGGTACGTTTGTGCTTCAAGTGAGCAGAACCATGAGGCAGTTGGAGGAGGAGTTCCTAAACGTTGTAGTTAGGAGCTCCAAATCTGGTAAAATGACAACAGAATTGATTAAATTTTTTTAAACAGTTCTGAAGCCTTATGAATGCTTTTCTTGTTTTTACAACAGTTATCATTGAAAAATGTGTACACACTTCCCCTTCAAGTAACCAATAGCATGAATCTAAGGGAGGTGCCACACAGAAGAAACTAGCAAATGGCCACTCTAGCAACATCCAACAACCGACTAGCAACTAGCGACTTCTATATCCACACAGAAAGGACTAGTCGCAATGGTTAAAAGTAGATAGATGGGGACCTCATGGCAGTCAGTCTCTTGAACAGTCATTAACCCACGAGATACCTCTAGTACTCGGCTGTGCGAACCCTTCCTCGCCCGAGCTCACCCTTCTCAGCAGGGTATCCACCGACCGCAGGAATGGATATGCACTAATTAATCTAACTTTTTTAATGCATTTCTGATGAGAATACATCTCTGTTTAATACTGTACATAGTTTCTCGACTATGCACGAGGACTAGAGGTATCTCGTGGGCTAATGGTGGTTCAAGAGACTGACCGCTGTGAGGTCCCCGTCTATCTACTTTTAACCATTGCGACTATCTGTGTGGATATAGAAGTTGCTAGTTGCTAGTCGGTTGTAGGCTGTTGCTACAGATGCCAGTTGTCAGTTTCTTTTGAGTGGCACCTCCCTAACAGTTATATTCTTTCGGACTTCAATTCACATCAAAATATCTACCAATTTGCTCTTGTGCATCGATTTTAATGAAGTAAATAAATAATAATATAATAAATAAATAAATAATAATATAATAAAATTATTAATAAATAATTAATAATACAATAAATTAAAAATAATAAAGTGGATTAAAATGAAAAAAAAACTTGGTATGACATGAGATTTGAACCTGGGACAAAATATTCCAAGTCTAGAACAGTAACCACCCAGCCAAACCACCTGCTCGACACTGTTGACCTATTATTGCATTTTATCTAACCACAGTTAATACTGCGAAAAGAAAAAAAAAGATTCTGCCAAAACTAAGGCTCATTCAATCAAAAGCTGATACATGGGTCTTCTTATTTTAAGTATTCTACCATCTAAAAAAGTTTCGTCGAAATTGATGACCCAAGGTACGTAGTCTCCCCTTGTAAGTTGTTGGGTATTATTAGTTATTAAACACATTTTCTAATTTACAGTTTGCTGGAGAAGTCATGCTGTGTGCAAGTGTTTTTGCATGTAACATAGTGAGAGTATCACAATATAAACACTTTTTAATGCTCTGTTTTCTTTTATGTTTCAATACATATGTTAGTGTTGCACAGTTGTTCGAAATCGTCAGCTGGTCAACAAAAGTCTTGTTATATTGCTTTCTGGACTAATGGTGCTGTTTGTAATCTGTCTGTTAAATGTACATATATGTATTTGAGTTAGAAATGCAAAAATCATCATTACAAAAGGGTATTCGTTAAAGTGCTTTCAGAAGCAGTTGTTTTTGAGATGCAATCAATTTCCTAGGAACTTATCTCAATTACATCTCGAGGCAAAACAGCATTGTTTCTCATAGATGGACACATTAGTACTCTGTATGGAGTAAAAGTATTACCAATGTCTATGGATGTAGTAAATTTGTCAGCACAATTGATCTTTACTAAATGAATACAGGATGGAAAAAAAAATAAAACAAACTTTAAAAATTCATACAAATTACAGAAGTAGTTATATAGTAGAGGTATCCCTCTATGTATGCATATTTGCTATATGCGATTCTTACTGTTTTGAATGTTTTCCGAAAGATGCATATCGGTGTTAACTCAAATCATCTTGCAAGCCAGGTAAGTGGCGTTCAGTATCGCTGATGCTATTTGGGCTAAGAAGAACCTTTTCTTCAGTTATATTTTATTTTATTGGTATTCTGGCTGAGTTGACTTAACATTTTAGGTACCTCTCTAATTTTCAGAATGACCTCGCCAAATGCAAATTCTTATGATGGGATTGGCTTCTGGTATTCACAAGTAGAGGATAAATTTTTTTTGCAATTGAGTGATCTAAATATTTGGTATTATATATTTAAGCATAGATATTTAAGAGAACATACTTAGTTTCCCTGTAATAAAAGTAAGCTAAAGAAATGAATGACAATCAAAGCAATTAATTGATATGAAAAATGGCGATAAGATCTTCACATACTTAAACATTATCCATTTTATGAATGTGTATTGATGATTTTTAAAACTCGAGGTTTAGATTTTCATGACAATGAATTTTGATTCTTCCTCAGGTTCAATTTTGCATGTGCCAGCATTTTCTCTGCAGGAACACAATGAATATGTGTTCAGAGTGTTTGTTTCTAAAAATCACTTAGTTGAATCATCTTCAAAAAGCATCAAAATCATTGTAGATTCTGAAGATGTACCTCTTGTTAAAATTAAGTAAGTGTTCAACAGTTTTACCTATTATGAATGTTACTTATTTGGAGTAGATTGATGAGAAAATATATATTGTCATTAGTACCTTTTGGTTGAAGTAAAGCAGTTTTTGCCTGCTGCTTATTTAGCTTTTGGTGTAATAATAGCAAACAATATAACAGCATTCTCTTTTACTTTGTGTATAACACGATAGTGTTTGAAATCTGTCATGCACAATTTACAAATGCAAATAACTTCTACTCTTCTACCATAATTTATAAAGATGTCATGTTACCAACAGGTTATTTTAAAAATTATGTATCTTTTTTAAATGATTTGTTAAATGTTGTTGTGTTTATAATTTGAATAGATCATATATATTTTTTTATATTTTCAGTACTTATGTATTAACGGGACTGTCATAATGCAGCACCACCAGGTGGCATGATATGGAACTATGTGGCACTGTAAGTGGGGAGATATGGAATTAGTGGAGGTAACATAGAGCTTTAGGTGGTGGTGATTTATAACAGTATCTTCATTTTTCTTCGAATGTAGATTGAACTAATGTCAGGTGCTTGTGGCACCCTGACTAAGCGTATGTCACCCTCTCCATGCCAGCAGAGATTGGGTGCCTGAACAGTCACTTATACTGTTTATCCTTTTGAGTAGAAGTTTACATGTAAGCGATATGTAGTATATGCTACCTACATGTAATTCCATATCTCCCCAATTACAGTGCCATGTGGAATCATATCTCACCACTTAATGGTGCTGCATTTCGGTGGTCCCGTTAATACATAAGTACCGTATTTTCTTCTGCATTAGTATAATTCTTAATGTATAACCCATTATTATGTGTTCCTATGGAATGACCTAACACATTTTACATGGTTTACGTCATCTTTTTCAAGAGCTTGTGTACCACACAAAGTTAAAGGTATAATATAAAAATATAATTTATCATAACACACAAATTTATTAAGACTTAGAAAATAAAATCATGAAAGTTACTTGTATATCAATTTAATTCATCTTTCTTAATCACATAATTTTTTAATTAGTTCTTCATAAAAGGAATCCTTGCTTTTCATTGTCATTAGCAAACTGGAACATGGAAGAAACAATATTTACATAGTATGACTCATCTTTTGACTCCGTCGCTTTCTCAACATGGTCAAAAGCTAATTGAATAGCCACATACACTGGCTACAGTTCTCATCGGCTTAATTCTTCCCCTCTCGCTGGGTACCTCGCTTCTCCCTTTCCCACATGTTAGCAGGGTGAGCTGGAATGACAGCTTACCTCCTCTCTCGTTGCCTTCCTATTTTCTCCCTCTTCTTCCATTTCACTAATGGCGATTCAACACATCCCATTTCTTCTTTGTGATTGAGTTCTCGTTCTATGCTTATTGATTTAATCTATTATAAATATTTGTTTCTTCATTTATTGTGAGGTCGTCAAATTACCCACTTTCTCAGACTGCATACCTTTGCTGTGTATGCATTACTGCACATGTTACATTAAGCAAATACAGCATTTTACTTTTTATTTTTATTATGTTATTTTCAGAAAATATAATAATACTTGACTCCCCTTAACTCATTGTGATAGGCAGTTATACTTAGTTCTTTATTGTCCAAGAACTGGCATAGTACAGTACTAAATGAAAAGGAAAGAATCACTCTGTAAAATAATTCCACTTTATTTAATAGAACCAACTCGACCGGTTTCAACTAAATCTTTTCGACAAGTTAGAAATTTTGTTAATAAGTAATGATAATACTCTTCACCTTGTTAATGAACTTATTCTCCCCTCTCATTCCTCTCTGCTTACTTTGTTTCTTCTGAATCAACACCTCTCCCCCATACCTCGATTGAACCTTTCCCTTGCCCTATCCATTCATTGGTCCCTTCTGTACTTTTCCCTCCCCCACTTCTCTCCTTTTCCATATACCTGATGATGACTCGATCTTAGTCGAAATTGGTCGAGTTGGTTCTACTGAATAAAGTGGAATTATTTTACAAAATGATTTTCTCCTTTTCAATTATTACGGAGTTCCACAAAGTAAAGGCTTCATCCATCAATTTTAGTGCAGCACTGTTCCATTTGCTTCATTTGCCAAACTCAGCAAGAGATAGCTCTGCATTTTGGTATTTTTAATTCAACACTGAGTGATTAGGTAACATTCTCATGCATACTAAAAGCCCGTTCTACTGGCAAACTCACTCTAGCGATATCTTTGGTTTGGTAATGTTCCCTATTTGGCTACTAGGTGTCGTCATAGTCATGACTGATATTGTGTAGGGTTAAACTCGTATTGTCTAGTAATAGGCACAATTGGTTGTTTTAACAACCAATTGTCAATTGGTAGTTGACATAAATAATCAGTCCTTCAGACAAAAGTTTCCATTCATTTTGTGGAAGGCAAAGGGAACAGCATGTTTCAATCAACTACAAAGTTATTTTTAATTCTTAATAATGAATTTCTATAAAGTAATGGCCGAAACAATTGACTATAATGCTGTGTCATTTTTCTGACTAAATGCAGATTAAATTTCAATTAATTGCTAAATTAATCATAAATTCCTTGGAATTGTGATCACTCTAGTTATTAATAAATAATTGAATGAAAAGTAGATGAATTGTATGCAAAGGCCTCCTTTTTCATTCTGCAAAATTCTAAATGCTGTTATTCAATCAATGTATATAAAATGTGACAGAGAACAAGATCTTAAAAAAAATTAATTTCCATTTAAAAATTTAAAAAACTCACCTAATATTCTTTTCAAGTTTTATGTATAATTTCATACATCATTTTTATTCATAATACTATGATTATTATCAATTACAGCACTAATAACATATCGACATATTTCAATATCAGAACATGACTTTGGAAATCTGCAAATGTTCATATGCTGAATCTGAATGCAAGGCATTGAAAAATCTTCTCGTCTTAACTCTAATCATGCATACATGCACTTGTTTCTGCTGTTATGCACTCATTCATTTTTATTATCTTTTAGAGCAAGTCTTTGCATGTCTTTTTCTTCTGTTGATGTTACATCTGGATCTTTGCTACCTAGAAGAGAACTATTTGTTTAAAAAGTTATGCCAGAGCTTTATTATAAATAAATAAAGCTTTAATTTTTATTTCCTTGTAACAAAGTTGGTTTAACAAGAAATGCAATGTATTTCAATAGTTTTGTCAATATTAATAGGTTTTCCACGGCATAATATTGCTCTTCCATTGTAACATGGGCCACACATCCTTGAGTACCTGCTCCTTTTTTGGATACTCAGTCTCACTACTAAGCACTTCCTTTTGAATCTCGGCCAAATAGCTATACCTGATGAAGGAACTATTGATATCTTTCATAGCCAGTGCTCTGCAACCCTCTAACAGACAAAAGTAATACAACATTGGTTGTAATTGGAAATTTACTGAAATGCTTAAGCCTGAAGAGCTCATGTTGACTGAATTGTCTTTTTTTGAAATGAGTAATGTCGATAATTGGAAAACTTTTCCAAGCAACTTTTAACCAAAAAAGTATTCTATTCAGGTGCCTAAAAAACTGTGGAGACCGTCCAAATCCTAATGAAATAACGAGTCTCTTAGGTGTTTGCGAAAACTGTCTGAACAAAACATATTCTGAGTGGACAGAAATGTATGATTTAAGTTGGAATATACACACTGATGATCCTGATGAAGTATTAAATGCTAAAAACACTGAATTTGGATTGAATCATCCTAATTTGGTTGTATATGAAGAAGGGTTTTCCAGTGGAGCTTCTTATATTATAACATTTAAAGGTAAATATCCTTTTTCTAGCCATTTGTATGGAAAAGAAATCTTCAAAGTGGTCAAACTGAAACCGTTCTTAAAAAGGGATCCCTACATTTGGAAAATATGGATTGTCATCTGCTTTTTTGGTTTATTTTAATATTTTAAATTTCTTTGCAGTAACTGAAAATTCTGGTCATAAAAAAGAAGCTGGATATGCTACATTAGTCATGTCAATGAATGAACCACCAAAATCTGGGACATGTTCCTTGAAACCTGAAAAAGGATTTGCACTGATGACACCCTTTTCCTGTAAATGTGATAGTTTTGCTGATGAGCATCAACCTTTAACATATGAATTAATCCAATATTCTGATTTAAATAATAAGGACGAAAGTAAGTTTACTTTACAAAAATGAAAAAGGTACACTCTTTAAAATAAAATCAATAGAATGAGTATTTTTCATTTTGATGGGTTATTTCAACATGTGGTATAGTCAGGAATCATTCATTATTATCAGTCTAGATTGGTGGTATTCAATTTTTTTGGGTGTGTGAACCCCTGATGGGTCCATGAAAAGTTTTTATGGGATATGCAAAATTGAAGTCATTTTTCTCCTAAATTATATATTAATATTAATTTGGAGTAAAAGAATGTGAAATCACAACTAGTAGGATTATAAAACATTTTAATTGACAAATGAGTGTTGAATTAGAACATCTTTAACTCTCTTTATGCCAGATGCAGTGCAGCCTATCTTGCTACCTTAAATGCAAGATGTTGTTATACACAATTTATTCCCCACAATTTTGACCTTACAAAGATTCATTTTATTCCTAATATCTCCAATGAACCAAGGAAAAAACATTAATCACTAATCAACCCCTGTTGTATTTAAATTTTACAAAAACATTACTAATCTTTATATATTAATACTCATCTGTCCATCCATTCATCTGTCCATCCGTCTGTCTGTCCATCTACCTGTCCATCTGTCTGTCTGTCCATCTGCCTGTCCTTCCGTCTGTCTGTCCATTCGTCTGTCTGTCCATCCATCTGTCCATCCATCCCCCCTTTGTCATAGAGAAATGCTGTAAATGTCATTTTGTTTCTGCCAACTAGGAGACCCTGGGAAAACTATTTTCATTTACATAAGTGTCTCGGATTTGACTCTGGGAGACGATTAAATTTTCCCATATGTTTACACAGGGCTTTCGATTTTTCAAGGTGCAAGGTTTATTTCCTTCATTCATTAAAATACGTAAATAGGGACCGAATTTCTTAGTTTTTACTTTATTCAATGGCTAAAACTATAAAATATCTTATTCTTGCAATGTTTAGACGTTACACAGAAGATTGTCAGAAACACGCATTTCTTTTAAAAATTTTATGGCTTTTTCGTACTCTTTCTGGGTGTTGCCAGGGCGACTTGCATTGTTGCCTTTGATTGAATTAGCATCTATTAAGCCTTCAAATAGACAAATTATTGCATTATATACTTCACACTGTTTATGAAGCATCAAAATTATAGTTGTAGCAATGTTAAAGTTAATAGGTTGCAACATTAATAATTAAAGATTATTATTATTCAGTAAACTGCATGAGGGCAGTGGCCATTTTTAATGATTGACCAAAAGAAAAAAATCTTCTTTCTTTATTTCAATACTGAAATGTGACCTTTCTCGTATGGGAGAGAGAATTAAAATTGCACATGTACATTATAAAAACAAACATGACATTCAAAATAGCAGTTGTCTAATTTTTTTAAGGAGAAATTGGCTATTATTCCCTTTTAACATGCAGATTTCTGACTGACTCCGCGAGATTTTTTGCCGGTAACACTAGTTATTTTTTAATTTTTCAAAAATTTGAAATTTACACTTGCACATTATTTTTGTTTTAACCCTTAAGTGGATGTGCTGCTTACTGAGTATGCCAGCTCAATAAGTAGGCATCCACTGCAATTCAAACTATTAAAAATAATTTATTAACAATTTAAAATAAAACTGATGAATTCAATGAAATTTAATGAAAGTTATAAATCAAGAAAATTGATAAAAAATTCAAATCATGTTAAAGTACTATTTATGAAAACTGATGCATAAGCTGAAAACTTCTGTCTAAAAAAATTAGTCACTTTCATCTGTTTCAAAGGAGTCACAATTTTGGCAAACATATTTTATTACTGCCATATGTTTTTGCAGTTGAACTGTTGACAATTGGCACATTGTAATATTGTATAATTATATTTTACCTGACCACAAGCCATGCATCAGCCTTTGTTCCTTGGGGTTCCTTTGTCAGACATATCAACTGTTTGTTGTTTGGCTCAGCAGCATCTTGAAAGGAGGACTTTGATATTAACTGGAAGCAATTTTATAGTTGCTCGCTCTTGGAGATGTTCTTTTTAGAGTCAGTGCAAGGTTCTTCAAAAATACTCTTCGATACTTCTAGGAGCATTTGGATGTGAAGCATCATGAAGGATTCGAGCATTTATTCCTGTGAAATTCAACAAAGAAAAAAAAACTGCTAATGGCCATCTATGAGTTCTTCTTGATACAGAATAGGCTGAACACATATGGTTAACTGTTCCATCCCCCCATTAGTGCAATTATAATCCAAAATAATGTCTGGTTTCATTGATTGTTCATCAACAACATTATCAAACTACATAGTTGGAAATAATATGACAGATTTATTTTTTTTGGACATAGGAGACCAGTTTCATATTCTTTTGGAAACCAAATATCGATGAATTAACAGCCCTGTTTTTATTAGGAAGGAACTCTCAGGTCAACTCCCTTTTATTCTTCGTGACCGTTCTCAACTTCTTTTACTTGCTCAAATTCTACTAAAGTTGCTGATATTTTTGCAGAAGTAGCAATTCTACAAGCCCTACAGAAAATATTAAATTTTTTACATGAAATTGGTAAATAATTTGCTCATAAAAAGAATTAAAGCTAGTTTCATTTTACTTACATAACTGAACGTGCGGCATATGGAGCACAGCTGGAAGAGTTACTCTTGATTTAGGTCTCACTATCAAACTACAACTGGTAGAGGAAACAAAAGCCTGACTCACCACTGACCTTGAGGTGTTGGTGGTAGGTTAGATAGGGCAAATGAAACACGGAAGGGAAAGGGAAAGATATTGAGGCACTTTTAAATCATTTGGTGTACTGAGTATGCCAGCGTGTCTGTGTAAGGGTTAGTGCTATTTTTGTCAAAATTTCTAATTGGTCACAAAAGTAAGAGTAAAATCACAATTTTTCAGGAGTCAAATCTAAAATCATTTACATTGCAGAATGTTCTATATGCCTCTGGAACCAGTAAGCTCATGAAATCCAAAGGTTAGGTTGGTTGGTTCTGATGTCTTCCCACTCAATCTCAAACTTCATTGGTTCTAATGTCTTCCCACTCAATCTCAAACTTCATTGGTTCTAATGTCTTCCCACTCAATCTCAAAATCAAAGAATTTTTCTTCTGACATATCTGATTCTGTTAGAACTCTATCATGGAGATGTTGGCAGAAAGGACTTTTTGACAAATCCTTGGCTCCCTCTCAACCTCTCCTGATGCCTGATTTTCTACCTCTGTTTTTTTTAAAATACTGCTGTATTGATGTTCATTTGGGCTCGGTGGAATGAAATCATTGTCTGATGATTTAATATCAAGTTTGTTGTAAAATAATGGTTTTATGACCTTTATATCATCATTTAGTAAATCAGCAGGACACACATCATCCAACTTCTACCCATATTTGCATCTTGAGCTTAGGAAAAATATTGAGAAAAAATGCAATAGTTACATATGTGGCCAATGTAAAAGTAGAACCTCTTAGCTATCAAATGCCCTTCTAGGTAATGACATCTGACCGATGAAATATGATATACATACAAAAGTAAAACCTGCTTCTGATCATTGACTCTATAGGATTGTGGCATTCATAGAGTTTCATGGTAGCCAAAGGGTTAATGTTTTCATGTTGCTCTTCAAAATAATGTGTTTGCCGGCAAAATAATTTAAACCTCCAGAGTTTGCCTGTCTGTCTGGAGGTGGGGGAGCCAATTCCATGGATTGATGTGAGCTGCTGGCAGCTAGTCTAAGGCCCCTGTGTAAAATTAAATCAAGGCATAATGTAAAGGAGTTTGTAAATCAGAAAACGTAGCTGTAATTAAATTAGGTTACTGAGTAAATTTAGTCTGAAAGTGTAGGTCTGATCTGTTCCATTGAGTATTAGCTTTATATGCAATTTTATTTAATGTTCATTAATTCTCAATTCATTAATGAACTGCTAATTGAAAGAATTCATTGTTATGAGAAAGTTAACTGGTAAAGTGAAAACTGTGGTAAGAGCAGAAAGTTTTTTCCCCTCAATCTGGATATTATAGGAATCATTGACAAAATTTGAGAAAACTAAAAATAAATTACAGATTATGGAATAAAATTTTAATTTATAAATCTTGCTCTTTATATTTTCATCTTTCAAAAATATATTTTTACCAACAAGTCAACTTTATATAGCTATAAAATGAATTACAACAAATTGACCCATTGAAAACTTGATTAATATAACTTCAATAATATTTTTGGAGATTTTTTTTAATGTTTCAATTAATGATGTGTTTTAGGAGGTCATTTTATTGGATTTGACATGGCTGCTGCAATGGAAAATTTCACTCTTGGACCTGGCTGTCCAGAATTTAACTATATTACAGTCATCAGAATCATAATCACTGATAGTCTGGGGCTCTACACATATCAACAGAAAAATATTACGGTCAGTATATATTTTCAGCAGATACACCACCTTTTTGAACTTTGTGTGTTTGCGGTTCCCGAATTTCGACTTTGCGACAAAATTTTTTATGACCATTACTTGTGTTTTGTGCACATTAATTGCATTTTGCATCATGCATTTACAATGCCAACAAGCATTAATTCCCTCTACTTTTTTGTTTCTAAGTTCATTTAAAACTTTAGCACCCTTGAAATGGACATTAATATTATATTTACATTGCTTGTTATTAACAGTTTTCAAAGTAAACAAACGTGATAACCATTGACTTAATTCTTTTGTAGCTCAGTTTAAAACTAACTGCCAATGATGCTATTTTCGATAACAGTTGAAGTTGCTAGCATCTAGCAGCCAAATTAGAAATTATTGCCTAATGGAAAAGCATCCTGCGCGTTTATAGTGCTTTTCAGATAAGATGGTAAGGGGGAGATAAAAGAGAAAATAGACGGGGGTGAGGCACTGAGCAAACCAATAGAAAAGAAGGAGGGGGTTCTAAGCATTCAATGGCTTATTCTCCATTGAATCTCCCTAGTGGTAACATCGTGTCCGAGTGTGCTGTGTTGCCACATTCATGATTTCCTTTAAATGCCTGCCAAACATTGTGTGTTCCGGTGTAGAGTTGTCAACTTCTAGCATGAGCTTTCTGCTAAGAGGCAGTACCTCACCTCTTAGTAGTGGAGACATATGAGCAGTCCCAAGTATGACCAAAATCTGACCTGCCATCTCATCTGAAAAGCACTATAGTTATTCACAACTTTTATGAGTATGGCATTGAAAATATTCGTTCTTTGCATATGAGGTTGCTGGTTTTTGACCGAAATATTTAATGATTTAATGCTATTATCTTTGTATTTTAAATGTAATTTAAGGAACTGTTATTTTGTTAGATTTTCATTGTTTATTTAATTTTTAATGTAAATCTAAGAATTGCTATCATCTTGTAAGATTTTCTGCCGCATATTTTGAATGCAATTACTAAGAGAAATGTTATAACTTTATTATGCTAGGTTTTGATTTTCTGTTGTGTATTTCTAACGTAATCTCCATTGGCATTATCTAAAATCTCTTAAAGAATTTAAACAGTGTGTTTTACATTATCTTAACTTGCCAATGAAAATTTCATCAAATCTTCTAATAATGTAATTAAATCATCTAGGTCTGTTATCAAATCAAAGTGTAATGCTAAAATTCATTGTCATGGTCAGAATACCATTAATTTCTGTGACTATTCCATCTCTGACCCTGATGAAATTGCAAACAATTTTAACTTACAGATTTGTCATTCCCCACAAATTAATTTAGTTGAACCGAATCAATTTTTACCAACCTCCCTTTTCTCAGTCACTTTTTCTATTACCTACAGTTCCTCAGGAAATGACGAGTATTGTTCATTCTTTTGCTAATTCTTGATCCTGTGGTATTGATGATATCTCTATACCAATTGTCATAGTGGCTGTAAAATATATTGCACTCCCCTTAGCTAGTATAATTAATTTATCTTTCTGTGAAGGTCCCTTCCAACCTTAAATTTGCTTGCGTTATCCCTATTCCAAAAAAGGTCCATTATCTAATTCTTATAATTACCGACCTATTTCAGTACTTCCAGTTTTTTCCAAGTGTTTTGAGAAAGTCTTTTATAACAGAGTGATTGATTATTTAGAATCTTTCCATCTATTGAATGAATCCTAACATGGATTCAAAAAAGCTAGATCAACTATGTCAGCCTCATTTCAATTTATTAATAATATTTACCATGCTTTAAATGCAAAACTACTTACCCTTGGGATTTTTTATGATTTAAGCAAGGCATTCGATAGTATTGACCACAAGATTTTGTATTTGAAGCTACAATTATTAGGCATAAATGGAAATGCTCTATGTTGGATAACTTCTTTTTTATCCGATCAACAACAAATCATTAGATATTCCTATCAATCACCTAATGGCCCAAAAATTGCTACATCTAAACCACTAAATGTTGAGTGTGGTGTCCTGCAGGGTTCTATTTTGGGCCCTTTACTTTTTATAATTTTTATTAATGACCTTCCAAATAATATTAAGAATAGTAAACCAGTCTTATATGCTGATCATACCTCTTGCCTGATCAAATAAAAAAATCTGTCTGATTTATTAGAGCACTCTTATTCATCAACCAAAGCTATGTACTAATGGTGTCTTTCGAATTCTCTTACTGTAATGAAGAATAAAACTGTCTATTTGCAATTTCACACTAAAAATGCACCTCCTATATCAAGACCTTATATTAAAATGAATGGTTCCAGTATTGTACATTCTCCATATGTAAAATTTCTGGGCTTATACCTAAGTGAAGATCTTGACTGGTCTGAGCATATCAGCACAATTCTGTACAAAGTAGCAATGGGCATCTTTATGCTTTATAAATTAGCTCCTCTTGTTTCTATTGACATACTGAAACTATTATATTATGCCAAAATACACTCCTACTTATCATATGGTATTATCCTTTGGGGCTATGCCACCTATGCTAGTAAAGCTTTTGCATTACAAAAATAAGCAATTAAAACCATGTGTCATGTTTCTTACATAACTGATGGTAAACCATTTTTCCAGGCCCTTGGCATACTCACCCTTCCCTCCATCTATATTCTTAACTGTGCAACACTTGTCAAAACTTATCCAGATCGGTTTTCCACTAACCAAGATTTTCATTTCCATGATACACACCATGAAACTGACATTCACATCAATGATTATTGCTTGACCCTTGGTCAAAAAGTTCCCCACCATGATGTTTCCATAGTATATAATAATCTTTCTCCTAGGATAAAGAATTCATGCTCTATGTCTGTATTAAAAAAACATCTTGTAAGTCTGCTAACAAGCAAAGCTTATTATTCTTTAAATGCTTATATTTATGACTGTTTGTAATTACTTTAACTACCTTTTTCCTGTCTTCTCTATGTCTGTATTGACCCTAAGAGCAAATAAATATTATTATTATTAATCCAGAAAAACATTCGTGCATGATGTACATTAAGGTGACCAACTTTTTTACAATGAAAAGGAGGACAAATAAATTGAAAAAAAATATCGTAAATAAAAGAAACATTTTATTCATTGCAACAATAATACACTATAATATGATATATGCATAATAAAAACATTTGTAACATTTTATATTGTAATTATGCTTACATGCCTGTTAATTATTATTTAAATGAGTACTTTTCCATTGAATTAATATTTTTTGTCAATGTATCATCTTCTAACAATATATTGGAAATATCTGAACAAGGAATATCCTTCATATTGAATTTTACGGCAAGTGCTGCAGCTAGAGTATCAACATTCAATCTCGATTTCTCACTTGTCCAAAAATCATTGGCAATTGAAAAAACTCTTTCAACTGCTGCATTAGTTCCAGGGCAGCACAACGTAAATTGAACAAGTATAAATAAATTTTCACATGGAATATGTTCATTTTTGAAATGGCTGAAAATATCCACCCATCTTTTATCAATTTCAACGTGTTGATTTTCCCATTGTATTAATTTTTCAGAATTTAAATATACATTCAGTCTTCTAATTTCTTCAAAGAGACAATTGTCGTCTATTTTAATGTCTGGCATTTCTTTAGATAAAAACTCAACACAAGATTCAATATCTGTCCAATATACTTGCGATGAAGTCAAAAAACACCATTGAAAACTGTTATTTCCTGTGATGTTTGTTTCAGACCATTCTTCGATATATTGAAAACATGTTTGGTAAAAATTCTGCACTTCTTTGATAAACTTTTCTGTTATGCCCGGATTTGATTCCTCTAAGTCTGACAATTTTCTTTTTATAATTAAAGGAAGAAATTTTTCTTCAAATCGAGATTTATATTGAAGGATAAAGTCATTCAAAATAAGACTAACTTCTGTAGCTGAAATGTGTTCACCTTCAATCTTTTGAATCGTTTTGTGAAAAATAGATGCTTGATTATGTACAAAATACATTAATATCTCAGATATTTCATTATTGAAAAATGATTCCAGGATTTTAGGACATTTGTCTAAACTTAAAAAATATGAACGGAGAGGCTCAAATAATTGTAGAACACGCTCTACAGTAGGTGTTAGAGCAAGCCATCTAACTTTTGAATATCCTAAAAGTTTTTTGTATTCAACATTCGCTTCTTCACAATATTGTTTTAAAGTAGCCACACAAATGGTAAAATTACTAAAATACAAATAAATTGTAGTTATTATTACTTCTACATCAATTGGCATGGCACATGACGCCGTGTTGATTGCATTTGACAAAATATGTGCATTACAACCTATTCCTAGTATTTTCTTTTGGAGTAAATCTTGTAATTTTACATACACATTATTCACCCCTTTGCGTCTTTGCCTACCAAAATTTGTGTTTGTATTATCAGCTGTTAGTGCAACAACTTTGGATTTCAAATTGTTTTCATTTATTACTCTGTATAGATGGTTTGGCAAAATTTCAGCAGTTTCACCCTCAATGGATTCTAAATTTAAAATTTTTACTTGAATCCCCATGGTAACATTAAAATATCTTACTAGTATTGGATACAATTTGGTTTCATTATGATTTGATGCATCAGATAAATCCGTTACAAATGCTGCAATTTTCAAGTCTGCTGTAAGTATTTTATCACAGTAATTTTTAAATACTGATTTAATAATAGCCTTGCATTTTGTCCTGGCGCATGAAAATTTAGCATTGTGAAACTTTTTCAATAATTTAGTTGTACAATCCATACTACGAAAACTTTGATTGTAAATTATGGTATGAAATGCAAATGTTCCCTCCATTGCAGCTAACTGTTTTTCATCTTCAGAATAATTTGAAGTTTTAAAAAAACCTGTTACTTTACGACTGGAAGCTGATGCTTATGTTTGTTGGTGGACAAGTGTTTCGTTATAGCTGCTCTGCCCCCAACTGCAATACAAAATTCTCCTCTGCAAATATTGCAGAAAACAATGGCATCTTTCTTTGATATGAGGAATGGAAATTCCTTTTTCAATTGATCGTTGAAATGGCATTTCCTCTTTTTTTGATTTTTCCATCCCTTAAATGAAATTTAAAATTAAAAATAAAATATAAAGCTACACGAACGATGCAAGCACATTATGAATAAATAAAATTAATTATTACAACTGAAACTTTAATAACATAAGCGAATAAACTTCACTAAAATTTAAATTTAAATTATTTTACACTTCTGTTGACAACAGGGTTGTATAAACTTGTAAATAAAATTATACATATTTGGAAATTATTAAATAGATAATGAATTAATAAAACGTGAATTGTACTTACCTCTGTATAATTGAATATTCACTGAGAAAGAAATAATTACCGTGAGTCATTCAATTGCCGACGTGCCGTGAGTCTACTGCGTGCATATGTGCCGTGTCGTGTTTCGGTAAGAAGTAAACAAAGCCACTTGCGCGCGGCGCGCTCTCTCAAGGTCTCCCGTGCGGAGCGCATGCGTCTCATAATCGCGTCTTATACCGCACTGTACCAAGCCTTGACGAATCGTCATGTCAAATACAAATACGTCACATAACGTGCAACAGATTAGTCTTCAAATATCGAAAAGGAGGACATGTAGGAGGGCACTTTTCGAGGGAGGACAGAACTTACAAAAGAAAGACTGTCCTCCCTAAAGAAGGACGATTGGTCACCTTATGTACATTCCATTTCAGTAGTTCAATTTTAATTAAACCATTTCCTTAGAATGAACAAAAGAAGATCGAAAATCACATGCAAAATTGTGTTATAGGTAAACTGTACAAGTGCAGAAAGAAGTGTAATCACTTTGTTATACTGTGTTTTCATTTGCTATTACACATTTTGAAGGTAATTAAAAGTATTTTTTACTTTATAATGCTTGGTTTTCATTTGTGGTTATGTTTTCTTTTATTTTCTGTCAAACTCCATTATTTATAATAAATAAGTAAATTTTTTAGGTTGGCTGGGAACCACTCTCTTGTAATAACATGGTGTCTTATGGGAAAATAGGAATTTGTGAAATTGCATTTTGCTTCAGTTTTCCGGAATCAATTATTTGCAAAGTTCAAAAAGATGGTGTATATGTAAGGAAAGTGAAAAATATTGTTTTTCTTGCTGTAGAATTTTTAGTGTAAGAACAATTTTCAACTACAGAAGGTTTTTGGCATTAAATTGGCTAAGAATATTATTTATTAAGTCTACCAATACCAAGGAGGAGGGCCTTCAGAGACCCACAGCTTGAATTTTTTAATTTTTTTAATGCATATTCATAATTATAAGCAATGAAAAAAATAATTATTGTCAAATGCATTGTTTAGACCCAACTGACAGTAAAACTATCTCAAAATAGTCATAAGTTTATTTTTAATTTTTACATAATTAGTAGTGGTAATCCTAAGGGGTTGAACATTTTATCGCTTGGTGGTGTTGGTATGCACTTCTCATCTTTATTAGTACCATATTTTAACATCAGAGCACACTGTAATTGGTTATCTTATTAGTTTATTTTGTTGGCTTTGTTTCTTCTCACTTCTGAGTCATTTTCTGTTTGTGAACACCATAAGAAGACATTCCTTACATGACAACTCTATTGAGTGGGAATTGAAAGAAATTTTCAATGAATCAAACTTGTAAGCCAGTGAAAGAGAAGACAGTGTTGAACAACTGGAAATATCAGTCTCTGAACATGAAAGTCAGCTTATGTCTGTTTCTACAGCATCAGTTATAGATGATGGTAGCAATGCAAGTGACTCAAATGATACCAATGCCAATTATGTTGTAAACACTGGGTGAGTTTACATCACACAGCCTACAAGATTTTCATGAAGATCAGTGCAAAATATTGTGTGAGAGAAAAGGGTGTTGCATATATATACTGTGGTGCAAGATAAACCAAAGAGACTTCTTTTGATGTTGTCAACTCAGCATATTGAGGAAAATATCAGTGATGATCCTAAGAAAACCACCGAAATAAATCTCTACTATGATGTAATGAAAAGATAAGTAGATACATTTGACCAAATGGAAAAAAATTACTCTACAAAAGGAGGAACGAGAAGGTAGCCCTTGTCTGTATTCTACACACACATTGACATTGTGGGCATAAGCGCATATACAATTATTTTACTGAACTTTCCAGACTGGAAGAACAAATTTCCAAACCGCCACTGAGTGTTTCTCTTGAATCTAGCCTTGAACGAATCAATCCATATATTGGAAGGTGAGCTTGTACAGGCTGAGGATACCAACAATCTTGGCTATGGAAGGTATTCTGGAATGTAAACTAGAATGTACTATAGAAGTTCCTACACCAGCTCAGCCAGAATGCCGTGGTAGGTGCCACATCTGCTGCAGAGGGGCTAAAACTATGAAAATGAAGTACAAGAAGCTTGGATAGTCAAATGTTATGTGATCATGCTGCAACAAACATGTGTGTTGGAAACACAGCTCCAAAAATATAGTGTATGTGAAGTGTACGTGTTCTGATGATTCAGAATGAAAAAGAAACATCAAAATGATAAAACTTGAGACGTTATTTTCATTATCTAGTGTTATTGTTGTGTAATTAGTGAAATTTTTTTGAGAAAATAAAACATTGTGAAGGGTAGTGAAAGATACAATTTAATTTTGTAATTGGAATATGTTTTCAGAAACAGATAGTCTCTTGCTGTTTGTTTTGTTGTATATTTTCATATTATTACAAAAAAATGTTAATTGATTAGTTAATCTTTGGAAATAAATGAAAAGGCATGTTCAGCGAATATTATTTAACATAAAAAGAACATTTTTATTTGTGGGCCTTGCAGCACCCCCCCCCCTCCCCCTTGGTAATGCATGGAACAAAAAATGTCTTGGTATTGCTAGTGTTAAAGTATATTATCTTAAAAGATTGAGTATGCCAAAACAATGACTGTATAACATGACCCTCCCAGATGAAGATGTAATAGCATTATGAGAAACAAAAAGCAAAAACTCCGGCATTATCGACAAATCTTGTCTGGAACTAATTTTGAGCATTTGTTTTTGTCTGTCATTTGTCAATTTGAAAGAAATTAAATATAAATATGAAATAGATTTCAAGTTCACACAATGTCCTAAGTTAGATGAAAGTATATGCACCTGAATTAAAATATAAAGATAGCTGTATAAGTCGTTCAGTTAGTATGAAATAACTCCTCATGGCTCAGTGTTTTTACAGCTAGGTGGTTGACAATTGTTTAGATGCTAAGGATGGAATTTTTTCCTGTAACAATGGAAAATTTGAGTTTGTAACTTTGATACATCATGAAGTATAATGTAGTCTAGTGTGCAGTTAACTAAGTAAGTTGAATAATCCTTAAGAAAAATGCTATATTCTAGCAATCAAAGCAACCAGAACCATGCAAATTGGATGAAGATTTTGTATACATGATAGCATTTTATTAATTTTTTTAAATATTTCCATTAAAATATGGATGATTACATTTAGGAAAGAGCTTCTACAGCATCACAAATGTCAAAATCAATGCATTGTATTAGTTAGGGCAAGAACTTCAAACATGCTGAAGGAACAAGTCTGGTGCAACAAAGAACCTTGGCATCACAGAAGCTAAAGTAACATGCTGGAAAAGATCAAAAGAAAACTAGTATGGTATGGTAATTTACTCATAAATCATTTCATGGGCCAAAAGAAAGGCAATGCAAAGAATTAGATAAGGAAGCTGATGCTTTTGTGCTAAAAAACACCATTGTTATGACAATAACATAAGAGAATGTGTGGATGATGGCCTTGAAAGGAGCAACATTGTTTAGAATATCATTATGGAATTCTGAGACAAATCTTGGAATGACAGATCCAGGGGGGGATCACCCCCTTCCAGATGATACCAATACCATCCACTGAATGCATTCTTAACCCTTTCTGCTCATATGTCGGACCTTGTCCAACATTACATTTTTGCAGTTGTGCTCATATGTCAGACTACATCCGACATTGTGCTCCATCTGCTCTCCTTATGGCTGCTTATTGACATGGGTGTCAACTCATAGCCAGTAATAGTTTGAGCATCTGTGATACTCCTCACCAATACAAAGTGTAAAATAAAGGTATTTATTTCAGTTATAATGTAAATATTCTTAAGGGTCTCGGGTACCCACGAATCTTGTGGTTTGCATAACACTAGGTGATCTTCTGACTGTTCGAATTTCTATTTTAGTTCACAGTTTATGCAACTATCTCATTTATATTAATCTCTCATAATTCCCAAGATACTTAAGATACAAAAATGATACGACTCTTCTTAAGTGTCACTGCTGCTGTCAACAGGTAATCAAATATAACACAATAGTAACATGACAAGGAAAATGCTTACAACTATATTGAAGTGAAATTATACAAAGCAGAAATATACAAAAGATATACTCAATAGAATTGTCCACTTGGAGGGATAATAAACAATATGAAAATATCATTTGGATGAACAAGGAAATTCTCCTGGCCGGGTTTGACTGTTCTCTGGCTGATTGCTTGTCCTCTGCCTTTCTCTCTCTCTCCTCTGGTTTGACCCTCATGACTGCCTCGCTAGTGCACCTTCTCTATGTTGCGTTCTGTAATGTTGCCAGCTTGAAACTCCGCTCAGTCGATCTGTTCTCCAGAAAAGGGCATACCTCTCACGAAAGTCTATTGGTTAATTAGCACGATCATAGTGTTCTCTTCTGGGCTAATGTCTGTTGCCTATAAAAGTAGAGACTCTGTATGTATGCGCAAAGCAGAGTACTCACGTAAGAAGAGTATGAGGTATGCAGGGGTTGCGTGCATATGCAGGGACTGCATGCATATGCAGGGGGTGCATGCATATGCAGGAGGTGCATGCATATGCAGTGGTGTGTCGTTTGCAAAAAAATGATGGAGAATTTGATAAACTGTTGGAGAGAAAAGTGCTGCTGTTTGAATGTTGGGTAAATGCCCGTGATAACCCAATACACACTATTACTACATATGTACTTCATTCTTTTCTAAAGATATTTAGTTTGTAGCCAAAATAGGTATCAGTATATCACACTTTGTTTCTAACTTCTCCTTCTAATAGCTTGTACCTCATTCATGTTTTCATCTGGTAAGTCTGATAGACCATATATTTCTTTGTTCCTCTGAAATTTTGTTTGAGACAGTATCTACTCTGTGCAAAATTGCATAATATTTCTGCTCATGAAAATGGCATCAAGCAGTAATAAGGATATGCAATGGGAAGAAATTCTTGAGCCAATAACAGAATCTACAGACAGGGAAAACTAGGAAACTAGTGAGAGTGAAGCAGATTTAGATTATGAGCCAATTGGTCATAGTGACATGAACAATGATGATAATGATAAAAGTTCAAAGATCATAAATTGCATGAAAAAAACCTGAGCTATCTGGGAACCACTATAGTAGAAAATATGAGTGCAAAGTGTTAAACATATTATGCACTAAATTCCTTGATTATGTTCTTCAGATTAAGCCTGTAGAGTTAGGGGAAAGAAAGATTGTGATAAAGATCAGGAACCAGGGTCATAGGCCATGGAGGATTCAAGGGGATTTACAGTTTCGAATTTTTCATGCTCGTTTCACTCACTTATATTTTCAAACTCAAGATACCCTCGAGATAAGTGAACAATATTCCCTATTAATTGGTATGGACAAATTAAATTTAGATTTACATTTGATATTTGGATAAGAATATTCAAAATAAGTTTTGTAATTTTACAAAAACTTAAAAAAATCGAATATTTTCTTTTGATTCTAAAACTACTTTAGAATGTGCCCTTTTAGAAGGTGTAATTATTTTTTTCCTGTTCAAAATGGAAGTATTTTTAATTAATTTCTAAAATAATCTCTACAACAAAAAAAAAACATTCTTTTTGCTACGAAACTACCGCTTTCCTCTAACCACTTCAGAGTTCTTTTCTCTATGGACTCTTGTAGTAATTCTTGTTCTGTCAGGTTTATCACCATATCTCCCATTGTTAGGTTGGTATCCTTGGAGTTTTGGTTTAAGCAGTCTTTTGTTACTATTTGTTTACTTTCTGTCGTGAAGTGGATCTTATGTTTCTGTCAGCTGTGTGTGAGCAGTAAATTTTGTAAGAACTTTATAATAGTGCTAAACATGTGGAGAAGCAAAAGAATATTTCAGAAACATGTTAATGTTGTTAAGTCAAGTACATATTGAAGAAATTGTGTGCACTCCAGACATTGAACCTGGTACATCAACTCATCAGGTAGCTTCACCAGCATCACCAATTATTACTTGTAGCAGTTCTAAGTCAAAAATAGCAAGTAATCTGTATCAGTATGAAGAATTTAATGGTGAGAATGACTTTGAATATGATATTTTGGATTTGAAAGCATTAGAAAAATGTCTGTTAAAAGTTGCTGTTTGTAAAGTGTGTCATAATACTCTCTGAATTATGAAAACCCAGTCAACTGGTTTGGCTATGATGTTCAAGATTTGTTGCACTTTTTGTAGCCTAAATGTAGAACAGTGGAATTCTGAAGTAGTAGATGATGAAACAGATAAAGGAAATCTCTATGACATAAACATTAGGTTAGTATATGGGTTGAGGCAAATTGGAAGAGGGTACACTGCAGCAGTAAAGCTTTGTGGTGCAATGTATCTTCCCTCACCATCACAAAGGTTGTACAAATATGAGAACTATGTAGGAATATTGTCAAGAATTGTGTGCTCAGAGCTAATTAGAAATGCTGTTGAGGAGGCAGTGAAAAAATGAAGATTCCAGGGACCTTACAGTAGCACTTGATGGCTCGTGGAAAAAGGGAGGACTCATGAGTCTCAATGGTATAGTAAGTGGAACAAGCATTGACACTGGCAAAGTTATTTATGCATTAATATTGTCAAAGCACTATACCTGCAAAAACAAGTTAAAAAATGACTGTTGAAGCAACTTCCTGGGAACCAGTGGAGGGATGGAGATAGCAGGAGCAACAGAAATATTTCAAAGATCTCAGCCATTGTACAGTGTATGCTATATTGAATATCTATGAGAGGGTGACTTGAAGGCCTACAAAACTGTTGCAGAACAATAACCATATGGACCTGATGTGGAAATAAAGATGTTAGAATGTATTGGCCATATGCAAAAAAGGATGGGTTCAAGATTTTGTGCACTGAAAATAAATCACAGGATCCTTGCAGATGGCAAACCCTTGTTTGGAAGAGGACAACTTCAGAACAACCATGTTGATTTCACACAGAATTCTTATGGGCTAGCAATTTGAAGAAATGTTGGCAGTGTAGAAGTGATGAGGCAAAGTGTATGGGCAGAGTATTTCCATCTGGCATCTACAAATGAGAAACCTCAGCATGGACTTTGTCTGAAAGATGAAAATACTTGGTGCAAGTATTGGAAAGCTGTGGCTCAGAACAAGCTATATGATCATAACACACACGTTCCTAAAATAATAATGATATAACTGAAAGACACTTTTAGAGATTTGTCTGACGGTGAGCTGCTGAGAAAATGTGTTCATGGTAGAACACAAAACCCTAATGAATCAGTGAATAATAAAATCAGGTCAAGATTACCTGAAACCACATTTGTGTCCCTGAAAACATTGCAGTTTGGTGTGTATGAAGCCATGTCTAATTTCAATGAAGGTAATATTGCAGTATGCTTGGTCTTGAGAAGAATGGGACTTTCTGTAGGGAAAAATTGTGTGAAGACAATGAAAAACCTCGATCAAAGAAGAATACTGAAAACAGAAAAGGCTATATTTGAGATACATGGGACTCTAGTCAGGGTATGATTTGTATGTTATCCCCCTCCCCAAAAAATCAAAATTCTGGCCCTGAGGTGCAGTGGCGGCTCGTGTATAGGCACTGCGGAACTGCAGCACCCCCTATTTCCACTTGATATTATCGATAACATTTAATATAATGAGTCCTTTTTTCTTTTATTCTTTCTTTATTTTTGTAGTACAATATATATTCCTTAAGCTTAATGTCAGTACTTCAGTAGCCATCCCCCAGTTTATGGAAAAGATACAAAAATCTTTGTATGGAACTGTGCGCTTCACAGTGCCAGCGACATGGTGTTTGACTGTTGTGCACATGCGCACATAGGAGGGGGGGTGGGGAGGAAGGCGGGATTGCCAGGTAGAGAGAGCACTGTTGCTCTCGCAGTGCCGGCTCTGGCGTGATGGTGGAAGGAAGTTTTTTTTTACTCAGCGTGTGTTGTGCTTAAAAACCGTGTACCATATTCTTGAATGTGATAAAGTGTAGAAGAGTGTAGAATTAGATTATTATTCTGCTTCCAGCTATTCTATTTGATTCATTTTTTTTCGGTTCTTTTATTTAACAGAAAACTTTAACCATGGCCTTGCATCCCCAAGAAATAAGTTCTGTGATTGTAAGTGAACTTCAACAGCTTAAGTTTTCACAGCTATCTCTCCATGAGAAAGTTACAGTTAAGAAAAGAGGTCGTTCAACATCTGATATTCTAACATCTCAGCCAGGCAAAAGCAACAACAAGAAATATATTCGTAGCTTTAATTCTGAATGGTACCAACGGAAAAGTTGGCTTTGCAGCTGTGAAGTAAAAAATGCACTGTTTTGCTTCCCGTGTTTGCTGTTTGGAGGTGATGTACCGTGGAAAAAAGATGGTTTTAGAAATATAAACAAAATGAAAGAAAAAACTGAAAAGCATGAGAAGTCAAAGAAGCACGTTGATAATGTTGTTTCACTGTCACTTTTAGGAACCGTAAGTATTAAGGAGAAACTTAGTGAGGCATACAGACTTTCAATCAATGAGCATAATATAAAAGTTAAAAAGAACCATCAAATTTTGTCCAAAATAATAGACTGCATTTACTTTTGTGGAAACTTTGAAACTCCCTTACGTGGACATGATGAAAAAGACGATTCAGTAAATCCAGGGGTATTTAGAGGATTAGTAAATTTTGCATCTAAATTAGATTCAGATTTGAAGAATCACTTAGAAACCAGTGCAGTCTTCAAAGGTGTTTCTAAGACCATTCAGAATGAGATACTTGACTGCCTGCTACAACTATACCATGAGGAGATAAGGACGGAAATTAGAAAAGCTTCCTTTGTAGCTGTCATGGCTGATGACACAACAGATGTTTCGGAACACACTCAAATGGTCCTTGTTCTACGGTACGTATTGAATGAAGAAATATTTGAGCGTTTTTGGGGATTCTTTATTCCAGAAAATCAAACTGCAGATGGAATATCAAAACTATTTTAGAACAATTGGACATAATCCTTCAAGGAAATGGACAAAAACTGATAGCTCAGACATTTGATGGTGCAAATGTCATGAAAGGCAAAAAAGCAGGAGTTCAAGCAAAAATAAAAGCATTTTATAGTAATGCACATTTCATTCACTGTTATGCACATCAACTTAATTTAATAATGAGAAATGCAGCAAGTATTACACAAAACGCAAGAATATTTTTCTCTAACATTCTGGCTATTCCAACATTCTTCTCAAGATCACCACAACGTGTGTCCATTCTCAAGAAACATATGGACGTCAGCATTCCACGTCCATCCTCTACAAGGTGGAATTTCAACATACGGACCATAAACAGAGTTCATGAAAATTTGCAACCTTTAAAAAACTGCCTTACTGAAATTCAGTCAACATCAAATGCAGATCAAACCATTGCAGAAGCAACAGGAATTTTAAAATACCTGAATGATGATAATTTCAAGTTTTGGTTAGAGCTTTTTCATCAGATTATGCCTCATCTTGAAATAATTTATAACCAAATGCAATCTCGAGAAATTGTGTGTTTAAAGTTAATGAATATATAACAAATTTCAAAACTGCTATTTTAGAATTGAGAAACTCAAAGTACTGTGAGAATCCTTCAAAGACACTCATGGCAGAAGCTAAGGAAGTGTGGGACTATATATGTGTTGATATAATGGACAGATATTCTTCCACTAAACTTTTAGTAGCTGCTAAATTGTTCAACAAGAAATGCTTCACTAGATTTAAGAATGAACATCCCACAAAAGAGATAGTACTGACCACTGAAGCTTATCCCATGATTGACAAAGAAAAGCTTGAAACTGAACTAAAAGTATTCTATTGTAGGACTGATATTCATGAATATTGCAAATTAATTGAGCTGCTGAAATTTATCTTGGAAAATAATCTAGATGATGTTTTTAGTGAAATTACGAAACTGATAAAAATCCTCTTGACAATTCCCATGACTACATCAGAGGCAGAGCGCTGCTTTTCAACATTGAAAAGAATAAAAACTTTTTTAAGAAGCACTACGAATTCGGAAAGACTAAATGCGCTTGCAGTACTTTCAATGGAGAAAAATTTCCTCATTTTGTCATCCAGAGATCAAGGAAAAAATTATTGAACTTTTTGCGCAAATTAAAACAAGATGAATGGATTTTATTTTTAAATGAATAGATCAAGCTTGAACTGTAACAATTTAAGTTAAAGTAAGTAAAAAATGTTTGGTTTTTTTTGTTAAGATTTTATCAAGTTCCTGAATAAATTTTCTTTTTATACATGTTTTTTTCCTTTTTCACAATTTTAAAACAAAGGCTAAAAATTTTCTGGAGCAGCACCCCCACTAATTTTAGCTACGAGCCGCCACTGCTGAGTTGCACATTCTCAAGGTCTTTTAGGTGTGTGTACCAACTTTTAAGTCTCGAAGTTTCTTGGATTTTAAGAAATGCTGTACGGTATGATTTGTATGGCACCCCTTCTTCTTTCCCCCAAGAAATCAAAATTGAGGCACTGAGAAGCACATCCTCAAGGTCTATTTAGTATGTATACTAAGTTTTAAGTCTCTAAATTTCTTGGTTTTTGAGAAAAGCTGTAGAGCAGAGCTGCTGTTTTCATAGATTTTATCTGTTTTTACAGATTTTTTAATGAAAAACAGACATTTCCATGATTCACAGATATTTATATGGTGAAATTCAGATATTATCTGAGCTGTTGATTAAAAAACACATACACTACTAAGTAATTCAGTGAGTATTAATATTTCTATGTTAGTATAGGTATCCTCCAATTTATGTGATGGTTGCATTCCTGGGAATCATAGCGTTAAGCAAAAACGCGTAAATCGAAAATATTTTTCCCATTAAAAATAATGTAACAGGCATTGCTTACATTTGTGAGCAGAGGTTTTCTTCTTATAAATGTCTGTAAAGTTGATTTAATGAGTGCTTTAACCGCTCAAGCATGTACAGCGACATGTGGTGTCTTGTGCAGCATCCACTTTTACAATTCCTTAATTTTTGTGCATTGAGTTTCTGCCATAAATTACAGATGTCTTGAAGCTCCTTTGGTTAGTGAAACTTCCTATACAAATATATTCTCCTCACCCAACTCAATGAATATTTTTGCGAGAGTTTTCTCCCTTACAGTTGTTATTCGCTCTCAGTGTGTCACTTTCTAGAAGAAAACCCCTCTTCAGGACAAAAAGAATGGATTCAAGTGCATTGTTTGCTTAAAGATAGGATTAAGGGATTCTACCATTGTAGGAACTCCTGAGAAACCCTGCTTTGTCATACAATGTAATAAATGGTATCACTGCACGTACGATTAATGGGCATGAATCTACGAAATGTTTAATAAATAATAAAATATATTAATGGTACATACTGTGCATATAACAAATCACATATATGGAAATACATGACACGTATATTGAACAATGGTTGTAAGAATAAAATCACATTAATGTGAATACATGACGCGTATATCCGAAAATGGTGGTAAAAATGACATCATGCATATGCGAAAATGCATAAACCGAACACTCGTAAATCGAGGGATGCCTGTATATAATATGAATCATGTAAATAATATTCAGTTTGATGAAATTGTTCTGTAAGTACGTACGTACGATGTTAATATACTCGAGGTGAAGTGTCCTCCACTAACAACTTTTGCATCAATGGACCGATTTTCATGAAACTTGGTATGAGGCTCATTCTGCCAGGCCCCACCTCTGAGCTATATTTTATTTAGCGAAGATTAAAATCCCAAGTTCGATTCCAGGACCTTTTTTCCCCTATTGGTTTTACATAGGAAGTCTCAAATCCATCATGCTGAGGTGTTTTCTCTAATACTTTAAATTATCTTAAAATTGTGTTATAGGAGCGAGGTTTGTACTTTTCTAAGAGGAAAAGAATGTAAATCCTAATTCTTATCACCAAATTTTGATAATTGATCGTATTTTCTTGAATTTCTACTAAAACATAGGTTTTTTTGTTTTAAATCGCATTTTATCGGATTGTTGCCATGGAGACGATTATTACCAAACTCAGCCTGAGCATAGACGAGTGAACAAATGGGTTATTTTTTCTGCTGGACTACCCTTCAGCAATGGACAGTTGATCCATACATTTATTTAATCATAATACACAGGTAGTAATGTACCCATTTACAAAGATATACAAAACATATTTAAATAGCACATACAAAATAAAATATAGTAAGATAGATATTGCATTAAAATTAAATACATGCATACCTGTTCTATAGATAGTTTTATTGTCTTCAAGATTTGCTACACAAATATAAGACTCGTCAAAGGTACGATAAAAAGTACATAACTAGGGCACGTAAAATCTTAAAATCATATATGTACATAGATCTTGGTTGACCTCAAAATAAGCACAATAGAATTTAAAACACACTGTTGCTAGTCAGATAAATCATACAAAGATATAATACAAGTCATAAAAATAATGATTCATAAAAAGTGGTATAAAACTGCAGTTGAACTCTGTTCACTGCCAAGGCAGGTTCTCCCCTGAAGATGCCCACTTAGTGGGCGAAATGCATAGGGCTTACCCTACAATTTTTGGCTGAAGGAGTTTTATACAACTGTTCTCTATTAATTTGTTTTCCAATTTTCTCTATCATTGATAAACTGTGAATTACAAATGGTATTTATAGTATGAGAATTTCTTGGAATAACTAACACATACTGAAACATTTCCTATCAGTATAAGTAATCAATTCTGGGCATCAACTTTGGGAAATCAGCCTGCATTAGTCCTGGTTTGGACTTCTTGTCCTAATCTAAGGCCTGTCCTGTAACCCAGACCTTGGATTAGTTATTTTTTCAATGCATTTGTGTCATTTACTATACATTTAAATCTTGAATAATTGTTTTAAAAATTTTTATGCCATATTGTTGATGCAGGATATATTTTGAATTCATCCACAAAAGTATGATTAAATTTAAATTACCAGGCTATGCATAAACAGTTTTGAATAGTTTTACTCAAACTATGCGATACAGACAAAATATTTAAAGCATAAATTTGTACATTTTGCATCTAAAACCAAGATATTACATACTACTGCACTTTACAGGATATTTTGATGGAATTAACAGGATTTAGAAACAAATTGGTGGCAGCCCTGCTGCAGAGTATGATATGTATGAGACCCCTTTCCCTGTCTCTTCCTCCTCCTCCCTGCAAAAATTAAAATTCTGGCCCCAAGATGCACATCCTTAAGGTCTTATTAGTATATGTGCCAAGTTTTAACTCTCTAAGTTTCTTGGTTTTCAAGAAATGCTGTCCACACACACATAGACACTTTTTTAAATTTAGATTTTATTAATCTATTTTATATGAAAATTGCTTTTTTATGAATTCCCCACAAAATGTCCTCAAGTAAAAGGTTCAGTAGACTTTAGTATCACAGTATGTAGGCATTCCACTATATCAAGAAAAAATCATTTGCACATACAGCTATTGTTGTTGAAATAATACTTCCTCAGATCTACTAACACTTGAATCATTTCACAGTGAGAGTGGAAAGTTCTGCATACATTGAATATAATAAATTACTGGCTTTTTTCAAAGGCCAGTCGGCTGGCATATGCCAGCAAATGAATGTATTATTCTATTGTTTGGGCCATTAAGATCATATTTTCTGAGTTTAGATAAGTGTCCAAAAGAGCTTTAAGGTTTTTGATAATCTGTTAGATGAACTTAAATTGAATTTCTTACATAGGCAATTATACAACAAATAGAATAAAGTGAAATATGTTCAGCTAAAAATTTCATCAATCCTTCAAAATTTTATAGATTTTGGTATCCAAATTCAATCATTGCAATTAGTGTGATATGATTTGTCATCATGCAAATATGGATAAGTGTGTCATGTGGTATTGTGAAAACATTTTTCTAAAATTAAGTAATGGCATTAATTTTTTTTGTAAACAATATTTTTTAAATGAACGATAGTAATTGCCTTAAGTCTATTATACTTAATGGACTTGTTTACAATCGTCATTTTATTAAAATAAATATGCAATAAGCCATATATTCATAGGTTTTTTGTTTGCAAAATTTATCCTTCCTCTGTCCTCCCATTTTGTTAAAAGAAGTGGATTTGGCCTACTTTTTGTTTAAAAATATCTGGTCACCTTAGTAATGGTCTCAGTATGTGCACTTGAACTAAACTTGCTTATATGATGCCTCTTGAGTACAAAGAAAAAATTGTCCTTCCATCGGTTCATTAATTGCCAAAAGAATAAACTATAGAACTAGGTC
This sequence comes from Tanypteryx hageni, assembly GCA_028673005.1. NCBI lineage: Eukaryota > Metazoa > Arthropoda > Insecta > Odonata > Petaluridae > Tanypteryx > Tanypteryx hageni. Next base: position 5,962,705 of record CM054117.1, read on the forward strand.
AAATTGCAAATATGGATGAAACTCCTCACATTTGATATCCCCTAGAGCAAGACTGTATATAAAAGGCAAATGAGCCCTCACAATCAAAACAGTTGGCCATGAGGAAGCTCACCATGCAGCACTGTGCTGACGGCACTTAACTTCTTCTGGAGTTGATTTTCAATTGAAAATTTCTGCAAAAGAAAAGACCACCTGGCATTATTGTACATGTTCATGAAAAGGGTTAGATGGATGTGAATGAAGTGAAAATATTGATCAAAAAAGCACGTTGAAGGTGGAAAGGAGCTCTGTTGAAGAAGAATGCTATTTTAGGTGTCCTGTTCCCATCTCATGGAATCCACAATGAAGAAAATTTGGCAGTTTCAGCAATGAATTAGTTGTCATGCCTAGGGAACACACTTCTCAACTGCAACTTCTCAATGTCTCATTAAACAAGTGATTTAAAGTGAAAATGAGAGAAGAATGGATTAAAGGGAATGAGGGTGGCAGCATCCACCAGCTGACTCAAACAGACAAAATGAACTGGTTTTCTATCATGCAGCTGTTTGAGTGAGTCAAATCAACATAGGCAAAGACCAATCCAGAACTTGTCATAAGTCCTTCAAGAAGTGCAGCATTAGCAATGCCTTAGATTGCACAGTAGGTTGCTTACTCTATGGAGATGATTGTAAAGTTTCTAGTTCTGTGGAAGAGTTTCTTAGTCAGAAGGAAGACACTCAAGATGGGAATTTATGATGGTAACTAATATTTTTGTTATAAATTAAAATATGTCAAAATTATTAAATTAATAGATGCTTTTAGATTGTTGATTTTTAGCCATTGATGAATAATATGTTTTATGCAAATAAATTGTTTTGATTAAAAAATATTCAAAACCTGAAAATGGTATTATTTTTAGAGATAAGTTCAATACAGCAGTGTGTCTAATATACAGAAAAATATGACACATTTTCCAGAGCTGTTTTCTGTTGAAAAATGGAGCTTGACTGCATTAGCATTTTGTAGATCACTTAAGCTATTTTACTTGTGGTACTGATTCATTAATGAAGACTTTAAAAAAGTAAAGTATTTTCTTCCTGATTCATATAAGTATTAAAAAAATATTTTCAGGTGTTACCATTGCTTCACAATCTAATAATGCCTTCAAAGGTATTATTCTACTTGACTAATTTTGCAACTGCTGATGATTCACGTCTTGCTCTTTCTTTTGCTGGTGGGGATATTCAAGGTAATAGTTATTTATTATTATACATATATTATGTTACCATCAATTGCTATATTCTTTAAAAATGAACATGCTTTTCCTTAGATGTTATGCAGTCAGTGATTTCAACATGTTTGTCACTTAATTCTCTGCTGACCAGTGAAGAAATATTAGTTTTGAATTCAAGTGATGTGGAAGCAAATGTTAGATTGATCAAGATCTCACTTGTAAATTATCTGAACCAAGTATGTAGATTTTATGTTGTCTATTTTCACCTAGTAAAAAAGGTTTTAAAAAGTTACATACTAAACTATTTTCAGGTATCAATTTCCAGTATTCAAGGATTGAAGCATTTATCTTGTGCTTTAAACCATGTTCTTCAAGGAGTTAAAATAAACATTAATGATATTTTGTCAAGATATGGTTCCATACTTCTTCGAAAATTTTTTAAAAAATTAAAAGAAAATATTAATGGCAGCATTTTTTCTGAAGTAGATTTGGAAGACATTGGACAGTAAGAAATCAATTATAATCACCCTTTTACTTATCACTGACTTTTGCCTTATCATATTACAAGCATAAATCATTGCTTTGAGGAAAATCAGTATCAAATTGTTAAATTAATTCAATTCAGTTTCCATTGTAGATGGTAGAGATACAGTTCTAGAAAACTGAGTGTATCTGAAGTAAATACAGGTATCCCTCATTATACGCGATCTCACTTTACGTGTTTTTGCCATAACGCAATTTCAAAAAAATCAAAATAAAAACTGCATACAATGAAATTGTATGACCGGTGGAATTGGAGCAATTAGTAAAGTAATTTTATATGCATACATTATATAAGACGGTCGATTGTGGGAAACATATCCCTATTTTACCAATTATAATTATCAATTCACTTAACATGATTTCCCTTTATGCTGCTATTTCTCGGAACCAATTAGTCACATAATATGAGGGATACCTGTACAGTAAAACCCCCAAATTTGCGAAGTTTACATTCCCAAAAACACCATGAATTTGGAATCTGCAAAAATGGAAGACAAGGCCTTATGAGAAAATGGAGGTTAGGTTCACGGCTTTTCATTATTTTGACAATAATAAATAATGAAATGGTAGGCTAAAAGTGGTTTCAAACCAATAAAATGTGGCACTTAAATCTGCCGTAGCCATACAGTAAGTGTGCTGAGATAATTTTGCCTAAACCATGATTAGCAAAGAATATGCCGAAAAAATATTTATTGAATCACGTAAAAGGCAAAAAAATGCATGCATTAAAATTGGTGTCCATTACAAAATGAACTCCAGTAACTTTCATGCTTTGAAGGATTCCTGGAGCTACACTATCCCTAATATTGTATTCATTTTTCTTAATGTACCAAACTGACTCATTTATCCCATATTGTCTGCTCACTATGCCGCCCTTTGGCCACTATCAAGTTTATTTAGCAACTCTTTTTTCTCACTTAAAGTCAACATCGTCTTTTTGCTTCTGCTTCCTGTATTATCACTTGCTTTCCTCTTAGTAGACATTTTGAAAAAACGTGGCCACAACATGATAAAAAAACCTTGCAGATGGAGAACTTCATTTGTTTCATATTGTTGGTGTTGTTCTTTTCACTTCAGATTGGCAGCAATAGTCGAAAAACCCACGAAACTGTGAAGCACATGAATTTGGAGGTTCTACTGTACCTTGATGGGATTTTTCCATAAGTAATGATTAATGTGTTCTTTGCTCAAAGATTTCAACTTGTTAAATAAATATTGATTTAATATATTTTCTATAATTTTGAGTCTTACTAAAATATTTTCCAAAGCATACATAGTTCAATATTTCAAGGAGGTATTCCAGAAGAGGAAGTAAGTAGTAGTTAGCTAGTGAATCAAGGAGAGGAAGGATTTTATGCATCTCGAGGATGTGAGAAAAAGATAAAAAGAGTATATTAAGGAATTATATGCAAAAGATTTGTTACCAGTAGATTTAGACTGGGCCAGTGTTGGCTGGGCTGGCCTGGGGTGCTACCCTGACCATTGCTTTCAAGCATGGACGTCCACTGGGGGAGAGGGGGGGGGGGGTAGTGGTTCCCCTCTGGGTCAGACCTATTGATGTCTGGTTAGGTCATGGGATTAATAAGGTAATTTTTCTGAGCTCAGGCAAGCAGGTGGGGACCCCCTGCAATATGCTTGAAACAAACCACTAAAATATTAAGACGGCCGAACTTGGCTGTGGGAGCTTGCCTACCCTTTTGCCCCCTCCCCTGGAAAGACTGGGAGCTAGTCTATCCCCTTACCCCCTCTCCCTGGTAATACTGTGGGAGTTTGCCTATCCTCTTGCCCCCTCCCCTGGAAAGACTGTGGGAGTTTGCCTATCCTCTTGCCCCCTCCCCTGGAAAGACTGTGGGAGCTTGTCTATCCTCTTGCCCCCTCTCCTGGAAAGACTATGGGAGTTTGTCAATTCCCTTAACCCCTTCCTCCTTCCCTTTGAAAATTTTCCAGTGAACCCCCATGCTTGCAAATGAATAAGTATTGGATTCTACTGAAGATGAGAGCTTAGCTCTTGAAATACGTATTTAGCAAGTTTTCCTGAGTTTTTTCAAGTGATTGTGTGTATGTGCTTTTTCCTTTTCTGTTAGGCTAATTTTTGATAACAGGTCCCTGTAGGCCATTGTCTTGCAAACCTGTATCATTAAAAATTTTCCATTTTCTCCTCTTAATGATGTGAGAGTGCTCATCTGGATTATTTTATGGTTCAGGAGTTTTTAGTTTTAATTCTGTTCTGTACACCATAGTCTCCAAATTCCATTTTCAGTAATGAGATAATTTGAAAACATTCATAAAGTAGAAGTTACAAAGTTTTTACATTATGTAATCATATAAACCAAAACATAATATAGCCGTTATCACAGAACTACATCTTATCACTCTGTCACATCTCATCATCAAATGACAGCATAACATAATGCACAGAATGCACAAACAAAATTCCTAACAAGTAATACACAGTATAGATTAATTGATTTTTACTAGGAAAATTATTTGTTATGGATAATCATTGCAGAGGGTTTGGTTTAACCATTGTCTATACAACCATCCCTCAGTTTACGAATGCTCGATTTACGAATTTTTTATTTTATGAAAAATAGATATTTATACCTATTTTTCTATTTACGAATTTACGAATTTTTAATTTTATGAAAAATAGATATTTATACCTATTTTTCTATTTACGAACATTTTTCGATTTTACGAAGAAAATTTTCGCGATTGAAGTTTATGACAGCAGTTCATCTTTGTTACAATAACTTTTATAAAGTTTATAAATTAAGTTGTTTATGAAAACTTGAACAAACTACTGTAATAATGTTTGCTTGAGTGATTTTATGACAAATAAAAAATAAATTATATTTGAGATTATATTTTAAATGGGTGATTTTTTTGGGCTCAGGAACTGATCGTAACTTTCCCATATAAATTAATGGAAATAGGGTTTTTGATTTACGAATTTTTGCATTACGAAGAGTTTTTGAGGAATGAATTACGTTCATAAACCGAGGGATGGGTGTATTTTTTTCACCTCTGATATTGTCTTTAGAGATCTTAAATGTAATGGTAATTCATTAATTGATTTCAGGATTATTACATTAAGTCGCTTTTAAAATAATTTTGATAATAATAATATTGGATCTTATTTTAGCACGGTTTTGGATATTTCATCAAGTATTTTAATGCCCCCAATATATGATTTTCAAGCAATCTCACGTTTAAGTAAATTTATTTTTGATGAAGAAGATGACTATATCTTGGAATATATCAATGTGAATCATCGAGCAGAAGCTAAATTAGTGAGAGATTTTTCACATTTCTACTTATATACTTATTTCAAGTACTAAAGATGACTTTAAAAATTATAAATTATATAACATTAATTTGGCAGTTAAAGGAAATATCATATGAAACCTTTGAACATCTGAGATACATTTCAAATATGATGTTAAGATGTAAGGTAAATAATGAAAGGGCCACCATTATAAAAGGAAAACATATTTCACTCCTGCTAAAGGTGAGTTTACAATTGAGAATGGTAAAGTAAATATTTGTAAAAAATCATATAGAAGTAACATAAAGAGACTTTAAATGGAGCATTTTTTCAGAAAGCAAGTCCAGAAAATATGGGACAGAAAATTTTAAAAATTGCTGGTAAAGCATCAGTCAAATTTTTTTATCCATTTTCATGGTTTAAGGAAAATGCAGTTTTAGAGGCACAGGTAAACCTTTAATTAGCATTAACTTTTAAAAATAAAAACCTATGTAACTTATTTGTTTGAAAGAAATTGTTGTACTAATTTCTGCCTATATATTTGGTTTTTCTATAGATGATTGTGTCAGAAATGAATCCTTTTTGGTGGAATGTCTTCCATAAAAATATTAATTTCCCCATTGTGACTATTATACTCCACAAGGGAAATGAAAGAATTGAGGAAAAAATTCCAGCTGAAATTGAAATATATTCAACCCCACAGTATGACCATGCATCAAAGCAATTATATCATGGTGAATTAGAAGTTCAGCCGCACTGGACAATAAGTGATAGTGATATCAGGGTTAGTCACTTCTTCCTCTATGCTATATTATACAATAACATTCATATATATGTATATTCACACACCTAAACACTTGCTCACATATATGTATATCTCATCATCATTACATAAGCTCTTTTCTATCCATTGTTAGATGAAGCCCTCCCCCCACTCTTCCATTATTCTCGCTCCTATCTCCTTCTTCAATGTGACCTTTATGAATTTCACAGGTTCTTCATTTCTCCTGCTTTTTGGTAATTTGTATTTCTTGGAATTCATGAATTCATGAATTCATGAATTATGAATATCTAACATTTGTCATTAACTGTGACCCACAGCCAATTTAATTTAGTTGTGTTCATATCTCCTGTTTTTTTCATATCTAGTAATTTGTTATTGTCTCTTTGTATGATACTTAGCAGCATGGGCTGTTAATGTAATTTTCTTTTGAGAAAAACTGGGATATTTAGTTTGAAGGTACCAACAGGTAGCATCATCAGATAACAAGTTGTATAAAACAGTTCCATATATAAGGAGAAAGGGGGAGGGAGAAAGGAGGGGTTACACAGAAAGCGGTTGGATGATAATTAAGGAGACGGTTAGGATAAAAGAAAGGGTTGGAAAAGGAAGGCGGAAGCAAAACAAAGTTACAAAGTGTGTATAAAAAATGTTTTTGGTAAAAAGAGCCAAAGACAACGAAGTAACAAAATATGTACAAAATCTGGTGGTGAACTTAACAGAGGAGAATGACTGTGAAAAATGAATTCATTTAGGAGAAGCATATCCTTACAATTTATTATCTCTTGCTGTTCTAGAACATCCAATTTGCAGGCTTTTATTTCTAAGTGGAGGAATTTAGGGTTAAAAGAACTGTGGTGATTAAAGTTTAATAGATGTTTCGTGAATTGAGAATTCAAATTATTTAACTGGAAGTATCACATATGCTTGTGAATCCTCTTTTTAAAACTCCTCCCAGTTTGGCTGATGTAGACCACTCCACAATCATAACAAGAAATTTTGTATAAGTTTTTATTAAATTGTGTGGAAATAACAAAGTTTTTCATTACATCTCAAAAAATAATAGTTTGCGAGTAGGTTTAGTAAATGAATTGTTGGTCTATAAATTATTACACAAGTACTTATAATTTCCAACAACTTAACCAAAAATTTTGAGACAAAATCAAGGCGCAAGGGGAGGGAGAGATTGATGTGCATAGCCTGTGTAGCAGACAAAATGCCTCCTGGTGGTAATGGTCCCCTTCTCTAATTTCCCTCAGCAATCATAAAAATCATCTTAATCCTCTTTACCTTACAAACTTTGTGCTGAAAGGAAGATCTGCTGAGTGCCCCATTTATAAACTTGAAATTATTCTGCGCTATTGTATCCCAATATTTTTGTTTCTAACAGCTGTGGCTTGATGGAGTGGTTATCCTTCTTTGGGTCTAATTAAACTAGCAGTTCAATAAAAACAACTAAATAAATGCTTCATTTACCTCTATTATGGTAGATTTTCATTAATTACACAGTAACTGCTGTAAGAAGTAATTTGTTAGTTGCATTTCATTCCTAGCTATGTCAACCAATGAACTTGCATTCACGGAAGTGTTAGTGGCTCTCTGTAAACTTTCTAGTAAAAATTAATTGTTCTCTTTTGTTCATATGTCTAAATTTCACCAAATTGGTATTACGTAGTTCCTTTTTCTTGTAACTAGAGGTACTATTTGAAATGTGGCCTTTTCCAATTTTGGGCACCTTGAAATGTAGTTATGTCATATCATTTGTATATTTTTTAAGCATTTCTATCTTAATGTATAGTTTTGGCCTACTTTCCAGAATGGAAATAGGTTTCCAGTTTTGTCGTTATGTCTGTCTATCTGTCTGTCCATCTATTCTTTTGAACCAATACACAGATTTTTATGACACTTGGTGGAAATCTCTTGCTTCATGGGCCAAGCTCTCGAGGATAGTTTTTGTTGCAAAGATTAAAGTCCCGGGTTCGATTCCAGGAATTATCCTTCCCATTTGATTTACATGGGAAATTTCAAATCCATCGTGCAGGGTAATTTTCTCTTGCTAGAATTGTAATATCGGAGCGAGTTTTGTACTATTCTCTGAGGAAAGGAATGAATATTCTAAGTTTTATTGCAGAATCTTGCTTATCGATTGTATTTCTTAGAATTTCGCATAAATACTGGCAATTTTTATCACTCACTATGAGTGTTTCCATAGCAACAACTATTGTTGGACTCAGATTTGGTATATTCTGATACATACATGTGTTACTTTTGCCACACAAATATGCATGATGAATTTAATATTCCGTTCAAATGTATATGTAGTATTTTATAATGCTAAATTATGAAATTTGGGAACACAAAGAGTTACATATCCGCAATGACTTTAAAGCTATTAGAGCCAATATAAGTATTTAATAAATGATTAAATGGAAAGTAGAAATCATAAGTTCTGTTTGGATCATCTTGTATTGATTTATGTTCTGAAGCCATTAATATCATAAATGGCACCATAAAGCTCCATAAAATACAGTATATAAGATCTTTTTATGTTTCAAGAGGTTTTTAACTTGAGGTTTTGGAACTGATTATATTGTACTTGTGTAATTCCCCATCAAATATGATGGGTATGTGTGAATTATTGTATATACTCATGTGTGATATAAGTCAATCTCGTGTATAGGTCTACCCCCGACTTTTTCATAAAATATTTTGTTTTTCATATATCTCGTGTATAAATCGACTCCAGACTTTCAGGTGTAGTATAACGAATTTTTTGGATTCAATCCATTAAGTTCCACATTAAGTTCCCTTTAGTCCAATATAACTACGTTGTGTCAAAGTAGCAGCAAAGCAGTCCAATGTCTCCCACAGTGCCACTGCATAACATCAAAAGTCATTACATTATATACGCCTTCGTAATAGATCGAATGACTTGGGATAGACTTGTATTTCATCTCGTTGCTCCTTCAGAAGCTATCTTTTTAAAGGAGAACAGTGGACAAAACTGATGTTGGATCGCATAGGATAGGTGCTGCCAAAATTGATGATAAAGCGGCAAAAAGATGTACTACGTGGTCCTAGGAAATCTATGCTTTGTATGTTTTTGGAAGAGGAACAGAAGAACCTACTTCTCAGAGATTGCAAATATGAACGGGAAAGGAAAGCCAAGCCAACCCCTAACCAACCCAACCCTATGGGGAAGCATAATATTTCATATGTTTCAAATTTCTGTAGTATGTAGGTATGAATATGTAGTACATTATCTCAGTAAGGGCAAATGGGAACATGAAAGGAAAACCAAGCAAACCCCTAACCAACCCAACCCTGTGGAGAAGCGTAATATTTTGTAAGTTTCAAATATCTGTAATATGTAGGTATGAGTGCGTACTACAATATTTCACCTTACCTATGTTGTTTCACTATCTTATATTTATGTTTCTCTTCCGTTTTTCCACCTTTCCTCCTGGTAGTTCCATTTCTGTCACTTTCTTAGCGTCGCCAACATTAGCATCGCCTTGTTTACCTTTGCAGTTATGCGCACAGTACTATAATTTTTATACCATCAATACTCTGCCATCATGTTACTGAATGTTAGGTTTACCAAAATTGCATAATTATTTGCAAAGCATCAGAGATCAACTTAGGATCACCAAATTATATAGTAATTTATTCTTTCTACGCATTAGTATTTAAATATTTGATAGTTATTGATACAGTTAACACATTCAGTGTAGGTGACTTCATATGAAGTCATTGGTCTAGGGATGCTATTTACCTTTAGTTTGGGTGCTAACATGCTTGGGATGACCTTTTTTCACTGTGATGATCTTAGTTGTTCCCTAACCATCGCAGAGGAAACAGCTGTTTCATTGCCAGCCGATTTTTTTATTTCTACTGCAATTTAACAACAGTGTAAATTCGATCAAATTTTAATAACCACAGGGCAAATAAAGTCATGGGTTTAAATCTATCAAAATATTTCTCGTGTGTAAGTCAATGCCTGAGTTTTTCACTAAAAATTTGGTCTTAAAAGCTTGACCTAAACACAAGTATATACGGTAAGTATTAAGTTGAAATTGAAATAAAAATTAATGAAAACAACTTAAATACACTAAATACTAAGCAATAAATATAAAGTTCACATATTTGAGTGTCCCAGAGAGTAAAAATAGTTTTTTGCGAATAGAAATTGTATGACATAGAAATACATTATGCTAAACAATTCTTATATGCCCAAAATTATTTTTAATTTTTGGAACATTTAATTTTATCTCTCTCTCCTTATTTCTTTCTTTCTCTCTTCTCTTGTATTAAAGCATTCAAAGCACATATTCCCAACACATATAGTATAAGGATTAAGGCAACAATACAATCTCGAAGTTTAACAATGACACAGTTGGGAAGGTAACATATCATTAAAAAGCTAAAATTTTTCCAGTAAATATAATTTAAACATAGAACTTGAGTGATTTCATAGACAAAATGTGATGCTAATAATAAGAAACATTATTTATTTTTCTTTAAAATGTTCCAGGTCTGAAGATCATAGGTCTATTCTTTCTAATTTTAATATGCAAAAGAGTAAAAGCCTGCAAGTTAAAAATTTGATTTTTACATGTTATCGCTTGGGAAATGGCACCCCCCTCAGCTTCCCCCCCTCCCACTAAAAATCAAAATTCTGGCCCTGAGGTGCACATCCTCATGGTCCTATTAGTAAGTGTACCAAATTTTAAGTCTATGTTTCTTGGTTTTCGATATATGCTGTCCACACACACACACATTGCCTTTTATTAATATTTATAGATAACATGGATTCTTATGGGAAATATTGATTCATTTAATGTTGTTTCATTCTACGTTGCTATTTTTGGAAACAAATAAATGTCATTAATCGGGGACACTCTGTATTCAAGTTTTAAAATTCTACAGATTAATTTAAAATTAAATTGACTTTAAATTAAACCATTAACCATATTATTACCAACTGACTTACCATTGCAGCAGCACTTTGAAAATCTACCCTTTAATAAGTATTTTGATGTTTTATTTGAGGTGCTTAAAAGTTTGTTTATTTATGGTAGGGTGACCATATTTCAAAAAGATGAAAACGGGACATTTCTCTAAATTAAAAAAAAACAGGACAAAATTTTCACAGGATTTTTTCAAATGGAAATTTGGTTTAGTTGAAAGAATTGGAACAATTCTGTAGGTGGGAAAAACATCGAAACATTTAAAAAATATTTAGGCAATGATGTGTGGACTTAAAAGTATTAAATTAACTTGGTCAAATTCCATACATTCAATTATTACCAAAAATTTTCACTTTTCCGATTCCGATACATTGATGTGATATTTATATCATTACATACTTTGTTATACAATAGGGTAATCAGATTTTTAAAATTATAAAATGGCCGACAAATTTTAATTCAATGAAACAAGTCATTCAAAAGCATAATCCCAACTGGGGCTAAATAAAAATTTAGCTTAACAATCCTGAAATATAGGTGGATGAACAACAAATTAATTTTCTTTTTAAATATTTATTAAGTTTTATTTGCGATTAATTTGCAACTGATGTTGAATGAGTTGGCTCTGAATTGTTGATGATTCATCCTCTTGTGCAGATGTTTTGTACTTTGCGGATAAAGATATTTCTTTCAGTAATTTCGGATTGTTTGAAAGCAAATTGTAAAAGCCGTTGCATGAAAGTTTCAGAAAATGAGCTTTTGTTACTATCACTGCATTAATGTTCCCAACGAGGAAACGGTTCTATTTGTCTGTCCACAGCATTTGTGATGGAAAACATTCTTTCTATTTTCTACAGCTGAACTTGTGCCAAGAATTCATTTCATTCGTGTTCTGTCTTGCGACAGGTCCTACCAATTAAATAATTAATTGGTTTTGACTAGGGAATATACATACATGGTGTGGTGGTTTCCTGTTGCCTTCCACACCGAACTCACACACAGAAGGAAGGAGGGAAACCCGGTGCCGGCATTTGCCTGCTCTTACGAAGAACACCAGGGGGGCCAACGGCTTAACGTCCCTTCCGAAGGACGGAACAGCTGAATTTGCACGGTCTCCTCAAACCATGCAAACAGGGGGCCGGGTGACCTTTAGAAAAAATCCTACTCGTGCAGGATTCGTACCCGATGACTTTTTCAAGCATCGGGTGAGTAGCAGACAGCGTCCTAACCACTACACCACTGGTGCCAAGAATAGCTGAAGCAAATTCCAAAATCATTGAATGTTTTTAATGAAATTCTTTCACCTTGCACAAACTATCGTTCAACAGTTTCAGTTCAAGTGGTGTTCCATTCAACAATTTTGCTTTTACTGATATTTGTAACATGGTGGTGATCATCAAAAAGCTTGTCTTCATCTATAACTGTCATGATATGTGTAGGATTAAGTTTTCATGTAACTTTGTATATTAATTGGCTCTCTCAGAAAAAACAGGACAATTGGCTTCCCAATTTAACTTTATTGGGACAACAGGACACTTAACTAAAAAACAGGACATCTGGTCACCATAATTTATGGTAAGGTGAATATTTGCAATTATTTAGTAATAATAGTTTATTGGTCCATAGATCAGAATATGATATAGGATAAGTCAGTAAAAGGCACACAAGAGAATATTGGTACACAAATTATACATACAAACACTGATACAAATAGTAAAAAATAGTTACAAGCACTAAAAAATAAAAAAATTCAAAGTGAGATTGAGATGAATATCAAGCATCACTAAGGAACTCATTAATACTATAGTAATGTTTACTGAGCAGAAAGCCTTTAAGTTTGTTTTTCAAATTTGGTAAGGTCATAGACATTTTCAGCTTTTGCGGGAGTTTGTTATATAAATAAAGTCCCATTGTTCTTGGGCCTAGTGAGGCTGTTTTTATACGAATATAGGGAATGTGGAGATCATTAAGACCATGTGTGCAATAGCTGTGTATGTTGGAGTTTTTTTTCAAAATCATGTACATATGTTCTTTCTCATGTAAAGTAGGATGGTAAGGATATATACACAGAGCAGTGGCAGAATATTCAATTTTCTAAAAGTGGGAACACAGGAAGTGTGGTATGGTTCATTAGCATTGAGACACATCAGATTCTTTTCAGTTTTAAAAATATTAATAGCAAGTGGATAAGAAACTCAGAAAAGAATGCTGCAAACAATATGGGAGTAGAAATTTTTATAATATAAGGACACAAGTAGTACATCAGTGGAGGAAGGGGGGATTTATGGGGTGATGTAGGACATATGCCCGAAAAGCTTATGTGTTTTTGTGTGCGTGTTTTCTGTCTCTTCGATGCCCCCAGAAGCCTGCCAACTTGGTCCTCAACTTGGTAAGTGTCCGCTTGGCTTCCTTCAACAACTTTTTGCCACCCTCATCACTACCTTTCCTTTTCCTTAAGTTTATATATATATCATTATATATGAGGAGGATAAAACATACTAGTAGAAGGTGCTTGCATTCTGCAAGCACATCATTTTACCTTGAAAAAACATTCATTTTTCAAACACATATTTCATCATTACATATATTTTTTTAATTCTAAATATTTCACCTCCGCAGCGATTTTCGTTTTTTCCCTTATGTAAAACTAATAGATTAAAACAATCCCCAAACTTTGCAATTTTAAGAAATTTATACTTTCTCCATTATGGAGTACTAATGCTACACATTTATGCCAAATTTTAAAGTTGTAGCACTTCTAGAAGTGAAATAATATTTTTCTAATTGTTTAAATTTAAAAAAATTTTAACGGTCGCCGCAATAAATTTATGGAAGGATTCAAATGTTTATTTGTGCAAATGCACTACTTTGTAATTAACTTGAAAATTTAAGCTTCCTAGATTATCCCGTAGTACCTAAACAGCTATCTATTTGTTTAAACTTTAAGAATTTTTAACGGCAACGCAAATTTGAATATCAAAATTTCTACAATCCCTATTTAGTTTTTTTACAAATCCTATATCTAAAAAAATTTCAGCTTCATAGCACATTCGGATATACATAAACCTTGAAAATTTGTTTAAACTATTGCGAATTTTTAGCGGCCGCATTGTTGCACTTTTTCAAGATTTTGGTTTTTTCTAGTCGGTTTTACACAAAATCCTACCTAAGAAAATAATTTAGAATCTCCAGCTCATCTGTAAGTGCCTAAACATTAGTATCCTCCTATATATTATCATTATATATAGACGTTCCTTACAGAGGAGGAGGAGAAGGATAAGTACTAATGTTTAGGCACTTCCACATGAGATGGAGATTCGAAATGTTTTTCTTAGGTAGGATTTTGTGCAAAACCGACTAGAAAAAACAAAAATCTTGAAAAAGTTCAACAATCCGGCCGCTAAAAATTCGCAATTGTATAAACAAAATTACAAGGTTTATGTATTTCCGAATGTACTACGGTGCTGAAATTTTTTCAGAGGCAGGATTTGTAAAAAAAAAACTAAGTAGGGATCAAAGAAATTTTGATATTTTAATTTGTGTTTCCGTTAAAAATTCTTTAAGTTAAGACAAATAGATAACTGTTTAAATACTACGGGATGAGCTAGGAAGCTGAAATTTTAAAGTTAATTACAGAGTAGTGCATTTGCACAAATTAACATTTGAATCTCTCCATGAATATATTGCGGTGGCCGTTAAAAATGTTTAAAATTTAAATAATTAAAAGAATATTATTTCACTTCTAGAAGTGCTATAACTTTAAAATTTGGCAGAAATGTATAGCATTGGTACCCAGTGGGGGATTTAGGTTGGTTGAGGCCCCGGGCGCAGAAGAAAATATTGGGCCCCTTAAAAAAATGCTCCTTTCTGTTGGTTGGCAACTTGCTCGCGTCTTTTTTTAATTTTTCTTTTTTCAGCCCTTGATAGATGTCGTTTCATTTTTCTAGCTACCAATGAAAAGAAAAATATAAAATTTAAAAGTCTGGATGATTAGAATACTAGAGAAGAGATTTTTCGTTATAGTGCAATAAATTAATGATTAATTAAAATTCAAAAATTATTCATAAACTACGAAAATCCAGGCGCTGATGTAACAACAGGAATTAATTTTATCTTAATATAATATCAACAATATACGATATATTACGCGTATTTGCTTATATCGTAAGTCTGCACTGCAGGAGAACCTTTGTAAGCACAAAGTAGCAAATACGATTCTATTGCTCCGATGAGCGATAGCTATGTGTGTATGTGTATAGTATGCAGCGTAGTAATGAAATAATGAAACTAAGCGAATATAAACATACTATCAGGTTTTACCGCCGATTGTATACTTGTACGTAATTAAAATTGCACATATGAAACCAAACTTGGTGTCATTAGAAAAAGTGTAAAGTTGGGGTTTTGCGGGGCCCTTCAGAAGTCGGGGCCCAGGGCGCGCGCCCTGTGCGCCCGCCGTTAAATCCACCTCTGTTGGTACCCCATAATGGAGAAAGTATAAAACTCTTAAAATTGCAAAGTTTGGGGATTGTTTTAATCTATTAGTTTTAAATAAGGGAAAAAACGAAAATCGCTGCGGAGGTGAAATATTTAGAATTAAAAAAATATTTGTAATGATGAAATATTTGTCTGAAAAATGAATGTTTTTTCAAGGTGAGACGATATGCTTGCAGAATGCAAGCACCTTCTACTAGTCATTATATATAGACGTTTCTTACAGAGGAGGATATAATATACTAGTAGAAGGTGCTTGCATACTGCAAGCATTTCATCTCACCTTGAAAAAATATTCATTTTTTAGACAGACATTTCATCATTACAAATATTTTTTTAATTCTAAATATTTCACCTCCGCAGCGATTTTTGTTTTTCCCTTATGTAAAAATAATAGATATCTTTTAAAAAACCGGCATTTGGACCAACAATGAGGACCCTCGTGCCCCCGTTGGCCGATCTGAATTATTTTTGGTACTGCAACTCTCAGGATCAACCTGAAGCTGCTGCCAAATTTTGAAACTCCTACGTTTATTTTCTGAAGTTATGGCTGCCAGAGACAGACAGACAAACATTCTCTTTTATTTATAGGAGATATATATATGAGTAGTTGGTGCTTGCATACTGCAAGCGCTTCAAAAAATAACCATAGACCAAGATCTAAACTCGTAAATAAACCAACGCGATCTCCAGGGCAACAGTACTTCAGTCACGTGGAGCCTTTATGTATCTAAAAATAATAAAAGACTACTTCTGTCCCTTGGTGGCTCCTTCTGTCACGGTATAAAAATGCGAATAACTCGATAATGGAACGAGATTCATTTTTATGCGTTATTTGCACGAAGTGAACGCATATAGGGGAGGTCGATTCCTTCTGTCCGTCCGTCCGCATGTTAAAACTCGGAAACCGCTGGACGTAATATAATGAAATTCGGTATTGGGGAGTTTTCCTAAAATTAATTGACCGATTCCAATTTTAGTTAAAATCGAACAACAATTGCGACCACTTTACATGAGGACCTACATGTACTTTACAATGTTCGTTTCAACTCGGGAACAGCTTGACATATTTTAATAAAATTTCGTATTGGGGAGTTTTGCTAAAATTGGTCGACCGATTCCAATTTAGTGTTTTTCATCGCAATAAATTCCACAATAATTTCGTACTGACTAGGCTAATTGAATTTGGAAAAAATGCTTTTTAAAAATCAAACAGCCATTTTGCAATTATGTGGCTGCGTCTTTCAATGAAAACTTCAGTTTATTATATAAATCTGTCCAAGGGACTTGGATTATTCTATACCCACCGTTGGGTTTAAGCAGTGCCGATGTCCTAAAGGCACAATTAGCTTTATCTCTAGATAATACCCCCATAAGAACATAGTTTTCAAGTAAATTAACCAATTGTGGGGTTACAATACTCGGCATAAATATATTAGGAGCCTCACGTTGCCTAATTCAATCGGAGACAGCAATGCGGCTCGCCTTGGCAACACCCGGAAAGACTACGAAAAGGTCATACAATTTCGGAAAGATATGAGTATTTCTGTCAAATTCTTCCGTATAACATCTAAGCATCGCAAGAATAAGATATTTTTTAGTTTTAGCCGTCGAATAAAGCATAAACGGATAAATTCGGTCTATATTTACGTATTTTAATGAATGAAGGAAATAAACCTTGCACCTTGAAAAATCGAAGCGTCTCACATCAACTGACCAGACAGAACTGGGAAACTATATGTAAGATGCACAAGGAAAGCGTGATTTGAATGTTTTTATAGGTGAGAGAGAAGGAGAGTGAGAGAGGAGGGATACAGAGGAGGGAGATGGAGGGAGACAGAGAAAAAGGTAGAGGGAGAGATAGATAGATAATGTTTTTTTTAGGGTGAGATTGAGACTAGGAAATATATTTTTCCAGAGAAAGAGAGAGAGGAAGAAAGAAACGGACAATGAATGGAAAGTGCCTGAAATTTAATACTTAATCCATGAATTTAGTAGAATTGCTATGATCATGTATCAATTGCGAATGACAACATTTTTTAAAAAAGGTCCCGGGTTTGACTCGAGAGGGTGATTTCAATCTCCCATAAGACAATCAATATCTCAGCTGTTTGTTTGATTACAAAGGCCATTTTAAACGGGCAATTTCAACTAGTACAAATATAATATCATGTACTAAAAATCGCTGAAATAATTGTAGAATAGAAAAATTGTTATGAAAGTTTTGAAATATTTTTTTCTTTTTGCAGTGTCTTATAAAGGAAAACTTATTTTAAAATCTGTAAAAAATATTGCTTTTAAAATACTGAAATTTATTAATTATAAATCCCACATATTTCATTTTTGTATTTTTAATTTTAGTGATCCAACACAATTTATCTATTTATAACAAAAAAATCTCGAACTCTATAGGGGTTTACAGAGCATGTGTCTAAATCTCTATCTCTAACTTAAATATTTTGAAGAATTTGTTTGTTTGTGCATTCATAACGCACCAACTATGGAACATATGAGCAAGATAAAGGTGCCAGTTTAACCACAATAAAAAGTTAAGCAAAATGGAAAGGTTTTTAAAGCAATTGGAACTATCTTTTTAATTTTAAAAATGTTTTTCTCTTTTAATTTTTCCCTTTTAAATAACATGGGAATGAGCGTATTGCTGAATTAACAATCTACCTGACAACCGTTATAAACAATACCTAATATTAACTAAAAGATATAATATATACCTAATACAAACTAAAGTAGGGAATAAAGAAACACTAAGGTTATTCAAAGAAGGGAAATTACCAAAAAACTATAAATCAGGCTAATTGTTTTGTAAGTTAGGTGGAGGGCAGTTTTAATGTGCAGTGCAGTGCTTTCATTCTCTAAAAACATTTTATTTATTCTGCATATTCTCTATACTTTATATACAGCAAAATTTGTTTTTCATTAACATTGAAAATTAATAACGTAAAAGATATCTCAGAAGGTACAATAAGAAAACTTCTATAACAGTTCTTCAATTTAGACCAATATTTATAATCGCTAACTTTTCCTCCCTTGAACATTTATATATACATTATGCTTTTCTTTCAACTGAACATTTGTATGCATCAATTAAGCCAATTGAACTTATTACAGTAAAACAACACTTTCAATGTCGTACTAAAATACTTTTTATCGCCTAAATGGATTTCAAATTCCGTGAACTCATTTTGTTTCATAGTTTTGTTGTTAAAATATTCATGTGACAAATTAGACCCGCAAAATCAGCCTTTGCATGGGTAAGCTAGATTTGAATATATCTTCAAATGTGTTTCCACTGGTTGCATCCCTAGAGTTTGCAATTCCTGCCCAAGTTTTTAATGTTTTTGAGATTCATGACTTCATAATATCATGCAGTTTCTTCCACTGGAACGTATTTCAAGTGAAATAACTATATTTTAAAAGTGATTCCATTTATTGTTTATTATGATTATTTGATAAAAAATACAGTTGCCAAATTTATCGATAAAGGATGCAGGAAAAATTTATTTATTTGGGCAAAAGATGGGAAGACAAGAAATATTGCATACCATTAAGCACTACAATAAAAATTAACCTGGTTTCATTACTTTGTTTTGTTCTCAAATCTTCCTCAATATTTTTTGTTTTAAAACCCGGGCAATGCCAGGTAATCTCAGCTAGTCATTAAATAAAGTAAAAATTGATCGCCTTCGGTGGGGTAATTCCCCTATCCGGTACATAGCTCTAAACCTAAACCTCCTCCTTGGTCAAATCCTGGCTCTGCCACTGCTGTGAATCAAATACACCTTATAAGGAAGCAAGTAGAACTCAACTTACTGGATAGTTTGTTGATATGAGTATCCCATCTTAAATGAGTTAAGGGTAGATACCGAGAAATTTTGTACAGTTAACTTGAGGGATTGGTTTACAATTCACATATGCCAATAGGTCTTTACATGGTTTGTTTTTGTTTGCAATGTGGATAACTTGAGATTATTTTTGTTGTAAAAAGATTATATGGTGTATCTCAATGGCGAACCCATCATATAATCAAGGCAGACTGCTTACCCAAGAATATTTGGCATAATCAAGCAGTTTTATTAAAATAGGAATTACTCCGAGTGCACCATAAGCTCTGAATTTTCATTCCCCATTCCTTAATTATGCAAGTGATGTTTACATTAACATTTACTATTTTGTGTGTTGTATTGTATTGTAAAGTTTTACCATTAATATAACTACATATTAACATCTTACTTAATATTCACATGGACAGATGCACTGAAGTCTTTAAAGCAGGAATAAAATCATGTGGATTATGTCAATACTATAGCCAAAATGTAAACAATAATCAACATCTTGGTTACCGAACAAATGGAAGTAGAAGTATCGATTTATGTTGCGATAAATCTTTCAATGCTAATGGTAAAAGATAACAATGTTCTAATATTCCTTAAAAATCATTTGACTAGCTTTAAAAGTATTCAAAGACTATATTTAGGCATAAATTCATTTGTACCCTTTATCTTAGTGTTGGCTATTCTTCCTCTATGGTTCTCCATGGCGTGGATTTTCCTTGCATTAATCTTTATGTGGCTATCTCCCTTTGAAGAGGACAACAATTAAGAAATTTAGCTTTGTTGCTGCCTGAAAAATGGTCATCTGAACCAATAAATTTTGTACTTAAAGGAAAATTTCGAGCAATTTAGCATGTAATATGGCAAACATGAACAGAATTAAAATATTCAGTCTTTTGTGTGTAAAATTGTGATCGTAAGTTTATATATATATATATATATATATATATATATATATATATATATAAATCCACATCAGTGAAGGGCTGCATGATGTTTTGTGGCTTCTCCACACCATTTCCCATGCATTCTTATGAAAAAAGTATTTTGTTGACCCCTGTGGGGTATAAGAGACCCCATGGTCTCCATCCGATGTTGCTACAACAAGTCACCTTCATTTGTTTTTCTTCTTATGCATGCTATTTGTAAGCTTATCAGCTTCTCCGTTAACTTTTGCTTGCCTATTTTGCATTAGTACTACTTGACTGACAAAGATGGTCTTGCATGCTTAGCTTGTAAACTGGCACAAATGGGATTTTCTGCATTAGAGTCATATTGAGGCTTGTTAAGAATATAATACTTAGACGTACATCCATGTGTACTAAAGTGAGATCTTTGAATGTTCAACTTGTCAAGTGGGTTGGTTGGCTACAACTTTTCTATAGGAAGAGATGAGAAAAAATTTCCCCATGTGAAAGTACATACCACATCAAACCACCCTTTACCCCCATTTAGTTTTCTGTCTAATGTCATTTTAGTCATGAGCTTAATGTGTCAGTGCAGTTTTTATTGCATTTTTTAATGAACTTACAGTTTCACTTTGGCATCTGATTGTCTAGTTGTGCACTTTCTTAAATTGAAATTGTGACAAAACTGTACCTATTAGACAGCTGAAACATGGAGTGTAGATTTCTATACTGCTGCCATTTGTTTTTCTTTAGATTTGGGTTTTTTAAAAAATACAGTCAGATAGAGGCCGATTTAAATTTTAAAATTTATCTCTGTATGTATAGAAGATGGAAAGCTGGAATTTGGAGCTAAAATTTCAACATTGATTCCACTTACAAATGAGGCTCTAAATATGTGGCTGTATAATTACATATAAAATAAATTAGGATAAGCTAAAACTATGCATTTAATAGGTGATCAAATACAATTTTCCTCAGGGAGAAACCATCATAGCAACATAAAACAAAATATTACTACCAAATTTAATAATAAAAGAAAAAGCAAGCTAATTTTATGGATAACTCTCTACTTGTTTTTGTTGTTTTGACCCCTTGATATGTTTGAGATGAGCCTAAAGCATAAAAATACATGTTCTAATTTTGAAAATTCATTAATATTGAGGGCAAGTTGGAAGCACGAGTTTAATATATTTACACTAACTCTTATGGGAAAATTCCCTTGCTTAGTGCAGTTTCAGTTAGTGCTCTATTTTTCAGGAACCAATTAAGAATTCTAAGTGAGGGATGCCTATAATTGGAATCATTGCTTTTTAGGTACACAAAGTAGAAGTGAAGGCAGGCTCGAAACTTCTTGTTAAGTTCCTTCCCTTCACTAGTAACTGCGAAATAAAGGTTTGTATTAATGTGAAATATTAAAATTATATTCTTTTCTATAAGTGCCTAAATCAAATTAAATCATGATAAATCTAATTTTATGCTAAAACTTTAGGTTGTTGCTAAAAAGGGTTATCGTCCAGAGCTCCATGATTTCTGGGAGGATGCATTAATTATTCCCCAGAGATCATTAAATGCATCCTTAGAAGAGCGGCTCACATTATTTATTGATGATGCTGCAACTGAAGATTCTTTCTTTTTTTACATCGGAATTCTTCCACATTTGGACACCATTAACAAACTGCTGATGGATAATATTGATGATCCTGATTATTCAGTAAATATACCATTTGCCTTCGTCTTTAGTAATTTAATTAATTTCAATATTCCTACCTAAAAGAAAAAATTACTCCTTAAAACAATATACATATTATACAAAAGTATGACAATAGCTTTCATGAGTACAATCCATGGGTAATACAAAATTATTCAGAAACATGTTAACCTATTCAAGCTTTTGATGTCATATATTCATTAACAGTATAATAACATTTTGTTTGTAGAAAATTCCTAAGTGAATTTCTGAATCTGTTTAGATTATCTAAATCCTTGATCGTCTTAGGTAGCTTGTTATCATTATATATATATATATATATATATATATATATATATATATATATATATATATCATCATCATGAGGTGTTCTGCCTCTAGGCAGGTCCCTGGCACCAGCGTTGTCTCCACTCATTTCTGTTCCTTGCCATTTCTTTCATTTCCTGATACCCTCCCCTTTCTTTCAGATCGTCAAACATTTTTATTCTTCTACGTCCCCTTTTCCTTTCCCCTTCTACTGATCCTTCCAACACCATCAATAGTAAACCTTCTCCTCTCAAGATATGCCCTAACCAGTTACTTTTCCTCCTCTGAATTGTTTCAAGTAATCTTCTCTTCTCATTCACCCTTGTTAGTATTGCTTCATTCCTTATCCTATCCGTCCACTTAACCTTCTCCATCCGCCTCCACACCCACATTTCAAATGCCTCTAGTCTTTCTTTCTCTCTTTTCTTTAGCGTCCATGTTTCACACTCATAAAGCAATACACTCCAAACATAGCACTTCACAATCGGAGGAGCCTGTAACCTCTAGAGGGCGCGTCCCCGGGTGGCGGATAGGGGAATGCTCTACAGATATGTAGGGTAGGAGGGAAATAAAATACCTCCCGCGGACCAACAGGCAGCAGCGTCTGTTCTCCATATTAGGGGCGGCTGCAAACAGCGTCTGTTCCCCATGTTAGGGGCGGCTGAATATATAGGCGGAAGGCAATGGGAAACCACCGCCACAATATATCCCATGTAGAGGCATCATGACGGAGTCTTCTCTTGTTAAATATTCCGGAGGCAAAATGGTCCCCCGCTCGGATCTCCGGGGGGGACAACACGAGAGGTTCCGTTTAACACAAGGAAGGAAGGATGCTGGAAAGAAGTTGAGAATTGGCACGTGGAATGTTAGAACACTCCTACGAGCAGGGAAGTTGGAAAATTTAAAGAAAGAGATGAAAATAAATAGAATGGATATGATTGGCTTAAGTGAAATGAGATGGGAAGGAAGAGGGGAAATAAAAAGTGATGACATCACAGTGTACTATTCAGGAGGTACTAGAGGAACGAATGGAGTAGGGGTAATTTTGAATAAGGAAATAGCAAATTGTGTACAGAGGGTGATATTTGTAAATGATAGAGCAATTGGTCTTAGAATAGGAATGCACCCGAAAGATCTACTGTTGATACAAGTTTATATGCCGACCAGCCAACATGAAGATGAGGCTGTTGAAGAAATATACGAGAAGATAGAAAATATTATGGAGGAGGAAGGTAAAAACTGTTGCAAGATAGTGATGGGTGATTGGAACGCTGTGGTAGGAGAGGGAAGAGAAGACCAAGTAGTAGGAAAATTTGGACTAGGGAAAAGAAATGAAAGAGGTGAAAGACTTGTTGAGTTCTGTAAAGAGAAGAGGATGTTTATATCAAATACTTGGTTTGAAAATCATAAGAGAAGGCTATACACGTGGAAATCACCAGGAGATGGAGCCAGATATCAAATAGATTATATTCTAGTGGAAGAAAGATATAGAAATGGAGTAAAAAAGGCATATGGACTTCCAGGAGCAGACATTGACAGTGATCATGTGCTCCTCATGGCCGAAATAAAACTAGCCTTGAAGAAGGTTAAGAAGGCTAAGATAGTTAGGAAATGGGATTTAGAGAATATAGCCACAGTAGGAAAAGAAAGAATAGGAGAAAAATTAGCTCAGGCAATCAAAAGAGAAAACGTGTCGGAGGAAAATGTGGATGAAGCATGGAATAGGATAAAGAAGGCTATAAGGAAAACAGCAGAACAGGCTATTGGGTTTTTCAAAGGAAAAAGAATAAAAAAGCCATGGGTGACAAAGGAAATGATAGAAAAGATGGAAGAAAGAAGGCAATACAAAAGCAGGACTGATGAAGATGGAAAAAGGAAATACAGGAAACTGAAT
Organism: Tanypteryx hageni; assembly: GCA_028673005.1. Classification (NCBI taxonomy): domain Eukaryota; kingdom Metazoa; phylum Arthropoda; class Insecta; order Odonata; family Petaluridae; genus Tanypteryx; species Tanypteryx hageni. The sequence goes on from CM054117.1 coordinate 5,986,638, forward strand.
AATGAACTAAGAAGAGAAACCCAAAAAGCAAGGGAGAAATGGCTAGAGGAGGAATGCTCAGATATAGAAGATCTAGAGAGAAAAGGAATGTATGACTTGATGTATAAGAAAGTAAAAAATGTAACGTGGGATAGACGGAGAACAAGTGCATGTGTGAAAGAGATAAGTAAAGAAGATAAAGTTCTATATAAGGAAGAGGAGGTCCTTAATAGATGGAGAGAATACATGGAGGAGTTGTACAAATCAAATGAAAAACCAAAGGATCTCCGTATTGAAGAGCAGGATGAAATAAATAATGACGAAACAGGGGTTTCGATATTGAAAATAGAGGTGCTACAAGCAATAAAGGATATGAAGAATGGGAAGGCAATGGGGGTAGATGAGATACCGATAGAATTATTTAAGTGTCTTAATGAGGAAGGACTGGAAGAAATAGTGAAGTTGTGTAATGCAATCTATGACAAGGGGATGTGGCCAGAGGATTTCGTCAAAACAATTATGATTCCAATTCCGAAAAAGCAAGGAACAAGAAAATGCAGTGAACACAGAACAATCAGTTTAATTACACATGCAGCAAAGGTTCTACTTAGGGTTATGAACAGGAGACTAATTAGCAAAATGGAAGAAAATGTTGCAGAGGAACAGTTTGGATTTAGAAAGAGTAGAGGTACAAGAGATGCAATAGGATTGATAAGAATGAGTGGAGAGAGATATATAGAAAGGGGTAAAGGAATTAGTCTGTGCTTCATAGATATGGAGAAGGCATTCGACCGAGTGAACTGGGAAAAACTGATGGAAATACTAAAAGCAAAAAAAGTAGACTGGAAAGATAGAAGGTTAATTAAAGAGCTGTATATGAAACAGAAAGCAGCTATGAGGATAAAAGATGCACAGACCGAATGGTATGATTTAGGAAGAGGAGTAAGGCAAGGTTGCTGCTTATCGCCAACCCTGTTCAATATATATGCTGAAGAAATGATTGACAATGGAATAGGGAATGATAAAGGAATTAGTATTGGGGGTAGAATAATAAATTGTATAAGGTTTGCTGATGACATGGTAATTTTGGCAGATGAAACGAGGCATATTCAGGAAATGGTTACAAAGCTAGAAGACAGAATGATGGAATATGGAATGAAAATGAACATAAAGAAAACAAAGGTGATGAGAATAGGGGATAGAGAGATTATGAATGTGTCAATAAAGGATGGAAGAGTAGAGCAAGTAAAACAGTATAGATATTTGGGAAGCATGCTAACTGAAGACTGGAGAAGTGAAAAAGAAAAAAGAACAAGAATAGCAATGGCAAAAGAAACATTTAATAAGAAAAAACGGGTACTATGTGGTAAAATGGATTTAAATCTGAAGAAACGTCTTGTGAAGTGCTATATATATATATATATATATATATATATATATATATATATATATATATATATAACAGCTTACAGAAAAGGAAAGGTAAAGTAGATATATGGATGTCAACAAGGTGTTGGGATGAGGAAACCCAGTGAACACTCACCAATCGGATGACTTCAGGTTGGCGAGGTCCCGGGGATGTTGAAGCGACACACGTAAAATAACACTAAAACACAGAAACATCACAAACGTAGAAGCTTTCGGAGTTATTCCTTCATCAGCTACAGAGAGAGAACTGATGGCGGTGACACTGGGTGGAGGCGTGGGGGTGGAAGGGTAGTGCGGAAAGGTCGAGGATTGGAGGATACGGAGGGGGTTGGGGATTGGTAGGGGGTTGGGAGAAGACAGAAAGGGAGTGAAAAGCTATCGAAGGTTGAGGCCAGGGGGAGTGAAGGAATTTAGGAGATGGATATGCGAAAGCTCCCACTGACGGAGTTGGGGAGCCGAAGCATTGTCGGGGAGAGCGCGAATGACTCTCACTGTGAAGCAGTTGTTAAACTTTAAATTATGTTTGTTCGCATGAACGGCCACCGGCAGTGGTTATTTGAGAATGACGCTGTTGTGGTGGCCATTCATGCGGATGTTGAGGGGATTGCTGGTGAGGCCAACATAAAAGGCAGGACATTGGGTGCATCTCAGGAGGTAAATGATATTGCGGGTGGTGCAGTTGGTGGTGGAAGTTATGGGGTAGGTGATGTTGGTTGTGGGACTGGAGAAGGAGTTGCAGGGGGGGTTTATTGGGCATGTTAGACATCGGGGTCTACCGCAGGGGTAAGATCCGGCAGGGTGTAAAGGTGTGGGTGCTGGGGGTTCTTTCTTCCATAGAATATTTGCCAGATTAGGGGGACGGCGGAAGGAGAGCATCGGTGGTCTGGGAAATGGAATCTGGTGAGGGGAGGATGAGAGGATAAGGTGGGCGGCTTTCAGGATGTTTTTCAGAATGTCGTGGATGCCGGGGAAATAGAGGGTGGTTAGGGTGAGTTGGAGGGTGGAATCGGTGGTGGTGTGGGTATTGGGGTGGGGGTTAGGGGTGGCGGGTGCAACTGCCCGCCGGATTTGGTCTCGGATCAGATCTGGCGGGTATCCGCGCTGTAAGAAGGCATGTTCAAGGGTGGAGCAGTACTCGGACAGGGAATCTCTGTCCGAGCAGAATCTCCGCCCTCGTCGGGCTAGGGCGTAGGGAATAGAGGTTTTGGTGTGGAGGGGATGGCAGCTGTCGAACTGGAGATATTGAAGGCAGTTGGAAGGCTTGAGGTGCACGCTGGTGTGGATTTTGTTTTCCCGGATGGAGAGATCGACATCCAGGAAGGTGATGTTGGAGGCAGAGGAGTGGTGGATGAAGGAAAGCGTGGGGTGGGATGAGAGGCGTTGTAAAAAGGATTGTAGGGAGTCGGGTCCATGTGTCCAGAGGAGAAAAATATCGTCAATATACCTCAGCCATAGGAGTGGTCTGGGGGAAACATCAAGAAAGCGTTCCTCCCATTCACCTAAGAAGACATTGGCATAGGAGGGCGCCATGCGAGTGCCCATCGCGGTACCTTTTATCTGTAGGTAGTGGCGCCCTCCGAAAGAGAAGTTGTTTTTTTGGAGCACCATTTCAGCCAGCTTTGTTAGGAAATGGGAGGATGGTCTTGTGTCAGGTGGTCTGGAGTCCAGTAATTTTCTCAGGGCGGACAGTCCTTGGTTGTGAGGGATGTTGGTGTAGAGGGAGCAGATGTCTATAGTGGACATAATTGTGTTAGGTTGGAGAGGGGAAGGGAGTGATTTTAGGCGTAGTAGAAAGTGGTTTGTGTCTTTGATGAAGGATGGGATTTGATGGACGAGAGGTTGTAGGTGGGAGTCAACATAGGCAGAGATGCGTTCCGTGGGAGAATTAAAGCTGGCAACAATGGGGCGGCCGGGGATGTTGGGTTTGTGGATTTTTGGGAGAAGGTAGGAGGTTGGGGTCCGGGGTGTGTTGGGGATCATCAGGGAAATGGTGGAATCAGAGAGGCCTTCTTGTTTTCCCACGGAACACAGATATGCAGAAATTTCGGAGGAGTGGCGGTCAGTGGGGTTGGAGGGGAGAGGAAGGTAAGAAGTTTGGTCAGATAGTTGGCAGAGGGCTTCGTCATTGTAATGCGAGCAGTCCATTACCACGGTGGTGGTACCTTTGTCTGGGGAGGGGGGGTGTCAGACTTGCCAGCTGGGAAGAAGGGGAGAGGTAGGTTGAGCTGGAGATGGCGGACGCACATAAGGGAAAGTTTGCGTATGAGTCTGCATTGGTTGGCTGCGATATCCTCTGCAGCTCCACGGAAAATGGCGTCGAGATCAGCTGTGGAGTTTGGGGAATGATTGAGTTCGTGTATGAGAATTAAACATTTCTCAAAGTGCATGTTAGAGAGTGATTTATAGTGGCGTAAGATTAGACGGACAATGTTAAGGGACATGAGGTAATATTTAAGGGCGAAAGATGAGCGGATAGCAGGGGGAAGGCCCGATAGGGGGGTTCTCACGGTGAGACCTTTGGGGGGGAGGCCTAGTTCTAGGCAGCCATTGAGGAATTCAATCTGGCAAGTTAATGATGTATGCTTGCGGAGGTGATAACGGAAACGGCGGATATTTTCCATGGTGGAAGGAGAAGTATAAAAGATAAAGGTGATAGGAAAGTTGGTAAAGGAGAAAGGATGACAGACACGAAAGAATAAGGTAAAATAATATAACAGCTTACGGAAAAGGAAAGGTAAAGTGGATATATGGATGTCAACAAGGTGTTGGGATGAGGAAACCTAGTGAACACTCACCAATCGGACGACTTCAGGTTGGCGAGGCCCCGGGGATGTCGAAGTGACACACGTAAAAGAACACTAAAACACAGAAACATCACAAACGTAGAAGCTTCAGAGTTATTCCTTCATCAGCTACGTTTGTGATGTTTCTGTGTTTTAGTATTCTTTTACATGTGTCGCTTCAACATCCCCGGGGCCTCGCCAACCTGAAGTCGTCCAATTGGATGGATAACATACCCAATTTGCAGTGGCGGCTCGTAGCTAAAATTAGTGGGGGTGCTGCTCCAGAAATTTTTTAGCCTTTGTTTTAAAATTGTGTAAAAGGAAAAAAAACATGTATAAAAAGAAAATTTATTCAGGAACTTGATAAAATCTTAACAAAAAAAACCAAACATTTTTTACTTACTTTAACTTAAATTGTTACAGTTCAAGCTTGATCTATTCATTTAAAAATGAAATCCATAAAAGAACCGAAAAAAAATGAATCAAATAGAATAGCTGGAAGCAGAATAATAATCTAATTCTACACTCTTCTACACTTTATCACATTCAAGAATATGGTACATGGTTTTTAAGCACAACACACGCTGAGTAAAAAAAACCTCCTTCCACCATCACGCCAGAGCCGGCACTGCGAGAGCAACTGTGCTCTCTCTACCTGGCAGTCCCGCCTTCCTCCCCACCCCCCCCTCCTATATGCGCATGTGCACAACAGTCAAACACCACATCGCTGGCACTGTGAAGCGCACAGTTCCATACAAAGATTTTTGTATCTTTTTCATAAACTGGGGGATGGCTACTGAAGTACTGACATTAAGCTTAAGGAATATATATTGTACTACAAAAATAAAGAAAGAATTAAAGAAAAAAGGACTCATTATATTAAATGTTATCGATAATATCAAGTGGAAATAGGGGGTGCTGCAGTTCCGCAGTGCCTATACACGAGCCGCCACTGCCAATTTGTCAAACAGTGGTCTACATGAAGTTCTACTTGTTGTTCCTAGCACACATCGTATGATTTTCTTTTGAATAATAAAGACTTGATGTAATATTGTGAAGAGCCCCAGAAGATAATGCTATAAGTAGCCATACTATAAAAATAGCTAAAATAGACAGATTTTATAACCTCCTGAGAGACTGAGCTTTTAAGAAATCTTATACAATAGAAGGCAGAGTTGAGTTTAGGTAGGAGTTTGGATGCATGCAATGATAATTTACCTGACTGCTCAATGTATAGGCCCAGAAATTTGGTGTATGGTGTGGGGAAAATATTGATTATTCATGTAAATTACGGCCTCTGGCTAATGACACTTTTTCTTCCTACCCTAATTCAATTTCTCAGACTACAGTACTTAAGAATTGTAAAATATATATACTGTATTTTTCGGCACATAGGACTTTTTGGCTAAGCTCTCGAATTACCCATCCATGCGATTTCCGGTCTTCTTTTGTTGTTTTGGAAACTTTCAATATGGAGGAACACTTTGCATGACTTCACCAGGCTGGGTAAGTTGGTTGAAATGTTTTGGTTCTTCCTCAAAGGGGCATTTTGCTCAACCAAGAATCATTTCAGAAAAAATATACTTGGGCTATGCTCTCGAATTACCCATCACACTTCCCCGATGTGGTTCCCAATCTTCTTTTGTTGTTTTGGTAACTTTCAACATGGATGAACAATTTGCTCATCCTCACCGGGTTGGGTAAGTTTGTTGAAGTGTTTTTGGTTCCTCCTCAAAGGAACATTTTGCTTGTCCTCACTGGGTTGGGTAAGTAGGTTGAAGTGTTTTTTAATTTATTAAAATCTTTTCCCAAATTGTGAAAGACATAACATGAAATCAACAACAATCTCCCAATAGGCATTTTCAAATCCTAGCAGAAAACAACAAAAGAAGATTAGAAATCACATTGAGGAAATTGGACAGGTAATTCAAGAGCTATTCTTCAATATCGACACTAAGGAACACACTCGTCCCCAAAATGGAATAATTGGCAGTCATTTGTCGCAAAAACATTAATATATACATAGTCTATAATTAATAGTGAAAAAATTGTTTATACAGTAAGACCTTATGCAATGTGAATTCCAAGAATGCATTTTCATTATTGCGCTATACTACGTATATGGAGAAAGTAAAAATGATCCATTATGGGAGAATACAAGGAAAAACTGAAGCTGATGGGATAAGAGAAAGTCTTCACAAGATAGGTCTAAAATGGCCACAACTAGAGGAGGAAGCGATGGTTAGTAGAACAGAGGAAGTTTGGTATTGCTGTAACAATCGGAATTGTTATGTATTAGGCAAAAAGAGTCACAGAAGAAAAAGGACTAGTTGAGCATATGTATCGTTATTACATATGCATTCTATTTATTATTTAAATTAAGTTTATGAAAGTACTATTGGTAAAGGATATCTATACGTGTGACGTCTGCAGCGCACTCCAACAGCTTTAATTAATATGACTGCCGAGTTCTTTAGCTAAACAAGTCTCGAAGCAATTGTGTACATTTTAGATCATCCTATTTATTTTACGAATTAAGTTTATTTAAAACATTATATTTAACTGTTATCACATAATATTTTCTGTAAATGTTGCCGGATAAGGACGGCTAGAAATGATACATGACGTGGCCCTTCCTATATGTCTTTGTGAATCAAACTACTTTTTTCATGAAAAATCTTCTAAAAAACCAGGGTGCATCTTATTTGTCGAAAAATACGGTATATGTAAAGAGACACAAAGATCAAACCTAGTTGTTTTCATTAGCTATGTGTATAATTATTGATATTAATTAGTGATTTTTGCAGCTTGTCATGATGATTTTGACCTAATAAAGATTTATAAGATGTCTTTAAAAAACATGTCACACACTAAATAACTTTAAAATTGTCACAAACAGTGATTTATGGAGAATATCAATTTTATAACTTGTTAATATTAATCAAAGAATATAACTTAATGAATGACTGATGTTGCTGATGTTATTTTCTTTAACAGTTTTTTGGCATAAATAACAAGCTGACAGAGACCAAAAAATTTAAAAGCAACATGACAATACCATACTCAATGTCTGTCTACAGTGTAAGGTGCTTTCGCTGGAATGATAGTATATTGCACTGGACCAGTGATGGATGTGTGGTAAATTTTAAATAACATGTATGCTACCATTAATTTGCAATTATTGATCATTTTATTTAGGGGTTTAATGAATGGTAATGCAAATAGATTAAACTGCTGTGTTTGATGAAAGGAATTTAGCATTTGTTTCACATGAAATTAGTTCTGGAGTTTTCCAATTGATTTAACAGGCATCTTCGCCCACGACAATAGGGAAAGTTTGCTGCTCTTGTACTCATACCTCTACAGTATCTGCAACATTTTCCAGTGCCTTTGTGGAAATTGATGAATTCAAAGGGATTCAAATGGCCATACCATTAGTTGAAAATCCATTGGTTTTATATGTTTTTCTCATTATCATCTTTTTCTTCATTGGATTATTTGTATGGGCAACTGTTGTTGATAAAAAAGATGTTGAGAAGGTAAAGTGACAATGAAATATTGACTTTATAACAGCTTTACCTTGATTTTAATTATGATTTAGAAATAATTAATATTTATTATCTTTATTGTTTAGTTGATGGATTACTGCTTTCCAGTGGTCGAAAGGATATTGTTTTATTTATAAATTCATTTCTCATTTCATATTGTCCTCATATATCTAAGTACGTTGTCAGTTATATCAGTTTTATTGGTAAATGACAAAGCTATGTTGAATTTGGATTTATGGTGACCATTTTTGGAATATTTATAAATTGAATGATAATGCTATTTCCCTGATAAATTTTTGAGTAAATGATTGTTACTAAACGAGCTTGAGGTGATGTTTACACTGGGTCTATCATTTGGGTGGGGTTGAATCATTTAAGTGTGAATGGTGTTTACAAATATGACCATGAAGAAAGTCCTCTAAATGCACTTATTCAATTAATAATATTATTACTATTATTACTTTGATAATGTAATTCTGTTTGTCTGGAATCCTATATGGAGTTAAGTGGTAATACAGGCAACTCTCGTTCAATGATCGACATGCATTCCTGAAAAGCATTCGTAAAACAGAAATTCGTTGAACGATCGTGATTCTTCCGTTGACTTCCCCATTAAAACTCCAGATGCTGTGGGAAACATTGCATAGTGCACTTCCTCCTTATTGGTACACTAGAGGCCCTTGAAGTCTAAGCGGATGTTTGTAAATATATTTTGAGTAACAAACAGCACGTTCAGAGATGTCATATTAAGCCTCTCAAGAAATGCAGGTGATAGGAAAAATGTCTCGTAAAGTGGACACATGAAGAATCCATGGGTAAACAAGACAGTCTTTGTGACCCCAAGAGCTATTGTAAACATACCAATTTCTGAAATCTGAGTTGGATAAATGTTATATAGTTCATTAAAGTGAACAGAATTTTTGGCAAAAAGTAAAGCTATAAAATTCAATTCATTCATTAAAGCGAATGTTTGTTGAACAAGAGGTACCTGTATATATAAATGCTTATTAGTCAACAACAGTACTTTCAATTTGAATTATAATTTCAGGATTTATTTAGCCTTACCCCTTTTAAATTTTAGACTTCAAAATCTACAATAATGTCATGGGTTTAATTCCAGGACCATTTCTTCTCTCCATTTGAATAACATAGGATGAGCTGAAATGTAGTATGCAAACCTTTTTGTGTTATCATTTTAAAATTACTTATAATTGGGGTATGGATTTTTCAGGTTTAAAAAAAGTTCATTTGGAGGATAATTATCAGGCTTTATTGTTTTTGAAAATGAGTTGTCGGTGCTTGCATACTGCAAGCGCTTAAACAAATCACCTTAGATTAAGATTTAAACAAGTAAATAAACCAACATGATCTTCAGGGCAACAGCACTTCAGCCACATGGAGCCTATATGAATAAGACAAATTCCATGAGTTCTAGCAGAATATTTAAAATTTTCCACAAAGTTAAGGCAACTCCGTAATTTCCAAATTCTCTGGCAATCAGCTCGTGTCCAAGTTTTCGTTTTTGAAGTTTAGTGACTCAGATTGCGCTGCATGAGCAATAAGAATAATCATCATTAAGAAAATACCTTATACACTAAAATTGTGGAAAAATTAAGACATTTGTGTTAAGATTATGGTATCATCATCCAGGCCTTTAGCACGTATTTGGATTAAAAATCGCAAAATAGGTATGTTAAAATTTCTCGAAAAACTACGAAAAAACAACAAAAATAATTTTCATGTTTTATAAACCTTCATGTGTTAGTATAATGATGTCATCATAGTTTACGTCGTGATTTAAAATCAATGGCATAATAAATACACATAATATCCTTATTCTGTACGTTGGTCCGTCTGCCCGTTGGACCGCCGGAACGCCCTATAAAAATCCTCATAAGAGAACACTTAAAAAATACCTTTTTCCATTTGCAGGCTTTATTTCTTTTGCAACATTAAATTAGAAGTAATTGACCTACGATCTTCGGACCTGGACCATTAAAAAAAAACATAGATTCTTATTCTTATCTTCGACTTTTGCCTTCGGTTCGAAATCGCTCAAGTTATACGTTTAAATCACATTTATTGGAAATTTTTAAGCTTTTCAAAGATTTGTTTTCTTGTCATTGTTAAATCTCGAGATTGTATTGTCGTCCTTATACTATGTATATGCGTAAGGAAGGTGTGTTTTGAATGCTTAAGTAGGAGAGAGAGAAGGCGCCCTAATTATTTATAATTAAAATCGTGTTTTTCATTAATTTCTTTTCAGTTAACTTCTTATTGAAATTTTTGGTAATTAACTATTTTTATAGTTATTTTAATAGTATTTTTGCAGTGCATCTTATTAACTGGAGTTATAAATTCGCATCGCATATATGAATCACGCAAAAAGCCATTCCTTAACATGCAGACATTTTTCGTTTACATTTTAAAATATTTCAAGGATGAGGTATTTAACTTACAATTAGTAATGCGAAGAGAATAATTTAAATCTCATTCGTAAATCTCCAAAAATTACGTTTTAGTAAGATTTTTCACGTTTTCACACATTTCGTTTATATTGGGCCACTGTTGTCCCAATTGCTGAATTCTATTCTTGGCCTCATAATAAATGCACCAATAATTTAGTGCTTTAACATGAGTCAGACTTTTATATATTGGTATAACTTATTTACTAAAAAAAAGAGAATGGGAATGAGCAGAAATTGAGAAAGAGGAAGAGGACGTAGCATTTGTATAGGATTAAAAGGAGCTGCAGTACAAAAATAACAATAATAAATTATAATTGATCATAAAAAATGTTATACTATTGAATCATGCACCATTGCCAAATGGTGGGAACTCATAAAACTAAATATAGGTAACGTAATTTTCAATGGATTTCTTTAACTGATGATACAGCAAATATTTTGAACCAAATTTAAAATAGGAGTGAAAAAAAATATTTTATGAATTTTATTTTAACTTTTTTAACTAAAGTGAATTTTCTGAAAAAATTTTATAATTAATATACTAGTTAAAAGAAAATTGCGATACTAAAATATAGTTAAAACTCATTGCAGTTCATGTAAGTATTTAGTTAATAGTGAGTAAGTTACAACACATTTTTCCTTTGATGGTAAATTGACAGTTCGTTCACATTTTATCCTGTATTTTCCGAGTTAATAAGAGAAAAATAATTCCTTTATTTAAGTTAAATTCTATACGTTTTAAATAACTTATAATTTGCTCAAATATTTCAAGTAAATTTCAGCTACTTCTTTATGCATTATATCTTATTACTTCGATTTTCCTCTTATTTTCAGCATATATTTGGATAATCACTTGGCCTCTCTACTAATAATTACTTAAACAGTATAATTAAAACAAAGATAACTTTCAAAAACACTAATTTTATTGTACATAATAATAATAATAAATTTATATAATCCAATGATCAAGTATTACATCAATGCATGAAAGCCAAACCAGATCATAGCATATCTTACTGATTTTTCATATCGATATCATATATATTTGGAATACTTTTATGATAATATCGTCATATTTGACAGGCAATTACACTAGTAAATAAATAAGACAATAATTTTCACTTTCTGCGAAATTAAGGAATCTATCCGGAATTTTTAAATTCCAGGAACTATAAATACTCTTCTTTTTAGTAAAGGAACACCTGTTTTCTGCGATTTTTCATGTGATATTCTCTGAATTGTGTGCCACAAAAAAGTGGCTGTGTGCAGCCACACCCTTGCTCTAAAACAAATTCAATTGATTTTTGCAACCAAGTCATAAAAAATTAAAAGTTTTAGGGTTCTTCGAATATAACCTAAATTTGAAAAAAACATTCAGAGAGAATAAATCTTTTAAAAATCAGGTAAATCCCAAAAAATCTGTACCCTACATAGAATCATTGTACAAACTTGGGACTTGAACCAAAGAACACCTAAAAGAAAGAATGTATTTTTCTACCATGAATTTTTGAATGAGTGTCAAATCGATCCAGAAATTTGTTTCTTACACCAAAATATCAGATGTATTTAAGGAAGGAGGGGAGAGAGGGAGGGAGAAAGAGGAGGGAGGGAGGAGGAGGGAGAGGGAGGAGGTGCTCGTAGCTGCTCTCTCCAGACTGCTCATGATGTTCCATGCTCGCAATGTTTGCCTAATTCATGGTGTTTATATCAACTGTCTCCAATACATTTGATTTTGTGCAGTAGTTCTGAAAAGGTCCAAAATGAATGACAAATATATGAGAATCATGAGTGCTGCTTTCATTGTGATCTATTTGCTATTAAGAAAAAAGAGAAAATGGAGAGACAATCTTTGGTGGTAAGTGGCCATTTTTAAAAGGAATCTGTATTTTGCAGGGGCCTGGATGCATTTATGCAGCCCCCGAAGTAAGTTATTTTATACTACACAGCTGAAACTCAAATGTGTTTCTTATAAAATATTTCATGCAAGTCTTTGAATAATCCAAGAAGTGTATTAAATCAGCTATTTTAAAAAAACTGCAGTATTGCTCATTCCCATTCATAAAAACCCCACACATTTTGGTTGCGGAAGAGTGTTCTTCCCACTACCAAAATGGTTTTCATGTCTGCAGAACATAACCCTTGACTGTGTATGTAAAATTTTTATAAAGAATGGGTTTATGGCCACATAATAGGGTTGAGTTGATTTCTCCCTTGTGGAAGAGGAGAGTCAATGTCCAATGTATACGAAAAGTTGTGAGGACTGGAAAAGTAGGAGTGAGACCCACAGATTAGGTACAGTGCCATAATGTAGCTCGCCGATTTGGTGCAGAGCCATCATGCAGCCCACACACCAATGTGAGACTCCTGGTATAGTGGAATACATCTTGTTCAAGATTTAAGAATATAAGTAATACATTTAAAAATTATCTGCAGAATGCCTCCTTCAGATTTTGATTTGCTGATTAATTTAATCAGTTCTAAAGTTAAAAAACACTACTTTTAGAAAAGCTAATAAATAAAAATAAGATTAATTGTAACAAGAAATTTATCGTTTCTGCAGAAACAGATACTTTAATCAACCATTTTCATCAAGTAAAAGAACATTTTTGAGAAACTTTAAAAAATGTTTTATGGTAATGTTTAGGAATGATTAAAAATAACACCGAACTCATAAATTTATTTCCTGCCCCTTCGTATTGCCATAATTGTAAACAATAGGGTTTCTATGACAACAGAAATTTCTGCTTCAATTAATTAAGAAATTTTATTGCTAAAAGCACAATTTTTAAGGGATTTGGCCAATATTTGAAATTTCATGATATGAAAATAAAACTTCATTCTTTTTTCTAAACTTGGGTTCAAAACCTGACTTTATATTTTGATTTTAAGTAATTTTAAAGCACACAAAAAATATAGTGCACTCGTTCCTGTGTTATTCAAATGAAGGAAAATAAATGAGAAAATACTTTATTTATTTTATGGAGTGGTTGCAATTAATGACTCCTTTAGAACATAATCAAGGTCACCAGGAATAAACAGTGATGTTTTGTCAAAATTGAATCAATAGTTCTGTAGAAATTCACCATTAACCTTGATTGGGATGACATCCGGACTAAATTTTTAAAATAGTATTATATATATATATATAATTATTATTAGAATAAAAAACTTAGGTTTTTTAAGCAAAGGTAACAGCCACCTTAGAGGCATCAAATTAAATGTCTTGCTCTGTGGATTTGCAAGAAAATGATAAAATTGAAATTGGTCAAACCGTTGATAAGATATTGAGGTTTTTTGTGACCAACTAAGCTTTGCTTGATGCAGTTGTAGTGGTTAATGTTAAGGTGATGCAGCTCACAGACATTAGATGCTGTAGGAAATAACGTGGTGCTCCTTGCGGATGTTAGTAAAACGAAATAAACCTTGCAGTAGCTGATCTTCATGGAAATGTGACAGAAGGCTAACTACCAAGGCAATATTTAATCTAACCAACCAGTCAATTTATCGATGGGCAACCATTAGTTATATGTTATTATTGTAAATTTTCTATTTTTGATATTTAGTTTTGTATCCTCTAATATTTTACTTACTAATATCCTTCCGATGGCTTTTATGAAATTGCCATGGTGGCTTCTTTTTTAGAGATCTTTAATATTTTTGGCCGATAATGTCCAATGTTATGGGCAAGTCTATTTAGTGATTGTGTGTACTGGTCGAAGGATGGGTGCTGGAACAACATCTCATGTAGCAATTCAACTTGTTGGAGATAAGGAGATAAGTAAGGTGATGATAATGTTACATTGAAATTTCTTTCCTAAATATATTAAACAACAGGAAACATTGACAGTTGCTGCATTATTAGTAATTGATAAGAAGTTTGCAGGCAATGTTTTAATTAAATTATTGATTATTTATATTATAAATCTGTGTGTTTTTGTAGCCACACATTTTATGTGATGATCAAAGAAGAGTTCTAACTCGTGGTTCTCAAGATTGTTTTGTTATTAAGACAAAATATGTCCTTGGAGACATTTGGTGTATAAATTTATGGCATGACTATTGGGGGAAAGATCCATCATGGTAAGTAACTTTATAATTAAGAGTCTTGTTATGTAGTAGGGTTTTTCATTCAATACTAAAATAATGTGTATTATCAATAGGTATTGCGATAGAGTAATTGTCATGGATGCTTGCACCAGACAAGTTTGGTTTTTTATCACTGAACAGTGGCTGTCTCCATTGCATGGTGATGGGAAAATGAGCTGTTCCGTTTACAAAACAGCTGAATTTGAACTGCTTTCTTATAGGTTTATATTTCATGATAATCTTTGGAAAGAGGTAGACCATGGGAAACACTGCTGGATTGGGATAATTCAAAGGTTTGTTATAAGTGTAGAATTTAGTACTTACAATAACCATAGCAAACAAAAGGTGGATGGCAAATAAAAACTTGGCATTCTTCCACAATAACTTAACCATCAAAATTGGTTTCATTACACTTGTAACATTATCAGGTCAGCATCATGTGACGATACTCGGAGTGTAGCTAAACCAGTAATGGCAATTAATTTATTGCAGAAGGATACCAAATTTTTATTTTCCTCCAATGAATATTTGTGAGTCCCTCAAAGTTAAGCCTTAGATTATTGCTTTTATAAAAGTTGATGGTTTTCCATATGCACACTGTTTTAGTATATGAACAACAAAGATTCTTCCATTTGATTAAAATACAGGCAGTCCCTGCTTTTCTTCATTCTGCTTACATGTCAGTTACTAATTGACAATATTGTTTCATTTTTTCATCCTTGTGATCTGTTTATACAGTGTTCAGTTCAGTTTCATTGTTCAGTACAAGTCAATGGGTTTCAAGTAGGCCAAATTTCGTGAGTTAATGCAGGTTGTTGAAATATGAAGTAATGATTGCATCTGTATTAATCATGTTTCATCTCTTCCTCTGTATGATTATCTTACAATATTTTAAAATAGGTATTTCAAAGAATTTTGTAATCTAGTGTCCTTGGTCAGAAATGAAACCTCTCACTTTAACATTGTATCTATAGTGATCCACTTTATGTCACGGTTTCCAGTAATATAACCTGATGTAAAAGCAGGGACTACCTCTATTACTCACTTGGCAAGCCATAAAAGTATTACTTGAATGACAGGAATAGAAAGTGGAATAATGGTTGGCCATTGGGCAAGAACTTTGTAAATTACCTGGAAAAAGTGTAATAACTCCTTGATTAACCCATTAACGCCTTCTGGTCAGATGTCGACATATAATCGACATTCTTATTTTGCTCCCACGGTCGTATGTCGACCTATGATCAACATAATTTTTTTTATTTGTGGGAGGTTGAATGTTGACTATATATTGCTGCATGTTAGCTAGGCATCCTGAGCATGTCCCCAGCAGGTGCTGCCATCTGTAGAATACTGATAGAACTTTTGGAACCTGGTGACAATCACTATTAAAATTGCTCCAACCAGAAAGGCTTAAGGATGGAATTAAATGGCAGAAAAATGCTGATTTTGGTATCTCTTTGGAAATAAAAGAACACAAAGAAAATGTCAAATTTTAACCTCTTAAATATTTTCCTGAATTGAAAAATGGTTAAATAAATTATTTAACTACTTACCAAAGCTTCTTCTTCCTTAGTTAATGTAGATTCATATGGTATACTCTAAAGCAAGTCAATGCCTTTTTTACAAACTGCACACACAAAACTTGTCCTTTTCCTTAGTCTTTTCTCCCTACATATAACACATTCCTTCTGCAATGATATGCTCTTCTCATTTCTTTCAATTGCTTCCGGATAGTGGTATTTTCTAAAATTATGTGAAGAAGGAGCACTCACCCTTCACCCAGGTGCCTTTCTGCTACTGTAACCTCCGATTATATCTTTGATTATTCCTAAATACAAATTTGTATCAGTTCTAGTAGCTGCATAGTTGGTCGTTTCTATCAAAACCTCCCATGAATTTATTATACACTATTGCAATGTCTGGGCAAAACACTTCCATCTTATAACCATCCTTCTGCTTGCACATACTGCATTGTGTAAGTGGGTGTGTCATAACAAAAAGATAAAAAGAATATATTTTTTTGTCACTCCACCCTAAACGACAAAAGTGGGCCAGAAGTAACCCACTCACAGTCCCCTTGGTTGCTTTCCCTCCTGGCCTTAGTGTTTACAACTAGTTCTTTGGGATAATTTGCAGTCCCTACAGCTCTCAGATCTTTCTTTGAAAGCTCCAAAAAAAGGTTTGGTGACGTAAAAAATTTGTCACATAGAGAGGCTCCACTACTGCCCTTACAAAAAGTCTAGATACCCGAGTTTGAAGCAGTGTATCTCAAAAACAATTGCAACGATTTTAATGTAGTGAAAAGTAGCAGGTAGAGAATTTATTACTACATTAATTGATGTTCATCTTAAATTTTTATTTTTTGTTTAAATATTTTATACTGTGCTGTATTTGAAGAAAAACATGGTTTTTTGCCCTGGAAATCCGATAAGACCAATAGACCAATTTGAATGTCTACAACTCAGAAACTTTTCAATGTATCAAGTTGCAATTTTAATAGCACTTACCTATAAATATTAGAAATAAGTATCTGCAAGAATTATTTTATGATTGCAAAATTAATACCCAATTTTGTTACATTTCTGAAATTTGACTCAACTCAGAAACCTTTCAATATATCAACTTGCAATTTTCATAGCACTTACCTATAACTATTAGAAATAAGTATCTGCAAGTGTTATTTTATAATTGCAAAATTAATACAATTTTGTTACATTTCTGAAATTTGGCTATCTTTGTTATTCCTGGGTTGTTTTCACTGGAAAAATGCTTATATGTATTACTATTTGTAAAAATAACATCAGAAAATTACTTCCCAAAATGATACCGATTTTTATTTCATCTTCATTTTGCCTCTGCCTTACAGCTATGCCTGACTTAGTAAAAGTGGCTGGAGAGAGGAGAAAAGTAATAATTGCATCATGTGCTGTTGGCATATCTTCTATGTTATGAGTCATTTACATGATCGGGCATGCAATGAATGTGGAGGAGGTGGCAACAGCCCATGTTGGCTCCTTCTCTCTCCTGCCACTTTACTACACCAGACAGCTATTAGGCGGAGGCAAAATGAAGATGAAATAAAAATCGGTATAATTTTGGGAAGTAATATTCTAATGTTCTTCTTTACATATTAGTAATATAGGCATTGAGGAGTGACCTTTGAATTTGACTACCTGATACTAAGAAATGTTATAGTTTTTCTTATAATTGTCATCCAATTCATTCAGAATTGGTCTTATTTTATAAAGTAAATCAAAATTAGGACTATCTTTTGGAGGCTGGCTTGAATTATCATTTAAACAAAAGTTCCACAAAATTGACAGAAAACTATCCCTTGCCATGACTTCTGACATGTCTGGTACATTCAGGGCCCTATTCCTGGACCAATAGTCTTTAAGGCTGGGAATGACATGAAATTCCATCATGAAAATAATACTTAGCCAGGCCTTTGGCTCTTTTACAGTGAGATCTACCCAAATATTTTCTTTTGTACTTGCAGTTGAGACTTTCTGGGTTGCACGCAAGTTAGTCTGCATGATGCAATGGTCGAACATATCTTCCATAAAAAATAACATGAAATAATCTAAGGGTGATGCATTTTCTTGTAATAATGTCTTAGGACCAGGTGTAAACTGAGGAGGAGTTATATCTGTACTTATCAAACCACTTCTGGACCAGGTCACTCTGCTTCTTTTATCACGATGAACTTGCTCTGCTTCCTTCTCTTCAAATTCATCTGATGAATGTAAAGGTTGAATGTTTTCACTTACCTTCTGAGTTTCTTCCTTGAGAATATCACTAGCTACATCACTTTTCACACCATCCTCTGGGATCAAAAGCATAAACTCTAAGTTACAATCCTCACTCTGCTTTCTCTTGTGTGCCATTAAAAAAAAATAAGGGCTAACTTCAAATATGCAAATATAAAAGCAAACCACAGAGAAAACAACTTGTGAAGTCTACAGAACAGACCTTAAAACTGTGTACAGCTGTCCAGAACAAAAAAGTAAATAAAGGCAACTAAATAGCCTCTCACTAGGTGGCAGGATAGGATAATACTCGAGCATCGAAATAACGGTGCTCCATTGATAATGTGTTAATGTGATTGAATATGTATGAATGATAAATAGGGACACTGATCCTTTTATTTTGCTGGATTCCAAGGATATAAGTGATTGATGAAGAGTCCTGAAAAGTCATGTGTGACACATTGAGTCTATCCATATATTTAGTTTAAAAGGCTTGAGGAATTTAAAAAATCATACTCTGATTTTATTTTTGTTTTGGTTAAATTTTGTTGCTTTTAAGTGGGTCACATTCTCAGTCTGGAATGAAGCTGCAAGAAAAAACTTGGTTAGATATCCAATGTTTAACTTGAGTTTACTATGTTCTAATTTCCTTCAGGAATCCACAAAGTAAGTTCTCCAGAAAGCAAAGAGTTGGAGTTGCATTCACTCACACCATTATTATACTTTTTGCATGTATGCTGCTCTATAGCCTGCCCTTTCAAAGAGGTCCAGGTAAATATAATATTCTTTTTTATATTAGTGTAGGAAATCTTAGAATGCCACATCTGGTTTATAGTAAATTATTTAGATACTTAACTAATTATTTTTCCAATTTTTTCCATAATTGCATTAATCATTATTAAATACGATTTTTTGGGAAAATCTTTTCTAAGTACTTTTAATTTTCTGTGGGTGTATCCCCAGAATATCTTGATGGAAACCTAGAAAGAAATTTGATATTGAAATTTTTGGCCATCATAGCATGAATGAATTATTAGCAACTATAACTAAAACTTGGAAAAACCTTTTTACAGCTTCACAACTAATTCTAGATGGCCATTTTTATTTCTCTTGGATTGATATTTATCTTGGATTATTGGCTACCTTGATTGCATTTCCAGTTCAAATAACACTTTTCTATATGTTTGGGTAAGTTTAAATAAAATTAATTGTTTGAACCTTTTGTGAATGCAGTATCAACTAATCTTAGCCAAAAAAATTCAGTGCATACTACAAGTATGAAGCATAGATACAACATTATGAAACTGATAATTAAACACATAGAAATTCATCTTTATCATCCATACATTTGTGTTAAGTATCATCAAGATGCTATTCAAATTCAATTTTATAACAATTTAAAAAAGAAAAAAGCTCTTTTTTAAAATGTCCACAAATTTTCAGAGTCCTTGACCTCCTATCCATTCTTCTTATTTAAAACATACCTCACCGCAGTTAAGAAGTTGTTATATGATCTTTATCCCTTTTCAAAATTAAGTTGAATGTACACTAAAACCTCATAAACCTGGCATTAAAAAAACTGGCACTTTTTGAAAATTTTACATTTGTAACATCCAATTAAGGCCAATTCAGGTTATACATAATGTCAATGTACCAACATGGAACGTCTCTGTCACATAATTTTTCGTCAATGTTCACATTTTATGTTGAAGTTTTGACACAGACCATCACCATCTCATCAGTTCAATTTCAGGCTCCAAACAATATCTTTAACTACATTTTCAGGTGCATCTGGCACAAATATGCTCACAGGGTGAGTGGAGAGATGGATGCAAAAATAGTGGGTGTGTGAGGGTGGGATATATTGGTTGTTGGTGTGTGTTGCCCTCCAGATCTGTTCATGGACCAGATCCAGTGGGTAACCATGTTTGAGAAGGGCATCTTTGAGGATGGAGTAATACTGGGAAAAAGACTCCCTATCCAAGTAAATTTTACACCCTTGGTGGGCTAGACCATAGGGAATAGAAACTTGAATATGTATGGGATGGGAGCTTTCATAGTGGAGGTATTGGAGGTTCAAATGGAACTACAGGTTTACAAGCAAAGACATACTACTGTTGTACAGCATAATGTAAGTCAGACAAAATTGAGATGTAGCATGACAGACAGACAGAACATCCAGAGCTCTTGTAGCATGGGAAAAGAATGCCGCTGTAGAAATTTCATACACACATATGAAATAAGAGAAATAAAGTAAAACAATGATTTTATTGTACATATAGTGCTATCAGCACAAGGTTATATGATTGGTCATGCAGTGCATGACTTGCATGTGCTGACTGCACACCAATGGCATGTAGGCGCAGAAGATTTATGGAAATTGCCACTAACCTGAAATACACATTTAATTTTTAGCCTACTTTCCAGAATGGAAATAGGCTTATAGTTTCGTTGTTGTGTCTGTCTTTCTGTCAGGTCAGCCTACCCCTATTAACTTTTGAACCAATAGACTGATTTTCATGAAACTGGGTGGAAATCTCTTCCTACATGGGCTGAGTTGTCACCACCACTATCTCGACTGAAAACTGACTGTAGTCCACCGAAACACTATCTTGGACATGAAAAGAAACTCATCGATTACATTATTTCTCCAATGCAATAAATAATATTGCAATTATATTGAGGGTAAAAATATTAATTTGTAATCAATTAAACATTCAACATTTTAATTTTTAAATAAATAAATATTAACTAATTAGCAAAACTAATAATGATTATGCAATTATTTTTATTTTTCCTTAAAAATGATGAAAAACTAGGTACAAATCCATTATTTAAAAGCAGAAAGCTTGGAAAAAGTATTCAGCAGTGGGGAGCATATTAAATGTCTTAGCATATAGCACCAGCAGCACAGCAAGGAAACTAACAACATAGCAGTAAAAGGGTTAAGTTTAACATGTTATTTTTTCAATAAATATAGACAATTGTTTTCAGAAATTACTTGTTGCTTTTTAACCCTCATATCTACATGCGGACACACACACAATCAAACACATATACACACACCAAGGGGGTCCGTCACACACTTTGCACTGGGTCCCATGGGTCCCACATTAGCTCACGATGTCCCTGGATGCAAATACCACAAATATTTTAGTTTTCCTATGTCCTTCCAATTGGCTGAAACCCACATAACTATACAGTATTTGGAGTTACTCATGCTGCAGCAAATAGGATGTCATTTTCTTTCTTTTGACTCTGTTCATCTCTTCATTCTCTGTTGCAGCTTCCTGCTGAGAATCATTTCCATTGCAGAGGTTGTATCTAAGTCCATCACCTTAATGACTCTTTATTTCAAAATTGAAATTGCGTGCTAGCACAATGCAGTACTGCATAACTTAAGGACTCATTCTAAACTTTTAACGATGTTCTCGCAAAAATATGTTTCTCAAAGCTGCATTATTGGAGTTTCAGCAGTATTAAGATCCTTATATATTAATCTATCCTGTATCTTTTTATTTTGTTTATAAGCAAAGAAAAGTGATTTTTTTTCTAAATTTGGTGAATTGAATTAATAGTAAAATTAATTATTTTTATAGAAACATCAAAATTGGACATTCCTTAGGAAGAAATCCATACAAAAAAAGGAACTATATGCATGTTTCAACACGTAATTCACCTTCAAAGGTTGGAACATTTTCAGAAAGGGATGAGATTCAAGTCTCGGATGGAAATTTCAAGCAAACTTGCTGTATGCTACTTGCAAAGGTTTATTTTTCTTATCTTTCTTCTTCTTCTAAGTTATTTTTTGTTCTTGAGCCAACTATTCCATTTTTGTGAGAAGTTTATTATTAGCATATTGTATATTTACTGTGGTACAATACTATAGTCATATTATGTATCTTTGTTCCATTTTTATCAAATTACAGTAATGATCATATGAAAGAGTAGTGCATTGAATTGCTGGGCTTTGACTGTGATTGATTATAATTTTAATTAAAGTTTTTCATAATGTAAATAAAAACAAACTTTGTAAATTTCCTCTAGACAAATTTATTCCGACTGGTTTCACCTGTTACAGCATCATTAGGTGACGAAAGCTTATCCAAGGTTTCTATATACATGGAGAAGGATGGAGGGGGGAGGGTAGGGGGGTCAAATGAATGATAGACAGGAGATAGAGTTGGGAGTATTTGCAGTCACTGCTATTTTGTCACAGTGACTACCGGGGAACTGTGACCGGTAACAGGTATGCACAGGAAGTAACAGGTATGGGAGTCACAGCCAGTCACATGTTCAGTCACCACAGGCTCGGTGTAACAGAAGAAGGGGCACAATCCCTAGTCACTCCCACCTACCCAAGTCCTAACTTGGTCCCAAAAGTCCCAATAGTCCAAAGAGGAGAATGAAATGAATGGGAAGGGGGAGCTGGCGAATTTTGGCTTCTAAAAACCCTTATTCAATGCCGAGACAAACTGTGTAGTGGAAGGGGATGTAGGCACTGTTTATCTGCTCTGTGATGTCTCTTACTCTTGAGATGAATATTTTTTCTTTGCGTCAACACTTGGGAGCTATATGGAAAGGGAGGAGGAAGGGTCTTTGGGTCTGGGCTAGTGCTTGGTTCAGCATTTCTTGAGAACAATATAATGAGAGTGAGAGAGAAAATCTGATATCATTGCAAAAAAAAGCCTATTCAAACATATTTACAATGTTACCCATTATCGGCCAATACTTGGTTTGATGGTGTTACCACTGTCACCAGCTCAAGGTCAATGCAATGAAAGTTACTGGTGACTCAAGTAACAGGTACAAGTCAAAGGTATTTGTTTGTCACTGGGACAGTTTGTCACTGTATTAGAAAAAAGTCACATTCCCCAACTCTAGCAGGAGGGAGAATATACAATCAATAATGAGATAATTTGAAAACAATCATAAAGTAGAAGTTACAAAGTAATATGGTAATATTTCAAAAGGTTATGTATAATAGTAAAGCAAAAAAGGTTTGTAATTAGAAAATGGAAATAGTTAACAGAAGTTACAAAAAAAAGGTGTTAAGGCATTAGATTATAAAGTAAAAAAGGCATCAATTTAATTAGTTGTGGATAGTAGTAAAGAGAACAAAGGAGAGTGGTTAGAAAAAACATATTTATTAGTAAGTTCAACATTGCCCATAGTATCATGGACAATTCTTAGAGCAGTTGGAAATTTTAATCCATGATGCTATGGACAATGTTGAACTTACTAATGAATATGTTTTTCTAATCACTCTCCATTGTTCTCATTACTGCTATCCACAATTAATTAATTTTTTTGTATTTTCTGTTAACTATTTCCATTTTCTAATTACAAATCTTGTTCACTTTTCTGTTATACATAACCCTTTGAATTATTGTCATATTACTTTGTAACTTCTAATTTATGATTGTTTTCAAATTATCTCATTACTGATTGTATATTCTCCCTCCTACCTATTATTCATTTAATCCTCCTACCCCCCTCCCTCCCCTTCATCCTTCTCTGTATACAAAGAACCCTCAGATAAGCTTTTGTCACATTAAAAATATAATATCAAAATGGATTGCTTATTGTTGCTTATAAAAAGGTGATGCAGTGCTTTCGTCACCTGATGATGCTGTAACAGGCAAAACCGGTTGGAATAAATTTCTCTTGTGGAAATTTACAAAATTCGTCTATATTTACATTATGGAATCTTTCCTCAAAGTTGAGCCTTCCCACGTAGAAAGTTTTTTTCATTTTCAAAAATATTGCTCTAAAGTTTTATAATAAGACACAAATTTAGTTTCTATGAAATTTATAAGAAAATAACAAACTCAGTTTATTAGACTGGTTTCCAAAGAAAAAAGCCTTATGAAATGGCCCTGTCTGTGTGTGGGTATGTATGTATGACCTCTATTAACAACTATTGCATCAATGGACCAATTTTCATGAAACTTGGTATAAGACTCGTGCTGCCAGGGCCCACCTCCAGGCTATATTTTATTTAGCAAAGATCAAAGTCCCAGGTTCGATTCCAGTAACTTTATCCCTATTTGTTTTCAGTGGCGGCTCGTAGCTAAAATTAGTGGGGGTGCTGCTCCAGAAAATTTTTAGCCTTTGTTTTAAAATTGTGTAAAAGGAAAAAGACATGTATAAAAAGAAAATTTATTCAGGAACTTGATAAAATCTTAACAAAAAAAACCAAACATTTTTTACTTACTTTAACTTAAATTGTTACAGTTGATCTATTAATTTAAAAATTAAATCCATAAAAGAACCGAAAAAAATGAATCAAATAGAATAGCTGGAAGCAGAATAATAATCTAATTCTACACTCTTCTACACTTTATCACATTCAAGAATATGGTACATGGTTTTTAAGCACAACACACGCTGAGTAAAAAAAACCTCCTTCCACCATCACGCCAGAGCCGGCACTGCGAGAGCAACTGTGCTCTCTCTACCTGGCAGTCCCGCCTTCCTCCCCACCTCCCCCCTCCTATGTGCGCATGCGCACAACAGTCAAACACCACGTTGCTGGCACTGTGAAGCGCACAGTTCCATACAAAGATTTTTGTATCTTTTTCATAAACTGGGGGATGGCTACTGAAGTACTGACATTAAGCTTAAGGAATATATATTGTACTACAAAAATAAAGAAAGAATTAAAGAAAAAAGGACTCATTATATTAAATGTTATCGATAATATCAAGTGGAAATAGGGGGTGCTGCAGTTCCGCAGTGCCTATACACGAGCCGCCACTGTTTGTTTTACATAGGAAGTCTCAAATCCATCGTGCAGAGATGTTTTCTCTAATACTTTAAATTATCTTAAAATTGTGTTATAGAAGCGAGGTTTGTACTGTTCTAAGAGGAAAAGAATGTAGATCCTAATTCTTATCACCAATTGTTGATAATTGATTGTATTTTCTTGAATTTCTACTAAAACATAGCGTTTTTGCGTATTAAATTGCATTTTATCAGATTGTTGCCATGGAGACAATTATTACCGAATTTGGCTTGAGCATAGATGAGTGAACAAATGGGTTATTTTCTTTTCCACTCAACTACCCTTCAGCAATGGACAGTTGATCCATACATATTACCATGTAAACAGTAATATTTATTAAATTCATTTATTTAAAAAATACATGCAAAATGCCAGGAAGAGATTTTGACATTGCTTTTAGTATTTTAAACCTGATAATGCACTACTAAATTGTTTTCCAATCTTTCTCTATCATTGATAAAATATGAATTACAAATGATATTTATGGTATGAGAATTTCTTGGAATGACTAACACATATTGAAAAATTTCCTGTCAATATAAGTGATCAATTCAGGGCATCAACTTTGGGAAACCAGCCTGCATTAGTCCTAGTTTAGACTTCTTGCTTGATTATTAATCAACATTTATGACCATAAATATTTATTGGCCACATTTCTGATGAATAAAATTCTGCATTTATAACAAATTTCTGCCTTTTTATGTATATGATGGTTATTTATTTGTAGAATTAAATGGGTGAGCAAACTGTGTTACAACTCCACTTGTTTGGTCATGAAGATCACTACAGGGTGTCATCAAGTTGCTACTGAGGCCATAAACTTAAAAACAAACTTGTATATATAATCATATGCATTAAATTAACTATAAAATTGTTTTTGTTAATATGACAATTATTGATTATCTTGGTTTTAATTAAATAAAAAATCTGAGCACTGTTTCCATGGTATTAACTGTAGAAATAGTTGCAGCCAGAAAAGTTTGCCCACCTCTGATGTAAAAAACCAGATCTTTGTGTCAGAATGTATTGTAATATTTTATAGGTATTTGTTGCCATGGAAACCTCTTTAGTTGTTGACATTCTAAAAGTTAAAATATTTCAAAATTTACTGTAAATTCTAAAAAATTTGGAAGCAATGGTAAAAAAATTCTCTCTTGATGTTTCTTAGGATTCAGTCAATGACACTAGACATCCAATCCTGATCTTTCTTCTTACAATATGGCCACTGCCACTATAGCGCCTTTACTCTCCTAACAATGCCACAAATAATCTCCTAATTCAATTCACAGCCTTAATCTGACCTTGTATAGACCCAAGGCATTTGCCATGCCCACCCTCACACCTTCCCTGTAATTCATTGCTGAAATCAGCAAGGGAAATACTTCTTTTGGATTTCTAATTTGTCACAGATGTTATGACCCTGATTTGTGCTAAGAAACTCTACAGCATATATGACATGTGGTTATTATCATATGAAATACAGTTAAAACAAATAAGTAGCCATAGTTTAGTTAGCCAACTGTTGTCATAGCTAGACAACTGTTGTTGTTATGAAATTATTGAATGAGTTGGGATTGTGATTCCCATCATAAGGAGAACATGATAATTTACGTTTTTAGTGGATAGGCAAAGTTCATACAAAGTCTTATTGAAAAGAAAATTTCATCAAATTCTTTTTTTTCAGGTATGCCATAATAAATGGCATCCGATTTCCAGATCCAGATTATACAAATTAAACAAATATGCATTGCCGCTTTCTTTAAATTTACATGAAAAGGGAATCTTCTTAAACCAAGTTTATGTACAAAAAGAATCTTTAGTGTCCATGCATAGACCAGTAAGTGCCCAAATTGGGCAGAGAAGAACTGTTTCTCTTCGAAAAGAAGTTGAGCGATTGCCAAAACTTTTAATTGGTGATGTACCTCTGCATGGTGAACATGGAAGTTATTATGAGATGAAAATACCTTATCCATTAAAAATAATACCTGGGTATATAATTATATGAATTTACTAATTGCTTTTAAGCTTTTTTAGACTTTTATATATTTCCAGTTTAACTTATTAGATGAAAATTTTACTCCTATTTTAAATATTAAATATGATTTTAATTTTCAGGGTTACTTCCATTATTCTAGTAATTTTGATAGCAATTTGCATCGTGATTAATGCTTTAACAATTGCAAGGGTTACAAGTTTTAGAGTATTAACAGCCTTTGTAGCAGCCATGAGTATAAGCATATTTATTTTGGAGCCATTAAAATTATTTACAATTGCTATTTACAAAACTACAAGGAAAAAGGTAAAGTTTGATTAGAAAATAACACATGGTAGAACTACTTGACATAGAAAAGAATTTATGTCATGAAAATTGGTAGCGATGTATATATAGTAAAACCTCGTTATTTTGATACCGGATAATTCGAAATAGCATGTAATTCGAAGCTAATATCAGTCCTCGGCGAACATCATAGAATTTTGCTTACTTTTCAGTACGGATCATTTGAAATATGTCTACAATGAAATTCGAACTCATGATCTGATCTGTTTGTAGAAATTAAACTCCAACCATAAAAAGGTGAAAATAGCCAGAAGAACTGGTGCTATGTTTGTTTTTTTACAATAATTTTCTACAGCTGGTTGAAAAGCCTTTTTGTTAGATTTCCAAATAACTGTAAGTTAAGATTTTTCATGACCCTTCAATACACGTGGATTTTCAGAATGGTAAATAAGCATGGGTTTTAGCTTTAAGTCCCCAGCTGCATTTCCACCTAACAACAATGTCAAGTGGTCTTTTGCTGTCTCAAATCCTGATGCTGTTTTTTCGTCCTTTGAAATTAAGGTTCTGCTAGGCCTCCTCTTCCAATAGAGACCAGTTTCATTGGTGTTAAAAACTTGCTCTGGTAAACATCCACCCTCCTCGACAATTTTTTTGAAAGTAGCAAAATAAGCATCTGCACTTGATCTTTTCCCAGTGAATTTTATATTATGAAGATTACTTTGCCTAAGAAAGCACTGGAACCATCCATTACTGGCAATGAAAGATTTGTTCATAGACCATTCTCCACTCTCATCAATAATGTTGATGCAATGAATTGTCCCTTTCCATGATCAAAAGGGTACTAAAAGACATATTTCTTTGAATCTGCTCATTCATACAAATATTGAATAACTTCTTCATCTTCACCCTAATTGTATTTAGGCTCACAAGAGTATTCTGAGAAATACTCAAGGGCCTAGCAGCTTTTGCACACTCCTTTATCTTGTTCCGAGACTTCACTATTGTGTGCACAGTTGTTGGTGCAAAATTCAAAGCCCTAGCGATTTCTGTTCCATGCTGCGCTTTTTCAAAACATCTCAAAACTTCAAGTTTCATTTCAAGAGAAATGGCATGCTTTAACATGGATTCAACTTTTAATTTCTTTTCTGACATGGAGGTAAGAATTTTTACAAATTAATACACTTTAACAAATATATCGCAAACACCATGATGAAAAATCCATGGATGCAAACACTATGAGATATAGGCTGCAACTGAGTGTGAGTAGGCTTTAGAAGAGAGTCCCTGGTTGTTGTTTAGGCTGAGGACCCTCCAGCGTGATTTCCTCAATAGCAATCTAAGCTAAACATACATATCAAGAAATCGCAATCAGAGGAAATGAATTCATCGGCCATATGCAGAGAACTAATAAACCAGAGCCAGAGGATGAGAGGTTGAAATTAACTAGGAAAGGTAAACAAAGCATTACGAGTGCTTGAGTGGCTTGAGATCTGGATTTCTTCAGATAAGATTGGAGCCTCTCACAATCTGGTAAGGAATAAGTCACATAAGTGTGAGGAATAACAAGTCCAGGCCATGAAACTGATTTGTTGTATAAGCAAGGGAAGGCTGCATATCTCGAATTGTGTCCTTAATTTTGCCGTGACCTATTAGCAAAAAAGCATATCTCAAGGGATACCTGTAGTATCATTCACCATATGTACACCTAATAACCTTACTCTTCCCTCTCTTCTCCCCCCCCCCTGTTTTTCTCTTCTTTTTGTAAAATATCAGTTTAATATTTGATCACTTTACAGAGTTTCAAGAACCATCTTTTTCACAGAAAACTTTTCAGTGGTGATTGATATAGCTCATGAATTTCTTGGGTGTTTGACCAACAAGTTGTTTTGGTCAGACATAAATAACAGCACTCAAACTACAAAAATTCATACCCTGATTCATTATATAAATGGCTTCCTTCTGTGTCTTGCATTTATATTTCACATGTTGGTGGCTCATGCTTTTGCCCAGTTATCTTCAAATTCATATTTTGTCATATTAGAATTAATTTCCTTCATAAACCACAACATAGACTACCTAACAAAGAAATGCCTCATGTTGTCACATTCTATAGAGCTCTTTGGCACTACAAAATGATCATGACTGCCTCTTTAGTTGAGACATTAGATGTCAAAGAAGAAGAAGGCTTATCCTTCCATTGTGTTTGAGACTTTATCATTTCAAAAGAACTGTTACCACTTACATTAGCTGTTGCTTATTATGGTACTTGTTTGAAGTTTGCATAAAGAAGATGTTTAATTGTAATTCTTGGATTTCAATTCCAATATATCATCCAGCACATTGCAGACAATGAAATCTGAATTGCTCCATCCAACCATAGTTCTGAAGTTATCTTAGCATATGCCAGTTCCAGCATCTTTTATTTTAAGTCGATAATCATTTCATTTCTGGAGGCATTAAGTATGTGCTACTGCCAATCATTATGGTTTGTCCATAGTTTCTTGAAATTATCGCTCTTTAATTGTTAATATTATTCAAAATTTCAGTATACTACTGGAATCAGGAAAATGGTCTTAATTACTTTATACAATAGTTTTATTCACTAAGGATCAATTTGTCATTATTAAAATTATTGGCTTGCTTTATAAAATATTCAAGTTATAAACAAGCTCATATGACCAGCTTTTGAAATTTTTGTGTATTTAATTTTTGTTTATTGGTTAAATCATACTAATAAAATTTTTATTGTTACATATCAGAGAAAAAATTTAATATAAAAAATAGATGATTGGAATTAGAGCTCATAGAAATACTTCAGATTTTTAAGAATGTCAACATTGAAAGGAATTCCTCAAAAGAGATTATCACATGTATAAAACAATGATATAATAATAATTTTTCAAATTCATTTGCCAAAAATCTAGGAACTTAAAGTTGATGATTACATCAAAATATTAGATAGAATTAAAAGAATACCTAAAAGTAAAATCCCTCAAATGTATAAAAATGAAATGGCAGGAGTTGAAAAAATGAAAAATAAATATCCTGATGATTTCTATAAACCCCTTCCAAAGCCTAAAATTGCTGTAAGTTTTTATTTTTTTGGTATATTTTCAATATAAAGTCAACATAAATGAAATTATAAAATGTTAATTTGATTTTCAGTTACTTCGAAGAAATGCTACTATTAAACATACAACTAGAAATGCTTTGCTAGATTTTTGCATTTATCTAATTCTAGTTATTATTTTGATATGTTTAATACTGAATAATTTGGAATCATTAGGTTATTTGCAAGTGAAGAATGTAGAAAATTTATTGGATGGTCAATTAGCGGATAGAAAAACATCCATAAAAAATTTCAAATATTCAGAAGAGTAAGTAAATTAACACATCATTAGTACTAATTTTATTCCTTCAGCTAAGTTATTTTATCGAGTTAAGTCTGGTCTTAGATATTGTTTCATTTTTTCAAGGACTATAAATCTTACTGTTTTTAGGCTGGTTTCCAAAGGAAACATAGCCTTATGAAATGGTCCTGTCCATGTGTGTATGTGTCCCCTACTAACAACTATTGAACCAATTGGCCGGTTTTCATAAAACTTGGTATGAGGCTCGTGCTGCTAGGGCCCACCTCCAGGCTATATTTTATTTGGCAAAAATTGAAGTCCCAAATTCGATTCTAGGAATGTCTTTTTCCTATTTTTTTACATAGGAAATCTCAAATCCATTGTGCAGAGATGTTTTCTTTAATACTTTAAAATATCTTAAAATTGTGATATCGGAGCAAGGTTTGTACTTTTCTAAGGGGAAAAGAATGTAAATTCTAATTCTTATCTCCAAATGTTGATAATTGATCGTATTTTCTTGAATTTCTTCTAAAACATAATGTTTTTGAATTTTAAATTGCATTTTATCGGATTATTGCCATGGAGACGATTATTACCGAACTCGTCTTAAACATAGACGATTGAACAAATGGGTTATTTTTTTTCTGCTTAACTACCCTTCAGCAATGGACAGGTGATCCAGACACATAAGCATATAGAGAGTAACATTTATTAAATTTGTTTATTTAAAAAACATGCAAAATATGCCAGAAAGAGATTTTGGCATTGTTTTTAGCATTTTAAACCTGATAATGCTCTATTAAGTTGTTTTCCAATTTTTCTCTATCATTGATAAACTATGAACTACAAGTAGTATTTATGTTATGAAAATTCCTTGGAATGACTAACACATACTGAAACATTTCCCGTCAATATAATTTATCAATTTGGGACTTCAACTTTGGGAAACCAGCCTGCATTAGTCCTGATTTGGACTTGTAAATTAAATATCTTGAATTGATAAATAATAAAATTTCAATTACAATTTTATTTTTAACAGCTTCATTGGCTATTTAAACAATACACTCATTCCCATGTTTCATGAAGAACATTGTTATAATGGAGAAAAACTCAGCAGCAAGCACCTATCGTCAGATTTAGTCAATTATAATATTGGAGTTATGAGGATCAGGCAAATTCGTTTACAGCCAGGTATGTAAACTTTTATCTACTATGGTTATTAATTTAAATACTTATTTTTGAATTTTATTGAAATTGGAAAATTTCCTGATGAAATCAAAAAAACAGGACAATAATATCACGCAGTTGTTCCAGTGGATCATTATTATTAACATTACAAAGAGAAACCAATTAAATAAAATTGTAAAAACCGATAGAATTAAAAATAAATAATTAGGTACTGTTTTTACCTGCATTCATGATGATGTTTTTTTCCAAATTCCAGCTCACGAAAATTGAGGATCGTCTTAAATTTTAATGCAAGTTGTGTTACCTGTTTAATCGATGTCTTTTTTTAAACAAATGAAACAAGATAAAATAATAGTATCTACAGAAATTTTTCATTTCAAACTCACAATCTGGATTAGAATTAATACAGTATTCATTGTTTAAAATACATTTTTTAAATTATTTTTCTCATACAAAAATTTGTAACAAACCATTTCGATGAACAAACTATATCTATACTGAACACGTGTGTTCAAAATATGTACCAAATACATACAAATCAGGTGTTCTTAACAAACTAGAGAACTATTGAATTTTATTTTTGAATGATGTTCAATAAACAATTAGTTCGCAAATGATTCCCAAAATTGAACTAAACATCCCTTCTTAATTGGCTTATAGCATTTTGCAGATGCAAAAACAAAAGTTGGTGTAATTCATTTGGATTTCATCCAATAGTTTTAAGCAATAAATTATCTAATTGTGATTTTGTCTTATATTCCTTTTAAATACTCACCCTCAACTTTAAAATGGCAGATCATATGGAGATAAGAGGCACTGCAGCAAAGGGTAAGATATCAAAATGCAGGGGCAGCTTGATGGCAGTGCCAATGGTGTGACGACACTGGAAATATCTGCTGTGCTTGTAAAGTACATAGTACATATAAAATGGCAGAAAAAATATCAAACACTGTTATAGTGGGAGAAGCCGCTTAATTTACTTGAATTTACTATTAAAAATTTCTGATGCACACATTGAACCAGGCCCTGCAATTTTCCTAGCCGGCTCCGTCAAAAGGAGTTAAGTGTAAATATGATGCCAGTTATAAACTGATGGCGATAAAGTAAGCAGGAAAACTAAGTTTTGACATTTTAGAAGGAGAAAAATTCTGTAGTTGACTGGGAATTTTTCTCCTTCTAAAATGTCGGAACTTAGTTTCAGCTTTATGTGAACATGCATAATATGTAATTTCAACACCTTTTTGACTTGTTGTAAGCAGAAAAAGACAAATAAATGTGGAGTCGGTAGAAAATTCAATGTCACTGAAACAAATGTGAATAGATGGAAACTCTTAAAACAGGAACTTGAAAGTGCTAAATCTAGTCGGAAATCATTCAGTGGTCCAAAATATGGTCACTTTCATGATGAAAACAAAATGATCCAAATGGAACTTATGATGCCTAAATATTACAAATACATTCAAACGGAAAACTAAATTGATCATGCGTATTTGTGTGGCAAAAATAATGCATGTATGTACTAGACTATACAGAATCCAAGTTCAGCAATAGTTGTTGCGATGGCAACATTCTTGTAATGAGTGAAAAAAATGCAATATTGCCTGTATTTGTGCAAAATTCGAAGAAATACGATTGATAAGCAAAATTTTATGATAAAAATTAGAATCTTCAAT
The DNA here is from genome assembly GCA_028673005.1 of Tanypteryx hageni. Classification (NCBI taxonomy): domain Eukaryota; kingdom Metazoa; phylum Arthropoda; class Insecta; order Odonata; family Petaluridae; genus Tanypteryx; species Tanypteryx hageni. Next base: position 6,019,955 of record CM054117.1, read on the forward strand.
CATTTACTCAGATAATAGTACAAATACTGCACCAATATTACAATTCTAAGATATTTTAATGTGCAAGAGAAAATTACCCTGCACGATGGATTTCACATTTTCCATGTAAATCAAATGGGAAGAATAATTCCTGGAATGGAACCCGGGACTTTCAATCTTCACAACAAAAACTATTCTCAGGAGCTCTGTCCAAGTAGCAAGAGATTTCCACCAATTGCCATGAAAATTGGTCTATTGGTTCAAAAGTTAATAAGGAGGGCAGAAAGACACAACAAAGGAACTATATGCAAATCAAGTTTTCTTCTTTCCTTTACCTGTATATCAATTTTTAACTAAACTCCATGCAAAATTTCTTAGTTCCATAATATCAGGAATTTTTTTAAACATAAAAGGATTAAATAAGTTATCAATTGCAGATTACTCAGAACTGATATCATTTCAGTGATTCATTGTATTGTAAAAGTACCTAACTGGTATTTCCAGCCATTTCATGGCAGTGAGATGTCTCTATATCAACTGCTTTCAAAGCAAAATGGATGTAATAATTGCATCTTATGCTGCTACTTAAAGGAACTTTTATAGTATTATAAAAAAGTTTCTCTTGTCTTCTGGTTTCCATCCTATTGCCACTCAAACTGTCTGGTGGAATGACATGCATAGAATGAAATAAATGGAATTTATATCATGAAAAAGAACGTTTGTTTTACATCCATGTTAGTGCCATTTGAGTCCTTTTCACATTTAACAGTTGCTAAATTTTGTCTGATTTACCAAACGTAAAATAAAAATCGATAATTTTGAAACTATAATCTTTACTAATAGAATAGAATCTTGGTTTTGTATCCCCTTCTGTATCTCTCTATTTAATATGAGAGTTATGTTTACGAGAAGCAATGCAGCATAATTTTCATTTGTATTTTAAAATTACTTAGAATTGTCATACAAATATGGTACTTGAACCAAACAATGACATAAAGATAGAAAATTCATTTTTCTGCTGTTGTTTTTGAAATATGCATTGAATCAGATCATACATTCGTTTGAACATGAAAATTTCTCGTTTTTTGGGCTAAAAATCTTCGGTTGCCAGGGGCAGTCGCATTGTTGCTCTTTAGACAAATTTAGCACATTGCTTAGAGGTTTGCCACCTCTCCACCCCCTGGTGCTGTCAATCTGCCTACTGTACAACTTTTGAACTACATGCCTTCAATAATAAGTATGAAAATTTAATTTAAATAACAAATAATATATCCCTTCCTGTCATATGGATGGGTTTTTGTATTAGTTTAAATATATTTAAAGACTGTTCTTTAACATATCATTTAGAAAACAAGCAAATGGCTTCATACAGTTCATAGTTTATATATATACTTTATTTTTATCCATCCTGTTTACTTAGTTTTGATAAAGTGAATTCAATAAGTTGAGCTCCATTATTGGAAGCATTATTTTTTAAATATTATACGTTTTTCATCAATGATCGGTCATTAATATGAATGTATGATTCTTACATATATATTTAACTGATTTCAGAGGATTGTCTCATTGATTTAAAAAAGAATGAGACATTTTCAAAAAGATGCCAAAGATCTTATATCTCTTTAGTGGGAGATCAAAAAAACTATGCTGAAAAATGGAGCTCCTCCATTTCAGAAGAGTACCAGCATGTTAGAACAGCAATCCCATGGATCTATAAAAAATGGTGGGAATTAGAGAATCCTGCTTTTGAAGGTATGACAGAGGTATAAATATATGAGCAGCTATAAATATCTTATGATTAAATTTGTCTCAAAATCATGAGAAGCATAATGTTGGTTTAATTTATTTAATAATTAAGTAATATTTCTTCAAGTCACCACCCTCTATTTTGTTAGCTGACATGCTTTAATTGCATGAAAATAAAAAAAAATTATGCTGACATTAAACCATTATAATGAACCATTGGAATTTTTTCTATTTTGCTACAGGTATAATGGGATTGTATTCTGGTGGTGGTTATGTATCCCCACTTGGAAGAACAAGATATAACTCAAAGACAATGCTAGAATACTTATTTAATTATGAATGGTTTGATTACCTAACAATAGCTATATTTGTAGAGTTTATCCTGTATAATCCTAGTTTGAAGCTATTTACCTGCGTTACTATTTTATGTGAAAATCTACCTACAGGGCAGCATGCCATCACTAAAAAGGTAAATAAAATATGCTTTAATGAATAATAGAAAATTTCAATTGAATTTTTTATTAATGAATGTGTGTGGGTCTGATTGACTTTGTATGCATACAGATATTACTAAAATCTTTTGAACATTTATGAAATATTTAATCAAATATTATTGCAAGATATTTATTCGATAAATAACTAACAAGATTACTTTATGCCTGAAATGAAAATGAAATGAGACATATTTCCAATAGCTATAAAAAGGTTACTAGAAGCTCTGCCCAATGATGGAATAACTGGGGTGGAGTGATGCCCGAGGGCCCCTTGGGGGTCACAGGCTCTATCAATCAGAGTTGTATGCATGGGAGGGAGGATGTTCTAAGAAAAATTTTACTCCGAGACCCACAAGTCCATTAATCTGGCCTTGGCTCTGCTCATGGCCCTTTATGCTAGCCTATCATTTTCAAACTATTTAACTAGTTTTTCATGATTATAAATATTTGAAATGTGGCTCTTTGAGAGTAGAAATGCAGCTCTTTAAAAATTTGACTGTCTTAAATTTACCCTAAATTTCCGATTATAATGCATGCCCAGATTTATACAAGTAAAAATTCAAAAGTTTTTAAATAAAAGAGTAAGTTTTTATTCTATTATTATCTTTGCCAGTATGTAATATAAAAAGATGTATACACATTGTCTTATAGAATATCTATTCATGGATTATTGTTTGGATGAAAATTATAGCAACTCTATGTTGCATGACATGTAATTAAATGATGACTTCAGTCGTAATGAAAAGCAACAATTCAATGCCCATAATTCACAACATAATACAAATGGTCGAGCATCATTTGACTTTCGAGCAAAGAAAAGCAATTTTGAAGTGGTACTGGAAATTTGAGAATGTATGTGAGGTTCAGACAGTGGAGACATGATTTCAAGACTGAGCCACCAACACGAACCACAATTTCAAGGATTCATGATAAATTCAAGACTTATGGTACCATGCAAAATGTGTTCAGGGAACGATCTGGGAGACGTCAAACTTCAACAAATGCAGAAAATTCTGCTATGGTGCTAGAGCAATTTGAACGATCACCAAAAAAGTCTGTAAGACGACGTGCTAATAAGACTGGAATCAGTAAAACGAGTGTACACTGGATTCTCAAAACTGCTAAGTGGAAGTGTTATGTTCCAAGACTGTTACAGAAATTGTCTGAAGATGATCCTGACCGCAGATCTGAGTTCTGGGAATGGTTTAAAATGAAAGTGACTGAGGATGCAAATTTTGTTCACAAGATTGTTTGGTCAGATGAAGCAAGATTTAAACTCAATGATACAGTTAACCGGCATAACTGTGTATACTGGTCATCAGAAAATCCACAAATTCATTTAGACAAGGCAATGAATTTACCAGGTCTTACAGTTTGGTGTGGTGTGTCATCCAGGGGTATTGTAGGGCCATACTCTTTTGAGGGGACTGTTACTGGTACTCAGTACCTTAACCTGCTTAAAGTATCCATTATGCCCAAAATTCAACAGCTTTATGAAGGAGAGGAATTTTTTTCAACCAGATGGGGCACCTCCATATTACCATCATGATGTTAGGTTCTTTCTTGATAACAATCTACAGAAAATTGGTATAACTAAAAGGGCTGACAAACTCACATAAAATAAATTTAGAAAATGAGACGCAATTGTCTCATTTACATTAATCTCTCCTAATTCGCAAAGTACTTAAAATAGAAAAATGATACAATACCTCTAAAGTGACGCTGCTGCTGCCAACAGGAAATCAAATATAACACAATGGTAAAGTGACAAGGAAATGCTTATAACTATATTGGAGTGAAATTATACAAAGCAGAAATATACAAAATATACTCAGGAGAATTGTCCACTTGGAGTGATAACAAAACAATATGAAAAGCCGTGGAATAACAAGGAAATTTTCCTATTGCCAGTTTAAGGCTGCTCTCTCACTGCTTGCTCGTCCTCACGTTCTCTCTGTCTCCTTCTCAGGTTCGACACTCGTGACTGACGGGTCGCGTTCCACAACATTGCCAGGTTAGAAGCCCGCTCATTCGATCTGTTCTTGAAAAGAGGGCGGACCACTCGCAAAAGTCTATTGGTTAAATTGCAAGATGGTAGCATTCTCTTCTGGGTTAATGCCTGTTGCTTATAAATGTAAGGACTCTGTACATACGTGCAAAGCCGAAGTACAAGCATAGCTGAAGTACGACCGTATGCTGAAGTGCGTGCATATGCCAGGGTGCGTGCATATGCAGAGGTGCATCATTTGCTGGAGATCGTCGTTTGTCACAAAACACAAAAACTTCTGCGAACACGAAAAACTGATTGGAAACTTGATAAACTGCCAGAGGGTAAAATGCTGCAAAATAAAGAAATGAATTCAGGGACGTTTTATATTAAACAATTTTTAAAAACTAGGTGGTAGAATTTGTATTTGGCTTCCTGTAGTTTCAAAAGTGGCCTCTATGTGGTGCTGGCACTTTAACATAAAATATTTGGGCAATAATTTTGTATAGTTTTATGCACTGTGGTTTTAAAAATCTGTCATCATAATTAAACAATCTTTACTTTCCATGGTTATTCATATTTGTGTGTATTTCATAATAATTCTATTGGTACATTACCCAATACTGGTTCTGTGGATAATCCTTTTATACAGAATGAACTCAGTCCCAAGCCACTCTGTAAAAATGGGATTTTGATATATATGTTTATATTTTGGGGTTGACCATTATTTGTTCACACAGATCCCTTGAACAAATGATTGGATTTGAATTAATATGGCATAGATTGAGAGCTCATTGTATATAAATGGTTCTTGGACCAAATTCAATTTAGCATCTTTTCTATGAATAAAACTGTCAGCTGCTCTCTTGGTGGTTCCTAAGGCACAGTCCAAGCAGAAAAGTTATCTGCTGGCTGTACCACCCACCTACCCTTCCCATCTGACCCAGATGGGTTAACTGATAACCAGTTGGCTGAGCCTTCTCAGTAGCATAGCAAGGGGAGAGCAGAGGGGGGCAGTTGCTGAAGGGGCACAAACTCATGGACCAAAAATTAAAGTTTCTGTTTATAAACAATAATAATATTATAATATATGCCGAATTAAAATGCTATTATAGTATACTTGGGTTTCTATCACATTCCCCACATTACATTTGTCTGGAAAATTGTACAGGGAGCAAAGGGAGAGGGACACATCTCTGCGACTTGCCCCAGGTGAAGGAGAACCTAGTTACGCCACTAAACCCTCTCCTTCCTTTCTTTTGTTTACCCTATGCAGGATGCTATTTATTTATCATTGTTATTTTATTAATATCGAGTCTTTTAATTAGCATTTTGCTGCATCAAAAACAATAACTGATAAATACTGTATATGCCGGCATATAATTCATCCTTTGAAGCTCAAAAAAAAATTCCAAAAACTTAGGGTCGACTTATACGCCAAATATAAAATGTGACCCTTAAATAACAGATTAAAAACATTGATATTTATGAAAACATTTGATCTTATGGTGTAGGTGATTTCCATTTTGAATCAGCTGCTCCATTGTTTACATATTCTGTCATTTATTTTAGAATATTTAAGATAATTATTTTTAATAGTTAATAAAAATAAAAGTTTTAACTTTTGTTTTTATTAATGAACCTCAAAAATATAAACTCTATTTGCAATTACAGGAATGAAGGATAAGTAGAAATACATTCTGCCAATAGATGGCAATACGGTATATGACTGATCTTTTAAACAAATGATTTAATAACTCAAAAATTGACACAGTTTTATTTGGGAAGGTTACATTTAGGTTTTAAAAACCATAAAATACCTCATATTCTCCATTCGAAGTTTTTTTTAGCGAAAAAGTGTGGGGTCGACTTATACGGCGAATATATGTCTAGTCATGTATTTACAATCTGAAAATCAAGGTCAACTTATACACCAGGTTGACTTATACACCGGGTCGACTTATATGCCGGGTCGACTTATATGCCGGGTCGACTTATACACCAGCATATACAGTACATATATTTGATTTTCTTTTAGCGGTCTCTGTAGGAATTTAAGTTATCATCCTGTCTGGAATGTCAAGCATAATTCAGTGGTGGTTATGATATCCTTATCTGCAATGGCAGTTCTTTCCAGAAATAGTAAGAAAGTGGGAATACACCCAATTAATTGATATCACGAAGAATTTGGAGTTTCATCATCTTTACAAAGAGTGGCAAAGATATCCAGATAGGTTTTTCTGAGAAAAGGGTAGAACAAGAGAAAGACGCTCATGTTAGCAGGTGTGTGGAGAAAAATTTTTCAGTTTATCTGATACTCCCAATTTTTCCATCCATTTCTGCTAAATATTTGAAAGATGAGAGTGGATTGTATGCTCTGCATACCCCCATGGCAGGGCTCTGTCAACAGGTAAATTAGGGAACTCAAATGGCTAATTAAAAGGTTGAGAAAATGTGCATTTTGGCTACAAAGCAGCTGTCCTCAATGGTCATTCACCAAGTGTATATTCTATTTTAGAACCTTCTATCAGTGAATCACCACTGTTGACAGCTGTCTTGTTTCCAAAATGCACATTTTCCCAGCCTTTAAGAGTTATCTAACTTATCAACTGTATTCTAATAAAAAATGAGCTCGAGAATTCTTTTTTAAGCAAAACCATTTCGGCAGAGGTAGCAATGAAATAAGAATGTGGCAAAATAAACTTTTGGGATTTTTTCGCGGAAATGTTTGGTGTCTTTTTCAAGAGGTGCCTATGGTAAATGCCATCTTTGCCATACCCGAGTGACGGCACTGATACACACACATACATGGTATTCCAAAAGTCCTTGAAGAAATTAAAATTAAAATAAAAAAGTAATATCATAGCAGAGGCATGAACATAGTTTCATTAGATAGAACATCTCAAAAAGTTTAATACATTATAATCATTACTTTGTTTTATTTGATTGATCAATTAAAAAGTCTAATCTATTACATTCATCACTTTTTCATTCTATAGACCGATTAAAAAAGTTGAATGAATTATAATTATTGCATTGTTTCATTTGATAGACCAATTTATCAAGTTTAATGCATTATAATTATCACTTGGTTGCGATGTAAAAACAATGGACAGATTTCCATTGCACAGTAATGGTACAGAACAATTTCTGCAACAGTTCTGCATCAGCTTGTCAGTAAATAGCTCTAATGTGTGCTTCAAAGGTCCTCTGTCTTCTTTATTCATTGGAAAATCATCCATTGAAAATGTGGACTCCACAAGAGAAGGCTATTGGCATAGGCTGGTTTTTTGAAAGAAAAGCAGACATCCAAGTTAATAGAAATTTCGGCAAATATTTTGTTAAGGACCCACCATCCCGTAACAGCATCAGAGCATGGCACAAGAAATTCTCAGAAACCGAAAATATTCTTGATCAGAAAAGAAGTGGCCAACCAAGCATAAGTGAGGAGGATGTTGATTATGTCTGGGAAGCCTTCCAGCAGATCTCTACAAAGTCTATCCGAGCTGTCCCTAGACATTTGGAATTGGATCACACTACATTGGACTGAGTGCTGCACAAGATACTTCAGCTATATGCCTACAAGGTGCAAATCTTGTGGTCCCTAGAGCCTAATGAAAAAACCACTTGTCATTTGCAGGAGATATGTTTGGTCGCCTATAAGATGGTGATGGTTACTACTTATGTGTTTTGTTTTGGACAAGTCAATTTTCCACCTCTTAGGAAAAGTTAACTGTCATAATGTGAGAATATGGGGTTCAGAGAATAATGGTGTGGTGCAGATTAATATTTGATGGTGTCATTAAACCAATTTTCTTTTCCAAACCCACCGTCATTGAAGCAAACTACATGGTGCAACTCTTCACAGCCCCTCAAGTTGCTGATCTGCAGCCCAACATCATTTGGCACCAGGATAGTGCTCCAACACATTGGGGGAAATACATTTGGTACTATCTCAATGCAGAATTTCCTGGCAGGTTGGTCAGCAGAGATGAGGTTACTAGTTACATTCACTGCCCCTTCTAACTGATGCATTTCTCACACTTGCATCCCCTCCACTCTCTTCTCTTCCTACAAGGATGCGCATACATCCCCCAGCACTAGGGGAAGGAAAAAGTTTTTTAGTAGATAGAAAGATTGATTTAGTGCAGGGTTTCCCAAACTGTGTTCTGCAGAACCCTTGGGTTCCACGAAAGCTTCACGATGTTCCATGAAATAATAAGATTAAAAATCCAAGGGTTCCATGACTTCAGATAGATTGGGAAACCCTGATTTAGTGCTTTTAATGAGAATTAACAGAATACATTATGATACCATTGTTTTCAACTAACAGCATAAACATATTATGATCCCATAATCCTTACACATGAAATATCTTATTTATTTAAAATAACATAACTGCTTTTATTTATTGGTTTAATCAGTTAATGAAAATGCATTTTTTACTTTTAAATATTTATCAAACTGAAAAATTAGTTTATAAAGGTTAGTGAAGTGAGCTGCCAGAAGGGGCTAGGCTCCATAAATGGCCAGGGGCAGACCCTTACTTTATATACATACATATAAATCCATTGCATGTATTTGTTTAACAGAATGACAAAAATATGAACAATCATGGATTCCTAGGAAGAAGAAATCTTCATTTTATGTTCATATTAATTTTTTGCAGAAGTGTAATATATTCATTATTATTTGCTCTCTTTAATTATAGATTTCAATATTGAGGATGTGCCCATTCAACTCTCCTGGAGAAATTTTTACACTTACATTATTTGTGATGCTGATGATTCTACTATTACTTCTTCTAGTTAGAGAAAGCCCAAGAGTAAAAAGATATCACCACTCCAAAAGCTCTTGTAACTTTTGGCATTTAGCAGGTTTTTTGGTGGCAGTAATAGGAATACTAGCTACATTTGCTTATGCTCGAAGAGCAACTTCAGTACATAAAGCTATGTTGAACCTATCTCAATTGGCAATGAAGCATAAGAGTTTCAATGAAACACCACCACCTCACCTGCCTCTCAACTTATGCCTGTATTGGGACAGCACTCTCACTATTCTCATTGGACTCATGCTGTTTCTGTGTACAGTTAAATTTATTCAGGTATTTTATAGTTTTAAGTAAATAAATTCAATTAAAATTAGTTTTATCCATTAATTAGTATTTTTTCTAAACTTAACACAAATTTACCTAAATACTGTATTACCTGGCCTGTAAGACATTTTCTCTTGACAAAAATTGCCTAAAATTATCTAAATCATATAGCCAGGAGTACTCAGTTTCCCTCGTCATTAATTTCATGAAAGAAAAGGTTAGGTATTGCCAACAGTGAGAAAAATAGTTTCCTTTGCTCTTGCTAGGTTATACAATACAAAATCACTTACCTGTTAAAAATGACTCAACTGGATTTTGTGCAGATTATTATTTCCTCATATACGTAGTATATAGGTAGTGAAAGTATTGTAACTTTGAAAAAAATTTGACTTAAAGATTTTGATGGAAATAAATGTCTTAGGTGTCCCTAGGTCCATAAAAGCTGTTTTCTGTCTGTGTGAAGCCCTAGACATTTCAACAAAATCAAATTGATAGTTTGTATTTAGGCATAATATTATTCAGAATAGTTACTATGAAAAGATGAACAATATACCATGACAATGAAGAGTTGTTGACTTTCACAGAAAGATTTATTCAAAAATGTATCTAACAATTTTGATTATAATTCACTCAGTTATAGAGGCTGATGTCATTAACAATACTACATAGGCTATATTTCTCAAAAAATAACTATATAGCAACATTAATATATATATAGATTTTTACACCCAGCTCTCCCCAGTTCTCTCAACAATTTAAGTCCAGCAATAATGCTTCAACAGCTATGTGACTTCGTCAATCTGTACATACAGGTAGACCTCATCTTTCACGGCTTTATCTTTTGCATGTTTCATGGCGGTTCCGCATTTGTGGACAATTTTGTCTTTCGCAGTTTCATGTTTTGCTCTTTCCATGAAAAAAACATGGAAATGGCTATGCAAAATTTTCTATGTATGGAATAAATACTGCTGTGTTATTCTAATACATATAAATATTTATATTAATTAATAATAATTAATTAATATATTTATTTATTTTCTAAATGAGTTGCAATTTGGGTACATGCCAGGTGGCAACATTACATGACTCATTGTCAATAAATTTCACATCATATAACTTACTGCGTGATCAAGGTCACTTGTCCAAAATTTAACAGAATAAAATTATTAATTTCATAAAAATAATACAATTTTGCCTAAAATACTTATAATACAATTACTTTCCCCTTGGCTTTAATCGGAGCCGAAGTTTTCAAGGTTCATGGTAGGCCTTCACGGTTACCGTAGCGGTCCCGGGGCCCACAAAGTCCCCACCGTACTTCACCCTACCAAGCATTCACTCTACTTCCTCCGGCTCACTCATCACCCTCTAAAAAAAAGAAAACTTTTACATTTTGACTTAAATTGCTTAAGCGATTTAGGAAAGGGCTTAGAGATTTCCTCCGGTAGCTCATTCCATTCACAGATTCCTCTATTTAGAAAAAAGTTCTTGACGACGTTTGTCTTCTGCGGCCTGTATTTAATTTTATATTTGTGGTCGTTTTTTCCTATGTAGTGAGGTTTCTCGATCCCAGATGATAAATTTTCCCATGCCCCTTTATTATTTAATATTTTAAAAATCCCACATAGCCTGTTGAGTTTCCTTCTATTTTCCAATGATTCCCAACCTAACACTCTTATCATTTCCATTACACTTTCAGTCTTCTTATGCTTCCCCATCACGTATCTGGCAGCCTTTCTTTGGACTTTTTCTAACTTATTTATCTGCCCCACTTCATATGGATCCCATACATTCGTAGAGTATTCCAAAATTGGTCTAATAATGGCTTTATACGCTAACTCCTTTGTGGCTGTACCGCTTCCCTTGAGGTTTCTCATCACCCAATGTAGGGATTTATATGCCTTTCCTACCACATGGTCAATATGCTGACCCCACCCAAAATTTACCGAAATGATTATTCCTAAGTATTTACAGTAGTCACTTTTAGGTATGTAGTTACCCATTAGCTGATATTGCCTATATTCCTTAACTCTTCTTTTGGTAAAAGTTATAAGCTTACTTTTCCCAACATTTATGTCCATTTTATTAATTGCTATCCAGGTATCTACCTTTACTAAGTCCTCTAGTAAGTTGATCCTATCATTCTGACTTCTTATTTTCCTATATATTATACAGTCATCAGCAAAAAGATGTATTTCTGAAGTTACTTCCTCATGAAGATCATTGATATACATGAGGAACAATAGGGGGCCTAGGACACTCTCCTGGGGGACCCCGGATGTGACAGGTACTTCTTTTGAGTATGCTTGTCCTACTCTGACCCTTTGTGTCCTCTCGGTGAGGAATTCTTTTATCCAGCATATAACCCTTTTCTCAATATTTAGCTTCTTAACTTTCTCGTGTAAATGGTCGTGGGGTACACTATCGAATGCTTTTTTGAAGTCTATAACTATTGCATCAGTTTCCTCCCCATTGTCTAAGGTGTCAGCAATATCTTGACAGAGTCCTAGAAGCTGAGTCTCACACGAATATCCTTTTCGAAATCCATGTTGGTTCCTATAGAGCCAGTTACTTTATTTCCCAAAATTTTCGAATATATTTTGCAATTATTTTTTCCAACAACTTGCATACGACCGACGTTAAGCTTACTGGTCTATAGTTTTCAACCTTAGTTTTTTTCCCTCCCTTGTATATAGGAATAACATTTGCTTTTTTCCAATCAGATGGTAAGCCATGGTTATTTAGGGTTATGTAGAACAATGTCCTTATGTATGGAACTATTGCTTCCGCACCCAACTTCAATTCATCAATCGAAATATTATCAGGCCCCATCGACTTATTTTTTGGTTGCTCACTAATGACTTTCAGTATTTCACCATCTTTTACCTTTATATAGTCCATTTTGTTTGCGTCTTCCTCAAATTTCTTTGATGGCGAATCCCTTCTATTGATTGAGGTATCCACACTTCTACTTGTACCATCACTTCTCTTAAAAACACTAGCGTACCAGTTATTCAGTTCGTTCGCTTTGCCCACGTCGTCCGGTATCACAATACCCTCGTTGGATTCAATGGCTACTATATCCTCGCGATTATCCTTTTTCCTTTTAATATATTTGAAGAATTTGTTTGTATTCTTCTTGTCTAATATGTTCAGTAAATAATTATCCCTGGCTTTCGCTTTTTTTCTATTTAAATTACTAAATGGTATTTTATATTTTTCCAGGTACTCAGGTCCTAAGTGTTTCTCTTTATGCGCAATTCTAACTATTCTCTTTAGCCTCGGTATGTTTAAATTATAGTATTCGGGGTCGCTATTATTTTTAAGCATTTTTTGTGGAACATACTTTATTAGCCCTTCATAAATGATACCCTTGAATGCATTCCATATATCATTAATACTCCCCCTTCACCTGCCCACATAGGGAAATGGTCCCTTAAGTGGTTTCTAAAACCTTCACTATTTCCTCTTCTATAATTCCAAATAAAATTTTTGCTCGATTTAGTTGCTTTGGTCGTGAGCCATTCTAATTCTATAAGCACTGCCGCATGGTCACTTAAACCTGGCATGACCTCCGGGCATATGTTTTGTAAATACGGCCTTAAAAGAAAGACATCAAGAATATTTTCTTTCCTTGTTGGTTTGTTTACCAACTGCGTGAACCTCTCCTCTTGAGTTAGACGATTAGCAATGCTTTGAGCCCTCCCATCCCCCACTGTGTCCCTATCCCACCAAACGTTCAGGAGGTTTAGGTCCCCCGCTATTAGGGTATAACTACCTGGTCTTTCTGAGCATTTATCTGCCAGAACCTCAAGCGTAAACATGCCATCATTTGGTTTCCTGTATACTCCTATAATATCCAATGCCTTCTTGCGATTCTTATGAAGTAGTTTAATGCAAAGCATTTCGCAGTCGTCCCTTACCCATTCTAGCATGCTTAATAGCTCTCTATTAACACAAATAAAGACCCCCCCCCTCCTCTTTCATCTCTATCCCTCCTATACACAACAAATCCCTCCGGAAATATTTCACTAGAATAAATGTCCTTACTTAACCAAGATTCCGTGCCTATGACTATGTCCGGTCTACAAACCTCAATTAAAGACTGAAATTCGACCCGTTTGTTTCTTATGCTACGGCAGTTAAGCTGAAGGATCTTTAAGCCCTTTCCTTCGTACTCGTGAGCTTCCACAGAAACACCTCTAAATCCCCGTCCTAGTTTTCCTGTTGGTTGCAAAATTTCACAACACTGTTTATAAGTCTACCGAACTTGAAGGAACCTCTTCTGTTCAAATGCAGTCCATCACGGCCCAAGTCCCCTTCACCAATCCAGCAATTAAGATCAGCAAAAAGCAGACCCTGTTTACTGCACACGAAGTCTATCCCTTCATTTATATAGTCTATGTATGTATATATATATATATATATATATATATATATATATATATATATATATATATATATATATATATATATGTATATATATATGTATATGCATAAAAAAATTTACATATACCTTATTTTTTTGGATTCAAGCCTCCCACACCGTTGTGTCCCTTTAAACATGAAAGTTGTAAAATACAAGTGGGTGGCATTGTTCAGGAGCTCTCTCTCTTTTTGACGATGGGGAAGTCCCGAGGGGAAACACTCAATGAGGTTTCTTGATCCTTCCTTTTCAGTAACATTGGAGTGTTTGCTTAATTTTTATGTTTTACACATTATCATTTATTATTGGTGACTTTAGAAGCAACAAATCCCCTTAGTGGCACATCAACGTGGTGTTTTGTGGTCGAAATCTACAAATTGCTAAGAGATTTTACCAATTATTTTTCAAATTGAGCCCATCTATTGAAAATGTATTCTAAGCATGCAAATACTAGCGGAATATGTCAGTCAGCTAAAAGACAACATTAAGTTATGTCTTTGAGAGAAAAAGTGGTTATATAGGATAAATTAAAAAGTGGTGCAAGTGTTTCCTCCATTGCTAAGGCATATAAAGTGAATGAATCAACAATTCGATATATTAAAAAAGCTGAGGACAAAGTTCGAAGAAGTGTCAGTGTTGCTGCTCTATCGAGTGCTTAGTTTTCTTTTATTTTATGAGTTGTAACACTAGATTAGAAAACATGGAAGAACTTATGACTCAATGGATAGAAGATTTGGCCCAGAAAAATGCTCCTCTTAATGGACTGCTAATTAGGAATAAAGTTCTTAATTTATATGACCATTTAAAGATTGAAAGTGAAGGCGATATTTGTGAAAACTCTTCAGAAAGCTTTGCTGCTAGTAGGGGTTAGCTTGAGAATTTTAAGAAACGCTTTAATTTGCATAATATTAAATTGTCGGTGGAATCTGCATCAGCTGATCATGAAACAGCTAATGATTTTCCAAATGTATTTTTGGATCTTGTTGAATCAAAGGGCTACAAACCATAGCAAGTTCTTAATTGTGATGAAGCCAGCTTGTTTTGGAAAAAAATGTGAAATTGCTCATATATTTATCAGGAAGAATGCGATGTACAAGGATTTAAGGCGTTTAAAGATTGAATAACTCTCCTTCTATATGGGAATGCATCCGGAGACTAAATGTAAGCCAATGCTGGTATATCGTGCAGTGAATCCCCATGCTTTAAAAGGAAAAAGTAAATCGGACTTGCCTGTATTCTGGAGATCCAATAAGAGAGCATGGATTACTGGTAAACTGTTTGAAGACTAATTCGAAAACTGTTTTATTCAGCAAGTGAAAACCTACCTGAGAAATAAAAATTTATCATTTTAAGTGCTGCTGATCCTTGATAACGCACCTGGGCATCCAGTATCTCTTGCTGTAAGTCACCCCAATGTTGAAGTCATGTTTCTACCACCTAATACCACAAATCAATAAAGCAAATTTTCTAAGTTGTGAAAATTGCTCAAGAGGCAACAAAACGACCGATTTGTAGAAGTCGACCTCTGATGAGCAAACAATGGTGGGAAGAGAATAGAGAGGGTGATACTTTGTATGTGTTGGATGGAATTTTTGGGCAACTGAACTGTCAGATATGACAAGCTCAGTGGCAGATTATCACACAGGCATATGAGGCATATGCCTCGGGCCCCACATGCCAAGGGGCCCCCAAACCGACAAAAAAAAAATCCGCTTATCATCTTTCATTTATCTTCGCAACGCAGCCTTTGAATTTTCCTTCATGACTTTACGTGTAACCATGATTTGTCTTCCAAGTAGAGTCGATCTGGGTTCGATTCGATAAAAAACCGACCACCTACAAGTCAACTCCTGTGTGTAATCGCCGCTTAAGAGCTGTGGACATCAGTGGCAGATTTAGGGGGGGCCCCATGAAGTATGAAACCCCGTGAAATATGGGGCCCCGTTATGTCTGGCTGTGCTTCTCAACTTGGGTTATGCGGAACCCTAGGGTTCCGCAAAAAATTGGGTTTCTGTGTGGATGCGCGAAAATGGGGAAAAAGGCAAGATTTCCCTAACGCTAAGTTACCCTAAATCTTGAATTTCTCCCTCACACTCATTGTCAGTGGCGGATTTAAGTGGGGTCAGTCTTGACGTGTGATGGGCTCCTTGAAGTAAGGGGCCTGAAAAAATTTCCGTGTATATAATCTCAGAAACATTAAATGTCTTTATTTTAAAACCAGTGGAACCTCTCTATGATTCCATAGAAAAACGATTGTTAAGAGGTGTCACAAAAGAAGGTAGTCGTTAGGAGGATTTTCACTATATATTTAGATTGCGAAGTCCCTGACTGCTTAGTGCCAGGGGTCCCCAAATGCTTAGCGCCAGGGCCCCCCAAATATTTAGAGCCAGGGGCCCCAGGAGGCATAAATCCACCACTGGAGAAGCTTTCCTTACAATCATTTGCCCATTCAATTATTCTCTTTGAAACCCATTCTTTCATTCAATACTCACAAACTAAACCGATATATTGATGTAAATACAATAAAATTTTGAGATTATTCTTTTAAATCCCAGATGTTTAAACTGTGGAAAAACAAAATGATCATATAAATTGTTTTAAGCGCCATGTGCCACATTTGAGAGGTGGATGTGCCAAAAGTGGCCCATGTATCATAGGTTGGGCACCACTGTTTCAGAGCAATGGGATAGAAAAGTTAATTGAGTGATTTGTCAATGCTAGATCCTTTTTACTTTTTCTATACATAGTATAGGGGAAGTATTGTTTTCATGGAAACAATCGATTTTGAGATTTCAATGGAAATACATGTTTTGAGGTCCCCTTAACATTTTTTGACCATTTTCTTGATGATGTATGTGACAACTTTTTTGTGGGTGCTCTAACTCAAAAACTATAAATTAGGTCAATGCAAAATTTTATAATGAACACTTTTATGAAAGTCGCAAGAGTTGATTAGTTTTTGGTAAAAGTCGGCCAACTGAAATTGGGTGTTTACACTTGTCACTTATCCGTTATTTGAAAATATTTGCTTTAACGTTTGATATATATAAAAACGTATTAGAATAAAAGTTGTAGGAAATTTAATTTTCTACAGCATTTGTTCGAAACATTTTCCCATATGCATTGTTTAAGAGATATTTTAAAAATTATATTTTTTAGCTCCTACCACCATGCCACCTACCAGTGACTATTGTAAACACCTTATGCTTAGTTGTGTCTTAGTAATGCTCCTTTTTATTTTATTAATTTTTGGAGCTTACTGGCTATATCCAATATCAGAAGACTATGGTTTGAGTTTATTTCTGTTCTTTGTAAAGTCTAAATTTTTCTTGCAGTTTTTTAAATATTTATTGTTATGTAACCTATTTGGAATTGTTAGAAATATTGCAGGTATGGAGAAAGTCTTGGTGACCACATCAGATTTTTATTATAAGTCCCTTGCCAACAATGTTTGCAAAAGTGAATTCATTCTTTTCATATCTAATTAATGTATGTTTATAGAATTACTTAATAAATTTTTAATAGTATTTATCCTACTTTTCGTAAAAATCACCCATAAAAATATGAGGATACCCGGGCAGTAATTACTGTTCCGAAATTGTGGAAATACGAGGTCAAATGAAAATGGGAAGATTATGTACCCTCGTATAACACGCATCCTAATTTTTAACTCTAATATTTCGAAAAAAAAGTGCGCATTATACGTGGGTATTTACAGTATATAAGAAATCGTAGCAGTAATGTAAACAGTATGGACATAATATACCTATTTCAATTTTATATTTATGAATATTATTTCACATTTAATTTCAAAATTAAATTTTACTTCACAGGTTTCTTCAGTAAATTATCATTTCCGCAGATTAACAGGGACCATGATATCAATCCGTAGCTATGCTTTATGCATCATGATTTGTCTGATGTTGTTGACCATAGCATTTACAAGTGTTGGTCACATTGCTCTTCAAGCACAAGAATATAGATATAGAAATTTTCCAAGTTCATTTTTTAACATGCTGCGAATTGCAAATGGAAGATACCTCATGCTAAGGGTAATTGCTAGCTATTATTTATGAACATTCTCATGCAGTAAAACCTGTGCAGACATAAACTTAAATGATCAGTAACTTTTTCTGCCTTTAGCAATTTTTCCAATTTGGACTTTAAAAAAAGCATTAGGAAAGATTTACATGCCAACATCTAGTTTCAGCTAATTAAAAGGTATATCCATAGTAAAGGTGAAAGAGATCTAGTTCTGGAGGGGGATTTACTAAAAGTTGACTCAGTCTGTTCTAAATGATAACAATACTGTCATTTAGATGGATGGACTGATTTGCCATGATCATAAGATTAACATGACTACTTAGGGAGCAGATTAGATTTATTGGTCTTTTAGATTTGACACACAAACATAAGACAAGTCAAAAATAGTATAAATACAGATAAAATACATTACATACCAGATTACAGTATAATAACACCTAGAAATTAAAACTCATCAATGCAATATGGGCACTTTTCAAGAAGGAATGCTTTCAGTTTACGTTTAAATAATCCCTTAGTCTGAATGGTTTTAATGTGAGATGGTAATTTATTATGAAATAACTTTCCAGCATAGGCAGGAGAAGCTTTTAACAAGCTAGTCCTGTGATATTCAATGTGGAAGTCGTTGCAGCCCCTGGTCCCATAATGATGCCAATTTTGATTATGCTCCGTTACATGTTCTTTTACATAAATAACACCCTCATAAATGTAAATTCCATGCAAAGTCAAAATCCCAATTTTTTAAAATGCATTTTACAAGATTCACTACTTTTCAGTTTTGCAATAATTCTAATTGCTCTCTTCTGCAACAAAAATACTCGACTTACTCATGAGGCTGCAGATCCCCACAGTAATGTATACAGTACGTATATGGATATAGTAATCCGTAATACATGGTTAGGAGGACACTACTGCCAACTAGGTTATGCAGTTTTAAGATAACAAAGATATTATTAACTGACTCCTCAGTGTCTAGGATTCTTTATAATTTCAAAAATTTGAATTTCTTGTCACAATGCAACGTGTTTAATTTCTCATTATGAGAGCTTTGGAAATCTGCATCTGCATTTAGCATTGGCTCTAAAGTAGGCTTTGATTAATATCATCATATGAAATTTTGGCATTTACTGGAAATAAAATTTCTTAACTAAAAAAAAATCTCAAACTAATATAATGGTACTTCATATTTTTCATTTACGTTTCACAGTTTCTACCCTAAAGGTTGACACTTAGAGAGAATTGTATGAAGAGCATCAATATTATTTTCCTTTCTCATTTAATTTTACATTTTTGCCATACATACTGGTCTCACATTTCACAGGCTTTACTGTAATAAGGTTAAAAATATTTATGTATAATATTTATCCATGATAGATAATTTTTGAGATAATTACAATGCCTCATAACTCCCAAAAAGTTAGCTATTTAAGTTTGCCTTTAACTACAAATATCTTTCTTTTCCTTTAAAATTTCAGATAAAATATTTGAATTTTGAGGATTCAGGAAATTCACTTTCTGATATAATTTCATTCACATATATGATTGCTCAACTGATTATTATGTCTAATGGATTTTTAGCAATGTTATTCGATTGCTATGCTAGAGTAAAATATGTAGTGCAAAGTTCCTTCCCGGAACCATGCAAAGAAATAAGGAAGAACAGAATTGATGGGATGCCCTCAGCTGGTGACCTTGCTGGCTATAGTCGCTTTTTAACTTTGCACAGATTAAATAGAGAAATTATAAGAATGGATTCTGTTATATGCATAGTAGCATTTAAAATATATCAGAAGAATATATATCTCACTCCAAAAGTTTTAAAATCTTATGCAATGGCTGCATTTGTAATAGAAGAATATGGAGAAAAAGGGAGAAGAGCTTTCTTTTATGCCAAACATAAAGAAATTGTAAGGGAAGGAGTTAGCATTGTAAAAAATATGATTGTTTTAAATAGGTTAGAAGCAATAAAACAAACATAAATATGAAAGTCTCATAATTAATTACTATTAGTAGTATTATTTATGGCCAAGAAAATTATGTAGAACACAGGGAAAGTCTCTTTAAAGCATCATAGCTTTTGTGTAATAGCTCAAATTGAAACTTTATTGGTATGAAATAAATAATACTTATGTTCAGTTAAAAATAAAACTCATTGTAAAACCTACCAAGTTGCACTTATTAATTTTAATCAGTTATCATGAATGTGCTGAAAAGGTTAAGCTTTTTTAATTACAATGTCCAAAAATAATGATCAACTGGAAAGTCATTCAGAAATTAGGTCAAAAAGAGAAATTGCTAAAAGAATCTTAATTTTTTCTACATTCGGAAAAATTTGAAGACCTCCAGGCCCATGACATTTGGCCACCCACGCCACCCTATCGTTAAGCTACTAACCTCATATCACAGGATAATCTCGAACAAGTTGTTCATGCAATGGAAAAGCAGGAAAATTTGAACTTCAAATTGACAACTCTGTGGATATCGAGGACAAACTTCAGCTCATGATGTTTTTATGGTACAGAACAGATGTTGAAGGCAGGACTGCTGGAACAAGTGTGTATGTGCAGAAGGGTGGTACTTCGAGGGTGACTAGGTTATTTTTTTACATATACTTTTTACTAAAATTTATGCCTTAATTCGGGAACTTTTTGATCCTTCCTCATATCTTGAAATGCAGTGACCTACTCTGTGCCCTGTCCATCAATATTCAGCCAAGAATAACTGAGCTGACTGAGAAAATGCAGCATCAGGGCAATTGCTGAATTTTTCAAGTGTTTCTAATTTCTTGGAATGGAATTTGTTCCATTTTGATAGGAATTATTTGCTGATGTGGGCATCTGGGTTAAATCAAAATCAGGAAAGAGTATTTTGTTGGTGAAGGGAGTGATGATGAGAATTTTTCTAGTCTTCATGATTCAAGGCATGTTGGGGAGAATACAATTTTGACGTGGTTAGGTAATGGCAGATTTAATCATGCAAAAGGGAGGAGATGGTATAAAACTGTATACGATCAGTGGAATGCATTATGAGGGCAGAGTGATTGGATGCCAAGAACACAGGCCATTGTTGTGCGCCATAACATATACTTCTTTGGGACCATGAATATCCAGTCTTAGGGCATGCTGACATCCAAATTTTCATACCCCTTTTCACAGGCTTCATTGGCATATATTGCAGGAAACTAAGCCTGCCTTTGAATTTGACCATGGCCTCGTCGACACTCACATGACATGGGGGAACAAAATTATTCAGAAATGTTTCTGACAGGTGGGACAAGAGAGGACGCACTTTGTATAGTTTATCATAACTACCAGTTTTATCGGGCTGCTTTTCGGAGTCATTTAGGTGCAAATATTTTAACAAAGATTTGTACCTGTTTCTGGACATAATTCGTTTTATGAATGCCTTACCTAACGAATCGTCATTGCTCCAATAATGATTCACTTCTGGAAGCACATTTATTCCCATCATAACACTAACTCCAAGGAATGAATTAAGGTCTGATGCACTGGCTGGACCACAGTTTCGAGGAATTCTGGTTTCACAAGCAGCTGGAAGAATTCGATCGGTTCAGCATCAGCATCCATCTCCACAGTTGGACCACACTTTTTGGTAAATTCCTCAATTCGTACAGGCTCCAAAGACTCGCTCCACTGAATATTTACGGAATCTCCCTCATCAGACAAAATATTTTGCGTTTCATCTCCGGATAAACTATCATCATCCGAAAAATCAGACACTTCGATGTCTGACTCGCCTTCCAAACCTCGTCGAGCATTGCCTGAAGTTACACTGAAACTATCGTCTTCCACGTCAAATCCCAAGAATTCATCGCTTGAATCGTCAGAATTCAAACTCCAATTCAAATTGGCATAATTTGAGTTATCGTCAGCCATTTGGGGTGACTTTACTCGCGAAGAAAACCGAAAAAATGTTGATCAAAAACTTCGAATAAACACGTGTACGCAAACTCCAAAAAGGACGCCAACAAGCTAGTTGATTTCGTTATTCTTTTGTTAACATGAGAAACAAGCCATTTCAACGAGATACGTCGACCAATCCGAGTTTTCGGAGGTAATTTCGAAAGAGTCTTTTTCGGGCGGTCCGGCCGATCACAGCAGCCATAATTACGGGCGTTTTCGGGCGTTCCGGTCGTGAAAGGGTTAAAAGAAAAATTGCAACTAAATATAGAGTAGGTATTCCATGAGGTGGGAACTTTAACTGATAATTTTACTTTAATTTCCAATTCCGATGAGTACAAATCATGCAAAACAACCTGAAAAAATGGAATTTTTTGTTCAAAAGTCTTGATTTTTAAATTGATAAAAATATTTTTTAAATTTCCTATATTTTAAGCTTTCCTGGAACCCCTGTGTATTCTGAGCAAATTTTTAGTATAATGAATATAAAATGGATGGATAAAAGAAACAAATGTAACAATAGTTTTATAAGAAATGAATTGCTGATTTATTTCAATATAAAATCTACATGCACCGAGTTTTATGAACATATCATCATCATCATCATTGGTAGTCTGTCCGTAGACAGGTCCGTGATTATTCATGGTTAAACCTGGCTCTCCATATACTCCTATTTTCCGCTGTCCTCTTTATATCTTGATAACTCTTTCCCTTTCAAATCGTCTATCACCTGAAACCTTTTCCTACCTCTTTCCCTTTTCCCATCTAGTTTTCCTTCTAACACGTCTTTAATCATACTCTCTCTCCTCAGGTAATGTCCAACCCAGTTAGCCTTCCTCTTTCTGATAGTCTGTATAATCATTCGCTTCTCTCCTATTCTTCGTAGCACTTCATCGTTTTAAATCCTATCTGTCCATTTTATCTTCAGCATTCTCCTCCAAGTCCACATTTCAAAGCTTTCCAAGTATTTGATGTCATTTTTCCTTAGCGTCCATGTTTCTGCCCCATACAATGCTATACTCCATACGTAGTATTTTATCAACTTCTTGCGGATATCTTCCCTTATATTCCCTGTAAGTAGTTGTTTCTTTCTCCTGAAAGCCGCTTTTGCTTTTCCTATTCTAGTTTTGATCTCATCCGTACATTTTGCCTCTCGTGTTATGATACTTCCAAGGTATTTATATTCTGAAACTTGTTCTAATGACTTTCCCCCAATAGTTATGTTCAGATTCTCTTCTTTACCCGATATTCGAATGACCTTTGATTTTTCTGTATTTATTTCCATACCGTATTTTCTACCTGTTATCACTAGTCTATTTATCATTTTTTGTAGCTCCTCTTCCTTTCTTGCTAGAAGTACTTGATCATCTGCATATTTTACTGTTCTTATAATCCTTCCTCCAATTTTGAAATCCCCTGTGCCTTCTAAAGCTTCTTGCATTATACTTTCTCCATATATATTGAATAGGGTTGGCGCTAGGCAGCAGCCTTGTCTTACTCCTCTACCGATATTTATTCCGCAGGTGTCCACATTCTCAAACCTGACCTTTACATCTTGATTCTCATATAGATTCCTAATCAGTCTCCTGTCTTTCCAGTCTACACCTATATCCTTTAATATCTTCATCAACTTTACCCAATTTACTCTATCAAAGGCCTTCTGCCAGTCTACGAAACATGCGCAGATATCTTGACTGTATTCTATTGCCCTTTCTGATATGATTCTAACTACTCCTATAGCATCTCTAGTTCCTCGTCCTTTTCTGAAACCGAATTGATCTTCCCCTATTATTTCTTCTGCCTTTTTCTCTAGCCTTTTATTAAGAATCCTCGTGATGATCTTCGATGTGTGTGACAGACGGCTTATCGTTCTGTAATCTTTACACTGCATTGCCTTTGGCTTCTTCTTTAGAGGGATCATTGTTACTTCTAGGAAATCCTTAGGCCACTCTCCCATGTTGTAAATCTTATTAATTAATTTCGTGATCGCTTTTAGTCCTTCTGATCCTATGACTTTAAGTATCTCAGCCGGTATTCCATCGCTGCCCGTGGCTTTCCCCTTCTTTAGTTCCACTATCGCCTTTTCTACTTCGCTCTCCATAATACTTGGTCCTAAGTTGTCTTCTTCAATGTTTTCCTCATTCTCCAGTTCTATTTTTGCCGCTCCTGCCTGTTTGCTGTATAATTCCTTAATGTATTCTTCCCATACCTGTGCTACATCCTTTGTTTCTGAGACTATATTCCCATCCGTATTCATAATTCCTTTACCACAAATTCCATTAGACTTCTTATCTTCTAATTCCAGTGCCCTAGCGTACATCATATCGTACTGTCGTAACTTCTCCATTTGTTCTATTTCATCACATTTTCCTTTTATCCAATTTTCTCTAGCTTTATCTATTACCCTTCTCAACTCATTGTTTATACGCCTATAGTTGGCTCTACCTTCTTCACTGTTAACGTTTTTCCATTTTCGTCTCTCATCCATTTTCTCCAGCATTTCCTTCGTGATCCATGGTTTTCTGATTTTCTTCTCTTGTTTTCCAATCTCTTTATCCAAGGTTTCCTTGATACTGGTTTTAATTTCATCCCATTCTATATCAACAGTCTTCGGTTTGTTTTCCAACTTTCTTAGGTTATCTTCCAACTTCATGCTGACTACATCCTGTCTTTCTTTCAGTTTTTCTAGGACCCAGGTCTGTCTTTCTCTTCTCGTTTTTCTTATTTGTTTGAGCTTTGTACTCACGTCAAGTATTAGAAGGCTGTGATCTGAATCAATGTCTGCTCCTTGCAATGCCTTGGCGTTCTTTATGCTGTTCCTGAATCTTTGTTTTACAAGGATGTAATCTATCTGGCATCTCATTCTTTCTCCTGGGCTTTTCCATGTGTATAACCTTCGTTTATGGTTTTTGAACCATGTATTAGTCACTACAAGGTCATTATTGATGCAGAATTCTACCAGTTTCTCCCCTCCTCGATTTCTCTTCCCAAGTCTGTATTGCCCGACAACATTTTCTTCCTGTCCTTCTCCGACTATGCTGTTCCAATCTCCCATTATTATGCAGTTTACCTTTCCTCTTCCGTCTTCTTCGTAAATTTCATTAATTTGCTCATAGATCTCATCTATTTCTTCATCGTCATGAGCTGACGTTGGCATATATACCTGTATTATCAGCATGTCTACTGGGACTGCTTTTAGCTTTATTGCCATCAGTCTATCGTTCGTTGCTATTATATAAACATATAAAATATGATAAATCATTTTTAAGCGCCGCTAGGTCACAACAAAAATATAATTATAAGAAATAAATTAATTCAACTAATTATTATCATATTTCATTTAATTTTCAAGCAATATTTTCACTTATCTCTCTGCAATCCCTTTGAAAATATACTACCCTCATTACATTGTTTCCAGCCAGTGGCTGTCCTTCCCTAGCAAACTTAGAGGCAACTAGAGGCCTGCATACCCGCAGTTTACCCGACCCGACCCGTGGGCACCTGCAGTGAAAGTTGTGGGTCGGGTTTGGTATAGAGTGCTTCCATGTGGGTATGGGTCGGGTTTGGACACAATAGGCACCGTTACAGGTAAAGAGGGGGTACGAAAACTAGTTTTAATTCCAATTCAATTTGCCTAACGAATGTAGGCACAGGAACTTTTCACATGCCCTTTAATGCTAGTAAAGCCCACCCTTGCGGTCAGAAGTAGCCTTATATAGAGAGATACAAATTTGCAATTTATGCAGGTTAGCAGATCGCGGGCTTTGTGAATCATGTGTCAAGAAAAGGGTCTGACGATTCCTTTTATTATATAAATAGATACAAAGTTGCAATTGACAAACGATTGTCGATTACAATTAGTAGAAGAGAATGTAGGGAGAGGGGTGAGAAAGAGTGATTAGGGGAATTATATAGTACAGCGGTGCCCAAACTTTTCTAATGGCGGGCCACATCAATGGTTGCGAATCCCTTGGCAGGCCGCATTGGAAGTTGTCAAATCTTCGGCGGGCCGGATTAGAGTTTAAATCGGAATATTTCGATATATTCTGAGATGCCATTAAGTGAAAATCATGTCTAAATAAGGTTTTCATGGCTAATATTTCAATATTTAAAGTTTTATTATGAAAACTTTCGAAAAATGTATGAATTTGTGTGTTAAATTTTTCGAATTGATTTTTCGCCTTATCTTTGCGGGCCGAGCAAAAACCCTTTGTGGGCCGCATTTGGCCTGCGGGCCGTAGTTTGGGCACCGCTGATATAGTACAATGTAATTGTGACGGATTGGTTTGTGCGAGAACTCTCCCTTTTAACCAGTTGGTTTTGCCCATTCATGCAAGTAACATCTAGCTTTGTGAATTTGCTTTTGAAGAGACGTTGTTACATATAAGAGTACCTATCATTATTTAATGCTCAAATATATATTATTTTTTGTCAAATAATCGCGTGAGTTGTATTATTTTATACTTTGTTTGCGAGAGAAAGGAACGACAGTTACTTTATAAAATTACAGTGGTGAGTTACATGTGATCTCAGCTTTTGTGACAGAATATCAGTCTACCACATCCTTATAAGGAACCAATACCAGCTGATTGAATGGTATGTAAAATTGCCAGAAGTTAATGCATCATTCATTTATAAATCTTAATTTTAATCGAAATATTACTTTTATCTGCCCTTCAGATTTGAACAATGAATACTGATCAGATAAGAAGGAAGCTTTTGAGGTTATAGTACACTCTAAGAAGAAAAGAAAATACCAAATCAAAAATTTGGGAAACGTTCTGTGAAATTTTAGATGAAAAGGGAGAACCGATTTCGAAGACAGTCACTTGTAGTAGTTATAACTGTTTACCGTTATGATAATAGGAATCTGGGAACATCAAGTTTATTGTGACACAAGTGTAAAAATAACAAAGAAGGGATGTCTAAAATTACAATTTTTCTTGTGCCGAAAAAATGCGATTTACCAAAATTATCAGCTGAAAAAAAAGTTTTAGATGGCTGTGTCGAACTTGTAGTTAGAGATTTGAGTGAGATAATGTCAGGAGATGAGTTTAAAAATTTATTAGAAATGATAATGAAAATGAGTGCAAATAAAATGTTATTTTGACTTAGAAGATGCGCTACAACATCCAACAACTATTTCGAGAAATCTTAATTCAGTGGCTCAGAAAGCTTGAGAAGAGCTAATTCAAGAAATAAAATCCTACATAGGTACAATAGGGGGTGGGATCACGCTGTACTTGTGGACAGATAATTACAAAAATGTCAGTTATTTAGGGATCATATTACACTATGTAAAGAAAGCCATGTTATGCAATCGTGTTCTGTTCACTAAATATCTTGATCTTGACGATAAGAAAACTGGGGAGCATATATGGAATGGATTGTTGCTAATTTTAAAACAATATGGTGTCTATAGTAACTTGAAGAATTTTACTTTTGCCAGTGACCGTGGAGCAAATATTAAAACTGCTTTGAAAATTTTCAATAAAATCAATAGTGCAGCACACTTAATAAATAATGTTGCAGATATTTCTATTTCTTCTAATGAAACATCACTTGCTTTAATTCAGAAGTGTAGAAAATTTGTGAAATATTTTTAAAAATCAGGCTTACAAGGTGCGCTGAAATCTACTTTGAAAGGAGACGTCAAGACACGTTGAAATTCAATTCTTCGTATGATCTCGTCAATACTTGATAATTGGGAGGTTATTTACAATATTTTAATTGAAAAAATATGAGTGATATGATTTGTGAGGTTGAAAAGAAAGATTTATTAGATTTAGTAGAATACCTCAATACATTGCAGAAAGCATTGATTGAATTGGAAGGAGAAAAATATCCAACAATATTTTTGGTTTACTTGTGGCATTTGAAAATAAACGATCATTTAGAAATAGGTCCAACAGAATCTAACATCATGAAACTTTTAAAAACTTCAGGTAAAACTTATTATTTAGTAAATGTGGAAATTCAGCACATTCATAAAATTTCTGTTTTTCTTTACCCCCTTCTAAAGAGTGTGAAAATGTAAAAAATGAAGAAAAGTATGAAATCTAGGAGAAAGTTACAGTAAGTATTGATGACATTAAAAAGGAGATGGGATATGAAATCTAATCTGTGACACCAAATCCGTGTACACTTGTAGAGCAACCGATGAAAAGGTATAAAATGTCAGACACCTTAGTTCAGTTTATGGATACAGACACAGTAAATGATCATATTTCTCCAGACAAATTGACTGCATATATTGACTTAAAACTATCTGATGACATTACTAATAATTTTGATTTGATGAAATGGTGGGATAAGCAAAAGAATTGTTTGCCAAATTTAAGTATTTTAGCAAATCGTATTTTTGCAATACCAGCGACCAGTGCTCCATCAGAGAGGTGTTTTTCATTGGCAGGACATGTTGTTAGTGAAAGAAGAAACAGTTTAGGTCACGCAAACGTGGATGATGTCCTATTTTTAAATAGTCATTTTAAATCTCAGAGCAGATACTATAAATTAATGTTTCCTTTTTTCAATTAAATTATTTTGTAAATATAAATTGTAGATACTTTAAATACATTTTTTCGATCTTAAAAATTAATATCAATATACTATTGCATTTCATTTTAATTTATACATAATAAATGACTGACTCAAATAATATTTATATTTTTCCATGATTTCTTGCTACGGATTTGTGTCTCGAAGACCAGAGAGTTAAAAAATATGGGTCGGGTCAGACAAGTAGGCCTTCTGTGCGGGTGCGAGCCTGTGGGTATGGGTCGGGTTAATATTCTACGAGTATGGGTAGGGTACAGGTTAGTAGTCTGCAGGTACAGGTGGAAAATATCATACCCATGCAGGGCTCTAGCGGCAACCCTAGTCTGCAGCCTATGGCACGAATGCCAAAAGGTATTGCATTACATTCAGGATGTTTTATTATATAAGAAAAAATTTTTGTAAGGGTTTCGGACCAAATGAATTTTAGGGTGCTATGTGCTGTGCCACAAATTATGAATATTGATAAAGTGCCACCCGATAGAAAAAAACCTTTCCAACACGTGACCTAGACTTTTAAGACAGAGTAAAAGCATTTTGGAAGTGACAGATACGTTTTATTAATTTGAATGCGAGTGCATTTACTTATATTTTTCCTTAATTTTTTTATCTATCTTGCCCTAAACTGGATACTAATAATGATGCCAACTTGTCATTTTTTTACTTCAGATCCAGAGATTAGTGTTGTTGATAATCATTATTTCTAAAGAAGTACTTGGATATGTCTGCATTTACATAGCTCAATCCTGTGCAATCAAACCAAGATTCATACTCCAGCAGATATTACTAATATGCCCTTATAGAAATATTGGTCTCAAAATACAACTGGAAAAAATACTAATCGAGCTAGTGAAACACAAAGATGGGCATGTTGGACCAGGATGGAGATCAGCTCCATTACGTCATCCAGTTCCAGAACTATTTTAAAAATTATTTCTGCAATTTGTTTTAACAACTACCTCCCTGAACCATGCAAAATACAACACTAATATAGCTTTGGGTCTCATTTAGATTCACGATACGTTAAAAGTTCTAAGTAACGTCGAAAAATTGCAATGTGATAAATCCTAGATGCTAAAAATAATTTATGGGTATCGAAGTAATGAAAGACTTAAAAGTTTTCATTTATAAATAGTTTAATAATTTCAAAATATTTAGCACAAAGCTGCGAAATGCATGTAAATATATTTATAAAAGAAATAAAGCTTTTCGTTGACATATCTTCACAGCAGCAGTTCCGAAGCACTTCTTATTATCACACTGAGATAACATTTATTGCGGTAATGTATGCTACATTTTGTGAACACTTTTATCAGTACTCATGGATGTCCGTGAAGCTCGTGTACTTTTCGATGAACTGGAATCTTTCTGAGACCTGTTTTTGACGCATACTTCCCTCAATAAGGTGTAAATTACAGTTGGTTGCACGTTTAGAGTGAGAAGTTCGACAAGGATTCTGTAAGACCAACGAAACAAATTACAAACAACTTTTACAACGAAATTAGTGGCAATAATACCAGTATGTCAAGAAAATATTAAAAACGGTAATAAAGACCTGAGTACTTGAGGATGCGCCGTCACTCCAGCTAACTCGGCTAGAGATAACAATTCCAGTTGCTGAGGTTGCAAGGAAGGAGTATACTGCATGGCTATTTTAACGTTCTGCTTGTTCATTTACAACCAATGGAAAATCTGAGCAACCAATATTTACACCAACGCATCTATAAACAAATAGTCAATTACGAAATACTTGTAAGAACGATTTACTACAAATCTTACCAGGTACACCGTGAAGTTATCTACGATATATCGATAGTCGGTGTGACCAACAAAGAAGTTGAAACCAGTCGCAAGTTTTTTTATTGCAAATTATGGAGTACATATGCCATTAAGATGTTCAAAAACATTTAGGTAATTTGAAAACATCTTATTTTATCGTAATCAGCAATTTTAATGACACATAATGGTATAAAGAAGTGATAAATGATACTTTTCACGTTCATGCTCATTCATCATCAATCAACTGCAGAGAAAGGAACTGAATACGAGAAAAACAAGCAGTGTTGGATATCAGCAATAACAGGTAATACACATCAGATATTCATGAATAAATTTGTGTGCGTCACTAAAGCCTTCCAGGTGTCAATTTTTTTAATTATAACATCCGAAGAACTAGCACAAACTATCAAATTACGCAATAAATTTTAGTTATTGTTTGTGAAGAAATGGAAAAGAGTAGAAATCATAGGTATTATTAAGCATAGAATTATACGTATTCTGATATATAATTTTCTAACCTACAAATTACATATATCCATCGTTTCGTTGTCAATTACGGCCTTGCGCAAAATCTAGTTCACACATCGTAGTTAATAATCGCAAACGAAAAAACTACGATATGCAAGATATCAAGATTAATTAAATTGATAGACAAATACTTTGCAATAGTTTAGCTATACTTTTCTGTGACCTAAAACTTAGCATAGCGTATTTAAAAAAACATTTCGGATACGCTACCTGCTGAAATGTACGCTCTAGGACGGGCTTAGTCAAGGATTACAGGAGAACTACGTTGTTTTTGTTGTCGGCGGCCCCCGCGATCTTCGCCAGCGACGCTCGCAAATAGTCCGGAGATTCCTAGCCCTCCGCTTGCCCCACACGCCGAATCGTTGCGATCCACCGCCGAACGTCATCGTCGCGATCCCCGACGAACTTTGGGATAGCAGCCATGCTTGGGCTTCATGCACAAATGACGTCATGCCGATTTTTGCCTTTTTTGACCCCTCCCCTCCCCCATATCACACTTTGTCACGGTGACTCTACCCCCCCCCCCAAAATGACGTCACGCTCCGAGAATATTTTCCCAGATTTATGCAATGTTTTTTCCACAGCAAATTTTGAGTGCATTTTATTATCTTCGTGATGTCCGTCCGTACGCATATATCAGGGAAGAATCGTTTTAACCGATTTCAACCAAATTTGGTAGATACAATCTTCACATAAAATAATGACCAATGTGACATACTTGGACCGAACCGACTTAGCAGGGGTACCACATTGACAAAGTTAAACTTTTCGTTAATATGAATTTGGAAGAAATTGACTGAACCGATTTCAACAAAAATTTTTTAAGGAGGCATGCAATATAAAATAACAAAATAAAGATGTTTAGTATAGATATGCAAAGCAGGGTTGCTACAATACAAGTCGTAAAAAATGTTCTTTTTACAATTACGTATTTGTGTTGAATTGTCCTCATCAATTTTAACCAAATACAATATTTTAAATGTACATATAAATACAAACCAAAATAGCTTATTTGGACCGGATCATCCAAACAGGGGTGCCACATTTACAAATTAAACATTTTCTGCAATTATGGTTTTGGAAGGAATTGGCTGAACGAATTTCAACTCAATATTGGATTAAAGATTTGCACAACATACCATAATATAATCACTCTTTTTAAAGTGGAGATAAACAGCAGGGCTACCACAGTAAAAAGTAAAATAATATTTTTTTTACACGTATATCCAGAGAAATGACCGCAAGGTTAATCCAATATGGTATACCTATATAATCTTCACATAAATAAATAACCAAAATAGCATATTTCAATCGGGTCGACTAAACAGGGTTATCACAATATCAAGGATAGAATTTTTCTGTAACTATTAATTTCGAAGGTATTGGCTGAACCGATTTCAAAAATAAATTTCGTTTGTAGGGCGAGTAAAGAATTGTAAAACGAAATGAACATGAGCAGAACGAATCTAAAAAGCAGTGCTACCACAATACAGCAAAAAATAATTTTTCATTATACATGTATTCGCATAGAACATTCTGCACCGATATTTAGACGAAAATCACTTCTGTACCACGGAATACCCGTGCACATCCCTATTTGTTTTCTTTTTAAACTTGAGTTTTACGCCAAAGAGATGATATTGCAAATGTATGGGAAAGCAGATGTAGACGGTGACGAGTATTCGATTATACTTCGTAGCTTTTTTTTAGAAATTCGGGGTAAATGAAGTAAAGTGACTCAGTAAAATTGCATTTTATTTGGACAAGCATACTGGGAAACGGTATTAACTATACACAAAAATCTGTCCTATCTGTTGAGGAACATTAGGAAACAAAACATAAAATAAAAATAGACAGATAGCATAAACTCTATTGATGGTTTGAAACAGTGCGTCACGTGACGTTCCCAATACCGTACCGTATTCAAATATCTTTGGCTCAGAGTGTATGTTAGGGAATGGACTCGTCATCAGCCGTCCATGGTGTTGTTATCCACAGCGACAAATCATCAATTGCCATGGTACCCGTTGCTTCCACTGATACGTCCGTGTTTTCGTCAGCGGTGTCAACTTCTGCCTCTGGGATCCACTCAATGTCCTCATCACCCTTTTCAGCGTGGCGCACTATGCACAGTAGCTCACCTACCCGCCGAGCTGCGACTCGCGCAGGGCGCTTTAGATGAGGCTGCTCCGTCTTGCCGTGGACGTTCTTCGCGTGCATCTTGACTGCTACTTGTTAGGCATGGTATAGACCGCACGTGTTGCAGCATCAACAGTGTAGCTGATCACGTACAGATGGACAATAGCAGTCGTACGGAGTTTGCTTGAATGCGGTCGCATTGGGCTGTATCTTCAGCGCCAGTCTTTCGAAGAGTGGTAAAAACTTGCCGTTCTCTGGTGCAGAAGGGTCGGCAGGTTGCAACCCTGTCGGTTGTTGTTGCAACCTCATAGGTGGAAGAAGGAAGCCTTCCGACAGGATGGGCCGGAGGCTACTCCGCATGGGCTCGCAGCACTCGGCCGAGTCACATTTAGTAATCTGAAAAGAAAATTGGAACGTATACGCTGATAACATGTGAATGAAACAGTGGATTATACCATTTTTCGATTATTGCACCATGGATCACTTGAGTACGTACCTGGAGTAGATACTGGGATTCGCGGACATGAGTGGCATACCAGGCATCCAAAAGTCTCTCCGGCATCGGATCTCCTACTGGTTGGGCAGGGACGACGTATTTCGCCACTTCAGGGTACCCATCGATGACCATACCACCCCACACCTCAGCAAGGACTTCGCCCGCTTTTCCAAAATTACGAATTTCCAGGTCTTTGTCAATGGTTTTTCCCCTTTCATTCAGATGGGTGCCGTAGTAATCATGAGGCAGCACGAGACCTGAAAACTCCCGGCTCAGGGGGGCCATGCGACGTTCTACTCTAAAGGAAAAAAGTTTCGAATTTAAAGTTATGAACGTGGGAGGTTCTGTTAAACAATTAGATATAAGTAAATTTCCTTCAGCTACCTGTTATACGCGTTGCGGCCAGGAGCGTTCGTCACGATGAATATAGCGTCCAAATTGAATTTCTTGAAATGTTTTACAGCGCAGGAAATAACCTTGGGGTAGCGCGGGTTTTCGTCCGGGCCCCCATCAGCAGAGAGGACGACAACTGGCCTAACCGCGCCTTCTGATCTCCTGCAGAGGTCGCGGAACTCTTCCAGATCAAGAAGTGTTGCGAAATCTTCCGCGTGCGTTGCCGCCGTTGATGATGTGTGTTTTCCACTTCGGACTGCAACATATGTTGGTCCCGAGTAGGTAACGGCGTTTGGCATTCCAAATTTGTCTGCCTCAATTTTCATAGCTGCATACACTGACGGAATTAGTTTATGCTTCTCGGCAACTACCCAGTCATGATCGGGCAGAGAAATCCTGTACTCCATATTCATTAGGATAGGTCCTTGCTTGTTTGCGGCAGTCACACCAATGGGGACCCGCGCTTTGTCGTCCTGGGACAAAAAAATTACAGAAACTTGTCCCACCATCGAGGACAAGCACTCAAGATACCTTATAGATAGTTCTTTTCTCAACTCCTTAATATCTTTCTGAAAATCAGGTGTAGCTACTCCTGAATCACGTGCTGAGAGAAGATGATTCAACTGCGCTTGCAAGTTTGCAACTTTGGCAGCAGATGCCTCTTGAGGTGGAGTCTTTCTCTGTTTCTCAATGAAAGGAAGAGGAGCCATGCCCGCTTGTGACTCGTCAGGATTTTCTGAAAAATCCACATTGGCACTGAAAGGCAGCACGTCCCTGCCTGCACGACTCGCAGTGCCCACTGAGAGTCCACCGGTAGTACCTGAAGTACTTGGTTCATTGCCCGGAATCTCTGGGACCACAGGCCTTGCAGACGCTGCCTGGTGAATAAAGTAGACGTCAGAGCGAAAACCAATGACTGCTTGCGCGCCTGATTATGTGTAATGCATCAGAGAACTTAGGCGTTTAATTATACCTCATGCAGGCGTAGGGAAGTTATTCATGTTTTTTGCCACACGCAAGATATTACTTTATCATGGAACTTACCTTGACGAAAAAGTTCAGCAGACCAAGTTTCTTCTTGGTTGCAAGCATACGCAGCCCTTCAATTTTCTTCCCCAGATGCTCCACAAACGCGGACGGGTCCTTATGTTCATCCTTCAGAGATTTCCAAAGGATATTTGCGTCCACTTGAGCAATGGAGGCCTTGATGTCAGTATGACTAGCCTTGTAAGCTTCGAAGAAGTTTTGATAAAGCCTGCCCATATGAGAAAGCATTGCGTCCTTTAAGGCACATCCACTGGACGACCGCAGAGAGAGAACAGCGAGACTAGCCTATTTACAATAAACGATGGCACGGTTGAACACACGGGATCTGCACGGTTGAACGATAACCTCTGAACCGTAACCAAACGGTAACTGAAAACAACGCAGCGAAGTGCGATGCGCGCGCTTTACCTCCCTCCACTCCTCTACTCCCGCTGACGTCACCCTCGCTCTTAGCAGCTGTGGTTGCATTCATTTACATCAGGGGTCGGCAACCTTTTCGATGTGGCTAGCACCAAATTACATTCTAGAGAATCCAGCGAGCACCAGTATACTTCTGTAAAAGTAGGAATGACGAAGTCAACGTCAAAGTGATTGAAGATGTACTTTCGTACGTTTAGAAAGAAAACAGGCGAAGAAATGTAATGAATGGTACTAGGAAAGACGATTTTAGCATCGGAGAATTGCACGGTAACACTGCTAAAGAGCACCGCGGTGCTCGCGAGCTCCAGGTGCGGACCTCTAATCTACGTGGTACTATGCCAGCCACTACTGGGGTGTGTTGCAGGGGGTGATTCTTCACCAGGCGTGCAGTTAGTAAATAGCCGATTATGGATTAGTAATTTAGCAATCAAACTTTTGAGTACAAGAAGATAAATTTAACTAACAATAAGATAAGAAGAATAAGAAGAAAAAGTTTACATGCAGTACTTTATTAGTACTTCGACCGGGCGACAGCAGAGCCACTGCATTGCAGTGCCGATATATACTAAAATGCTCTGCCGTTAACGGCAGGGTATTTTAGTATTTATCATATTGCATTGCAATAATCAGTAATTTCACAGCAAATATAAATTAAATTTAATCTATTTGGAATAAAAAATACAGTAAAATCCGTTTAAGATGCTCTTGAAGGAATCGAACGAAAACCGCGTTCTATGGGATTTGACAACACTGCGTTGCTTACACTGTACAAAACAATTTAAAAGTTTTTTATGGTTCTTTAAAATTAACATTAGTGTTTTACACCTTCATAAAACGAAAAGGGGGCTTTCAGTAAATAATAGTAACTCAAATGTATAAAAAGATACGCATTTTATTTCATTGCTTAAAAAATCTGTAAAATAAAACAGCAAACGTAAAAAAAGCTTTAAAGTAACATAAGACACGTATGTTTAACTCTGTATGCCTTACCCCCCTCCTCCTCCCTCGACCCTTGTAGATGCGTACAACTCAAGTTTGCGACGAAAGAATACACATCCTGGCGATTTTGCTTTCCCCTTCCTCCGCCGCTGAGTTCCGAGCTCGGGGAAGGTGGCCTCCGCCCGTTTCGTCTTGGAGCAGATTGGTTATCAAATTAGATTTTGATATCCAATTCGTTCCGAGACGAGATGTTTGCATCAACATTTTTTTCATTCATTCTTGTATCAAGTTGAAGAATACTCGCGCATGTTCAAGCAAAATCATTGCCTGCCTGCGCGCGGGCTTTTCCATAGGTATAATGTTACATTTGTTATCTATCCGGAGACGAGACGGGTGGGGACGACCCCGACTCAACCACCGAGCTAGGATCGGCTCCGTAGTGGATGGGAGAAGGAACGCTTTGCGATGTGGCACTTCGACTCCAGGTTAGCCGCGTCTTTAGCGGGAAATTTTGCACTTTCTCGTATGGGAAAGTTCAAGATACCGGAAAAATGCGCGTCTTTGGCGGGATAGCGTCTTAAATGGGAGCATCTAAAATGGGTTTTACTGTACATGAGTTTGGTAATAAACATGCATATTTGGGAAAAAATCTGGCGCAAAACGAAATTGTGCGTCCATGGTTTCGCAGCTGGCAATATGCAACTGATATAACCGGCTCCCACTAACAGAAAATGTTTACTGGCAGTGAAAGCGCTTTTTATGGTAGCACAGTAATATTCTTAACTCATCAAGGCAGATAAAGACGTACAATATAACATTTTTATCCAGAAAATGATATTTAACGTTGCAGGCTGCTATCCTCGAGTTACGCTGGGCGCTGACGGGTTAATATTCCTCGCTTTTGTAAAAGTGACGTCACGGATGCCTCGACTCCCCCCTCCCTCCTTGTCACCCATTATCACGCTTGATCAAACCCCCCCCCTCCTCCTAACTGCGTGACGTCATTTGTGCACGAAGCCTTGTCGCGCTGAGCGCTCGGAGCATGTGGTTAGAGGTCCCTTTTGGCGGGCTCTCGGGCTCCCGCCGACAAAACGCGCTCTGGAAGGCTTCCCTCTGTGCCCTTAACTCCTCCTGAAGGGCCATCCTCTGCTGCGCCATCTCGCTCATGAGCTCGCGGACGAACGAAGGTTCTATAGCGGAGTATATATCGTCCGTACCGCCTCACAGCTTCAACACAACGTTTAAAACCCCGAAAAAATTGTTATTCACGCTACCGAACTCCTTGGGAAGAAATAAGAAGCGGAGAATATTGTGGTTGAAAGCCATGAGGAGATACGCATCTGATATATCGGAACATACAACTGCATTTGTCTGCGAAGATCATTTTAATCTAAGCACTAGTTATATGCATGTACGTAATTTTCTTGATACGCATTTTAGTTTATGACTTATGTTGACATTAAATTGACATGATGCATATATTTCTGGAGAACAGTGAAAGAGTAAATTATATTTTTATGTTTCTATTCTAAATACGTAAAGTCAAACTTACGGAAATCGTTGGGCTATGGGTTTATTAAGCAAATAATTACTGTTGCAGTGCATATATTTAAATGCCATGTTTTTAGGCAAATACTTTTACAAATGTTACATATTAAGTTAGTTCTGTAATTTAAATATTACAATAAATTTTTTCCCATAATATCCACGACAGCATGGTATTTTGAAGGACCATGTTTTGCTAAATGAGGGCAGTCATGACACTCCACAGACGTGACTTAATCTTCTTCATCTACAACTAGACTCGCTTCATAACCTCTTTATCCTATCCTGTGTTCAGGGAAAATCTTGCCTTTAACAATACAAATTTTTCCTTCTCGCTTCAGTTTAACAAATCCAACAGCATCACTAACATAGTCTTTCCTCATTGACCTCAAAGGGATAAAAAAAGCCATAAAAGCAACGATGAAATTTGTGACATATACAAAAGAGACAAGCAGTTATGATAACACTTCTGCAGATTTTCTTTTCACAAGTATAGGTAATAACTAAGGCAGATAGACACTTAAAACAACAAACTTCACCACATTTCCTATAGACAAGACACACGGAAACTAAGTTTATTCACATTAATCCTTCCATGGGACCTCCTGGAGTGTGGGACTACGCAGGATAGCATCTCCCTTTTCTACGACATTCTCCGCGGTGCCATTGGTGACCTCGTTCCCTCCCGCAAGATTTCCAAGAGACGACCCCTATGGATGTCCGAAGCGACCGCTGCAACCCTTTGTAACAAAGAAGCCGCTTGGAAACTAAGTAAGACCCACCCAAACCCCCGCACACGCTTGGAGTTTGCAAAAATTCGCAGCCGCTCGAGAACGCTCCTCAGACGTGACTATGCCAAATATGTGAAAACAATCACCGAAGATCTCAAAGACAATTCCAAGAGTTTTTGGACTCTCATAAATGGCAGAAGAAAGTGTTCTCGTATCCCCCTTACTGTGAGCTCCGATTCCAAGTCATTCACGAACCACGAAAGGCCCACCGCTTTCAACGACCAGTTCACTTCGAACTTTTCCACACCCTCTCTCTCATCCCCCTTACCACCCGTTGAGTCCATTTGCACTCACTCCCTCTCAACCATTTCCACCACCCGCAGTGAGGTCCTAAGCCTTCTTTCCTCCTTACCTTCAAATAAGGCCACAGGATCGGACGCCATCGGTTCCCTATTCCTCAAACGCACGGCCAACACTCTTCATCTCCCTATCACGAAAATATTTAACAGATGCATCTCGGATGGATCTTACCCGACGGAGTGGAAAACAGCAAATGTCACCCTTATTCTAAAGTCCGGTTCTAAAAATTGCATTGATAATTACCGCCCCATATCTATTCTTCCTGTTCTTTCCATCCTCTTTGAACGCATTATACACAGCCGCCTCCTGTCGTTTATCCTCCCTTACATTTCCCCCAATCAACATGGTTTCCTTCCCGGGAGCTCATGCCTCACCAACCTTTCCGTCATTCACTATCATATTACCAATGCTTTCGAACAATCTTCCCAACTCGACGTTTGTTACGTCGATTTTTCCAAAGCTTTTCACACCGTGGATCACATCCTATTAATTCACAAACTCACCAATCGTTACAATATCCATGGACCCCTTCTTAGTCTTCTCACGAGTTTTCTATCCAACAGATTTCAACGTGTTACAATCGACGGCGTTACTTCCCCTTCCCTTCCAGTTCCTTCCGGTATTCCAAAAGGAAGTGTTCTTGGTCCCCTTCTTTTCTCTTTATATATTGATGATATTGTTGATTATGTTCTTCCCCATTCCTGCAACATACTGTTATACGCCGACGATTGCAAGATATTTAAGCAAACAGACAACTCCAATGACAGTCACTTGCTTCAGCTTGCCCTCCATTCAATCTCTAATTGGAGCTCTGCATGGAAACTTAAAGTTAATCCCACCAAATCCAAATTTATACAGTTCACCCTTCGAACCAAACCCATCCCTTCAGTTTATTTATACTCCCCCCAACCCATACCCGAAGTTTCCTCACACAGTGACCTTGGAGTGCTCTTCGATTCCAAGCTCACCTTCACCTCACATATAAGAAAATTTCATCCAAAGCCATGTCCCTTGTTGGCCTTTTGTACAGATTCACAGAAATCAACAACCCTCAGGCATTAAAATCAGTTTTTTCCGGTTGTGTCCTACCACTACTTGAATATTGCTCTCCTATATGGTCCACGGCATCTCCCACCAACCTTAAACTCCTAAATCGCCCTCTAAATTTCTTCCTAGCAATCGTGCGCCATCGAGTCCCCACTTACCGTAACTTGTCTCGCGAGGAATTGCTTTCAGTGATGGGTATTTCCTCCCTGCAATTGCGTCGGAAAACATCCGACCTAAAATTTCTCCACGGAATAATGAATGGTTAATACCGACCAAATGAACTTCTTACCTACTTCTCTCTTCACGTCCCCCCTCGTCCCACCCGCAATCCCAACCCCTTACACTTACCCAAATGCCGACTCTCCACCACCAAAAGATCTCTCTTCTATCGATTGCCCCAAACATTTAATTCCCTGGTTCGTTTGTTCCCTGTTATTGATATGTTTTCCCCATCTCATCCTTCTCTGCACTAGTTGCCCGGTCACCCCCATAATTCTTATTGTCTAAACGCTTTTGAATATGTTTCTGTTTTTGCATTTTCCTGTTTGGAACAATTTAATATCTGTTCCACGATTGTTAATTTAATTTATTTTATTTGTTATTTTATGTTGTTATATTACGGATCCATTGTAAAAGGCCAAAATTTGGCTGTTTATGGACCTTTTTTAATTAAATAAATAAATAAATAACTGTCAATATTTGACCTGATGATTCTGTAAAGGCAGATGATGGTGATTATTCACCGAAACCGATCGTGTTTTACTTCATATAGTTTGTGGAAATGAGCAAAAGTTTAATATAAATAAAAAATACTATCTAGCATTGTTCGTGTTATTTTATTGTGGAATTCCACGAAGTCTCGGCCTCGTCCATTACCTTTTGTATACTTATCTAACTATATTTTACTTACTAGATACTAGGACAGCATGGGAAACAATACATAAATAAATATTCTATAATATTAGTTAAAACTAAAGTTGTTTTATTCATTTAATATGGGAAATCTGTTTTAAGGCGTCAATTATCTTTTAAATATCTTCTGCGTTTCAGTCGAAATAATAGTACTATTACAATAACTGAATAAAAGCGCTACATCGAACTTGTTTTATCAGTTAAATGTCATACGAACCTATCCGCCTTCACTCCACGCATTTCAACATCTGAATATTGCTCCCTATGACTTCCAATGTACCGCAATAACGTGCGAATGTACGAATCAACGTTGGGCAAATTATCAGAAACACAAAACCCTTCAGATGCCATTTTGCAAAACACAGCGAAATAAATGCAGGAAGGTGCAGTACTTCTACCAATATTTCTTCGAAGACGTAGTATAGAGGAAAACAACAGAATTATGTCTTTCAAGCTTCTATTTCTATATCGGCATAATGCACAGTGGGCTAAAATAAAAAAAAAGTTGGCCAAAAGTCATTTTTTAAAACATCAAAACTAATACTGAAAATGGTCCATGTTGAAAACTAAAAGTCCATTCTATCATTTAACCCATGTTTAATCTTTCTGCCTGATCTAGGTCTTCGTTTATAATGACTTCAACACTGAGTATTTTTTCTTGCTCTTTAAAAGATTTTTTTGTCCTAGCGATTTTCGAAAGTTTCATAGCGTGTTTAAAGCATTGGTGATCCGGTTGTAATAAAAAAATTCTTTTATATGATAGCTGAAAGTGTCCAGTTTATGATTTGCATAAAGGTTTTATTTTTTAGTGAGATTTACTTTTTAAAAATTTGTTTCACATGGCAATGCAAATTTTAAAAAAAATCGAAAGACCGAAAATTTCCGTTTAAAATTACAGTTTCAAAAACTGTCCGGGCTTGTCCCGACTGTGAGCTTAGGCTCTATCGTTTCGTAAATTCATATACATTGGGGTTCTGCAATACGATTTTGCGCGTTTTTGCGCTATTTAATGATATTCCTCGGCTAAGTGAAAACTGCAACCGTCGGACCGGGGCGTGGATGGCAGCCAGGAGGCGAGCAGCAACTAGGGGTTGACGATGGAGGGGCCAAAGAAGGGAGGGGACCTAAGTTGTGTTTTGAGAAGCTTTGTTGGTGGAAGTGTTTTTCATTCCTCCTCACGTTCACTGTGTTCAGATGCGTCTCCATTCAAAGAAAAAGATGGGATACCGTTATAAAGAATTTAAAATGTCATTCATAACTATCCCTTTTTTTTACTTTCTCCATATACGTAGTATAAGGGAAAGTATTGCATTCATGAAAAAAATCGACTTCGATATTTCAACGGAAATACACGTTTTGAGGTCCCCTGAACACGTTTTGACCATTTTCTCGATGATGTCTGCGTGTGTGTATGTGATAGCTTTTTTGTGGGTGCTCTAACTCAAAAGCTATTAATCAGGTCATCGCGAAATCTTATATTTAACATTTTTATAAAAGTCGCATGAACTGATTAGTTTTTGGTAAAAATCGGTCAACAGGAAGTGGGTGTTTACTCTTGTCACTTATCCATTATTTTGAAATAATTGGTTTTATACTTGATAAATGTAATAATGTATTGGAATAAAATTTGTAGGAAATTAAATTTTCTACAACCTTTGTTTGAAACAGTTTTTCATATAATGCATTGTTTAAGAGACACCTTATATTTTTAGCTGCAACCACCACGCCACCTACCGACGACTATTCTTAACAATTGACTCTTAGTTGCGTAACACTCCTTTTTCTTTTCTTAATTATTGGAGCTTTGTGGCTATATCCAATATCATAAGGCTATGGTTTGAGTTTATTTCTGTTCCTTGTGAAGTCTAAAATTTTCTCGGTTTCTTAAAATATTTATTATTATGTAACTTATTTGGAATTTTTAGAAATATTACAGATTTGGAGAAAGTCATGTGGTGGATACATCAGGTTTTCTTTGAGTGGAAATGCCTCTAAACACACTGAACGTCAGGAGGGACGATAAACACTTCCACTAACTTACTCAACCCGATGGGGAGGAGTATAAGATTCCTTAATGTTCAATTTTCCCTTCCTTGGCCTAACCGAATTCCAATCAAGAAAGCTTAAAAAACCTTGTTTCCAATCGTCTTCAGATGTATTTAAATAAAAATATTTTAAAACTGGAAGGCAATAGCGTTCCGCAGAAACAGACTAAGAAATGTCTGCTGAGTATTATCAGTCGATACCAATCTCTAGCACTATAGTTTCTTCATATTCAGTTCATTTTTCGGCTCTTCATTGATGAGGCATCGGGATCAAAGTGAAATGTCATTTCCTACCTGTGTATTATATATCATATATTATATGCCTATTGTTATTGATTATGATACACTACGAATAATTTAACTCCAATGTTTTTATTAATTTAAATCTTTATATTTCCCATAATTTGGATTATTTTATAATTCTACTATTGGCATCACCGACTATCGATATTCCGTTATGGCGTTTACGGTATATCGCATACAACTTCACGCATATTTTCTCGCATGAGGGAAATGCCGGTCCAAGTGAAAAAACTGTCTGATGAGGAATATTTAGTTGTGCGAGCAAAAAATGCTCTGAAAAGTAATCCATATGAAGCGAAAGCATGGATGTTGACAGCCAAAACGTTATTCTCCAAAAACTTTGGTGTACAAGTGAGTAATTGATAGTAGCTCAATTATTTTGGCTAAGATTAATAAAGGTAAAGTACTCCTTTAGCCAAACAATTAGAGGGTTACAACACCCAGGGGTATTGTAACCCTCTAATTGTTTGGCTAAAGGAGTACTTTACCTTTATTAGCACAAGTGAGTGTTGAACAACGTATTACGATAACACTACCTGTAATGTAATGTATTATAACTATAAAAAACATTTTAATTCACATTTTCAGTTCGAGGCGTACAATATAGAGAAGTCGGCCAAAAGCGTAAAGGAAAGCGCCAAGTGCTTTAGTGCAATGTATGTCAACTTTGTAAGACTAAGTTATTTGATTACTTTTATTTAGGTAAGAATGATCGTTCTCAATTGAAAGGTGTGCTATCTCAGTTTTCAGAAATTTCAAGATGAACCAGATTTGTGGAAGGAAGTTCAAGCCCTTACAACGGCTCTTAGAACAGAGAGTGGAGAGGCTGAAGCAGTATTCTTGAGACAAATGTTCTCTCATATACCCTTAAGTATGTCTGTATTTAATTAATTAGGAAAACTGAATATTAAGGCTTAGCTTTAGCAAAATAAATTTAATTCGATAAAATTATCAAATTTGATAATTTGTTGTTACTTTTCGTAATAAATCAAAAAGCTCAAAAATGCATAACGATCTAACACTCATTTATACTATTGCTAGGATTGTCATCTTACCTCTATAAAAACTGCAAATAAGCTTGGAGGAGCAACTCGGGACTACCTTTGAGTGGCACGAAATTATCAAAAAATCTCGCGAAAAGTGCCTGACGATTTTATTAAAAAATGCAGGAAGTTGGGAAATATTTAATAACTGGTTAACTGTTAAATACAGTTGCCGAATTTTTATCATAAGTTGTATTTATTAC
Organism: Tanypteryx hageni; assembly: GCA_028673005.1. Classification (NCBI taxonomy): domain Eukaryota; kingdom Metazoa; phylum Arthropoda; class Insecta; order Odonata; family Petaluridae; genus Tanypteryx; species Tanypteryx hageni. The sequence goes on from CM054117.1 coordinate 6,064,131, forward strand.
ATACATCTACTATTTTTTGCAGTTATACATCAATACAATGAATTTAGGGTACTTTTGTTTTAACGGGGCTCTACCTCCACAGCACTCCTCTAGGGGTGAGATATGGAACTACAAGGCACTGAAAATGGCGAGATTTGAAAATACATGGAGCAGTACTCAATTGGAACTCGGCTGGATCAGGGAAGAGAAATTAGAACACCAAAGAAAATTTTACTCGGCCCCACCGGGTTGGGTAAGTTAGTGGAAGTGTTTTTGGTTCCTCCTCATATTCACTGTGTTCCCTCCTCAGGTTGGGAAACATTCATCTTAATATATGTCGGACTTGGTGGCGGCGGGGTAATGTCCTCGCCTGCCAATCCGAAGGTCGCGGGTTCGAATACCGCCTAGGTGGGTTTTTCTCCACCTAGGGCATGGATGTATGTGGTCGTCGATTGTTATTGTTAACACATTCCACTGTAAAATGGCTACAAAAGCTGTATGTGGAATTATTGAATAAATAAAATAAATAAAAAATATACCAGTCGTACACATGGAACGCAAGCTTCATTGTCGACTGGCATATATTAAGATGAAGGCTTCCTAACCCGAGGAGGGAACACAGTGAATATGAGGAGGAACCAAAAACACTTCCACTAACTTACCCAACCTGGTGGGGCCGAATAAAATTTTCCTTCATATTGTAATTTCTCTTCCCTGGCCCAGCCGAGTTCCAATGGAGTACTGCTCCACGTAATTCCAAATTTCACCACTTTCAGTGCCTTGTAGTTCCATATCTCGTCCCTAGAGGCGCTGCGGAGGTGGAGCCTCGTTAATACCTAAGTACCGAATTTAGCATACATAAATTGTGCTACTTAAAAAAAATAAACTAAACTTATTTTAACACTAATTTTGCGCTTCTAATCTCCGATATATATTTCCATATAATTTGCAGTAAAAGATAAAACAGAAAAAATGATTAATTACAACTATTTTTATGAAGATATCCCTCATAAAATTACTACAAAATGTTCATCTCACCTACCCTCCTTTTTCACAATTACCACAACACATTATTATAAAGTACAATCCCGTATTCATAACATTTTTTACTGGTAATTATGTTTATTCACACATCCAGGGTATAGTCCTTGTCACACAAAAGTTCTTGAACATTGTTTTTGTGGAACATTCCTCACATAAATGTTCTTTCTTATCTGGAAGCAACACAACACCAAACTTATGTGAAGGACCAGGATCTCTCTCATCATTGGCATTACTGCCTCTTCTAGTTACACCTCTTGCCTCAATCCACTCCTTAGTAAGTGGATTTATTATGGAAATATGACATTTCAATTGAGACATTTGCTTCTGCTCAGCAGGTTTATTCTCTTTGTTTAGAATATATGCATTGAGTAGCATTCATCCAGTATTTGAAAGTCCTTCTTTCATCCAAATAACTGTATAACATGAAGTCAGAGGTGTAGATGCCTTCCATGTGCTTATTGTAATCTTGTAAATCTGGCTTCAATACGCAAGGCTTATTTTTTTGCACCATGTGGGTCACTGAATTTGTTGAAGCTGTGTTTAGGAGGAGAATGAGATTTCTTTGATATTTTTTCCCTTGAAACTACAAAGTAAGAGAAACCCCTGCCTGAAAAATGTTATTTCCCCCACTTTTAATTTTAGTGAAATTTCCTCATGAATAAATTTTCTGTCTCTTTGTAGCGTGCCAGTATATGTCCCTAGAGAGTACAAATGCTTAGTGAGTGGAACGGATGTGAAAAAAATCATCGCAAAACATATGGTAGCCCTTATTCAAATAGTTTCCTGCAATCAGAAGTTAGGTTACAACTGTATAGCCTAAACCACATTTCTTTATTTGTTCCTTATCTACATCACTTTTGGTGCCATGGTACACATAAAATCTGAGACAGTAATTAACAATTGCGTCTCGCTCCATCCAGAACTTTATTCCCCAACAATGATGATGTTTGTTGGGCAAATACTGCTGCAATTGGGTTTGACACTTTGTACCCACTAAACTCTCATCAATGCTGAGTTGTTGATGGTGGATGTAGTGGCAATGAAAAACTTTGTTTGCTTGTTTGCATGATCCACAATAGGTTGGAATTACACACAAGGGTCATTAGAAGGGTCACCGGATGGAGCTAGTCTTCTATTGTCCACTATATGGAAAAATTTTTGGAGGCGCTGAAATCTATTTCGGGTGAACATATGTGGAAACCATGGAGATGATAAGGCAAATTATTTTGATCAGTAGCTATAAATGGTAGGTTTGCCTGTGATGCCCTTGCAGTTCTGCATATTGCATCAGAGGATTATTAGGAGTATCTTCTTGCCTTCCTCTTTTTTCCTCCCAATCAGAATCACTTTCGTCAGCTCCACTCGCAACCCTTTTCCTTGGTGGCGAATTTTTTTCAGACAATGACTCTCCTGCCTTGGAAGCAAGTACTACATAGTCGCTCTCATCCGCATCACTTATAGAACAGAAACTAATACTAGATTCATTCAGTAAATCGGGAATGTGCCAAGAATCCTTCTTAAACAATGCCGTAGTGTAAAGGGAGGATTTTAGAAAGTTGACATATTTGGATCAGATAAGGAAAGTACTGTTAGATGCCCAAAATATGCAGGATAGGGTTCTTTGAGCTCACAGAATGAAAGATAACTCCATCTTGCAGATTGGTATAATACTAGATGAAGATACAGAGATGATTGATGTGAACAACGCTGGCATTTTTGTAAGCAACTGGAGCATCGATCCAATCAATCCTGGCACTTTAAAATGCTTTGATTTAAGAGAAAATCATGTTTGGTATTACCATTCATCCAAAATACTCGGCAGACTGCATCAAAACCTCACTCATGGCAACTCTATAACTATTAGCTTACTCAGTTGGCAAATACGCTGCTTATACAAGAGTCAAAACCTTGAAACAAGGTTTAGCAAATGGTATTTCTTGTGCCCCCACTATATAATGTGCATATTAAAGGAAATGATAATTAGTTGAAATATTAACAATTTATCAAGCACCCCATTCCATATCTCGCAAATATCTTAGCTTTGTTTATAATTCCTTGTAAATGTATTATAAATAGTATGTAAATTAATGCTGTGCAGCACTATGATGTTTACTTGTCAAAATAGTTACATTTAATATTAATAATATGGCAATACTTGCTGTTTTAGTCCACCCACTTCTTTCACTTGACAACTGTGCGAACGGTGGGGAGTTGGGGGCCTAGTGTTATTTATGTGCCCTTAACATAAATAAATATGTTAATTATAGAAACGAGAATTTTTTTTTATGAAGAGCAGGTACTTAATGCAAGATATATTGTTTATTTCTGTTTAATATCGATTTTTGTGATATTTAATATATTAATTTATCAGTTGGGGGCCCTAGTTTCTGGGAGTCCAGGGCTTCAGCCCTGTTAGCTCATCTATAGATCCTGTCAAAGTTTTGATGAAAACAGGGAAGTAAATGTTTCAGTAATGTGTTGCTAATTTAATGATTTGGAAATTCCTAACATTCACATGACCTCTATGATGTCACATTATTACCTTGGTAAAGGGGTGGTTAGCATGTCTAGCTCCTAATGTTAGGGTTGCGGGTTTGAATCCCTTCGAGGGCATGGTCGTATGTTTTTAGGCTTTCTTTACAAAAAGTAAAAAAAGAACATCTTATAGTCAGGTCATGTTCGTCCGTCCGCATGTTTCATCTTCGAAAACTACTGGGCAGATATTCATGAAATTTGGTATTTAGGACATAAGGGCAAAGAAAATAAGAAAATGATATAAATGGTTCACGTAGCCTAATCGGGAGTGCCACTTGATCGGTGACAAAAAATGAACTTTTCCTGATATCTTGTAAAATATCATTTATAAAAAAATGTCCAACCAAAAATTGTCAAATTGTCAAATAGCATATGTTTTGTTCAGTACAGTTTTTTTTGAAGGAGTATCCGATTTCAAGAAAATCAAACTTTAAAGTCATAAATCACTTTGAACAAAATTTTTTAATTGTTTAACGAAAACAATGTTCATAGCAACTGAGGTAAACGATATCTGCTGTAAATACCTTACTAGTTTTTCTTCTATAGTTTTCAGATATTGATAATAATATAGAAGCGTGGGCACGTGCTGGAAAGGTAACAGATCAGTGTGCAATTCGCTTCTCTCCAGCAAAGAGTCTCTACTTATTTCAAGCTAGCGTAAAAGCTATAGTTTTTAAATATCTTGTTTTGCATAAATCCTCAAAAAATTTCATAAAAATCCAATAGAAAGGTGAAAAGTTACGAGTTTTTATGTTTTTTGTGCCTGCATCACCATAACAATCTCCTTTGGCATCTGGGGTGGGGTTTATATAAACGTCTTCTGGGGGCTTGAGGGGTTAACATTACAATGATAAGAAAATTAACGGGGCCAAAATAAAATGGCGTAAATTCAGGAAAAACGTTTTTTCTGATATTGTAAGTACTGGATTTTACTGTAGTGTTATGTATAGAGAAATTGCTAGTTTTTTATACAGAGTACTGATGTATTCATTGTGTAGGTGTGAGATATAAAAACCATTGATATATTTCTAATGTAATACTGTATTTTTAATTTCAATTACTCATTTCTGTAAGCGCTTTATTTTTATACAAGCAATTTATTTTTACAAAATTTTTTGTGTAGTAGCATGCAGGCACTCCTGGACTTCTTGATTTGGTGCATATTGCCTAGATCAGGGGTCGGCAACCTATGGCATGCATGCCAAAAGGTGGTGCACAAAGAGCTTTTACATGGTACGATATGTCAGAGAAGAATTACGAAAACTATGCATTTTAAAAGTAATTTTACTTTTATTTCAATTATAATCTGTATTATAGTTATACCACATTACATTCAGGATGTTTTATTATATTAGAATCACTTTTCGGAAAGGTTTTGGATCAAATGAGTTTTAGGGTGGCACATTCAGAGTTTCACAAATTATGAGTATTGATAAAGAGTGGCACCCAACAGAAAAAATGTTGCCGACCCCTGGGCTAGACCATTGTTTCTCAGCCAGGATACCGTGGCACCATGGTGTGCCATCAAACATGAAGTGTTTTGCAGCGGAATTTTGGAAAAAGCGGGAGAGCTACACTGTATAATAGGGGTGGTGTGCCACCAATAATTTTTTATTTGTGTAAGTGTGCCTTGGAATGAAAATGGTTGAGAAGCACTGGCCTGCACCCCAATCAATATAGTCTCAATGTGATTGTGACACCAATGCTCTTTTGCTCGATGTGTGAGTGCAAATTGAAATCCATCACTATGAGTATAAGTTGGTCTCCATAATCAAGGGAAGTGCTTGTGTAAAGGGAACACTATTGTATAAAAACAAATGCAATCAACGCTTTTCAGATAGCATGGCGATTTGATCTGTACCAGACCAGTTATGGGTCAAATGAAATATAATAAAGAAAACTGCCAAAATCTAGTTGAGGAAGTTTTACTGTATACATACACAAATGTTTTTTCCATATTTTTTAAAGCATCCTGACGCTTATTTTCAGATATCCAACATCAGCTTCTCCTCGTGTCAGCTGATCGCAGTGAAGACACAATGGAGCATTGTCGATTGCTACTACTCTTGCTTCGAAGATTTCCACAAACAGTGGCACAGCATGGGGTAGGTTTAATTTTACTTTGAATGTTTTAAGAAGCATATTATTTTCATTTCTAAATGTTATTTTTCCTGTGCTAACAATGCCTGATGAGTACAGCCTAAACTAGTGGACACTTTGATGACTGCAGAGAAACACAGTCATTATCAGAATTCTGTCAACTGCTACAGAAAACTACTTGGCAAGTATTTTCTTTTAATCATGAATATTATGTTGCAATATTAATGTATCAATTTTAAAATTTTTACTATATTTTCAGTATGTGATCTTCTTCCTCTCTTGGGATCTAGTTCTGTCGAGCTTCCAATCAAGCAATTATTTCGTCTTCTTCAAAAATCAATTGAATTTTACCTATGTTATCTTATGTCTCCGAGCAAATCAATTCAAGTAAGTCATAAACAAACAAACTTTAAAATTTTCTTGAATTTTTTATTCAATATATGTATTCTACTTGAGTAGATCATGTTTATAATTAACGGAAGAGGCTGATAGATGGTGGAACCCCATAAAAGAGCAATGGATGTGATTTGAAATAAAGTAGTTATGTATTATGAAATAAAGAAGTTTATGGAATCGTCTGCAGCAGATGATTCCATCAACTTTTCCCTTTCATCCTATTAGGGAGAAATGTGTGCATGTCCTGTTAGAGAGAGAGAGAGTGAAGGGGATGGAGGGGTGGCTAATGCTCTCGCATACCAATAACTATGTAGTGATAGTTGTTATGAAAAGATCTGATCTGATCTCTTAATTTGAATTTCCGATCCCTTTAAAAAATCCAGTCTATCTGGTGAACTATTCAACAGAATTTTGTGACATTTGCAATTGCTATGTTAGTGTTTAAGCAGTTTTCCATATTCTTTAACAAGTCCATTTATGAGTTGATGTCTGGAAATTTTTTTTGTGCTGTAGAAATCATCCTTTCCAGCTCCAATAACTTTGTTCCATTGTATTTTCATCATTCTTGAATTATTCATTGTGCTTTCTTCATTTTTCTCACCTTCAGATCTTTCCATAGTCATGTCAGTATTGCTATTACTTCCATAAATATCTTAATTATTTTTAAGATTAGAATTTGTACAAAGATCACAATAGTGGCTGAAACACGCTGAAAATTGTTTCAAACTTAAGGAACTCTTGGTATGTGCTGCCATGTCATTAAGACTGCCTGTTTATAAGAAAAATACTTCCCTGGGAGAATGCAAACAGCCAATAATCTAAAAATACCACAATTTTGGGAAGAGTCAACATTTAAAGAGACTAATTTTTTGACATTTTGTGAGCATATTTATGTATTTTTTGATGCTGTATGTCATGACTTCATAATTATCATTTTTGTTTTGCATTCTTTTGAAGGATTTGCCTGAATTTGAAAGCAAAATTGATGACCCATGGAGGAACTTGTTTCACATTCAAGAAGTCACTGGGTTGAAGTTGGGTTGGGATCTAAGTGGAATTTTTTCATTAACATTGTGAGTACAAGAAAATGACCATAAGAAATAATGAAATGTGTTGTATTTGTTTCTTTTGAATCAACTTTTTATTTTTTCATGAGATGTCTTTAACTGCTTCCCTTACTACCCTGAGTTAACATGGACAAAAACATGGCAAAAATTCAGACGATCCAAACTTATCTGAGGCTATGCTATATTTTTGTTTCTGTACGTAACGTACCCAAGTTTTATTGATATATCTTAGAACTTTCCTTTCTGGCCATTAGGGGTTCAAGGTAGGCACAATTTAGATGTCTCCTAGCAGATTTTTCACAAACCAAAGATAATGCAAACACAAGGTAACTGACATGGCTACGACATGTGGTTACTCTTTACAACTTTGCTGCTTTGCCCCCATCCCCAGATATTCTTTATTGTTCCAATATATCTAATCTCTTCCAGGTTATTCACAAGGAGAGGCTGTGACCTTCGTGTCACGGATTTTGATGAAACACGATCAGGTGATTCTACATAAAAAATAAAGAGACGTGTCTCGGGATTTTTGTGAATGGATTCAAGAAATCAACATGCAAAAATATGCAAAAACATCGTATACAGTTTAATAGGTTTCATTGTAGAAAAATTATTGCCTTAATTACCCATTAACACATCCAAATTGTTGATTTTGCTCAACAAAGTTTTTTGCATAACCCCTAAAAATCATCTACAGCACACAGTTAGGGGAACCACTGATTTTTACTGGCTTTTAACCTTCTTTCACTTTTAAAAAGCTATAATACTTTTACAAAATATTAAATCAAGTCCACTAAATCAAAATTTATTTTTTACTTTTTAGTGCAGTATATATGTTATTGTTTAAAAAATTTATTTTTTATTATTTTATTTTGTGTATGTACTTTTAGATTGGATCGACATAAATCCGAGTGAAATACCATTGTATATTTTTATTTATAAAAGAAATTTATAATAATCAAGTTGAGCTTTATTATTAGAGACATAACTATGTGGATGTTAAATATTTACACATTTACACTTAATAATCATAACATTATTTTTTACTATATACACGAGACAAAAAAGGTATGGCGCATTACCTCTACATCTCATTGTGCAGCCTAAAAAAATTATCAATAAGCAAGTCTTCATTTTGAGAAAAAACGGCTTTATTTCTTACTATAGAAAAAATATTTTATTTACATTATCCAATCCTAATTACACTGTAACATTATCAGATTACGATGTTGCATTTTAACGAGGCATGGGCCATGTAAGTAAAATATCCTACTGCACAGGGGAAGAGTTTTTAGTGATCAAGCATGAGAATTGATGCAACCACAATGTATTGCGATGATTTAAAGTAGCTTAAAAGGTGAGGGCCTGATTTATGCCCCTCCTCAGAAGAACTGGAATGGCGTCTTACCCTATACTGTCCCATCTCAAGCGCTGATTAATATTTCTGCTTTCATTACCTAAAAGTAAAAATTATACAGTCAAATTCCCGAAGAATATCACATTTTTAATAGCGCTTGAATAATTTTTAAAAAATTAAAGCATTTCAGATTGAACCCAGACCTATGCCATACAAGCTTCTCAGTCAAATCAATTCTTTGTAGGAATTCTACAGTGAAGCCTATTAAATTGCATACAATGTTTTTACGTATTTTTGATGTTGATTTCGGGATCCGAAAGGCCCATTCACAAAAACTCCAAGACACGTGTCTCCTTATTTTTTATGTAGAATTGTGTTTCCTCAACATCCGCCATAGCCTGTCCTTGTCAGTGTATTTCCTGGATCTATACACTAGTTCCTTAAATGTCCTTCAAGAAAGAGAGAGAGAGAGAGAAAGATGTATGGATAGAGATTGAGTGGAGGAGGGAGGAAGAAAAATAGGGAGTGAGTGAGAGGGATGGAAGGAGAGGATGAGGGAGAAAATAGGGAGAGAAGGGAAAAGGAGGGTTCTACGATGAGGTAGATTAGGAGAGAGGGAAGGAGGAGTTAAATTTTCTCTCCTGCCATTTTGACGGATGGTTTTACTTTTATGAAGAATTATCTTTTGAAGAAATGGTTTGAAAAATTTTTCTTCAAAAAGTTGACTTTTTGAAGAATCTTCTTGATATTCAATTAGACTTGGGATTTGCTTTTTTGTATATATTTGCCATCGGCTTTATTGGGTTTGTCGGCAGTTAGTAGTAAAGGAACTGCCCGTCAAAATGATGTGTAGGCATAACTAAAGAATTAAATTAAAACTTCTCATTTGCCAGTTTCTTAGAATTCAAGTGCAATGCACAAAATTTTGCTAAAACTCATATGTTAACTGATTGTATCTTCAAACCAAAGCTTCTGTTGCTATGTAAACAAATGAAAAAGGAAACGAAATTACAAATGCTTGTGTTTGAAATTTAGGTATATAATTTCATGTATAATGTCATTCGCTAAAATAAAATGCAATGAAAATATTAGAATTGTACAACACTTACTAGTTCATTTACTTCCACTTCCAATCTTTCATGATCTCCATATCAAGATTTCACTATATGGGATTAATATTTATCGGTAGCCGGGATGATGAAGCGGGATGAAGGAAGGAATATCGTTATTATTATAATCCGTATATATATATATAAAAGGCTTAATGATAGATGAGTTTGAAAGTTTGCAATGCGAGATCTCCGAATCTGCTGGGCCGATTTTCACGAAACTTTCACTGAAAGATTAAGCAGAATCTCAAAGAGGTTTTAGGCTTAATTTTATTCTTCAAACATAAGCCATTTAAAATACATGGTGATTTTTCCGCGAACACCCATTTTCCTATGCTACTTTATTATTACGTTCGGCAGGCGGTGGGAGGTGTGAGTGAAAGAGGGGCAGGCAGTGGGAAGGGTGAATGAAAGAGGGGTGGGTGGTGGGAGGGGTGAGTAAAAGAGGGGCGGATGCAATCCAAAATCACACCCGGGCAACACCGGGTCACAGCTAATATATATATATATATATATATACACACGCACACACACAAGCACACACACACACAGGCAGGCACACACACACACAGGCGCACAGAGCCATGCTGTTAGGTAAGCCTGCGAGGTGACCATCTGAAGTGCATCTTGAAAGGTGTGCCAAAGTTTGACCACAATGAAAATCTTTCCATAAAAGTTCCTTTTTTCGTAGAGTACCATTTTTCGACATTGTTGGGCTGCACTGTAGCATTATTGTAATGCTCTTAGAGAAGTTTTTAGTTATTTTTATAGTTTGAAGTTCGTCAATTGTCAGTTTGTAACACGGCTCTTCTTGAGCTTCATGTGATGGGTTAATAGCAGCTCTTCAAACAATTACTTCCTTTTGGCTGAAGCGCTGAAATAGGTAGTCAAATCAAAGGGTTGAAACATTCACGATTTGTCTAATTTCTCCTCAAAAATTATATTTATAGAAAAATGACATGTATTAGATCTTTTTAAGCCAATATATCCATGTGTATGTTTATGCAGATAGAGACAAAAATGTGTATCTCGAGCTAAACAATGTCGTAGGTTGCCCAGGAAACTTCTTACTAAAAATGCTATATTTTGATAAAACGTAATTAAAATGCAAAATTCAAGTGATTTCAAACTAGGGCATCGAACTGATATTATTTTAGCTCCGGTTTACGTTCCAGTTCACACAGTACAAAAAATTTCAGCTTGGTTCCAGTTTTGCTCTAGCAACCACCATTGAAACTGTTTTTTTTTCACTCACTCGCAAGTCGAAAAGATAAAAATACATATCCATGTGTAACATTGCACAAGTGCCCTCCCCCACCCTGTAACAAAGGGTAAAACTTTGTATGAATTCCCTTCTTACATTTTTTATTTAATTTGTAAATGGGTCCTTTTTTAGGACTCCATCTAATACTCTTCTGTAGGAATTTAAAATTTCTTTTTTCCTTTTTAGTGCATGTAAAAGCTATTTAAAATGTTATTTATTTTTTAGTCTTTAATTTGATATAAAACTGTTGTTATTCTTTTACAGCTAAAATATTTGTTCCTTCAGCATTTAAAATTAATTAATGCTTTATTTATATGGCATTTTACAGTCTTTTAGAATTTTATTGAACATTTTTCAATTGTTACAGAATGAACTATGGTGCTCTAAAAATGCACTAGATTTTTTTCTGAAATTTAGATTTTGGAAGTACTATAAATGAGCACATTTTTGAGAGAAATTGTTTTGAAATAAAAACATGAATTTTGTAGCGAAATTAATTTGATTTCCCCCAGCATGCATTGTTAGGCATACAAGTTAAACTTTAAGCTACTAAAAACCATTAAATATAGGGTGTGTCATTTAAAACGCAACCCTAACTTCAAAATTGTTCACAAGAGCAGATACTGCATCAAGAGGGATTCTTTCCCTCTTTGTTGATTCCCGTCACACTACTGCACACGACGAATTTGAAGTGACGTAAATCCTCATGCTGTTTGTGAAATACCTTTGCATTTCACGAAAATTGGTGTTTGGTGTGCACTGTCACGACAGCAAATAGTAGGACCATTGTTTTTCAAAGAGTCCATTAATGCAGAACAATATCAGTACATTTTGATGCAGTTTGTTGCTTTGTTAGAAAAAGATGAAAGTGGCTGCTGGTTTCAGCCTTACGGAGTGACTGCCTTACCGCCAACACAACAGCAGCTCTGACGGAAGATTTCTTTGGTGAATGCATTCTTGCGTGTGGCCTTTGGCCAGTGCATTCTCCAGACCTAATGCCTTCAGACTTCTTTTTATGGGGTTATCTGAAAGAAAAAGTCTACTGGAACAACCCGCATACCTTAGAAGAACTGAAACGGAACATTGAACATACTGTTTTAAGTATTGAGCAAACAACATTTTGTCGCGTTGCATGAAACATAGTGAAAAAGTTTGAAGCATGTCTTCAAGAAGGAGGTGGACATTTTGAGCATCTTCTGTAAAGTGGTTAACACTAATTATAACAAACTAGTGTATTGCCCATCATATGATAGATAAATAATAATATTTCCTCCCTCTCGCCGTCCCCCTCTCCCTCCCTCTGTCTCCCTCCCTTCCTCTCTCCCTCCCTTCCTCTCTCCCTCCCTTCCTCTCTCCCTCCTTCTCTCCCTCCCTTCCTATCTCCCTCCCTTCGTCTCTCTCTGCCTCTCTTTTCTTCCACCTCTCCGCTCTCTCATTCCCTCCTGCCCCAATCCATAGCTATCCCTCTTTATCTCTTTCCTCACATCCTTTTCTAATTGTATACCTCCCTTACTCTCTATTTACCTTCCATTCTATAGCCCTTCCTTCCTATCTCCCTCCCCACATCCCCCTCTCTCTTATTCTACATATATATAGTCATTTAGATAAGCAAAAGAATCCAAACTAAATCCCAGTCCCATTAGGATTACGTATTTTTGCAAAAAATCCTACGATAATTTAAGGCAATCTATGCACTTGTATACATTACACATATGCTGGTTTAGACAACAATTGATTCTCGAAGTTTAAAAATGATGTGGTCATCAGGGCATCTTCCCGTTTAAAAGCCGATATTTTCAAAATATGTGATTCAAATGAGATTTCGAACAGTAGGCAGAAAAAGATAAATAAAATAAGACACTTCATTAATTTTCCTAAAACAGTTTTAAATTGAAGATCGCACGTCAATTTTTTCTAATTTTAATTTCCGAAAGAATAACAGTCTGCACTTTAAAAAATCGATTTTTATGTGTTATTTTACGGGAAACGGAAATCACCCCTTTTATCCTGTGGGTTGCATTTTAAATGGTACACCCTGTACAACAGGGATGCCCGTAATGTCAATCGTGATCGACTGGTCAATCGCCGAGCCATTTTTGGTCGATCTCAAGTGAAGTAATAAGTAATTCGCTTACAATCTAAAAATCAAAAAGTACTATATGAAATTTCTGATAAGAAATATTTTTTAAAAATATATAAGTTAAAAATGAAGGCCTTCCATTACAAAAACTAATAATATAGATTTAGCCTCCAGGGCAAGTGCCAAAAATGGATATTTTGTACAAATTACTATGGTATGGCCATTAAAAATGTCAATTTGATTTTTTGTTTAATTAACATTTATTAAAGTTCTTGTGTATATCATTTCTTTTTTATATTTGTGGAAAAAATAGATCTCGGCTGGGTAACCATAAGATCAGTAGATCTTATGCCCAAAAATAGTGGGCATCCCTGCTGTATAATAACCATAACTTATAGCGTTTAGCCACACAGATAATAAGTGAAGGTTTATGCCCAATAAGAGATCCAATTATGTAGAATCTTGTGAATTTTAGAAACATACGAAGTCAAGGCCGACCGGCAAAATTTTTTTATATAAGTAAAAATTTGTATGTCTTTGATTACTCTTCATCTTTATGAAATGTTCAGTAAAAGTGGTTGTTTCAAGTTTATCTCTTATGTATTTTTGAAAGTTGGTTTATCCGAAAACGGAAAGGACCACAATGACCAAACTTGGCATGATTTGCTTTTATGTCCCAAGGAAGAGAAAGGCGCACGTTTGCCTCTCATTCCAAGTTTTATTTCATTAACTAGAATCGGAAGACTCAAGTCATAAAGTGATCGACAGTTTTTACTACCCTAGAAACCAAAAAATCAAGTCGTAATGCCTTGAATAAATAATCCATATTTTGAGGCATTATTTTGTGGAATTTATGCATCATGGAGAACAAACAATTTAATTACTTTTCCACAGTTTTTTGAGGAAAAAGTACAAAGTATTTGGATTGTTTATTAGCCTCGAATAAAAAGACAATGTTTAGGTCAAAAGAAATCAATCTTTAAAACAATGGTAACATACAGAGCAGCATAAAATTCAGAGCAGAGGCAGAATCGATTAAGTTGAATAAAATTTAAAAAACATTTACTCGTAATTTCCTGGGCAATGCTGAGCATATCAGCAATTATAATATATACAAAAAGTGTCAACCTGTAACAAACAATAGTGAATATGCCATTAGCACAGAAACATAACGATCCTTGTTCTACAGCTAGTTAGGAAAGACTGGTGAAAGGTGAGTACAATTCACATGGAGAAGGAATGACAGTTTATAAAATTAATGCAAACCAAGGAAAGGAACAAAATAAATAATGGGTTTTTGTTTTCGGTTAAGAATTACTTTTTTTCGGGTTCGGGTTTGGTTCCACTCCGGCCAAAAATATCAGTTTTTTTTGTTTGGGTTTGGTTCCGGTTCGTTGCCCTCTTTCAAACTGAAGGCAAAAATCGACGAAAAGAATAAGAATCTATATTTAATTTTTCTTGAAAATGGTTCCTGTCCAAAGATTGCATGTCAATTACTTCTAATTTAATTTTGTAAACAAAAATAAGCCTGGACGTCGAAAAATCGATCTTTATGTGTTACCTTATGGAGAATTTAGATGATGGTCTGGAGTTGAACCTGGAACACTTGTGTAAACGAAAATAGTTTTCCCGGGGTCTCCTAGTTGGCAGAAACAGAATGGTGTTTACAGGATTTCTCTATGACGAACTGTTCAAGAGATAAAAGGAGGGATAGACGAACGTACAGACATTGAGTAATTAGGTATATATAAAAGATTTTTGGGTTTGCAATTTTCCTTGCTCCCCAACCCATCATTCCAGAGCTTTCTGTAAATATAAAAATCAACTTATGAATTTTTGATTTTTTTTCAGGAACAAGGAAAGCTATTGGCAAAATATCTACAACTTTTATCGATCTCGTCCTCTTGGTAATGAAGATAGCACCAACCATAAGCAACTTCTTTATTGTACTACTACATTTTTTCTTCACTGCCTTTATGAGTATGTCTTCATGGTTGATCGTGCAAATGTTCAGCCACACCATCATAGCCACGGTAACATAATGTTATTATTTTATATTCGCCTTTGCAAATTATACCTTACAGATCCAAAATCTTTTAATAATTTAATTTTAATATTAATGATGATATAACTTCTAAATACTGCATTTACTCTTGTATCACATGCCCTCAAGTACCACATGCACATGATTACAGGAGGCAGGTCTGATATGATTGGTGTATGTAGGTTTACAATAAATGGAAAAATTAATTTTACTATTGAAAGTTGATAAAGAAAGGCCAAGGAAATTGAGGGTGTGATTAGTTTCTGGTTCAAATGTAAATTTTACGGAAGGATGAAGTGTATTCAGGGTACACTACACCCCTGGTATCTGTGAGTTCCGTATCTGCGGATTCACATGTATGTGAGTTGTGCTGTATATCCTATTACCCAGTAACTGTGAGCAAGGTCTTGCCTATACTCTTAAGCTCTCAAACACATAGGTTACTACAAAAGTATGCAGATGCTTGAGGCTACTATGATATTTTATTATTTTTTCTCTCCAGTCAAATATGCTATTTCTAGTAACTTGTCCTGTATAATATGATTTCTTTCACAAAAAAGACTAAAATCTATGTTGTTTATGATACCTGTTTGTGCCTAAGAAAGTTGCTCTTTTATTCTTTTTGTTTTTTAATTTCCAAGAAGTTTTTGTAACTCCTTATATCGTTGTAAAAATTGTATCGATCTATAGTTATTCTTGTTTATTTTCTGCATGGAAATCCCTCCACCTCCACTAAACTGGACCAACTTTACGTAATGAAATACTCTTCAATCTCTTCTAGTTGATATAAGCTAGTGTTACTACTACAAATGATCTTAAATATAGCATTAAATTCTACAAGAATTATTTCTTTAGCAATATATATAGAGGTCTGGAACCTATCACTACAATTATATATACTGTAAATATAGGATCCAGGATCCACGAATTCAATGTCTGTTTTTGCAGAACGCATCCCTCACAGTTACTGGGGGTGCAGTGTATTTAAAAGCAAATCCAATCGCCTGGTAGTGGCTATCTAAATACACATAACATCATCCACATTTGTAAACTGTGAAACCACATTTTAATAAAGGAGAATTAAAATTGAAAAGTTTACACTCTAAGCTGTCCATAAAAATTTCAGCTAGAAGAGCTGGAGAGTAAGCTCCATACTTTGTTGATAAAAATCTCTGTTAAACAAGAAATAATTCAAGTCTGTACATAATTTTTCAAGAGAACAAAATTCATTAGCAAAGGATTTGTTCATATTAGCAGAAACCAGGAGTTCTTCGATCTTCTCTACAGCGTCATCTGCTAGAACACTCATGAACAGATTAACTACATTGAAAGAAACTAGTTTAGAATTTGGTGGTAGAGTCATGTCTGAATTTGTGCCTTGGCCATTTAAAATAATTTTGAAGCATTATATGTCACCTCACCATAAATAAGGCCATAAGTGGTGGAGGAAAACAAACTTTCGATATATTTCAATGAAGTGGGAGTGAATAGCTGTGAATCTATTCTCAAAAGATTGCCCCATCTTACCCCTCCTCTTTTGTAGCTAAAATATGGAGAATATGTCCTTACTATTCTGCTGCTGGACATCTTCTTGCTGGTTCCTTCCCTGGCGGATGCAGTGAATTTATAATCGGATAGAAAAAAACCACTGCTCTCTAATACTCTACTCAGAAAATATGTCATTTGCTCGTTCAGACGTCTTAAACTTTCGTGGCTAAGTTATTCATTTGTTCATGTAGCATAGCAACCTAGGATTGATTTTTGACTCCAAATTGTCTTTCAGAGAGCATAAAGCATAGATTTCTTCAGAGTCAGTTTCTCTGCTAGTCACACTTCATAATTAATAGATAAATTAAAATATCTGATCCTGTAATTTAACTTCCTTCTTCTGTGGCTGTTTCTCCTGTTTTGAATTACTAGTCCCCTATTTGGTTTACTGCTGCTCTCATACACCTTAAATGTCTCGACTGTGTGCTATCATACTCTGGCATTGCACTCACGGTACGAGGCACATTTCTAGCCGTCTCTTTCTTATAGAAGACTTATTGTCAATTTCACTTATCTCAGGGTCACTGATGTTTCACTCCCCCCCCTTTTCCCCTTTGCATTCCATCTCACACCCTCACGATCCTTTTCTTCTATCCCTCTCATCCTCTCTGCCAACTTTTCCACCACCTTCCTTTTCCATACTACTCTATTAAATCATCTCCTGAACCTTGACATCTTCTCACCTATCTATTTCTGAAAACACTGAACAACCATTTAATCAACCATTATTAGTGTGCCCTCCCCATTGTTATGATTTCTTTAAAATGCACTTGTTATTATTCTTTTTCATACTTGTCACTTTCATGTTATTTTTGTTGTTTACGTCTCCTTTTTGAACTTTGCGTGCTTGCGGTTCACAAATATGGACTTCGTGACAATTTTTTTTATGACCATTATTTGTGTTTCGCGCATATTACTTGCATTTCGAATCAAGCGTTTACGATGCCAACAAGCGTGAACTCCCTATACTTTTTTGTTTCTAAGTTCATTTTAAACTTTAGCGCCCTAGAAAAGGACTATTATTATATTATATTTGTAGTTCTCGTTATTAGCAGTTTTAAAAGTAAACAAACGTGATAACCATCAACTTAATTCTTTTGTAGCTCAGTTTAAACCTCACTGCCAACGGCGCTATTTTTTATAACAGTCGAAGTTGCTGGCATCTAGCGGCCAAATTAGAAATTATTGGCTAATGGAAAAGCGTCCTGCGCGTTTAGTTTTTCACATCTTTTATGAGTATGATATTGAAAATATTCATTCTTTTCGTATGAAGTTGCTGGTTTTTGACCAAAATATTTAATGATTTAATGCTATAATCTTTGTAATTTGAATGTAATTTAAGGAACTGTTGTTTTGTAAGGTTTTCATTGATTATTACGAATTTTTAATGTAAATCTAAGAATTGCTATCATCTTGTAATGTAAAATTTTCTGCAGCGTATTTTGAACGTGATTACTTAAAGAAATATTATAACTTTATTACGCTAGGTTTTGATTTTCTGTTATGCATTTCTAATGTAATTATTGAAAGAAATGGAATCATTTTTTAATGTTGGTGTTTTTTTGCGGCTTGGAAATGTTTGTTGCAGAATCCAGAAAAACATTCGTGCATGATGTATATTCCATTTTAGTAGTTCAATTTTAATTAAACCATTTCCTTAGAATGAACAAAAGAAGATAAAAAATCGCATGCAAAATTGTGTTAAAGGTAAACTGTACAAGTGCGGAAAGAAGTGTAATCGCTTTTATGCTGAGTTTTCATTTGCTATTATGCATTTTTAATGTAATTAAAAGTATTTTTTGTACTTTACAATGCTAGGGTTTTCAGTTGCGGTTATGTATTCTTTTATTTTCTGTTAAACCGCATTACTTATGATAAAAAAGTGAATTTTTTAGGTTGGCTGGGAACCACTCTCTTGTAATAACGTGGCTGGCGTCTAATAGGATATGCACTTTGCGAATTTGCATTTTGCATCAGTTTTTCGGAACCAATTATTTGCGAAGTTCAAAAAGGTGGTGTATTGTTTTGTTATTTTTATCTGTCACCTTGTTTATGTTCCATTTTTGTTTTGCTCTGGTGCTGTTTTTTGGAATCATTATTAAATAAATAAATAAATTTGTATGAAACATGTTGTAGAAACAAAAGAAGCATCCAAGATAATGGGTGGATGCATGAAAAATTGTATTATATTGGTATAATAAAACTGTAATTTGCAGGAGCACAGTGTAGTACCAGTGGTGACATTCCATTGGTCTTGGTGGAGGCTTTCTGCTCACCAGAGGAGGTGTCCCAAACTTCTGCTGAACCCAAATTAAAACGCAGACGTATGGACGATGATGGTACAAGTACACCACTTATAACAGTTGGTCCCCATAATTCTAAGATAACTCAGGATGCAGGAACTCTCTCATCATCATCAGTTCCTGTTGGTACTTCGACTGTTCCTCAACTGCCAGCTACCTCTGCATCTTCTGCAAATACCTCTTCCGTTTTGCTCTCACAAAATTTTTTGATGGCAGTTCGCTGCTGGGACTTACTTCACAGCTGTGATAGCTTAGAAAAAGGTAAGGCTATATGTTTTTATAATGCCAACATTTGATAAATTAGGTAGATCTAGTAACTAAAAAAGTAAATGTTTGCATTTGTAAAGCAGGCTTCATCAGTGTTGATTGACCAATAAATTAATTAGTATGATTCTATCTATGTGATAAGTTTAGTGTTTCTTTCTTGAATTAAATACAGGTATGCCCCGATTTACGTTGAGTAGGAGTTATGTCGCCGATCATTTAATATTTAATATCGATTTACGCCGTTATGACTCAAAGTCACATTGTAAGAGGTCTAAGGTTCTTTAAAATTTTTGTTGAAGCTATTATCTTATTAAAATACTAAATGGAAATCACATTTCAAATATATTGCGATTTAAATATCTACTCCCTGTAATATAGCATCTAAATAAATAACGATCTTAAATATACTGCGTCACTCAGGATGACTGTGGCAGAGTGGTTAGAGCATTGGCCTTCCATGCAGTGGCCCCGGGTTCGAATCTGGCAGAGGTTGGTTTGTTCAACCTGGAATCATCCCGTTCCCTATTTGTGTGATTTGAGGAGACCGTGGAAGTCAGTGCTCTGTCCTTTGGAAGGGGCGTTAAGCAGTTGGCCCCCTTGTAGCTCTTCGTAAAGAGTAGGCTAATGCCAGCACCGGGTTTCCCTCCTGCCTTGCGTGTGTGTCTGGTATGTAAGGAGTTATATGTAGCTATAATAATCCAAGAGGTTGATTAACCAGAAATACACACAAACAAATGCTGCTTCACTCCAAACGCAGGCCACTGCTCTCTAGATTATTGCGTAACAAGTTGCCTTAGAGGGATTTGTAAAGAGGGAATCTAGTGATTGAAAAAAATTGATGAATTTGGATGTGAAACTCAAGGAACATCCAGGCACAGGAGCGATTTTTCACATCCGAACTGGTTACGGAGTCACACAACATCCA
This sequence comes from Tanypteryx hageni, assembly GCA_028673005.1. NCBI lineage: Eukaryota > Metazoa > Arthropoda > Insecta > Odonata > Petaluridae > Tanypteryx > Tanypteryx hageni. Next base: position 6,084,149 of record CM054117.1, read on the forward strand.
ACTACTAGCTTCTACCTCTAGAATTTGGCATGATAATGGTGAATTTGTCACTCAATTGTGGTAAATTTCATGCTGAATCTGATTATGAATACAGTAAAATGTCTGGGTAACGAATACTGGAGTAATGAAATATTCAGTAAAACAAAATTATTTTCCATTCCCTGCCAATTTACTTTGTAACATTATGTGAAAATGTTTCATTTTAACAAATATAATTGTAATGAAAATATCGGTTTAGTGCAATGAAAATTCATCCTGGTACGAAAAAATACGATCATTATATCGAAGTTTGTTGATTGGAGGCTTGGTTCTTATGGCTGCTAACTAAAGGTATAAATCTTTCCTTCAGCCATAAAATTTATTAGAATGGCCAATGCATTTCACCCACTATGTGGGCATCCTCAGGGCGAACCTGCTTCAACCGTGACAGTCGGCCTCGTGTCACTGTCAAAGCAGGTTCGCCCTGAGGATGCCCACATAGTGGGTGAAATGCATTGGCCCTTCCAATAAATTTTATGGCTGAAGGAGTGATTTATACCTTTATATCAAAGTTTGTAAAAATAAATTCGTTAAACAATACAATGTACACTTTTTGATCTTTACTGGTTTTGGTTTTTCACATCTGACGATGCTGCAATGATTTAAACTGGATGAAATCTCAGTCCATGCAAGTATTGGATGATTACTAAAGTGATCAGTTTTCACATCAGCGAAACCAGGACAAACTCTGTTGGCCCCTTGGGTGTAGACCATTTACGATGACTGGCTAGATGTCAGATGGTAATTCTGTTAAATAGACAATGGAAATAAGATTTGTGTGTAATCAGTTAAGGAAAATCCTTCCACATTAATGGGTCTAAAAATAAAAAAATAAATACAAAATATTGTTAGTATTATGCATCTAAATTAATTAGTGAACTATTCTTCCAGTGAGTTTACTTAAGTAATTTCTTTTCCTAGAGGAGGCCCATTAAGTGTACATAGCCAAAGAACAATTTTCTAAATTTCTCCAATTTGCTCGTGAATTTCTAGCTCCAAACATAATAAATTATTATATCACCCTTTAATATATATTTTTAGACTCCTTTAATGTAACCTATAATTTTCTTGAAGTAATTTTTAATTTAAAAGGGTGGCCGACATTACACAAGCAAAAAATCTGATGTGGCCACTACATGACTCTCCATACCTGTAATATTTCTAAAAATTCCAATAAGGTTACATGACAATAAATACCGTATCTGCCCGAATAGAAGCCAACCCCCCAAAAATTTCCACCATTTTTTGACAAAAAAGTAAATTCCATAGATTTTATGCTGAAGTGTGCTGGGCATGCATGCATGGCCTAGAATACATTATTCGAGATCGAAGAAAAGAGTGGGAAATGGTTTAGTTGTTGACATTTTGAAATGTTACTCCTATTAATAATTTTGCGTTGTTGAATAATATTCCACATTCATTGACAAAAATTTCATTCATCTTCATTTTCACAAAAGGTCAAATAAAGCAATAACGACCTCACCGAGATAATTTTTAATCCAAGTCTATTTCCAATGAAATTAGCATTTACATTCTCTTAAGTAATTGCATTTTTATATTTATACTCGTTCATATAAAATTTTACCGAAATTCAAACAGTTGAGCAGCAAAAGCCATCATTGCATTTTGTGTAATCGTCTGCGTAGTCAATGTATGCAATTTTAATAGATTGCATGAATGAGGTTTTAACTTGCATACAAACATTACAATGGCTATAGCAATAACTACAATAGCCATTTAAAACTAATAGGAACTTCTTTTAATGGCTAATAAAAATAATACAAATTGCTAACTATTCTTCATGATATATATGCATAGTCCTGTGAAACGAAAGAAAATATCCAATGAAACGAAAGTATAGGTAGCAACGGTAACAAAACACAGGGACTGCTAAATTCAATATTTATTATTTATTCATTAATATTCATCGTAGGTGAAATATTTACTTTACGAAAAATATGATATTATCATTTTAACGTGACAGCAATGAGAGAGAACTGTTATTAGTGGGTGACTACAAAACTTAACCCTAACCCCAAATTTTTCTTGGACTCGCATTTCAGCCAAGGGGCGATATTTTCATGATAGATTTTGACAAAAAACATTGGCTTATATTCGAACAGATACGTTAAAGGAACTAAGAGAAAAATTTAAACACTTTACAAAGAACAGAAATAAACTCAAACCATAGCCTTTTAATATTGGATATAGCCACAAAACTCCAACAATTAACAAAATAAAAAGGAGCATTACTAACAATAAGATGTAACTAAGCGTAAAGTGTTTACAATAGTCAATGGTACATCTACATCCACAGTTTACCCTGCAAGCCACCACAAGGGTGTGTGGCAGGGGGTGCATTAACACCAAGGGGAAAACTCCAAAATTAGGTCTGGGTTTACGCCCCTACGTGAGGTTACTTTTGATCGCAAGTTTTATTCTGCGCAGCTATCATTCTAGGGAAAAATGAGCCTTTGTATCTCTCCGTCCTACAGGCTATCTCTTATTTTTCGAGGATGGTCCATTCTACCAATATAGATGGGAGTTTTATTATTTCTTCGACGTCGCTGGAGAAAGTACACGTTCTAAATCTTTCAAGAAGTTTTAACCTAGCACGTAAATGGCGCTCAGCTAGTAATTCCCATCCTAAGTCTTGTATCAAGCCTGTAACGCTTTTATTTCTATCATAACAATTTTTGACGAATCTAGCAGCTTTTTGCTGCACTTTCTCTAACTCGGTGATTAATCCTTGCTCGTACGGATCCCATATGCTCGACGCATACTCTAACTAAAGAAAAGTAACATGTCATTTCCATTCCTTAGGTATAACACCATGACTAAGTGACTTACTGAAAACTATTTCGAGATAAGGTGCTATTTCTAATGCTAATTCCTTTAGTACTCGAGCTGGTATCTCTTCCGGTCCTGGGGATTTATTTGCATTGATGATTTTGAGTTGTTCTGCTATCCCTTTCACTGATATAAGTATATTGTTCATCTTCTCTTCGCTTGGTTCGGGTGGATCGTCCTTCCCTTTCTCCACTTCGGTCGTGAATACGCTTTGAAAAAATGAGTTTAACAAGTTTCCTTTATCAATGCTATTGTAAACTACCTCTCCTTTTTCATTTCTTAATGGTGCTACGGTTAGGTGTCGATCTTGAACTTCTCTAACATAAAACCAAAAGATTTTGGGATTTTCGTTTAGATGTTCACAGAGAATCATTTTCTTGAAGTTCATTAATGCCTTGTGCATAATCTTTTTAGTCCAAGTCCGACAATTTCTGTACTTGTTTGAAATTGTATTTATTACCTCCTGTGACATATTATTTTTGGCGCATTTAAGTTTCGAATGAAGTATTCTTTGTCGCCTGAGAGCACATCTAACCTGCCGATTATACCACCTAGGTTCCCCGTTATCGGTAATATATTTACTTGATATGTACGTATTTATACCTGTTCTAATTACTGATAAGAAAGCTTTCCAAGTTTCCTCAACGTTCTTCGTGCTTGCTAATTTGCTGAAAGTTGCGTAATCTTTAATAAGTTTCTCTTTAAAGTCCACAAAGTTAGCATTTTTAAATATGTACACTTTTTGCTTAGGCTTGCGATACTTTACGAATGCTATATTCAAGGGAACTCGAACTACTCGGTGATCGCTGATTCCTTCTTCAATAACTACTTCAGAAACACGTTCAGGGATATTAATTGCTATTAAGTCTAATATATTGCCCTCTCTCGTGGGTTCTCTGACTACCTGGATAAGGGAATGTTTATTGAATATGTCTATTAGTGCTTCGCATGACTCACTATTTCTACCGGGTGGTGTGGGTGTGTGGGTGGTAGGTGGCAGCTAAAAAATTTAGTTTTTTAGATATCTCTTAAACAATGCATTATATGGGAAAATGTTTTGAACAACGTTTGTAGAAAATTAAATTTCCTACAAGTTTTATTCCAATACGTTTTACATGTATCAAATATTAAAGCAAATATTTCAAAATAACTGATGTGATGAGTAAACACTCACTTCCGGTTGACCGATTTTTATCATCTAATCAACTCTTGTGACTTTCACAAAAATGTTAAATATAAAATTTCATGTTGATCTGATTAATAGTTTTTGAGTTAGTGTCCACAAAAAACTTACACACTCACCGACATCGAGGAAATGGTCAAAATGTTTTCAGGGGACCTCCAAATGTTGAAATCTCGAAATCAATTTTTTTCATGAAAACAATACTTTCCCCTATACTACATATGGAGAAAATTAAAAGAATAAACAATCTGCCATATATTAAACATCAGTATAAATATATAGGTTTACAACGTAAAATATTAGGTAATTTACCCAATTCACAGCCACCTTTAATTTTTGTATTTTTCACTGGATGAAATCTTATTTAGTAACTTGGAGTTGGATTTCAAAGTGTTATAGAATTCCAAACAGGTTTCCTTGAAATTTATTTTTGTCATTAGTAAGGACTTGAGGCTTGAGACTTTTCAAATGTCAACAACTTATTCATTTGTAAAAAAGTGCATTCAACAGAAGAATTACTTGCAGGGAGGGAATTAATTCTGACGTTCTTTTGGCTGATATGTTTCTGAAATTAGTGAATAGTTTCACCCACCGTTAATCTGTTGGTATCTTAGATGCATTCCGAATTCCTTCTCAAACTGAATCATACAGGGTCGGTGGGATGCCATCTAGGACAATACCGATACCATACAATACTTGATGACACATTTGAATAAGGGGAATCCTGATGAATTACGCCAATGCGCAAACTGCATCACGGCCGACTGGTGATCTGTGTCGTCTGCTTTGTGGTGGCCTTGGCTGATTAATATTCTTATGATTATTATTATTTTTATTTCATTCACTGTTATTATTATGTATCTTTGATTGTTTTTTGTTATTTAATTCATTGTTGTGAGTTGCTTTATCTTATGTTCCATTTGAATAATCAGGACATTTATCGTAGAATGATCTGATGCTTTCCCAGCGAATGGATGTGGTGAGTTTTTCTCGGGTTTCCAGCCAGGTAAGAATGGTGTCTTCTAATGTTTCAGCACCTTTCTCTTGCGCCATCTTCAGGGAACTCCTGAGTGCCGTGCTCTTTGTTTCGTTTCAAATGTTTTTATTTCCGAAAAGTTTATACATATATTGTTTTGTGATTACATATTTTAGCAAGTATAACATCGTTTCACATTCAGAAATCCTGTTTAGGCCGTAGCCTCTTCGGGTCTGCCCACTCATTTTAGTCATTTCACTTGGTTCAGCCTGTGGCAGATTTTTACATAAAGTTCTCTTTTCTACTGGGTTGGCGTTTGGTCTGGCATTTGCCCTAGGCAGAGGGGAAACCGGTAAAACCCTCTGCAGGCCGCCGAGATTTCCACTGTCTTGTTTCTTACTTGTTAACAATGGATAGACTCTTTCAACATAACAGTTGTAAATAGGTTACATTTGGCTTATGACAATTCTATGTGATGATGAAAGATATTGAAAGGAAAGTCGATGGTAAGAAGTTAACAATGATAAGCAACATGAATGATGGAAAGTTGTAAGGATGAAAAGGGCAACAAGAAGTAACACGGTATAAGATTAATCACTGGAAACACTGGCCATATTGACTTCACTTGCACTTGTGACCTTCACTTCACTTTTTCTTTCTCTTCTCTTTGCACGGGTACAGAGGGACCCCTGTAATGGGAAGGAGGTGGGAAGGGATAGGGATGGGCATCTTAGGTGGTAGTTCAGCATTGGGATGTTTGGGAAATACATGAGGAATATGTTAGCCATAACCCTAGCTGGGGATGGGTATTTGGTTTTGGGCTTTTGAAAAAGGAGGGTTGGGAGGGGGGCAAGGAGTTTGGTCATGAGGTTGGGTAGGTGTTTGTTGGTCCTCTCTGCTGCTGTGCTCCTCAAGCATGCAATCCAGTGCAGGATGGGTTCTACTCCAGTAACGTGGTACAGCTCCTCGCTTGGGAAGACATTTGGTAGCATGCAGATTTGTCGGAGAATCCTCCGCTCTGTAGTTTTCAGTCTACGGAGTCCTGATCATGCCAGCAGTGTTATCGCAGCACAGGCGTACTCCATCACTGGTTATGAAGACTTTGTGTCTGTGCTTTCCATCATCCCCTTCCGCCTGCTCGTACTGCTCTGATGAGGTTGCTCCTTCTGCAGATTCTGTTTCGGATATCTGCCAGGTGTCTCTGGAAGGTCATGTGCTGGTCGAGCTCGACTCCTAAGTATTTCCCGCTGGCGCTGGGGTGGACTTCTTTTCCCCAAAGTTGTATGCACAGCAGGTCATGTTTGTGCTGGTCATTTTTCTCCGTACAGAGGAGAAGAGTGGACTTAGTAGGATTAGGTCGGAGCCTCCAGTGCTGCATCCATCCCTGGAGGGCTGTTACAGCCTGCTAGAGGCAGGTTTTGGTCCTTAGGATTGTTTTCTGAGTCGTCCAGAGTGCGGTGTAATCCGCGTACTACATTGTGGTGATGTTGCCTGTGGCGTCCTTTGGCATACCGTGGCAGTAGAGGATGAAGAGTAGGGGTGAGAGAACCATTCCCTGTGGAACTCCCACTGCGATCCTGTATGGGAGGGAGATCCCCACTCTGCCTGTTCTGTTTCGGATAAAAGAGTTGATAAGTCACACTAAATCTATTGAAAAACCTGGCGTGATGGAGAGTTTGCCGACTAGGCTGTCGTGCCATAGCTTGTCAAAGGCCCTTTCTATGTCTAGGCAGATGGCGGCCGTGTATTTCCTTGAGTTGATCCCCTCGATGACGGTGTTGGTTAGCAGCATAATTGGGTTGACCATGGAGCAGTGAGGGCGGAAGCCATATTGCAACTTGGGTAGCATCCCTCTATCCTCCGTGGCTTGCAGAATTCTCCTGGATAGAATTTTTTCCAGCCATTTCCCGATGGTGCTGGTGAGGCTGATGATCCTATAGTTTGCTGCAGAGCTGGCTGGTTTCCCCGGTTTGGGGATCATGATTGTGATCATGTCTTTCCAAGCCGAGGGGTAGTATCCTAGGAGACAGGTATTAAAAATTGTTCAGATTAACAGGTGGCTACCTGGGGCTTTTCGAATCATGGTTTTGGTAATTCCATCAGGGCCAGGCGTTGTGTTTCTTCCCGTTCTGATGGCTGCTTTGTATTCATCTGTGCTGATTTCTGTGAGTATCGGGTCTTTGGGTGCTTCTGAAGGGAGAGAGTGCTCTAAGGTGCCTTTTGGCGGCCCTTTTGTGGTCGTCGTCGAACCTGGCATCTTCTGTCGGCATGTAAACTTCCTCTAGTGTCCTGCGGAGCCGTGCTGTTTATCCATCCGTGCCTATATGTCCACCGAGGGTTGGTGGTTCGTCTCCCATTGGTTGTTGAGTCGGCCTATGACGTTCCACAATTTTGGGGAGTATAGAATTCCACACCTTGCAGAGCGGGAATCCTGTGTCCCTGTTAAGCATGTTGTTGTGCAGCCCCAATTGCCCCTCCCCCTTCTTGATTCCGCTTATGCCGACGACCATACATTTTGAAAATCTCTATCCCCATCAGAATCAATCTTTCCCTTGTCATACAGACTTAATCTTCGGTGTAGTTTCTGGATCCACCCTTGCCTCACACGGATGTCTTCTGTCGTTCAATCCTCTTTCCTCTGTAATATCCTCCTGTTATTGTTATGTTTGAATGTTTTATGTTGTTGATACATTTAATTTATATAACCTTCAGTTTTTTTATTCTTTTACTTTGCTACTATAGTCAATGTAAAAGGACCAACTTTGGATAATTTAAACAAATAAATAAAAATCATGTGTATTTGATGGAACAATGCAGTTTCCACGATGCTCTCACTGCTGAGTTTAGTTTGAGTATTAAATTTCATGTAAATAATGGATTATAATGTTAAGGGAAGATCAATTTCGAGTAAAGGAATGAGGCATTTTTGCAAAGCGAATTTTAAAATCAAACTTTCGAATTACTAGGAAGAAAGAAGTAAGCTGCAAGGAAGTGTTGTGCAGATGAAAAGAATGTTCATTGTTGTAATGATAATAACAGCGACAAAGAGAGTAATGGGTGAGAAAGTAATGGAGATTGTTGTGTAAATGAGTAAGCAATAGTGTCCACAAATATTATTATACTTGATAAGATTTTTCTGCATCAAAATATTTTTCTCTTTTATGATTCGTTTTTTTTAAAGAGGTGCGACTTATGTTCAGACCAATACGGTAACTGCATTTACAATTGTTTTGATATGGCGTGAAACTGATTATTGCTAGTGTAGCAAGCCAAGCGCCTTCCAGAATCGTCTCAAGTGATGAAAACATCTCAAGAGTTGTTACAGCCCACCATTCTCTCCTTTCTCGCCACCCTTCATATATTACGTTTCCTGATGTTTTGACGAAAGTTAAGTGTTCGTTCTGCAATCGGTAGCTGGTGTTTTTCTTTCTTCTTTTCAGTAGGTCATCTTTCAGCTCAGTGGACAACATGACTTATACATAGCAAATGCTGTTTCTATTTAGTTTATATGAAAAGGGAATCACAGTCCATTTACGTCTGCAATGAATGGATGATTGAAGAACTTCCTTCTTATGCAGCCTCTTTAAATTCCTATTAAATCCTTGATCCATCATTTAGATAAGCCAAAAAACATTTATGCTGTGTATATGTTAATACTGATTAGATTTTATTCAGAAAAGTTATGGTTTTACCTTCAATTTAATTGGAGAAAAAATTGGTTTGTTCAAAACATAGCTCATTAATTTTCTGTTTGGATATATGCGAATTGTCGGAGCAGCCATTTTATTTAATATATAATGGCAGTCATAACTCTAAAACCTGCATTATTTTTGTTATTAAAAATTTACGATCACATTAAAACTAAATGAGTGGTAATAATAATAATAATAATAATAATTTTATTCATCCGGAGATCTGTACACAGATATAGGATTTGTCATATAAATATTTACAAAAGAGATGTCGTCATAAATATTCCAATAAGAATAGATGAGGTATGAATGTATACAAAAGAAATATCATCATAAAATTACATGTATATAAGTATACAGGAAATCAGTCATTGAGAAATTCATCAATACTATAATACATTTTGTTAAGCAAAAAAGATTTAACCTTGTACTGAAATGAAGACATAGACACAATACATTTTAGATTTTGAGGTAGCTTATTATAAAAGGCGAGTCCCATATGCTTAGGACCTAGTGATGTAGATTTGGTGCGAACAAATGGTGTATGTAATTTGCTTGCACCACGAGTAGCATACTGATAAATGTCAGCATTGACCAGGTATTCAGTTAAATTTCTTTTGGTGCATACAACAGCTGTTAATATATATATACATGCAAGAGGTAGGACATTAAAATGCTTAAAAATTGGACGACTTGGGGCATCAAGATTTTCATTCGCCAGTAATCGTAATATTTTTTTTTGGAGTGTAAAGATTCTGATGGCATGAGGCGAGGAGCCCCAAAGCAAGATACTGTAGGCAATATGGGAATAAAATTCACCATAATATAGAGATAGTAAAACTTATGAGGAAACTGTAGAACGAATGCATCTCACCAAGTAGCACACAGAGCTAAGTTTACTGGCAAGTTTTCCGATATGGATGTCCCAGTAAAGGTGAGCTTCAATATTGACACCAAGAAACCTTGAGGTGTTGACTTGAGGGATACACTTGCCATCTAAAGGAATAGACAAAGGCTGTGTTGTTTTATTTTTGTTGGTAAAGTAGATTACTTGTGATTTATCAATATTCAATTTTAGAAAGTTGTTTAGACACCAGGTATTTAGGCAATGAGTGACAAGATTACAGGTGTGCTGCAAGTTCTGAAAAGAGTTGGAGGAAACAATGACATTGGTGTCATCAGCATGAAGTGTGGGTTTTGTCCCAGCTGATTTGTAAATTCTCTGGGGGAGATCATTAATATAAATTAAGAAGAGAATGGGTCCTAAAACTGAGCCCTGAGGAACTCCTTGGTCCACTATTTTAGCTGGGGAGACATATTTAGAGCCATTATTAGTAATAACAACACATTGAGTTCTGCCCTGAATATAAGATATGAGCCAGTTTTTAGGTGGCCCTCTGATACCAATTCTGTCAAGTTTTTTAAAAAGCAGGTTATGGTTTACAAGGTCAAAGGCTTTTGTAAAATCAAAAAAGAGTCCACAGGTTTCCAATTTGTTATCCAGTGAGGAAAGCAAGGAGTTGATAACGTCATAAGCAGCTGTGGTGAAGAAAGATTTGAAAAATTTATCATAAATGAGTGGTACTCTTTTAGCTTTCAATATGAGAGCATTTTTCATGAACAAACAAGTATGTTAAACTGATTAATACAAGGTTACATTCTACTACAATCTCATTATTAAATGACATTCATATAACCCCGAAAATATTTTTTCAAGCTCTTGTAATCAGGTATCAAGCAGAAATATAATTAATATGTTCATTTTGACATTCATAACTACATCAGGAATGTAATAGATCATTACATGAATATGTATTTAGGATCCTGGAATTCTTGTATATTTTACATTCCTGACCTATCAACAAATGAAAAGCTCTGTAAGTTATCCGGAAATGCATCCAAAATCTATATCTAATTATGCGGCCCAAGAACAGAGGAATTCCTCCGATTATGTTTACCCAAAATATATAGCTAAAAGGATCCATGGTGAATTTATCAGGGGTTTGGGAAATGGTATTAACAGTATGTTGATATGTTGCTAGTGTGCTTTTCCACTACAATGCCATTCAGTTCCTCTCAGCCGCTTCCTTCCTAGTACAAAGGATTAAATCACGAAATATGTTGTTACCCAATTTCTGGATTATCCTATCACAGTATATGAAATAACAGAGAAAATATTTTCACGATATTTATTATCTACCAGTATAAAAGCTCATAAATATGACAGAAAGAAATATATTTACATATATATTACTCGTATGCGAATTGAGATAATAATGGCATCTCGATTTCGACAATGGTATGGTTGTCAAAGGAAATCCGCATGAAATCGCTAAATTTTGTCAAAATAAGTCATTTAAACGTTACATTGGAGCATTTTCGGACTGAGAGAGACAATCGACGATAAGAATAAGAAACTTTGTTCATTTTTCTTTAAAACAGTTCGTTTGAAGATCGAGGGTCAATTTTTCTAATTTTTATGATCGAAAGAATGAAAGTTTGCACGTCGCTAATTTGATTTTTACGTGTTATCTTATGGGAAATAGAAATTACCTACTGGAGTCGAACCTGGGTCTTTTTCACATACCTATTATTTTTGTAAATGGCTTTCGCTATAAGAGACAAACATACCATATTAGCCCGAATATTATGCGACCTCGAATATAGTGCGACCCCAAGTATTTTGAAAGGAATTTTAGAAAAAGACGAAAAGCATTTAATTTTCTCTATTTTGCACATTTAAATTACCTGTAAACTCATGAATTATGTACTAAAGGGGGGTAATGTGACGCCACGTTTAGACGGTCCTCGTTTTCTAACGTTGAGTGTCGCGACCCTGCGTGAAGTTGTGCCGGTGCTGTGGTTGCTGCAATTTGACCTTGATCTATTTTCAAGTCTCCTCAGACCCCTACCGAGTATATTTGTGCAATGTAGCATCGTGACATGAACATCCAATTCACTTACAATGTAGCAATTATAAGCATATGCGCTGAAACACCCATCATGAAACGCGCCAATACGCAGTTTTTTTTTAAAGATACAAGTATTCGAATATAGTACGAATGATCTCCTGAGACCCCTACCGAGTGTACTTGTACAATGTAGCATCGTAACATGAACGTCCAATTCACTTACAATGTAGCAATTATAAGCATATGCGCTGAAACACGCGTCATGAAACGCGCCAATACGCAGTTATTTTTTTAAAGATTCGAATATAATACGAATGCAACAAGTACTCGAATATAGTGCAAATGCGACATTCAAAGGTACATATCGAGGAAAAAAACATCGCACTATATTCGGGTCAATACGGTACCTACCAAATTTCAATCTTCTACCTACTCGGAAAGTTTGTTAAAAATAACATTACAGTCAGACATAAATAGTTCTCGATTCTCCTGCTCATTTATGACGACTCTTTTAAAGCGGCACCACAGTCGAGCATTGCACTTGACACAACGACATAGCAAGCAAATTATTTATAGGGTTGATGATGGTTATAAATAGCTGCTTCTTATATAGGAGGATAGATGATATAAGTGAATATAAATTTTAAGGTACCTACTACCTTGTCAAGGTGATAGGTTATTAGATACAACGGACAAAAATAATCCGAAATCTCGAAGATTTCATTTTTAGGGTTGTTTTTCTAACCCCATTGTTTCATTTATACCGCCCATAAGAAAAGCATGAAAATCGCTGCAGGACGTTATAAAATTTTTTAAAATTGAGACAAGAACTCTCAATGAGAATATACAAATTTTGATATTTTAGTTTGTTTTGCAGTTAAAAATTCTTAAATTTTAAATAAATAAGTAAATGTTTAGATACTACGGGGCAAGTTAGAGAGCTGAAATTTTCAAATTTAGAGATTAGTCTATACAAACGAATAAACTTTTCAATGTATCCATGAAATTGTTATTGCGGCCGTTAAAAATTAATTAATTTTAAACAATTAGATAAATGTTATTTCACTTCTAAATGTGCTATAAATTAAAAATTTGGCAGAAATGTGTAGCATTTTTAACCCAATGTGGAAAAAGTATAATATTCCTAAAATTGCAAAAATTAGTGATTGTTTTACTCCATTTACTCCCTGTGTTTATAGTCAAAGGTTTCACCTTTTCAATTGACTCTTCAATGTTTTGTATGCAATGTGCAATGGTATAATTTTTCCAGCATTCGGTGACAGTCATAGTGGGGTCACGTTCCATTTCATTTAAGATGTAGCAGAATGTGCAACGGGTATAGTAGCTCTTGAATGCAGCAATCACTCCTTGGTCCAAGGATTGGAGAAGTGAAGTTGTATTTGGGGGCAGAAAGATAACTTCGATGTTCGGATGTGCAAATTGAATACTCTGCAGATGACCAGGCACATTATCTAAAATGAGGAGTTTAATAGCCAATATTTTTAAGCTAAATATTTTTCAATTTCATGAACAAAACGATTATGAAACCAATCCATAAAATTTGTTTCAGTGACCCAGGCCTTCGTGTTTGAATGCCAGAAAACAGGTAGTTTATGGTTATTTTTCACTTTCTACGCACGAGGATCCCTGGGCACATTGGCACAGAGAAGGAGGGTTAACCTGTCTTTATCTGCTTTAATCCAGGTGCCAAACATCTTCTGTGGAGATGAATGTTCGCGAAGGCATCTTCCAAAACAAGCCCAACTGGTCAGCATTAAAATCTTGTTTCGGTTCCTACCCCTTCTCTTCGATGAACTTTTTTAAGATGATCTGGAAAAGCTTCAGCTGCTACAGTATCTGCCGATGCCGATTCTCCACCTATTTTAACATTATGGTTAATGGTGAAATGGAGGCTGGCAGCTGGATTAGTTCATGTTTTACAACCAATTGACCAAGCTACAAAATAAATGTGTTACGAAGAATTCCCTACACTTTCTGCAAAAATTCCATTTATTCATAGGATTGAATCCATGCGCGCTAGTTTTATAAAAAATAATGAGACTGGAGGTGCAATTTCTTTTGCTAAATCACTTCAAAAATCAATAAAAGTCTGGTTTCCATCATATATAAATGAGAGGGAGTTAATGATTGCCATGATGTTGGATCCAAGGTTCAAGGCAGTGCTATTAACACTTAAGAGATCATGTGGTAGTTTGTGACGTAAGAGTGTTGGATAAACACGCAAAAATTAAAATTTTATTAAGGGTAAAGCCTACTGAGTCATAATGTGAATCTCGGACGCAAGATGCCACCGCGGTCACTCGGATTTCAAATTTTGGACGTAGGGATTAGTCCTGTCGCACCAATGACGTAACCAAAAGAAGATGGAAGGGATTGGGCAGAACCAAGATGTTACCCTCTTCCCTTCCCCGACCTAATCAGCAAAGGAGGGGAAGTGCCCGGCACACTGGCACACGGGGAAAATATTCTCTGGCGATTGAATGCGCCTGTCAACCTCACCCTCCCCTCTAGCTCTGCCATGAGTAGGCTGACCGTGTATGATAACAAAGTATTAGATTTCGGGCGGAGACATCGGCGATTGCACTCACCACACCTCTAGCTGTGAATCCGCCACACCTTTTTTCCCCAAGACATAGCCTAAAAGGTCCTCGGTGTTCACAATAGATGCTCACATGATTGACCTTCCGTTTTCTTATTTTTCAATCCCATAAAAGCCGTCAGACTGACTATTACGTCCTGCGTCAGCGTTCGTTTCTTTTATCTATTGACGCTAGATCGTGAAATCTAATTAACCTTTATATATTTTAAAAGAATACTAATTATATTACAATGACTATCAGTCAAAATAGGTACAAAGGCATTTTTAAAGATTCGAAAAACTTGTTTGTTTCAAAGTTAAAAGTTATGTACTCTCAGGCAGCGCCGTAACTAGCTATTTTAGCACCCGGGGCAAACTAACAAATATGCGCCCACAAAAATTCTCTAATACCTATTTTTTTTATTATATGGATTCTGGGTGAACAATTAATAAAGAAAAATAAACTATAAATTATGTAATTTCTCACTATAAATTTACATAATTTAAATACATAATGATTACATACATACATAATTTAAATACGTTTAATGATTAATGAAAGGATAACTTTGTAGTTTCCACAACTTTTAATATAACACGACCGGTTTCACTACCATCGTAGCATCATCAGGTGAAAAAAATATAAATTGTTCCATATATTTCATGGTACTACTAAGGGAGGTAGGTCGTTCCGGTGAACGAAAACGCGTCCAGTTCGCGCATGATGTCACATAGCATAAGCTTTGTAACGGGAAGCTTAAAATTTGTATAAAAATTAACGTAAATCGGCTGCTGATATCCGTCTTTTTATTTCTTCACCCTTCGTTATTATAAATAATACATTTATAAGTCATGCTATAAAATCCAGGGATGTTAATTCGTATATACAATGATTTTTTAACGAATTACCGGAATCAGAAAAAGTTCAAGTTTGTTAAGAACATTCGGCATCAAGTGAACTTCGAAGAAGGGAAAAGACTTCTAAGAAAGGTCCCGAACTCATCTCAAAGAGAAGGGCTTCATTTTCCGTATGATTCTCACTCAAAGGCCGATTTTTCCCAAGTTAACTTTTTAGTTTTTTTGTCATTGATTTCTTCGAATTTCGCGTAAATACTGGCGTTTTTATCACTCACTGGCGTAATTGCCCTTCAAATATGACGGGTATGCGTGAATTAAATTGAAATTGAAATAAAAAGATTAATGAAAGCAACTTTTAGATACACTAAAAAGTAAACAATAAATATAAAATTCACATAATTGAGTGTTCCAGAGATAAAAAATAGTTGTGGGTGAATGGAAATTGCATGACAAAGAAATACATCACGGTACACAATTCTTTTGCGTCCAAAATTATTTTTAATCTATGGATCCTTTAATTTTGTCTCTCTCCTTTATTTCTTCCTCTCTCGTATTAAAACATTCACATGCATTCCTTAATGTATATAGTACATATTAGGATTAAGGCATCAATACAATCTCGTTATTTATTTTTATTTAAAAAGGTCTAGATCTGAAGTTCTTTCTAATTTTAATTTACAAAAGAGTGAATTAAATTGAAACATCAATTTTTGTTATCTTATGGAAAATGGCTCACCCCTTCCACCAAAAATTAGCCTATTAGGTTTACCGAGTTTATATTTAGTAATTTCGAAAATTCAACTGTGCATATGACAATCACAAGTTGTAAGGCCTATCACTTCAAGCTTAGCTTACAAAATATCCATGAAGCCCTCAATAAATAGGGTGTTGCTGCCTTAGTACATGCAGGTTACAACTTTTATGGTTTTAACTTTTTCCTTAGAATAATGGCAAAAATGAAATTCTACGATATGCTCAAGTTACATTTGCATTTAAATACATCTGACCAACTGTCTACTATCTATGGAAAAATCATGTGCTGACCATGTCATATTTTTTTAAATTAAACAATACCACATTACTCCAAAAAGATTAGACTGCTCAGTTTATAGATGTTATAATTAAGATGGTTGTAGTGAAAATAATTTAAAAGCAGAATTAAATATTAATTGATAAATGCAAAAATTTTTTGGATTCAGAAATTTATTTTGTAATCATAAACAACACATCTGGTCCAAACATGGACCATATGTTACATAACAAAATATGGTACAAACTTTCTTACCATTAACTCCATTGGCATTTTGCCACCGATATAAAATCAATATTAACAATATTGTGACCAAACATTTACTTGTAAAAGCTAAGATTGATTGATGAGAATATGAAAACCACTGATGATGTGAACTGTGATTGAGGCCCACCTACAAGGACGTACTCAGGGGTGGTCCCTCCTGGTGTACAGACATTTGTGGAATATGTGATAACCACACTACAGACTTGCTACATTTCCTCTTGCTATGCTGTCACTTGTTGCATTGAATTATGAGAACTAAAAGAGTTATACAAGTTTATATTATTTGAATTAAGATCCGGCCGTGTCTCAGCTAGTTTAAAAAGTGCTTTTGTATAACACTTCACGGCATGATTTGTGCACTCGATTTTTTTGACGCTTTATATATGCCCACAGATGTAGCGTAGGTTACTGTGCATGGTTTTTTGATAAAAAAATACGTAAAACTTATAATTCTAACAAGGTTAAATAAATAATTCAATGCACTTTTGGAACATGTTTTATTCCAGTTCAGTAAAATGTGATAACATTACACATTTTGTTTTTATTAGATAGAAATATAATCAAAATAAAAAATTGTGCAAAATATGAAAATTCAATTGTTTATAAAACATACGTAATTTACTTATACACTATGATACGCTATAAAAGCGATGTCTAAATTGGCATTTTTTGTAGAATACAAATATAACATTCTATAAAATACAGAATTAGAAAATGTACTTTCGAATAGGATGCATAAATTCAACTTCTCTACACGTAATAAAACGATATATTTCAATAATGTATTTTACAAAATGCGAATGTCATAGATACACTGAAGTACCGCTGTGATCAGTTGAAAATCTTCAAAAAAATTCTAGAATACCATTTACCGAATAGATTGGGAACTCACTCGTGCAAAAGCCAAATCAAAAATGCTCGCTATTTCAGAATTTCTAAGGGTGATAAGGGAAATGGTAGAGGAGGGAATGGGGCGGCCAATGAGAAAGGAGAATAAATGAATAAAAATGAAAACAATTAGAGAGTTTATATATAGCTGCTTGTGCTTATGGGTAAAATACTCTAATTCACTCAAATTTCGCATGGATTTTCACTGCCTGCCCACGCATCTGGTTGGGATGCGGTGCAACCAAAACAGAAAAACAACACGCTGCAGTTTTGTATATGGTGGGTCACAAAAAATAGCATTCGACAGACATGGTATCGTAAACACATGCCTGAAGATGGGGAAAGCTGCCGCCCTGCAAAAGACATCGGTCAACAACTCGAACGGTGACTCAACCAGAGCGGGGAGGGTCATCCTAAGCTATCTATTGTTCGGGACGTAAGGGAGAAAAAAACATCACCGGAAAATCTGCTGGAGGATCATAATGTACGAATTTTTTGACATTTCATTATATTTCTTATTTGATAATAAATATTTATAATTTGAATAGATATTTGTAGAATACATCTAATACACATTTCTAAAACTGCCTATATATATATATATATATATATATATATATATATATATATATATATATATTTAATTTATTTATTTATTTAATTAAAAAAGGTCCATAAACAGCCAAATTTTGGCCTTTTACAATGGATCCATAATATAACAACATAAAATAACAAATAAAATAAATTAAATTAACAATCGTGGAACAGATATTAAATTGTTCCAAACAGGAAAATGCAAAAACAGAAACATATTCAAAAGCGTTTAGACAATAAGAATTATGGGGGTGACCGGGCAACTAGTGCAGAGAAGGATGAGATGGGGGAAAACATATCAATAACAGGGAACAAACGAACCAGGGAATTAAATGTTTGGGGCAATCGATAGAAGAGAGATCTTTTGGTGATGGAGAGTCGGCATTTGGCTAAGTGTAAGGGGTTGGGATTGCGGATGGGACGAGGGGGGACGTGAATAGAGAAGTAGGTAAGAAGTTCATTTGGTCGGTATTTACCATTCATTATTCCATGGAGAAATTTTAGGTCTGATGTTTTCCGACGCAATTGCAGGGAGGAAATACCCATCACTGAAAGCAATTCCTCGCGAGACAAGTTACGGTAAGTGGGGACTTGATTGCGCACGATTGCTAGGAAGAAATTTAGAGGGGGATTTAGGAGTTTAAGGTTGGTGGGAGATGCCGTGGACCATATAGAAGAGCAATATTCAAGTAGTGGTAGGACACAACTGGAAAAAACTGATTTTAATGCCTGAAGCTTGTTGATTTCTGTGAATCTGTACAACAGGCCAACAAGGGACATGGCTTTGGATGAAATTTTTCTTATATGTGAGGTGAAGGTGAGCTTGCAATCGAAGAGCACTCCAAGGTCACTGTGTGAGGAAACTTCGGGTATGGGTTGGGGGGAGTATAAATAAACTGAAGGGATGGGTTTGGTTCGAAGGGTGAACTGTATAAATTTAGATTTAGTGGGATTAACTTTAAGTTTCCATGCAGAGCTCCAATTAGAGATTGAATGGAGGGCAAGCTGAAGCAAGTGACTGTCATTGGAGTTGTCTATTTGCTTAAATATCTTGCAATCGTCTGCGTATAACAGTATGTTGCAGGAATGGGGAAGAACGGAATCAACAATATCATCAATATATAAAGAGAAAAGAAGGGGACCAAGAACACTTCCTTGTGGAATACCGGAAGGAACTGGAAGGGAAGGGGAAGTAACGCCGTCGATTGTAACACGTTGAAATCTGTTGGATAGAAAACTGGTGAGAAGACTAAGAAGGGGTCCATGGATATTGTAACGATTGGTAAGTTTGTGAATTAATAGGATGTGATCCACGGTGTCAAAAGCTTTGGAAAAATCGACGTAACAAACGTCGAGTTGGGAAGATTGTTCGAAAGCATTGGTAATATGATAGTGAATGACGGAAAGGTTGGTGAGGCATGAGCTCCCGGGAAGGAAACCATGTTGATAGGGGGAAATGTATGGGAGGATAAACGACAGGAGGCGGCTGTGAATAATGCATTCAAAGAGGATGGAAAGAACAGGAAGAATAGATATGGGGCGGTAATTATCAATGCAATTTTTAGAACCGGACTTTAGAATAGGGGTGACATTTGCTGTTTTCCACTCCGTTGGGTATGTATATATATATATATATATATATATATATATATATATATATATATATATATATATTAAAATACAAACATAAAGCAAAAAGTGGGAGCAACGATGAACGTGGACGATACCTCTAACAGAATCACCTCCTTTCAACCGAGATCAAATTGCCGCTTGCTGGCGATGCACCTCCTTGCGAAGTTCTACTCCTCTCTCACGTCACATTCACCTCCCCTAGTTCCCCTCTCCACTCTCATCGTGAGTCATCGCGGATAGACGCAGGACTTAACTGGCACAACTCTTCCGTTTTCTCCCTTCGCCGCCAGGATCGCTTATAGCCGGGGGCGAACAATGCAATATTTATTTCCAGCATAACTTATTAACTGTTGGAAAAAATATTATTCTTTAACTTGATAATGGATTCTTATCTCTATTTTCTTTCTATTTTTTTACTTTTTTCGGAAAGTATTTTAATCATTGTATTTAGGAATTTGAATGGCTTTAAATTTGTTATATTAAAAATATAAAAAGATAAGAAAAATTATAAAAGAAAAGTTTACAATTGCGAAAACTGCATAGAGATATCTGTAACCGTATAGCTTGTGTATTGGAAATAGTTTTTTGGGGCAATAGGCTTTAGCCTTAAACCTTTTCTTTATTTTTAAATGTTTTTTGTTCGTTCATACAATGGTTTTACATCAATGAAGATGTGTTAAAATAATCTAAAATATTAATTAACTGAAATATATTTTTAGAAACATTTATAGGAGACCGAGTAAAGTATTTCAGTTCAAACGCAAAAAAAAAACATTTACGTTAAAATGAAAAGTCAACTCTAGAAATTGTGTGTTATGAAGAATTTAATATTCGTCATCTTCCTCTTCGTCATCTTGAACCTTGGAACAATAGATGCATGTAGTAACGGTGTGCTCTCTACAAATTTTGAGTATATTACAAAGTTCATTTGGGTCTTCCTGTTTTGTTTCCAGGAGCAAAAGGCACATCTTCCTGGTCCATCATTCTTCTGTGCTTAACTTTCTCCTTTGGAGAGTAGGAGATTTCATCGTAGAATGTTAGATTTTTTATTATTACTGTACAAACATGATGAAGGCCGATAAAAATTATAAGCAGTCTCAAACACACTCACTTGAAAAGGACTGTGTCACCGATGTACCTTCTCAGCCAGACGTAAGAGACCAACTGACTCTTAGGCGAACACAACTAGCTTTGTGTATATAAGAGGACAGCACTTATCCTAGCACATTTTTGAAGAAATAACAGATGATGTCACTACATAGTAGAGTGTACTGCACACCAGACTGACGCCACTTGCTTGCTCACAGAAAACACTAACATAAACACAAATGATGCTTATGACTGAGTCTTCCAAACCCAAAAATTGATAGATAGTGAACTTGAGGTGAAACGAGGTGGCCAAGCGTTAGATATTATTGATAGAGAACCCGGTCTTTTAGACCGTGCATGACCTCTTTAGTGTTTGATCAGAAAAAACCAATGCACAGTGGTGAAAATCCTCAATGTAAAGAAATAAAGCTTACTCGTAGAGCCCTTCAAATTTGTCTTATTACGTAATGGACTAGAGATAAGGTACTCAGAAGGCCAGAGTTAAATAATGCTGAGAGGTTTAAAAAGTTGAGTAATGTAACCCACCCAGTCTTTTAGACTGTGTGTGACCTCTTAAGGGTTAAATGAACAAGAAAAAGCTCTCTGCATGAGGTATATTGCTTCAGAAAATGGTACACAAGAGATAATGCAATGCCTCAGGTCCAAACAACCGAAAGGCATGATTCAGAAGAAAATAGCTCTTTATGGGGAAGTTTTGAAAAAATGTATCCTTTATGAGAGTACAAGTTATTCAATAACTAACGAGTAAGAGCTGTATTTGAAAGAAAGTAATTTCTAGGAAGAATTACCTTTTTAACTAGGAATATTTTCCAATGTTGGCTCCAGTAGCCCGACATCATTTAGGCATACCTGCCACCCAAGTAGCAGGTGAGAGAACATTTAGCAGTGCAGGAAATATTGTCACCCTGAGGCGAGAAAACTTGTTGACTGATCTTGTGGAAGAATTTGCATTCCTTCATGAAAGATATAAGGATAACTAAAGACTTGTTATCTTGTGTGCATGATTTTTATTGTATTTTGTTTTGAAAATTACTGAAAATTTTTATGTATTCCAACATGAAAAGTATAAGAATAATTTAAGACCAGTAATCCTATATTAAGTATGTTTTTTGCTTATACAGTAAAACCACTTAATTACACTTTTCTAGGGACCTAGGAAAAAAGTGTAAATCATGGGAAAGTGCTAATTGAGGGAAAAGTAGAAATAGCTACTGGTTTTCCTTTTAAACTCGCTCATTTATTTCAGTAATACTTACTATAAAATCAGTGTTAAAAGACCTAAGTTTATAAAGAGGATATCTAGTTATTCATTTACTTAACCAGCATACTTTTTTAATAATAATAATATTAAAATATGTGCCGAATTAAAATGCTAGTACATATAGTATGCTTAGGTTTCCATTACATTCCCCACATTACATTTGTCTGGAAAATTGTACATAGGCATAGTTATATTTACTTCAGAAACAATACTTTTTCGATTCTTGAATATTATTCGTTTTTTCTGCCCTTGAGGTATGACTATTTTAAAATTCATATAATAACTTGGTCAGATTCCTTGGAAATTCTAACGTAAAATGACTCGAATAGAGGGAAAACTTAAAATGAAATAATGTAAATACAGTGTTTTACTTACATTGGAATCATAGGAAAATTGATGGGATCCATATAAAATGTTGTAAATAGCGGTAAAACGTATATTCCGTTAACGTAAATACGGGGTTTTACTGTATATGTTAAGTGTTATATACAGTGGAAACCGCTTAACATGAAATGTGGGGGACCAGCTCAAACATTTCGTCTTAACCGAATTTCGTGCTAAACAAATTTCATGATAACCTTTTTTGAGACTGATTTGAGATATTGATATAAGCTCGTAAATAAATCTTGACATAACAAATATGCGATGAAAACAGCACAGTAATTAGTTATAATAATGAAAACCTTATAATTTATTCATTACATATATACATAAAAAAATTATTTTATTTCAATAATTTCATAAAAACAATGTACAAATATTAAGTACCAAGGTCGCTAAATTAGTTCAATTGTCTACTTCTTAACAAAAAATTCCCTAATTTTTTTCTGCCTAGCATTCATAATGATCTTTTTTTCCACAAATTGTTCCAAATCATACAAACTGTCCCCATGTGTTTGATTTTCTAAAAACCGATGCACACTTTTTAGCATTCCACGGATATCCGCAGCTCTTGGCACTGACAACATTCCATTGTCACAGTCATCTCCACTTTCACTACTATTTTCATTTTCTTTTGTTGCACTTGATTTAACAATGTCCACAATGTCACTGTCTGTTAAAAGTGGTGTAGTGGCAATATGGTCATCCACTGCTATATAATCATTCAGCGTGATTTCAGTTGTCAATCTCATTACAGACGACATGCGACCGAAGATATCGCACAATTCACTTTCAGTAGATGTATTTACCCTAATTTCCATAGTCGATTCAGTTTTATCCTGTCTAGAAAACCTATCTACTGATGGCGAAGAGGAAAATCCAGCGTGACGAAAACAATTTTCGATTGTTTCGCTGTGACTGACCTCCAAGCGGCATACAACAAATGCAAGGAATCCAAAAGAGTCACGGGCTTAATTTCCTCATTTGATTCAATACTAGATAAATATTTCTGGAGTAATAACTTCCGATAGTGGCATTTTATATTTTTTATAATACCCTGGTCACATGGCTGCGATACCCTTGTTGTATTAGGCGGCAGAAAGATCAGTTTAATTGATTTCAGCTTTTCCACTTCTGGATGAGCAGGGCTGTTGTCAATAATTAAAGCTATTTTGCGTTTCTGGCGTGAAAAGCGCTTGTCCAATGCCTTAACCCAGTCTGTAAAAATGTTTCCCGTCACCCAAGCTCATTTATTTGCGGTGTATTCCACGGGAAGCTTCTTTACATTCTTGAAGCAGCAAGGATTCAAAAATTTACCCACAACAAACATCGGGATTTTTTCAGAACCGTCTGAATTGCAAGCCACCATTACCGTAATGCGCTCTTTAGATTTTTTTCCACCAGAGCACTGCTCATTTTTAAAAGCTCAAGTTTTTTCTGGGAGGCAGTGAAAAAAAATTCCTGTTTTGTCAGCATTAAAAATGTCCTTAGGCGCAAAGTCTGTTAATAATTTAGGCAAAGTAGAAGTTACCCACTCTGATGTCATATCACGGGAGACGTCTCCCTACTCGCCGGAAACACTTAAAAATTATCCCATTCCTCACCTTGAACCGCTCCAACCATCCAGGACTAGACTTGAATTCAATTCCCAATTCTGATCCCAAAGCGTCAGCCTTCGCCATCAAAACAGGACCAGAAATTGGAGCATTCTGGGCTCTTGCTTGCTTAAACCAGATGATCAGCGCTGCTTCCAAATCCTCATGCTTTGCCGTGCGTAGACACTTCCGTTCCGGTTCAAACATGCTTCTCTCAAACACAGATGTTATTTTATCACGATTTTTTATAATTGTTGACAAAGTTGAAAAGGGAATTTCGAACTCTTTGCAGATGTCCGTTTTGGTTCTATCACCGTTATCAACCACTTGTAGGAGCTGCATTTTTACTTTCAGCAGTATTGTTTTTTGCTTACGCACTTTACTAGCCATTTTTATGTGGGTCTTTTATCTTTTATAAAAATATAAAATCACAACTGAAAACGATCCCGAAAAAGAAAGAAGAACTTTGCTCACAGATTCGTTTCACATTCGCTAACCGTTCCACACGGAAATTCAGAATCAACTGAGTAAAACTGTTCTGCATAGGGGTCTAGAGACAAGAGCAAGGGAAGAGTTGAGCGAATTGAAAGACGGGGAAAGGGAAGTTACAGTACAGATAACAATCTGCACCTCCAAATCCTTCCTTTCATTAGAAGATGGTAGTTTCTAGAATTTAGTTTATTGCTGCCAAGGAAATCTCGGTAGCAACCCTCTCAATGGGGGCGCGTGAGTTTCTCTGAGGTCTACTAATGACCATGCCTATTGAAAGAGAGGGGGAAGGAGGAGGTACAGCTGTGGTTGTGAGATTATTCATACTTCTATGATAAGAAACGAGTGGGTCGTTTCGTGTTATCCCAAGAATTTGACGGGGATTTATTTTCGGGGGACCGAAAATTTTTTCGTGTTAACTGAAATTTCTTGTTAACCATTTCGCGTAAAACGAACTAATATACGTTGAAATGTATAGGCACCGGTAGGGACCGAGCCTGCATTTCGTGTTAGCCGATATTTCGCGTTATCCGTTTTCGTGTTAAGTGGTTTCCGCTGTATTCTCATCCAGCAAAACTTGTGATAATTTATATCTGTAATGAAACGTGTTTACTATAACAAGAGTTAGCAAGTTTATTTATTAAGGAGAGTTCTCATCCTTGTCTCGAATTTTTTATGCATTCTTGTCTCAATATTGCTTGAACTGAAAAACCCTGTTCTTGCACATCCCTACTTGAAATCTTATGGGAAAAGAAATTATATCCTGGAGTCAAACCAGGGTCTTTTTTCAGTATTTTCACAAAATGGCAAATATAATGCTTATGCAGTATCACATTCTCATACAACTTTGCAATGCATTGTTACATTTTTGTTTTCAGTATGAAATTTGTGCGAGGAATAATCTTTTTGAGGTTAAATTGATTTTTTGTTCTTTATGAATTTTGTAATGCTTAAGTTATTTATAAAGGATTTTCAGGCAAAGTAAAACCTTTTAGAAATACTATTTGTTAAAAATGGTAAGCCTTTAGAGATGTACTACATAGTACATTGTTTTAAGGTTTGTTGCTGTGTTTTCTTCAGAATTTGCCAAGCTGAGTCAGCATTTGAAGGTGGACAGCTGGCCTTGGTTTCAAGGGTTTCTTGTGGATATGATGCTTTATAAGGGGCAGTTTGAGGAGGCATTGGCCAAAATACGCCAAAGTCAGGATGGAGCCTTGAGGAGGAACCTTCGCCTTGCAAGCACTTACTTCTGTCTTGATAAATACTCGGTGAGATTTTGCTATAGATTAAGAAAACTGACGATTTCTATTGTTAATGACACGTGAAAGAGATATAGCATATATCACAGTGTGTCAGTCTAACTTATATTTTGGACTTGAAAACATGTTTTGGCAAATACTTGTTGTGTATGTTGGCCCAATACATTATCTTATCAAATAGTTTTCATGAATTTGCTTTTAAAACTAAAAAAGATCTACACAGTCAAAGTTTTAAATAAAACTTGGGAAAAAGTCAGTTCTGTAAACTTTTTATTATGATGGACAAATTCTATAAGCTAATAGTATTTTCTGGCATATAAAATGTACTTTTTTGTCCCAAAAATGTGTCCTAAATTAATTCTACATCTTATAATATGAAGGTTTAAATGCCGATAAGTTACTTCTATTAACCCTGAGATGCGATCTCCAATTACGGGAAATAGCACATTATACGTCGTTGACGACGATCAGTGAAGAAACTATTGAGAGACAATCTCAAATTATGTGAAATAAAAGTTCTATAAGTAGTGACAATAATTTCAAAATAAAATATGAACAACGTCTGTACAAAGAAAAAAGCACTGATTTCCATAATGTACAGCACAGCACTCTCTTAGAAAAAACATCTGAACTTGAAAATTACCACAAAAAAACTGAATATGTTTAGGTTCCAAACACATCATTCCAGCTACTGAAGGTTTGGGGTTATAAAAGTCCAAAGGAAAGGAACCCAGTAATAAAACGTATGTTTGGGGTGTCCACAGCACCCTGTACGAGTACTGGAGGGTTAAAATTTAAATACACACCCTTTTGAAATTGTTGCCTCACTTGTTTCCGGCATAGAGGGAGTTTTTCTATGCAGCACACATATACAGCTTCAAACATCTGCGTTCATTCTGTAGAATTCTTATTGTTATTATTTATAATGATCAAGTATTTCAGAGAATTATTTTTCTGACTGATCAGCAATATATTCATTTTGCTGGATATGAAAGACATTATTACCAAAAATCTCAAAATGTGCAGCTTTTTCCCAAAATATGCATGTGGAAAGCAACGAAAAATTGCAATGACTTTTGAACCGAAAGAATCCCTGCTGAAACGTTTCTAATTTTTCAGAATATGAGATTAAATTGTGATGATGTCTTGATATCCACCAAACTGCAGCATTTTTCTCACAGAATCCTGGTGTTACTGCAGCTATCGTCGCCAACTCCATCATCAATGTTAACAATAATAACAATATTTCTTTCCCTTTTTTATACTGAAAACCTCAATTTAGGGTAAGAAGAAGCACTCCTCCAGAGATTCATTAAATAGGGATTTTAATTGTGTATATTTATTTATTTTTTCAGAAGAGTAGTTTCAGTACAATTTTTCATGTACCAACTCAAGAGTTGGACCATTTTTTCATTTTCATAAATTTATAAAGAAAGTTTCTCCAGCAGCTATAAAAAGATCAGGAAAACCAGCTGCACAATTCAGCAACAAAGCAGCCATCATCAGTGGTGTTGTGCTGATAATGAATTTGAAGAAGAAAGTTCTTCTTTAGAATCCACTATGATTGATGGCTGTTTTGCAGCAAAAATTGCATCTGGTTTTCCTAACCTTTTTCTGGCTTCTGAAGAAACTTTGTTTTTTAGTTTTTATTTCAGCCTTAATTTGAGATCAATAATTCTTTCCAGTATATTTTAAAAATATCTTAGTTGACCTCTTGTTAGAGGGTAATAAAATTGTTGGCACTTCTGTATGTCATGTTAATTACCTGTGTTTAAAAAAAATATTTTTACGATCATTTTTATATGCCTGTCTGCATACAATTTACATCAACACTTTGATTTGTGTGATCATTTCTTTTGACTACCAGTGATGCTTCCTAAAATATGATTTTCTTGTGCTTGTGTACCTTTCATTAGAATCCCTAAGTCCACAACTTGGAAATATTGGCATACAATACTCTTGATTAATTTTGCATACTTGGAAAATAAATATCTCAGTCGAGTATATGGGATATTGTTGGAATGGTGACTGATTATCACTTCCCAAATTTGTATGAGTATACACAGTCGCTGCAATAGAAATACAGTAAAACCTCTATATAACGAAATTGGCAGGACAAAAAAAGGGCATGTTCGTTGTACGGAGGTTCGCAGTACCAAGGTTACGGGGGTTGCATACACACAGGGGCAGCCCAGCCCTGTGCCGGTACGTCAAGCTTAACCCCTCAGAAACAGGCTAGATTTAATTATCAATCTACCGTAAATCGGGCAGAAATGGCCAATTTTGATGTAGTTCATTATAAACATTTTTAACGTTTTACCTAATAAGCAGATTTACATGAAATTTTCGGAATATCTACGCCATAGTACATGTTATATAGCTTATTTTTTACATAATTCTATTTCAATAAGTTTATGCATTATTGCATGATGACGTAATAACGGTTTATACCACAGAAATGTTTAACTCTTAATCACTGCTTTTAGTGCTAGAATAGTTCCGATGAACTTCAACTCCATTCAAATAACGCAGTTGAGTTCTATGTAAATTTTCAGCTTGCTGCTTCGTTCTTCTTACAACGTAGCTGAGAGTCTCCACTTTTATCTCTTCCAAACACAGTCTGTATCTTTGTTCGTATTCTTCTGAAGACGGGATTCTATGATGAACATTATCGCCTTTTTTAAAAATGATTTCCTTCCATAAAGGAGGAGCTAATTTCTGAAAGCAATTTAGATACATTAAAAAATTTTAGTAACTGAAAGAGATTAAAGGTGAAGAAATACAGCAAATCATTTTTACTCGCATCAATCAGTGGAGCAGACGTAATTTAGTTTTGAGTAACCAAAACAATTAGAAAAATATTGTATTCAACGTCTTCTTAAGGTAAAAACCTTTCTATATAATATGGTGAAAGCCAATCGAAAAAATTATAAACTTATCTCTATATAGCAAATTAAAAGCAGCGCGGCATTGGTATGTACCACACACAGAGGCCGGTGATATGGTAAGAAACCGAGGTCTGTAACATGCACAGATTGGTGCTGAGGGATTAATCATGGGGCTCATATCAAGCAAGGCACTGCCAAACCATTGAATATACATGTAACAATACGTAAAGATTAATATGTTCATTATCATAATATGAAAACAATAATAGTCAATATTAATGTCTCGCTACTAATAAAAGTGCAAGATGAGATAATGATTTTTATCTTAATATGCATTCGATTCGTTTATGCACTCTGTCTGATAGCGGGGCAGAGTATTTGTGAACGAGAGCATAAAATGTCTCACATTATTAATTCACTATAAAATGTATCATACATATTACAATTTCTCGCGAAATATAGACCAAAATTTATAGTGTATCGCATTCTCAGGAATACAGTTTTTCTGTTTAGCTTTAAATAATCGCGGATTTCAGAAGTATTCTCGCTGACAGAACATGAATGCTGTTAGTGTAAAATTAATCTGGGAACACCCGATTATCAGAAAATGGCAAATACCATTATTACGCATCCTATTTTTCATTCTGTGTGGGTAGAGAAAACGAGAGGGTAAGGCAAAATTAAATATTTCAAGTCAAAACATGCATGTCATACAGGACTGGCTAGTAAAATGTTACCAGTTAATCATCGACCAGCCCCACTAGAGAAAAAAATGTTACGTAGATGCAGTAAATGTTGGCTCACCGAGATACCCGGAAAATCCCTGCAAAGCAGTGGGAGACGGATTTTTCTGCATTTTTCATGAGCACAAGTGGGAGGGAAAAATATGACCAATGATAAGTCAAGATTCTTTCAACTCTAAAGTTGATGCTATCCGAAGGCCCTCCACACTCTTCACGTAACCCTGCCAGCGAGGCATTCATACTGAGAGGTGGTTTTGGTCATCCATACATCGTAACAGAAATGATATTTACGTTACTTTAGCGCACTTAGGGAAACAGGAAATTTCGAATGTGTTCAGCAAAAATTCTTGGAACACAAATACTACCTGATTTTTCATTCCGAGCATTTTGTTTCATATTTTTAATTTGTGCTCATTAAAAAAGAAAGGTTGCTTTACTTTTAAAAATATAACAAAAATGAGAACATATAAACGTATATTTTTTTAATCAGCAGTATTCAACCTAAAGTATGCATATCCCTGGGGATATGGGAGATCTTTCAAAGAGATACAATATTAAGGATATCTAATGTAAAAAAAATAGCGAAGCAACATATAATTATCTCACGGATAAAATATATGTAAATCATATCATTAGAATGTACAGTCCCGGCCAGAATTAAAGCAACAACTCGTGGCGTTCTACGGCGGCATCCGCGCGAACTTAAACGAACGAAGTCTCTTCCGATGGAATGGCAACCCTGAGCAGGTGCAGGAGTAGGGGAGGATCCGAGCGCTGAGGGGGTGAGGAAACGCCGACAGTGTATTTGATAAATTTGGGGTATGGTTCAAGGTTTCTCGGTTGTGTAGCGAAGTTTTCTCGTTGCATCCGAGCTTCCTACTCTCGGAACTCAGGAAGCAATCTTACAATTTAGAAAGTACGGAGAGAGAGAGATTAAGTCAAGGGAGAAATAATGCAAAATGCTATTTATAATAGCATTTAACGTTTTTTCACCCTCAACTTAAACCCTCTCCGTACTTTCTAAATTGTAAGATCGCTTGAGTTCCGAGAGTAGGAAGCTCGAATGCAACAAGAACACTTCGCTACACAACCGAGAAAATTTAAACCGTACCCCGAATTTATCAAATACACTGTCGGCGCTTCCTCACCCCCTCAGCACTCGGATCCTCCCCTACTCCTGCACCTGCTCAGGGTTGCCATTCCATCGGAAAAGAGACTCCCCTTTGTATCACGAAATTTGTGAGCAGTCACTAAGTCTGCGGTTTGGTAAATAGTGAGTGCTGCAGCTCAGAAAGTCGATACTGAGATACTGCTACACAGAAGCGATGTATATAGCACTTAGTTCTGAGGTATCGATTTTGTTTATTCCCCCTATTTTTTCTTACGATATCACGTCCATACAACTCATTCTAATTCTCCCAGTTAAGACAATTGTTATTCATTTGAGTGAAAAGAGCCGAGAAGAACTTTACACATAAGCGATGGTGATAGATTCAGATGAGCATTTTAAGTACGATAATAATCCAACGACTGCACTTTGCGATGGCGATAACTTAGAGTAATTGGCGAGCATGATCCATTCTCTCATTAGGCCGTTCCCAACTAGGGATGGTGATTCAGCAGCAGTGGAGAGATAGGCATGAGGCATTAGGGTGACGCTGTTTTTGAGCCAAGACGATTCAGCGACAGCCAATGTTTACGATTTTGTTTTCGTCGAAATTTCGTTGTACAGAGGTGGATTAAATTTTCGGGACCAGGTTCAGCCTTCGCTCTACGGGAGTATCATAGTTATGGAGGTTTGTTATAGGGAGGTTTCTTGTATGCATTTTACATGTTCCAGGGGTGGGACTGAGATCCGAGCTCATTATACAGAGGTTCTCGTTATAGGGAGGTTCGTAAGATCGAGGTTTTACTGTATATGTATTTTTAATTATTTTTGGAGTTGTGTTACTTTTGTTGTACTCTCTTCTCTTGCAGGTTGCATGCGAGCATGTGCTTCAGGTTGTGGCATCTCTTCCACTCACACCGCCAACATCTCCCA
Source organism: Tanypteryx hageni (assembly GCA_028673005.1). NCBI lineage: Eukaryota > Metazoa > Arthropoda > Insecta > Odonata > Petaluridae > Tanypteryx > Tanypteryx hageni. The sequence continues at coordinate 6,115,436 of CM054117.1, forward strand.
CTCCTCCTAATTGCAATCTTCTGCCAAGCAGCCTTCTAAAACAGCCTCTTGCTCCTGGTCGACGACACCTTCACTTTTTACCTCTCAGCAGGACTGAAATCTTGAAATACTGTGTCAAGCTTCTCCTAACATCATTTCAAGTATGTTAATTTTCTTTAAAAAATGAATTTTCCCCAAAAATTAATCTTTTTGAACTTTGTGATATCTGTAATTACGGTCAAAATATAAATTTTAGCATTTAAAAAAATTTGTTTATATGTCATGAGATGAAATCACAGTATTAATCCGTAAAGGCTACTCAAATCAATTAGAATATCTTTCTAGATACATTTGTTGCAGAGTAATAATTACCCAAATGAAAGAATTACTGCTACTTGTTATTCATTTTTTCATCCTCTAATTGCAATCTGTTATTTTTCCTGAAATATTTGTGGCAATCATACTGAATTTGTGAAATATGGTGTTGGTTCTGATCTCATGAGATGTTTAAAGAAAGTTTACTGTAAAACTTACCAGTTATAACCTTTTCCATATGAAGTGCTTGAAAGGGTCTCATATGGAATTCAAACTTCCTGTATCTTTTTGATGATTTGCATTATAGCATCTTGAGGTTTTTGAGCTGCTTACTTTGTAAAGCCTTGCTACATTCTGTGCTTCTGTCTCAGAGATGTCAGTGGAAAGACTTATGCATTAAATTTTTAAGAAACTGCACCTATGGAACATTATCCACCTTTTTGAACATCGCGAATAATTGGTTCAGGAAACCTGATACAAAATGCAAAGTGCAAGTCCTATTTTCCCATTAGACACAATGTAAAAATAGGAATATGCTTCCGAGTCAGTCTAAAAATTCAATTTTGATCATAAATAATGCAGTTTAACAGAAATAAAAGAAAACGTTACAGCAAATGAAAACATCATAAAGCGTAAAAAATTTGGTACTTTGTGGTTAATGCGGCACCACCTTCGCAGCACCCATCTAGGGGCGAGATGTGGACCTACAAGTCACTGAATGTGGCGAGATTTGGAATTACTTGGAGCAGTATTCCATTGGAACTCAATTTGAACATAAAAGAAACATTTACTCGACCCCACCGGGTTGGGTGGTTGGTGAAGCTGTTTTTCATTCCTCCTCACGTTAACTGTGCTGAGAGGCCTCTCCATTCAAAGAAAAAAGAAGGGATACAGTTATAAATTATATTTTTGATACTTATCGGTTACGTGGGCACCAGGCACCTCTCAGCACAGTTAACGTGAGGAGGAATGAAAAACAGTTTCACCAACCACCCAACCCGGTGGGGTCAAGTAAAAGTTTCTTTTATGTTCAAATTGAGTTCCAATGGAGTACTGCTCCATGTAATTCCAAATCTCGCCACATTCAGTGACTTGTAGTTCCATATCTCACCCCTAGATGGGTGCTGCGGAGGTAGTGTTGCGTTAACCACAAAGTACCAAAAATTCTTTTAATTATTTCCAAAATGCATAATAACAAATGAAAACCCAGCATTACAACAACATTACACTTCTTTCTGTAATTGTGCATTTAACCCTCAGCATATTTTTCATGCGATTTTTTTATCTTTTGTTCATACCAAGGAAATGCTTTAATTTAAATCGATGAACTACAGAAATGGAATGTTGAGTATGTGATGCACAGATGTTTTCTTGGGTTTTGCCACAAACATTTCCAAGCTGCAAAATAAAACACTAGCATTATAAAATGATAACATTTCTTTTATTAATTATGCTAGAAATGCATTACAGAAAATCAAAATGTAGCATAAGAAAGTGATAACATTTCTTTCAATTATTCAACATCACAAGAATAACAATATTTACATGTTATGTACCTGTTGCTACGATGATGACAAAGGAAGCGGGAAGGGAATAACGCTATCCTGTGGTCTATTTTGAAGGCTTAACAACTGCAATTGAAATTTTAAATTGCTTTTTTAATTCTGTAGAGAAAGGATTAAAAAGTAATGCATTCGTTAATTTCTAATAGCATGATTCTGTATTAAAAATTTGGTGAATATACGTGAAGCCGTCCTTGTGTTTTTAGCAAACAAACATACAAACAAACATAGCCTTGAAAATATATGAGATTATGTAACCTATTTGGAATTTTTAGAAATATTACTGGTACAGAGAAAGTCATGTGGTGGCCACATCAGATTTTTCCAAATAGGACTCAGGTAATGTAAATATTTGTTATTATCAAAGTTGTAGAAAATAATATTCTACAAATTTTGTTTGAAACATTTTTTCATAAAACGGACTGTTTTAAAGATATTGTGATTATTTGTCTGAATTTGTTAAATGCGTTGCTAAATGATTCCTTTGCTTCCATTGCTATGATAAACTCTCAACTGTTGATAGCGATACCTTTGCTCTTAAGGTCAATTGTAATTGCAATCAAAATTATCCCAATGTCACCAAGCATCATATTCTGTAAACAAATTTTCTTTTAAATATTGAGAGCAATCCCAGCACCAGCAATGGTAATTTTAATTGCACATCGATATTTGTTATTCATAGCAACAAATAATAATTTTCATTAGTTATTGTTTTTTTCAATGTGAAAAGTGATGCAAAGTTTATTTCAGTGTAAAAAGTTATTTAAAGTATTTAAGTACATTAACGAGTGTAATTGCAGATAATTATTCTTGAGGATGCTGATGTTGAGAGTGCAGCCTCTCATTACTATCACATTGACACATTGCGTGCCACTGATATTTAGTCGTTTTCATCCAGTGACAACTTTTTTTGCCAGGTATATTTAGCTAAATTTAAATAAAACTTATTTTTAATGCGTAATTAGACAGTTAAATTTCTTGTTTATCCTTAAAAATCTATAAATTAATGACCCGCTAAAACCACATGATTTATATATAATAGAATCTTCAAAAACGCACCACATTCAATACATTAAAAAGAAAATACTGCCATTAAAATTCAGACAACTTTACAGAAAAGCATAATAAAAGCAAAGTTCCAAAAACGTAAAAATTAATAAACATGTATTAAAATGACAAGTTAATTGTTTTTGGGTAAATTCTATTAAGAATAATGGAATGTAAATTAAATATTCTAAATATAAACGGAATAAATTACAAATGCAGATGTACATACCTTCAAAATGAAGTACCGTATTGTCCTGAATGTAACGCGATGTTTTCTTTCCAAAATATGAAATTTTATATTAGAGTACTAGTGATTTTAAAAGACCATAAAATCGTGCTTCGAAAAATCACCGTATATTCCGCATGTCTGTTTAAGAGATACAAGATACTTGTTACATTGTAGATCCATTATGTGTACATGTTACATTGTACTTAAAAGCGTCTAAGGGAAGAATAGATGGAGTTCAGTTGGCGACTGAACTCCTCAGTAGTCATTGCATTGAATCTATCAGAGCATTGCCGTTTTCTTTGTGCCTACCTAAGCAAGTTTTTACCCATCCGTTATTTTTACAATGGATGATGAAAATGGTGTTTATCATGTTGAGAAAAAAGGTTCTTCCAAATCCCAGGTTAACAGGAATCCGACGAAGTTATGACATGAATTTTAAAACAGTCGTAGCTCAAGAGGCGGAAAAAACGAACAATATTCAAGCTTTGAAAAAGTACATATGATGTTCCTGAAGTAACTATACCTTTATGGCAGAAACAATTAGAAAAATCTTAATGTGCAATTTCAACCAGGAAGGCGTTTCGAGGGCCTTCAAATGGGAGATTTGAAGATCCTGAGAATCGTATTTTCGACTTCGATTTAGAAAAATGAAGTGGTTTTCCCATCACTTGAGAAGTGATAAGGATGAAGGCATTAGAAGTGCCGAGGAAATGTAAAATTCCACACAGTGATTTCAAAGCAAGCATCGGCTGGTGTAGATGGATGATTCATAGAAAAGGCTTTTCTCTATGACGTCGCAATTCCCTAACTCAACGTCTGCCTAGTGATTACAGTGAGAAGTTGATCGTTTATCAGAGGTATGCCATAAGCTTACAGAAAAAAACATAACTATCTGCTAGGCCGGATGGGGAATGCAGATAAAACCCTGCTATGTTTTGATATGCTATCAAACGTTACTGTCAGCGAAAAAGGTGCTAAATTCGTGTTGTTAAAATACACTGTAAATGAGAAATCAAGGAAAACTGTTATGCTTGCAGTCATAGCCAAAGGGCAAAAACTTGCTCCCTAGGTAATTTTAAATTTTAAAAGAATGCCAAAGGAAAAGTTACCATCAGGTGTAATCTTTCGTGCGCAGGAGAAAGAATGGATGAACAAGGAACTTGTGTTAGATTGGCTGAAGGTTGTTTGAGGTCACGCTATATTTGAGGTTTTGTTTTTTGTTGAAAAACTTTCCAAAAATCTTCCGGTCACATTGTATTTGAGGTCGCCTTATATTAAGGAGAATACTGTATTAAAATCCAGAACTAATATTTGAAAAATGTTGCTACTTATCCCGAAACTATCTTTTTATCACAAAGAATAAACATTAACTAATGACTCTTTGAAGAAACTGATCCTTTCCAAGTGATAGACACTGCACTAGGGGCAATAAAATGCACGTGCAACCCAATTGTCCCAGGACAGGATGCTTCAACTGGCTCTCATCATGTCACGGGACATGTGTTGAGCACTCAGTGTTAATATTCATTTTTATCTATGGAGAAAGTCATGTGCTGGGCACATCAGATTTTCTTCAATTATTACTAATTTTGTGTGTGAGACATTGCTGTTTTGAAGATATTAGTCGCAAAGCAGGGACAAGATAAGGTACAGCGAGAAGGGCTGAGAAATCTTGGAGAACTTTCTAAACCTGTTTGTAGATGTGGAAGTTCTACGGAAACCTTGACTTGGGGTGGGCAAATCTACCTATCATACCACGAGACCTGCTATGCTGACATTGCTAAGACATTTTCTGGATAATGTACAGGTATGCCTCTCTTAGGGCAAGGGGTGCGTTCCAAGAGGTCTTTGTGCTAACAAAATTTGCGCTAAACAAACAGTTTATAACATAGTATTTAACCCAATCGATTTTTACTGATCAGAAATTTTACTATTTTTATCTTGCAGCTTATACACGGTCATCGAAAAAGAATTCCGGGATTTCAATGTTTCATAAATTTGTAAATTCGTGTCACGTAACCATGGTGTTTGTGCAAGAAGTGTAAAAACTCTCCAAGTTTGATGTCATACCTTGATAGGTCTCGATGTGAACACCATTTGTAGCCCTATAAACATCTAAGTGTTACTCCATTTCTGTCCATGAATGTTGCAGCATGCCTGGTGTGATTGTCTCTACAGCTGCTGAGATTCTTTCTCGTACGAGGTGCTACCCAAAAGTTCTGGGAATTTGAATAGCGCAGGCGAACCGCTTGTAGTATGGCCACTCACTGCTAGGTAGTGCTGGCAGTATCCTTTGTGAATAAGTGCTAGCTGAGTGCACGTGTTCGCAAGTTCTGTGCGTTTTTGTAATGTCGTATTTGAGTGGTTCTGTGAATTCTTTTCGAACTGAAATGGCTGATGTTAAGGAGCAAAGAATTTGCATCAAATTCTGCTTCAAACTCGGCAAAACGACAGCAGAAACACACAATGCTTAAACAAGCATTTGGTGATGATGCTTTAAGCCAAAGCAAAACGTTCCTTTGGTACAAACGTTTCAAGTACAGACAGATGTCTGTTGACGACGATGAGCGTTCTGGTCGACCATTGACAAGCACAACTCTGGAAAACATCGCAAAAGTGCATGAGGCTATCCTGGTAGACCAAAGGGGAACAATCCATGATGTTTGTGACATCGTTGGACTGTTGTACGGGACGTGTCAACGCATTTTGTCAGAGGGTTTGAACATGAGACGCATTGCTGCAAAATTTGTTCTGAGACTGCTGAGCAATGACCAGAAAGACCATCGCGTTGCTGTCTGCAGGGAGCTTCAAAATGAAGTTAGAGATGACCCAAACTTCATCTCCAAGGTCATAACTGATGATGAATCTTGGGTTTTTTATTTTGACCCTGAGACAAAGCAGCAGTCGTCACAGTGGGAGTCGCCAAATTCACCACAGCCGAAAAAAGTGCATCAAGTTCGCAGCAATGTCAAGTCCATGCTGAACTTTTTTTTTGACGTCGACGGGATCGTCCACAAAGAATTCCTCCCACCTGGTCAAACTGTCAATGGAAAGTTTTACTGTGATGTTTTGAAGCAGCTAAGGGAGAACGTCCGATGCAAACACCCAGACAAGTGATGCAACAATGACTGGGTGCTCCACCATGACAATGGTTGTTCCGATTCCCAAATTCTGCAGTTGTGGTGAATGACATAGCCATTCACGTAAAAGGTAGCTTCATCCGTAAACATTACCCGTTGCAGGTAGCCTTCATTGTCATCAGTTTCACTTAACATGGAATTTGCAAATTTGACATGTTGTGAATGATCAGTGACTTTAATTTCATGTTATAATTGAATCTTGTGCGCATAAAATTGTAAGCGCTTAAGCAGCACATTTGGGATGGTGGTTTTGGGTATGTTAGGTTCCACACTCTGACATGCGATAGACTTTCTGCGGCTCCAAACACAGGACACTGATGCGTTCCACAGTCTCTTCGGATGTTCATGGTCTTCCTGTTGATTTCTTCTTTTCAACACTTCCTTTTTCTTTAAATTGATTAAACCACCAAGTAATTGTTTTGTCAGTAGGAGCTTCTGTTCCATATGTACGTCAAAATTCACATTGAATGGCTACAATTGATTTAAACTCAGCAAACCATAACACACACTGCACTTTTTCCTGCACAGACGCCATCTTAGTGGCTGAATACTACAATGCAAGGTGACATACAGCACTAGCAACACTACTGCCTAGTGACAAAGTTGAGAATCAAACTTGGAGAGTTTTTACACATTTTAGCGCAAGCACCATGGTTACATGATATGAATTTACAAATCTTTTTTGGTGGCCCTGTATAATGATGTTGCATTTTATATACCATTGTAAGGCCAAGAAAACAAAATTTATGATGATTATTTTAAAACAGGTCTCAAATTCACATCCGTGAGGGCCTTCCAAAGAAACAGTAGGCCAGGCATCATACCAAATCCACTGGCCACATACTTTCCCAGTCCTCACCATTTCATATTCTTTGGACATTCACTCTCCCCTTACACAAGAAAGAAATCATCCCAATCCTATGATGCAGCCTTAAACCCATTCGTTACAAAAATAGTAATAGATTCGGCATTGATCGTTAGGTTCTTTGGACATGCAAGAAACATTTGCAGTGGGAATAACATACTTAGTACCCCACCTGCGCAGAATTTTTATAAATCTGAATGAGTAATCAACTGTGTTTATTTTAAAAGTGCTGATTTAACAAACTTCTTAAATTTTTTAGATGTACGTGAAATATTTTATAAGAAATTGAGTTTTGGCCTTTTAGTGTGTACTGGCTTTCTTCACGGGCCGCAGAAATGTACCACGGGTGCCGCATGCAATCCATGGACCCCGAGTTTGAAACCCCTTTTTAAAAATCCCATCAAAGTGGATGAGTAAACAAAAAGAAACTAGGTTTGATCGTAGGTGATATTTTCGATTGTAGTCTCTCTTTTTCATCCTACTGCTGTTGAGTTAATGTTTGTCTTTAAGTTCATTTCCTGGCCAATCGTCTTCCACATTCTTCATGTGTCTCCTCAATATTATCATCCATTTTGATGTCATGTTACTCTTTAACTGATAACTAATATTATTTACTATAGTCAACTTTCTACGAGTCAAATTATAGGGACTTGTTTTTTGCCAACAATACTTCTCTTGCTGCTGACACCCTAGGCTGACAACATAAATTATTAATTACCGTGTTTCTCGGCTTATAAGATGCACCTTTTTCCAGAAGAATGACCTCCAAAATCAGCCTGCGTCTTATATGCCAAAAGTAAGATTATTACTGTTCTCAATACTGACACTAACGAACACACTCGTCCTCAAAATGGAATAATTGGCTGTCATTTGTCACAAAAACAATAAAATATACATTATTAATAATTAATAGTGAAAATTTTGTAAATATATACAGTAATACCTTATGCAACGTGTATTCCGAGGATGCATTTTCATTATTACGCTTTTTTATACATATCTAAGATAAATAACGTTATTGTATTGAGATCGTAATGGCTGCAAGAATGAAAAGATATGCCTACACTAATAACTATAATCTTCAGGTGATTCATTGTGCAAAAACGCACGGAAACTGAGCAGCAGCACGTCATTTTGGTCCCCCTCCCACAGAAAAAAATGATCTGTGAATGGAGAGAACAAGGAAAAACTGAAGCTGATGGGATAGGAGAAACATAGTCTTTGTAAGGTTGGTCTCAAATAGCCACAACTAGAGGAGAAAGTGATGGATAGTAGAAGAGAAAAAGCTAGGTATTGCTGTATCGATCAAAACTGTTATGTACGAGGCAAAAATAGTTGCAAAAGAAAAAGGACTAGTTGAGCATACGTATCACTATTACATATGCATTCCATTTATTATTTATCCCATTATGTTAAAATATCATCTTGAACTTAAGTTTAAGTAAGTACCATCGGTAAAGGGTATCTATACGTGCGATGTGTGCGACTCACTGAGACAGCTTAATTAATATGACTGCTGAGTTCAGGCAGGGCACATTTAGCTATACTAGTCTCGAAGCAAGTATATATATTTTAGATCATCCATATTTATTTTACGAATGAAGTTTATCTAAAACGTTATATTTAACTGTTATCATGCCGTAATATTTTCTGTAAATGTTACTGGATACAGACTTAATCACTTCTGGAAATGATACACGACGTGGCCCTACCTAAATGCCTTGGTGAACCAAAATACTTATTTCCTGAAAAATCTTCTTAAAAACCAGGGTGCGTCTTATACACCGGTGCATCTTATATGCTGAGAAATACGGTAGGTAATTGATTAATTAAGCAATTTGATCGCAAAATCGGTCTATTTTACTATCATTCATATGTTTTATTTGCTATAAGAAAATTAGTTGTTTTTTTAATGTAAAATGTTTCTTATGGATCATATGTAATACTCATTTGCAGCCTCACCATCTGCATCCCCACAGTCAAGCATGACATGACGATTTAGCTCATTATTATTATTATTTAAATAATGATTCATTATGAACATAAAGGTTTAAATGAATAATTCTTTATTATGTAAAATGAAAATTAATTTTAATTAATTAATTACGTTTGCTTTGCAACATGTTATAAAAAGGTGAGATATAAAAAATGTTTTCGGTATATATCATATAAAATATCAATAAACTACATTACCTTGACATATAAAAATATTTGACTACGTAAGCTTAATCAATATGTTTCTTTACATCAACTAAAAGCCAGCAAAGCCATACAGTAGAAGAATGAAACTGCTATACACAGCTCAAGTATCCGCTAGAATTTCAGAAAGGAGCATATAATGCTGTCTGTATGAAAAAAATAAATAAAAATAAAATGATTTTGTGTTGACCAAGAGATATTTGCCCTTAGAAGAGTAGCCTAAGTGTTGAAAAATCTACAGTTGCTGCTTCTTGAATTAAAAATAAAATAAAATAGCACACAGTTTGCTGGTTTTAAATTAAATAAAAAAATGTACTTGTCATTAACCGGGCCCACCAACAGTGGCGCCGACGATGATGAGAGAAAGCGACGAGACATTGCACTACTACCGGAGGTGACAGTGGTGCCGTCAATGGTGAGAAAGTGAGGAGACATTGTACTACGATGTCATATCTATGTATTACGGACATTTGACACTTAGGGAATGTGACACTTCACTTTAGAGGATTCCCTGTCCTCCTCTGTTGGGTTGATAGTCACTGCTTTTACTTGATGAGACGTTAACAGTGGTAACAGGTAACAGTGGTGCCATCAATGGTGAGAAAGCAAGGAGACATTGTACTGACAAAAATACTGAAGAAATGATGGCGAGTAAAAGCATTTTCTTGCTAAGCAACTGCGTACTCAAATTGACACTGAAATTCCCTCTGTAGCAAATGTGTGGTGCAGCTGATCAGTAATGCAAAATGGGCTGATCTACTATGCATTATTAAACTGCCTCACAGTGCAAAGGTTGTCTGTTCAAACGGAGCAATAATCATGACTATTTGTGCTTTTTATGGTCACTTGATTCACTTTTTTTGGAAGTCTTGTTAGCAGATCATGATTTTTAAAAATTTTGCTGAAAGTTATTTTTTTCTGTTTCAGAAGCAATGCATGTCTTGTCATGGAGGCGAATCAGACATGGCATTGGGACACATATTGGTGTTGTCACAGCTGGGATGGCCTCAAGAAGGGGAGGAAGAGGTCCTTGTTTGGGCCTTGGGGAGAGTGAGATTACGAGGCGGCCTCTCCTATCCACTTTTTACGTCATATGTTATCAATGTGGACATTTTGGAGGAGATGGTTTTCCTTTCCACGGAGCAGGGTGGATCTGTTCCTTTGGACATTTTACCCCCATCATCAACCTCAGCACCAGCTACGTGAGCGGTTTTTTTAAAAATAACTTATACTATTTTCTCTTGCTAATAATTTTAAGTATTTTCTCTGAAGTTATGTACCTTAAGATTGTGAATATAATAGAATATATTTATTAACCCTTTCTGCTCGAAGCTATTTTAAAAATTTCTGCTGTGAGGTCGTCTGTAGTTTGTGAGCAGATGGGACAAATAACATGTGCATTCTTTTTTAGTTATTTATGCTTATAGGTAACAAATGAATAATAATTTTCTGTCTCCTATACCAACAATTTTCCAATAGAATCAAATCCTCATCCCCCAAAGTAACTTCAATATGCAGAATCCAGTGTGGCTTATTTGTAGTTTATTGTGACCACATGATTAATGTGTGCCAGTTGTTCAATGGAAAGTATTATTTTAAAAATATAAACTTTCCAGTTGCTATTTTTAAGATATTGTAGCATTGAATTTAATTCATGAGGACTAATTTAGCATTTTCACTCCATATGGCAGACAAAGACGAATGTCAACAAGGGGCGTTGATAAAGGCGCTAAGGAGGACTTTAGAATGGCCATGCGTCGCCAAGTGGCAAGATGTAATGAACCTCTTGATGTGCTCATGGTTCGATTTCTAACCAATGAAAGAGAACTGTTACTTCAGAATCTTCTATGAAAATTTACTTATCAACTGGCTTCTATTTAACTTGTGAGGATTTTGTGCAGCAGAGGCTGTAAGTTTTATTCTGGTATTATTATGATCCTTGATTTTTATAGCAATTTGTTGCTAGCATGTTGTTCAGCTGTACAACTGAAAAGATAATATATTATTTTGCAGTAATGTTTATCTTGTAAATATTAGTATTATTTTTAATAAATATATTCAAAGGTGCAATATTATCAATTCATGATGACCCATCCCTTTTACAAGTTTCTTGTCTCAAGGATCTGAAAGTAATCAAAAAATGTCCTGGGAGAACTGTGACTCAGCCTTTGGAAAAACAGACAATGCTGATGCTATAACTTGAAATTCCAACAGTATAGTAACACTTCTGTCCAATGAATTTGCTGTGGAGCCTATTCGAAAAACTAGCCATTGCTGCTGCACCAAAAATAAGAGATTAGAATTGTCACAGCTCAATTCAATTACAAAAAAATGGGAGGGGTTGACCTAATGGACAAGAACATTGCAAGTTATAGAATTGGAATTGGGGAAACATGATACACACCGATAGCATTGTGGATTTTTGATGTTGCTATAACTAATGCTTGGGAGGTCAGCCACCTATATGGATTAAATTTTGATCAACTGGGTTTTTATCAGAAATGTGTGTGGACTCTTTGTTCTATTGTGAGACTCAATGAAAAGCTCTGGGTCCAAAGCCAAAACAGTCAGCAAATAATCAATCCTCAGAATTCAATTGGAACCCATTTAATAGTTTCTGGGCAGTTAAGGAGATTTGTGCACTACAAAAGTAAAACTGTCAAAGAGTGCTGATTTTACAAGATGCCTTTACATGAAAAATGCTTTGTAGTGTATCGTGAAAATCAGAAAATAGATACAGTGGAAACCCAATTTTAGGCTCTCCCATTTAAGGTTTACCCACATTTAAGGTGGTTTTTTTGTGGACGCATACAAATAATGTATTATATGACCCTCTATAGTGTTTCTCGATTTTGTGAATTTAAGGAACAAAATTTGGTCCCTAGATGGAATTGTTTTGATATAAGATGCATTCACAACATAATAATAATAAATAGTGTTCTGCATATCTGCAGGTTCAGGTGCTCCTCCTCCACCTTTCTCTATCCTGTGCCCTTCTCTTCATCTCCCCATACCCTCCTCCCTCCCTTAGAATATCCAACATTTTAATTCTTCTTCTTTCTCTTTTCTTTCTTCCCTCCACCGTTCCTTCGATAACATCTTTCAGTAATCCCTCTCTTCTCAAAACATGTCCTATCCATTTCTTTTTCCTAGTCACTATCGTGTCTATCAAACTCCTTTCCTCTTCTACTCTTCTTAGCACTTCCACATTTGTAATCCTGTCAGTCCATTTAACCTTCAGCATCCTCCTCCACACCCACATTTCAAATGCCTCCACCCTCTCCCTGTCTCTCTTCTTCAATGTCCATGTCTCTGACCCATATGGCATCACACTCCAAGCATAACACTTTACCAGTCTCTTTCTCAATCCCAAGTCCATCATGCTGTTAAATAGCTTCCTTTTTCTATCAAACGCTTCCTTTGCTATTCTTATCTTAATTTCCTTCTCACATTTCCAGTCCTCTGTCAACAATGTACCAAGATACCTGTATTGTTCTACCTGCTCTATCCTCTCCCCCCTCACCTGCACTTGCATCCTTTCCTCGCCCCTATTCTCATTACTTTCGTTTTCTTTCCATTTATTCTCAACCCATATCTGTCCTCCACGCTCAACCAGATTCTGTAGCATCTCCCTCAAGTCTTCCGCCCTCTCAGCAAACAGTATCATGTCATCAGCAAACCTAATTGACGATGTAATTCTTCCTCCAACGCTTACTCCTGTAAGCCGGCAAGTGGAAGACCCGGGTTCAATTCCCGGTCATAGCAGACTTTTTTCTCGTTTCAAAAATTGTTCCAACTTTCACAGCTTATGCCTGTCTGCATAGGATCTTCGGATCATATCATTCCATCAATTTCATGTTTGGCAATCTCACCATTTGAGAGGAAGGAGTTTCTTTCGACGATCCTCTTTGAGGACATCTGTCGGGGCAGTTTGATATTAGCTTGGCTAGTTCCCGTCCCACAAAGGAAAACATCCGTGTTCAGAAACGAGAGAAAATGTTCTGCTACGATAGTTCAGGGGTAGAATATCCGCCCGGCAAGTGGAAGACCCGGGTTCAATTCCCGGTCATAGCAGACTTTTTTCTCGTTTCAAAAATTGTTCCAGCTTACTCCTGTGCTCGTCTCTTAACACTCCTTTGTCATTTCTTCAGTATAGATGTTAAACAGGGTTGGTGACAAACAGCAGCCCTGTCTAACTCCTCTCCCTATCTCAAACCACTCTGTCCTGCTTTCCCCTATCCTCATGGCTGCCTCCTGTCTCATGTATAGATTCCTTATCAACCTTCTGTCTTTCCAATCTACTTTCTTCTCCTTCAATATCTCCATCATCCTTTCCCACCTCACACAGTTGAAAGCCTTATCCAAGTCCACAAAGCACAGACTGATACCCTTGTCCCTTTCTAAATACCTCTCTCCAATCATCCTTACCACCCCTATGGCATCCCTCGTACCCATTCCTTTCCTAAATCCAAATTGTTCTTCTGCTACATTCTCTTCCATTATTCTCGTCAGCCTTCTATTCATCACTCTCAACATTATCTTGGCCGCATGAGCTATCAGACTAATAGTTCTATGCTCCCCGCACTTCTTTGCCCCTTTTTTATTAGGTAGTGGTATCATTTCCATTCTGACGAACTCCTCCGGCCACTCCCCACTCTCATATATTGCATTGCACAAGTTGGTCACCTCTTCAATGCCTTCATCTTGCAGACATTTGAACAGTTCCACAGGTATCCCGTCTACTCCTGCCGCCTTTCACTCTCTCATTTCCTTCATAGCTGCCACTACTTCCTTCCTCAGTATTGCCTCCCCCATCTCCGCCCTATCCACTTCCCCTTCTTCCTCAATTTCCAGCTCTGCCGGCTTTTCCTTCGTCTTATACAACTCCTCCATGTATTCTTTCCACCTGCACATAACCTCCCTTTCCTCCTTCAGTATCCTACCATCCTTGCTCTCAATTTCTTTTGAGCCTCCTCCTTCAGATCTCTGTCCATCCCAAGTAATACTCCTGATCTTCTGATACGCTAGGTCGTACCTTCACCTCTTCTCGAGCTCTTGTATCTCCTTGCACTCCTCCTCCAGCCACTTTTCCTTCGCCCTTTCCGTCTCCCTCCTCAGTTCATTGTTCAACCGCCTGTAGTTCCTTCTCCCCTCCTCTGTGTTTACATTCTTGTATCTCCTTCTCTCCTCCATCTTTGCTATCATTTCCCCTGAGATTAATGCTATTCTGGTGACCGTTCATACGGATGTTTAACAGGTAGTGCAATTGCTTCTAGAGGTGATGGGGTAGGTAATGTTGGTGGAGGGACTGGAGAAAGAAGATGTGGATAGGGCAAGTGAGACAGTGAGGTTTGCTGCAGGGATGAGACCCTATAGCGAGAGGCATGGTGGATGTGGGAAGTTCCTTCTTCCATAAGAATATATATATATCAACTTAAGAAAAAGAAAAGGTAGTGATGAGGGTGGCAACAAGGTATTGAAGGAAGCCCAGCAGACACTTACCAAGTTGAGGACCAAGTTGACATGCTGCTGGGGGCATCGAAGAGACGGAAAACATGCACACAAACAGTTAAGCTTTTCGGGCATATGCCTTTCTTCAGCGATGGAGATAGAGTGTATGTATATATATATACACTAGCGTAATTGCCCATCAATTATGACAGGATTATCATAAAAGTATTCCAAATATATATGATTTCGATATGAAAAATCAGTAAGATATGCTATGATCTGGTTTGACTTTCATGCGCAATAAAATCAGTGTTTTTGAAAGTTATCTTTGTTTTAATTATACTGTTCAAGTAATTATTAGTAGAGAGGCCAAATGATTATCCAAATATTTGCTGAAAAGAAGAGGAAAATTGAAATAATAAGATACAATGAATAAAGAAGCAGCTGAAATTTACTTGAAATGTTTTAGCAAATTATAAGTTATTTAAAACGTATAGAATTTCACTTAATAAATGAATTATTAACTTGTAAAAAACAGGATAAAATGTAAATGAACTGTCAATTTACCATCAAAAGAAAAATGTGTAGTGACTTACTTACTATTAACTAAATACTTACATGAACTGCAGTGAGTTTAAGCTATATTTTAAGATCACTTTTTTCTTTGTTTTGAAAATTTTCCAGAAAAATTACTATTTAAAGAAATTTAAATAAAAGTCATAAAATGTTATTTTTCAATCCTATTTGAAATTCGGTTCAAAATATTTGCTGTATTATCAGTTAAAGCAATCCATTGAAAATTACGTGACCTATATTTAGTTTTATGAATTCCCACCATTTGGCAATGGTGCATGATTCAATAGTATAATATTTTTTATAATTAATTATTGTTCTCTTTGTACTGCAGCTCCTTTTAATCCTATACAAATGCTACATCCTCTTTCTCAATTTCTGCTCATTCCCATTCTCTTTTCCTTCCTCCCTCTAATTACTTAACAGATTCAGTAGATAAGTTATACCCATGTATACAAGTCTGACCCGTTAAAGCGCTAAATTGGTGCATTTATTATGAGGCCAAGAATAGAATTCAACAATTGGGGCAAGAGTGGTCCAATATCAACTAAATGCGTGAAAAATCATATTAAAACAATTTTTGGAGATTTACGAATGAGATTAAAATTCTTCTCTTTGCATAACTAATACCTCATCCTTGAAATATTTTAAAATGTAAACGAAAAAGGCCTGCATGTCAAGGAGTGACTTTTGGCGAATTTATAACTCTGGTTAATTATAAGATGCACTGCCAAAAAACTATGGAAATAACTGTAAAAATAGTTAATTACCAAAAATTTCAATAGGAAGTTAACTGAAAAACACGATTTTAAGTATAAATAATTCGGGTGCCTTCTCTCTCTAATACTAAAGCATTCAAAGCACACTTTCCTTATTCATATAGTATAAGGACAATCTCAATGTTTAACAATGACACAGTCGGCAAGACAACATATCTTTAAAAAGCTTAAAATTCTCCAATAAATGTGATTTAAACGTATAACTTGAGCGATCTAGAATCGTAGATGAAATTTGATGATAAAAATAAGAAACTTTATTTATTTTTCTGGTACAGTTCTGAAGATTGTAGGTCAATTACTTCCAATTTAATTTTGTAAAAGAAAAAAAGCCTGCAAGTGAAAAAAAGGTATTTTTAAGTGTTCTCTTATGGGGATTTCTATATAGCATTCTGGCGGACCAACGGACGGACAGACCAACAGAATAAGGATATTATGTATATATATATATATATATATATATATATATATATATATATATATATATATATATATATATATATGTCATGGTAAATGTGCATAGTCCAGTAAATGTGTACATTTCCCCGTTAATGTGAACATTTACCACCAAGTTTGGTAAATGTAAGTATAACATACTTTTACCGATTGGATTGGGGAAATGTGCACATTTGCCTAGAGACACTGGTAAATGTGGATAAACGTTGCAACACAGGCCATAACATGGTGCCATCGCAAACATCTGTTGCAGTTTAGAGGTACGGTAAATGTGCGTTGTCCGGTAAATGTGTAAACTTCCTGGTAAATGTGCACAACTAACTAAACTAAATTTGAACATGAAGGCAAATTATACTCGGCCCCACCGGGTTGGGTAAGTTAGTCGAAGTGTTTTTGGTTCCTCCTCACGTTCACTGTATATTTGTGTATATATATAAAATATATGTATATATGTGTGTGTGTGTCCTCCAATCCCAACTTTTCCGCACTACCGTACCACCCCCATGCCTCCACCCAGTGTCACTGCCATCAGTTGTGTGCTGCCGAAGGGATCACTCCCAAAAGTTTCTGTGTTTTTTTTTGTTTGTGTCACTTCGACACCCCCAGCAGTTTGCCAACCTGAAATCATCTTCTTGGTAAGTGCTCACTGTGCTTCCTCATCCCAACAACTTGTTGCCATCCATTTATTCCATTACCTTTCCTCTTCTGTAAGCATTTGTGTGTGTGTGTAAGAATTGATCTTATTTGAATCTGAGAATAATCTTTCACTTCTTTTAGACATGATTTCTTATTTGAACCATTGATTTGGCGAAAATAATAAAAATTAAAATGAGATTCATATAGAATTAAAAGGTTAATTATTCAGATACGAATTTTTTTAATATTGTCTTATTGTTGAGTAACACAATGACCGTAAAAGCATAATCCAAAACTTTTACTTAGTAAGCACAGAATCTCACCTTCCTTGTAATTATCCCAGAAGCACTAAATATGTTCCTTAATAGATGTTGAACTTGCTTATACGATAACGACGTACACCAAAAAGGAGTCCCACAAGAAATGGTAACAGAAGTATTCATCGTGGATAACCAAGACAATGTTGTCCAAAATAATTATCATAAAAAAATAAAACTCGAAATACGTTACTATTGCAAAATGTTATGGACAAATATGTCAACCAGTCAATTCTGATTCTTTATCATGTTAGCATTTTAATAGGTAACATGTGAATATATATATCTTAAAAAGTAAATAACAAAACAAATATGAATGTGAAGGGTAAACAAATATGAATGTGCATTGTTATGCATATCTCAGTGGTACTCAACAGTAAATTAATGCCATAATAAATGGAAGTAATTATTTAAACCTTTTATATAAAATATTTTGGTGTAAAAATTAGCGCATTCAGCTAATTTTACTGTTTGGATTGTTCAAAATTTGGTATCTGCAGCTATTTGGGATGTGTGACTTTATTTAGCACAAACCCACAATCTCTTCAAAATATATAAGAGATTTATATATAGGAGAGAGTGGAAGAAAGATAGAAGAAGAGAAACAGAATGGAAGAGGATGACAAAATTAAACGTTGCATTTAATTTTGTCTTTCACTCCCTTTCTTTCTCTCTTCTTCTATCTTTCTTCCTCTCTCTCCTCTTTCTCAATTTAAAGCATTATAATCACGCATTCCTTACATAGTATATGGATTAAGGCGACAATGCAATCTCAGAGTTTAACAATGACATGGTCAGCAAGGCAGCATATCGTTAAAATGCTTAAAATTTTCAAATAAATATGATTTAAACTTAGAACTTAAGCGATTTTGTATCGTTGGCAAAATGTGACGATAACAATAAGAAACATTGTTTATTTTTCTTTAAAATGGTATAGGTCTGAAGATCATAGATTAATTCTGTCTAATTTTAATTTGCAAAAGAATAAGAGCCTGTAAGTCAATTTTTACATGTTATCTTATGGGAAATGGCACCCCCCTCCACTTCCCTCCTGCCATCAAAAATAAAAATTCTGGCCCTGAGGTGCAAATCTTCATGATACCATTAGTATGTGTACGAAGTTTTTAATCTCTGAGTTTTTTGGTTTTCGAGATATGCTGTCCACACACATTGCCTTTTATTAATAGTTGATATATATATATATATATATATATATATATATATATATATATATATATATCTCTGTAGCTGAAGAAGGAGTAGTTCCGAAAGCTTTACGTTTGTGATGTTTCTGTGTTTTTGTGTTATTTTACGTGTGTCGCTTCGACATCCCCGGGGCCTCGCCAACCTGAAGTCGTCTGATTGGTGAGTGCTCACTGGGTTTCCTCATCCCAACACCTTGTTGACATCCATATATTCATTTTACCTTTCCTTTTCCGTAAGTTGTTATATATATATATATATATATATATATATATATATATATATATATATATAAGGTGACCAGACGTCCACCTTTTGGAAGGACAGTCCTTTTTAAATCGCTGTCCTCCCTAAACATTTTGTCCTTCCATGTCCTGCTTTTTGAACATTTCTCTGCCTTTGTCCTTCCTTTTACTCAAGCCATGCCTTCTTTTAATTTGTGTATTCTCAAGTCAAATGGCTATAGATGTAGAAGTAATCCTTTCACAAATATACTTACATTTTCATCGTTTCACTGTGAGATTAAAGAGTAGAGCTAAATTTTGTGAGGTCGCTTCAGTCGAGTATAAGAAATTATTAGGTTGCACAAAAACCAGGTGGTTGGCTTTAACGCCTGCCATTGAACATGTTCCTCAATTATTTGAACCATTAAGGTTATATTTTTTAAGTTTAATTAACGTCCCAAAGTTCTAAAAGATTTTTTTTAATATCCATTAGCTGAAATTATTCTGCATTTCATGCATAGTAAGGCAACATTGTTTCAGTCGAATATAGATAAAATTGAAAAGAAATATGTGCAGCTGAAGTAACATCAATCCTTCACAGTTTTAATGATCAATTGGAATCCAGATTAAATATGAAATTTCTACCTGTAAATGCAGATAATTTATTGAAGAAACTAGAAGAGAATAATGCAACAGTTCAAGGGGCGTTCACGGATGAGGTTCAACTATTCTGTAGAAATTGCATTGATTATTTGATCAAATGGACAAAATTTCTGGATGGAATAAATGTTTTTCAGTGGATTTTATTAAGAAAATCAATGGAGTGGGTAAAAGTGGTAGAACTAATGAAATTTGCAAATAGATTGTCCCATAAAGATTGATGGCAATACTCTGTTTGATGAGGTTCGGAGACTAAATGAGTACTGCTCAGCTGAGAAGTTTTCGGAATGGTCTGAAAATAAAATAGAAGTCGACAAAAGATGGGTAGGAATATTTCAGTTTTTTAAAACTGAATATCTTCCTTTTATTAATTTAAAGATATTGGTTGAAGTGGCTTTATGTTCACGTGGGACAAATGCAAGTGTACAGCATGTATTCTCGTTAATTAATGATGTGTGGGACAGTGTAAAGAGCAGTCTATTTTTGGAAACATTGACTTCAAATCATAATGATAAAAGTTAACATCACTTCTCAGAAATGTTAAATAAAAATTACGATCTTTTGAAAAAGATCCACAGAAATGACAAATATTTCAATATAAAACCATCATAAGTCATTATCAGAATAAAAATACTTCATTTTTAAAAACATACTACATATTTCAGCCTCTTGAGAAAAGATTTGTTTCAATAAATATATATTTTGAATAAATATATTTTCAATAAATATTGGCTCATATAAAATAATTTTCAAGCAATCGGGACATAATTTAGAATAAATAACCATTTGTAGGATTGAATCTATTATTTTCAATTTTAATTGCTTTTGAACATCGTTTAAACTTTTCCATGTTGGGGTTTATTTTTCTCAAATGTGTAAAACACATGTAATTAATGAACACATTTAAAATTTATGCAATTCACCTTTGAGCTTCTGAAATTGACATTCGTTCAATGCAATTTTTCTTTATGTAATTTGAGTGTTTTACTGTGAAAAATTGTTTCTAAAATTATGTAGAGGCACTCATTATTTTTCTTGAAAGCTTACAGCATTTTTAAAATAAAAAATTACATGTCATGAGACTGTTGTAATATATGTTCTTTTACAACCTTTATGTTGTTTGAAAAAATATGAAATGAAGCATACAAACAATTGTTTTTGTCATGAAATGCATCCCTCCTTTGTCCTTCCTTTTCCTTCGCTTTGTCCTTCCATTTTGTATAAAACCGGGATCTGTCCTCCCTTTTGGAAAAAAATGTCTGGTCATCTTACCTAAAAGCCAACCATCTTATCCTCACATTCTTCCCCCACCGGGTTCCATTTCCTACACCACTGATCCTCTCCTTCCACCGACCCCCTATTCTAACAAACATTTTATGGAATAAAGAACCTCCAGCACCCATTCCTCTGCACCCTGCAGGATCTCGCCCCTGCAGTAGACCCCAATGTCTCACATGCCCCTGCAATTCCTTCTCCAGCCCCACAACTAACATCACCTACTCCATAACTTCTCCTACCAACTGCACCACTCACAATATCATTTACCTCCTGAGATGCAGGCAATGTCCCACTTTATATGTTGGCCTCACCAGCAATCCCCTCAACATGCGCATGAACGGCCACCACAAGAGAATCATTATTAAACAACAACATTTTCTTCCTGTCCTTCTCCGACTATGTTGTTCCAATCTCCCATTATAATGCAGTTAACCTTTCCTCTTCCATCTTCTTCGTAAATGTCATTAATTTCCTAATAAATCTCCTCGATTTCTTCATCTTCATGAGCTGATGTTGGCATATATACCTGGATTATCAGCATGCCCACTGGGACTGCTTTTAGCTTTATTGCGATCTGTCTACCCATTTTCCTCTCCTGAGTTGGGTTATGTGTTTGGGAGTTTTGTTAGATCTATTTTCCTCCCTTGGGTGGGTTGGGTTGGGGGTTTGGTTCGTTCCATTTTCTCCCCCGGCCTGGGCTTTGTTGTTGGGAAAGTACCATTGTTTTAGTTTTTTCGTCCATTAAATATCTTGTTTCTAAATATTGCTATTTCATTGAAATTTTACCGTTTCAGTAGTTAGTCAACCTAGCCAAATTCACTTAATAATTTTAATATCTTTTTATTATCAAACCATTCCTGTCAAAACATCCTGGTACTGTGCCGAGCATAATCCTGCTTGTGCCAAATTCTCCCGTCGCCAAATCCCCCTGTTGCCAAATCATCCAAAGCCAAAACGGTCACGCCGATTTGTTCTATGCCTACTTCCTTATCCCAATTACTTGTTACCTTCCATTCATCCCATATATATACACATATATATATATATATATATATATATATATATATATATATATATATATATATATATATATATATATATGGATGTCAACAAGGTGTTGGGATGAGGAGTTCTCTCTCTGTAGCTGATGAAGGAGTGATTCCGAGAGCTTCTACGTTTGTGATGTTTCTGTGTTTTAGTGTTCTTTTACATGTGTCGCTTCGACATCCCCGGGGCCTCGCCAACCTGAAGTCATCTGATTGGTGAGTGTTCACTGGGTTTCCTCATCCCAACACCTTGTTGACATCCATATATCCATTTTACCTTTCCTTTTCCGTAAGCTGTTATATATATATATATATATATATATATATATATATATATATATATATATATATATATATATATATATATATGTATACCTCCTTACCTGCACTCTTTGTCCAGCATTTTATGTAGGCCTCACCAGCAATCCGTTAAATATCCGCATGAACGGTCACCGGAATAGCGTCTCTCTCAGACGTCCCCTCCCAGTTGCATTACACGCCAATGCCCACAATGTCCCCTTCAATAGTTGCTACATTGTAAGGGTTATTCGCGCCTTACCCAATGACACTCCTGCCCCCCTTCTCCAACACTGGGAACTTGCACACATACATCTTCTTGACTCTTTTTCTCTGCCTGGCCTCAACCTCCGCTAACCCTATTAGACCCCTTACATTGTCTCCTTGTTACTTTGTAACTATTCGCACTCTACCTCATCACACTCCCTCCTTATTGGCTATCCACCCCTCCTACTCCCCGCCTCCTCCGATCATCAACCTCCCCACATCACCCTGTCATTCCCCGCTCAGTGTGTCACTCTCATTTACTCTATCGCTGATGAAGGGCATAGGTCCGATAAGCTTGCATGTTTTTTGTTTTTGTGTTCGTGTGTTCAACGTGTCTCTTCGACGCCCCCAGCAGCCTGCCAACTTGGTCTCCGACTCGGTAAGTGTCTGCTGGGCTTCCTTCAACACCTTGTTGCCACCCTCATCACTACCTTTTCATTTATATATATATATATATATATATATATATATATATATATATATATATATATATATATATAATAGGGTGGTCCTTATTTTAAAGTTTTGGAAAACTGGAGGGGGCACATTTGAATCTGTTCCATTATGAAAAAAATAATGTTGGTAAAATTAGGTTAGCTTTGAATAATATTTAGGGGTCGCTACCAAGATTTGAAAAATCACAATATATCATAATGCTAAACATAGGCGCACTCATTTTTAAGTTAGTTTAATTTTTAAACTTATTTGAATTGAATTGTGAATTGTAGATACCTAGTATTCAAAATTGTGATGCAGCACCCATTGGTCAATGTTATGCAATACTGCAATAGACATAACCTTTCAGATATACCCCTCAGAAAACCTGCGCAAGTCCACTTGCAGGAGCACTCTTTGTGTTATGTAATAGTCCATATCAGGTCTTTTGGAACAATCTAGAAGTGTCCAGAACGTTAAAGAACCTTCATAAACAATCGTAAATCCTTCCTCAATATGTGTAAGTCGCATTCAGAAAAGGGAAGCAACAGCTAAACAAATAATCTCTCAATTTAATCCAACAGTTCCGCTAGTTGTGCATTGGAATGGCAAGCTGCTGCCAGATCTTACTGGAAAGGAAGTAGTTGATCATCTTCCTATTTTAGTCACAGGTGATGGAGTAGAACAACTGCTCGGTGTTCCAAAAATTGCAGCTGGAACTGATTGGAAATGGGCAAGGCTGTTGTTGAAACTTTGGAACTGTGGAATCTAGCAGAGAAAGTGAAAGGAATGTGTTTGTCACTACTGCTTCAAATACTGGAAGAAAAAATGGAGCATGTCTTTGGATTGAACAGAAATTAGACAAGAACCTTCTCTACATTCCCTGCAGGCACCACATATTGGAGCTGGTACTGGAAGCTGTCTTCTCTGTCATCGTAAGTCCATCAGCAAGCCCAGAAATACTAATCTTCAAGCAATTTCAAGCTCATTGGGTGTCACTGGATAAGTCCAAATACAGAACTGCACTTGATGATGAGTTCACTGCCAGTGCTGTTGCCGATATTAAAGACGAAATAATCACTTTTGCTACAGACCATCTGAACCAGCGGCAACCTTGCGATGATTACAGAGAACTCCTGGAAATCTCTATCACCTTTCTTGGAAGTGAACCTTCTCGTGGAATTAGATTTCTTGCTCCTGGTGCAATGCATAAGGCTCGTTGGATGGCCAAAGCCATTTATGCTATCAAACTGTGGATGTTCAAAGGACGGTTTCCATTGAAGACAAATAGGAAACTGGGATAAGGGACATAGCAATTTTTGTTGTGAGATTCTATTTGAAGGTGTGGTTTCATGCTGCACTTCCAACTGCTTCACCTTTAAATGACCTGATGCTGTTGAAGAACCTCCAACAGTACAAGACTACAAACTCAATAGTTGCCAATGCTGCTCTGAAGAAGCTTGCTCGTCATCTGTGGCACCTCAGCGAAGAGCTGGTTGCCCTTGCTTTCTTTGATAAAAAAGCATCAATAGATACAAAGTCAAATTGACTCAAGTTCTCCAAAATGATGGCAATGAGGACCACTCAAAGAGAGTGACTGTCGATCTGGATAGTATCTTGGAGAAAAATTTGGACTAGTTTGTGTCAGCCAACACTTGGAGGTTTTTCGACATACTTGGTCTTGACTTGAAATTCACAGAATTGGATCCTGAACTCTGGGCTTCTGATGGGAACTACATTGCCACAGAAAAGTGCATCAGGTCCATCAACTGCATTAATGATATGGCAGAATGCAGAGCTGTCCTGATCGAGGAATACAATCAATTACACGCCTAGGGTGAACATCAAAAGAAATTTCTTCTGCAGGTTGTCAGCGATCATCGGAGGAGATATCCAGACTTTGTGAAGGGAACACTTGCCACAAACAATTAATATGTCACTGTGTCAGTCAGAGAAGGACAGTTCGACTCGGAAGAATTCACGGTAGTTTATTCTGGAGGAAATAGTGGGGAAAGGGGAGTAGCTCTGGTACTTAGGAAAGATATGATGAAAAGTGTGACAAAGATAATAGCAACGAACGATAGACTGATGGCAATAAAGCTTAAAGCAGTCCCAGTGGACATGCTGATAATCCAGGTATATATGCCAACGTCAGCTCATGAAGATGAAGAAATCGAGGAGATTTATGAGCAAATTAATGAAATTTACGAAGAAGACGGAAGAGGAAAGGTAAACTGCATAATAATGGGAGATTGGAACAGCATAGTCGGAGAAGGACAGGAAGAAAATGTTGTCGGGCAATACGGACTTGGGAAGAGAAATCGAGGAGGGGAGAAACTCGTAGAATTCTGCATCAATAATGACCTTGTAGTGACTAATACATGGTTCAAAAACCAATAACGAAGGTTATACACATGGAAAAGCCCAGGAGATAGAATGAGATGCCAAATAGATTACATCCTTGTAAAACAAAGATTCAGGAACAGCATAAAGAACGCCAAGGCATTTCAAGGAGCGGACATTGATTCAGATCACAGCCTTCTAATACTTGACGTGAGTACAAAGCTCAAACAAATAAGAAAAACGAGAAGAGAAAGACAGGCCTGGAACCTAGAAAAACTGAAAGAAAGGCAGAATGTAGTCAGCATGAAGTTGGAAGATAACTTGAGAAATTTGGAAAACAAACCGAAGACCGTTGATATAGAATGGACCAAGTATTATGGAGAGCGAAGTAGAAAAAGCGATAGTGGAACTAAAGAAGGGGAAAGCCACGGGCAGCGATGGAATACCGGCTGAGATACTCACAGTCATAGGATCAGAAGGACTAAAAGCGATCACGAAATTAATTAATAAGATTTACGACACGGGAGAGTGGCCTCGGGATTTCCTAGAAGTAACAATGATCCCTCTAAAGAAGAAGCCAAAGGCAATGCAGTGCAAAGATTACAGAACGATATGCCTTCTGTCACACACATCGAAGATCATCACGAGGATTCTTAATAAAAGGTTGGAGAAAAAGGCAGAAGAAATACTAGGGGAAGATCAATTCGGTTTCAGAAAAGGACGAGGAACTAGAGATGCTATAGGAGTAGTTAGAATCATATCAGAAAGGGCAATAGAGTACAGTCAAGATATCTGCGGATGTTTCGTAGACTGGCAGAAGGCCTTTGATAGAGTAAATTGGGTAAAGTTGATGAAGATATTAAAGGATATAGGTGTAGACTGGAAAGACTGATTAGGAATCTATATGAGAATCAAGTTGTAAAGGTCAGGTTTGAGAATGTGGACACCTGCGGAATAAATATCGGTAGAGGAGTAAGACAAGGCTGCTGCCTATCGCCAACCCTATTCAATATATATGGAGAAAGTCTAATGCAAGAAGCTTTAGAAGGCACAGGAGATTTTAAAATTGGAGGAAGGATTATAAGAACAGTAAAATACGCAGATGATCAAGTACTTCTAGCAAGAAAAGAAGAGGAGCTACAAAAAATGATAAATAGACTAGTGATAACAGGAAGAAAATACGGTATGGAAATAAATACAGAAAAATCCAAGGTCATTCGAATATCGGGCAAAGAAGAGAATCTGAACATAAGTATTGGGGGAAAACCTTTAGAACAAGTTTCAGAATATAAATACCTTGGAAGCATCATAACACAAGAAGCAAAATGTACGGATGAGATCAGAACTAGAATAGGAAAAGCAAAAGCGGCTTTCAGGAGAAAGAAACAACTACTTACAGGGAATATAAGGGAAGATATCCGCAAGAAGTTGATAAAATGCTACGTATGGAGTATAGCATTGTATGGGGCAGAAACATGGACGCTAAGGAAAAATGACATCAAATACTTGGAAAGCTTTGAAATGTGGACTTGGAGGAGAATGCTAAAGATAAAATGGACAGATAGGATGAAAAACGATGAAGTGCTACGAAGAATAGGAGAGAAGCGAATGATTATACAGACTAACAGAAAGAGGAAGGCTAACTGGGTTGGACATTAGCTGAGGAGAGAGAGTATGATTAAAGACGTGTTAGAAGGAAAACTAGATGGGAAAAGGGAAAGAGGTAGGAAAAGGTTTCAGCTGATAGACGATTTGAAGGGGAAAGACAGTTATCAAGATATAAAGAGGACAGCGGAAAATAGGAGTATATGGAGAACAAGGTTTAACCAAGAATAATCACGGACCTACGGACAGACTACATATGATGATGATGACTAGTAATCGGTGCTTGCATTCTGCAAACATTGGTAAAATTTTGAGATAGTTGCAATGGTCACATCACTATCTTTCATAATTTTCTAATGTTTCCTGTTTTTGAATTTTGAAGTCGTTTACATTTTTGTAGCATATCGGGAAGTTGTTTAAATTAATTCTTCTTACGGAATAAGAACTCAACTTCCGGAGTGCCTGGAGTCGAACCGAGGACACCTACATAAAATGTCTCATATTATCCGAAGGCCTACTCATGACATCTACAAACCCTGAAAATTTTAGCGCAATATAGTTTTGTCTGCGCACCAGATATGTTTTCCCTTTGCTTTTAAATGTCACGGTCACGTGTCACGTCGTGACACTAAGCTACTTTTCAGTTCGTGGCACTAAGCTCTCGCTCAGTTTTATTAACACGTAAAATAAATTCCCGAAGAAAAGCATTGTCTCGTAGTCATGACAGAAATATTGGACCATTGTTATAAATAGTATAAAATTTGATTTTTATGCAGTAAAAATGGAATAATTGGACTAATTCGGCACGGATTCGTGTTCTACTTTCAGGAAAATTAATCTTAGTCCTTTTTTCCGTCTTTTAATTCAGGTCTGGAGTTAAAAGTAATTTTAAAATGCTATTATATAAAGGCTTGTACGGATTTAAATGGTTTTCTAATGGGACTTGAAAATGAACGTTTTGGGATGTAAAAGACCCTGTTGTAAGAGGAAATTTTGGAATTTTCTATTTTTCCTGATGGTTTTGGACCAACACCAAGGTTCCCTCCAAATTTAGCTCTGTGGAATATCTAGAAATACCTTAGGTTTTATACAGGGTTATCGGCTATTATAAACACAGTATCGAAATTTATAGACGCATTATCGATAGTTATAAACACAGTATCGGAAGTTATAAACACATTATTGATAGTTATAAACAAAGTATCAGTAGTTATAAACACATTATCGTGAATTATAGACAGAGTATCGATAATTATAAACAAAACCTTGCCATCACGCTAAAATTTAGGGAATATGTAAAAAATTGTTTTAGTGTTTTGGAAACCAAAATAATGAAGTCAACTCAAAAATCAAGACAAAATATTGATTCTGTTGAGAAGACAAATATGGAAAACACAAATGCTAATGAAAATGAAAATATTTTTGCAGCCACTCTTTCTCGCTTACTAATTTTTGTGAGTTGTTATCGATAAATGAACTCAACTCCTTTTCGGTACATAAAAATTCATAAAGGAAAATTAAATAGAATAAATTACTGATTTCCATTAATTTTGTGTTTATTTAATGATACAATGTACAATTCTATGATTAAAGGCGGCACGAGAAATGATGCGTAGGTACATAATAGTGAATACATTGTATAATATGTACAATGAAAAAGAATTCATATCTGTAGAGAATTATACATAGTAGGTACATACATATTTAGTCAGTACACAATCAAGTAATTATAAATATAATTAGGTAACATTCATTTTCCTTTAAAATGTTTGTTAAATACATACAATTAATTAACTTTTGTAGTATACATATAAGATATGATACATACATACTGCAATGAACAAAAAGGAGAATTGAAAAGGGAAAAATATAATGTACATATGTAATTATTTAAAATGAAAGACCTTGAAAAGCCAAATCGCGATATCTCAATATGTTGCCATAAAAAGCCTCAAAACGTAATGTACTATCATTATTCATCCTGTCAATGCATCTTGCGACATATTCTTGGAGCTGTAACGACGTTTCAGGAGTAGGACGAATAGCATGGTATCTACTTTTAAGCACACTAAAAACCTCTTCAATTGGGTTCAATTGCGGACTGTAAGGGGCAAGAAATTTGTAGCAAACATTATTTGCGGCAAGCCAAGTAATCACTTCAGAGCTGTGGTGAAACTTCACATTGTCCATAATAACGATATCACCTTCCTTAAAAACATTCTTTGATTTGCAGTCTTGAAGAAAGTCAACGAAATATTCTGTGTTATAAGCACCAACTTTTATTTTATAATTCTTAATTCCGTTTATAGCGAGCACAGCTATCAAACTTATGTTTCTCCCACGGTTCGTAGGAACTTTTTTGATAGCATCTATATTTTTAGGAGAATATCCATAATTGTTGGTACTATGTAGATTAAAACCAGTTTCATCTAGAAATAACATTCTTCCTGATGGAATCCTCATGATTTCACGAGAATATATTTTCCTTTTTGATAAAACTTCAGGTGTTGTGGATTTTGAAACTCTTCTTTTCAATCTTTTTCTTTTAATGCCAATATTTTTTAGATTTGTCGATATAGTAGACTATGTGCAAATGAAGTCATATTCTCTCAAATTTTCTTGAATGCCTTTTTGTGTCAATGAGCAGTCGGCTTTCACATATTTTGTCCGATAATCTAGAAAGTTGTTGCGGTTTGGGTCCAGGCTTCTTCCGTGTTAAATCAACTTCTTCCATATTTTCCTCAGCTTCGTGTATTTTCCTCATTAGTTTGTACACAACAGACACAGATACGCCCAAGTTTTTTGCCATTTTAACCGCTGACTCACCTTATTCTCTCATATTTTTAAATACTTCAATTTTTTCGTCGGTTATTGAGGTTCTTTTCTTTCTTGTTCTAGCAACTGAATCATTTAGTTCACTCTGTATTCCATTTTCATTTACTACTTCCTGAGAGTTTTCTTCCATTATAGGGTAGGGTTAGTATTGTTTATAATTATCAATACTCTGTCTATAATTCAAGATAATGTGTTTATAACTACTGATAGTTTGTTTATAACTACTGATACTTTGTTTATAACTACCAATAATGTGTTTATAACTACTGATACTTTGTTTATAACTAACAATAATGTGTCTATAAATTCCGATAACCCTGTATCATTATATATAATATATCCTCCGTAAGTAGCAGCTATTTATTATACTAGTAGAAGTTGCTTGCATACTGCAAGCATTTGGGTTAATAATGCCACACATTTCTGCCAAATTTTAAATTTGTAGCACATTTAGAAGTGAAATAACATTTATCTAATTGTTTAAAATTAATTAATTTTTAACGGCCGCAATAACAATTTCATGGATACATTGAAAAGTTTATTCGTTTGTATAGACTAATCTCTAAATAACTTAAAAGTTTCAGCTCCCTATCTTGCTCTGTAGTATCTAAACATTTACCTAGTTGTTTGAACTTGACGAATTTTTAACTGCCTAACAAATTAAAATATCAAAATTTGTATAATCCCTATTTCGTTTTTTTACAAATTCTACCTCTAAAAAAATTTCACCTCCGTAGCACATTCGGAAACACATAAACCTTGAAAATTTGCGTAAACAATTGCGAATTTTTAGCGGCCGCATTGTTGCACTTTTTCAAGATTTTCGTTTTTTATAGTCGGTTTTGCACAAAATCCTACCTAAGAAAAAAATTGCGAATCTCTAGCTCATCTGGAAATGCCTAAACATTAGTATCCTTTTATATGTTATATCCCCCTCCTCCTCCTCTGTAAGGAATGTCTATATATAATGACTATAGTATGTTTCTCGTCTTATGAAGCTTGACCTTGAAATCCTCTGTGAGTGACTATTTCTGCGTCCAATCAACGCTCGAGTAACGGTCGACGGAGAGGGGAGAAGCTCAGTCTCTCTGTCGCCATCGTGCTGTTCACATCGCTCTTAGTCGACTATGTTGCCAGCTCTACTGCGTTCACGCTTCCGTTGCGATCTCTTTATCGCTTTCACTTTGCACCTTGTTATCATTTTAACGTAATGGAAAATGGCCGGTAGTAATAAACAATGAACGTAAGTTTTTCTGCGACGCGTCGCCTTTCATTCGCAAGCAGATCATTTCAAGAGCGGATATCTGGCAATGCTCTTAGGTTTTTCCATGCATTTCGAAAGCCGCGGGTGAGGGGGGAGAGGGAAAAGGGAAGAAGGGGAGAGGGAAAGGGTTCTCATTGGCTACTTGCTATGTGAAGGTCAAGCTTCATAAGACGAGAAACATACTATAGTAGAAGGTGCTTGCATACTGCAAGCATTTCATCTCACCTTGAAAAAACATTAATTTTTTATAGAGATATTTCATCATGGGAAATATTTCTTTCATTCAAAATATTTCTCCTAGGAACCGAATTTCTTTTTTTCCTTATGGAAAAATAATGGAGTAAAAAAATTGCTAATTTTTGCAATTTTATGATTATTATACGTTTTCCACAATGGGTTAATAATGTCACACATTTATGCCAAATTTTAAATTTGTAGCACATTTACAAGTGAAATAACATTTATCTAATTGTTTAAATTTAAATAATTTATAACGGCCGCAATAAGAATTTCATAGATACAAAGAAATGTTTATTCGTTTAAATAGATTAAGCTCTAAATGACTTGAAAATTTCAGCTCTCTAATTCGCCTCGTAATATCTAAACATTTACCTGTGTGTTTAAACTTGAAGAATTTTTAACTGCCAAGCAAAATAAAATATCAAAATTTGTTTAGTCCCTATTTCGTTTTTTTACAATTCCTACATGTAAAAAAATTCAGCTCCGTAGCACATGAGAAAATACGTAAACCTTGAAAATTTGTTTAAACAATTGCAAATTTTTAGCGGCCGCATTGTTGCACATTTTCAAGATTTTGGTTTTTTCTAGTCGGTTTTGCACAAAAAAATTTCGAATCTCCAGCTCATCTGGAAGTGCTTAAACATTAGTATCCTCCTCCTCTGTAAGAAACGTCTATATATAATGATGTTATATCATCCTCTCTAAGAAACGTCTATATATAATGATATTCCCCCCTCCCTCCCCCTCTTTCTCCCCCCTCTCCCTCCAAACCCCCCTCCCTCACCGCTCTCCCTCCCTCCTCTCCCCCCTTTCCCTCCCACACCCCCTCCCTCCCCCCTCTCCCTCCCCCTCTCTCTCTCCACCCTTCCCTCCCTCTCCTCCCCACTCTCCCTCCACCTCCTTCCCCCCTCCCCCTCCTCCCTCTCTCTTTATGTAATTTAATTTCCTTTAATATGTAAATATTGTAATTACTTATATGACGAAAGGGTTAAATTTAATAAGGGACTATATAGTCCCAATTTCTTCCTAAATAAAGTCGTTTGTCTGTCTGTCTGTCTCTCTCTCTCTCTATCTCCCACTCCCCCTCACCCCCTCTCCCTCCCCCTCACCCCCTCCCCCATCCTTCCCTCCCTTTCTCTCTTTCTCTATCGATTCCTTAAACAATTTACGCCTTGAATGTGTCCGACGACCTCCACTTCCAACTCCATGCTTGCGTCTGTGGAACGAGGTTCGCCAAACGCGCTCTCCCAGTCAAGGCCGTAGTTGGACGGATTCGAACAGCAGAGGCAGCCTACTTTGGCCGAATACGCGTAGTTTACTGTCCGAGGTCAGACGGTCGATTTTTGTCAAGTTTAGGATTCCAATCACTCGTCTAAATCATCCATTAGACGCAAAATTTCCGAAACGTATTTTCGAACTGATGTATTTCCCATACGTTACTAATGCGTAGTCGGCGAATCTTACTGTTAAAAGAGTTAGTATCTTTCTTCTTATTAATACATGAGTTATTCCACTACGGACCAATATATAAATATATAACGCCGAGTAACTGAAACGTAGCATGAAAGTATTTTTTCGTTGCCATTTTAAAATTACTTATATTCGTCGTGCACACTCGAGACTTGAACCAAAGAACGCCTGAAAGGACGAACTTTTATTTTCTTGCCTTTTAATTCGAGGCGAACCGGTTCACAAATCAGTTTTGAACATTAAAATTTGACCTATTTTTACGTGAAAATTTTCGTTGTCAAAGTGATTTGCATTGTTGAAGGTTTCGTCTAATTGCGAACGGTTGACTGAGATTATTAATCGTGTCGCATCTGTTCACTTATTCACGATGTTTCGACGATATTTTGAAGTTGAAACAATACCCGGTAATACTGGGTTATCCCAGACCTCTATTAAAAATGCTATAATATTCCCATTGAGACCTAGTATCCGGATCCAACCCTCAAATACTTAACCCAACCCGGGAGGAGGAGGAAAATGGAAGGAATCCAACCCCCAACCACTTAGCCCAACCCTGGAGGAGGAGAACAATGGAACAAATCCAACCCCCAACCACTTAACCCAACCCAGGTGGAGGAGGAAAATGGAACGAATCCAACCCCAACCACTTTACCCAACCCTGGAGGAGGAGGAAAATAGAACGAATCCAATCCTCAACCACTTAACCCAACCCGGGAGGAGAAGGAAAATGGAACGAATCCAACCCCCAACCGCTTTAACCCAACCCTGATAGAGGAGAATAATGGAACGATTCTAACCCCCAACCGCTTAACCCAATCTGGGAGGAGGAGGAAAATGGAACGAATCCAACCCCCAGCAACTTGTGCTAGAGTACAATGAAATTATAGAAGTCCGGGATAATCCAGTAGTACCCAATACCTTGATAGCAAAAATAATGTGACGGTAACAAAAATAAACAACTATCCCATTATTGATTGACACTGTGCTTATACGCAAGTGTTTTTAAGTCAGATTTAGAGATTTCATTAGCTAGATTTTTTTTTGATTTTGAGAGTAGGTTTTCCGTGAAAGATGAATGCGGTGGCATTCGTCAAACGACGATAAAATCCCATATTTGTCTCTTTCTAGCTCTTATATGATCTGTAGGGTGTGGATTGAAAACTTGATTCGGATAGAAGAGAACTTTTACCGCAAAAACGCCTGCGGGACCACATAATTAACAACTTTAGGTTTCGGAGATCAAAATTCGAGACAATCACAAGCAAACCATCGCGTCTCCCAAGCTCGTATATGTTCTATGAGGTATAGATTAAAAAATGTATTCGAATAGAGGACAATATTTACCTCAAAAAAGTCCGCGGGACTTACGGAATTACGACATGTGGTTTCGGAGATAAAAAATTCAAGAACCCCCGAATCCTTCGATATCGTTTTATAGGCATTTCCCACAAATAACGCCTTCGAAATCTCTGTGTATTCCATTTATGGAGTGTAACCGCTTTTCCTTCTTGTCTGCGTCTAACCCTACATGTATGGATTTAAATGAGAGAATGAGAAAACCGCTTATAACTCGAATACTTTTCATTCTTTTACGATTAAACTTTCCGAAATTACTTGGCAACGCCACTTTAAAATTATGTGCTTCTCGCCGTCTAAATTGAATTCGATTCTAAGAGCGTTCATTATCTCCATTTGATTATCACAGGAATGAGTGTAGCACGTTAATCATTCGCATATTAAAATGACTTAGAAACATCGTAGAAATTCGATACTTGAAACAGCGAACGCCTAAAGGAATGTGAAATTTTGTTTTCTTGCATTCGACTTTTGAATACGCGTCGAATTGGTCCACAAATTAGTTTTTGACGTGAAAAATTGACGTATTTTTCGTGAAAATCCTTCGTCGTCCAGGCGATTTGCATTGTCGCCGGTTTAGTGCAATCGCGTGTGATTAACTGGGATTATAATTATGCGTCGCATCTGTCCACATCTTCACGAAATTTCGACGCAATTTTGAAGTTTAATCAATGCATCAGTAACGACAAACAAAACGACTGTAACGAACACAAATTAATAATCTATTGTTCACTGATATTGTGTTAATGAGGGTTGCTAGGTCAGATGCAGAGATTAAAACTACTGAATTTTTTAAAAAGATCTTATTTTATTTTCTTCGAAATTTGAATAAGTTATGACTAAAAACAGAAAAATAAAACAAATTTATTTTGGAGAAAGGGCGGGAGAATGGGAGGGAAGAGGATGAGAGAGAGAGAGAGAAAAGAAGGAAGATTGGGAAGGGCCTTAATTTTAATAGTACTTAATCCACGCATACCCGTCATTATACGCTATAGTTGCTTATAAATGTATCAGCTGTACTTTGGTCTGAAACGCGTGACTCGCGGGCAGCATGCGGCCCGCCGGTTCAAAAAATGCGACCCTCTGCTTTAAGCAGGCGATAGAAAAAGTGTAGGCCAGACAGTGATGAAGTAACAAAGAGATGAGAAACAATATTAAATGTTTAATAAATAGAAAAAATTTTTACTTTCTCATAGAGAAATATTAGTTAAACGGAAAAAGAAAACTCTCCGAAAATCAGTAAGTTGTGTTACAAAGCGGAGAAGAAACTCCGGACCAAAAAGTGACCATCTTCGACACCTGGACTTTAATAGCGAAAGGACTGGGAACATACGCTGTCGAATAACGAGACTGCGATCATTAACGGCATTCATTCCAAACTAACTCCTCTCCTCACGTCCCTCTCCCTTCCCCCTACCCTGCCTTAGCATAAATACAACCTACCAAGACCATGAGTGTGAAACTGAACTATTATCTTTACCTTACCTTTGCTCTTGGTTTGTTCCGGAGTTCTGTTCTCCGTGTTGTAACACAACGTGGCACAAGTTAATGTTGTGATTTGTTTGTTCCGTAGTCCTGTTCTCTGACTTGTAATTTAACTTGGCACAAGTTAACATTATAATTTGTTTGTTCCGGAGTTCTGTTCTCTGTCTTGTAATGCAACTTGACACATTAATATTATAATATTTTGCTTTTGAAGGTCTATTCTCCGTCTTATAACACAACTTGGATGAAGTTAATATTGTAATTTGTTGGTTCCGAAGTTCTGTACTCTGTCTTATAATATTTTTTGTGCAAATTTTATCCCCATGACAAGAGGCAAAGGACATATTATTTCAATGTTGATTGGAAAGAACAATTTTGTTTTACCGATTACAAAGGAAAGTGTGTATGTTTATTATGTAATTTGTAGCACTTTCAAAGAAAATCAATGTTGAAAGACACTTTACTACGGTCCACGGAAATTTTAATACTAGTTTTCCGACAAACTCGGAGATAAAAAAAAAATAATTTCTGATATGAAATTTAGTTTAACTAAACAACGAAACATTTTACTGGACCAGTTCAGCAATCAAAAGGAGCAACAATTGTCTCATTTAAAATTTCGCATTTGTTGGCTAATAATAAGAGAAAAAACCTTTTGAGAATGGTAAGATTGTGAAAGAAGCCATGTTGACAGCTGCTGTCCCACTTTTCGGAGATTTTAAAAATAAAAACGAAATCATTTCAGCGATGAACACGATTAAATTATCAGCAAGAACAGTTTAGAGAAGAATCGAAGTTATTGCAACCAATATGGAGTCAAGAGTTGGCGAGTGATGTACGAAAATGTATTTTCTTCTCGTTGCTGTTAGATGAGTCGACAGACATATCAGACACTTCTCAGTTAGCCATTGTTGTGAAGATGGTGTTCAATGATTTTTCTGCCAAGAAGAATTCCTTCAAGTTCCCCCATTAAAAGGACGAACAAGGGGTGAAAATATTTTTGCAATCTTAAAAATATATGTCCAAGAAAGTAATATGTATACCATTACAGAAGTTGACCGCTATTACTACGGGTGGTGCACCTGAAATGAAAGGTTGTAAAAATGGGTTTATTGCGCCATGTAAAGAAGATTCTGTATTTCCGAATATGTTTCCTATAACTGCAATATACATCAAATATTGTGCGCAAAATTTCTTAGTTTTCAGCATGTTATGAAAACTAAAAAATAGTAAATTCCATAAGAGCTGTAGCAATATAACGCCGCTTGTTTAAATTGCTTTTGCAGGATGAAGAAGCAGAAATAGGTGATCTTCTGTTACATACCAAAGTGAGATTGCTCAGCAGGGAAAAATTCTTGTGAGATTTCTACATCTGATAAAGGAGATAAAATAATTCCTTTCGTCAAACAATGAATATTATGCACAGTTTGACGACAAAGCTTGGTTGATAGATTTCGGCTTTCTTACTGATATATAACTAAAATTGAACGAACTGAATTTATCATATTGCTAAAATGATAAGTGCAGTAAATGCATTCAAAGGTAAATTATCATTATGGAAGTCTCATCAAGATAGAAATTCGCTATCACATTTCCCGAATTTGAAAAATATTACTGAAAAACAGACTGATAAATATGTCACCGTTGCGCCATTTGCCTAACACACTGAAACGCTCCTGGAAGAGTTTAATTCTAGGTCCCATCTGTTTTCTGAATTGGAACCAATTGCGACATTCTTGGTTAATCCACTCACTTTTACGGACAATGATATGTCGGTTACTATTGCAACTTACTTCACCGCCATTAAAACCGAAGACTTAGAATTGGAAATAATAAATATACAAAATGATATTATTTTAAAATCACATCAGAATGATGAAAACTTTTGGAATTTAGTTGATGAAAATAGATATCCTTTATTAAGAAAATGTACCCAAGTATCGATCCAGGATTGCCGATTACAATTTAAACAACTGCCTAATAACAGGAAACTCGAGTTACGTGCCAAATTACAAGTTGACTGAAGATTTAGAGTGCCAAGTTTCACATTGATTTATTTTTCATGTTTAATTTATGATAAATTTTAATTAAATATAAATAATATAATATAATATCACAAATGTCCGTTTCCCCCCTCTGTCCACTTTACTCCCCCACCTTACCGTATCCATTCTTTCATTGTGTTAAAAAATATTGGCACATATCCACTGTTGTTGCTTAATGCGCCCTTCACGTCTCCAGTAATTTAGATTGCGCCCTCATCAGTGAAAAGGTTGCCGACCTCTGCTCTATACGGCTTTATATACTCTATACTCTGCTCTATATCTGATGAATCTCTTATTTATATATGGAGTATCATCCCCAACAATTACAATAAACAGTGATGAAGGAAGTCACTTTCTTCCTAAACTTTTGAAACTGACCAGCTATTCATTGCACTTCCTCTTACTTAGATATCCATTGCGCGTAGGCAAGAGGGAATCAGTAGGTTGTTAAAAAAAAGTATCGCTCCAATTTGGAGTCATCCTTTAAATAAATCCTATTCTTGTCGATTTTCACCAAATATCGATTTCCTCAAAAATGGCCGAATGATTTTGTTTGAGATCCGTCTAGTTGTAGAGCTTGATACAATGTGCAATGCCGCATAAGTCATATGCAGCAAAAATCGTGGTCTTCGGTGATATACTGATATATCGAGTTTTGCGCCCAGCGACCGCCAATAATAGCAGCAACATTACGAGTGAAACTGCGCGTAAATGTACGTATAGTTGTTGGCGGCGAAGTCATTGTTATGGAGTAGAAACGGTTACGATAACGTTTGTGCAAAATATGTTTCGCCGATTTTTTTTATTGTTGAAATATTTGCCGGCCATGGCGGTTTGAGTGCCTGGGCAATGAGTTCAAATCCTGCCGAAGGCAAGCTCATTCGTGCCAGTCTTTTTATCGTTGAAATTGTAGAAAGGCCTTTAAGTTCTGTGTGGGAGCTAGTAATAACTAAATAAATGTTTTGTTGATTAGCTTAAATTGATTTAAGCTGCGCAAGTTGACTTTTTGTTGTGCCTTGATGTCTTCCCGTTAATCCGATTCTTCATTTTTCGAAGATTATCTAGTTATTAGTTAAAATTCTCAACAGACCGTGCGTGCATGTGACGCGTATTAACAATTGACAAATTTGACAAGGCGTAGACGATAATTCTTCGCATTCGTCACAGGTAGGAACTATACTACGTGAGTGGCGATAACGCGACTGATATATGAGCGATTCAAACTGATGTAATATTCATTCGTGCTGCGATCAAAGCGTGCCTTACGAAACACATCGTCTCCTCGCAACGACTGTCGCTAGGAGAAAATAATTCTCCTCACTACTCGGTTAATATTTCAAGACATAAAAGGAGCAGCTGAATGATCAAAGGAAGTCGATGTGTTGCTTGGCGTGCTCTGCAGATGGCACCTCTTGCACTTAACAATGATATCGCTTCGCGGTAAGTGTTCTCTTCGCCCAAAGAGCGGCACTAACTAGAATTTATGCATTTAGAATTATCTCCAAGTAAAAATTTGCTAATTCTCCTTAAACAAGGTCGATACTCGAGGCTGTGGCAGGCATGTGTGCCGAGGCCTTCCTCTTTCTTCCCAAGTAATCGCGCCGCAAGTCCTTAAATAATCTACCGCAGAGACTGATGCTTTGCAATGGATGACCTTCTTAACGGAGGGCAGCATAGAACGAGGTAGAGAAAGTCCAGTGGTGTAGTTAAAGATCGCCGCCTTATCGTATCGAAACATTCATTCGCCACATCCACTCTTAATCGATTGATGCAAGCAACATATGAACTAGGCCACTTAGAATCATTAGAAGGAGGCATTAAACGATTTTACTGCATTCTTGAGAGAGGAATTACTACGACGTACTACATTAAGATGCCACAATGAAACATCAATACAGCTTGCTTCTTCGTGAAACATATGATCGCATAAACAGTTGTGTTAACAAAGAAAAATCTGATGTGGCCGCCACACGATTTTTTCCATACTTGTAATATTTCTAAAAATTCCAAATAGATTACATAATAATAAATTTTTTAAGAAACCGAGAATATTTTAGACTTTACAAAGAACAGAAATAAACTCAAACCATAGCCTTCTAATATTGCATATAGCCACAAAGCTACAACAATTACGAAAAGAAAAAGGAGCGTTACTAAGATGTAACTAAGCGTCAATTGTTAACAATAGTCGTCGGTAGGTGGCGTGGTGGTGGCAGCTAAAAATGTAAGGTGTCTCTTAAACAATGCATTATATGGAAAAATGTTTCAAACAAAGGTTGTATAAAACTAAATTTCCTACAACATTTATTCCAATACATTTTTACATTTATCAAATATTTCAAAATAACGGATAAGTGAGTAAACACCCACTTCCGGTTGATCGATTTTTACCAAAAACTAATCAGTTCTTTCGACTTTTACTAAAATGTTAAATATAAAATTCCACGTTGGCCTGATTAATATTTTTTGAGTTTGAGCACAAAATGCTATCAAACACACACAGCCATCATCGAGAAAATGGTCAAAACGAGTTCAGGAGACCTCAAAACGTGCATTTCCGTTGAAATCTCGAAATCGATTTTTTTCATGAATACAATACTTTCTCCTATACTACGTATGTATGGAGAAAGTAAAAACAGTAATTTAAATATTTCATAGCTAATTTATATCTTGTGCATTGGTTTATGATAAATTTAATCGTAAATGGAGGCGAAATCAGAACTCAAACAGGCAAATCATTCCGCTGATATACACGATAATAAATCATAATGAACAACTTCTTAGTTGAATTAAATACGGATTTGACTGCATTAACCTTCACTTGGTGGTATTCCAATCTTAAAACAAAAATACGACAAAAATAACTTTTAAATGCCACAATTTTAAATTTGTGGTATTGTAAATGTTATTTCTATCGTGTTTTTTTACTCTCTCCATACATACGTAGTATAGGGGGAAGTATTGTTTTTATGAAAAAAATGGACTTCGAGATTACAACGGAAATACACGTTTTGAGGTCCCCTGAACACGTTTTGACCATTTTCTCGATGATGTCTGCGTGTGTGTATGTGATAGCTTTTTTGTGAGCGCTCTAACTCAAAAACTATTAATCAGGTCATCGCGAAATCTTATATTTAACATTTTTATAAAAGTCAAAAGAACTGATTAGTTTAGAGTAAAAATCGGTCAACCGGAAGTGGGTGTTTACTCTTGTCACTTATCCGTTATTCTGAAATATTTGCTTTAATACTTGATAAATGTAAAAATGTACTAGAATAAAAGTTGTAGGAAATTTAATTTCCTACAACCTGTGTTTGAAACATTTTTCCATATAATGAATTGTTTAAGAGATATTTTATATTTTTAGCTGCCACCACCACGACACCTACGGACTACTATTGTTAACAATTGACGCTTAGTTACGTCTTAGTAACGCTCCTTTTTCTTTTCGTAACTGTTGGAGCTTTGTGGCTATATCCAATATCAGAAGGCTATGGTTTGAGTTTATTTCTGTTCTTTGTAAAATCGAAAATTTTCTCGCAGGCACATTTCAACGCGTATTTAACAAACTTCCCGATTAGGTGGAAGGTTGAAATTTCGCAGGAATGTTTGATTCTGATATAAAAATTAAATGGAGGAAAAAATACAAAAAAGATCCGGGTTCGACCCCATGGGGGGGGGGGCGATTTCCGTTTCCGTAAGATAACACGTAAAAAGCGGCATTTTAAAGTGCAAACTAGAATAAATTGACGTTCGATCTTAGAATTTGAACTACGCTTTAATTAATGAAGTTTCCTATTCTATTCATCTTTTTTCCGCCTACCATTCTAAATCTCTCATATTAAACATTGAAATAACAAATTTTAGGAAAATATCGGCTTTTAAACGGGATGTTGCCTTTCCGACCACGTCATTGCCGAACTTCGAGAATCAATTGTTGTCTCAACCCGCATACGTGTAATATATACGAGTGCAGAGATTGCGTTGAATTAACGTAGGATTTTAGGCGAAATTACGTAATCCTAATGGGACTGGGTTTTAGTTATGATTCTTTTGCTTATCTAAACGACAATAGAGATGTAGAGTAAGAGAGAGTGGGATGTGGGGAGGGGAATAGGAAGGGATAAAGAATGGAAGGTACAAAGAGAGTAAGTGAGGTATAGAATTAGAAAAGGATGTGAGGAAAGAGATAAAGAGGGAGACGGAGGAAAAGAGGGAGAGTTTATAGATTGGGACAGAAGGGAATGAGAGAGGGAGGAGGTGAGACAAAAGAGAGGCAGAGAGAGGGAGGGAGAGAGAGAGAGAGGAAGGGAGGGAGACAGAGGGAGGGAGAGAGGGAATATTATTATTTATCCGTCATATGACGGGCAATACAGTAGTTATTAAATACCAGCTTAAGTACCGGACGTTGTCCGTGCGCGTACAATGCCTACTTGATGTGCGACTAACTGAGGAACTTTTTTATCTTTGGGATTTCCTGCGCGTCGCCCATATTGGGTGTCGCAAAATGCACTCGCATTCCTTTTCCATTTTTGGTGCTTTTCGTCATTGCTGAAAAGCACCATTATCTTCGTGATGTCCGTCCGTCCGAAGAATTGGCTCAACCGATTTCAACCAATTTTGGCACATTGAATATTCACATAGATTAATGACCAAGATGGCATATTTCAACCGGATCCATTCAGCAGGGGTGCCACAATCGCAAAGTTAAACTTTTCGGTAATTATGAATTTGGAAGGAATTGGCCAAACCGATTTCAACGAAATTTTGTGTGGAGGAGGTGGGCTACATTAAAAAACAAAATCTATATGCTTAGTGTACATATGTAAAACAGGGCTGCCACTGTAAAAGTAATAAAAACAGTTCTTTTACACCTGTTTGTGTTGAATTGTCCAGATCAATTTTAACGAAATTTAAAATTTATAATGAATGATAATCATCATCTAAATATATAACCAAAATATGAATTATCAACCGGGTCGACTAAACAGGGCTACCACAATATCAAGGTTAGTATTTTCTGTAACTATGAATTTGGAAGGCATTGGCTGAACGGATTTCAAAGAGATTTAATTTGTAGGAAGAATAGAGAATGGAAAAACGAAATGAACATGTTTAGAACGAATCTAAAAATATGGGCTACCACAATATAAGGTAAATAAATAATTTTCGAATTTCAAAGCAAATACATTAGTAAGTGTACGATTATACTAGGGCGACTTGGACGAAAAGCACTTCTGTACAACGGGAAACCCGTGTGCATTCCTACTTGTTTAGTGCTTTTCGTCATTGCTGAAAAGCACTATTACCTTCGTGATGTCCGTCCGTCCGTCCGTACGCATATATCAGGGAAGAATTGGCTTAACCGATTTCAACCAAATTTGGTTCATAGAATATCTACATAAAATAATGACCAAATGACATATTTAAACCGGATCGACTCAGCAGGGGTGCCACAATTGCAAAGTGTAACTTTTCGGTAATTATGAATTTGGAAGTTATGGCCAAACCGATTTCAACGAATTTTTTTAAGTAGGCGTGTAACATAAAATAACAAAATCAAGATGTCTAGTGTATATATATATATATATATATATATATATATATAGAAAGCAGGGCTGCCACAATAAAAGGAATAATAAAATTATTTTTACACTTATTCATGTTGAACTATCCACATCAATTTTAACCAAATTTAATACTTATAATATACACACTAGGGGCCCGTGTTGCAGTGCTTCCTGCAAACATCTAGAGAGCCTTGCGTGAAGTGACCCAATGCGATAGTTCCTATGACGAAAAATTTATACAAAGAATGTTATTAGTTGAACCACTTATATTGCCCCTCTTAAAACAATTATATAGCTCACACCATTCATGCCTTTTCGGGAGACGACTTCCCACTTAAAACCTGCAAGAGTTTGCGCCGAGTATTCAGGCGAAAGATTTGACGAAATCCAGCAGACCGTTCTTGATTTAGTTG
Source organism: Tanypteryx hageni (assembly GCA_028673005.1). NCBI lineage: Eukaryota > Metazoa > Arthropoda > Insecta > Odonata > Petaluridae > Tanypteryx > Tanypteryx hageni. Next base: position 6,159,017 of record CM054117.1, read on the forward strand.
CGTTTATACTGGGAGGTGACGTCACTCGAGACTTAATCTGTTTTTGTCCTTCATGCGTTTTATTGCAGTCTTAGTGCAAATGCACTCGAAGCCCGAGTCTAACAATGCAAAAATCCGAGATGAACAATGCCGACTACCCTAGCTACCTCCTTTTTGAAATGTCGAAAAACCGGGGAAAATCGAAAATAAACTTGAAATATGAGCAAACAAGAATTAAACAACAGAATCTGTGGTAAGAATAAGAATCTTCATTTATTTCTGCCTTAAATGGTATAAATCTCGAGTCAAAGTCTCGATCGTAAGATATTTTAAAATGTTAAAGAATAAAGGTCTACACATCGTATTCTAGCCGATCACGTGTTAATCAAATGAAAAAACGAAAACTATCCTGGTATCGAACCCATGTCTTTCTGGAGGATCACTACCCACTTAAAACCTGTAGGAGTTCCGGCCGAGTATTTAGACGAAAGATTTGTCGAAATCGAACCGACGTTCCCAGTTTATTTGCATTCATGCCGGAAGGCTTCAGACGCAGGCAGGGACGCAGAGACATAGCGGTTATAATATATTATATATATATATACAACACCAAATTAGTTAATTTAGACCGAATCAGTCAAAGAGGAGTGCCACAATTACAAATTAAACTCTTTCAGTAATTATGGATTTGGAGAGATTTGGCTGGGACGGATTTCAACTAAATTTTGCATATAAGATTTTTACAGCATACCATAATGAAATCAATATGTTAAAAGCGGAGATAAATAGCAGGGCTACCACAGTAAAAAGTTAAATAATATTTCTTTTACACGTATTTCTAGAGAACTGGCAGCATGGATTTTAACCAAATATGGTATATGTAATCTTCATATTTAAATAAATAACCAAAATATCATATTTCAACCGGATCGACTACACAGGGCTACCACAATATCAATGTTAGAATTTTTCTGTAACTATGAATTTCGAATGAACCGAATTCAAAGAAATTTTGTAGGTCGAGTATAGAATGACAAAACGAAATGAACATGTTTGAAACGAATCTAAAAGGCCACAACAAGGAAAAATAATTTTCTGATTGCAATGCAAATACATTAGTATACGTTTGTACTACGGCGAATTTGACGAAAAGCACTTCTGTGCCACGGGAAACCCGTGTGCTACATCCCTACTTGTTAAACCTATTTTCTGGAATTTATAATTTTAGCAATATTAGTTTATTTCCTTTTCGTGTTTCTTTAGTTAAGGATGCATCGTTTGCAGTGGAATATAATTCTCATTAAAATGCTTTACCTTTTATGTGTATTATTTCGTAATTATTTTGTTGTTGCATAACTGATTTATGCTATACGGCGTTTTTGGATTTCCCATTGGGGCAAAGGCATTCTCTCCAGTTCCAACTCTTAAACACGCAACATAAAGTTTGGCTAGAATAATCCAAGAGGTTCATTAGAAAGAAATGCAAACAAACAAGCAATACATGAGTAATGCAAGGATTGTCCAATTCTTTCAAGCCCCACGTTTTCTTAAGCGAACATCAATTGCCGCTAAGGGGCTGCTCTCGATAAACCGTCAAGAACGTTTTCCTTAGGATTTTACAGTCGGTCAATTGCTCTTCAAACATCTCAGCACATCTTCGTTTACTCATGTGCTGCTGCTGTTTCATCGCTTACTACGTAGATTCTTTGAGTAGACAAAAATTAAGAAATAATGTTTTCCTCTTCCTAGCTCTTACGTGATCTGCGATGAAAATTTAATCGGGGAAAGTGCAAACATTTGCCAAAAAAAATAGCGTGAGCACATCGTTATAACTTACAGTTTCGTGGATAGAAAATCGAGAAAGTGTAAAACATGCCATTGTGTATTTTGTCTGCATCGATTGGCACGAAGACTCTTTTGATGAGAACAATTAAAAAACTGTATTTTCCATGTCTTATATGAACTGCGAGGTACCAATGTTTGAATGAAATTTCACATGCAAATCCCGTAGACGAAGGAAGAATTGCAACTGGACTCGAACTCTGGTACCTCGGAGAAAAAGAAACGCCTCCTCGCCCTTCGGTACGATCGCGTGCGCTACTAACAAAACGCTGCCAAATTTTAGCGTATTCGGTGAGCGCCGTGAGCACCAAGGATTCTCAGCTCAAAAAAACGTCAAATTTTCACTTTTAAAACAAAGTTGCATATCGATTTGATGCCTCTCCGAAAATGGACGAAATTAAAATATTTTTTTATTTTTTTAGGCGTGTTTTGTTCAAGTCCCAAGTTTCTACGATGATTATGAGTAATTTTGAAATACGGTGCACTTCTTCACATTCTATTCTCGACGTTCCCCCCGATGAAAGTGGATTCCGTGCAGAATTTGGTTGCACTGGCTATTGTGGTGTCCAAATGCATAGAGAAGAAACAGACAGACATAGTACTCGCTTCTTTATATTCGATTTAAATGGAATCATTAAATGAAATTTAAAAAATAATAATTATTTAATGGATTAAATACAATTTCCTTCAAATTTGTTTCCTATTAATGTTCAAATTATACGATTTGTTTTAATGTACATTAGAATCAAATAACATAAAAAAATGAAAATTTGCATTGATTAATTAAAATACGAACTCCAAGAGAATGATTCGCGGCGCATTGTCGTTTGTTCGGAAACGTTGCCACGGAATTTAAATGTTTTTAAACATTGTTATAAAATTAAATTAAATAGTGATTTTTTGCCTTCTTTCAGACCAATTCCTTATATTTTCTGAAGTCTTATCTTTTCAACGTTGTGCTTGCCTTGAAATTATTTTTTTCTAAGCAATTAAAATGCACCAAATATCTTACAACCGCGCCTCCCTTTCAGCCGTCAAAGTCAATTTTATAGAACCCATGAAAAGTCTCCGCGCAGCAGTCCATTGAAGGATAATTGGGCCCCGCAACTTGTGCGCCGCCGCAGTATATTTGTAACTGTTGCGAAGAGAGGAATGTCACTGCGTTGCGTTATTCTCCAGAAAATATGACAGAAATTTCTTATAAAAAATGATACTTCATAGTAGAATTTTTACACTGCTTCACTCGCTCTAAACTCAAACAATGTCACTTCATAATGGGAGAATTGAGAATTTTGATATCATTATTTCGTAATCCGACTGAAATATTTAAATTATTTTAAAATGTAGTTTTTTGCCGTAATAAAATAAACTTTATTTGGGCAAAGTTTTCGTCGACTGCAGAGCGATAAAAATGTTCCACGCCATCTCATACAGTCCAACCTCCCAAATCCAGCAGGTCTGGGACCCGAGCCTTGCTGGATCTTGGAGTTTGCCGGATTTCGGAGGGCCATATAATAGTCATATGCACACATGGCTTTTTACCGTCGGTACGAACGGTGTACCAGGAAATATATTGGATTTCACACTATATCCGGTACGCTAATTTATTTGTATGTAATTATTAGATATCACGATATAAACTTCTCAGCTTTAATAAATGAAAAAAAATGCGAAAAATGCTGTATTTATATACTGCAATTTGTTGTACATAAGAGCGTGTGACGTGGGTGGCGGCTAGAGCGACCGGATTAAAAATTTGGTTTTGGGGTATCATGGGTGGATTTTGGGGTATTCGTGGTTAGGTTTTTGGGTATTCATTATTGGGCTTTGGGATAATCGCACTATCAAATATAAAGAACGAACAATTATAATAAGAATATTTTATTTTTTATAATTGTAGATTTTCACAATATACAAGTGCATTTAGTCAAATTTTGGCACAATTAGTCAAATTTATAGCAAGTCTTTAAACAAAATTTAAATATTTTATTTTAAGACAGTTATGAACACTTTTACAAATATTATCATGACATGTTTTACATAATTATTTACAATATAAATTCAGTAAACCTAATTTATTTTTATCAAAATAGAGGTATTTATCTAACAATATTTTTCATTCCAGCGAATTTCTTTAAGCAATTTTTCATTTTTTAATACAACTGCATAAAATTCTTTGCATGACATATTGTAATTGGTTTTCACCAGTAATTCTTCCTCAACAGATTTTAGGTCTAATCTGTTCCTATTCTTTTTCCAAGAGTTGAACATTAATCTAAATACTCGCTCACTCGTTGCATTTGAGTGAGGCAAAGCAAAAACAAAATTAATAATTTTTTCTATATTAGGTACATCGTATGCATTTAAAAATTTTATCCAAATATCTGTGATATTTTAGAGTTCTTTTGTGTTAGTATTTTTATGGAACGATTTTAACAGGACGTACTCTTCATATAGCAAATCAATATTAATATTGGAAATTTTAAATAAATCTATAACTTTTAAGAAAAGATCAAAATGTGCCACTTCATGTAGTTTGAATATATTAAGATACTCATACTTATTAATTTCAAAACTAAATCTTTTTTCAATGTACTGAATTAAAGTTTTCAGAAAATCGTCTGCTCTTTTCTTAAACAAATTTATCTCTACTGGGTTGCGACAAGATTTCAATTTTTGTATAGCAATGAATCCATAAAAATGATCATTTAATTTAGAAAGTAGAGAGTTTCTTAGATTGAACATTAAGTTAAATAATTCTATTATAATTGGACCATCCTGCTCTAGATTACAAATTGCGTTTTGGACACAGGTTGCTGCATTTGAAAATAAAGAAAGGTAGGCTTCAGCTAATTCGTTCGAAAAAAATCTCGCAAAATAGGTGGACATCTTTCCAAAGATAGAAAATAGTTTTTCACTGGCTCAAAATTTTTGTTTAGCCTATCTACTGCTGGAAGGAGCGACAACCATCTTGTAGGAACGTGACGCATTAGATCTGAATATTCTAGATCGCAAAATTCGTAATGTTCTTTTAAATTTTCTAACCTTTTACTATGTGAAGTAAATTCATTATATGCTTTTAAAATTATACATTCTATATCAACATCTAAACAGCTTGTAGCTTTTCTTGTTGCATTGTGTAAGGCATGGCAAAGACACCCCATATCTATTAAATCCTTATTAAATTTCTTAAATTCTGTAAATACTCTCTGATTAATACCAAAATTTACATTAGCATTATCACCGCAAAAACTAACAATGTTCTCGGGATTTAAATTCAGCCCCTTCAACTTTTGAAGTAAGCAAAGTGAAATATCCTTTGAAGTTTCTGACTGGCTGTTAAAGAAACTCAAAAGTTTTGTTTGAACTCCTCCACTAGATTTAGAAAAATATCTACACATTTAGGGAAACATTTTAATGTTCCCTTTATTTGACGAATCTGTTGCAATTGAAAATGGATGATTTTCTTTTAAATTCTCGACAACTTTAGATACGCAGTCTTTTGCTAAAACATTTGTTATTATTTTAGATATTTTTGTTCGCGCGCATGTCAATTGAGAAGCGATTTTTTAATCACTAAATAATGTTTTGAAAAATGAACTCATGCAATCCGATGATCGATAGCTATGCGCATGTTTCACTGTGTGATAGGCAAACGTAGCTTCTGTGGCAACAATCTTTTGTTCTTCAGTCGAAACTAATGACGTCGTCGAGGAAATGAAAAATAAATTTAAAGTTTGATTATTACTAGCTAATGCTTTCCCTTTTTTATGCTTATTACTTATTATATCCTTTTTAAGGTCATAAACACCTCCATTTACTATGAAAAATTCACAATTGCGCCATACACATTTCGCTTTACCAGCAGTTCTTCCTTTAATCACCCAGGCATAAGTTCCCTGCCACTCCTCGTTGAAATAATTCTGATGTTTTCTCTTCCTTTTCTTCTCTTGATTTAACCTCTGTATTTTTTCTTCTTCAGTACTATCTGATGACAATGAAGAGGACATTCTGTGAAAACAAGGGTTAATGTAATATTTATAGAATTTATTGTATTAATAAATAACCGGAAAAATAGTGATATTAAAATTAGTACAACAATAATTGGCTTCAAACATTACCTGTATCAAAATGATCATAATAAAATCCGATACAATCCAGTTATATAAATAAACAGTTTCCGAAGCACATGCCAGGAACTCTCAGCTTCACACTTCGCTGCAAAAATCACACCGGCAAGCTTCTCTTATTTCTTTGCTCTAAATTCTTTCTGAAGAATGTATGGTACACTATCTTCTTTTATTCGCTGCGTAAGCCCTCACGATAATACAATGAGATTAAAAAGATCTCAAGTAGCGACCGCGGGACCACTTACTCCCTTCTTGTCGAGCCTGTGACAGGTGCCAAACATTAGAAAGTAAGCATAATATAAATATCTTATACCGCTCTATATAAGTAGGGTACAAAGTAATTTTTTCTAGTCTTTAAGCGTGCATTTCAACAAAATAGTTGCCCTCCGCTAATTATTTCCTCTTTTACAATTACCTAAACTTGGTATTATATGATTTGTCGCGTTCACATTTTGCTTACTTAGTGGCACTCGCAGTAAAGGCAACATTCAATATGTATTCATTTAGTACAGAACACTGAGAAAAGAATTTTATGTACAAAACACTGAAAAGGGGTATTTTTCGTACCCATTTCAGATTTTTAAAAAGGGGGTATTTTATAAATTTAATTCAGTAAATGGGGTATTATACCCCGAAATGGGGTACGTCTGGCCCCCCTGGCTAGGAGGCAGAAAATGGACTGCCGGATTTGGGAGGCTCGATTGTAGAATTTGATTGGTCGTGACGCGAGGATAGCGCCAGCCCCGGAGAGCGCCGTGAAATTAACGACGTCTATTCGATAATTCGCACGGACAGTTCGTTTTTGCATTCGCCGCCCCTTGCCTCTCACCTTGCTGACCTTGCTAGCGTCCGACATTGCCTCCCATTCTCTCTCTCTCTCTCTGCCTCTCTCTTTTCCCTCTCTCTCTCTCTCTCTCTTCCCTCTCTCTCTCTCACTTCACCTCGAATCCGCAGTATCGCCTGGGATCTCCTGCCGACGGCACGGCAGATACAGAGAGAGAACACATTGGTGTGCGACGCCAAACGCTCTTCTTTTGGAACAAACAACGCGTGTCGTCGGATGCTTGCCACTCGGCCGGACGGGAATCTTCTTCCGAAGCGAAAGTGAGTGAGTGACGTACATACTCTGAGAATTCTGAACTTGTGTAGATTTACAGCGTACACCCGTCCCTCCATTTGCACTAAGCTACGTAAAAGACCGTGCTAAGTGGGATGGGCTGCATCGTAGGAATGCATGATTGAGAGAGTCATCTCGAGTTCCGCATTCAACGCTTTGGTTACATTATTAAAGCACCTTTTATGCTTTTTGTTATTTGACTCTCCGGTCTAAATGAAGCATTTTATCCATTTTAAACTTTGGGAGAGAGTTTATAAACCGTGCTACAGCGATATTCGAGGCAATTCTCTGAAAGAAAAGTGCGCTAAACCGAAAAGATGTAAATCTGAACCGTGTGATTGGAGAGGTATCTAATCGCTCGATAACACTTTTGGAATCGAATGTTTCTCCGGTTTGATATTTCACGGCGTTGTCCTCGTTCCGTTATCTAGATGGGTCCACCATATCTCAGGAGAGGGGGGAGAGGGAGGGTGAGAGAGAGAGGGGGGGAGAGAGAGTTCCTCGCGGGGGGCGATGAATGAACCGGGTTCTTTTACTCGGAGAGCGCAGAAGAGAAAATTCTTTTTTGAATTGGAGCTTTGGTTGACTTTGCTACTATCCTGAGATATTTAGTATGTATTATATTTCAGTCTAACTAGGTGGCAATAATCAACAACACTGCGTTTACGCAAAGAACGGCTGCGAATATACATGTCTATTTTAACCTTAACATTATTACCTGAGTTGTTATTGGTGAATGAGATGGTATTATTTACAGAGTCTGTTGTCGAGGTTCGTGATTAGCCTTGGTGATTACAGTGGCGCTCCCGTCGTGCATCACCGCATTCCTCCGTGTAAACCCGTCGCCTTTTTTTACCGCATACAAGTTATCATTTACTAAATATTCTTAGAACACCTTAGAAGTTATTATTTAAAGGCTCGAAGACAACTTAATCATAATATATTCCATTCAACTACTTCCTGGTTAAGAAACAAAACCTTTGCGGCTTTTGTTTTCTCTAGCCTCCATTTGAAATTTCCCATTTTTATTTTCTCCCTTCAATTTCCCGCTGTATTTTCGCGTCTGCTTTTCCCGCCGTTGGACGCTCCAATAGATGAGACGAGATTCCATTTCCAGAGATTTTGCGTGTGCCCGCGAGCGCCGCTTCGCATTCAGGGCGTCCCCCTCCGTTGCGATCTTCCCCTTCTGTCCTTGTCAGGGTCTAGTAGAGTATATTTTATTAGCTGCCACCACCACGCCACTTACGGGCGACTATTGTAAACACTGGACGCTTAGTTACGTCTTACAATTACTAACGCTCCTTTTTATTTTCTTAATTGTTGGAGCTTCATGGCTATATCCAATAATATAAGGGTACGGTTTTAGTTTATTTCAGCTCTTTGTATTATTTAAATTTTTTCTCGCAGTTCCTTAAAATATTTATTATCATTTAACCTATTTGGAATTTTTAGAAATATTACAGGTATGGAGAAAGTCATGTGGTGGCCACATCAGATTTTTTGCATTTAAGAGCAATATTTGACTTTTCGAATGTAGAAAGGAAACGAATTACTTTGTAGCACCTTCACTTTTAAAGTTGAATTGTAACAATGTGGTTTCTTTCCTTCCCACATTCCAAATGGAGAAATTTCACAAAGTTAGGTCTAACGTGATAAGTTTAATAATTTTGTACTGACTTCGTTTGTTTCTACTCGGAATCAGAGACGTAGCTCGAGGGAGGATTTATTATACTAATAGAAGATGCTTGCATTCTGCAAGCATTTCATCTCACCTTGAAAAAACATTAATTTTTCAGAGAGATATTTCATCATGAGGAATATTTTTTTGCTAAAAATATTTTGCCTCTGTACCAATTTTCGTTTTTTCCTTATGGAAAAATATTGGAGTAAAACATTACTTAAAATTTGCAATTTTAAGAATATTATACTTTTTCCATTGTGGGATACTAAAATTTTTAAAATTTTAAATATTGTTAACGGCCGCAATAACAACGTTATGGAGATATTCAAATATTTATTTGCGCATATGCACTAAGCTCTAAATAACTTTAAATTTTCAGCTCCCTAGCTCGTCTCGTAGTGCCTAAACATTAATCTATTTGTTTAAACTTTAATAATTTTTAACAGCCAAACAATTTAAAATTTCTATACGTCATATTTAGTTTTTTTTACAAATTCTACCTTTGCATTCGGAAATAAATAATTCTTGAAAATTTGTTTAGACGATTGCGAATTTTTAGCAACCGCATTGTTGAAAATTTTTAAGATTTTTTTTCTTTATAGAATTTGATACCAAATGTTTGTAGAAGCTCGTAGCTACGACTTATAGTTTCCGTGGTAAAAATTAATAAACTTTAATGTACAGATGGGGTAAAAACAACCCCTAAAAATTAACAACTTTAAAATTTTCGATTTTTCTAATTGGTTGTGAGCAAAATCCTATTATCGCGCAAAATTTCAGCTCCGTATTCCTTTTAGATTGGTCTAAACATTGTAATTCCTTTTTCCCGTGTTAACTTATTGCAGATTTTTCTCTAACATTTCCTGTTTTTAGATTTTGACGTCGTTATAAGTTTACGCCGTAGTTTTAAATCAATTGCATTATAATACAACTGCATAACAAAATGTGTAACCCAGAAATGTTGGTGCAAAGCTGCTGGAATTCTCTATAACTCCAAGTGCCACTCCAGGTTATCATGTTCAAACAAGTAAAGTGTTAACAACTTTATAGACATGTTTTAACTTATTTTTAATAATCTCTAGTGTTGTTTTCTAAAGAAATACATTTTTTTAAGTTGTAAGTTTTAACTTCTGAAAAACTGAAATCAAGAATTGAGGTTCGCATTTCTGTCAGAGACTGTTTGCAGTTGATCTTTTGAATTGCAATTTCAGCATTTCATATCACAAATAAAATTCGCTTTACCCAGCAGAAGTTGATTAAAATGCAAATAACCCGGATAAAGCTAGAAATCATTATTTTATTATTGCTTTACCCAGCTGTTTCGGTTAATAAACCTATGTTTATCGTGTTTTCTATCTTTACCCGTAACATATATATGATATAAAACCTAAGGTACTTCTATATATGCCACGGACCTGAAATTTGGCAGAATAGTAGGTTATTACGTACAACCAACCAGAATAATCGAAAATTCGAAATTTTTTAATTTTTACTGGAGTATTTTTGACCCCAATGTTCCATTTCGATACTCCATAAGAAAAATCTGATGTGGCCATCACATGACTTTCTCCATATCTGTAACTTTTCTAAAAATTCCAAATGGGTTACATAATAATAAATATTTTAAGAAACCGAGAAAATTTTAGACTTGACAAAGAACAGAAATACACTCAAACCATAGCATTCTGATATTGGATATAGCCACAAAGCTCCAACAATTAAGAAAAGAAAAAGGAGCGTTACTAAGACGTAACTAAGCGTCAATTGTTAACAATAGTCTTCGGTAAGTGGCGTGATGGTGGCAGATGAACACATAAGATATCTCCTAAACAATTCCTTGTATGGAAAAATGTTTCAAACAAAAGTTGTATAAAATTAAATTTCCTACTACTTTTATTCCAGTACATCTTTACATTTATCAAATATTAAAGCAAATATTTCAAAATAACGGATAAGTGACAAGAGTAAACAACCACTTCCGGTTAACCGATTTTTACCAAAAACTAATCATTTCTTGTGACTTTTATAAAAATGTTAAATACAAGATTTCGCGTTGACCTGGTTAAATAGTTTTTGAGTTAGAGCACCCACAAAAAGCTATCACATACACAGACATCATCGAGAATATGGTCAAAACGTGTTCAGAGGACCTCAAAATGTATATTTCTGTTGAAATCTGGAAGTCGATTTTTTTCATGAATACAATACTTGCCACTATATGGAGAAAGTGAAAAGCAGATGATCAACAATAAAGAACTTCAGCTACCATAGCAACCAGGACAATGCTTTTTAATGGGAATTGGCAAACCGTACTATATTAGCATCGCTTTAATGCTTTTTAATAGAGAATTTCTTGATGTCCCGTTGATTTTTACCAAAGACGTATGCATATGAGGACGTCATAATTTTGAAACGCGATATATGTTATTAAATAAAAGAACGTTACTCCTTTCAATTATGGGGGTTGATGAACTGTATATAATAATAGCTTTAATTTAGTTCTTCTAAAGAGAATCAGTGGATTGTATTATAATGCAATTCTTTTAAAACTACGACGTAAACCTATCATCATCATCATCATGCTTCTGTCCGAAGACAGGTTTTAACTGAATCGCTGCCTCCATTTCTCTCTCCCCCTAGAAGCCTCTTTTATACCTCTATAAGTATTATATCCCTGCTTTATATTATCTAATATTCCTATTCTTTTTCTCCCTCTTCCTCTTCTTCCACTAATTTTTCCTTCTAAGATCGTCCTTTGTAAACACTGTCTTCTCATTATATGCCCTATTCAATTTGCTTTTCTTTTCCTGCTTGTTTTTATTAGCGTCCTTTCTTCTCCCACCATTTCTAATACTTCTTCGTTTCTCTTCCTCTCTGTCCATTTCACTTTCGTCATTCTTCTCCATACCCACATCTCAAAACTTTCTAAATATTTTTCCTCCTTTCTCCTTACCGTCCACGTCTCTGCACCATAAAGAGCTATGCTCCATATGTAGCATTTTGCTAATTTCTTCCTTGTTTCTAAATTTATTTTCTTGCTTGTGAAAAGCTCCTTCTTCTCGTTAAATGCTGCTTTTGCCATTGCAATCCTACTTCTGATGTCCTGTGTACTACTTCCATCCTGTGCTAAAATGCTGCCGAGATATTTGAAACTACTTACTTGTTCCAATTTTTGGCCATTTACCATTATATTTAATTTTTTATGTTCCTTTGAAACCACCATGACTTTCGTTTTTTCTGTATTGATCTTCATTCCATATTGTTGGCCAACCTCCACTAGTCTGTCTGTCATTCTCTGAAGCTCTTTCTCGCCTTCTGCTATTAAGCCCTGATCATCTGCGTATTTAATGGTGGTAATACTTTCACCTCCTATCTTAAATCCTTTCTCTTCCACCAACGCTTCTTCTGTTATTGTTTCTGCATAAATATTAAATATTGCTGGTGAAATAGGACAACCCTGCCTCACTCCCCTCCCTATTGAAGTACTTTCTGTTTCTTCTCCTTCAACCCTGACTCTAATCTTTTGATCAAAGTAAAGGTTTTTAAGCAGTCTTTTATCTTTCCAATCTATTCCTATTTTGTTTAAAATACCCAGCATTTTATCCCATTTCACTCGGTCAAAAGCTTTCTCCCAATCTACAAAACAAAAATACATACCTTTATTGACTTCTAGCGCTCTTTCTATCATCATCCTCATACATCCTATAGCATCTCTAGTCCCCCTTTCTCTTCTAAAACCAAACTGATTATCTTGCAGCTCCTTTTCTATTTTACATTCAATTCTTTTGGTTATTATTCTGGTTAGAACTTTAGCTGTATGAGAAATTAAACTAATAGTTCTGTAATCCTTACAACATTTTGCATTGTTCTTTTTCTCCAGTGGTACCATCACAACATCTAAAAAATCTTCAGGCCATATGCCAGTATCATATACTTGGTTAAAAAATTTTGTGAGTTGCTTAACTGCTTTAGACCCCAAAACCTTAAGAACGTCCACGGGTATATCATCACTCCCAACTGCCTTTCTTCTTTTCATGTCATCAATTGCTCTTTTAACTTCAGACTCGAGAATACTTGGTCCTAGCTGATCTTCTTCCACATCCTCTTCTTCATTTAATTCAATATTTTTTGGCTTTCCTTCTTTGTCATACAGAACCTCAATGTATTCTTTCCAGACATTCTTTACATCGTCTGGCTCCGATACTATTTTACCACTTTTGTTCATGATTCCTTTACCTCCTATCTTTCTTGCTTTTTTCTTTAATAGTTCCCTTGCTTTGCTATACATGAGGTCTGTTCTACAAATTCTTTCACATTCGACAATCTCCTCGCATTTTTCATTTATCCACTGTTCTCTGGCTTTATCTGTTTCCCTTCTTAAAGCATTATTTAACTCCTTGTACTTTCTTTGACCTTCTTCAGTGTTTATGTTCTTCCACTTTCTCCGCTCTTCCATTTTTTGCAGCATGGCTGCTGTGATCCAGGGTTTTTTGTTTCTTTCACCCGTTATCTTTCCTACCTTCTTTTCCATTACATCTTTAATGTTGCTATGGATGTATCTCCACTCCTCATCTACATTCTTCCTATTTTCTTCATCTCTCTCCCCCAACCTTTCCTCTAGCTCAGTCATGATAGCCTCCTTGTTTTTAAGGAGTTCCTCTAAGTTCCATTTCTTGTTAACTCTTATATTTCTCTTAACGCTCTTCAGTCTACATTGTATATTTGCCACCAAAAGGTTGTGGTCAGAATCGATATCTGCCCCTGGTAGTGTTTTCACATTTTTAATGCTATTTCTAAATCTTTCATTGACTAGTATGTAATCTATCTGGTATCGTCTCTGGTCTCCTGGGCTTCTCCATGTGTAAAGTCTCCGCTGGTGATGCTTAAACCATGTATTAGTTACAATTAATCTATTTCTATGGCAGAATTCCACAAGTTTATCCCTTCTTTCATTTCTCTTCCCTAGTCCATATTTTCCCACTATGTTATCTTCCTGTCCCTCTCCGACTACACTGTTCCAATCTCCCATTACTATGGTGGTGATCCTTCCTTTTCCCTCATCCTCCAATATCTCCATAATCTGTTCATAGATTTCATCTACTTCGTCGTCGCCAGCATTAGTTGTTGGCATATACACTTGAATTATAAGCATTTCCACTGGCTCCATCTGAAGTTTTACGGCTATTAATCTATCATTAACTGTCACTACCTTGCTAATTCTTTCAGCTATCTCTTTTCTCATTATAATCCCCACTCCCCTTTCCTTTTTCTCCCCTCCCGAGTAAATAATCTGAAATTCGTCTGAATTTATCTCGCATTCTCCTTCCCACCGAACTTCACTAAGACCTACTATACCTACATTATTCCTTCTCATTTCCCTTTTTAAGTTCTCTAGTTTACCCCCTGAATTCATAGTCCTAACATTCCATGTGCCTATTTTTAATTTCTCACTACTTGCTTTCTTATTAATCTTACATTTCCTCTGTGCATCCCCTAGGGTAGTCCCCACCCGGAGATCCGATTGGGGGACTATTTTACCCCAGAAAGATCCATAGAGGTATTTTCAGCTTTTCAGCCTATCATGGGAAATATAATGAGGTAGTTTCCCCTTGCTTTCCTCATCGCAGTTTCACAGAGTGATTACCCATCTTTAGCTGTTCAGATCCACATGATCACCACCTACAGAGGTACTGTGCAAGCTGCTGCCCTTGCACAGGGGGATGTAAAACCCCCAAGACTGCTTCTTAGTCTGACTCTTCCCCTCAGACCTTTCCGGCTTGGATGGTCCTACCAGGAGAATTATCTCCCGCCGGCATAGCTCTTTGGTTCGTAATACACAAACCCTCCCACCTCTGTAAGGTTATGCAGTCCTTAGGGAGGGTTTCGAATTATAGAGGTTCTAATTAATTCGAAATGCTTTTTCTTCGGTCTCCTGAATTTCGAATTAGCCAGGTTTTACTGTACTTCTACCGTCTGTGAAGGGCAAGATAAGCATGATACCGTTGCCTTTCTTCTTCCTAAGCAAGACAAATTTTCCGCTGTCAGATATCTAATTCCGGATGGTCGGTTTGAAATCCTCATTTGCCCACTAGATCATTCCCCGAAGAGGAAACTCATTTGAACCCACTCACGCGGACACACTCCCAAAAGCCTCCTTTCTGACCGAATTTGACCTTTGAACTCTGTTTTCCCTTAGGTGCCAAGAGCGCGATTGAACTCCGGGAGGGGGAGAATCCAACCCCGGACCAAGTGAATGGAAACTCAATACTTTTCGAACTGCGATAAGACGAATTTTCCATTCGGGCAAAAGAAAAAAATAAATTACTTTCCCGCCGAACTGCGACACCCACATGGAATTTCGCTACGTCGAGCTCGCTCGGATAACAATTTTTCTCTAAAGGTAGAGAAGTACGGTAATCCCTCCTCATTCGAGGGGTTTGCGATTTCGCAGAACGGCGCAAATATATGGAGAAAAATAGGGCTAAGGCAGAGGTTGCTAAAATTAATCCATCTGCTATCTTTTGTTAAAGCAGCCGACTCAGCCGCAACCCCAACCATCTACCGATAAACATAAAATGTGATATTAATGTCAAAATATTATATTTGTTTTTTTAGCACAAAAGATCAATGTTAATTCTAAATATAAATATATTATACAGAGGCGGACTGGCCATATAACCTTCCGGTGCAATCACCGGGCCGGTAAGACCAAGGCCTCGTCTGCTGAAGTATATATATATATATATATATATATATATATATATATATATATATATATATATATATATATATGGATGTCAACAAGGTGTTGGGATGAGGAAACCCAGTGAGCACTCACCAATCAGACGACTTCAGGTTGGTGAGGCCCCGGGGATGTCGAAGCGACACACGTAAAATAACACAAAAACACAGAAACATCACAAACGTAAAGCTTTCGGAACTACTCCTTCTTCAGCTAAAATTAGTCATTCTTTTCCATGGGAAAATTTTCTCTCCATTATATTACTTGATTTGATCCACTCTCCGCTAATAAAGTGATAGTGTCCGGTGTTCTTCACAAATTACCGGGGCGTTTGAAACCCCTCAGTCCACCCCTGAATATATATATATATAATCATAGGTAGTCTGTCCATAGACAGTTCCGTGACCATTCATGGCCAAACCTGGCTCTCCATACACTCCCACCTTCCACTGTCCCCTTCATATCTTGACAACTATCCCTCCCTAACAAATTGTCTATCAGCGGAAACCACCTCCTGTCTCTTTTCCTTTTTCCATCTAGTTTATATATATATATATGTATAAGTAAAACACTGGTGGTGTAGTGGTTAGCGTGTCGGCTTTCTATTGCAAAGTTCGGGGGTTCAAACCCCTCGAATGGAGGTTTTATTTATAAAAAAAAACTATCATCAGTGCCTGGCAGTAGGCAGCAGTACTGTCAGTATGGTATAGAGCCGAAAACAAATGATGTTGGTTGGGTCTATATCCAATACAGCTGTAGGCGTGATCAGGACGATTTGAACGGCTACAGTACTGCGATGTGGAAAGCAAGAGGGAAACTACCACATTACAATCCCTAGTAAAAGATTATATGGTTGGACAATATGAGTTCTCTCGAGGTAAAACAATCCGGAGGTAAAATAGTCCCCCAATCGGATCTCCGGGCGGGGACTGCCTTGAGGAAAACATGTCGAAAGTAAATTACTAATAGGGAATTGGAACACAAGAACTATGAGAAAAGCAGGAAAGCTAGAGAACTTGGAAGAAGAAATAGAGTTGACATTATAGGACTAAGCGAAACTAGATGGGAGGGAGAAGGACAGTTCGACTCGGAAGAATTCACGGTAGTTTATTCTGGAGGAAATAGTGGGGAAAGGGGAGTAGCTCTGGTACTTAAGAAAGATATGATGAAAACTTATAACAACTTCAAAATCCAAAAACAGTAAATATTAGAAAATTGTGAAAAATTAATTTCGTGTTGGAGCTGAAATTTTAAAGTAATTTAGAGCTTAGTGCACATACCCAAATAAACATTTGAAAATCTCGATGAATATGTTGTTGCGGCCATTAATTATTTTTAAAATTTAAACAAATAGATAAATATTATTTCACTTCTAGATAAGCTACAACTTTAAAATTTGGCAGAAATGTGTGGTTTTAGTACCCTAGTGTGGAAAAAGTATAATATTCTTAATATTTCAAATTTTAGGGATTGCTTTACTCTATTATTGTTACATAAGAAAATAACGAAAATCGGTGCAGGGTTGAAATCTTTAGAATTAAAAAAATATTTCCAATGATAAAATATCTTTCTGAAAAATTAATGTTTTTTCAAGGTGAGATGAAATGCTAGCAGAATGCAAGCACCTTTTACTAGTATATATCCATCGCGGTTGGGACCGGCAGTTAGTCGGTTAATCAAAAAGGTCGGTTAAAGCGGAGAACCAATAGAAAAGTACATATACACTGTCTGTATTTTAAATATCTAATATGAATATATAGTATAATATATATGTATGCATAATTTAATATTGATTTAATATCGTAACTAAAATAACAATGAACTTGACTAGTATGTGGGACAACTGGCAGCAGACCACAGTGGACTGTGTGGACAACTGACAGGGGATGCGTACTAGACTGGATTACTATGTAATGAGAAACATTTTAGCGCAAGGGACAACTCGTGACATTGTTGCGGAGTGAAAGAAATGGTTTAAAACTGTTTTAAACTAGTCGTTTTTATGTAAAATGTCGCACTTAACTGTGGATTTCAGTTTTCAGACCTAGGGGCGTAAAACATCGGTTAATAGGGCTTCTACTGTGAGTGTGTGTGTGTGTGTGTGTGTGTGCGTGCGTGCGTGTTTGTGTGTGTGTGTGTGTGTGTTATATCCTCCTCCGTAAGAAGCAGCTATTTTGTAATAGAAACCTCTGAAGCGCGAATTCATGCATATACTGAATTTCGATGCGCGGTGCAAAGTGTTTTTGGTGACAATTTCACTCGCCCTCTCCCTTTCTTAAACGTAGGTCTAAATTGCTCTTAATCTCCATTGACGTGATATACAATGACACATTACACCCGAATTCTCCACGGTTGTATAATAGCCTATCCAAGGAAAATGTATTGGCACAAATCGAGTGAACCTAAATCTACCACCATTATCACTTTTTACACATTCTCCACTTCATTCAATATTAGTTCCTTTTTGAGAAATGGTGTTAAAGGCGATGCCGGATTTACCGGGGTGCAATGGTGCCAGGGTCACGGTCCGGCGTTGATTGTAGGCTCTGTGGGTGAAATTACAAATCAGGAGAGAAATTCCGCCCTGACCGAGAATCGAACCACTAGCCGGGTGGATATGTTAAATTTCACGTGGGCTCCCTCATTTTCTAGTTTACTGATTAAGATTAATCAGCAGAGCATCTTTGTTTATTTGTGCTATTCCTGCGTAAGTTAATCTTTCGCGATTATTTTCGCTTACTCGTGTTTTTTATCTGCTTGTTAATAAGTTAAAGCTCGCTGATAAGTGCTTAATCGGTCTCGTTGATGCCCTGCCATCTTTCGATAGTTTTCCATATTGTATGAATCACAGTCAGGATCGCATATTTCCTTTTACGCGCATTTAGTGCGTGAATATCTTTTGTCAGCGTCAATTTTACGCTTCGATTTGCGAAGCCTTTTTTTATTATTTGCGATATTACTTGGTTTAGTTGTTTTTCGTTGGAGGAATCATTTACAAAATTCATAGCAGTCCAGCGATGATCAGTCGAGACTCATCCGGATAGATATGGCGGCCGTTTTAGTTACCATATTTGGGAAAATACTGCTATAGGACAAACCAAAACTTCACTTATTCTGAATATACATTTGGTATTCAAGGTTATAATGGTATTGTTGAAAACATTCTTATGAGGTATGGTGGCATAACTAAAATTAGCCTCCTTCAGTTACGATATTCTTGCAATAGGAAATTGAGCGCCCATTGCCCGGGCGAGGTGAGTTTTCCGAGGCAGCCCGTGAATACGCGTGCGCGTGCAGCGATCATGTTCTCGCACGATGTCACTTTTCTGCTTGCAACCTGTTAATGTTACTTTTGTAAAAACTGCGTTGTCACTAATTTAAATGAACCCTTGCAGCATATTGGATTGAGGATTAGGGAAAGTTCACTAAACCAATTGCAATAGAAATAGTTAAATAAAACATAACAGACCTGAGCAAAGCCCCATTGGGCACCGGGCATACCCAAGGTTCGTCTGTACCTATTTTTGAGAATAATAAAATCATTCAGTCTGTTAATGTATGGTAAATACTATCTCTCGCCAAGTTCAGGAAATTATTAAAGGTTGCTGAACTTCGATTTTAAGACGACTTTTTGTACTTTAGATCTATTTTGAAAAACGGATGGAATTTGAGTGAATTTTGTGAGCAAGTTTCACCAAATGATCTAGTTTCTGTTTAATCGCTTCAAAATAGAAGCGGAAAGAGGTGAGGTGAAGTTAGAATGCAAGAGTCTGGCGTGAATTTGAGATTCATTCGCCCTACAATGAAACACTACATGCAATTATTGTAGCATTAAAATGTCACCTGTCCATGATATAAGTATGAAATTCTTCCTTTTCTTTAGAAAGGTCTAACCGATTTCGATTCAACAGCAAAAAGTACGTTTGTGGTGAAGACACGCATTGTGTTTAATTTGGATAGTTGCAAGTATTTGCATTAATTTGGATGGACAAAAAATATAGACTGTAACCATGAACTAAGGAATACTACAGGCATTTTTCTGAAATTGTATATGTCACGTTTACATGTCATTGAGTAAAACTGTAGTTATGAATAAAGTTGGCATTAATGAGTTAAGAAATCAGTAATAAATAAATAAATAAATAAATATATATATATATATATATATATATATATATATATATATATATATATATATATATATATATATATATATATATATATATATATATGGATCCATTAGCAAAAACAGATTTATATGATTTATTAACTCATTAATGCCAACTTTATTCATATAATTCATATAATGGATCCACTTAAATGACATCTGCCACTTCAAGGCAAAGTCGAGAGTTGTATCCAGCCCTTGGATGTGTTCTTTTTACAGACTGCAGTTCAGGGATTTAAAATTATGTATCAATTTCTTGTAATTCAATTTCTCTTGAAAAGAGCTTTGAAATAACAATCCCGGAATTCTTTACTCTAATTATCTGGATATCAAATTATTCGGGTCGAATTTGCTAAAAAATGCTGCAATCAATTTTATGAAACTAATAAATTTGAATGATTGTTTCCGAAATATTTCATTAAAAATTAATCTTCTTAAAGTATTGATCGCAAATGTTACACGCGTATAAACTATCAGCGTCAATATATCTGCGTATTATGGGGATACTTATCTTCAAGAGGTCTCTGCTGCGCCAGACAAGGACTTATCTTATTTGTTTACTCACTTGTACTCTCTCTCTCTCTCTTTTATGAGAAAAATTAGTGTGAAAATATATTGTGTGTACAAAAGTGCCGTAAAATCAAAACATTGGCTCTTCATGGAGCCCCTCATTCTCTGGCGCCCTTGGCAGCTGCCTGTGTTGCTACCCCGTTCCGCCGGCCCTGATTTTTGGCTGTGTAACCTGCAATGAGTGGTCCTCAAGCGAAAAAATTAGGGCGTGATTACTTTAGGATAGTCCTCTGCAATAGAATTTTCATCATTTCATTCCAACCGATGCAAAATTCATGGAGCTTTCTAACCCAAAAAGATTTTTCGAAATATCTCTTAAAACAAATAAATTGATTGATCACATACAGACTGGCAGACAGACAGAGTAATCATTTTAGCATGTTTTTGCTTTTAAGAAAAAATGTTAGGTAGCTGTTTAATGGATGTAAATGGGGACGTGATGTATCCCATATGGGAATATATTTATTAAAAAAATTAATTACTGTATTTTTTGGCATGTAAGCTGTAGGTACCCTGGTTTTTTTTTAGAAGATAGAGTGATATCCACTAAATAATCACTCAGAACGTAAACCTTCTAAATTACCTTTAAGTGGCTTGTTAACAGCAACATCAAGAACTTTAAGCTGTGATTTAATTCCTCCAGGTATTATTACAGGGTCAGTATTCATTGCATTAATTGAATCTTTAACTTCAGGAGTTTTGTCCTTTGAAGGCATCTGATGCAAGCATCCCTCTTTTTCTTAATAGCGCTCCTGGTCTTATATTCCAGATAATGTGTAACCAATCTCTCATAAGTTCTTTTGACATCCATCCATTATCATGACATCTGACTATAATTCCTGTAGGTATTCTTTTTGTTTTAGGATAACATATAGTTGTAATTTTAATCCATCTGCTAAAACAGCCGACTCGCGTTTTTCAGTTACCTGTCATTTTTATTATTGCTGATTTTGCAACTTTTTCATTGATAGAATAATTAGATGTTAATTACGGAAATTCCGGTGAATTACACCGTCATTTGTTTTGAAATCTGTGAAATGATATTCGTTATTCTCCAGTAGACAAGAAAAGTTTAGTTCACTTTTGGGAATCGTTCGCGTAATAATTATTCACTTAACATCATCGTTCAAAACTAAAAGTCATTATTTCTCTAATTCGTTAAATAACACGTCATTTGTATGTATTCGGCATATATTTCGAACACGTATTCAGGCATAGGTGTAGTTCATTCATTGAAAAGGTTTGTTATTTGAATGGAATGTAAGACAAAATCACAATTAGAGAATTTATAGCGTTAAACCGCTGAATAGGTAAATTCCGGCGACTTGCCGTCATTTGTTTTGACATCCGCGAAATGATATGTGTCAATAGACAAGGAAAGTTTAGTTCTTCGCTTTTGGGAGTCGTTTGCGTAATAATTGTTCACTGAACGCCATCGCTCAAAAATTAAATTCATTAGATCTCTACTTCGTTAAATAACGTCATTTGTACGTATACGGCGTACATTTCGAACTCACGTATTCAATATAGGTATAGTTCGTTCAATCATTTAAAAGGTTTGTTACAAATTTTTGTTTGAGAAAAAAAATCATTAAAAAAAGTATTTAAAAAAATAATACTTCATTAATTTTAATCTGGATAGTAAGTTTTCATTGAAAATTTTCAGTAGATGTAATTATTTTTATCTTATGTTTCATATGTACAAAAAACGTCGATAAACGTGTAAACTTACTTTATACCCGAATATAAGAAGACCCCCGATTATCGCAAGCTGAAATTCTGAAAAAACCCGAACCCTCGTCTTGGATTCGGGTATATCACGGTTATTCCTAAAATAAATAGGGGTGATCTAAACATAAATAATTGTTTTGAGATTTTTATAGCTAAATGTGTCAGTAT
Organism: Tanypteryx hageni; assembly: GCA_028673005.1. Lineage (NCBI taxonomy): Eukaryota > Metazoa > Arthropoda > Insecta > Odonata > Petaluridae > Tanypteryx > Tanypteryx hageni. The sequence goes on from CM054117.1 coordinate 6,181,145, forward strand.
TGAGAACATTAATAATCTCACCTACAGTTTATAAGACAAAGGCTGATTTTTATTTTAAAATAAATACGGAAATTAAGCAAATAAATAAAAAACGTAAATTCAGAAGACTTATAGATAACGTATTTTATTAGTGCTGCGTGTTACATGACTGCATTCAGAAATAAATATGCATCGCTGTTCATATGGACAGCTAATGTGGTGCGACTGCTCATGCAGTCAGTTTTAAGGCAGAGCTTCTCAACCAGTGTGCCGCGAGGAGGTCCTTGGTGTGCCGCGGCACAGTGGCGCACACAGACTTTTTTCTAGGGGGGGGGGGTCCGATCTATTTGGCAGGCATAAAAAAAGTTTAAGGTTACCCTTTATTATTTATTTTATTTACACAACTTGTGTTTAAAAATTAATTCCCTTTCTAAATAGTACATTATTACTGTAAAACACACAATTAGAATAAATAAATTACAGTGTAATATCTCAAATTTTCCGAGTATATTATTACAGTGAAATATAGACTAAAGGTCCAGGGTTATCAGCAGAAGTAGACATATTTCAACGCCATATTTTAACTTCGAAAATATAAGCAAAAATAACATAAATAACAAACCAAATATACAATTTGATTTTATTTCATAGTCCTATTTTGTTTCCCAAATAGCGAAATACAATCGTCTAGGTCATGCGCTTAATTTTTTTTAAATACCAGTATTTTCAGAGGAATACACAAAATATGATTCTTAGGAGCGGTTTACATCGTTTTTCCCTTGTCGTTTAAATTTACTGAAAATCGGGAACATAAGAAGAAAATATATTCAAAACATTCGATTTCTAATAATCTAATTTTTAATTGTTTTATATTAAATCTACATTACCCTTTAAAATGAAAAATACTCTCGCAATTATTAACTGGGTTCACTGAGTTTGATAATATTCAAAATTACAAATGAAAGAAAACAGAAAAGTCATTTAATGGGACACAGTGGTCAGGTTAAATACTAGAATCTGCTGGTCTGGGAAGACGGTGATCAGATTAGAGGGGACAGGTCAGAGTAGTCATCTCAGAGAAAATAATTGCACTCTTGAAACTGTTCCACTAAATAGGAGTCACTTTGAGAGGTGGTTCGCCTTTGGAGGCCTTACTGCACTTGATTAAAAATAACATTTCAAAGTTTGAAAATGTGGATCGACTTCAGAAAGGACCCCAAAAACAAGACTACAATTGACTCAGAAAATAAAAAATTGCACGAATTAGAAAAAAAGCATTGGTCAGATGTAATGGTCAGGCTCATAGAAATAATAATTTTTTTTATAGAAATAATGGCAACTTTCTAAAACTGGTTGAATTGTTTGGGGAATTTGATCCTGTCATGGAGAACCGCAAAGAGAGGTGCATGAGACAGGAACGCAAAGGCAAAATTAACTATTTAAGCAAAGATATTCAAAATGAAATTATTGAAATTTTGGGTAAGGCCATCACTGATATGATCTTGTCTTCAATAAAAAAAGTGCACTCTGGACATCAGTAAAACTGAGCAGATGACAATTATTGTTCATTTCGTTTCATGCAAAGAAAGTACTGTGGACATCGAAGAACATTTCTTAGGTTTCATGGAAGTGTGCGACTCAGCAGGAAAGGGTTTATGTGGCACTGTTCTAAATCAACTGCACACCTGAAAACTTGGTATAAGCGTCATAAGGGGTCAAGGCTGCAACAATGGTGCCAACATGAAAGACAAAAAAATGGACTGCAAGGGCTGATTTTAAATATGATCTCTCACGCATTTTACCTACCATGCACTGATCACAGCCTCAACTTAGTGATAAATGATGCTGCCAAAGTGAACCCTGAAAAAATAAGTTTCTTTGGAACGGTTCAAGAGATATATAATCCTTATAAAACTCTCAAATTCATTCAGTCAAACAACCTCGCATTCCCGAATCTGAGCATTGCCCTAATAATATTAATGACAATTCCTGTCAGCGTGGCAAGTGGTGAATGATCGTTTTCATGTTTAAAATTAATAAAACACTACTTACGATCAAGTATTTTCCAAGAAAGACTGGTAAACTTAGCTTTAATATCTATTGAGAATGATGTATGTGCTCAATTAGATACCAATGAATTCATTAGTATTTTTGTAAACATAAAAGCATGAAAAGTTAAATTTTTGTAACCTTATAACCTTTTTAAACCTTTCTTTTTTTAATTAAATAAATATATAAACAACTAATTTTGTTTGTTTTGTTGTTCATTAAATGCTTACACATTTTTATTCTAAATATTCATTCAACCCTACACTGCAATTTTCTTATTACAATATTGGAAAATTTAGAAAAGGGGGAGGTGTAGCTTAATAAGGGAGGATGGTGCTGTTTCATAGATTGTAGGCGAGCGCTGAAAACCCTAGTGCTGGCCCTGAATGTGTGTCTTATATACCAAAAAATACGGTACTTCATAGATCTTCCACATTTCAAGCTTATCAGATTTTTCCTGATGCTAAGTTTCATATTCTCAGCTATACTGAATCTAGCCCTTCTTTGCCAGTGCGACACACAGATGCATGTCAAGTAATATGTATGCTTCCATTATAAATTTATCATAGCATGAATGCATTCATACACAACATTTATTTTCATGGAACCATAATATTTTAATTTTCTCATTTAATAGGTATATGGTTCAAAGGAGACTTCATTTATAATTATTTTTCTCTCTTTATTATGTTTATAGAAAACTTAAAAAATAATGAGTCCTTTGCCATCACCATCACAGAATACAGCACCGAATCCATGCTTTCCTTTCATTGGTGGTGCTGAAGGCACAGCAGGTGTCATGTGTCATGCAGAGGATATACAGTTAATCAAAGCATGGATGAAAAGGCAGCCACATTTACCGTATATCTCAGGTATATAGATATTTAATCCAGATTAATTGAAATAAGTATTTATGATATATTGTTGGTGCATAGATAGGAGATAATGGTGACCTGAAAAAGATAAGTTGTATTTCAGAATCGTTCTTATATGAAATTTTGAAAAGGAAACAAAAATATGAATATACCTATGATTAGAGAATGAACATGGAACTTTGGGCAAATACATAAGTTGCCAAGAGAAAGATTTATTGATTAGAATTTAATCTTGTAACATTTTGTATGTTGGTCTCTCAAATGCATTTATGCAGGAATACTTCAATGTTCGCAGAAGTTACAATACTGGAAAATCCTGCAAACCGCAAAACTGCAAAAAGCAAGTAAATAAAATAATTGTGAAAATAGGATTTGGTTCCCAAATCACCGAGAATGAACCATAGCTTGATACCTTTCACTGAGATAATGACTGTAGAACATAGAGACAAACAGACAGAGATAGTAACATAGATAAATGCAGAGAAAAGCAAACCTAAGAATAAGAAAGAAAAAAGATATATTTATTCTCACCATGGATGATGTAACAGATTTGGGACATTTGGGAAGAAAATATTAGTTAGTTATACAGATATTCTAAAGATTTTGACAGCATTGATGTGCTTAAGATTTTGTTCTGTGCAATAGTTCGCCCCATCCTTGAATATAATAAAGGTGCAGCATAAGTTTCTTAGGTTAATTAATTCTGAAATGCTGGGTTTTACATAATATGATGTTCAGTATGGTGATATTGAGCCGATGCTGGACATTGTGCCTTTGTTCCATCACCTGATAGTGACAAACTTAATATTTTTATATAGACTTTGTAATAATGGTATCAACTGCCCAGATTTAGTTAAGTTGCTTACCTTCAATGTGCCCCGTGTAAACACCAGAAATGTTAAGTGTTTCAATGTTAAATTCTGCGGAAAGAATTATATAATTCATTCTCCACTAGTGAGAATGATGAGGCGGTTTAACAATATGCCCTCATCTGTAGTTTTACATAATATATCTATATCTGTATTTAGAAACCAGGCAATTAAATATGTATTGCAGTAAATATTAGCATTACACCTATTTATGCACAATTTAATTTATAATAATATGACTGCAATTCTATATAATTTCAATATGTATTGTAGTTCTCAACATGTATTGAAGAAATTTTTAACATTATATCTGTTTATGTGCAATTTAACTTGATGATATGACTATGCAATATTATTTGCAGTACATATATGTATATTTTTTTGTAAAGAGGGTTAAGCCCATTAATGATAATAATTAAGCAAGGTCGCTTTTAACATTCACAGGGCAAACTTTTGTGAATGGGCCCTCTTTGTATATTTCTATATTGAACCCTTCCCCCTGTTAGGAATAGAGCAAATTCATACTTTCATAAAATGTACAGTACTCCTGCTCATTTTTATAAAGTAAGAGGTCACGCTGGGTGTCTCTGACACCCCACAGATATTTTTGTTTAAAGAACGATTAGTCATCGATTATCAAGAAATTTTTCATTTTATATGTCTCTTGATGTATTTGAAATTTATTTTAAGATGTCAATTATTTATCAAAACCGGGAAAAAAATAAAAATTGTGAAAAATACAATATTTATTCTTACTTTTATGAAATTTTGTATAATGTAATCAGTAAAGTAACTGTTCAATGGTGATCCCATATCATAAACAACAACAAATGATGCAAATAGTAACAATAATTTCACAATAAAACATATAAACCATTCGTAAAACAAAAAACATGGAGATTTCCTTATATACTCTATCCTACCATCTAAGAAAAATGACCAAACTCAAAGAATAACCATAGAATACCAGTTTTTTAGGCGAAAATGGTTGTAGGCACGTGCCACTCCAGCTACTGAAGGGTAGGAGTCATGAAATCTAAAAGTAAAGGAATTCTGTCATAAAGCAAAGGGGTGGGGTGTTTACAGCTCCCCATGCTCCCAGGTTAAAGCAATACCTTAGATCAGTGGTTCCCAATCCTTTTGAATGTAAGGTCTCCTTCTTAACTTAAAAAATTTCATGGACCCCCACATGCTATAGCTTTTGGTAATTATGAAAATACATAACAACAAAAAAGAAACTTTGATAAACCCAGTAGTCATTGTAAATAAATTCACCTTTTATTCATCAAAACATTACATAAATTTAAAAAATAGTACCTCATAACATCATACTATCATCATCATAGGTAGTCTGTGCATAAACAGGTCCATGATTATTCATGGTTAAACCTGGTTCTCCATATACTCCTATTTTCTGCTGTCCTCTTCATATCTTGATAACTCTCTTTCCCTTTCAAATCGCCTATCAGCTGAAACCTACCTCTTTCCCATTTTCCATTTGGTTTTCCTTCTAACATGTCCTTAATCATACTCTCTCTCCTCAGGTAATGCCCAACCCAGTTTGCCTTCTCTTGTTATGATGATGATGATGATCATACTATCTAACAATAATGAAAGGCTACTTTTGTCCCTTTGTGGCTCCCTCTGTCACACTATAAAAATGCAAATAACTCGATAATGGAACGAGATTCATTTTTTATATTTGGCAGGAATGATTGATTCACATATTGTAAGATGATGACAAAAAGAAATCTCAAAAAATGTCCTAGGTTTGATTCCAAGGTATGCCTTTCCATTTCCCATATGATAACACGTAAAAATCGACTTTTTGACTTGCAGGCTTTTATTCTTTTTGAGATCTAAATTAGAAAGAATTAACCTATGATCTTCGGATCTAGCCCATTTTAAAGAAAAACTATGAAGTTTCTTGTTCTGTTCTTTTTTTCCCACCTACAGTTTGAAATTCCTCATGTTAAAAGTTTAATTTACATTTTTTGGGGAAATCTTGCCATTTGCTGGGATGTTGCCATCCCAACCCATTACATTGTTAATCCTCTAATCCTATTGTTCTTTCAATCCTTATGGGTGAAAGCATGCTTTGAAGGCTCTTACAATTAGTATGAGAGAGAGAAGGAGAGAAATTCTTTTCATAGCAACCAATGTAAACAACATTCGTTGCATTATTTACGAGAAGGCATACATATGAATTCAGAACATTAATCATTTGCATATTTAAATTAGGTACTTAGAATCATCGTAGGAGTTCAAAACTTGAAGCAACGAATGCCTAAAAGAACAAAAGTTTGTTTTCTTGCCATCCAAAGAAAATCAAGGTATATTTATGTTCATTTTTTGTTTCACAAAAAGCTTTTCCTTTCAACGGGCATCTCCCTAGTATACTAGTATATATATATATATATATATATATATACTTGTTGGCATCCATATATATATATATATATATATATATATATATATATATATATATATGGATGCCAACAAGGTGTTGGGATGAGGAAACCCAGTGAACACTCACCAATCAGACGACTTCAGGTTGGCGAGGCCCCGGGGATGTCGAAGCGACACACGTAAAAGAACACTAAAACACAGAAACATCACAAACGTAGAAGCTTTCAGAACTACTCCTTCTTCAGCTACAGAGAGCGAGTTCTCTCTCTGTAGCTGAAGAAGGAGTAGTTCCGAAAGCTTCTACGTTTGTGATGTTTCTGTGTTTTATTGTTCTTTTACGTGTGTCGCTTCGACATCCCCGGGGCCTTGCTAACCTGAAGTCGTCTGATTGGTGAGTGTTCACTGGGTTTTCTCATCCCAACACCTTGTTGACATCCATATACCTATTTTACCTTTCCTTTTCCGTAAGTTGTTATATATATATATATATATATATATATATATATATATATATATATATATATATATATATATATATATATACGTGTTAGAAGGAAAACTAGATGTAAAAAGGGAAAGAGGTAGGAAAAGGTTTCAGCTGTTAGACCAGGGTTGTCCAACCTTTTTCAGTGAAGGGCCACATTTAGAAATTTTCAGTCCCCTTCGGGCCAAAACGACCTTTTTTTTGTTAGGGATTTGATTATGTGGGCCGATGTCTATACCATATAGGCCATTCAAGACTATCATTTATGCTTGATGTTTTCTTTTTTATCATTAAAATTATTGAAGCTCAAAGAATAAAATTCACAAGATTCACAAAGATTATTCTTTATTCAGTATACAAATAGGCAAATTATAATTTTACAATTACAAGGATTTAGTGAGATATTTGACATTGTTTTTGCTTGAACAAAAAAATCAATGTCCCCCCTTACACTTGACGTGGAAATATGAAGTGCATTGCATTAATGTTTGTCTGTCAATAATGACCTCGACTTTGACTTTATATTTTTCATAAGTGAAAAAAGTCGTTCACAACAATATGTGCTACATGCTCATATAATGCATTGACGAACTGACCCTTTCCTTGTAGCTTTATATTCAATTCTGCAAGATATTTGGTTGTGTCAGCTAAGAAAGCAAGGTCATTCAGCCAATCCTCATTGTCCATGATACTCACATCCTTTCCTTTGTTTCTCATAAATACCTTTATTTCTTCTAGCAGAGAGTGGAAGCATGCCAATGTGTTTGCCCTACTAAGCCAATGTACGTGACTGAAGTAAATTACATCGCCATTGTCTGATCCTAATTCTCCAAGAAAGGCTTGGTACTGTTGATGATTGAGCCCTCGTGACTTAATAAAATTAATTGTGGAAACAACAACTTCCATCACATGCTTCAACTGCAGTGTCTTTGCACAAATTTGCTCCTGGTGAATTATGCAATGATATGTGATAATTTTATGTGACAATGATTTTTGCATTAGATTTACAAACTCGATTAGCTTCCCTGTCATCGCAGGAGCTCCATCAGTTGTTAGACCACAAAGGTTACTCTCTTGGAGTCTAAATATTATCAACAGATGTTTTACTTCATCGTAAATGTCTTGTCCCTTTGTTGTGCCTTTCATTGGACAAAGTTCAAGAAGTTCCTCAATTATTTTATAAGTGCTGGTGACTCCTCATACAAAGACTGCCAATTGAGCTGTATCTCGCACATCTTCAGTGCTTTTTTCTGCCGGAATGCCGTTCTGGAAATTTCAATGCAAAAAATACTAATTTGCATAACTTATAAAAAATTAAATACATAGATATATAGTCACTCAGTAAGATAGCAGATACTGTTTTGCAGATGCCATAGTTTGAATATCTTTTTGAAGCAGTGACAGTTTCAACCTTAAATCTGGTTCCACATCCAACTTGTTTCTGTATTTTGATTTCAGTGCAACATGCGCAGAACATCCACTTTTAAAAACATATGTTGTGGGAAAAGGCAACAAGTACTTGACAGCCTCATCAGATAGTTCTGGGTACTCAACAAATGTTTGCATTATCCGGTAGTGAAATGCAAGAATTTCAAAAAAGTTTCACAAGAAAGCATAAGAAAAAATTTCTTTTGTTCATAGTTGTTGCATACCAATAAAACGGAATGAAATAAATAACGGTTTTGGGATTTGGTTCGGGTTCAGAAGTAATATTTTTATCAGTTCTGGTTCGGTTTCACTCCGGGTAGAATATCGGTTTTTTTCGGTTTTCGTTTCGGTTCTATTCCCCGGGCAGAAAGGTGGAGGAGAGATAGCACCCCTCACATGTCGCCGCCCGAGTGCAACACACCCCTTGCACACATAGGCTACCGAGGCCCTGTGGGCAGGTTTAGAGCGGAGCAAGCAGCCAAGTACCGCATGCAAACAGCTGATCGGCCATAGTAGCGATAGAAGTGACTGTTTCGGTGGTTTGACGAACTAATATCGAAGGTTGGAATTTCAGAATTGTTGCGTGAAAATAACGGTCTCTCGAGTTTTTCTGAGAAGACTCGATCCTAAAAGAACAAATTTGGGTCAGATTGCATTGAAAACAATTGAAGAAATTGAAAAAAAAATCAATAATTTCATATAATAAAATTATATTTTCTTCAAAATAAAATAACTGAAACTTATTTAAAAAGATCTACCTTTAGATCCTAGATTAGTGGTCTTAACCTTTCCGATACCACAGACCACTTTCAATGAAGCATGTTTTCCTCGGACCACCAAATATCAGTAGAACCTTACAATATCATTAAAATAATAAATATAATTGGGTCATCATCATAGGTAGTCTGTCCGTAGACAGGTCCGTGATTATTCTTGGTTAAACCTGGTTCTCCATATACTCCTATTTTCCGCTGTCCTCTTCATATCTTGGCAACTTTCTTTCCCTTTCAAATCGTCTATCAGCTGAAACCTTTTCATGCCTCTTTCAATTTTTCCATCTAGTTTTCCTTCTAACACGCCTTTAATCGTACTCTCTCTCCTCAGGTAATGTCCAACCCAGTTTGTCTTCCTCTTTCTGATAGTCTGTATTATCATTCGCTTCTCTCCTATTCTTCGTAGGACTTCATCGTTTTTCATCCTATCTGTCCATTTTATCTTTAGCATTCTCCTCCAAGTCCACATTTCAAAGCTTTCCAAGTATTTGATGTCATTTTTCCTTAGCGTCCATGTTTCTGCCCCATACAATGCTATACTCCATACGTAGCATTTTATCAACTTCTTGCGGATATCTTCCCTTATATTCCCTGTAAGTAGTTGTTTCTTTCTCCTGAAAGCCGCTTTTGCTTTTCCTATTCTAGTTCTGATCTCATCCGTACATTTTGCCTCTCGTGTTATGATACTTCCAAGGTATTTATATTCTGAAACTTGTTCTAATGGCTTTCCCCCAATAGTTATGTTCAGATTATCTTCTTTACCCGATATTCGAATGACCTTGGATTTTTCTGTATTTATTTCCATACCGTATTTTCTACCTGTTATCACTAGTCTATTTATCATTTTTTGTAGCTCCTCTTCCTTTCTTACTAGAAGTACTTGATCATCTGCGTATTTTACTGTTCTTATAATCCTTCCTCCAATTTTGAAATCTCCTGTGCCTTCTAAAGCTTCTTGCATTAGACTTTCTCCATATATATTGAATAGGGTTGGCGATAGGCAGCAGCCTTGTCTTACTCCTCTACCGATATTTATTCCGCAGGTGTCCACATTCTCAAACCTGACCTTTACAACTTGATTCTCATATAGATTCCTAATCAGTCTCCTGTCTTTCCACCTATATCCTTTAATATCTTCATCAACTTTACCCAATTTACTCTATCAAAGGCCTTCTGCCAGTCTACGAAACATGCGCAGATATCTTGACTGTATTCTATTGCCCTTTCTGATATGATTCTAATTACTCCTATAGCATCTCAAGTTCTTCATCCTTTTCTGAAACCAAATTGATCTTCCCCTAGTATTTCTTCTGCCTTTTTCTCCAGCCTTTTATTAAGAATCCTCGTGATGATCTTCGATGTGTGTGACAGAAGGCATATCGTACTGTAATCTTTACACTGCATTGTTTTTGGCTTCTTCTTTAAAGGGATCATTGTTACTTCTAGGAAATCCTGAGGCCACTCTCCCATGTCGTAAATCTTATTAATTAATTTCGTGATCGCTTTTAGTCCTTCTGATCCTATGACTTTAAGTATCTCAGCCGGTATTCCATCGCTGCCCGTTGCACTCTCCTTCTTTAGTTCCACTATCGCTTTTTCTACTTTGCTGTCCATAATACTTGGTCCTAAGTTGTCTTCTTCAATATTTTCCTCATCTACCAGTTCTATTTTTGCCGCTCCTGCCTGTTTGCTGTATAATTCCTTAATGTATTCTTCCCATATCTGTGCTACATCCTTTGTTTCCCATCCATATTCATAATTCCCATACCATGAATTTCATTAGATTTCTTATCTTCTAACTCAAGTGCTCTAGTGTACATAATATCATACCGTCCTAACTTCTCCATTTGTTCTATTTCATCACATTTTCCTTTTATCCAATTTTCTCTAGCTTTATCTGTTACCCTTCTCAACACATTGTTTATACGCCTATAGTTGGCTCTACCTTCTTCACTGTTAACGTTTTTCCATTTTCGTCTCATTTTCGTTTCATTTTCTCCAGCATTTCCTTTGTGATCCATGGTTTTCTGATTTTCTTCTCTTGTTTTCTAATCTCTTTATCCAAGGTATCATTGATACTGGATTTAATTTCATCCCATTCTATATCAACGGTCTTCGGATTGTTTTCCAACTTTCTTAGAGTATCTTCCAACTTCATGCTGTCTACATCCTGCCTTTCTTTCAGTTTTTCTAGGTCCCAGGTCTGTCTTTCTCTTCTCATTTTTCTTATTTGTTTGAGCATTGTACTCACATCAAGTATTAGAAGGCTGTGATCTGAATCAATGTCCGCTCCTTGAAATGCCTTGGCGTTCTTTATGCTGTTCCTGAATCTTTGTTTTACAAGGATGTAATCTATTTGGCATCTCATTCTATCTCCTGGGCTTTTCCATGTGTATAACCTTCGTTTATGGTTTTTGAACCATGTATTAGTCACTACAAGGTCATTATTGATGCAGAATTCTACCAGTTTCTCCCCTCCTCGATTTCTCTTCCCAAGTCTGTATTGCCCGACAACATTTTCTTCCTGTCCTTCTCCGACTATGCTGTTCCAATCTCCCATTATTATGCAGTTTACCTTTACTCTTCCGTCTTCTTCGTAAATTTCATTAATTTGCTCATAAATCTCATCGATTTCTTCATCTTCATGAGCTGATGTTGGCATATACACCTGGATTATCAGCATGTCCACTGGGACTGCTTTAAGCTTTATTGGCATCAGTCTATCGTTCGTTGCTATTATCTTGGTCATGCTTTTCATCATATCTTTCCTAAGTACCAGAGCTACTCCCCTTTCCCCACTATTTCCTCCAGAATAAACTACCGTGAATTCTTCCGAGTCGAACTGTCCTTCTCCCTCCCATCTAGTTTCGCTTAGTCCTATAATGTCAACTCTATTTCTTCTTCCAAGTTCTCTAGCTTTCCTGCTTCTCTCATAGTTCTTGCGTTCCAATTCCCTATTCGTAAATTACTTTCGACAAATGTTTTCCTCAAGACAGTCCCCACCAGGAGATCGGATTGGGGGACTATTTTACCTCCGGATTGTTTTACCTCGAGAGAACTCATATTGTCCAACCATATAATCATTACTAGGGATTTTAATGTGGTAGTTTCCCTCTTGCTTTCCACATCGCAGTACTGTAGCCGTTCAAATCGTCCTGATCACGCCTACAGCTGTATTGGATATAGACCCAACCAACATCATTTGTTTTCGGCTCTATACCATACTGACAGTACTGCTGCCTACTGCCAGGCACTGATGATAGTTTTCTTTATTTAATAAAACCTCCATTCGAGGGGTTTGAACCCCCGAACTTTGCAGTAGAAAGCCGACATGCTAACCACTACAGTTATATATATATATATTTATATATATATATATATATATATATATATATATATATATATATATATAGTTGTCTCTCTCCTGTTCTGAAGAAGGGATCATCCCCGAAAGCTTCTGTGTTTTTTGTGTTCATTTTACGAGTGTCACTTCGACACCCTGCAGCTCACCAAGCTGAAGTTATCTTATTGATGAGTGCTCACTGGGCTTCCTTATCCCAACAACTTGTTGCCATCCATTTATCCCATTTAGGATATATGGATGGCAACAAGATGTTGGGATGAGGAAGTCCAGTGAACACTCACCAATCGGACAACTTCAGGTTGGCGAGGCCCTGGGGATGTCAAAGTGACACACGTAAAAGAACACTAAAACACAAAAACATCACAAACGTAGAAGCTTTCGGAGTTATTCCTTCATCAGCTACAGAGAGATCTTCCTTATCCCAACATCTTGTTGCTATCCATATATCATCATCATAGGTAGTCTGTCCGTAGACAGGTCCGTGATTATTCATGGTTAAACCTGGTTCTCCATATACTCCTATTTTCCGCTGTCCTCTTTATATCTTGATAACTCTCTTTCCCTTTCAAATCGTCTATCAGCTGAAACCTTTTCCTACCTCTTTCCCTTTTCCCATCTAGTTTTCCTTCTAACACGTCTTTAATCATACTCTCTCTCCTCAGGTAATGTCCATATATATATATATACATATATATATATATATATATATATATATATATATATATATATATATATATATATATATATTAACTAAAGGAAAAGAAAAGGTAGTGATGAGGGTGGCAACAAGGTGTTGAGGGAAGCCCAGCGGACACTCACCAAGTTGAGGACCAAGCTGGCAGGCTGCTGGGGGCGTCGAAGAGACACGTAAAACACACGAACACAAAAACACACGCAAGCTTATCGGGCCTATGCCCTTCTTCAGCGAAAGAGTAACGTAAAGTGACACAGTGGGCGGGGAATGACAGGGTGATGTGGGAAGGTTGATGATTGGAGGAGGTGGGGAGTAGGAGGGGTGGATAGCCAATAAAGAGGGAGTGTGATGAGGTAGAGTGCGAATAGTTACAAAGTAACAAGGAGACATTGTAATGGGGCTGATAGGGTTAGCGGAGGTTGAGGCCAGGCGGAGAGAAAGAGTCGAGAAGATGGATATGTGCTAGTTCCCAGTGTCGGAGAAGGGGGGCAGGAGTGTCATAGGGTAAAGCGCGAATAATCCTAACATTGTAGCAACTATTGAAGGGGACATTGTGGGTATTAGCATGTAATGCAACTGGGAGGGGGCGTCTGAGAGAAACGCTATTCCGGTGACCGTTCATTCGGATGTTTAACAGATTGCTGGTGAGGCCTACGTAAAACGCGGGACAAAGGGTGCAGGTAAGGAGGTAAATGACGTTACGGGTGGTGCAGTTGCTTCTGGAGGTGATGGGGTAGGTGATGTTGGTGGAGGGACTCGAGAAAGAAGATGATGGTAGGTGGATAGGGCAAGTGAGGCAGCGAGGTTTTCCGCAGGGGTGGGAACCTATTGCAAGAAGCGTGGTAGAAGTGGGAAGTTCCTTCCACCACAAGATATTTCCCAAATTTGGTGGCCGGCGGAAGGAGAGGAGCGGAGGATTGGCAAAAAGGTTGATAAAGAGGGACTGATGGGAGGAAGAGGTAAGAATTGGGTGGGCAGCATGAAGGATTGTTTTGAGAGCTTCGTGGATACCAGGATGGAAAAGTGTCGTAAGAGTGAGTGGAGGGGTAGATGCAGGAATAGTGGGTGTGTGAGGATGAGATCCAATGTGGGTAGGCGTCATCGCCCTATGGATCTGTTCGCGGACCAAGACTGGAGGGTAACCACGTTTGAGAAGAGCATCCTCGAGGACAGAGTAATACTCTAGAAGGGATGCTCTATCGAAACAAAGCCTCCATCCTCGACGAGCAAGGGCATAGGGGATAGAGGTTTTGGTATGAAGGGGATGGCAGCTATCAAAGTGGAGGTATTGGAGGCTGTTGGTGGGTTTGATGTGAACACAGGTGCGGATTTTGCTGTCTTGAAGGTAAAGATCGACATCCAGGAATGTGATATGGGAGGTAGAGGATTGGTGGGTGAAGGACAGTGAAGGATGGGAGGAGAGATGCGAGAGAAAGGAAAGGAGAGAGTCAGGTCCATGCGTCCAAATGAGGAAGACATCGTCGATGTATCTCAGCCACAAAAGTGGTCTGAGTGGAACGTTGAGGAAGAGTCTTTCCCATTCTCCAAGGTAGCAATTGGCGTATGAAGGCGCCATTCGGGTGCCCATCGCAGTGCCTCTAATTTGAAGGTAGTGACGACCATCGAAAGAGAAGTTGTTCAATTTGAGCACCATTGCTGCCAAGTCTAATAAGAAATGGGAGGAAGGTCTTGCGTCGGGTGGTCTTGAGTCCAGGAGTTTACTAAGGGCAGAGAGTCCATCATCGTGGGGGATGTTTGTGTAGAGGGAACAGACATCGATAGTGGCCAAAATGGTATTGGGTGGGAGAGGAAAGGGGAGGTGTTTGAGACGTTTGAGAAAGTGGTTAGTGTCTTGGATGAAGGAAGGGAATTGACGAATGAGAGGTTGTAGGTGGGAGTCAACGAAGGCGGAGATGCGTTCTGTAGGGGAATTAAAGCTGGCAACAATGGGACGGCCGGGGATGTTGGGTTTATGGATTTTAGGGAGAAGGTAGAATGTGGGTGTGCGGGGTTTGTTGGGGATCATTAGAGCAATGGCGGAATCGGAAAGGCCCTCCTGTTTGCCTGAGGAATGAAGATAGGACGAAATTTGGTAGGAGTGGTGGTCTGTGGGGTTGGAAGTAAGGTGTTGGTAAGAGGTTTCGTCAGAAAGTTGGCGCTCGGCTTCCTCGTTATATTTGGCGCGATCCATCACAACCGTGGTGGTGCCCTTGTCGGCAGGGAGGATGATGATATGGTCAAGATGTTTGAGTGTGGAAATGGCATGCCTTTCACGTCTGGTAAGATTATCTGTATGGTCGATAAGATCGGAAAAGTTAGGTTGGGAGATTCTGGAAAGGATATAATTGAGGTATTGTTCGACCGGGTGTAGGGAAGGAAGGGTGGGTGGAATGTATTGGGAAGGAGGTTTGAAGATGGAAAAGGTAGGTGGGAGGCCGGGAGGGAGTTTTGGGTTGGCAGAGGTGAGAGAGTCTTCTTTGGGAGGGTTAGTTTTTAGACGTAGTGTGCGGGCAAAGGACTGGACGTCGGCAAGGAGGCGAAAATGATCAAATTTGGTGGTGGGACAAAAGGAAAGGCCGCGTGAGAGGAGTTCATTCTCGGCAGGGGTAAGTACGTGGGAGGAAAGGTTCAAGACTTCATCAGGTAGGCAAGATGAAGAGGTGGTGGCAGGAGTGTGCGAAAAATATGAGCGCTTCAAAGGTTTGCGGGTTAGGAAAGTGTGGGTATTTTTCAGGATATGAAGTGATGGTGGCGTTGGGAATCCCAGGAGGTCCGCAAGACAGGGAGTTTGACCGATGAGTGGCGGGGAAGGAGGTGGTTTGTTGACCTCGCCAGCTGTTATGAACGGAAGGGGAAGACCAAGTTTGAGGTGCCGGACGCAAAGCAGAGAGAGTTTACGGAGAAGTCTGTTGTGATGTGCGGTGATATCATTAGCCGCTTGAAGGAAAGCGGCACGAAGGTCGGATTGGATCGGATTGCGAAGAATGACGAAGATAAAGAACGAGAGATTTACAATTAGCGAAGTGGGAGTTAGAGAGGGTGGTATAATGGTGTATGGTGGAACGGATAATGTGGATAGAGGCGAGGTGATACGTGAGGGCTAGGGAAGCGCGGATAGGGGGAGGAAGACCTGAAAGAGGAATTCTGATGGTGAGGCATTTGGGGGTGAGTCCAAGTGCAAGGCAGGAGTTGAGAAATTCAATCTGGCAGTTGAGGGTAATGTGTCTACGGAGATGATAACGGAGACGGGTCAGTTCCATGGTGGAAGAGAAAGATAAGAGGAAAAGACGACAGGAAAGAAACGTAAAGATATAGACAAAAAAGGAGAAAAAAGGACGGTATATATATTAACTAAAGGAAAAGAAAAGGTAGTGATGAGGGTGGCAACAAGGTGTTGAGGGAAGCCCAGCGGACACTCACCAAGTTGAGGACCAAGCTGGCAGGCTGCTGGGGGCGTCGAAGAGACACGTAAAACACACGAATATATATATATATATATATATATATATATATATATATATATATATATATATATAAATACATTGAGTAAAAAAAATAATGAATGTAATGTACTTTACTTGCGATGGAAGGCATACTCGTTTTCAGAGGTTGGAGGAGCAGAGTTGATGGGAGGCAATTTAAAAAAGTTTTGCTGTTTTTTGCTCTCATGAACAGTATGGTTGGTCTTTGGGCTTGAAAAATGTGTGTAGAGTGGGTTAGATTGCTTAGCATGCTGCGTTGTTTTGTGATTTACCTAACACAACCCATTCATCATCTGCTTGGTGATGACAATGGTGTCCACACCTATGCAACAAAACGAGGGCAGTAAACTTCAAATTTTTTTGCCAAATGGAATGTATTGAATAATTTGAACCCATTTATTTCGAAGCTATAAATTTTTGATCCCTTGAATTCTCCATTCTTGATTCTCCATCTGAGAATGGTTAGAGCACTTACCTGGCAAGTTGAAGACCTGGGTTCTGTGCTATTGCAATGATGTAAATGCTTTGATGGCATCACTGAGGCATAAACACAAAACAGAAGAATGGCAGTTGTTCATGGATTCTTCCAAATTGAGTTTAAAAGCAGTTCTGTTGCATAATGGCAATATATTTCCATCGATTCCCATTGCTCATTCAATTCCCTTAAAAGAATCACATGGGAATATGGAATACCTCTTAAACAGGATAGAAGATAACAGGTATAAGTGGAACATCTGTGGTGACCTCAAAGTTATATCTCTTCTTTTGGGATTGCAGCTTGGGCACACAAAATACTGCTGTTTTCTTTCCTAGTGGGTCAGCCGTGCTAAATCTCAGCACTACATTGTTCGCGATTGGCCAACTAAACAATTAGTGGAAGGTCAAAACAATGTACATGAAAGCCTTATTGATCCACAAAATATTTATTTACCCACTTTACATATCAAATTAGGACTCATGAAGAATTTTGTAAAAGGTATGGATCAAAATGGCAGAGGATTTCTACATCTTAAGGAAAAATTGACAAAAATTACCGAAGCAAAGATTGTGAGTCCCCAAATATGTGAACTCATGGATGATGATGGATTCAATACAGTGTTAGAAGGAAAAGAAAAAATGCATGGGCATGTTTCAAAGCAGTTGTCGTGAACTTTTTAGGAAACAACAAAGCACCAAACTATAAAGACTTGGTTAATAAAATGCTGGAAGCAAACCATGACATGGGGTGTAACATGTCACTTAAAATACATTTCCTTCACTCTCATTTGGACTTCTTTCCTGAGAATTTTGGAGATGTGAGTGACAAGCAGGGGGAGTGGTTCCATCAGGACATTCCAACATTGGAAAAACAATACCAAGGCAGATGGAACACGAATATTCTTGCTGATTATTATTGGTTATTAATTAGGGAAACTCCTGGTACATCACACAAAAGAAAATTGTTTGCTAAATCTTTAATCTAGCATGTATTTACATGTATTTTGCTGAGTTTGTATGACTAAAAAACAATATGTTCTTCTAATATAAAAATACGTTTTTCTCCATATCTAGACATGGTACACAAATTCTGACTACAGATTCAAACCCAGTGGGCCATAATCATTTAGGATAACCTCATTCTATATGAGAACAAGATAAAAAGTTTCAATTTGTTCTCCAGTGTTATTAAAGAAAACATTAACTGATTGTATTAGCTAACTTGATGCTAGATTCATAAAACACTAGAAGACAAATCACATGATTGATGTTTCCTTGAAAATAGGCCTAGTAAAACTGACAAGAATGAAGTGCTATCCTATTATATTTTGTGAAATTCTTAAATATAAAATTGGAAGGAGGAAACAGAGTGATGTGGTATTTCCAATATGTAGAAATATATCGATATACAATCCCCATTTCTCAATTGCGGCTTCCATTGAGAAGGATCATTAACACTAGAACAGACGATGAGACATTTTTATCCCATTTTTAAGTTCGTATTGCTGCCAAACACACAATTTTTTTCAGAGTGCAGCAAGACTTCATGACTTTTCACGATATTAATCTAGTTATGCACAGAGAAAGTTTCACCCTCCCCAATGCCTTGGATGAGATGTGACGTGCATTTTACCCTAGAACTGCCTAGGGGACATTTTTGTCCCACAAGTGTAATTATTACTAATCTGTTACTTTGTATCAATATAGTATGGTGCATAGGCCTTTCTGAGTACACTGTTGAGTTGAGCTAGGACACTGACTGACTTCCTAAACTCTCTCTCTGCTCAGGAAATGGGAACTGCTGTTACGTGATAAGTTCATGTCAAGGAATCATTTCCGAGAGATACTCAGATACCTTAGATTTGATGTCAAGTATACCAGGTCTGAGCGCTTAGAAACACAAGTTTTCCATTATTTCAGAAGTTTGGGATAGGTTCATTCAAAACTCTCAGACTTGTTACAGACCTGGAGCTTACATATCAATAGATGAGCAGCTCTTTCCTACCAAAGCTATGTGCCGATTCATTCAGTTCATGTCTTCCAAGCCCGATAAGTATGGGCAGAAGTTCTGGGTTGCTGAAGACATAGTAACAAAGTATATACTGAATACATTCCCTTATCTTGGCAAAGATGGACTCCAACCAAATGATCAGTGCCTTTCCCAGTACGTAGTAATGAAACTGATGGAACCATTCCTGAACAAGAGAAGAAATGTGACGTGTGACAATTTCTTCACTTCTCTGGCTTTGGATGATAATCTAAATGCTAAATCTACTAGCTTGGTTTGTACAGTAAACTGGAGGAGAAGAGAAATCCCATTGGCTGTGGAAATTCACATGGAGCTTTGTACAACACCCAGGTACTGAAAAATTGAGATAACTTTATTACACTCACAGTTTACCTAGGTAAAATGAATAAGAATGTCATTATTTTAAGCACTCTACACCCTGAAATGCAACTTGGGACAGATGCCAAGAAAAAGCCAGTAACTGTCCGTTTACAAAGAAACGAAGTACAGGGTTGATGTAGATCAAATGGCTCATAAATACTCAATCAAGGCAACATCCCAGAGGTAGCCTGTACACACATTTTATAATATCCTTGATCTAGTTGGTATAAATGCAAGGGTATTATACAAAAACGTTACCAAAATCAAGATTTCATGGCAAGACTTCTTGTTGAAACTGTCTGAAGAACTAAGTAAAGATAATGCGGAGAGCAGGGCATCAAACATGCCTGCTCAAATCTCTGATGCTCATGCCGAAGAAGGGGAACTTGCAGGTCCCGCAACAGAGAGCAATCGACAACGTTGCCAGATTCGAAAAAACTACAAATAAGGGTAGAGTGCAAGTAAATGCTTCATATGCAGAAAGGCACTAAGCAAGAAGTGCCTCGGAAAGGAAAGACCTTCGTCTGTGTAGACTGCGTGAATGAGTGATTGTGACTGAAAAACCATGATTGTCTCTTTTAAATTTTCTTATTCTTATAAGTATAATATACCTGCTGGTGGAGGTTTTTGGGTTTCGCTGCATTGGCGGCATTTCTGGCTCTCGACGTTTCGCAGGCATTGCAGTCTGCATCTTCAGGAGATGAAGTGAGATCCGATGGTAGGGATCTGCTTTTATATCCACTCGGCCTTCCTAGTTTAACCATTGTCCATCGCTGATCCCTTTCTCTTTGGATAGCAACTCGAACGAGCCAATCAGCGATGGACAACGGTTAAACTAGGAAGGCCGAGTGGATATAAAAGCAGATCCTTACAATCGGATCTCACTTCATCTCCTGAAGATGCAGGCTGCAATGTCTGCGAAACGTCAAGAGCCAGAAATGCCGCCAACGCAGCGAAACCCGAAAACCTCCACCAGCATTCAGCAACGCTGTGAAAGCCTTCAACTTATATTATACCTAATAACCTGTTGATGAATCAATAAAGGAAATATTTTTTAGTTTATTTTGTTGATGTATCTGCATAGGAAGTAGACTTTCGTACTTAACAATATCAGTGATTATGAGAAAGGAGCTTAAATTTCTCTACTTGACTATACTTGTTCTTTCTTTCACATAGAGACTGTACCTACCTGTTTGGTGATCTCATGATTACCAATGTTTGTTGTATGTTGCTTTCAAATGAAAAGAACTTACCTAATTTTCTAAAACAGATGTTAAATTAAAAAAAAATACTGAATTATCACTGTATTATGTCATTAAATCTAATTTTGTATGAGACTGTACTTGCAAGAAAAAATTATATATACTTATATCAACATATGATTCGTTTGTTTGCTTCAAAACAAAAAGCCTCCCACACTAATATTAACATGCAAAACACTCATAATTCAATATGGGGCATTTTTGTCCTATCAGCATTCTAGGGTGGTTGTGAGGTCCGGCCGTTCTATTGTTAAGGGAAGCATGCCAAAAGTGCGTTTTGGTGGATCTCTGCTGTGCCTTTGGACCATATGCAACCAGGTTATTTTATCTCGATAGTGTGAAAAAGAGGGAAATTGATTTTTGGGATCCCCTGAATCCACAGAGTGACTTCAGATTTCTCTTGTAGTTGATTCTCCTTTTCATGAATATGTCAATCTCCATTAACTTCTCTTCTAGTTTGTTTCTCAACTTAATGACCTCAGCAAATGGCTTTGCTGTTATCTGTAGTTTCTTATGCCCCCTCTGTTCAGCTTAGCATAGTTATCTGCATAACATAATGAAGAAATACTAATATGTATAAATGGAATGAGTATTTTTTTATCTACCACTTCCATCTTGTTTTGATATAATCTCCTCTTTAGTATTGATAAAGGCCTCCTCCATCGTTTTAAATTCAAAAGAGAGAAAAATTCCATAAATGCAAAACTGGTCATTAATGGGGTCACTGCAAATATAATTACAGTACAAAGTCCCAAATCGGACAATCTCAGGACTTGTAGGTTGCCAGTTTTGGGGTTCTTTTGGTTTTTAGATCATATATAGAAATACAGGCATCCCTTATATTAGTGCAGTTTTGTTATAGTGCTCTTGTTAAGTGATGAATAATTGATACATTGTTTTGGCCATACATTACATGCACGTAACTTTCTCATAACATTTATTATGCTTAATTAGTATTTGTAGGTAAGTTACAATTAAACACTATTAAACCATCCAATCAAAAATAAATGTAATCTTCTATAGTTTTTGGTGCTACTTCGATGGCAGTTAATCTACATTAGATTTTGTTGACATCAGGATTAATAGATCTTACTTATCTGATTTCGTTGTGACAAGTTACCTTCATTTATTTTCTTCTTCGTATATTCTACATGTAGTGCTTATTAGTTTTTCCGTTAACTTCCAATTGGTTATGAATTATTTGACAATAATATCCTCATTCTGAGGCCAGTTCACTTCTAAAAATATGTTACCTAGTTGAACGTGCAAACCCGTTGGGATGGAAGAACTGACGGTGCAGCTAGTTTAATCGGCAAGGTGGCCACTCTTCCTTTATAAGCAAGAAAAAAGAATCCCTGCGAGAAACAAACATAAACCTCTTCACCCTCATTTTTTCTGATGTGGAGTTAGTCACGTGATTAGTATGTCAGGGGAATTATTTTCTATTTTTTGAACCCTTGTATTATTTTTAATGAATCAAAAGCATAAAAATACATGTGCTAATAATGTTTCTGAAAAGAAACAAAAAAAACTTTGTCACTTTCAGTGAAACTTGAAGTAATTTGATGAATTGAAGGTGGAGAATGGCAAGTTGATGTTTGCATAGCCTTGATATTAGCGGAATAAATAGACAGTAAGATAAAATGCAGTATATTTGTATATGTTCATAAAAAGCATGTCTTTAAATGTTTTAATTGTGTCTCTGATTTAAGCATGAAAATATACCTTATATTGGGAATTCATCAAGCATTGAGAGTATTTTGGAGGTATAGGCTAAATCTGTTACATTAGTTTTTATGAGAAAAATTCCCTTAACACTTTACACTTTCAGTGCTCAACACATGTCCTGGGACATGATGACAGGCAGTACCCTATGACGCTTCCTGTCCCAGGACGGTTGGGTTGCACGTGCGTTTTATTGCCCCTTTGACCACTAAGTGAGGGATGCCTGTACATACATATAGTGTAACAATGAACAAAGCCCATATGGAGTGAGGAAAACAAAATATGTAATACGTATATGAAAATGTAGAATAAATGTTTAATTTGAGGTACTAAGACATAGACTTCTTCTCCACTTATAAAGTAAAATATGCATGCAAGGACTGTGTGATGATTATTTACTTCTAGTTGTTGGAGGTGAAAATTTGATTTGATTTTGGATAAGGGAAAGTTTTTTCACACTATCTTTGGTAGGTTTTTTGAAAATGACACCTAATGTTAGTTGTTTCATATATGTATTTATGTTTTTCTGAAATGTTTTTTCTTACATTTTACAAACACAATTTTCTGTTTGGTAATAAATCTTTTTAGCACAAGTCATCAGAAATGCTTATTAATTTATCTATGGAAATTTTTTCTTGGACATTGTTGGTCTCATCATTATCAACATCATGATTAATGTTCTTTTTCCGTTATCAGAGTTCAATACAGTTTCAGAGAATCAAGTCACAAAATCAAGTCACAAAACAAGTCCAGTGCTTAATTAAAGTAAATTTTCTTGCTGCAATTTGCACAGAATTTTTTAATGGAAAATTTTGTAAAATATCTGGATTTTGGATCATTGGACTTAGTACTATATTTGCTGATTTGTTTATTTTGGCCAATATCAAAAACTATTCTATGTCAACATTATTAGCTAATGTCCAAAATTAATAATTATAAAGTATGCATTTATGGAAAAGAAATTTTGAAATGAAAACCTAGATGTTCAAGTTTCTTATATAAAATCTTTGAGAGATAGAAAATAGCCTAAAGTTCAACCGAAGCTTAGTAAAAACGCCCCAACTGAGGGTTTTGAATTTCTGTTTTATTACTGTAACTCACAGAAATAATGTGCTGTAACAATTTTAGTATGAATAATATTTTTGCATGGATTTGTCTTCATACATTTATACAGCTAATCCAGAAACATTAATATTTAATCATGGTTTGAAGGCAGGTAAATGGTAAATCAGTAACTATTCTGCCTTGATGTGGAATTTTTCAATTGAATTTCTTTTAATGTTTTAGAAAAAATGAATTTTTAAATAACTGTCTTTGAAAAAGTTTATTATGAAGAATTACTATCAATAAATTTACCACAGATCCTGAAGATGATATTTTTCCCATTTGCCAAAAATTTACTCCACTTTTTAAATGAAATAATATCACCAGTATTCTTCGTAAAAGGCTTATCATCAGAAAACCTTACTTATATAATCTATTTTATTCCTCACTGTTTAGATGAGTTCGTCTCGTTGTTCTTGCACAGTTGCTATAATAGCACTGAGAAAACAAAGGTTACAATTGAAACTTATTTCTCAGCTAGGACTGCTTCACCTGAGTTCTTCAAAAATAGGGATGGGTTCTCTGCAGATGTACAGTCTGCTTATAAAACTGTGTAAGTTTCTAAATATGGTATTATTGTCTTATGTATCTAAGAATATGTTTATTTATAATTAAGTTTTCAATGTAATGGCTTTACCAAAATACATATTCTACTGCAGATGTGATTATTTATTTGTAGAGTATACTAATTACACATATATGAGGTAAACATTTCTTTATGATTAATGCCATTGACTGTGGTTCTTTAAAGGCATTTAACATCACTTTGCCAAACTACAGCTGAGGGATACAGAGTTCTTCTTTGTCGTCTTGCTGATCATGATCCATCACACTTACATTTTAATGATGTCCTTAAAGCATTCTTCATGTTTGCTGACATATGCATATCTGAAGATGGGGCTATTCCTGGTTATATAGTGATTTTTGATCTTAAAGGAGTAGTGCTTGGTCATATACCGAGAGTCAGCCTTCCCTCCTTAAAGAAATTCATGATTTATATTCAGGTAAGTTTATTAAAAATGCATTAAATTGGGAGAAGAGAATTTTTAATTTGGAATATTTTGAAGTATTTTAAACTGAAGGATTATTTGCAAGAGAGGTTGTTATGATGATTTTCTATGCTTTAGTGTATCAGCCATTTCAGGTTTAATGACAAATAATTCAAATAAAAATTGTTTCAGTCTTCAAATAAATGCATAAAATATTTGGAATAAAAGAGAAAATTCTAAGTACTAGGCATCATTGGTTAATAAAAAACTCCTGGATAAAAAATGTTTTTCAAAATATTTAATGGAAAAATAAATTCATTTTCTCTGCAGGATGCGCACCCAGTGAGGCTGAAAGCTGTGCATGCTATCAATTGTGTGCCATTCATGGATAAAATATTAGCCTTGGTTAAACCTTTAATGAAAAGTGAAATGGTGAATCTGGTATGTAAGAATTAAAAAGGTTATTGTTTATGCTATCAAAGTTTAAATTAAAATTCTTCCACTTACCTCATTGGTGTCTAAAAGTTATTAGATCTCATTTATGAGACATGATAGAATAATCATTTATTACTTTCTCCATATACGTAGTATAGGGGAAAGTATTGTATTCATGAAAAAAAACGACTTCGAGATTTCAACAGAAATCCACGTTTTGAGGTCCTCTGAACACGTTTTGACCATTTTCTCGATGATGCCTTTGTGTGTGTGTGTGGTAGCTTTTTGTGGGTGCTCTGACTCAAAAAGTAAAAGCATTGTCCTGGTTGCTATGGTAGCTGAAGTTCTTTATTGTTGATCATCTGCTTTTCACTTTCTCCATATAGTGGCAAGTATTGTATTCATGAAAAAAATCGACTTCCAGATTTCAACAGAAATATACATTTTGAGGTCCTCTGAACACGTTTTGACCATATTCTCGATGATGTCTGTGTATGTGATAGCTTTTTGTGGGTGCTCTAACTCAAAAACTATTTAACCAGGTCAACGCGAAATCTTGTATTTAACATTTTTATAAAAGTCACAAGAAATGATTATTTTTTGGTAAAAATCGGTTAACCGGAAGTGGTTGTTTACTCTTGTCACTTATCCGTTATTTTGAAATATTTGCTTTAATATTTGATAAATGTAAAGATGTACTGGAATAAAAGTAGTAGGAAATTTAATTTTATACAACTTTTGTTTGAAACATTTTTCCATACAAGGAATTGTTTAGGAGATATCTTATGTGTTCATCTGCCACCATCACGCCACTTACCGAAGACTATTGTTAACAATTGACGCTTAGTTACGTCTTAGTAACGCTCCTTTTTCTTTTCTTAATTGTTGGAGCTTTGTGGCTATATCCAATATTAACCCGTCAGTGGTAACGTAAGATTTAATCCAGCCAGTGGTAACGTTGGGTCCAAGGGACCCAGGTAACAAAATGGCTTGTAAAAAATATTATTATATATAATATTAGTATTATTCAAAATTCAAAATAAGATATTCTGAAAATAATATTTAGATTTCCACTTTTGTTATTTTTTGTTAGAAGCCGTTGGATAGATCTCGTGATTTCCTCTAGAATGCAGTATGGAAGGATCACTATCGGAGCGATATTTTCAATACATAGTATCTTTTCGCGACACTTGAAGTGGAGCGATATTTTGCCTGATTATTACTTCTAGACTCTTGCGGAGCTTACAATGTAGTCTCAAGGTATTTGATTGGTTAGATCAGCGTTTCCCAAAGTGTGGTCCGCGGCCCGGTACCGGTCCTTGGGAAAAAAATGCCGGTCCTCAGAAAATATTAAAATAATCGCGCTATCCTATTACGTCTACGTATACAGTTTTTAACAAATTAAATTGACTCTTCTGTATGTGTTTGTGCACTCGTTTGTAAGTCTAAAGCCGTCGATAATTTGCGTAAAATAAACGCGCCGGAATATGCCGTGATCCGAACACGTAGGTTTAAATGGATTACAACACATTGAGATGAAATTCTGTTCCGGTAGAAAATAAAACGCGACATGTAGCGATTTTTGGAATAATCGCTTTACGTGTCAGATACTTTGTAGCTGTATTATTCACAGAGAGGCTCTAGCCGTGAAAGGTATGCCCTCACTTTTGAGTTCAACTATTCAAGAATGTGTGAGCATCGGTAAGAGATGTTATATACGAATTTAAAGACAGATTTCGCGAATTTGATTGGTTAACAAAGGTAGCCTACTTATGCGATATATTTTGTGCTTTAAATGAGTTGAACTTAAGTTTCCAGGGCACCAACATAGCTATTTTTAAAGTTCTGGAAAATGTTGACGCAACAATAAAAAAAACTTTGTTTGTGGACACAACTAGTTGAAAAGGGAAATTTTAAGTCCTTCTGTACTTTATCTGAATTATTCGAAAATTATGCCGATGTAAATAACTTAGATGCGCTTTCTGTAACAATAAAAGAACATCTCCTGGGTCTAATATCAAGCTTAAATGAATATTTTCCCCAAATTGACTACAGTAAAATGTAAAATTTACTCTTAGCATAGAAAATGAAGAAATATTGCAACTAAATGAAACGGAAGTAGATTCACTAGTTGAACTTTCTTGTGATACTGCATTGAAACAATTTTGATAACCTCTGCTTGATTGATTTTTGGCTGAGTTGCCAAAATGATTATGCACATTTATCTGAGAAAGCGGTCAGATTCCTAATGCCTTTCAGTTTAACATATAAGTGTGAAGCCGCATTCTCTACTTTGGTTTTCTTAAAAACAAAGTATAGGAATAGATTGGATGTCGAGCCAGATCTGAGGATAAAATTGACTTCTTTTCATCCTGACAGTTGTTATGTAATAACAAACAACAGCATCCTTCACATACGATGTTCTCTTTTCCTTTATTACTCATTTTGTAAGATTGAATTGCTAATTCCTAATGTTGTAAAGATACATAAAAAGATAATTTTAATAAATAGATAAACAATGGAATTTGATTTTTTTAAATTGATTTTATGGTTTTATAAATATGCATGTGCAATGTATTAAATTCTTTATTTATTGCGCATTTATCGGACGTGCAAGCAAAGTAGTTCCATTCGCGAATGGTCTGTTGGGAATTATTTTTGTGTGTACTACGGTGGGACGCAAAAAATTATTATTAAAGTAACCGGTCCCCAGGTCTGCAAAGTTTGTAATAACCGGTCCCCAGGACTGCAAAGTTTGGGAAACGCTGGGTTAGATCCAACCCAGCGCAACTTCAGCACAAACACCAGCGCTCACAAATTACTGTGTTACCGAGTAAATTTGGTATTTTTACGGTAATACGGTATAAATTACCGGGGGTTCAACCGCTAACTGAACTCGATCTATTCTCGCCTCGTATGCTTTTCAAGTACAACGTGACGTACGCCTAATGTGTCTACAATGTAACAAGTATCTTGTATCTAGTAAACAGACGTGCGGAATGTACGGTGATTTTTCGAAACACGATTTTACGATCTTTTAAAATCACTAGTATGCACTCGAATACAACGCGGGGGCTACTTTTAAAATTTAAATTTTTAGGGAAAAAACATCTCGTTATATTCGGGACAATGCGGTACAGTATTTTTTCTGCTTTATTTTTCTTCGCTTGCTTACTTATTAGAAGCAGGTGGGAAGAGGAGGACTAAAATTACGGATTTCTTGAGTTGGATCCGGGCAAAGTCAGTTGAGAAAGGATAATTGACTTTCTAAAACCTTTTTTCCATTTTCGATGTTGAAAAACCCTGGGTACAGCTTATATGTGGTGGCGGCTTATATGCGAGTAAATACGGTATATATATTCAAAATGTATAACAATAAGTTATCTGATGCCTAAGCATTAAATTGGTGTACTCTGTTGCATTAATAACTTATTATGTCTAATACATAACTTTTCTAAGATGAGAACCTACTATGTTTTAATTTCAGTTACAACTTCATAGCAATGGACTTGAGACCCTATTTAAATATGTTCCTCAAGATTTGTTGCCTGTAGATTATGGCGGAAAGGATAAGCCTACAGAAGAGCTACATGGTAATAATGAGCCGTTAAAAAATAATGTTTTATTCTCCATTTGACTACATTTGATTATTCAAAACCTTTTCTTCTATCCACTTATAGGAGTTAATATATTATGTACCAAATTAATTAACAGCTAACTAGCAAATTTAACCATATGAAGTTTTTCAGGTGACTTACTTCTCTGCTCTAATTAATTAATTTCAGTTCATGCATTTGAATGACACTCATAGAATTAAAACTTAACAAAAATATGTAGGAAATGAACTTGGTAAATTTTATCAGAGTTCGTGTTATTTATGCATATATTTGTATTAGTGCAGGAAAGATCAATGTATATATATAGTCATGAATACTCAACAGATGCAGTGGTGATAAATTAGAATGCTGAAGGTGATGTTAGTGGTGGGGCTAGTGAAGGAATTGGATGGTGGGTTTATGGGGCATCAGTATCTACCACAGGGGTGAGATCCGGCAGGATGCAGAGGAGTGGGTGCTGGGGGTTCCTTTTTCCACAGGATGTTAGCCAGATTAGGGGGGTCAGTGGATGGAGAGGATCAGAGGTGTAGGAAATGGAACTTGGTGGGGGGAAGAGGTGAGGATTGGGTGGCGACTTTTAGGATATTTCCTTACCTCAACAACATGTCGCCATTAATATATATGTATATGCTCAGTAAAACTCTGTTATAACATTGGTATCGGGAGACATGAGAACACTCCTGCATTATAGGCAACCTGCGGTATATAGAGAATTACGTATTGAAAGATTGCCGAAATATTTTTTATGGTCTCTCTCTATTCATATAAGACATTTAATTGCAAAATTATGTAAAAATGCACAGCCAATCTCTAAGGCTGTGCCACAAGAAAGTGGTAAGTGGGTGGTGGAAGCAACTATGCATGGCCATAGTGCACTCGACCTACAAAGTTTGTTTCCAAAGGATTGCGACTACAGCAGGAATGGTAAATTTTTAAAACATTAGCAGTTGTGGTTCCTTAGGAGAGCCACATTAACATATGCAGGTACTTCAGCAAGCCGCTTTAGGGTTCACATCAGGAGTTACTTGAGAGAATATGAAAGATTCAATCTGTGAAAATCGATAAATAATAATATTTTAGCATCAAAACTTCTCAAGAAAAGGTTTTCCAGCCCTAATTTTAACCAATGAGAACGAAATTATCTCTATTAGACTTCATGGTTCACTTTCATAATGGTATCACAGGTGGCATAAACTGGTCTGGAGGACCATATTTTCTCCCCCTCTGAACTACAGGGACCGAAAAACAGAAAAACATTACATCAGCCTGACTGTACATGTTGTTGTTCGAATGCTTTGCACTTTCTAAAAAATATTTTTTGGGGAACATGACTTGACATGCGATATATTCGAATCCACATTATAATGGGGTTCTTCTGTATTTCAGGCTTCTGGATGTCTTGCATACTTCCGTTAATTTTTGCATAATGATGCATGCTAGATATGAGTATCACAGATCTATTTTAGTTGGAGCATGAGAAACATGATAGATATCTTTGATAACCCCAAAATATGCCCACAAATCTCATTTCTGTATGTGAGGAAAACAGGTGGTATTTATTTTTATCACATAATGTCAACATTAGTATCAATTGGTAATTCACAAGAAGAGACTTTATCTGTTATTTACCTTTATCTTATCCTTATATTGCAATTTTTTCCTTTTATTGGTACAACTATTCATTTAGTATGGTTTAATTCAAGAACATATGAGTATTGTAAATTTCAAAATATTTTTTTTTCATAATTTCAATACTCTTTGTTTTTTTTGCATGAAAAATAAAAAAGGAATGTGAATGTTCCCAAATTGATAAAAACCCTGAAACATCATTGGGAAGGCTAATGGTAAAAGGATTATATGACTGGTCTAGTTGGGTCCAGTTCTTTTGGTGTTGACTGACAGACATTGTTTTGGGTTGCATTTCCCTCAAACAACTAATTAAGGCTTAATGAGTTTGAGTAATTATTGATCGAATTTTTTGTTTCTTACAGATGATTATAAGAAGTTGATGGAAACAAAATACTTGGACTGGCTGAAAGCTGAGGAAGGATATTTACGGACAAATGAAGATTTGAGAATAGGGTCTAAAGTAAATCAACAAAGTGAACTCTTTGGAATGGAAGGTTCTTTTAGGAAGTTAACTATTGATTGATTAATCATTTTCAATTAGTCTGATGATTACTATTTTCAAAATGTTATACATATATCCAGTGGTGAGCTCCCAAAATTTTAACAACTGGTTCCCTGAGCTGCCAAAATTTAAACCACCGGATTCTTAATAAAAAATTCTGAATTCGGCAATCAAAAATTGACAACCCCTCCCACCTTTTGGCAATTTTAACTAAATTAGTTATCTCACTATTTACCTTCTTCAAGTGTCTGTATTTTATGATTTAGCTAGGTATCCATAACTGCATGACAATTGGTTAGTGTACTTAATTAGAAAATAAAGACTTTTCTAATGAAATCAGAAAATAAGAATTATTTAATTAAAACTTATGAATCATTTTATCTACATAGTTAAAATTAAATTGCTCAGTCAACTTGAGCAATAATGAATTATTAGGCAAAACACAAATATACCTAAGTAATTCTATGCTTTTAAATTTAAGTTTTAAAAAACATTTTTACATACCTTATTATTACTTATTACGGTAATAATTTCCAAATGGCTTCTTGGTTTTCTCTGTAAACTGTCGTTTTAGATACACGAACTTTGGTATCCAAAGCGGATCGATGACTTCTCATCCATGATTTGACATATGTTAACGGGCTCCATAAGCTTAATGGTTTCCCCAACAAATTGATGATCATAAAGCATGAAATGTGTTTAGTTGTTAAACTTGCTCTTTTATCACTACAAATATTATTCATCTACGAAAAACCTCTTTCTGCCTCTGTAGAACTTATTGCAATTATGTTCATAATTTGCTTTGCTTTCCTTATTGTTTCTGGAGCAGGAAGATCTTTCAATTGAATGTTATTTTCTACATAGTCATGAAAATCGTTTAAATCAATTTAAAATATTAGGACTTTATTTAATTCGTGAATCTTTTCTTCTCCAAGTTTCCAAGTGACTCTCACTTCTTCAAGGTTCCATGGAGTGGGGTCCATAACACTGAATAATTCAACAATTTTAGATGTATTATTAATGGGACCTAAGTTATCTTTTTTATACTTAATGGATTGTTCATTTAATAATCTAGCCTTCATTTTATCAATTATGCACTCAATTACTTTTTTTCATGGCAGTGATTTAAATCTAACATTTTCTTCAAACTCTATACATTTAAAAGCATCACTTTGTGCCAGTTCGTTAATTTTATTTTCATGCATACCAAAACTATCTTTTAATTGTAAAAAAAAATAATTGTACGCTTGATGAGTTTATCTGCATTTGTTAAACTCAGTTCTTCCTTGTAGTGCATTTGATAATAATGCAAGTTCATTAATGCCAAGTCTCTTATAAATGTTTTGTTTTTCAGCCTTTTTTCTATGCCATAAAACTTCTAATCTTTGGAGAAAAATGTATAAAGAGCTGGATAAGCCCTCCAGACCACTTTAGCAGATTTGAGGCTACAAGAAGCCCATCTTGAACAATAAACACTGCCTATTTTTACTATTTCAATATATAGTTCTTCAGAAATTTTTTAAGCTCCACGACTTTTATTTGACTGGTGAAAAATGACATAAATTTTGTCCAAAACAATCTTGAAATGGCCTATTTCATTGGTTTCATTTATAGCATCATCAAAAACAAGTTGTAATCGATGATTCAAACAATGCCAAATTATAACCTCTGAAAATTCTTGAATTAATCTTGTAGCAATTCCAGATTTTCTTCCAAGCATGGTGCTCACTACATCAGAACAAAATGCGATCAAATTCCTCTTTAAATATTCTTTGTCAAACCCTGAATCATTTAACATTTGTCGTAACACGTTATAAATATTTGCTGCAGTGATTGCTTCCAATTCTACCATATCAAGAAAAATTGTTGGTGAACAATCAACTAATTCACATTTTAGAAAAATTACAAGAACAGATTTGCTTGAAATTGTTGAAGCTTCATCAATAATAAGACAAATATTTGACTTTTTTTGGATAATTTTACTGAAAATTTCATTTCTTATTGATTCAGCAATATGCTCTACAATTCTAATTGCAGAAAATCGTGAATGCAAGCAGTTCCCTAAATTGATTTCATTCTTAATTTGCAGTTCTACTTCATCCTCCATGTCTGACATTGGTCTGTTTCTTTTCACTAAGCTGTAAACTACATATGTTAAAAATTTTACTTGTCATTTCAATATCTTTTTCATTAATTTTATCAAAAACTTTAATAAGAGTTTCCTTTTTTGATTCCTTTAGTATATTTACAACATTAGTATGAGAGTTTGATTCAAAATCTTCTTTCATTTTTGTTCATAATGAAGCTTGCTGAACTTTTTTCTCGAATGCACATGCGGTAATGTTGCACTTTTGCCATTCAGAAGAATTATGAAAAGATTTTCCTTTAAAGATTCCTAATTATCACTTATTCACACAATGATAACAGCCGAGGTTTTTGTTTTTAATTACCAAGCCATCATATTTTTTAGAAAATATTGTTCTTGCTCAGAATTCTAGCAATCGGGCAATAAATTTAAATTTTCAAAATCATGAAAATCCTCTCTGCAGCACTAGAACTATTGACTACTGACTTGACAACTGAAGACACATTTTCAGATGGTTGGACATTTGCAGCACTAGAACTATTGACTGCTGACTTGACAACTGAAGACACATTTTCAGATGGTTGGACATTTGCAGCACTAGAACTATTGACTACTGACTTGACAACTGAAGACACATTTTCAGATGGTTGGACATTTTCAGCACTAGAACTATTGACTGCTGACTTGACAACTGAAGACACATTTTCAGATGGTTGGACATTTGCAGCACTAGAACTATTGACTACTGACTTGACAACTGAAGACACATTTTCAGATGGTTGGACATTTGCAGCACTAGAACTATTGACTACTGACTTGACAACTGAAGACACATTTTCAGATGGTTGGACATTTTCAGCACTAGAACTATTGACTGCTGACTTGACAACTGAAGACACATTTTCAGATGGTTGGACATTTGCAGCACTAGAACTATTGACTACTGACTTGACAACTGAAGACACATTTTCAGATGGTTGGACATTTTCAGCACTAGAACTAATGACTGCTGACTTGACAACAGAAGACACATTTTCAGATGGTTGGACATTTGCAGCACTAGAACTACTTACTACTGACTTTGTTACTTTTTTGGGAAACCAATCGCTAATACTTTTTGACGCTTCATTATGAGGGTCTAATAATTTAAAAAAATAAAATTTTATGAACCAACACACTGAAAGCATATGGATTAGCAAATCAAAGGCAACTAATTATGTAGAGCACATGGTTGTTAAGCTATAATAGACAAACAAATGGTTGCGATTTTCATCTCAGAACATTCAAGCACAAAATGATGTTCCGACCCATCTTAGCCAATCAAGACATGTAGGCGGAGTCATTCGTCTATTGCGTGATTGACCTCATAAGTTTTCTGTGGTCTCCGCTGAAAGCCTGAGAGCTCTCTTCAGCATCCAACAAAAAAGTTAACAAACAGTTCTTATTTTCAAAAATTTTTAACAAGCAGTTTGCGCAAACTGGTGTGAAACGGGTCCAGCTCACCACTGCATATATCCCTTTAGAATTGTTTTAGAACAATAATGCATTGTGTTCCTTAAGTATTTGGCTTGATGAAGAAAATCCTTATTCTTGAATATTTAATCCAATAGAATGACAGTATTTTAATATATGTTGTTCATTCAAGTAAAAATATAAATTTGTATGAGGAATTTTCAAATAAGAAGTCTTCTTTAGACTACTTTATTAAAACTCCATGAAATCAGGTTTGTTATTTTAAATTATTTCCAGATATTGTACAAAATTTTAAACATATTTTCATTAAAGTGTATTAATAATATTTAACATGAGTAATTTGTATGATTTGTAAAATATGGAACAATTACAACAAAAAATAAGTTTAGCATCATATATTGGTATTTATAGGTGGAGTTAATATTTTTATTAATAAATTTTTAGTTAAT
Organism: Tanypteryx hageni; assembly: GCA_028673005.1. Classification (NCBI taxonomy): domain Eukaryota; kingdom Metazoa; phylum Arthropoda; class Insecta; order Odonata; family Petaluridae; genus Tanypteryx; species Tanypteryx hageni. Next base: position 6,215,688 of record CM054117.1, read on the forward strand.
AAATATGGCATACATTATATTGTTATGCTAATTTTAAAAATGACAATTCAAGGTTTTATCATCATCATAATGTTTTTTATATCTCAGTAGATTTTAGGCTGGTGAAACCTAATCTTCCCAATCCAAGACCTTTCTCTTCAGCTTTTGTATCCATTCACTTCTTTTAAGAAATGGAGAATAAACAATTTAAATACTGTACATGCCATTCTCTAAGACAACCCAGTGTGTAAGTCGACCACGATTTTTTTGCGAAAAAATTCATTTTTCACATGTTTGCTATTTAAGTCAAGTCACTTTTTCACTCAATAAATCTTATAATCAGTAAAGTAGTCATGAGAAAATAATAATTGTTAACCTTCCGATTAATTTTATATTGGAAGATGTCGAATTGTGTTTGATATTTCATTTATTGCAGATCGCAATGATATTAAATGATATTATAGCATCTGTTCTAGAGGATGAATTTGACTATTTCTATGAGTCTGATGCAGAAGGTGAGGAATTTCATGATTTTGAAACTGCAATATAGAAAAATACCTTTCGTGAATGTTTTTAAAATGTCCTTTGACCATTTCTGTAATTTTCTATAGATGATTGTATGTTGTTAATTTTGAAAAATCTTTTCATGTATTAAAACTAATATTTCCATTTTTTAGTTATTTGTTGTTTTAAATTATCATTTTACAAATCTTCTAAATTACGTCTGCTAAATAAATGGTAAATAGTTGAACAATTGATTCAAAATGGTGATCATCTACATCAAAAAATACGCTGAAGTTTATGGTTCATATTTTATAGCTGGTGTGTAAGACGACCCCAAGATTTAACGGGATTTCTTTAAGCTTCAAAGGTCAACTTGTAGACCCGCATATATGATACTTGGTACTTTTTGCAGACTTTTTGATATTCTTAATATTTCACGACCATGGTTTCGCTACACAGTAGCATCATCAGGTGACAAGAATGAGAATGCATCTTATATATATATATAGAAAGAGAAGTAGGGGTGGTAGAAATTGGGAGGGACAAAAGGAGGGGAGGAGGGAGGTGGAATTTAGCGGCGGGTAAACTCAATGGGAGTAAGGGGGGGGGTTTCAGGGTGTTGAGAGAAAGGCTGGGAGAGAGGTTGGTTGGCTCCTTGGGCACTGAGGGGATGCAGAGAATCCCGGGGTATTTGGGGGATGGAATGAAGGAAGGGGTAAGTTGACCGGCTGGTGTAAAAGGGATATTCCAATGAGTGGGATAATCCTAGAATTCCTTCAAACCACAAACAACACTTTTTCAATTTCATCATATGGAGAAGCTTTATTGTTCATTCTTTTTTGTTACTTCATTTCCACACTTCACTTCTGCATTTAGAGTAGATTCTTGGCCTTTCATTATGTGAAATAATGAAGATGGTGCAAGATTAAATTTAATTCGAACTTCTTTCTTTTTATTGCCATATTTAAGGGATAAAAAGTAAGGACAATAAAGAAAAATCTTTGGTGAACTCTTTGAGGTGGAAGCCCATATTTGACTGTTTTATGTACTAGTGCCACAAGTTTCAATTAAGGGCACTACGCACTAGTCCTTTTCCTGGCATGCCTTATGAGGGTATATTTTCAGGGGTCGCCCATGTGACCCGCAGAAAAAACAGACCACAACCAACCAAATCCTACTGTTTAAAACATATGATTTGAAAACAAACTCTCATGTTGAAAATAAAACAATCAAAAACAGAGGAACAGTAAATTCCTTGATCATGTTGTTCAATAATTCGCCACTTTTAGCGCTAATATGATGGTGGGTGAAAGACTGTAGTTTGGCTTTCATGTCAAAAAGGACATATACTCACGATGAAAAGAGCATTATGTACTGCATAGTCAGCCATGCATGCATAATAGAAAATTACTACAATATTGCCTACTGTCATGTCAAATGCACTAATTTTGCTCTGAAAATCACCTGTTTTATGCAACAAAATCAGCGTAACTGATAGGTTTTTAAAAATTGAAATGGTTCATTATTATCAGTCCTCATTATCAAATCAGAAAAAATGGAAAAACAATAGGCACTGCATGGACCGTGCAGCGTGTCAGAAAAACTATCTACTGTGGAGATAAAATACTAGCGCAAATTCCTCAAACAGTTTAATTTTGCGTGGAAAAAATATAAAGAAATACGGCAGACATTTAAACTTACGTAAATGAAATGACACAAGTCATCAAATTTTTTAAAAACATTTGCTTAATTACATACGATCCATGTGAATATTTCATCAATGATAGTTTGATAACGAGGTATCATTTAGGATAATTTTTGCAAAATCAACATCTTCAAAGTGAAAAAAAGACGAGTTAGGATTATTGTTTCTTATAATAAAATGTAACAGCACCAGAGAGACAATATAAAATAATTAATGAGAGCTCAATATTAACTGTCGATGTTGAGTTTTCAAAAATGTTTTATTGACTATTGGATTCAGCTGCAATTCATACATTGATGGAATTTCTGAGGATGCCTCTCTCTTGACCAATCACAGATCGAGAAATGGACACCATGACATCCACAGGTGTTGTTTTATAAACTTCCTTGATTTTTTGTGCACCCGTTAACACACGGTTAATTATTATTAATTATTACTATTCTCTTTTTATTATGTTCACAGTAAAATACCTCAATTGCAATACAATTTTAACCTTATATTAATTTGTAACAAAGGTTACAAATGTTGTATAGGAAAAATATGATTTTTTAGGAGTTAATGAAACAACACTGTTGTGGCATTGTTTGCTATCTTTATCATTGTAATGCTAATCACATGCTGGGGGCCATTAAGTAATTATTATTACCAATTCTGTTATTCATCATCATTTGCTACTGTTGCCGGGTTGCATTAATAATGGCTACCGGCAGTTTTGTCATATTGGTGTTTTTCCCCAATTTCACCTTAAATTGAGGTATTAATTTGGTGAGGAAAAAATTTTGTTTCGCTAAATGGAAGTTTTTCACTAAATCAGGTTCACTAATTGGGGGATATAATACATTATTAGGACCTTGGCTGGGACCAAAAAATATATTCACTGAATGCACGTTTTTTACTAAATCGGGGTTGTCCTGTATAAGGTTTTGTTGTAATATCATGAGTTATGGTATAAGGTTAAATCACTTTGTGCTATCTTTGCCCTTTGTCTTTTTGATCTGACACTTTTTTGATATCATACACTAATGATATATATTTTCTGTTATTAAAACCAGATACAGTATTGTTTCTTTGTTGCTATGACACCTGATTAAATTATTAAATTACTTCATTTTGTTTTTGCTGTATATGTTGCTGTTTGTTTTTTTCGGTCTGACAACAATTTTTCTTTTGAAGAAAATATTCATAGGTGTTCCGCATAAAAAAATATTATTATTTGGTGTTCCGTGGTCTCAAAAAGTGTAAGAAACACTGCTCTATATGAATATTTTGGATCCCTCTAGTGGCATATCTGTGAACACTTGTGTTCATGTTTACCAGGTTAAAACTTTGTTTAATAGTAACCTTAAGACGGCAAATTTAACCCTAGATTACTGACCATTCATCTGGCAGACAACGACCAAAATTAATATACTCCCCCTACTTCATATTTTTGAGTTCTAGGTTTGGCTTTTTTATAGCCTCATTTTAGCTTGATTGAAAATATGTTTTTTAAATGGAAAGAATCTGTATGGCATGGCAGACCTAAGAATGAAGCAGAGTTGTTAGAATTTATATCTAAAGGAGCTGATTTAATATCAAGCGATGATTGTGCAAATTTTTATAGATATATGGTATCTTTCATTCCCAAATGTATCAATAAAGAAGTTATCAATCATTAAATGCCCATGAAATAAAAGTGTATAACTAATGAATAATCATAACAAGTATTTGATATGTAATTAAATAAAGAAATGTCAAAATAGAATGAAATATTGTCAAAATAAGATGAACAGCTGTCCAAATAGGCTGGGAAATGGTGTGTCCTAGGTTCGACTGCAGGAGATGATTATATTTTCCCATATGTTTACACAGGAGTTTCGATTTTTCAATGTGCAAGGTTTTTTTCCATCATTTATTAAAATACGTAAATATGGACCAAATTTCTCCGTTTTTGCTTGATTCAACGGCTAAATCTATGAAATATCTTATTCTTGCAATGTTTACATGTTATACGGAAGCATTTGTCAGATATACGCATTTTCGAAATTTTAATGCTTTTTCGTATTCTTTCCGGGTGTTTCCAAGGCGACCCGCATTGTTGCCTCCGATTGAATGAGCGTTTATTGAGACTTCAAATAGATGAGAAAACTGCGTAATTCGCTTCGTTAAATTGAAATAACGAAGTAAGTAAAAAAAACCAATGTGTATAAAAAATAATAAGGCTTAAATGAAATTTCCTACAAAAAATCCAAAAACTGATTTTTTAATGAACATTAGACTTATATTAAAAAATATTAGTATGATGTGGTCTGTTAGACGATTGGTTAGTAATCCTGTTTGTCAAACAAAGGTTAGTAATCTAGAGTTAAACACAAGGGATGGACAACATATTCAATTTTATAAGAAGAGGTTGGAATGATGTTCTGTGGTGAATCCTTGATATTCGTTTTCCTATTAGAAATACTAAATGTAATAGCGATGTGGAGGAACCCCAGAAGACAATTTTAAATTAGAAGGAATTTAATTCATACAATTTTTATGGAAGAAATCGATGAAATGTAATCAAATAAAGGGCAATATTTGTCAAATTTTAAGAAAAATAAACGTTTACAACTACCAAACACATTTTGTCATATAACGGTCAATAATAGCTGGTAATCAGTGCTGTAGTGGAGGGTGGTGTACGCCGTATACTTTTTCGAATGAATAGCGTATACCCTGGCCTTATGAGAAATTATACAGACTGATTGAAAAAAAACAGATAATTCCCCGTCCCCCAAATATTGAAGCTGCATCGGCAATCCTTGAAAATCTGCGGCCCATGAAGAGATTTAATAACAATATTCTCATATTACTTTTGTTTTGATCAGATTGAAAATAAATACTGTACTTATTATTTTTGAATTTTTATATACATCGCTAAAATATAATTGAAATAACATTTTCAAATAAATTAAAATTAAGCTCATACGTTTTCTTCTGCCATCGCAACATTATAGTAATGTACTTTGCTCTTAAAAAACTGGGTACGACCTTCTCCCCTCCCCCTCAACGTTTTACTTCTATATACAGTATACCTTCTGGTTTTTCACGACTACAGCACTGCTGATAATATCAGGGACGTGAAGCGCTATGTAGCGGCTTATTTGTATAACAATTTTTATGACACGACTCTTTCCATTGATAGCCAAATTGGGAGAAATTTAAATACAAAAATTCAGAATCCCTGAAAAATTCATATTACTATTAGAAATTCCTCCCTGATGGGTTCTTTAGTGTCCGGGAAAATTAGGATCCTCAGTATACATATTTATACTGTTTTTTTGCTGTAGTAATAACAATTCGACTTTGTTTTACTGGCGTTTTTTGGTAAAACACAAACATCCAAACCCTAGGCGGGATTCGAACTCGCGATCTTAGTTATCCACCGGCAGAGAGCGTCCTTTTCAAATATTGCGCTTTGTGCCAAAGTTGAACGCTTGCTAAATCACACCTCATTTGTTTTTTTTTTCAAAGTTGAATACCTTCCCGAGTGGGAGCATTGATGTTAACGAAGCGTCGTTTTGGCGGTATTCGGTGGTGAAATTTTTCGGCGCGTGTAACTGTCTAGGAAGCTGATCATATTATCATTTTGGAATTAGAGGTAATTATAATACACCATCATTGACGTAATTGTATCTAATCGCAATAACTTTGCTTAAATCTTAAATTAATTGTTAAGTCTGTTAGGTCTAACAAATACGACGTTTCCATAATATTACAGGTTTATAAACACCCGTTAACATTTTTTATTATAAAATTGCAGGCGTCCATAGTGTGGGAGGATTTGGGGTTATTCATCCCAAGTTTTTGCTTGGCTTAAATCTTTGAAAGGATACTACCAGAGGAGCTGGTGGTCTGTGGCAGATTTGCCATTGTGATTACTGATAGAGTTTGACATGGGTGATAAGGACGGCGAGACTTTTGACGATGCGGTCGAGGAGAGGGTGATCAACGAAGAATACAAAATATGGAAGAAGAACACACCCTTTTTGTATGATCTTGTTATGACGCATGCTTTGGAGTGGCCTTCACTCACTGCCCAATGGCTTCCTGATGTTACACGACCTGAAGGAAAAGATTATTCCATCCATAGACTAATTTTAGGTACTCACACCTCTGATGAGCAGAATCATTTGCTTATAGCTAGCGTTCAACTACCTAATGAAGATGCTCAGTTTGATGCTTCTCATTATGATAACGAAAAAGGAGAGTTCGGGGGGTTTGGTTCTGTGAGTGGAAAAATTGATATTGAAATCAAAATTAATCACGAAGGGGAAGTGAATAGGGCTCGTTATATGCCTCAAAATCCGTGTGTAATAGCGACAAAGACCCCTTCAAGTGATGTATTGGTTTTCGACTACACCAAACATCCTTCCAAGCCAGATTTAAGTGGTGAATGTCGGCCGGACCTGAGACTTCGTGGTCACCAGAAGGAAGGTTATGGGCTTTCTTGGAATCCCAATCTGAATGGTTATCTTTTGAGTGCTTCCGATGATCACACAATATGCTTATGGGATATCAATGCTACCCCCAAAGAGCCAGGCATCATCGATGCCAAGACCATATTTACCGGTCACACTGCCGTTGTTGAAGATGTTGCTTGGCATCTTCTTCACGAGTCTTTGTTTGGTTCTGTGGCAGATGATCAGAAGCTCATGATATGGGACACTCGCTGTAATACGATTAGCAAGCCTTCCCACACAGTCGATGCCCACACAGCCGAAGTGAACTGCCTCTCTTTCAATCCATTCTCGGAATTTATTTTAGCTACAGGCAGTGCTGATAAAACCGTTGCTTTGTGGGATCTGAGAAATCTCAAATTAAAACTACATTCGTTTGAGTCTCACAAGGATGAAATTTTTCAAGTTCAATGGTCACCACACAATGAAACTATCATTGCTTCAAGCGGAACTGATCGCCGCCTTCACGTGTGGGACCTCAGTAAGATCGGAGAAGAACAGAGTGGTGAAGATGCAGAAGATGGTCCACCAGAGCTGCTTTTCATCCATGGTGGACATACGGCCAAAATATCAGACTTTTCATGGAATCCTAATGAGCCATGGGTCATTTGTTCAGTGTCCGAAGACAATATTATGCAGGTATGGCAAATGGCAGAGAACATTTACAATGATGAGGAAGTTGACACCCCTGCTTCAGAATTGGAACCACCACCCTAACTTATTTTCCATCGTTTAAGTTTTATTTTCCAGTTTTTATATATCTCACTTATGAAGAATTTCAACACTGTTTGTATGTATTGGAAATTCCTGTCAAATATTTACACAAAATTTCTATAGGAATAAGCTATGCCATGGTTATCAATTGTAAGAATAGGTGGTATATTGTGTCTAGAAGACCCTTGGTAACTCAGTTTTTGACTCATGATTTCTTCTATTGTATTTGTTTTGCATGTGAAACAATAACAAAAATTTGAATTGAACCTTTTCAGTTTTCTTGTAATTTTAGGATAAACTTGGAATAAAGTTATCTGAAAAATTTATTGAATATTGGTATATTTTTGTAGTGTTTGTATTTATATTAACCCAGAAATTTTTTTTCGACATTGTCATGATACATTCAAGATGTGTTAGGGATTTGGGCACCCAATATTGAATGTTCTTGTGGTATTCGTACGAAGTATTTTTTATTCTCAATTATTCAATTTTCTATAAGGTTAGGCACAGCTATGGAATTGGCCAATTTTCATCAGATGGAGAGAAAAACTTGCCATTTGAATTAGTCGATTTTGAAGTTGACATAGATTTTTCATTTCTGGATGGAATAGTTAATACTTGTTTCCTATTTCTCTGAAAGTTGATAGAAGTATTTTTCGGGGTTATTGTTTTCACTTGAGATTTAAAAGCTAATTTTATGGTTATTGTGTGCTATTTGCATTTAGTTATCTCTTTGTTATGTCATCGATAAAATATTTATTTTAGGTTATTCTGAAGAAATAGAATATTTAATAGTTCTACTTGGCAAACTTATAACTAAGTTTTACCTATAATAATTTGGGGCATATGTGTGGTTTATAATTACTCAATGCATTTAAACATGTATATGAAGTGTGCATGAAATTCAGAAATGTTTTCTGGGTGCTGAGACAAAATTGTTTAATATGTTTTTGCTAGTGCAGTTACAGAATATGTTTGGTTTTGGTCCTAGCGATTTCTGGAACTTTCTTCCTCTATTAATCTTTGCTCTATGCCGATAAGCATATTGTGAAAGAGATCATTTTTAGTAGCGGATAGGTATATGTCAAATTTAGCAGTTTGATGATAGAAAGTAACAATTTTAGTGGATTCATTTGGAAATGCTTTTTACTTTAAAATTATGCAATTAAAAAGTTGAGAATTTATAGTTTCAGTAAGGACTCCAAAAAATTGGTTAGCATTTCATGTTCATTCTAGAGATATTGTAAATATAGATAAATAAAGCTGTACCTTTTCCTCAGAATTGCATTGTAAGTATAATCAGTATATTTATTCATCTTGTTAGGATAGACGCATTCTATTGGAATTTTCTTTCCGGTAATTGTTTTATCAATAAAATCATAGGAGTGGCATTTAAATGGTCTGCTGTTTTTTGTAGTATCTATTTAAACTTAAGCTGAGATATATCTTGCAGCGGTGTTTTATTACTTTGTATGCTAATTTGTCTTTGATAAGAATTTCAGATAGTCTAAATTTTTCATATACTGGACCTAATTTAGGTGTCTTTATTTTTAAAATTATTTTCTTACTATCTTAAATTTTACCACTAACTCTGTTCATTGCTGTGTTCACCATTGGAATTTAATTTATAACTTTTTCACTGATGTTTCTATTGCTTTTTCCTAAAAATGCTTGTTTTACTTTTGGTGTTTTTACTGGGATGCTAGAGATGTTGAACAAGCAGTTCTAATTATTTCAATTGAGGTAGATGATTAGAAAACAGGAAAAAGTTATTCACAGGTTTTGAACAAATTTGTCAACCATTATTTTTCTTATTGGTGAACTGGACAGCATAGGCTGTTTTTTCTATTTTCTCATTACTAAATTCTAGATGTTGAGTAGTTCCAATGAGGACTTGCACCTCTTTAACTCAATGGTCGATCAAGGCAACTGAAAAAGTCATTACAGTTTGAGTGTGGTCGGTTAATCCGGAGTAACATTTCCAGATTGGAGAAATAATAAAGTAAGAAATTGCTGTAGCCTTGCCAGGTTAGGGTAGGTTCCCACCAAACCTCCCCCCTAAACTGGGAAATATTTTATTTCTCCTTGCAGACAAATTATTAAGTTCTAATGTGAATCATGGCAGCAGATGATAGTGGAAAAATATTTTTATCGTTGAGCTTTTACTTAAAAAATAATGACTAAAGTAAACTACATGCAGGACTCTTAAAGAGAATTAACTGGGAATGAGCAACCTGGGCAGTTCACAGGTATTCAACATGACTTGTTTGTACTTACCTTCTTGGTTGTACTTGGCAGCAGTTGTTCATTTCCAGATTTCTCAGTTGGAATTTCATGTTATCCCTCTAAAGTAGTTGCAGAGCACATACTGGTGATACAAATCATTTAAGCAGAGAATAATTTGACAATTGAGCGGAGATAAAGGCAAAGAAGAGCAAAATGACACTTTTTTGACTGATTTGGATAGGTGGCAAGGCAGTTTCTAACCATGCAACAGTTGGTATGACACGAGATGAAGCCTATAAAACAATTTTTCAAACCTAACCTACCCATGACCTTATTGTGTTAATGTCATATTTAAGTGCCCTACTCAACTAAAAAGTAGGACCTATATTCAAATCTCATTCACATTAAGTGTTCTGAACTTATTGTGTGGTATTCTTGGATAATATCCAATATGAAAGAATAATTCTCAATTTTTCTATCTCTCAAAAACTAGGGTTGACTTGTACATGAGATATATGAAAAATCAAGTATTTTTGGCAAAAAGGGGAGGGTTCACTTATACTTGAGTATACATTTGTATAATTTCAAAATTGAGAAATCCCATTCTAAGTGTGTCTTGGACATTGATCAGCTGAGCAAGCTTGTGTTCCATATCTTATATCAGCTATTTTGTGTTGGTATAACATCCATTTATGCCCATACATAGAGTAATCTATTTAAAATCTGCAATTAATATATTGTTTATTCAGGTATACTCGATTGGGCCATAGCTTTAGTTTATTTTGTGATATTGTTCATTGCCTAATATACAGTAGTGCACCTGAGGATTTTGCCCTGCATTGAAACCTAGGTCGGATCAAAATAAAAGTTTATGTGGAATTACCAAGTCTTTTTATTTATACAATATGAAGTCATTTCACTAAGTGACAGCTGAAACCAGTAACTGGATGAGGTAGAATGCATTTTTTGCAGATCCGTAAATAATATTCCAGGAAGTTATAATTCATTATTTTCTTTAAATGTGGAGTTAGACCAGGAGTAATGGTGGAAAAAATTTTATTTTGGACTAAACGGAATGTTTATTGTATCCTGTAATTTTGCCATGTCAATTTAAATGCTTGTCTTAGAATGAGGAACTTAACCTTTTGTTCATTGTAATTGCCACCTTAATCATCTGGACATGAATATGATGAATTGAGCTTTCAACTTTCTGTTGCTATCTTGTTCCTCATCTGTTGACTTTTCCTCTTATAAATGCTTGAATTCATCAATAGCTTTTGTAGTTTTGGATATTTTCTTTGGGCCGTAGTAATATAAAGAATATGAAACAGCGTGTGGACTGGGAAAGTTTGCGACCCGCTGACTTAGCATGGTGCCTTAATGCAGCCTGTGCACAGGTGTGAGTTCCTGATCTAAAGAATGAGAAAACATCTAAGAAGGCTTTACTCGGAGAAAATTATGAAAATATTACATAACATGAGTCACTACAATGATAACAATTTTAGAATCAGAGTAATGTAGGGAGATGCTTAGAAGGATCCATGAAGGTTCAGCTGAGAACCAATGGAAATGAAAGGGATTGTAAATCTCCAACCAGGATAAGATTGGCTTTCAGTTATTTCTGAAAGATAGAAGGAGCATTGTGTAACTACTGTAAGAACCAATTTAATACATGGAATGCAAGGACAGGAAAGAAGTTGATGAGTGTGAGAAACAAACCTACTATGACCAGGAATCCAACCTGGGTCTTCCACTTGCCGGGTGGATATTCTACAACAACTACTCAAGCAGAGTAATTTTCCTGTCTCAGAATGGGCATGTTTTCTTGGTTAGGACGGCTAGTCAAGCTAATATCAACCAGCCCCAACATGTGTCCTCAAAGAGATACATCAAAGATAATCTTCTCCATTGTGGCTGGTTGATGCTAGTTTTAGTGTTAAAAAGTATTTTTTGGATTTCATTGGCTAAAGGCCATTTCATCTATGTCTGTCTTGGGCTGGTTAGTTTCCATAAAAGAAAATTTGTAGAAAAATCATGAGACAAGTCATGAAATTTGAAAGAAGAGAAAAATTATATAAAGTTTTGTTAAGGGTCCTTTTGATTAATCTGCATGATACCCTGCAAGTCTCCTTTTTGGTGGATGGCAGGGGGTGCAGTGCACCAAGGTTCCATAGTTTTCCTACGTTATCTTTTCCTATTATGTTCTCTTATCGTTCTAGGAAAAAATTATCTTCTATATTGCTCCATTCTACAATCAATCTCACGAAACTTATTCTTGCTGTCCTGCCTTTCGAGATACGTTGGGCTTCTGATAAGTCCTACTACCTCATTCGCTAGTCCCTCCGACAAATTTTTCCAACAGTTTAAATCTAGCCTGCAGCCTACGTTTCTCTAATGATGACATTTCAGATTTTCTAGATGGTTCTAATGTTGAAATATAAAGTGAATATTTTGAAATATTATGATTTTTTTATGATAGGCAATACATCATTGTACAAATGCTGTGAGCTTTCAATTTGGCAAATATCTCGATTGTGTTATAATAATCGAAAGAATTTGACATCTTGCTTTCAGTAGACAATATGGCCAAACCTATGTAGCAACCTTCTGTGACCCATAGTTGTCCTTAGATAATTTTTAATTAGTTTTTGTTTCGAAAAAATCCTCTGCTGGTAACTGTTAAACTGACAAAGTTAAGGGAATTTAAAGACAAACCAAGTATTCGGAAATATAGTGGCCAAATGGTTACATTAGAAATAATTTAATAGCTCTAATGGAGTCATTACTGAAGTGGGGGTGCAGGTGGTGTAGTGGTTAGTACGCTGGCTGCATCTCAAAAAGTCAGTGGGCATGAATCCTGCGAAAGTAGGATTTTTCCAAGGTCACTCAGCTCCCTGTTTGTGTGGTTTGAGGAGCCCGCAAAAAGTCAGCGTTCCGTCCTTCAGAAGGGATGTTAAGCTGTTGGTGCTCTTGGTTAAGAGTAGCCTAATGCCAACACCAGGTTTCCCTCCTCACTTGTGTGTTCGGTGTGGAAGGCTATTATAATCCAAGAGGTTGATTAGCAAAAAATGCACGCACGCATACCCCTGAGGTGCACATCCTCAAGGTCTCATTACTTAGTGGACCAAGTTTTAAGTTTCTTTGTTTTCGAGAAATGCTGTTTACACACAGCCACACACCTTGTATATAGATGTCAATAGTATTTGTTTAAAATTTAACGTTTTCTCATGGTTGAACATAAGTAAGTGTTTAGTATGTGTGTTTAAGTATGTATGTTACCGCCTGGCTATCAGGCTGACTTGTTATAACACATTCAATAAAAATAATGTTACCATTAAAGCATTGCGGATATCGCTAAAAAAATTTGAAGTATCTGAATGCATATTTTAGGCGCATTATATATCAAATACACCACCTTTTAGAACTTCGCTAATAATTGGCTGCGAAAAACTGATGCGAAATGCAAATTCGCGAAGTGGAAGTCTTATTTTACCATAAGACGACATGTTATTAAGGGAGAGTGGTTCCCAGCCAACATAAAAAATTCACATTTTAATCATTCATAATGCAGTTTAACAGAAAATAAAAGAAAACGTAACTCCAAATGAAAAATCCAGCATTATAGAGTTAAAAAATACTTTTAATTACCTGCAAAACGCGTAATAGCAAGGGCGGATATAGAAACCTCGTAAATAGGAAAATTTTCAAATACAACTCCCTATATTCGTCAAAATTATATTCAGGACGTTTTAAAGACATTATCACAAGAAATAATAGTATAGTATATTTTATATCGTAAAACCTATTTTAGATGAAATATATTTTGAAAACCACGCATACGTTGACCTACCTTATAATAATCCATATTTTGCGAAAATGAAGTATAAGGCTTATGTTTCGCATAATGTAAAAAAGAAAAAAATATAATTAAATATGGTATCTGTGACATTTTATTAACTTTGTATCGCACTTCTTACATTTTATTTGAAAAATCACAATAAAAAATCAAGTCGTCGATTCCCAGAATTATCAAAACGATCTAAAATCTCTTCTGGGTCAAGATAATCCAAGGGGGGGGGGGGCGATCGCCCCCCCCCCCCCCCCCCTTGGATCCGCGCATGCATAATAGCACATGAAAACCCAGCATAACAAAGCGATTCCACTTCTTTCCGCACTTGTAGTTTACCTCTAATCAGTGGCGGCTCGTAGCTAAAATTAGTGGGGGTGCTGCTCCAGAAAATTTTTAGCCTTTGTTTTAAAATTGTGTAAAAGGAAAAAAACATGTATAAAAAGAAAATTTATTCAGGAACTTGATAAAATCTTAACAAAAAAAACCTTACATTTTTTACTTAATTTAACTTAAATTGTTACAGTTCAAGCTTGATCTATTCATTTAAAAATTAAATCCATTCTTCTTGTTTTAATTTGCGCAAAAAGTTCAATAATTTTCTCCTTGATCTCTGGATGACAATTGAGGAAATTTTTTTCCATTGAAAGTACTGCAAGCGCATTTAGTCTTTCCGAATTCATAGTGCTTCTTAAAAAAGTTTTTATTCTTTTCAATGTTGAAAAGCAGCGCTCTGCCTCTGATGTAGTCATGGGAATTGTCAAGAGGATTTTTATCAGTTTCGTAATTTCACTAAAAACATCATCTAGATTATTTTCCAAGATAAATTTCAGCACCTCAATTAATTTACAATATTCATGAATATCAGTCCTATAATAGAATACTTTTAGTTCAGTTTCAAGCTTTTCTTTGTCAATCATGGGATAAGCTTCAGTGGTCAGTACTATCTCTTTTGTGGGATGTTCATTCTTAAATCTAGTGAAGCATTTCTTGTTGAACAATTTAGCAGCTACTAAGTGTTTAGTGGAAGAATATCTGTCCATTATATTAACACATATATAGTCACACACTTCCTTAGCTTCTGCCATGAGTGTCTTTGAAGGATTCTCACAGTACTTTGAGTTTCTCAATTCTAAAATAGCAGTTTTGAAATTTGTTATATATTCATTAACTTTAAACACACTAATTTCTCGAGATTGCATTTGGTTGTAAATTATTTCAACATGAGGCGTAATCTGATGAAAAAGCTCTAACCAAAACTTGAAATTATCATCATTCAGGTATTTTAAAATTCCTGTTGCTTCTGCAATGGTTTGATCTGCATTTGATGTTGACTGAATTTCAGTAAGGCAGTTTTTTAAAGGTTGCAAATTTTCATGAACTGTTTATGGTCCGTATGTTGAAATTCCACCTTGTAGAGGATGGACGTGGAATGCTGACGTCCATATGTTTCTTGAGAATGGACACACGTTGTGGTGATCTTGAGAAGAATGTTGGAATAGCCAGAATGTTAGAGAAAAATATTCTTGCGTTTTGTGTAATACTTGCTGCATTTCTCATTATTAAATTAAGTTGATGTGCATAACAGTGAATGAAATGTGCATTACTATAAACTGCTTTTATTTTTGCTTGAACTCCTGCTTTTTTGCCTTTCATGACATTTGCACCATCAAATGTCTGAGCTATCAGTTTTTGTCCATTTCCTTGAAGGATTATGTCCAATTGTTCTAAAATACATTTTGATATGCCATCTGCAGTTTGATTTTCTGGAATAAAGAATCCCCAAAAACGCTCAAATATTTCTTCATTCAATACGTACCGTAGAACAAGGACCATTTGAGTGTGTTCCGAAACATCTGTTGTGTCATCAGCCATGACAGCTACAAAGGAAGCTTTTCTAATTTCCGTCCTTATCTCCTCATGGTATATTTGTAGCAGGCAGTCAAGTATCTCATTCTGAATGGTCTTAGAAACACCTTTGAAGACTGCACTGGTTTCTAAGTGATTCTTCAAATCTGAATCTAATTTAGATGCAAAATTTACTAATCCTCTAAATACCCCTGGATTTACTGAATCGTCTTTTTCATCATGTCCACGTAAGGGAGTTTCAAAGTTTCCACAAAAGTAAATGCAGTCTATTATTTTGGACAAAATTTCACGGTTCTCTTTAACTTTTATATTATGCTCATTGATTGAAAGTCTGTATGCCTCACTAAGTTTCTCCTTAATACTTACGGTTCCTAAAAGTGACAGTGAAACAACATTATCAACGTGCTTCTTTGGCTTCTCATGCTTTTCAGTTTTTTCTTTCATTTTGTTTATATTTCTAAAACCATCTTTTGTCCACGGTACATCACCTCCAAACAGCAAACACGGGAAGCAAAACAGTGTATTTTTTACTTCACAGCCGCAAAGCCAACTTTTCCGTTGGTACCATTCAGAATTAAAGCTACGAATATATTTCTTGTTGTTGCTTTTGCCTGGCTGAGATATTAGAATATCAGGTGTTGAACGACCTCTTTTCTTAACTGTAACTTTCTCATGGAGAGATAGCTGTGAAAATTTAAGCTGTTGAAGTTCACTTACAGTCACAGAACTTATTTCTTGGGGATGCAAGGCCATGGTTAAAGTTTTCTGTTAAATAAAAGAACCGAAAAAAAATGAATCAAATAGAATAGCTGGAAGCAGAATAATAATCTAATTCTACACTCTTCTACACTTTATCACATTCAAGAATATGGTACACGATTTTAAGCACAACACACGCTGAGTAAAAAAAAACTTCCTTCCACCATCACGCCAGAGCCGGCACTGCGAGAGCAACAGTGCTCTCTCTACCTGGCAATCCCGCCTTCCTCCCCACCCCCCTTCCTATGTGTGCATGCGCACAACAATCAAACACCACGTCGCTGGCACTGTGAAGCGCACAGTTCCATACAAAGATTTTTGTATCTTTTTCATAAACTGGGGGATGGCTACTGAAGTACTGACATTAAGCTTAAGGAATATATATTGTGCTACAAAAATAAAGAAAGAATTAAAGAAAAAAGGACTCATTATATTAAATGTTATCGATAATATCAAGTGGAAATAGGGGGTGCTGCAGTTCCACAGTGCCTATACACGAGCCGCCACTGCCTCTAATACAATTTTGCATGCGATTTTCGATCTTCTTTTGTTCATACTAAGGAAATGGTTTCCTTTAAATTGAACTACTGAAATGGAATGTACATTATGCACGAATGTTTTCCTGAATTCTGCAACAAACATTTCCAAGCCGCAAAAACACTAGCATTAAAAAGTGGTTCAATTTACATTAAAAATTCGTGATAAATAATGAAAACCTAACAAAACAATAGTTCCTTAAATTACATTCAAAATACAAAGAACGTATATTTTCAATGTCTTACTCGTAAAAGTTGAGAAAAACTAAACTCGCAGGACGCTTTTCCATTAGCCAATAATTTCTAATTTGGCCGCTAGATGCCAGCAACGTCGACTTATCGTTGGCAGGTTGGCAGTGAGATTTAAACTGAGCTACAAAATAATTAGGTCGATGGTTATCACGTTTGTTTACTTTAAAAACTGCTAATAACGAGAATTACTAATATAATAATGCCCTTTTCTAGGGTGCTCAAGTTTAAAATGAACTAAGAAACAAAAACGTATAGGGAGTGCCGACTTGTTGGCATCGTAAACGCGTAACGCGAAATGAAAGTAATATGCGCGAAACACAAGTAATGGTCATAAAAAATTTTGTCGCGAAGTCCAAATTCGCGAACCGCAAGCACGCCAAGTTCAAAAAGATGGTGTAATATTTAAATATTTCACTTTTAGAGAAAAAGTTTGTTACATTTTGAATTTAGTTAATCTGGCTGCTTTTCTCATATTTTTGTACTTTTATTTGGACAAATTATTTTTCAGTATAGATTGCATTTGAAAAGTTCAAAATTTGTCAAAATTCAGAATTTATAGGATAATTTTAAATATATCATTATGCTGAACTTTTTTTAGAACAATTTTTCTAGAAGAAATTGGATTTAAAATTAAAAATTTCTCATCGTATCAGATTGTGGTTCTAAATAACAAAGTTTTTGTTGTTTTATTTCATAACATCATGGTCATGGAATACCACACAGTTGCAGCTAATTAACTATATACACCACCTTTTTGAACTTTGTGTGCTTGCGGCTCGCGAATTTGGACTTCGCAACAAAATTTTTTATGACCAAATTAACCAGGTTTAATTACTTGGTTTTATTCTCAAATCTTCCTCAATATCTTTTATCTTGACATAAAAACCCGAGCAACGCCGGGTAATTTCAGTTTATCATTAAATTAGGAGAAATTACTGATGGATTTCTAACTGAAAGGCAATAAACTTAACTACCGTATTTATCCGAATATAAGACGAGGTATTTTTTTCTATTTTTGCATCTAAAAAATGAAGGGTCATCTTATATTTGCGTGGTCCAATAGGTCAACAGTTTGCCGGCAATAATTTCGAATAATATGGATTGATCACAAGATGACATTCTATAGAACCAGAGTAATAAGGATAGCGAGGACTAGCATAGCTGAATGTTGGATGAATTCCTTGGATAGCACTTTTTGTTTATTTTTGTCACGTTTATCCTTGTAGTTTGCGTGTTATATGGTGTAGATTAAATTATGTCTTGAAAATTGTTCTTCTTTGCGTAATTGAAATTGCTGCGATTGGCTCGTCGTCCTATATTTAGGTAAAAAGGTTTTTCCTTCTACAATTACCAGGTTTTGGGGAGCCGTCTTATATTGGAACGTCTATTATTGGAATCGTCTTATTTTCGGATAAAGTAGTTTCGATATCATTCAAAAGGTTGTTATTAATAAAAATGGCATCCGGCTTTATTCACAGAATAAGTCAGATAAAAAACGTTTTTCACTATTTTCTTTTACAAAGTATCGAATAAATACTGACATAAGTGCATATTTGTAATTGACTTCGGAGATTATGGTCATAAATACATGGCTGCGGTTACTCCTTACATCTCGATTTCCCATCGTTCCTTGATGTAATCCGACGCTTTTTCGGCTGCCATTATGATGGCCGCTATGGGATTCGAATTGGGCACGCGAGGAAATATCGAGGCGTCGACGACCCTCAAATTCTCCACTCCCCTCACTGCGAGTCGCGAGTCCAAGACGGCGTCGGGGTCGTCGTCCTTTCCCATCTTGGCCGTCCCCGCTTGGTGGTTCTCCGGCCCCGTCTGCCTCCTCACCACGCACTCCCAATAAGCGTCCGAGGCGAATTCTTCCCCTTCACATCCCTCCGCCTTGCTCCTGTCCAACTCGAAATCCCATCGGAGCATCGCTTCGGTACTCGTCAGCCTCAGAACCGCCTTGATCCCATCGACCAACACGTCCACGTCTTTCCGGACGGTGAGATATCTCGGGTAGATGAGGGGATGGTCGAACGGGTCCGAGGAACGAAGCTTCAAGTAGCCCTTGCTTTCGGTGAGGACGTTCGTGGGTTGGGCGAATATACTCCTCCGGCCGCACTCGCCCGGGTCGCCTCCGGTGCACTCTTCCGGTTGGCCGCTTTTGGAGCAACTCGCCAAATAACCGCCGAAAAAGACTTGTATGTCTGGGAAATCCGGTTCGGCGTATTTGGAGAGTAGAAAGGCGGTGTTTTGGGTGAGACCGGTGCCGGACATGGGTCCCTCTCGTTTGGTCAGGTATGTCTTGAGAGCGTCGAGGTTAAAGGTCTGGTAAGAGGTGTCGTTGATGGTGAAACCTATTCCCACGGACACGTGATTGTGGAGATTCCTTCCCACCCCTGGTAGGTCTGATATCACCGGGATGCCCAGTTCGGAAAGGTGTTCCTTGGGTCCTACGCCGGACAACATTAGCAGCTGCGGGGTGCCGATGCTTCCGCCGGATATAATCACTTCTTTGAGCGCGGATATGACCCTTCTGTTGCCGTCGGCGTCTTCGTACTCGACTCCGACGGCCCTCCGACCATCAAATACGATCCTGGTCGCGTGGCAGTTGATTGCCAGCCTGAGATTGGTCCTGTCGTGGTGCGGTCGCAGGTACATTCTGGGAGTGGAAGACCTCAGGCCGTTATCGGCCATCATCTGCGCTATCACGAACCCCGTCTGATTCTTTCCGTTGACGTCATGGGTGTCGTAACCGATTTCTCCGCCTGCTTCCACCACCACCTCTGCGAGCGGAGGATGGTTTGCGAAGCGTTCGACGGTCAGTGGCCCCATGAACCCGTGATAACCTTCGTCCACAAGATTTCTATTTTTGTTGTTTTCGGCGCGCTTGAAGTAGGGGAGGACTTCCTCGTAGCTCCACCCCTCTATTGCCCAATCGTCGTAGATTCTTCTATTTCCTCGTGTGTACATCATTCCCTGAAAGCCGGGCACGTTTACATTATTAGTATAAGTGTATTGTATTACCTTTAAGAGAAACTCATTACTTTTCTATTGGAACCGTGTACTGTTTTAACTAACCCCTATCCCAAGCAAATGTAGAATTTCAAGGTCTACCTTTAATATTGTAAAAAAACACCACAACAATAACTTTTACAAAACAGCAAATTTAATTTACAAAACACACGACCGGGTTTCGATCATAATAAGGTGATGCTAAGCATCAAAACCCGGGTCGTGATTTTTGTTAATGAAATCTTTTAATTATCACGCATCAGCTACGTTTTATCATATTAATGAGCGACACAGGTGTAGGCAGAGTAGCGTGATTGAGCAGTTTCACAAATGTGGATAACAAGTTAAATGAATTAATATATCGAAGGCGAGCATTTCTCCTAACTTCTTGAGAACACACGATTATTGCATTAGCCCACCTGCATTCCTCCAGTTCCGGAAACCATCTTGCCGCGGGGCCATTTGCATACGCCTGCGGAGGCGAGGCACGCGGCTTTCTCTGGTTCCGTAGTGTAGTTCCAGTCTAGCTTCGTTGCGATGGCCGCAACCGCATAGGCGGGTATTTGGGTGGCGGTGGGCTCTTCCGGGCCCGCCTCCAGCAGCAGCACCGACCACGGCTCGCCCCCGCGTCTCCTCGCCTCTGAAAGTCTAGAGGCGACCACCGGCCCTGCCACTCCAGCGCCGACCACTATGAAGTCGTACTGGGGCAGAGGCGGTTGCGCGGCTGCGTCCGAACCGAGGCGTCGGCAGGGGTCGGATATGTCGCACCTGGAAAGAATGAGCATCTCAACGATGCTCATGAAGAGCGCGAACCCGGCGTCGCAGCTCTCGGTGATGATGTTCGTGTCCGCGAAATAACAGTTGCAGCAAGGTGACGCCATCTCGTTCCTCAAGAGTTTGACCTGCCGTTTGGAGAGTGTATCGGTCGGTTTGAAATATCGAATAGCGGTTCACGCATGGCGGCTTCGATTCGACTGACTAAATACGCGATTGCGCGTTTTTCACAAATTCCTCCTTAGATTTTGGATACCGCATATTGCGGTTGAATAATAATTGGAACCATTAATTATAAACGAATACAACTGTAGAGTAATTAATTCATTCCGAGTTGAAATATTTAAATGGTAAAATACATAAGTAATTTTTGCGTAGATATTTTATAATTTTCTTACTCTTAATGCGAAATTTTTAGTGAAAAAATATGGCATTTTATAAAATTACTTCTCCAACTTTCTTGTGATTGTTGGATATCCAAAGATCTTCGCTTAGAATTATCGTGTCTGTAACGCAAAGTTGCTGGTGAATTTAATAATATAAACGTAATGATTTAGGAATAAAATTTTAAATTAGGCGGACCTCGATCTCTCTTCGTTGACCACTTGGATGGATTCGAAGTTTTTCTCTAATTGCTGAACTTCTCTTTTGATGGAAGAGACCCTCTCTCTCGCTTCTTCTCCGTCCCTCGCCACACTCTCGTCTGATTGGCACTTGTCGCCACCCTTGCTATTTATGGACCGGATCGAAGCCTGCGTTGGAGGGGAACGGGCAGGTGCCGAACTCAAGATTCTTCGATAAGATGCCTTTGAAGGTCCAAATATTAGGTGTATCTCATAAAATAGCCGCTATCTTCTCTTGCGGCAGATTTACGCAATTGTGTACGATCTTCAGTTTGTCGAAGGATGCTTAGCGGTCTTCCTTATCGGATACGTGCAGTTTTATATCTTAAGATCATCGCAACGTGACTAGGACAAGGCGTCATGGTCTTCCTGCCTGTGAAGAGAGAAAGAGAGCGTCGAAAATGCTGCTGCGAATTGTATTGTGGATTGTCTACATTCCGTGGGAATCGAGTTTGTCGTTTCTTTCGCGATTTCGTCAGTTTTTCTTTGAAAATTTTCTTTTAAACGCCGCGAATGTCTGGGGCGGATAAGTTGTAATGATGAAAATTTCCCCCATTGTGGTATAGAGCCCTTTATTGCGTCTACCCTTTTGATTCGAGTTCGCTTGCTCTTACGGCGCTCGTGAATTCAATTTCGTGTACAATACGCTCAATCAGTCCCAGTTCGATTCTCGACTGCGGTGGATTCTTTGTTTAGTCCTCGCACGTCGAGATTGCTGCGTGGGGAGTTTTAGAAGTTGAAATTATGGGCTCGAGACTTGTATATGGCTGCGCATTTGCTCTGTCGAAGTTTGCAGTCGCGGTCACTCGAGCGGCACAGAGAAGGAATAATTGTGTCGATTTTTTCCTCCCCCCCTTTTACTCCCGCACTTATACGATAGCACTTAACGAATCGCATGTACGAACATGCAAGTACGAATATCGCTAGTTCGAATATCGCCGCTATCGTATATCGCCGATATTCGTGATATCGCCGGACTGAACACCACGCCCACGGACGCCACGCCACGGTCGACACGCCCTCCCGTGGTGCCTCTCTGCTTTATATACCCTAATTACCCCTCGCCTCTTTAACCTTCCCTCTTTCCCATGGTTATGCAAGAACAGTGGAAAAGCGACCAATCACCGGGAATAATTCAACCATTTCGAATTACCCGCCTGACGTCATTACCTCCCTCCTTCACCACCGGCGTCACGTGACAGTCCATTCCGATAGTGGCCTTCCGAGCGACGAGACGGACAGAGAGCAACGAGTGAAGTCGACGCAGGTGTCCCACTCTCGAGTTCATACTCATCATCATCATGCTTCTGTCCGAAGACAGGTTTTAACTGAATCGCTGCCTCCATTTCTCTCTCTCCCAAGAAGCCTCTTTTATACCTCTATAAGTAGTATATCCCTGCTTTATATTATCTAATATTCCTATTCTTTTTCTCCCTCTTCCTCTTTTTCCACTAATTTTTCCTTCTAAGATCGTCCTTTGTAAACACTGTCTTCTCAATATGTGCCCTATCCAATTTGCTTTTCTTTTCCTGATTGTTTTTATTAGCATCCTATCTTCTCCCACCATTTCTAATACTTCTTCGTTTCTCTTCCTCTCTGTCCATTTCACTTTCATCATTCTTCTCCATACCCACATCTCAAAACTTTCTAAATATTTTTCCTCCTTTCTCCTTATCGTCCACGTCTCTGCACCATAAAGAGTTATGCTCCATATGTAGCATTTTGCTAATTTCTTCCTTGTTTCTAGATTTATTTTCTTGCTTGTGAGAAGCTCCTTCTTCTCGTTAAATGCTGCTTTTGCCATTGCAATCCTACTTCTGATGTCCTGTGTACTACTTCCATCCTGTGCTAAAATACTGCCGAGATATTTGAAACTACTTACTTGTTCCAATTTTTGGCCATTTACCATTATATTTAATTCTTTATGTTCCTTTGAAACCACCATGACTTTCGTTTTTTCTGTATTGATCTTCATTCCATATTGTTGGCCAACCTCAGCTAGTCTGTCTGTCATCCTCTGAAGCTCTTTCTCGCCTTCTGCTATTAAGCCCTGATCATCTGCGTATTTAATGGTGGTAATACTTTCACCTCCTATCTTAAATCCTTTCTCTTCCATCAACGCTTCTTCTGTTATTGTTTCTGCATACATATTAAATATCGCTGGTGAAATAGGACAACCCTGCCTCACTCCCCTCCCTATTGAAGTACTTTCTGTTTCTTCTCCTTCAACCCTGACTCTAATCTTTTGATCAAAGTAAAGGTTTTTAAGCAGTCTTTTATCTTTCCAATCTATTCCTATTTTGTTTAAAATACCCAGCATCTTATCCCATTTCACTCGGTCAAAAGCTTTCTCCCAATCTACAAAACAAAAATACATATCTTTATTGACTTCTAGCGCTCTTTCTATCATGATCCTCATACATCCTATAGCATCTCTAGTCCCCCTTCCTCTTCTAAAACCAAACTGATTATCTTGCAGCTCCTTTTCTATTTTACATTCAATTCTTTTGGTTATTATTCTGGTTAGAACTTTAGCTGTATGAGAAATTAAACTAATAGTTCTGTAATCCTTACAACATTTTGCATTGTTCTTTTTCTCCAGTGGTACCATCACAACATCTAAAAAATCTTCAGGCCATACGCCAGTATCATATACTTGGTTAAAAAATTTTGTGAGTTGCTTAACTGCTTTAGACCCCAAAACCTTAAGAACGTCCACGGGTATATCATCACTCCCAACTGCCTTTCTTCTTTTCATGTCATCAATTGCTCTTTTAACTTCAGACTCGAGAATACTTGGTCCTAGCTGATCTTCTTCTACATCCTCTTCTTCATTTAATTCAATATTTCTTGGCTTTCCTTCTTTGTCATACAGAACCTCAATGTATTCTTTCCAGACATTCTTTACATTGTCTGGCTCCGATACTATTTTACCACTTTTGTTCATGATTCCTTTACGTCCTATCTTTCTTGCTTTTTTCTTGAATAGTTCCCTTGCTTTGCTATACATGAGGTCTGTTCTACAAATTCTTTCACATTCGACAATCTCCTCGCATTTCTCATTTATCCACTGTTCTCTGGCTTTATCTGTTTCCCTTCTTAAAGCATTATTTAACTCCTTGTACTTTCTTTGGCCTTCTTCAGTGTTTATGTTCTTCCACTTTCTCCGCTCTTCCATTTTTTGCAGCATGGCTGCTGTGATCCAGGGTTTTTTGTTTCTTTCACCCGTTATCTTTCCTACCTTCTTTTCCATTACATCTTTAATGTTGCTATGGATGTATCTCCACTCCTCATCTACATTCTTCCTATTTTCTTCATCTCTCTCCCCCAACCTTTCCTCCAGCTCAGTCATGATAGCCTCCTTGTTTTTAAGGAGTTCCTCTAAGTTCCATTTCTTGTTAACTCTTATGTTTCTCTTAACGCTCTTCAGTCTACATTGTATATTTGCCACCAGAAGGTTGTGGTCAGAATCGATATCTGCCCCTGGTAGTGTTTTCACATTTTTAATGCTATTTCTAAATCTTTCATTGACTAGTATGTAATCTATCTGGTATCGTCTCTGGTCTCCTGGGCTTCTCCATGTGTAAAGTCTCCGCTGGTGATGCTTAAACCATGTATTAGTTACAATTAATCTATTTCTATGGCAGAATTCCACAAGTTTATCCCCTCTTTCATTTCTCTTCCCTAGTCCATATTTTCCCACTATGTTATCTTCCTGTCCCTCTCCGACTACACTGTTCCAATCTCCCATTACTATGGTGGTGATCCTTCCTTTTCCCTCATCCTCCAATATCTCCATAATCTGTTCATAGATTTCATCTACTTCGTCGTCGCCAGCATTAGTTGTTGGCATATACACTTGAATTATAAGCATTTCCACTGGCTCCATCTGAAGTTTTACGGCTATTAATCTATCATTAACTGTCACTACCTTGCTAATTCTTTCAGCTATCTCTTTTCTCATTATAATCCCCACTCCCCTTTCCTTTTTCTCCCCTCCCGAGTAAATAATCTGAAATTCGTCTGAATTTATTTCGCCTTCTCCTTCCCACCGAACTTCACTAAGACCTACTATACCTACATTATTCCTTCTCATTTCACTTTTTATGTTCTCTAGTTTACCCCCTGAATTCATAGTCCTAACATTCCATGTGCCTATTCTTAATTTCTCACCACTTGCTTTCCTATTAATGTTAAATTTCCTCTGTGCATCCCCTAGGGTAGTCCCCACCCGGAGATCCGATTGGGGGACTATTTTACCTCCGGAATATTTTACCCCAGAAAGATTCATAGAGGTATTTCAGCTTTTCAGCCTATCATGGGAAATATAATGAGGTAGTTTCCCCTTGCTTTCCTCATCGCAGTTTCACAGAGTGATTACCCATCTGTAGCTGTTCAGATCCACATGATCACCACCTACAGAGGTACTGTGCAAGCTGCTGCCCTTGCACAGGGGGATGTAAAACCCCCAAGACTGCTTCTTAGTCTGACTCTTCCCCTCAGACCTTTCCGGCTTGGATGGTCCTACCAGGAGAATTATCTCCCGCCGGCATAGCTCTTTGGTTCGTAAGAGTACACAAACCCTCCCACCTCTGTAAGGTTATGCAGTCCTTAGGGAGGGGAGTTCATACTATCCGGCAGAAAACATTCAGTGTTGAGTGGACATTGACCTACCGGGAGCCGGAAGAGTGACAGTAACTATTGGATGTGATTTAACTGACATTAACTACGTTTCGTTTCGAATCGCCTTCACCTACGAGGTGTATTTTGTTTTGTGGTATTACTTAAATCTATTCAAATTCAACTGTTGGATTGTTATATGTCTATATTTCTATGTTCTATTTATAGTTTGTCATTAGCATTTAGCACATCAGTGGATGTTTTTGCACCGAAAATTATAGTTCGCTGCATAATCCAGTCACAAACTGTCTCCTCGGCTCGGCTATATTCTTCGGATGTTGAGAGTGAATGAAAGTGGTGCTCCAGAAACGTCTGATATATTACTGACTGGCAAAAAATTTGGCTCTAAAGAAAAATGCCCACCTGTCAATCCATAACTAGCTATTTATAATTCGCGGGATTAACTTCGGAAGAAAGAAGACGTTCGATTAATTTTTCGCTGTTCTCTCCTGTACATCGTGTGTGTGTAATTTTGGAAATATAAATTTGCATTGTGTTTGCGAAATAAATACGAATTAGAATTAGATAAGTGAATAGACGTAAATTATGCTACGATATCTCAATTCTGAGACATTTAAAAATGTTCAAGACTAAGGGCCGTATTCATAGTTCTGTTAGTCCAGGTCTAAGGACGGTATAAGGAAGTTAGTCCTGCATTTATGCTAAAACGGTATTCATAGTGTGTGTGTAATTTAAGGCGAATCAGCCTCTTGGGCTATTATCGTCGTAACAATACATTTTAAACCACCTATTTGTGATGAACTACCCACATCACCCAACATGATATAAAGAATAAATAAATAAAGTTAAAAACAGATTGCAAAAGACTGTATAAGGGCCCATCACAATCTGTAGAATAAAATATCAGTGAGACTGTATAAGGGTCTACTGACATGTATAAAATTTTCTCACGACACAAGAAGGAACTATTATGGCTGTAGCACACAGAACTTTTAAAATGGATAGGGGAGTAATAATATTTCTCCCTTCTATCCCATTGTACAATGATGAAAAACACTAAAAAATTAAATAAATGCTAAAATTCTGGACTCCCTTAGGAATGACAGTGTTCTATTTATAAAAACCGGATTATCTCCAAGAGAGACCGTGAGGTTCGCAGCTATACGCACCCTCTCTCTCTCCCATTCCTAAACTGGATACAGTCCAGTAAAACATGTGACACTGTCAACGCAGTATCACATGTCTCACAAACTGGAGGTTCCTCAGACCGCAATAGGTAACTGTGCGTCCACCAGCAGTGACCTATGCGTAGTCTTGTAATGGCAACCTCTTCGAGTCGGGATGACCGGGACGAGGACTGCCATGGTTTTACTGTGTTTTTTATTGCTCTCAGTTTATTAGAGATAACCTCATTCCATTCTTCTTGCCATTGTTGGTAGATTAAAGTTTTTAAATGGTTTTTTATGTCCCCCACAAGAACTTTTGATTCATTAATACCATCCACATTAGCAGCTAGTTTTGCTGCCCTGTCTGCCCTCTCATTACCCAGAATACCTACGTGACCTGGTACCCACATAAGCACTGTCGTCACCCCTATGGAGTCCAGATTCATCAAGGATGACTGGATATGCTGAACCAGAGGGTGAGAAGGGTGCAAAGACTTTATGGCATGTAAGGCAAACAGTGAGTCGGTAAAGATGACATTCACTGCTGGGGTACGAATATGCCAACCGCAATGCTTTCCATAAAGCATACAATTCTGCTGTAAATGTCCCACACAGCGGATGTAGCCGAAAACAGTGCGAGCATCTGCCGATGGTGAAAGCACATCCCACATGCTCCCCCTGCTTAGAGCCATCCGTGTACATGGCAGTGAATGACTGAAACCGTGCATAAAGTCTCTCAAAGTCACGTCGGTATTCAGTAGGTAGGGTAGAAAGCCTATCTAATTTGGCAAGAGAAGTAATAATGTTGGGGCAACGTAACATCCGAGGTGGAGATACGCTGTGGTCCGTTCTAAATGTCTGAGGCAATTCAAAAGACAACTCTTCAAAAACATTACGCATTCTCACTGCCAGAGGTTTTACAGAGCGGATATGGGCATCATATAACTGCACATAACGATGGTCGAAAACTGCTGTGTAAGCCAGGTGATCTGGCTTAGCGCTTAAAGCTACAACATATCGGGTAGCTAACAGTTTCCGGCGCCTGTGCAGCAATGGTTCCCCAGATTCACAGAGAACACTTGGTATTGGACTAGTGCGAAATGCACCAGTCGCCAAGCGAATCCCTGTATGGTGAATCACATCAATAGTTTTCAGCACTGATGGTTTAGCCGACCCATATACAATGCTCCCATAGTCCAATCTTGAGTGGACAAGTGATCGATACAATCTTAATAAGATTGTCCGGTCTGCACCCCATGACTTATGGCTAAGAATGCGCAAGAGGTTCAAGGAGGATTGGCATCTTGCTTTCACCCTCTTCAGATGGGGATGCCAAGTCAACTTTCGGTCTAATAGCACACCCAAAAATCGTGCTGTTTCAACAAATGGTAGCTCGGTTCCTGATAGTGATAGCGCTGGGTCCAGTAGGTGGCCGCTAATACGACAGAAGTGGATACAAACTGTCTTGTTCGCTGAGAATGCAAACCCATTGCTTGTGTCCCATTCATTAAGACGGTTGATTGTCAGCTGAAGCTGGCGTTTAACCGCCACCACATTTTGTGAACTGCAATATATGGCCAGGTCATCCACATAGAGGCTCCCCTCTACTGGTGACCTGATACGTTGGGCTATTCCATTTATGGCAATGTCAAACAAGGTTACACTCAAAATAGACCCCTGTGGAACACCATTCTTCTGAAGGAACGTTCGAGAGGTATCGCTCCCGAAACGCACCCTGAAGTAACGTTCCCATAAGAAGCTCTTGATAAATATGGTTAAGTTACCCCTTAACCCCCACGAGTGCAATGTACTAAGTATACCAAATCTCCATTTGGTGTCATAAGCCCGGGCAATATCAAAGAAAACTGCAATGAGGTGGTGCTTCCTAACAAAGGCATCACACACAGCTCTCTCAAATCTCACCAGATGATCGGTGGTGGAACGGTGGCGACGAAAACCACACTGAATGTTGGTCAATAGACCATTTGATTCCAAAAACCAAACCAGACGCCTATTGACCATTCGTTCCATGAGTTTGGAGAGGCAACTCGTGAGCGATACCGGTCGGTAGCTCTCAGACAGTTTCTTACCTTTCCCTGGCTTAAGCAGTGGCACTACAATGGCATCTCTCCATTGCGTGGGATAGATGCCTTCTACACAGATTCGGTTGTACATCTTTAGCAGATATTCTTTCTCAGGGGGATTTAGGTGACGTATCATCTCATAGTGAATGGTGTCCAAACCTGGAGCACTGTCATGATCTCTGCCAAAGCACTTTCCAGTTCCCATGCACTGAATGGCAGATTATAGCTCTCAGTGTTCCGTGAAGAGAATCTGAGAGTCTGCCTCTCCAGCTCATCTTTCTGAATAAGAAAAACTGGTGATAGGTGTTCTGAACTGGAGGCTTTAGCAAACAGGGCCCCTAGCGCATTGGCTATTCCATTTGTTAATGTTATGACCGAGCCATTTGTCATAAGCCTACTAATTGTGGAAGAGGTAGTTCGGCCAGAAATCTTCCTCACCTTTTCCCACACCTCAGAGACTGGGGTGGAACTTGTAATGCTCGATACATATTTCCTCCAAGATTGCTTCTTACATTTCCTGATTATCCTGCGTGCCAAAGCCTTCAATCTCAGGTACCGCAACATATTTCCTTCCGTGGGATTAGCACGAAGGAAGCGGAACGCCCGTCGCTTGTCACGGATCACCTCATGGCATTCCTCGCTCCACCATGGAACTGGGACATGCTTTAGTCGGGAGCGGGATTTCGGAATGCTTACATTAGCTGCCTTTATTAGGGCTTCCGTGAAATGACTAACATGCTCGTCTACCAAGGGAAACCGCTCCTCCGTGAGTTGAACGGCACCTGAAAACTTGCACCAATCTGCTTTTTTTATGGCTCACTTGGGGCAACGCATCTCCGAAACGCTGGCAGATAAGCATTTCAGGATAATCGGGAAATGATCACTGCCACATAGACCTTCGTACACCTCCCACTCAAACAATGGAGCGACCGTGCTAGAGCAGATAGTTAGGTCGATAGAAGAAAATGATCTACTACTAGCACTGAAGTGTGTGTCGCTGCCATCATTGAGTATAACCAGATCCAGGCTCGAGAATACCTCAGACAGGCGACGTCTCCTAGGTTCAGTCCTCTCTGACCCCCACTCTGAATTATGGGCATTAAAATCGCCCATAAGGATGAATGGGTGTGGGAGTTGATCTATAAGGTCAAGGATTGACCTCTGTGTGATGGTCTCATTAGGGGACAAATAGATGGAGCAGATGGTCACCAGCTGAGGGAGGGCAACTCTAACTGCAACAGCCTGCAGCTGTGTGTTAAGAGTTACCTCTTCCGAGTACCTCGAGTTTTGAACCAACACAGCCACTCCTCCGTGAACTTGCTGGGCACTCACAAGGTCTTTCCTATACAAGGAGTACCCTCTGAGTGTGACTGTGTCAGTTTCCATGAACCTTGTTTCCTGAAAGGAAACACATGCTGGCGATAACTCAGATAGGAGGATACAAAGTTCAGGCAGGTGGTTTCGAAAGCCATTACAATTCCACTGAATTATTTTCTCCATTTTCTGAGGGTGAGATCAGAGGATTACCTTTTAATTGTTAATTTTTTCTGGCCTTTCCCCCTTCCTGGCATCTTGAGGAATTTGATGCCACTATCTGACAAGTAGTCCATATCCAAATCTTCCTGACTGGATATGGACGGCCTCAGCGGCTTTGTATTTAATTTTACAGGGGATTTATCCTGTTTTTTTGAGACCCTTTTAGGAGCTACTGGAGACTTGCTCACTTCCACTTCCATATTATAATTTCTTTTATTTTCTTTTCATCCTTTTCCTTACTTCCCACTTTTTTATAGGTGCTACCTCATCTGTCTGGGTAGCGATTGTACTCTTCTTGATAGGGGTAGCTGCCAAGGATGCAAAAGACCTTGAGAAAACTGGAGCAACAAGCGTTCTGTATTTTTTCCGTGCCTCAAAGTAAGACAGTTTCTTAAGTGTCTTAAGCTCCATAACCTTTTTTTCTTCCTTTAATTTTGGGCAGTCCAGAGAGAATGCTGGATGAAGACCTTCGCAGTTTGCACATGACACCATCGCTGTGCATTCTGCTCCATCGTGATTATCCTGATAACATCGGGGGCAGACTGCTTTGCCCTTGCAACGTAGAGCAGTGTGCCCAAACGTTTGGCACTGGAAACAGCGTATAGGGTTTGGTATATATGGTCGAACTGCACATGCCTCATAATCAATCATGACCTTCTCTGGTGGCTTCTCGAGGGAAAACGTGAGGACCATAGAGGTAGTATTGACTACCTCACCGTTCCTCTTTGTTGTCAATCTCATCCAGTGAATGACCCCCTGAGAGGCCGTCTCCCGCTTACACTCCTCGATCTCTACATATAGAAGGTCATAATTTGATATGACCCCTTGGCAGGTGTTGAGGGTTTTATGGATCTCAACAGTTACCGGCATGTCTCCCAGCATTGAGATGTTTAAAATCTTCCAGCTTTGGGTCTCGTTCATGGTGGTAATAAGAAGAGTACTATCCCTAAGTTTTTTAACAGATTCTAAAGATCCAGGCACCTGTACCGGCAAAGACATATATAAAGAAGGGAGACACTTTAGTGAAGGTCTCATCTTCAGTTGAACGCTTCATGAGTAAGTACTTTATACATTTCTTTTCATAATCTCCCCCATCCGAGTCCGGACGGGATCTTTTTGGTGGTGGAGAAAGTTTTTCTGCCATCCAAAATAATTTGTATTCATCTTCTGGTCTCCCCACCCACAACGGAGCCAAAAATGGGACGCCACACCACAAACTGATGCAGACGCCAGGGCTAACCAGAGAGATATAGCACCTCCGACATGGTTGTCTGCTTCAGGTCAGATCTCCAGTGCATGGGGTCTCCAATCCCATACACTTTTGATCCCCCTACACAGACCCTCACTGCCTTGGCACTCGCCAACCGAAACGTCATAACGTGATGGCAAGCCGATTAATCGGGTGTGGCTAGTACCCGACTCCCGTTTACAGTGAATTAGAGGCCAAAGTGGTGTGTTGCTCCCTGTACCCATCTTGGGCATCCGAAACCCAGACAGGATCCAGGAAGCTCAACCACCAGGTACCTCTTCTCCCCCTTACGGGTCTCCACGCACGGCAAACACGCGGGTGGATCAATAGCCAGATGACGTGGCTGGACTCAGACAGCAGATCCACATACTGTCTGGACGCTACCCAAAGCGAAAAATTGGTTTTTTAACAAGGTTGTCTCCTGGCCCATTGGTCGCCTCTTACGACCAGCAGAGGGGCTGCAGGAGTATTCTCAATCTCCCTACCTGCAGGGGGGGTATTCATAGTGTCATTTTAGCGCCGACTAGCGGTAGTCCCGGTTTACTTAGTCCTGGACGAGCTAAACCAACGATGAGCAGGTTTACCAGCGGTTTAAGCTGAGTTGGGACGCCATTGTTTCTCCAGCTGTTGAAGTGATAGTGGGTGATTTCGTAGGTTCAGTTAGTTGTCAGTGTATATTATTAGTTAGTGAGTTTAGTTAGTTTGTTTTATATCTTTAGTGCTGTCGGAGGTAGTAATTTAGTTGCATATATGTTAATATAGTTTAGTTTGTTATAGGGTATTTACGTTAGTTTATTGTAGTTTCATTTCTTTGTATAACTAGTTTCTTATTTTAATTTCTTAATTTTGTGAGAAAGTTATTATATGATTAATTAACTCTTTCTTTTTTAGTTTTTTAGCTATAATTTAGGATTAATTCATTTAGTTAATCGTTATTGTTATCGTTTGGGTTGTTTGCACTTAGTCATTTAGCTTTTCGTTACTTGTTGATTTTTATCATTGTTTTTTTCTGTTACTGTGTCGTTATTGATTTAGTAGTGACTCTTATTGCTGTTATTTGATTTGTTAATACTTGTGAGAAAGTTATTATATGATTAATTAACTCTTTCTTTTTTAGTTTTTCAGCTATAATTTAGGATTAATTCATTTAGTTAATCGTTATTGTTATCGTTTGGGTTGTTTGCACTTAGTCGTTTAGCTTTTCATTACTTATTGATTTTTATCGTTGTTTTTTTCTGTTACTGTGTCGTTATTGATTTTGTAGTGACTCTTATTGCTGTTATTTGATTTGTTAATACTTAAATGACGGCATCAGATTACAAGGAGTTGGAGATGAAGCAGGACGAAGTCAGGGAAGTTCGTGGGGGAAAGATGTATTAATATGCCCAGACCCATTTACAAAATATTCAGATAGGCTATTTAGGAGTAGGTACAGGTTTTCAAAAGCTGGAGTAGAGAAAATTTATCAAAAAATAGGGAATAACCTGAATCATGGAGCAGCAGGTAACAGTGGAAGATTCCCAAAAGTCATTGGATGCATAGATTGTACCCACATCAAAATTAGCAACCCTTGCGGGTAAAATGCTTAAGGGTTTATTATAAGAAGATCTTCTTCGGCATAAATGTGCAAGCAAGTACCACTTTAATGTGCTAATAAATCTCACTTGAATATGCAATGTATCTAATTTGGAATATGTGGCTCTGCTTTGTAGAAGTGTTATATGATCAGAGGCAAAGCACCCATTAAGGCTGTAAGGCTCAGCCTACCCTAAAAATTATGAAATACTGAATTACTCTGTAACTGACTTCCATTTATCATTATTCCATTTCATCTGTTTAAATATATACGAGTTCTAAACTATAAACGCTCCTCAAAAAAATACACTTTTCAGCCTCAGCAACCCTCAAATTTGTTAATTTCCTTCGGAGTCAAACCTGGGATACTGTCTTTAGTATTAATTCACCTCAGGAAAAGTATGAAAGGTTTTTTGAAAATTTTCACTATTATTTTAATATTTGCTTCCCATACACTGCTAAAAAGTTTTATATACCCAAGAACAAGAGCTGGGTCACCTCTGAAATTAAAATATATTCTACAATGCTTAAAAATCTTTTTGCAAAATATAATACAACTAAGGTCCCGAACGATAAAACCAGCTATAATAATTGCAAAAAGACCTATTCGAAATTGATAACTGAAACAGAAAGAAAGTTTAATATTGATTCAATTAACATCGCAAAAAACAAAAGCAAAGCAGCTTGGAAAGTAATCAATGACTCTTTTGGTAAATCTGTTCACAAACATTCAATTGACAGGATAATATTTGAAAACAATGTTGTCACTGATCCTAGTGAAATTGCTATTAAATTCAATCATCACTTTTTAGACGCTATTGAGAATATGGCTCAATTTAGCAACAAAGCTAAAAATTTATCATTCCCATTGGCTCCAATAAAAAAAACAATTTTTCTTTTTCCTTCCTGTGAAAACAAAGTTAAACCAATACTATGCAAAGTTAGTAATAAACATTCAGCTGGATGGGATGATATCCCATGCTCTCTCTTAAAGGACCAGGTAGGAGCACTTATTCTGTCATCTCTGACTGATATCGTAAATGCTGTCTTACACTCAAGAATTTTTCCTGACAAACTAAAAATTGCCAAAGTAGTACCCATTTTAAAAAAAGGTGAAGGTGACAATATGGACAACTACCGGCCTATATCAGTTTTATCTGTGCTTGCTAAAGTGCTTGAAGCCGTAATCGCTAGAAGAATAATATACTTCCTGGTAAAGTTCAATATTATATCAAATTGTCAATTTGGATTCATGGAAGGATGTTCAGCAGAGGTTGCCATTTACAAATTCATTGATTCAGTGTTAGCAGGCCTTGATAGTCATGATAATACACTGGGAATATTTTATGATCTTACCAAAGCTTTTGATTCAGTAGACCATGAAATCTTACTGGCAAAATTGAAATCTTTTGGCATATCTGGTGTGGCTAATAACCTAATTAGATCCTTCTTAACAAATAGGAGACAAGCTGTGTCAATTTATTCCTCTAGGAATAACAAAAATTGTTCATCCAGCTGCAAAAATATTACCAGAGGTGTACCACAGGGATCTGTACTGGGACCTCTACTGTTCATTCTGTATATTAATGATCTTCACTTATCCACTATTGGTGATCTGTACATGTATGCAGATGATACAACAAATCTACTGAGAGACAAATACGATATTAGAGTTATTGCCCAGACAGCAATCCAGGGCATGGAGAGTTGGTGTGACCTAAATTCTGTTTTTTTTTTAAATAAAAGCAAATCAGCCTTTTTGTTTTTTCACCCTCCTCAAAAGAAAATAATCTATCCCACTCTCAATTTTTCTAATGGCCCCATGGACAACGCTACTCTTTGTAAGTTCCTTGGGGTCCATATCAGTGACACGATAAATTGGGAACCTCATATTGACTCCATCTGCACCAAGGTGGCTGTAGGATGTTTCATGTTGAGAAGAATCATTAAGTTAACAAACAAAGAAACAGCTTTGTCAATCTACTATGTGTATATATACAGTAGGATAAAATATGGTATTGCTGCATGGGGCCACTGCCATTATTCCCTGCGACTATTTAGACTACAAAAATTTGCTGTACGAATTCTATCTAATGCAAAAAAGTGTGACAGTTGCAGAGATTTTTTTTGTTAATCTAAAACTGCTCACTCTTCCTAGTGTATATATTTATCATTGTATTTTATTTGTCAAAGATAACCAGCAATTACTAGATATTAAGTTAAATATGAATGTTCATAGTTACAAAACTAGGACTAAGAATGATCTAATTGTAACGCAACATAATTTAGCAATGTGTAAAAGTCCTCGTTATATGGGTAGCATTTTGTGCAACAAACTTCCGGCTTATGTGAAAGAAGAGTCTGTACTACCTAAATTTAAAAGGAAGCTGAAGTCTTTTTTAATTGACAAGTGCTATTATTCTATTAATGAGTATCTTGATTGACTGACTGAAATTTTATTGTACTTGACTTGTCGTATATTTGTTCTTGTGCAAATCTTGGGGATAAATAAAAATTATTATTATTATTATTATTATAATTAATACTCGATCGGAGCCACAGAGCCGAATGCACTGAAACAAAGGCTCTCGCTAGTCAGCCTGCCTCGCGCATGCGCAAAGCGGTCTGGACATGTAGGGAGGGGGAAAGATCTTACTCGGCTCATGTTTGCCTTGCAGCTCGCCTGAAGCAGCCTGAAGGCTAGTCTTGAGCGTTAGTGTAGATGCTCATATTCTTGCGTTTCTTTGTAGGTGCATTGTTATGAAAAGTTATTAGAAGTTTTTCGAAAATGGATTCGTCACAGGATCTCGTGGATGATCTAATCAAGGACAAAACGTATTTTTCTCGATTAACCTTTGAGGATAAAATACAAATTGAAGGTAAGAGCCCTACACCACATGTAATGCTGCAACAACACGATGGAAAATTTGTGAGACGATTTCAAATGAAATGGTACACCATGAAACCTTGGTTAACTGGTAGCTTGAAGCGAAACACACTTTATTGTTTTTATTGTTTACTTTTTGGAAGAGACAGTGCAGAATGGTGTGAATTAGTAATAGGAGAGGAGAGTTTAAAGAATTTTGCTGCGAAAACAAATAAACATGAGGCTTCAACGAAGCACATTACAGCAGCTATTAACTTCAATGAGCTGGGCAAAACTAGAATTGAACATGCACTTTCACAAGTAGCTCATCTTGCTGCCTTAAAATATAATGAGAAAGTTGATCAAAATAGGCTTATAATTAAAAGACTGATTTCGACAGTTTTCTTCCTGGCACGACAAGAATTGGCTTTCCGTGGACACGATGAATCTGAATTATCCATGAACAAAGGGAATTATTTGGAAACTTTGGAATTTTTAGTTGAAGAAGAGTGCTACATGTGAGACCATTTAAATAGTACTAGTACTGTATTTAAAGGCACTTCTTCTGATATACAAAACGAACTTATTCAGTGCATTATGGAAGTCGTTAATGAACAAAATTTGTTCAAAATAGAAAATAACCCTTTTGTGTCAGTTCAAGCTGATGAAACAACAGATGTGTCAACTAAAAGTCAAATGAGTGTCATCTTGCGGTATGCAAACAATTCATCTGGTGAAATTGAAGAGAGCTTTGTCGGGTTCTATGACGTATCAAAAGACAGAACTGTGCATGGCTTAGCAAGTGTGTTATTAGATGTTCTGAAAACTTGAAAAATCGACAAAAACAAGCTAATATCACAAACTTACGATGGGTGTAGTGTAATGGCAGGGAGGACTGGTGGCGTCCACACTATTATTAAAGAGACATGTCCTCATGCCATATTTATCCACTGTTATGCGCATCAGCTAAATTTAGTCTTGCTTCATGCTTGTAAACAAATTACACAAGTAAAATTATTCATAGCAAGTCTTAAGGGGTTCCATACTTTTTCAGTCGTTCAAGTAAAAGAAATGCACCTCTTACAGAAAGAGGTTTTAAATTGCCCAGTCCAAGTGAAACAAGGTGATATTATCATTCACGGGGTGTTATGACAATTATTGAACACTATGCCGAGTTGAAGGCAGCTTTTAAAGATGATCTGGAAAATGACGGTTGGGAATGTAATTCCATACACATTGCATTGGGAACAACCAGGAATTTGAATGACTGTACATTTGTTTTTTTGCTGCATTTGTTCAACAGAATTTTTGTGTATTCGAGTATTTTATTTGATATTTTGCAAAGCAAAGTTACAGACATTAAAAGGTGCAAAATTGAAATACAGAATTGCCTTAAATCTATCGGAAGACTAAGATGTGAAGAACTGGTTCTGGATGTGTAGAAAAATCTACAAATCTTTTGAACTGTGGAAACATAGAGGAAGAAGGTGAAATGGAGGTCCAATTCACAGAAAAATCCATAAACCAATTAAGAAGGCTTTCATATGAAATTCTTGACTGCATTACCGTTCAGCTGGAAAACAGATTTAAAGATGTTGAAGAACTTGATGTTATTGAACTTGTTGACGAAAAAAATTTGCATTTGCATAGAACTTTCCAGAAAATATTTTCGAAAGCTTTCTAAGGAAGTATCCATTCTTCCATAAAGACAAGCTGAAAGGAGAGCCTATGATCATATATAGTACTGAGGATAAACGGCTGCCACCTAAAGATCTCTTTAAGTTTATCATAATAAATGGATTAAAAGATGTCCTACCCGAGACTGTGAGATTACTATCCCTCATTTTAAGCATTCCAGCAATGACAGCATCATGTGAAAGAAGTATGAGTACCTTAAAATGTGTCAAAAAATATCTCCGCAACACCATGACGTACACAAGACTGTCAAATTTGTCAACTCTAGCCATTGAGAAAAGCACCATTAAAACCTCAGCCAGGCATCAGGAATTTATTTCAAGAGTCATCAATGTCTTCGCACGGAAAAAGGAGTGAAGGATTGAAATTATCTACAAAAAAGTTTAAGGTATTTTTTACATTTTCATATTAATTTTTATGTTTAGCAATATTGATTTTACCCTCGAAAATAACAATATTGAATCACCAATGTAAGCTTCAAAAGTACCTCTTTACAAAATACTAAATGGAGCTAAAATACTGAAATTTGTTGGATAATTGAGGTATCCCCTACAAACGTGCATGCACACACATGAACACTGATTTTCTGAGCCTACCATTCACAAAAACCTATGCTTCGCTACTGCATATGATGTTAATGTATCCTATAAAATAATAATTTTAATATATTTCTGTAGATTGTCTCAGGAGATAATTTGAAAATAAAAAATAACATGACCAGATGGAGAGGTGGTACACATGACTCCAAAATTTTTAATGTATCCAGTTTAAAGATGAAGTTTGAACAAGGAATTTACAGAGGAGTTCTTTTGGGGGACTGGTTATGCCTGCCAACCATATTTACTGACTCCAGTTTGGAATCCTCAGGTATGTGTAGTTTGAGGAAATGTTAACTGTGTATGTGATGTTTTTTAATGTCATATAGTAGCTGTAGAAAATGCATTCATCAACAGAAATAGTAAACTATCATGGAAGTTGTAAAATTAAGTATATTTTGTCTAATTTTCAAAGTTAACTTTGCATTTGTATTCTTTTGGCATAACATAGCTGAGTATATATTAGGTTGATTGTTTAGAATACAAATTTTGTTGTTACAGTCAGCAGCAGAGGTTGCTTATAACACTGCCCACATCCAAACCAGGAATTTTGTGGAAAGGTTATTTGGGGTGTGGAAGATGACATTTAGGACATTATATAGAGGAATAACTACAAATTTGGATACCTGTAAGGCTATGATTGTTGCAATGGCAGTTCTCCACAATTTAAGAATAGAATACAGGATGGAAGGTATGAGGTCTTTGTGAATGAACTACTTGTTTTCTCCATGCACTACAAAACCTATAATTTTCTTGATCCATATCCTAGATATTACTGCAAAAGACACAGGTTTGCTTTGCTTTCATGGTGCATTATAAATATTTTTCTCATCGCCTACAAAATGATGTGCTATAAGAAGTGCAATGAAATGGTTGTGACTACAAAGATCACTCTTAGCTTGTATTGTAAATATTGTAATTATATTTTAAATTAATATAACTTTGGTTTTCATTTGCAGACATGGATAGTGATGATGAGGAAAATGAAGATGAGCAGGAGATTGAAGAGAATGATGTTGAAGTTCAGGCAGTGAGGGGAAATATATACAAAGACATTTTATAGCTACTTATTTTTAAAATAAATAAAGAATTAATTATATTATTATATTCTTTTATTTTTTAATTTTCTCCCTCCAGTACATTTTTTGCAACTCCTGCAGTTCTAACTCCCCATTGTGGAGTTCCTCTTCCCTTTTCAGCTTTTCTTCGCACATAGTTATCTGCAGTTCCACTTTCTCTCTATATAACTTGTACAATGACTCCTCGTACAATGTCATCCTTCCACCTTTTCTTCCATTCTTCCTCCTCCGTGAACCTCCCTCTGGTGTACTATGAAAGAAGATTAACCCATTAGAAGTAATCTGAAAGATTTACTTAAATGCTTCAGTTGTTGATTCTTAATAACATCTAGTACCTCAAGCCTGTCGCATCAATGGAATAATCCATTTCACCTCTGCAGCTTTCATTTTCTCTTGAAATACTGTGAACGCAATATAAATGATTAGTGGTAAGGGTTGTTATTTAACTCATAATCGTGTCAAGTTTGAACTCTAATATATGGGAATCAAATATAAATGCTAACTTATGAATCAGGAATGAAACACTTCAGAGGAAAGCTTCATTTATAGGATTTTGGATAATAAAGAAACTTCTTAAAGGTTGAAATATTTTAAGGGAACTCCATGGCTAATGTTCAATTGCTATTGTATTAAAGCATGAAATTTAGGTTTCCTTCTCTTACCTTCGCATGGCCAATACTGAAAGGCAGGGTCGGTCATTGGTAGGAAGGGAGCTTTTATTGCTGTTGGTGTTTTTGCCATTGCTTGTTCCTGCTGATGTGCTGTGTAAGAAAAATATAGCAAATAGGTTTCCTCAACTGTAGTCACTTATTAGGCTTACTATAATTAAACAATATTTTAATGGTTGAATTAAAGAAAGCATTGATTAATAGATTGTGGAAGCTTGGGTTTATTTCTCATACCTTTGCCTAGCCAATGTCAGAGAGGAAGAGTCTTCTATTTCTGAGGCATTGTTTACTCTAGCCTCTATTTCATCTTGCTCCAGCTATAAAATAAATAGTAAAGAAGCTAGAGCAGTTTTATCATAACTTCAACACAACACTCAAAATTTGCATGAAAATCACTCATTCAGATAACAGGTTGTGATCAAGTTAATGGATATTTTTTGGACTTTAATGAAGCATAGACAGTTGTGCAACATAAGAGATATTTCGGAAAGAAACCAATCTTAAGTGATTAATCATTGAATTGCTTATTAACCCTTTTCATTATTGCTAAAAGTAAAAAAGGCATCATTAAACTCACCAATATTTTAGCAACATCATCATAGGCACTTGTATCTTTGGTGAACTGCTGTGGTAACATATCGCAAATTAAAATATCTGCTTCTGAGAGAGATGCTACACCACCTCCACCCGTACCTCGTTGTTATTTCTTGTACTGAAAATTATCACATGGATTTAACCTCACATTCAACAAAGAAATGATAGTGAATTATGCACCAAGATTAAAAATGGGGATCTCACCTCAGAGATACTGCACTTAGATGTTAATTTCATTCTTTTCCACTGCTCCTTTATCCTCTGCATTCCTCGTCTTTCTAACGGAAAATATAAATAAAAATAACAACTGATAAATAACAACAGAATCTCAACAATAACAATACAACTCAATGAAAAACAAATTAAAATCAACCAGAAACTAAACAAAAGCAGCGATTTCAGCAATGCGCACAAGCACAAATCTTTTTTTATTTATTGCTATTCGTCATTTATGTTTGTTAATTATTTATTATAAATTTAAAATTTGTTATTTATTACTTTCTCCATATACGAAGTATAGTGGAAAATGAAAAAATCGACTTCGAGATTTCAACGGAAATACACGTTTTGAGGTCCCCTGAACACGTTTTGACTATTTTCTCGATGATGTCTGTGTGTGTGTGTGTGTGTGTATGTTATAGCTTATTGTGGGTGCTGTAACTCAAAAACTATTAATCAGGTCAACGCGAAATTATATATTTTATATTTTTATAAAAGTCACAAGAACTGATTAGTTTTCGGTAAAAATTGGTCAACCAGAAGTGGGTGTTTACTCTTGTCACTTATCCGTTATTTTGAAATATTTGCTATAATATTTGATAAATGAGGGAACATTGGGACAAGGATAAGGTAGAAGGAAGGAACAGAAGAAACGAGATGTAATTGGAAGGAAATAGGATATAAACAGGGACGGAAAAGAAAAGGGGAAAGGAATCTAAATATAAAAAATCCCGTATTCTCCTGGACACTTTGTCATTCTATCCGTAACGCTCAATATCTCAATTGTTCCTTCAGCCAGTTCAAGCAACCTTGGTAGGATTAATGTGATCACGTTTTAATAGTAAATGACATTAAAATATTTTTTTAAATGTCCAGGGTTCGACTCCAGAGGGCGATTTCAATCTCCCATAAGACACTCAATATCTCAGCCGTTCCTATTGCCAGCTCAACCAAATTTGTTAGGATTGCTACGATCACGTACCAATAGCTAATGACATAATAAACTTTCCTGAAAGTTCCCGGTAGCAACCAATGTGGTCTAATTCGTTTTTTATATTGTTCGATACACAGCCCGTTTTAAACGGGTTAATTCATCTAATAAGAGAGTAAACGATTGACAGTGTATAAAACTTGGTGAAAAGGAGAGAAGGAGACGAGAATGAGAAGGAAGGAACAGTGTGAAAGAAGAGAGAGATAAAGAGAGGGAAAAAAGAGAGAGAGGAAGAGAAGAGAATGAGGAAAAAGAGAGGAAGATAGAACAGAAAGAGCAGAAGATGAATAGACATAGAATGGAAGGGAGAGAATAATGTAGAAGATGAAGAAAGAGAGAGGAAAGGAGATAATAAAGAAGAAAAGAGGGAGAGAAAGAGGGAAGGATAGAGATGGAGAAAGAGGGAAAGAGAAGAGAAAAAAAGATCAGGATATGATAGAAAGAAGAAACGGAAGAAAGGTGATAAAATGGGAGGAAGTAGGAGAGATATAGAAGGAAATAAGAATGGAAGAAAGGAATAGGAGATAAAAGGATGAAAATATGATGAGAATGGGTGGAAAAGGAAAGAAATAACGAACGAAAGAGAGAAGAATAAATAAAGAGGAAGATATACTTTGATATAAAGAGAGTGAAGAGAGGAATAAAGAGTGGGGAAGAGGGAGAGGAAGGGGAGGGGGAGGGAGGCATCCCACAAATTGTACAAAAGTAATGTAAAGAAGTTCCTTCTGAAGAAAACTTATTATAATGTTTGTGAATACCTTGATGATTGTGTGTGAAATTTTTTCCTTTTATTTGATCTTTTTTGATGTATGTTATCAATCTTGTATCTTGATTTGTATTTTTTTTCTTTCTTCTTTTTCTTCCCCCTCTCCCCCTCCTATCTTTTTTGTAATATTTAGTGACGAAACCATGCAAATGTATTTGCCAACGGTGAAATAAATTATATTATTATTATTATTATTATAGTTTTACATTGATGTATGAGCGACGCGTCGAGAAGGTCGGATAACCTTTGATAGTGAGAAATCTAAGACAGGTAGGTAACAGTCTTACATATCATCACATGTAGATTATAGTGCTTCACGTGAGATATTAGTGGCTATTACCTGGATTTCGTAGGTTTTTTATAGTCGTAGATTGTGTGTTTTACCGTTAATTGACTGACGTCGGTAGCGCATCCGAAATCTCCGTTGAATTTTTTCTTATTTCATCACAACTCATTGGCAACAATTTTAGTAAACGTGAGATGTTATATTTAAGTATCTGTAAAAACTTTATTTCGCTAATGTTGTTTTTATTATCAGAAAAAATATATTCCTGTCAAGGTGCCTTGCGCGCGAGATTTTTGTAGTTTTAGATAACTCGATGTTACGAAAAAACTGCGGGGGGTAGGTCTTTATATTTTATATCATTATACGTTCATTATAAGGTGTTATTGTCTTTGAGAAAGAAAATAACCTACCCTACGTAGTTCTCTTGTAATCCTTGACTAAGCCCGTCCTAGAGCGTACATTTCAATAGGTAGCGTATGCGAAATGTTTTTTTAAATACGCTATGCTAAGTTTTAGGTCACTGAAAAAAGTATTTTTCTATCAATTTTATTAATCTTGATCTCTTGCCTATCTTAGTTTTTTCGTTTGCGATTATTAACTACGATGGGTGAACTAGATTTTGCGCAAGGCCGTAATTGACAACGAAATAATGGATATATGTAATTTGTATGTTATAGAATTACATATCAGAATACGTATAATTCTATGCTTAATAACACCTATGATTTCTGGCTTTTTACTCTCTTCCATTTCTTCACAAACAATAACTAAAGTTTATTGCGTAATTTGATAGTTTGTGCTAGCTCTTCGGATATGTTATAATCAAAACAAATTGACACCTGGACGGCTTTAGTGACACACACAAATTTATTCATGAATATCTGCTGTGTAATTCCTGTTATTGCTGATATCCAACACTGCTTGTTTTTCTCGTATTCAGTTCCTTTCTCTGCAGTTGATTGATGATGA
The DNA here is from genome assembly GCA_028673005.1 of Tanypteryx hageni. Classification (NCBI taxonomy): domain Eukaryota; kingdom Metazoa; phylum Arthropoda; class Insecta; order Odonata; family Petaluridae; genus Tanypteryx; species Tanypteryx hageni. The sequence goes on from CM054117.1 coordinate 6,259,952, forward strand.
ATGAGCATGAACGCCAAAAGTATCATTTATCACTTCTTTATACCATTATGTGTCATTATAATTGCTGATTACGATAAAATAAGATGTTTTTCAAATTACGTAAATGTTTTTAAAAATCTTAATGGCATAAGTACTCCATAATTTGCAATAAATAAACTTTCGACACGTTTCAACTTCTATGTTGGTCATACCGAATATCGATATATCTAATATGGCATATCGTCATAGAGTAATAATATATATAGAGACCGCCTACCGGCTGCGCAGTGGAGTGAAAGTTGCTCCAACATCTGTCAGCGCTCGAATCATGTGACTGCTGGCAAAAGACCGTGCCAGTACATTGAGAGCGCTACGTTTTTGCGGCTTTTGAAAGTAATAGTCATGTTTAATTGAATCTCTAGTTTTCTTATGATCATTAACAAATATAATCTTATGTTTATTTTTAAATATAATGTTGTAGCGATGTAGTTCGTCTTAAGGTCGCCTCATCATGCGGTATCCGCTAAGCACGACACGTGTATTTTTCATTTGCATTTAAAAATTCTGTACACTGATCGTACGAATTCGAGGCTTGAACCGTAGTAGGTCTAAAGGAATATAAAATAATTTTCCTACCGTCGATTTTTGAATACGTGACGATTAGGGTAACAAATTCGTTTTGGGCAAGAAAATTTGACGGTTTTTAGGTGAAAATATGTTGTTGTCCAGGGTAAGCCCAGTCAAAAGTATAAAGACCACAATTTTCAAGTGATTTATTTTATGGAACTTTTAAAATGAATCGGTCTTTATTAAGCAAAAATCCCTTTCTGCTTTAATTTTATTTTTTAACTAAGTTACACGTAATCTAGTATTATTTTTGCGTCTTATAATTTTGAATGTTTCAAATTGTAGAGGAATTTTTGTGATTCTATCACATTGACAACATTTTCCCATCATTATGAGCAATCACGTTATCACTATCTCCATGAGATCAATAACAGGAAAAAAACTTTTGGTTTGTCTTGAATTCATGCTGATTTTAATAAAATTTAAAATACAAATGAATAATATGCTACAGTCATTCACATGTTATTGAAGTGATGATAAAGTTCTGGAATCGAATGCAGACCATTATCATGCCTGGTGATTATTCGAATCTCCTTTTGGCATCACGCTGACAGAACACAACGAATGGTCAACAGAATAACTGCTTTTCAGTTATTTGTGTTATACAAACAGTAACCTAGAACAATTTTACGCTAAGTGTATAGGATGCAGCATACATTGCCACTATATTAGAAAATGACCAATATTACATTGTGATAGCTATTTTTATTTTTTTAATAGCCAAAGCCTAATACAAAAGTGTATAAATAATAATAATTTATTGGTCCAAAGATCAAAGTACATCAATGTAGGACAAGTCAGAACAAAGAAGACAGTGCATAGTAAAAAAAATTTCTTTTTTATTTTATTTTAAATATCACCATTTTTTACATTAGATGACAAATAGTAATAGTAGAATGAAATACATAAAAGAAAAAATAATAGCTATATAATTACTGTTGTTAAAAAGATAGACAATAATAAAGATAGATGCTTTCCTTGCTTTCTGGGGTGATACTATATCTTCCTCAGAGAAATCCCCAATGTACCTTGAAAAAATATTAACCTCATTCTAAAAAACCATCATTGATTTATAAGCTACATTAGAAACAACGGGAAGAGGATGAAATTGGTACTTACCGGTACATTTTTCGCTTTCCATTGGACGTTGTTAAGGTGTTATTTATATTAGAAATGCCTATTTGTAAGGTCATGGGCATATCACTAACAGGTACTGTGATATCTTCCCGGTCTGCACCAACTGAGGAAGTAAATATGTAGGAAAGATAAATTAATTTGAAATATGTAAACACATAGTTAATGGAACACAAGTAATGAAGCATCTTACCATGAAGTAGAAGGACTTACGTCGATACTCGATGTCCTTTCTTTAGGGAGCTTTCGTTTCAGTTGCTTAGGAAGATGATGTTTGGGAAAATCGAAAATTGTTGGCACAGCATCTGTTTTTAACCAAGTACCACCAAATTTCTTTCGTCCAAAACAATCTTCTGTAAAGTATTTGGAACACAGTCTAGATCTTACTGTTGGTACAAAGTTTTCTCGTCTCAAATTCACAGTCCACACTTTCCTCCTACATTCATCTTTAGGAAAGCTACAATAAAAATCAACATCAACGATATGGTTAACTATTATTGAAGATAAATATGTTCCCGTTTTTAAAAGGATAACTTCTGCGTCAGAGATTAGAGCTTTATTACTATGCCCTTTGAGCAAAATTTTACCAACACACAGAATTATCTACTTCCATACCATGGGGATGTGTTCCCTGTATAATTTATCGAATTAAAGAATATGATTTTATTTAGATGTATAGCTACTAAAAATCAAATTACAAATATAAACCTCACCTAAACAATAATATAAAAGCCAACAATAAGCAACAATAATTTCTTCCTTGATAAAGGCAAGTTACATAAATATATTTACATTTTAACAGTACTTAAGTTATTCCGGTAACATATTGAAATCCATAAAGCCGCTACTAAATAAACTTTCTAATTATTTGCCTCCAAGTTATTAAAATGTTTTTAATTTCTTTATGCGTAACAAATTCATTCAAGTAAGCTCGTAACATTTCTCAACGACACACACCGCAGTATTACGTACCTATGGAATGTTAGCAGCCCTCCTTTAACAAATCTTTCTTTGCAGTTGTATGCACAACACGAAACAACCATTGTGATTGTGATTAAATAATCAAATACACAAAAATTTGCTTAATAAAATAACCACGCCAGCATACGCACATACGTACAAGCGAAATGCTACAGAAGCTTGCCAAGCATCACGTGATCACCGGTTTCCAATGTTGGAGCACATGCTCAGTAGACCATTCTCTATGTATATTATTACTCTATGCACAGCGTATATAATTTCACAATGTCCGTGAAGTTATATACGATATATATAGCACAAATACGATATAGAGATAAAAAGAAGCATGTAATGTTTTTTTCCAACCTTACGGAAATTAACAAAAAACGTACAACTTTCCGAGTGTAGTTGTATGGAAAAGGCGCTGTGGCTGACAGAACATAAATGTATAGCGTATAAAGGGATTGTATTGTGCAAAGTGACATTTTATAAATTTTGGGAAATATAGGCGATTCGAAGACGTAAAGGACATCTGGTAATTTAAAATATATCGTAATCAATTATTTAATGGGCATATTATGATGAAGATGTGTAGGAAAAAAGTAAATGTTACTTGTATCGCGATTCATCGTCAATCAAGGGCTGAAAAAGAAACGGAATATTAAGAAACGAAGCAGTGCTGAATATTCGTAATGAAAGGTAATACCCAATTGTCTTTTCTTAATCTTTGTATGTGCGTCACTATTGCGTTCTAGTTGTTGAACATTTCTAGTTTTAATATCCAATGAGTTATCACCAATATCGGTTGTTTTTTTAGGTAGTTATTATTTTTGAAGGAATGGAAGAGGATATGCAATTAGCCGTAATAGCTTTAATTAACCATAGATTTTTACGTAATTTGATATGTAATTGTAAAACCTATCAGGTTTACAATATCCAGGGCCGTATTCATAAATTCTCATATTTACACGCTACTAAGGCTTACTTACTAGTAACCTACTAAGCGAGTAAATAAGGGTTACTAAAAAGTGATATTCATAGTCCGAAAGAAGTGAGCTACTAAGGTTGACTAAGGGTCACTAACTTAATGTGCTACTACGATGTTCACGGTGTCATGTAACGCTTGGCAACGTTGGGATTGCTCATACTTCGCATGCGCACGCAGGGCATGCTAACTTCATTGCTCCGGGTAGCGTGGTGCTGTTGTGGTATTGTTTTTGGTGTTGCGAATTCTTTTCCTTAAATCGTTTATATTAGTGCTAGTTTAGTTTTCTGTAGAATCAATTTAGTTTACTGTGGGTTGGGTGGTTTAGTTAGGTCGTGTTATTTAATATCTTGTTTGTATTTGTGGATTTATTGTGTGTTTAATTAAATTTCGTATAGGTATCATTGTTCTAGTTATTTTTATAGGTTTGTTGGTGTAGTTTCCTGTTGATTGGTTTTTTAAGTTAAGACGTATTATTTAGTATTTTCCTTATATTTCTAGCTTTATATTAATTTTCATATAGGTTACGTAATTTTAGTTACTCGGAGGATTTATTGGTGTAGGTATTTGCATTTCGTCATTGTTCATTGGATTTAATTGTGTTGTTATTGTTAAGAGGGTTGTTATTGTTCATTGTTATTATTGTTAATTGATTGTAATGGAAGCGAAAAGGGTTAGATCGCAGAATTGGTCGCAGGGAGAGAGGGATTCATTGTTAGCGTTGGTAGGGGATAGAATTGCAATACTCGAGGACAAAAGTTGCGATGGCCGCATGCTGCTAAAGAAGCAGAAAATGTGGATGGAGGTGAAGACACTTTTTGAAGCGGAGCATGGTGGCGATAGAAGTTTACAGAGGATCAAGGAGCAATGGAGGAGGATGAAGTTATCCTCCAAAGATTCGGTCACCATGGTAAGAGCCTTTCAAGTTCAAGTTATTGAGTAATGATGCATGTATAAAGATTTTTGGTTATTCAATTACATTTGCCATTTTTGTAGTTCAAGAATTATCAGAGAGGGACTGGTGGAGGTGGACCAGTTCCTTCAGGAAGTGCTCCCCCAACTGAGGTGGACTACATCATACAGAATTTGATCCCAGATCAATTTGTGAAGGATAGCAGCATGTTTGATGACGATGCTGAACTTGACATGTTGGTAAGCTTAAGATTTAAGAATGAACTTTAGATAATATATGGTGAAAAATGAATTACAATGTCATTGGAAGTGCTAAGGGGGAGAACTTAATTTCTTATCACTGTTAAGATCACAATTGTGGAGGTTTTTATTTTCAAGTTATTAAATTTGCTTGTATAATTAAACCAATTTGAGGAAATTGTATTAAATAAGACTTTTATTGAATTAACAGCAGGATGAAGAAAGAGAGATCACCACCCTTGTTTCCTGTAACTTGGAGCATCAGGAAGAAAATATCCCCGATTGCAGTAATGTAGAGAAGGAGAGGGAAACAGTTGACACCCCTCCTCATCCCTCAAAGTGCTCCAATAAAAGGTAATATATAAAGAATAGCATGCAAGAGAAATAAACTAGATGCTGATGAAAGCCTATATATATATATATATATACAAAAAGTACATCATTAATAATGAACCTGGTCCTATCCCCCTTGTTTCAGTTAACCACTTACTGCATACCTTCCACTTCCCTTAACAACTGTCAACATCAGTATAAATACTCCTTCCATCCCTAATAAACATGAGTGCTGATGATGTAAATCGCTAATATATTTTCTTGTCCTTACAGGGGAAGAAAAGGAGTCAGGAGTTGTCTCCCTATGAACAAGCCATCATTGAACTACAAAGAGAAAAGGTGGAGTTGCAGAAGGATGCGGTTAGAAGGCGGGAAGAAAGGGAAGAGGAGCGGCACAGGGAGGAAATGAAGACGATGAAAGAGAAAACGGAGATGATGAAAGAGAAAAAGGAGATTATAAAATTTAAAAAAAACTGTATTGGGCTGAAAAATATAAAAATGAAATAAAAGAGTAAAAAACAAATATTTTCATGATTACTTTATTTCCTATTCAAAATAGTTAGCAATGAAATTCCTCCTAAATATATTTCCACTTCCTGTAGGTACTTCATTATCCTCATATTCGTCATTTTCTTCCAAGTTCTAATCTTCACTGTCATCATCACTGCTTTCTGAATCTGTCAAAGAAAATGAACAATGTTTTTATTGCAGGTAACAGGGACAGGTTAATTGTAATTTATAATTATGTTGCAGTCTGTTAGTAATATAACTACCTCTCAGGCCATAAGTAAAATTATAGAGAAATACATATATAGCTAAATCATGGCTTTTTATCAGAGAATGATGTAATGAGCAATAAAAAATGTAACTGTTGCACAGATTTGTCAAACTTTGAACTATGTAATAGATGAGGTTGGGTGCTAAAATGTGTCCAAGGATAAAACTATAGGAAATAATGTAAGATTGCTAACCTTCCATTCTGTACTCTATCCGCAAGTTATGGAGTACAGTCATTGCCACTATCATGGCTTTAGAGGTTTCCAGGTTCCCTGTGAGGCCTCTGTACAATGATCGAAATGTCATTTTCCAGACACCAAATAGCCTCTCAACTGTGTTTCTGGTTTGAATGTGGGCTGCATTGTATGCTTCCTCTGCTGCTGACTGTAATGATCATTGGTATAAATTACTCATTGACATATACAATGCTCAATATATATGCCCATATAATGACTATTTTACCCGAGGATTCCGCATAGGTGTGAGTAAATATGGACGACAAGCATAACCACTGTCACCCAACAGGAGTCCTTTGTAGTTGCCTCTTTCAAATTTTCTTTTCAAATTCGACTCGTTAAATATTCTTGAGTCATGTGTGCTGCCTCTCCATCGTGCCACAATATTTTTTATCTGCAAATTGGCTGCTGCAACCACCTATTTCATAATAATTTCAGTTACATTTTCATGGTCTGTTTCAATGAATGAAAAATCAAGTAAATATACATATACCTACAACTTACAATGATACTTACTTTCACATTTATGCTGAAGAAATTCTTCCTGTTGATGAATGCTTGAGCATTTGGTCCACCGGGATTTTTAATTTTAATATGGGTGCAATCAATACATCCCACAACTTTAGGAAATCTTCTTATTCTATAAAAAGCTGCCATTTCAGCTCTTTCTTCTATATCAGAATCAGGAAATGTTATAACATCAGCTCTGAGTCCTGCCAAAGCCACAGAAATGTTTTTAATTATCCGGCTCATTGTGAGCTGACTTATGCCATGGAGTTCTCCAATTCCTTCCTGGTAAGCTCCCTTTGCAAAAAGGCGGTGGGAAGCCAAGAGTTGAAGGCGAGGCGGAATAGGTTGCCCGCTGTTGCCCTAGGTTATTCCCAATCATATCGAACATTTTCTCAGCTCCAGCTTTCGAGAACCTATATCGACGCTTATAAAGTCTATCGGAGTATTTCCTGAAGGGATCCTGACGCTGCAAATACACTTTTCTAGCGCGATTCACTCCAATTTCCCCCAATTCCCGTAACTCTATTGCTTCTTCCAAGTCTTCAAAATCAGACGCAGCCATTTAAAATATTACTGATTTACGAAAGTGAAATAAAATATAATAAACAACAACAATTACCTATGCGGGATAAATAAACTAACAATTCGCTAACTAATTTGATAAAAACGAAAATGCACTATCCTACTCTACTTTGAAGCTAAATTACACTAACTTAACAAAAATGAATTAAACCAAAATGAAATAACTAAAGATGTATCGTAATAATAAACTAAATAATTAAATCTATCGTTCACTATAGTTATTTCAAAACAAATTAAACTATGAAGAAAATGGTGTAAACAACCACGAAAAATATACCTTAGCTTCTGCAATTACGACAAAATAAAAAAAATAAACAATAAGATGAAGAATGCGGTAAACTAACAATACGATAAATAAATTAATAAGAACGAAACTAAACTGACCTACTCTGAATCCACTAACCAAAAATGAGACACTACCACAGAATTAACCTAAACTACCTTAATTACCTATGGAATACGTACAGATATATTAAAAACAAACGATCACCTAAAAAGCACGACAACACTTCGAAAACTGGAGAGGAGAACTCACTAGTGACACGCTTAAACACCGGCGTCGTATGTTTAGCGAGCGAGTGACTAAGGGTTACTAAGGTAGTAGATTACTAAGCTTAATCACCCTTAGTAGTGCGCTATGAATACGGCATACGGACCAGCGCGCTACTAAGAGTGTTTAGTAGGCCTTAGTAGCTCACTAACGATTCTATGAATACGGCCCATGGTGTTTTGGCAAGGATCTGTGACAAAAAAATGAAATATAACGGAGATGTCGATTGCGCTACCGACGACACTCGAGCATCGACAAAACAATCTGCAATGCCGTTCTTGAATTATTATAGGAATGACAAGTGGATAAATATAACCAAAAACCAGGGATTAAAAAAACCTTTGCTATAGATTACTGAATCGCAATTGGTCGATAATTTTTAACATCCGTCTTATCCCAGATTTGAACACTGGCACCACATGACTCAATATGGTAGGTTAATACGTCTCAAAATAAGTGAAAGAATACTATCAGGGCCAGAAACGTTGCTTACTAATCAGAAAACGAATTTGCTATGGTATCAGGTTTATCGGCAGTTGTATTCATATTTATTCATTCAAAGATTTTCATTTCACAAACAAATAATAATAATAAGTTTATTTGTTCAAAAAGACATTACAAAATAATGTATTGAACACGTCAAAAACATTAAAAAGGGGACAAAAACACAAACTATCTCAAGCACCAGACGTAAAATCGCTAATATTGTAAAGACAATTAGTCACAAGGAGCTCATGAACATGCTTCTTGAATGACTGGAGTGAGCTTACTTCTTTGATTGCAGCAGGCAGAGCATTATAAAATTTAATGCATCTTGCTTTTGGTCCTTGAGAGCAAACTTTTAAGTTTTGTTGTATAACATGGAGATCATCGTTTCTTCTTGTGTTGTAATTATGGAAATTACTGTTTTTCTCATATTCAGACATGTTTTGCCTCACATTCAATACAGCATTATATATATAAATAGAGGGAACAGTCAAGAGTCCTAATCTTCTGAATAGGGGCCTGCAGTGTGCTCTGAATTGTGCATTGCACATTGACCTGACAATCTTTTTCTGGATCTTAAAAACCTCAATTAATTGGGAGGAGGAGCCCCAGAGGACAATGCCATAGGCAACACGTGAATAGAAATAAGCAAAATATACTTTTTTAATACCTTGATACTAAGTGAGTGCTTCAAGACAGATAGTATATAATACACAGAGTTTAGCTTTTTACATAACTTGTCAGTATGATGAGACCATTTCAGTTGAGGGTCAATATAGACACCTAGAAATTTGAACTCCTCAGTAGAACTCATCATATCTTGGTCAAGGCAGGAGTATAAATTTCGGCACCGTTTATGCGAGGAGAAAAACATAGCCAGTGATTTACTTTCATTTAAGGTGAGTCTATTGCCCTTACACCACTCAGACATTGCCTGCAAAACCACCCTGCTACTGTCTACTAGTGTTTTGTCAATAGGATTGGAAACTAAAACATTCACGTCATCGGCATACATAATAACATTATTACACACTTTATTCATAAGGTTCTCTGGTAAGTCATTAATAAAAATTAGGAAGAGGACAGGGCCTAAAATGGACCCCTGTGGCACACCAGAGAGTACTAGACTAGGGTCAGAGAAATATTTTCTGCCTTCCTTGAAAATGGAGACAGTTTGCTGACGATTTTTTAAGTAAGATTTTAGCCAGTTGTAGGCCACACCTCTAACACCTAGCTTATCATACTTAGCCAATAGGAGATCATGATTAACTGAATCAAAGGCTTTACTGAGATCAAAGAAAACCCCCAGAGTACTATTTCTCATATTCAGTTGTTCTATGATGCAGTTAATAGCAGAAAATAGAGCCTGCTCTAGATCATCTACCATCAATAAAACGAACAACAATAATGCCCAGGAATAAAAAACAATCCAAAAGTGTCCACAGCAGACCCTAATTTTAATCCCCAAACTTATCTCTCCCATCCCGTGCCTTTCAGTTCAAGAAATGAAACACACAATCACAATTGACTAGGGAACAAATTTAAAATCTTGCACTTAAATGTACATTGTCTAAAGAATAAAATCAATCAATTAGAAGTACAAGGACTTCAACAAGACATCCTGTTCTTGTCAAAACTTGGGCTAAGAGATAATGAGACAAGTGCTGTTTGTCCACAAGGCTGTAGACCATTTTCACCATATTCGAGAAACTTTAAAAAAAATTGTGGTATTATTTGTCAAGTCCAACGTCATGTAGAATCAATACCAGTTATATCCACAGAAAGAGACTGAATGTTTTGCTGTGGAGTGCCAAATACAAAACATTCAATTTCTTTGTTTATTTATAGGTCACCAAGTGGAGATTAAAATTCCTTTTCATCTAACCTTGATAAAACATTAGCTTCATATAAATCCTCTAAATGTAACATTATCATCTATGGTGATTTTAATATTAACTTCAATGTTGAGAATCACCAAAAATCATTATTTTTAGATTTAACATCCTCTTTTAACTTGTCCCCTACCATCTCTAGTCCCACAAGAATAAATTCTAAATCATCTACCACCATTGATAATATTTTCATTCCCAATTCCTTATTTCAATATAGTAGCACCGTGCTAAATCTTCCTCTGAAGACTTTTCATATATCAAAAAAGAGCTCTTATGGTCATCTTTAACATAAATCAACGACCCTTCTGTAGGAATATTTTTATGAAAAACAAAGTAACACTTCCATGCATCTTTATTTATGAATCAGTAATGTTTGTTAACCCTCAGACTACTAAGGGGGATAACAAGATTACCCCAGGCGCTTATTTTTTTATATTTTCCTTAAAAACATTTTCTGATTTTTATCCTCCTATGTAACTGTTTTTTAATGTATGAAGAGCGTAATTATGTAAAAAAAACAAGGTATCTAACAATTTCTGAGAAATATCGAAAATTGTTTTGGGGTAACCGAGTTACCCCTCTAGGTATTATTCAGAACAGTATTCCTCATTGAAGAAAATAAAAAATTTCGGCTTAAAGAGCATTATATACTTGTTTGCCTTTTTATAAGCCAAAGTTATCTTCTAAATGTTGAACTTGCTACTATAGATGAATGGCAGTTGTTAAATCTACAGAATTCTTATCATATGGAAACAACAGAAAAATAGTCAGTAGTAATTTAGAATGTCTTACATTTGTTATAATAGATATGCAAGAAGCACATATGACCATCTCCTCAGTGGGATTCGAACCCGCAACCCTGGCATTGGAAGCTAGGCATGCTAACCACCCCTCTGCCAAGGCCGGCATTATTCCATGATCTTGACATTTATTTGATTAAACGTTTTTCTTTATGGAAATTGATGTAATGAAGTCCTCTGGCCCATGTCCCTCTTCATATATCTTATGATATAATTTACAAAATCTCTGAAGAAGTTATGGCTACAATAATCCAAGAGGTTGATTAGCCAGAAATTTCATACAAACAAACAAAAGCTTTCTTTCCCCCTTTTCCTAACTACTTCAACATTTTCATGGAAAGTCATTAATACCTACTTCTTTCTTCAATATCAAATCCTGAAGAGACTTTTCAATCTCACTAATCAATATTAGCAGTCCAACACTGTTGCTGTCTACATCTTTCTCCCTCTCCATATCAGTAGATTCTGACTTCAAATCTTCAGCGTATAACTCCTCGATATACTATTTCCATCTATTCCTCACATCCTCAGGCTCAAATAACAGTTTTCCATTTCATCTTTAATTGTAGCCAGCATATTTCCTTTCTCGTTTCCTGTTCCTTTCACTTTTCCATACCATAAGTATGTTCTGCCTTGTCTCTGCAGTTTTCCATGTCCTCACATTGTCCTTTACAGCACAACTCTCTTGCTTTAGTAATTTCTCTCTTTATCTTATTCTTTTACTCTCTATACATTCATCTTCCATATTCTGCATTAATTTGCTTCCACCTCCTCTTTTCCATTATTTAATCATCTCCTCTGTTAACCAGAGCTTCCCTATTTTCTTATGTTACTTTGTCTGTACTTTTGTGCTTTCTATGATACATTTTCATATTCCCTCAGTTGTCTTCAGCCATTGTTTGCCTACCTGCATTTTCTAAAGCTAATCTAATAGCCTCCTTAAAAATCATTCCTCTTTATTTACTCATCTCAGTATTGGATTCACCTTTACTATTTATATATATATATATATATATATATATATATATATATATATATAAGTGTCCGCTGGGCTTCCCTCAACACCTTGTTGCCACCCTCATCACTACCTTTTCTTTTCCTTTAGTTAATATATATATATATATATATATATATATATATATATATATATATATATATATATATAAATTTTCTCTATGAAAAATACAATTCAGTGTAATGTAATTATATTTTAAGTCATCATCATCATGCTTCTGTCTGTGTTTTAACTGAATTGCTGCCTCCATTTCTCTCTCTCCCTAGAAGCCTCTTTTATACCTCTATAAGTATTATATCCCAGCTTTATATTATCTAATATTCCTATTCTTTTTCTCCCTCTTCCTCTTCTTCCACTAATTTTTCCTTCTAAGATCGTCCTTTGTAAACACTGTCTTCTCAATATGTGCCCTATCCAATTTGCTTTTCTTTTCCTGATTGTTTTTATTAGCGTCCTTTCTTCTCCCAACATTTCTAATACTTCTTCGTTTCTCTTCCTCTGTCCATTTCACTTTCATCATTCTCCTCCATACCCATATCTCAAAACTTTCTAAATATTTTTCCTCCTTTCTCCTTACCGTCCACGTCTCTGCACCATAAAGAGCTATGCTCCATATGTAGCATTTTGCTAATTTCTTCCTTGTTTCTAAATTTATTTTCTTGCTTGTGAGAAGCTCCTCCTTCTCGTTAAATGCTGCTTTTGCCATTGCAATCCTACTTCTGATATCCTGTGTACTACTTCCATCCTGTGCTAAAAAACTGCCGAGATATTTGAAACTACTTACTTGTTCCAATTTTTGGCCATTTACCATTATATTTAATTTTTTATGTTCCTTTGAAACCACCATGACTTTCGTTTTTTCTGTATTGATCTTCATTCCATATTGTTGGCCAACCTCCACTAGTCTGTCTGTCATTCTCTGAAGCTCTTTCTCGCCTTCTGCTATTAAGCCCTGATCATCTGCATATTTAATGGTGGTAATACTTTCACCTCCTATCTTAAATCCTTTCTCTTCCACCAACGCTTCTTCTGTTATTGTTTCTGCATAAATATTAAATATTGCTGGTGAAATAGGACAACCCTGCCTCACTCTCCTCCCTATTGAAGTACTTTCTGTTTCTTCTCCTTCAACTCTGACTCTAATCTTTTGATCAAAGTAAAGGTTTTTAAGCAGTCTTTTATCTTTCCAATCTATTCCTATTTTGTTTAAAATACCCAGCATTTTATCCCATTTCACTCGGTCAAAAGCTTTCTCCCAATCTACAAAACAAAAATACATACCTTTATTGACTTCTAGCGCTCTTTCTATCATCATCCTCATACATCCTATAGCATCTCTAGTCCCCCTTCCTCTTCTAAAACCAAACTGATTATCTTGCAGCTCCTTTTCTATTTTACATTCAATTCTTTTGGTTATTATTCTGGTTAGAACTTTAGCTGTATGAGAAATTAAACTAATAGTTCTGTAATCCTTACAACATTTTGCATTGTTCTTTTTCTCCAGTGGTACCATCACAACATCTAAAAAATCTTCAGGCCATATGCCAGTATCATATACTTGGTTAAAAAATTTTGTGAGTTGCTTAACTGCTTTAGACCCCAAAACCTTAAGAACATCCATGGTATATCATCACTCCCAACAGCCTTCCTTCTTTTCATTATTTAACTCCTTGTACTTTCTTTGGCCTTCTTCAGTGCTTATGTTCTTCCACTTTCTCCGCTCTTCCATTTTTTGCAGCATGGCTGCTGTGATCCAGGGTTTTTTGTTTCTTTCACCCGTTATCTTTCCTACCTTCTTTTCCATTACATCTTTAATGTTGCTATGGATGTATCTCCACTCCTCATCTACATTCTTCCTATTTTCTTCATCTCTCTCCCCCAACCTTTCCTCTAGCTCAGTCATGATAGCCTCCTTGTTTTTAAGGAGTTCCTCTAAGTTCCATTTCTTGTTAACTCTTATGTTTCTCTTAACGCTCTTCAGTCTACATTGTATATTTGCCACCAGAAGGTTGTGGTCAGAATCGATATCTGCCCCTGGTAGTGTTTTCACATTTTTAATGCTATTTCTAAATCTTTCATTGACTAGTATGTAATCTATCTGGTATCGTCTCTGGTCTCCTGGGCTTCTCCATGTGTAAAGTCTTCGCTGGTGATGCTTAAACCATGTATTAGTTACAATTAATCTATTTCTATGGCAGAATTCCACAAGTTTATCCCCTCTTTCATTTCTCTTCCCTAGTCCATATTTTCCCACTATGTTATCTTCCTGTCCCTCTCCGACTACACTGTTCCAATCTCCCATTACTATGGTGGTGATCCTTCCTTTTCCCTCATCCTCCAATATCTCCATAATCTGTTCATAGATTTCATCTACTTCGTCGTCGCCAGCATTAGTTGTTGGCATATACACTTGAATTATAAGCATTTCCACTGGCTCCATCTGAAGTTTTACGGCTATTAATCTATCATTAACTGTCACTACCTTGCTAATTCTTTCAGCTATCTCTTTTCTCATTATAATCCCCACTCCCCTTTCCTTTTTCTCCCCTCCCGAGTAAATAATCTTAAATTCGTCTGAATTTATCTCGCCTTCTCCTTCCCACCGAACTTCACTAAGACCTACTATACCTACATTATTCCTTCTCATTTCCCTTTTTAAGTTCTCTAGTTTACCCCCTGAATTCATAGTCCTAACATTCCATGTGCCTATTTTTAATTTCTCACTACTTGCTTTCTTATTAATCTTACATTTCCTCTGTGCATCCCCTAGGGTAGTCCCCACCTGGAGATCCGATTGGGGGACTATTTTACCTCCGGAATATTTTACCCCAGAAAGATCCATAGAGGTATTTGCAGCTATTCAGCCTATCATGGGAAATATAATGAGGTAGTTTCCCCTTGCTTTCCTCATCGCAGTTTCACAGAGTGATTACCCATCTGTAGCTGTTCAGATCCACATGATCACCACCTACAGAGGTACTGTGCAAGCTGCTGCCCTTGCACAGGGGGATGTAAAACCCCCAAGACTGCTTCTTAGTCTGACTCTTCCCCTCAGACCTTTCCGGCTTGGATGGTCCTACCAGGAGAATTATCTCCCGCCGGCATAGCTCTTTGGTTCGTAAGAGTACACAAACCCTCCCACCTCTGTAAGGTTATGCAGTCCTTAGGGAGGGATATTTTAAGTAGAGAAAAACAATTCTTGAAACAATGTGAATTACTAATTACAAAAATAAAATATAAATCAAATTCAAACAACATATAGTAGGTATAATAACCACATGAAGGTTAATAAAAAAAATTATGAATGCCTTCTCTTGAACTTATCTTAAGAAAAATTGTTAACCATTATCAGTGCAGGCCCTCAATAAGTAGGATGCTGTTTCCTGTTTGGAGCCCCAAGATTAATATTAATTATCAGTAAAATTCATTATTCACTACAAGTTTTAATGAAAAGTAAGAGTACATAAAATAATGGATTGCATAAGTATAAGAAAAGTATTTTTTGGGTGGTTGTTTTAAGAAAATTAACATCAAAATATACTCTCAGAGTTCTTTTCATTTATAAAATGTACAGAGTGAGCGTTACATCAATTTATTCCATTTTTAGATGTTCTTTGCAAAAAGTAGGAAATGGTTGCTTTTTAAGTCAGGTCATGTCCATCCACATTTCCTTTCCAAAACTATTGCGTTTATTTTCATGAAATTACGTAATAACAGCAAGCGATGAATTTTGCAATATAAAGATTGTTGCCTTTTAATTAACTATTTTTAACTAAAAATTATTTTATAAAATATACTAGCTTCATGGCACCAGCTGGAGGCTCTGATATAGTTCATACACTGCACACCCTATAAGGCTGGCCCTGATTATTAGATTGGGATCTTTACTACTTTAACCATCATTTTCAAGTAAATCCAAGCAATTAAACCGTCTAACATAGCAATCATATAAATCAAAATAGGTTTAAATGATAATAGGTACGTGCTTAAGAGACAAGAATGAAGTTGCACAATACTGGAGAAACAGAATAACAAACTTGCATGTTCTTACCAAACTGTTGTCCATATTTTGCACATGTACAATAAGCAAGGCAACAAGTAGCAATCCAATCCAGTGAAAACAAAGTATCGCAGCACAAAAAGTGAATTTTTCTTCGTTAATTTTAAATTGACAATTTATAGTTTGATATTGTACACGAAAAACATTTTTTCCGAGCCCCTGGTATGCGCCAAGTGCGACTACCCTTAAATTGCCAAAGCAGTTTTTATGCTCGAGTAGTTAAGAATAGATATGAAATAATCGCTCGAAAAAATAAGAATATCTTCATCTCGTTGAGATGCATATGTCCTTTTTCTCTCACTATAACTTAGAAATCTTAAGGCAGCTTACATTTGTAGGAATACATATCACTTATCTAATGAAAAATATGAAACTGCTATAGAAAATTTATTTGTTAAAAAATTGTGACATACATGTATCTAGTAGTAGCAATTAACATTGAGGAACACTTCATGCTTTAATAATGTTTAATGTTACTAGAAAGAAACACAAGTACACCATGATGCTGAGACAATCGGTCGCAATAATGGAATGCTCATCAGGAAGAAGTCATGGAACTCTGAATAAGATTGATTTTTTCAGGCTTTCTGCAATGGTGCAGGTTGGAGGAAGAGCAGCTGAAACTTCCCCTAGTTGAGCTACATCGATGATGGACATTCCTTTTCCTCGAAATGCTCGTAATTTGACCTGGGAATTATTTTAAAACATGCAAGATTACAAACAATACAGGGCAACTATGATGAAATGTGATAATACCAAGGAGATCACTAGAATGACAATCTCCAGTTTAGAATAATCTTCGACTTGCTTTTCTCCAGCAAAAATATCAGTCCAAAATTTTGTGAACCCCATAAATACATATATTATGGAAAATGCGACAAAAAAAATCACATCACATTTTACCCCAAGTGAATTTTTTGGGTCCCTTTTACGTTACGCAATCCTAACACAATATATGTACTTACTTTTATTACTCTGTATAAAAGCAAAGAACTCAATCTTGCGATGGAAATTGTCACTAAATACCTGTTGGAGTTGTTCATTTGTGCAATTTTCAAAAATCATACACCAATTTAGTTTTATTCATTATTTTTCAATAAATGACGCTAATTTATTTATTTAGCAAATCAAACCTTTTTACGAATAACGTAACCAGAGGAGTAATGGGTGAGAATAGAAAGAATAACCTTTTAAATTTAAATAGTTTTATTGCAGAAGAAATATTGTACATATTTACATATAACAGATATTAAATGGAATTGAACCACAGATAAATTATTGTTCAATAAATATAGGAAACATGCACACATTGAAAAAATAATACAGTAGAATGTTTGTAACAGACGAAAGAATAATTAACATATGAAAGCTGCAGAAGCCAGCCACCAGACAAACATCATAACAATAATAAAGAAACAAGTCATGACAAAGTATGAACAGAAGTGACTTTTGCCAGTCTCAATGAATCAATAAGCATAGGAATCAAAGCAAATGTTGATTGAAATAGCAATGAAACATTCAAGTTAGTGACCAACCATCAAGTATATGAAGTATTTTGTGAAATGATGTTCGCACAAATATGCCCTTTTGTTCAGTGTCATAATGGGCCTATCAAATAAAGCGGGGTTCCCTGCCCTTGCAACCCATTCTAATCTGTACACTAAATAAGTGACCTTTTTACTACAGGTAGTCCACGATATACTCGCCGTATCTCGAAACGAGAGGTTTCAAGTTAAAAATTGCAATCCCATAACAATAATAATTTTTATTCATCCCAGGACATATACATATATGTATAGGATGTCAAATTGGCTATACTTATTATGCAATAGATATAAGGCCACAGCCTTTCTTAGGAATAAACAAACATCCGAGAGAAGGTTCTCAGTCACTTATTAAAGGATCAAAAATAACAACTAAGCTGAGTTGGGCGGTAGAACAAGGTTCGTGTGTTCCAAATTGCAATCTGGATATAATTTCACATACGTAAACACAACCATAGTAAGATTAATCTCAAAAAGAAACGCAACTCATTCTGTATTTTTCTCGGTACGTAATATTATTACACAATATGTAGTACTGTAGGTAATAAAATACAGAAGTACATTAATTAATCGATATATTGTTTCAATACTCGAAAAAAACTCACGGAGCGCTTCTACTTCGTATATCGAGGTATTACTGCATATAATTCTGTCGACTTACAAAAATATTTTTACAAATATAGCTAATAGTACTTACGTAGATTCCGTGCGAGGAAACGAATGTAATTTCAACTTTAGATCTCCGGTCGTTCCCCTCGTATGCTTGCAGTTTAGTGCGTAGCACTTACGTGAATGCACCATCTTCTCTGGTTGATTCATTTTTGCAAGCTAGTGGAAACGTTGCAACGTACAGAAAATAACTTAATTAACACACACAGAGAGTCACATGTATCACCAGCATATATGAAGTTGTTAACCATTCATTCATATACTCCTCTATAGTCAAAACATCCTTACCTGTACTAAAAAATAACACTTTCCCAAGATTTCCCATAATGGCGGATAAACTTTCAGTTTACGCAGTTAACTAGTTCAACAGTCACACAGTCAACAACTTCTCAACATGATGACATGATCACTTCAAATTCGGCTTGGCGCTCACTCATTGGCTGTCTTACCATTCAAATTAGAGCGACGACAGCGCTCAACCCCCTGGCTCAACAACGCCTGCCCTAACTTGATGTATCTGACGAGAACCAAATCTCCCCATAAGAGTTCCCTCCCCCTGTTTGTGCTTTCTGAAATTACCGCCAACTCGCCATCTGTTGGCGCGAATATGAATTATCGTAGAAGTGCCATCTGTTGGCGCGAATATGAATTGTTTTAAAGGCGGCAGGTATCGACCTTTGAATTTCTTCGAAATTTTTTAAAGTTTTCGTTTTTTGTTCATCATTCGTTTTATCGATACCAACTTTTTAATTTTTTTAAGAAAACATTTTAGACTTGCATTTTAGTTTGATAAGTTTTTTATTATTTTCATATCAAAATCATTATAATCCAAACAATTCAAATGATCTTTGATTATCTTTACAAAACCACTAATATATTCTTTAGAATCATCGCAATCATAAAATTGATAAACCATTTCAGAAGAGATGTTAAATAAATACTTTTTTTCACCTCTTAGACAACAAATTCTGTCCGTGATACCAACACCGTGCTAAGATGGCGTTGTTGACTGTCAGGACCTTTTGAAGGAGGCGTAGGCGTCTCGCTCTCATGTCGGCAGTCGTCCTTTTTAAGTCCGTCAGTCTCTCTTCCCAATTGGCCTTCATTGTCTGGTCTATGTCTCCCTTCCATTTCGTCCCTAATATTTTTAGTTTGTCAACTTTCTGAAAGTCATTGTCGTGGATTATCGTGGGTCCCGCCATGTCCATCAGTTTCGTTTTGTTGAGATTTATCGTCTGTCCGGAAAAACAGTTCGTATTCGCTGAATATGCGTTTTTTCGTTTGTAAGTCCCTTTCCGAAGAGAGGATGATTGTCACGTCGTCCGCATAAGCGATGCACGCGACTCTCTCGTCACCCATTCGGAAGCCGTCTATTTCTCGTCGGAGCCTTACCAACAATGGTTCCAAAGTTATGGCGAACAGGTGCATCGATAAGGGGCATCCCTGTCGCACGGAGTTGGCGATCGCAATAGACTCCCGTTTGCGTTTATTCTCGTATTTATGTCCTTGGCGATCAGTCTGACTATGTCTGTCATATTGTCTGGATAGCCCATTTTCTCCATCGTCTTTGTCAGAAACGAGAATCGCACTCTGTCGAAGGCGTTCTTTTAAGTCGGCGCTCGTCAGCGTGACGTCACCGCTCCCGCGATTGTTGGCTATCGTGTAGACGTCACGCATCGTCGACGGGGCGTCGATTACATTTCGTCCTTTGACTGCCACGTATTGGTCTTTTCCTATTACGTCACCCATGCTATGGTCCAGTATGTTTTTAATAATCTTCGCGAAGATTTTGTAGTCCGTACACAGTAGCGTTACCGGTCGGTAGTCGGTCGCCTTTTTCCCACGAGCAGTCTTGGGAATAAGGGTCATTATTCCTTCTCTCTGAGAGTCCCCCAGTCTGGGAATTTTCTCCATTCCTCTTATAATTTTTATAAAGTCGTCTTTTATAATTGACCAGCACCGTTTGAAGAATTCGTAGGGAATACCATCTATCCCCGGAGATTTCTTCGGCGGGAGCGAGTCTATTACTGTCTCTATTTCGTCAATCGTAATTTCGTTTCCTAGTTTCCGTATGGATGCGCCTGTCAATTCGGGGATATCGTTAGGGAAGTCATACGTGGCATCGTCGTTATGATTTGTCTTTGTAATGTTTGGCGAAGGTATTCGCTATTTCGTCGGGGCTATCCGTCGTCGAGCCGTCTTCGCTTTCGATTTCGTCAGTGTCTTTAGTTTTCCTTCTTTTTAACAGTTTCCCGTAGTGGTACACTGTTTTAGTCTCGTCTTCTCTCGTCATGTCATCTTTCATTTCGTATATTATGATTGAGACGACAATGCAATCTCGAGATTTAACAATGGCACGGTCGGCAAGGGAACATAGCGTTGAAAAGCTTAATTTTTCCAATAAAAGTGATTTTAACGTATAACTTGAGCGATTTCGAATCGTAGACGAAATATGACGATCAGAATAAGAAACATTATTTATTTTTCTTTAAAACAGTACAGGTCTGAAGATCATAGGTGAATTATTTCTAATTATAATTTGCAAAAGAGTATAAGCCTGTAAGTCGAAAAATCGATTTTTACGTGTTATCTTATGGGAAACAGATATTATCTACTGGAGTCGAACCCGGATCTTGTTTAGGGGATTTACTTCGTAAATGGCTTTTGCTATAAGAGTCAAATGTTCCTACCAAATTTCAATCTTCTACATACTCGGATAGTTTGTTAAAAATGACATTACATTAATATAGTTCTCGATTCTCTCGTTCTTTTATGACGGCTTTTTAAGGGCGGCGCCTCAGTCGAACGCGAGGGACAAACGTAGCTTATTAGTTAAAGAGATTATTAAAAACACCACAGTTGCACGATTTGGACAAACATAGCAATAAATTCGAAATAAATGTTTTGTCTCAATTATCTGCATGTTTAAAATGTCCACATTGAAGTTGAATGATGTATTTATGTTTGTATTATTTCTTAACTGGACGATATACGAAATTCGAGGATTTGAAATGAAACGAAATAATTTCACATAATAGTTCATGCGCAATAGTACACAAAAGAAAATTAGTTATATAAATTTTCAATAGTTTATCTAATTATATTAAAGTTTTATAGTAAAAAACTGCAGATAAAGCTAGGAATGAAACATTCTTGAATCGACAAGATCGAATACAAATGAAACTTATTTTCTGGTCATCAGAGGCTGTTTTGAAAATCTAATTATTGGTTGTCACATTTCAAGGCATCTTATGCATCTGAGTGTTGTTTTCTCTAATTGTAAGAGCTGAATGAATGTGGGATCCGCTTCTGCCGTATCTACAGAGCGCTTAATTACAGACGGTGCAGAGATCACTTCACCTCGCGAAGGTAGTTGTAATTCCTTCCCCCCTCAACGTTGTTGCAAGATTCATGACGTTTGTCTTCTATGGCAATTGGGCCCTCTGGCGAATCGCAAACAGCAATCGCGAATTGAAGTCAATCTGCCAAGATGCAGGAGATTCGGGAGGGGGGCAGAGGATCATTTGCGAGGGGAGAAAGCAGATGACTGCTGCTGCTTCTGCATAATATTCCCGCTTTGCGAGACACGATGAACCCTTCCGAGGCCAAGGTCACTAAGATGTGACGGAGAAGCAACGACCTCATCCGAAAGGCTATTTTATCCGTTAATACTTGTGCGGATATTCGATCTAGACGAGACTGTTGCTGATGTTGAAGAGTTGAGACATTTTGGCGAGGCAGTAAAAAAAGTATGAGGCACTCTATCAGTAGAGGGAATCTGACAGAGGTATAACAGTAGCTGTCGAAAGTCACACAAACCTTGAGGCAATCGTGTCCGATATAAGGTCCCTGGCACGAGATAATTTCCCATAAACCTGGTATTATTTCCTGTTTCCCCCATTTTCCCTTATCTCTTTTCATTTCCTTGCACGTGCGAGTGTGTGGGGCTGCTTAGTAGGTCCCTGTCGCAGTCATACTAACTCGCAAACCTACTAGCAGCGGTGTGATTCCGGGTCCCTTTCTATCTTAGGATTAGTGCAGTGTGATTGAGTGAGAGCATGAAAATGAGTGAAAACAGGTGACTGGCGAGGGATATCAAACCTGATTAGCCGTAACTCTGCATTTTCTTCTTTCGTCTTTTATCTGCGACTTTTTTGTTTCCTTTCTGTTAATTCACCTTTTCGTCTGTTTTTTCTACCTCGAGTCACTGAATATTTGATTTTGTACGGTTAAGTAATGAGTTTCGCAACTTTTAACATCATCTTCACCGTGATCTCCACTCCCATTTATTTATCGACTCCCTTTACTAATTTCTAGATACGCCACTGTGTAACAAGGAACAATTGCCTTTAACCTTCCGTCAGGAGCAAACACACTTTTGCTGTTGTTTTTGGGGCGCGGATGGTTACAGATTCAGGGTTCTCAGTAGCTTCCCGGTTAGTGTTGCTGACCTCCGCGAGTGTGCGTGCGCAGCTTTTTAGTTCGATTTTTTCTGTGAGATACATTGCGCCCGATAACGCTATTTATTGCGAAGTTATAATGTGTGATTCAAGTAACCCAAACGACCTTGAAATTATTCCTATGTAATGTATTCGTGATTATGTTCCTTGGAAATATAAACGAAATAAGAAACAGGCGAAGATTTTGAAACAACTTTCCACAGAACTCGTATCCGAAAAATTGTGAAAACTAGAGGAATACCTCTGTATCTTCAACTAACAACAAGTCTCCAGAAATCCAAATCTCCTCCCCAACAATAAGAAGAACCCGCTGCTCCTTCAACCAGTAACAAACGAAAGTGTTTTGAACCCTGCTTAGTCGAAACAAAAAAAATCGATAGTCTAAATACTTTTGCAAAAACTGTAGCGCGGTATTGTGTTTGGAACATGATTCAATGAAACGTAAAAAAATGTTTTGATGAGAAGTTCATTTGTTATAATGATGATGCTGATGAATCCGAGTAATGTTTATTTTACGTACAAACATTATAATTATATTTTTTTAGACTTGTTTGTATGACATGAACAGTATTCTTTATTTTTAACAAAAAATCAAAATACCCGATGTTTTTATTCTCTTTAATATAGTTTATATTGTGTAGTTAAATAAAATATGTAAACAAATAAAAAATCATAATTGTCTGAATTCTATATCAGAAAATGAAAAGTAACGTATATTGTGTCAAATAGAGACATTGCGCCCGATCACGCTTTGCCAAATATTGCGAATGACGGAAGTTAAGACCGCAAAGTGAGCGGGGAAAAGGAAGTTATCCACAACAACACTCGAAAAAGGGTTCTATAAACGCTAGACTGGGAAGGAAAAGGTATAATTGTGTTACCTAAATGGAGAACGCCTTAATCACCCGCGCTTTGCTGATGACGTCATATTATTTGCAGGAAGTCCAGAACTAGCAATTTTGAAGTTTATTGATACCGTCGCACGGTGGGCCAGAATTCAAATCTAGAGAGACAAAATTATTTTACGGTAATTTATTAATTTAATCGTCGTAATAAAGTCAAAGAAATTACAAACTGGTTGATTTTTATCGAAATTATAAAAACGTGCATTTATACTTATAATACATATATAGGTATTGAATACAGCATTTCAAAAACATATATACATATATCATCATCATATAAATAAAAGTAAATGCGTGTTTGTTTGCGTGCTAACTCCAAAACCAAGAGACCTAGAAAGCTGAAACTTGGCATGCGTACTTAGGAAAACCTGAGGGTGCGCACCTCGGGCCTTTATTTTTACTTTTTTATTTAAGGGGTTGTTTTTTCCCCATCTTTCCGCCATAATAAGAACACGGGAAAGTAAGTTCAATCGGTGCAGGGCTTTATAAAATTGCATTTTTAAACCATTTAAAATTGAGATACGAACTCGGGACTTAAACAGTTCTATGTAAAAAAGAATAGCTTTTCTTATTTTTGAAAGCAGAATTCGAATACATATTGAATTAGCGTTATTATTAACTTTTATCATGGAAAAGAGGGAATATTTTACGGTTTTCAACAATGGAAAATGTTAATTGCCATGGTTGCGAGCTTAATGCTTTTCAGTGGGAACAGATACACGAAATGTTACGATCGCGTCTAATTTATGCTATTAAGGGGAATCAATGACGTCATAATGAATTATTTACTGTGTTCGATTTGTATTTTATAACAACTGACATTCGAAGGAGTAATTCTCCGACTAATTTCCTAGAAATGGGAAAAAAAAACAAATTAAATTTGTAATATTAATGGAATGTTTGCATTGTTGTTAGACTGTTTATAGAAACATGACATTATCTTAATTTAAAATGACGCGCATATACTTTCCTTTAAGCACAGCTGCAAAAGAGTTTTCGTGTTTCACTGTTTTATTAATCATGTACGATAAGCTTCTCAGAGTTCAGCTTCCTGAAGGAGCCGAGTTGGTGGGATTTGCAGATGACGCGGGTCTGGTTATTGTTGCAAAGTACCTGGAGGAAATAGAGAGCATATTCCAGGAATCAATCAAACTCATACAAGGAGAGATGCTATCCCTGGGCTTGGAATTAGCGGAACACAAGACCGAAGTAGTGCTGATAACGGGTAGAAAAATGAGGGAGACCATCACCCTAACGGTTGGAGATAGTACTATCATATCCAAGCCGTTTATCCGTTATCTAGGAGTGTTGCTGGATGAGCGACTGTCCTTCAAGGACCACATCGACTACGCCAGTAATAAAGCAGCAGCTGCGCGTGCTACCTTATCACGATTGATGCCAAATGTTGGCGGCCCAAAACAGAGCAGAAGGTTACTCTTGGCCTCAGTAGTCAATTCGGTACTGCTTTATGGAG
Source organism: Tanypteryx hageni (assembly GCA_028673005.1). NCBI lineage: Eukaryota > Metazoa > Arthropoda > Insecta > Odonata > Petaluridae > Tanypteryx > Tanypteryx hageni. Next base: position 6,285,082 of record CM054117.1, read on the forward strand.
CTGCAATCTGGGCGGAGACGCTGAAAAAACAGTCATACCGGAGGCAAATGGCAGCAATTTATCGGCTGAGCGCGCTGAGAGTGACCTGTGCCTATCGCACCGTTTCTGAGGATGCTGTATGCGTAATTGCAGGAATGATCCCTATTGACATTATGGCAATAGAAAGGAGCAAGCAGTTTTGGCAGCGCACCACGGACCCCGGAAGAAAGGCGGAGATCCGCAAGGAACTGCGAAGGACCAGCTTGGAGGAATGGCAAGTGAAGTGGGGAAGTTCACAAAAAGGCAGATGGACCCATCCGTTGATACCCAGAGTAAAGGAGTGGGTAGAACGTGACCACGGCGAAGTCAACTATTACCTGACACAGATGATATCGGGACATGGATGTTTCCGGGAGTATCTGTTCAGGTATAAACATACGGAAATGCCTCATTGCCCAGAATGTAGCGGTGTAGATGAGGATGCCGAACACGTGTTCTTCCAATGCCCCCGTTTCCACGAGGACAGAGGACTCCGGATATTATTCCAGGAGACTCCTACGCCGGAGTGCATTGTCAGCCACATGCTGTCGTCGGAGGAGAAGTGGAACGCAGTCAACAACTATGCGACGCACCTCCTGAAGCAACTCCGCAGGGTCGAGCGGAGCAGTGGAAATGGCGGTCCGAACCCCTAATGTCACAGAATATGGGGGACGTACGACTACTAAAAACATAGGAAAGAGCGCCAGCTGAGACCTCCTTCCGCGAAGGTGCGGTGCCGCGGAAGGCTTCGTAAAGGTCAGGATCCAAGGGGAGGTGGTTTAGTGGGTGAGAGCCCCACACTCCCGGGAGCACCGGTTTCTGGGGTTGTCTGGCAGAAATTCCACCTTCGCTTTCGGGAATAAAACATATATATATATATATATATATATATATATATATATATATATATATATATATATATATATGTATATATATATAGAAAATGTAATTGTTTGATTAATTAATAAATTCCTGACAATCATTTGAATTCTCCCGGAAAATGAAGCGCTAGAAATTTATTACATTCTGGCATCAATATACGACCTGATTTGCCACTCTTTGGCTCCGTTATTCTTCCTCTTCGTATGTTTACCGAATAATAATATTCTTCAATTATTAACGTTGCAATCTATTAAGTTTGACATTGGGTGAAGCGAATAACACAATTCTTTCGTCTATTTGAAGGCTTAATAGACGCTAATTTATCGGAGGCAACAATAAGGATCGCCTTTGCAACACCCGGAAAGAGTACGAAAAAGCCATAAAATTTCGAAAAGAAATGCGAGTTTCTGACAAATTCTTCCGTGTAACATCTAAACATCGCAATAATAAGTTATTTAATAGTTTAAGCCGTCGAATGAAATAAAAATGGAAAAATTAGATCCATATTTACATACTTCAATCAATGAAAGAAATAAACCTAGAAAAATCGAAAATCCCGTGTAAACTTTTGGGAAAATATAATCGTCTCCCGGAGTCGAATCTGGGACTTTTTCCGGCATGTTTGGTTTTTCTAGAGACCACCTCATGGGGGTTTAACGATTGTGAAAGTTTCAGCTCTTAATTCCATTGGGAAATGTCCAAAAATACCGGGACAGGCAGACAAACAGACAGACACTTGAGAATTATTATGTAAGGATGTGGAAAACACGGAGGCAGGAGTCTACTTCCACTTCCATGGTGGAAAACGTGATTTCTTTTTGAATCCAGCTGGAACGCTGCAATAGGAATCTATCCTTCATTCTATGACTTTTTCCAACGTGCGTCATGTTCAGCTTTAAATTGGCCTCTGCACTTTTAAAAATGTCTTTAGAACACTCTTGTAACTCAAGTTTATTGAGTACATTGTCACATAATGTTTTAACTGTTACTTTTTTCACTTAACACACCAAACAACTCTCGATGAGTCACCATCAAACGGCGTGGTTGTTGAACATCATCTGAAAAAAAAAATATTAAAAAGCTGAGGCAAAAACGGGCAAAAGTTTTTAGTTTTTCCTTAAAATACGCAAGCTTATCTTTAAATTGGTACATAAAATACGATGGAGGAATTGTTGGGTTTTTTAAGTCAACGCAAAGTTGAAATTAAAAAAAAACTTTTTGCATTTTCTCAACTAACGGTATTTATAAATGTGATGCCTAAATAATTTACTAATTTCAATATCATAAAATGAAATTACATACCAGAATCTTTCACCTCCATGCCATTTCAAGGTATGTGTATACTTTTCCACTCCACTTTTAACGCACTTAATATCACAGCGGAAACAAGACTGACGCATGTGACGGCGGTCTGGTTTCATCCAAGTGGAGATTTCGTTCGTTCCAGTCCATTCTTCCAGATTTGTCCTCCGCACTCTCCGTTTTACCCGTACAGTTTTAATCGTACGGTTAAAACTGACGGAAAAGCCGAGAGAGTGTGGAGCGCCCTTTTAGTTTGTGACACCACCAATCCCATCTTCTAATTGCAAGTGCGCCGCCATCGCCTCGAAGGATCGCGCACCACCACCACCTCGGCAGCGCACTCCTTCGCTGACCATCGCAGAGCTATCGCGTCCCGAGTGCAGAGGGACTCCAGAGGGTCCCTCCAAATGGGCGCTCGCACGCTCCTTCCCTCTCCTCCGGTCACGTGCCTCGGGCCACTTCGTTGGGCGAGAGGGGAGGGGGTGAAGGAGAGGGGCGGAAGGGGAGGCGAGCGAGGCCGCCACCCGCGCTAGGGGAGGGGAAGGAACCGCGTCGGACGGAGGTACTGCAATAAACCTGCTGCCGCCTGATCACCATAGTCGCGTAGCGGGAAGCGAGCGCTTCGCGTGTCTCGTGTTCTCGGAGGCGTCCGAATATTATCTACGACACCACTGAAACCCATTGGGAGAAGCAGTGGAAAGCCCTCCATACAGGGAGGCACACAGTACAGCTGCGGGGGTCCGAATATTCGCTCGAAGGGGAGATCCGCTAGGAGTGCAAGCGAGACTGGTGCGTCGGATGCAGCCCGCCATGCGCCGCGCCAACCCCGATGGTGCAGGGGTTCGAAGGTGACAGAGAAAGTGCAACAGGTAGGCTTTTTGGTGCTTTCGCGCGGAAGTTCAATGCCGCGGAAGAAAAAAGCGATAGTTTCGCTTTTCGGTGCGATCTTATCGTGTACCGCGGACCTCGCGCTCTGTGTCGATCGCGAGATTAACGTTCTCTTTAAGTCCGCGAGTTTATATATATATATAAACTCGCGGACTTAAAGAGAATATATATATATATATATATATATATATATATATATATATATATATATATATATATATATATATATATATGGCATGTGCCTAGTGGATGTCGGGCGCGTGCGTGTTAGAGGCGTCTCTTTTCCGTCGTTAGCGGGTTTGCCAATTCGAAGGCTTCTTTCCGAATCGAGAGCCGTTCTGGAGGCGGATGTCGCATCAGAATTGCGGAAAATGGAGATTAAATGCCGTGGATCTTTGCATGCGATGGCGCTTTTACGTGCGGCTTCGTGGTCTCGGCGCCGCCGCAGCCGCGTGCATTCTGATCCGTCGAACTTTTTTCGCGTCGAGCGGTTGGACGCTCGGGACGACGGGAGTTGTCTGCCGATTATGTTACTCAGAGAAAAAATACCACATTCGTATCCGGTAAATTTTGCCGACGAAAGATACTACGGATATGCCTGGGTTCGATTTGCGAAAATTGAAAATGAGCTTCTGAGAGAGAAGCCAAACAAATGAAGAATTAAAAGAAAAAAAACGGTTAGGCTACAAAAGTTTTGTGGAAAGGAAATGTTGCCGATGGATAATATAATTGTTCGGTTATTCGCTTTCACTGTCTCGATCGTTCGGGATTAGAGATTTTGCGACCTAATTAAGAAGCCAACGAGGAGCTGCTCTTTCGAAACACCTTAGCGCGCGTGATTCGCTGCCGCGTTCACGAGTCTATCAGCGAATCTATACATTAAGCGGAGCTTAATAGTGCAGTGGAGCAATAGGGCTAGAAGATTCACGGGTGTGGAAGGCGTTCACTGACTGGCATTGACGTCTCTTTGTTTAAATAACGATCCAAGAGTTTGTTTGGCGCGTAAAGACACTTTGCTCCACTTCCATTTTCATCACCGCAATCGAGAATATGCAACCACTTTAAATACTTATAGTATCGCTGTATCGTCGTCTCTGCTTTAGTTTACGCTCGGCCGTAAGTCTGTTTTCCTATCAGTCGCTCTTCGGGCGATACCTGATAAGCCGTGATTTACCTTTAGCTTCGAACGGGCTTATCGAATTGGCCGAATTCTTTCCTCATCAGAAAGACTGCAATGGTCGATATAAAAAAGCGTGCATTTCGACCGTATACACACCATTCCATATTCGCCTTCTGCCTTTAGTGATAAACTGTCTTGAAGTAAAGATATATTGACACTTTCTGTAACACTGCTTCATTGATTCCTCTCAGGGTATATGTGAAAGAGTCCCACATGACCTTAGTTTTAATAAGATTCAAGTACAGCATTTCACTTCCAATTCCTCGGTTAATTCATAGAGCTATTCCTGAAGGCAGTACAATGTCATCGGCAAACGAACGCAGTTCCGTCGATCAAGGCGGAGGGTTTGTTGACGAGACACACGTGGCAATTCCTGTTGTTTGTGACATCGACAATCTCTCTGATAATTTGGTTGTGATGACGACAAGGTACGAATGCATATCAACACGAAATAAATCACCCGTACATTGTATGTGTAATAATTTTATATAAACCCGAAAAAATTCTTATATCGGCCACGGGGATTTGAAGAAGGGCTCGCTATTCATTAAATGTCGGGAACGTTCGGCGTCCTTCAGCAATCTTCGTGCGAAGCGAGGGCGTCTGTCAAATGTAAACGTTTTTATCAGTGGAAGTTTGGCAAACATTGCTTTATACATTTATTTAAGTAATTTGATGAATGATGTCAAAATATTTATGATTGTTTGGTGACTGTTGAAAGAGAGTCGACGTTTGTTTAGTTATTTATTTTAAATAGTTCATAAACAGCCGTTCCCGGTCTTTTGCAGTAATAACAATAACAAAGACTCGCATACCACCAATCCATCGACTGCGTTCGAATCCGCAACCATAGAAATTGTAGCCAGACAAGCTAAACATTCCTTCACGAAAATATCGAAAAACACATATGAGGTCGTTCATGTACTGAATTTGCAAATAAATCCATCATAGAGGTTACAGTTTACTGTTCGTGTGTAATATAGTTGGAAAATGATGATGCTTGTGCTTTATTGAGCGCCGTGCCATGTCATTTTTGTGCGAATGAATACCTTCAGCTGTTCTACGTGATTTAAAAAAATTCTAATAATTGTGTCAGCAAACATAATTTTCACACCTGATCGAAAAGCTATGTTATATTCGTAGTGCACGTCGTCATTCGTCGATTCGTTGCCCGTTGGATGCGAATATTCTTCTAATTCCAATGTCATAAATCGTAGTATGTTCGCTGCGAAATCCGGATTTTTTTCCTTGATGGAGATATGCACTTATTTTCGAAAATATGGCTAATATTTCATGTATGGTAATATATATTTTTATTGATAAAGATAATAATCGCACGACTCGATGATTCAGGGGTGTTATTAGTTCTCAGATGGGAGTGAATTGAGCGCTGCCCTTCCACGTAGCCTAAGTTCGAATCCAGGCGGGGGCCGGTTTTGTCAAGCTCCGAATTGCGTGTTGCGAGTACATATTATATGTACTGCACTCCGTTCTTCCGAAAGAAACGGTGTGACCTTTTGTAGCTTTTCGCAAGAGTGGACTGATGCCGTCGGCACGGGGTTTCCCTCCTCACTTCGGTGTGAATGTGTGACTGCGTGGGTGAGAGCTGTTCGGGGTTATACAATGGGTTACTACAACATTAACTAAAAATCCATTTCATTTTATTTCTCAGATATGACGTAAAGTTCTTGGGGAGGACTATATCCAATCAATTTCAGGTTTCTTTAAATTATCATTGCATTTAAATATTCTTAATCGCAATTCGTATTAATTTTGTGGTCTACTTGGGGTCGCCGACCGTTTTCATTTGCTTTCTTTCTACGTCAACGGTCCTGTTTGTCTTCGATAACTTTTTATCAGATTTCTCTTAATAGGTTCCTTCTATTTCTTTGGATGGATTCGATTATTATATCTCTTATTCATACTTCGGTTTCCTCGTTTTAATCTATTCTAAGCAGTTCTTAGTTCAAGCTCGAGTTCTTCTTTTCCTTTGCTTCAGGACGTTGGTGATAATCGTAGTAAACTTCCTTAAGAAAATCTCTCTTCTTAGCCTAGAATAGTTTGTCCTGCATCTTAGCAATCGACGAACAACAATTTCCTTTGAACAGTGCAGTCTTTGGCCACCTATATGTACTTCCAAACTAAGAAAAAAGAAAACACCTATTTGAACTCCATTCGAATTGAAATTAAGTCGTCTGATCATTTGATAAGCTTACGAATTTACTGTTAGTCTAGTGCTATTTTACTCTGATTCATTTCCACAAAGTTATGTATGAAACGATCAAATTCATACATCTTCTATAGAATTAAACGTGGTCAATTGCAGACGTTGTTTCTGTTCCATCTTATGATGGGGTTTTCTTGAAGATGCTCTCCGTAGATGAAACAAAATTAGCAAATGAACCCTTTATTTATTAACTTAAAAAAATCTATTTTTCAACTCCTCTGTCAGCGTGTTGTTGCTCGCCATATTTAGCGTTGAAATCACCCATGACTACTTGGGGAGATTTTTTGGTTATATTGCTCCTATTTTTTGTAGAAAACCTTTATTTTAACGTTAGCGCATAGATATGAAGTATCTGCATTCTGTCTATCATCCTTGGGTGGAGAACTCTTTTAGCTGCCCGTTCAGATCTACTTTCCACCTATTGATGTTTTTAAAAATATTTTCTTCATAATGAATCCCACGACCGTTCCGTATCATGATAAGTAATTTGCTGAGTTAAGAAGAGGGGCGTGACTATAGGTGAAGCGGAGAGACGCCTCTCAAAAGGACCGAGATTTGACTACATTGAAAACCTACAGAAAAATATTCATGATCTTTTTCAACATACATAGATTTTAAATGATTATATATACTGAGATGATTCTGGGTTGTATAATAACATTTCTAGCGGAATTTATCAGCGCACTCACGCAAATCAGTGCAGAATAAACGACTTCGTTACAAAATTGAAGGCTCGTCGTATTATATCTTGCCTCTGGCGACAAAATGTCTGGCTACGATCTTTGATAAGAAGAATAGTCTCCTGAAGGCCGATTCGCAATGTAACGTCAACGTTCTGACGCAGACTGTCTCCGTCATGTTAATATTCACATTTTACGTCGAGGTTTCGAAACGGACCGTCTCCTTTTTAGTGGTTATCGCTCATTGATTGTGACAAGAACAAGTTGTTAATATGTTTTCTAATGTGTAGTTGAGATTAATAGCTTGACTGTTAGATGAAGAGAAGCAGCATCGACATAAGCTTATCCGCACTAAAAAAAATGTGGGAGCATAAATGCTCGTGGAACATGAAATCGGAAAGAGAACCTTCAGAGAAGGTTTAGATACCAATTCAGCATATTTCTCAAGAAAATTAATACGGATGTATTAAAAAATAATACTATAAATTCTATTAGTTTTTCATCCATGGTGATAAAAACGAACTGCTACTATTTGTAATATAATAGGGACTGACGGAAACCCGACGGGTTAGGTGTTCACACTATCAGAAAGAGAGAGAGGAACAGACATGTTCGGATCGGCACCGTTAAATATTCCTCCAGAGAAACCGTGAGACGGAACGGTGACGTAACGGATGGTGTGTACAATGAAATACATAGAAGAAATTTCCACTTGTTGGAAACGGACCGTGACGAAACGTTGACGTTACGTATAATGTGAATCGGACTTAATTAACGGGAGAGTGGCGATTGAACGGACACTGATTGGAGGATTATTCTGTCAGCCTCCCTTCGTCACTTCTTCTTTCGACCGCAACCTCTCATTTTCCTATTGCCTGCCGCTTAAGGTGAGGGATTATACTCCTCTTAGCGTTTTCCTATTCCCTTATTTGCCCTCAATTATCGGACTTCCCCGCTATTCAGCTAATAAACAAATTGTTCCCGTGATGTTCTCTCTCTCGAAGAAAGGCTACATTTTGGTACGATTCCACACTATAATATGTTACTCCCGACTCGTAGCTTATAATGACGTAACTCTTTGGAATTTCTATATCGAAGCGAGGAAGAGATGAGGGGGCGTTTGGGCAGCGCAGCAAAACAAGTGCCTGCGACCGTGCGACGCGATAATCCTCGCTATCGAGCGATCGTCGCTATCCTCAGATAACGACGGCCGCCTCTCAAAATCTCTCTCTGTCTCTCTCTCTCTCTAGGCGACAGAGAGGCAGAAAGAGAACGGCGTCGGATGCGCGGCCGCTGCCCTCACAACTCCTTCTTCGTCTTAAACGACCGTGTCGCCCATCTAGGGACTTCGATTTGAGACATCGAGCGGAATACGCAACTCTCCTTCACTCACTCCACGGACGAATCCTCCCTCCCCCTCTCCCCTCCCCCTCTCCCCTCCCCCTCTCCCCTCCCCCTCCCCCTCTCCCCTCCTCCCCCTCCTCCCCCCTCCCCCTCTCCCCTCTCCTTCCTACTTTTCGATCTTCCATTATTTTATATTAATATCTACCTGTGTCCATATAACGGCTCATTTATTCGACTGTATTCCTCCCCCTCTGCCTTCTATTCCCCCCTCCCCCTTAGGCCTCCTACCCACACACACACACACACACACACACACACACGCTGCTTCCTTCCCCCTCTCAATTAATTCAACCGTCTGAGCGTCCGATCGCTCTTTCCCTGGAATCAATCCACCCATGTGCCTGACCTATTTTTTTATTTGGACCGTTTGCGATGCAGCTTCTTTGGATCCTTTTGCGCGCGTCCTTCAGGCCCTCTTGCGACCGCTGAAATAAAAATAAAGTAAATGAATTGACGTTCGTCTTTTATGCAAATGTTTCCGCAATGAGATACGTATATCGGCATTCGATAGTTACTTATACTTTCTCTCCCACCTGTCTGCGCAAAACATCGAAACAGAGAGTTACATTCAACGTTTCGTATATATATGACGACTTTCATGCAAGGATTTGAGGAAAAGTACTTAAACATTCAGGCCCAGGGATTACGCTAATACAAAAATATACAACTTAACTACAATGAAAAAGTACTTTGTAGTCTGTAATTAGAATTTGTAGGAGAGTTATTATTTAAAGGGAAAATTAAAGACATTTTCAGATATAAAATGTTTGAATGCTTGTAAATTATTCTGAGGAGAATAATGGTAGAATAATGTAATTCATGGGCGCATAAATGTAAATATTTGAAAATAAAGATGTTGATATTAAAACATAAGGATTAACTTTTTTATTTCTATGCAAACCGTATGGTTCTTTGCTAGATATACCTGTTAATAGTACCTCACATAGTGATAAGGCAAGGTGCATTTATTACTTTAATGATAATATAATATAATAATCGTGGTCCGTGCAAAGTCTTTTTCATTGAAAGTGGTCCATGACATCGGAAAGATTTAGAGCCACCCTATTTGAGGATCGCATTTACTGCCTTAGAAATGACACCATTCGGATGGTTTTTTCCTCATGGCTTACGATCCTCTGCGCTTGGGCAACCTCGCAGCGCAAAAATCAGACGTTCGCAATTTGATTTAAAAGTTATCGCTCCGTTTTTCGCTTTCTGGACAACCACCCACGCTAACACTATCGACAGTTACCATGACGTTCTCAAAAACATCTTCGAAAGTCGGTCACGAATGTAACATCCAGAATGCAGCCCAAGAAAAAAAGCGAAGACGAATCGCGTAAGCAGACGAAACATTTCTTTCCAAATCACAAACGACAATTCGAAGCGATCATTACGCTCGAAGAATTCCGTTATTCGGAGCGATCGCGCAAATGTCCCCTGACGCCAACTCTTAAGTGTTCTCTCTGCATGAAAGCCTGCCCCGTCCCTTCTTCGCTTCCCTCTGCTGCACTCGCCCCGCCCCTCCCCCTTCCCTCAGCCCCCTCCCCCCTTCCCTCAACCCCTAATCCACCCCGTTGGTACACACCGGAAATTAGGAAATACGGAAGTTGCGGGGAGTAGTAACACCGGCGCACCACGTCCTATAAGACGGTGATCCCCGACAGTCCCGGATCCTCCTGACTTGCGGGTGCGCATTCACAACCTCCGTCCGTAGTTTCGTCAGTGAGTGAAAAGCAAGGAGCTGAGCTGTGGCAGACGGAGGCCCCAATGGGTGCGAATGCGGTGTTTGGCAGCCTTTCTCAGCCCCCAAACCTCTTTGACTTCCTTCCGCTCTAGACACGCTCTCTTTGCGAGAGAAAGAGCGACCGAAGGACAAAGGGAATATTTCCATTTCGAATGAAGTCAATCGAGTAAAAAGGTTAGCGCGCGAAATTTGGCGTTTGTTACTCGCCTCGGTGAGAAACGATTCCGGTGAAAAAATCCCTCGAGGAAAGTACCTCGGCCGCAAAATCCCTAACACGGCTAAGCCGTCTGCGACACGCTAATCTAAATGGTCCTGGGAAGCATTTGCGTAATAAGGTGCATTCGGAATATTTTAATGTTAACGGATTTGAATACATTTTCTAACGTGTAAGTTTTGCTTAAGAATGCTATGGAGAAATACCCCTGGTGTCGTACTTAAAGAACCGCCTCCAGTTAACGGAATAGTATAATAAGCTATAAAAGAACTAACAACGATCTAGCAGAAATACAATTGAGGTCGAAAATTGAAAGCAATAAACTCGAATGACGAACTGAAATAAGCATCGGCTGAAGCAATGATGAAATACCGACGGTAAACCTTAAGTCACGGAATAAATAGGATAAAAATGACAGCAGGCAGGTATAGCATCGCTTTAAGCATTTCTTACTAAAAACATCTACGCAACGGTATGATGAAGTCTAATTGCAGTTTGGCATATCATAACACGGGCTACCGAACTCTCACTGCTGAAGCCACGACTCTCAAATGACTAAGCGGGAGAAAAATACAACGGATAAGATCGGCTGATTTTGAGAAACTTTTGGCTGTAAAATGTCCTACGAATATACAAAAACGCAAAGAGCGTTATATCTTCCACATAAAGCAATAGCGCTTAGCTCTCAATCGTATGTTCTACAACATTCTACTACAGAAATTGAAAAAATATGCGTCTCGGAGTCGGAGTCTATGGGATAGTAGCTTCGGTTTGGGGAATCGGTGAATCATTGATTGATAAATATCGCTGGCGTCGATCAGGAATGAACGATACTGCTGTGAAAACAACTTTAGGAATTTATGAACAACGGATCATGATTAGAAGGAAATTCCGCCGTCTCAACGCTATAGCAGCAAATGATAATAAATACAGTTTTACATTTCATACTATTGGCACATTTTTTTTAGCTTTTTCGCCGCTATCTAAAAACTTTATACGATACAAATCACGAATTTTACCAGTCTTCATCATGGCATGATAAATGCTCCACCGAATATCGTCTACTCGGCTTCATTACTAACAATTATTCATTAAATCTATATCCATCGAATGACAAACGGATCTTTAGATACAATCGCCGACATGTCCATACAATGTAAATACAACTCTATCCTGTTCGTGACATAACTTGCGTGTTTGGCCATTTCAAATACCTTGTGGCATGTTATGTTTGGTGGTCATTGTTTCAAATTCAAAGATGAGTACGACCATGTAAACGTATGTAATTGATCACTACAGCAAATGGTAAATAATAAAGAAGAAGATAATTTTAAATCTGAAACGAAAGACAGCACATCAGTTTTCGAAAAAGATCATAGTCGTCAACATTCCTTGAAAAACGTTCGTTTGCAACATTAAATTAAATATGTAATACAACCGATAACAAAAAGACGACCAACCGTCTCGTGAATCAGCTGACATAAGACTTAATGGGTTTAGATCTCCGAGCGAGTCTTTAGAGCACGTGGGACGCCTCGCCCAAATGGAAGAACGCGTCCAATTACCCGAGCACAGACCGATTCGCAGGCGCGAAGGATACGCTTCCGCGATTCAAGGAGGGACACTTCCGTCATCTGTCGCGGCTCCTGGAGGACCTAACATCCACGGAAGGCATTATTCGCGGTTCATAGCTTCGAGTCCGATAGCCCGCCGCATCCCGAGCACCTCTGCATCGCCGCACACTCGTCTTCCGGGAGTTGATCGAATGCGGAACAGGGTCGCCTCGGCCTACGAATGCAGGGAGCCGCACCGGTCTCCTTCCGAGCGCTCTCATCATCACTCGACCTCTCTTGCCCGACCGCTGAAAACAGGGGTTCCCAAACCCAGGGTCGCGACCCGAACTTGGTACTCGGTTGACCCCCAGTCCCAGAGTGAAAAATTGTAAATTTTCAATACTAGCAAGAATGAATGTAAAGAAGGACCATCAAGAGAGGCAAGAAATAAACTTTATCCTCGGCACGATCTGCGCTTTGCTCTCTCCATCAATCTTAGATCAAGATTGAATCAGATGATCACAAAGGTGCAACCGCGTCATGGAAGCCACTAAAGACGAGGGCCCTGCGTTAACAATTCGTCGAGCAAAGAACGATGTTTATAAATTTCAAGTAAATTATTGCTAGCAGCTTTCTTTGTTCTAAAAAATTTAAAGCTTTCCTAAAATTTCAGCGAAGGAATGTCTTGATTCAATGGTCCCATTTTGTTTTTCATGCACCCATTTCAAAAGTTGACCTTTATAAAGAAAAAATAAAATTGTGTACAATTTCTTTCTAAACGTTTTATTTAATATTATACTAATAAATCTACGGCGATTTTCTGGGTAGGGTGGGCTGAAAAAGGCCGTTTTAAAATATTTGTTTTTGATTACTACGCATTAGTGTGGGAAAGGTGCCATATGGGTATGGTCTCTTATCGTCCTAGGGAAAAACGATCCTCTATATCGCTCCGTTCTACAGTCGATCTCGCGAATCTTATCCTCACTGTCCTGCCTTCCGAGATACGTCGGGCTTCTGATAAGTCCTACTACCTCATTCGCTAGTCCCTCCGACATAAATTTTTCCAGTAGTTTAATTCTAGCCTGCAGCCTACGTTCCTCTAACGATGTCCATTTCAGATTTTCTATTAATGATGTTACGCTTTGTTTACTATCGTAATTCCTCTTTACAAATCTAGCTGCCCTGCGCTAAACCTTTTCTATCTCGTTAGTGAGTCCCTTTTCGTAGGGATCCCACACAGCTGAAGCATATTCGACCTGCGGTCGAACCAAGGATAAATAACATAATTCTTTCACTTTTTCGGAGCTATTTCGAACTATTCTCCCTATAAAGGCCAGCTTTTTGTAAGCAGCACCTATCAATCGGCGAATGTGGGTGTCCCACGAGAGATCACGATGGATCGTGACTCCGAGGTATTTAATCGAGTCTGAAACTGGAATCTCTACTCCGTCCAACGAATAATTATTATCTAACGAGATACTCTTGTTTCTCCAGATGTTGATGACGCAGCTTTTCTTTTGGTTTATCTCTAACTGCCATTCCTTACACCATGCAGAAATACCTTCTAGGTCATTTTGGAGATACTGAGGGTCTTCCGGATTGCATATTTCTCTATAGATGACGGTGTCGTCCGCGAAAAGCCTAATTTTACTTCTGACTACTGAGCTGATGTCGTTTATATAAATTAGAAATAATAACGGACCAATTACACTACCCTGTGGAACGCCAGAGACAACCTCCACTAAGTTCGAAGATTTCCCATCTATAACAACCATCTGCTTCCTATGATTTAAAAATTCACGGATCCAACTAACGATTTTAGAATTAACGCCTAAGGTTTCTAATTTCGTTATTAACTTCCTGTGAGGTACCTTATCAAAGGCTTTCCTAAAATCTAAGAAGATGGCATCGACCTGCGTACTCTTTTCTCCGCTTCTCAGTAAACAATTAACAAAAAGACCGAGCTGAGTATCACATGACCTACCTTTCCTGAAGCCGTGTTGACAATCATCTAACAATAAATTACTATCAAGAAATCGCATTATGTTGCTAACGAGTATATGCTCGAGAATCTTACACGATATCGAAGTTAAAGAAATCGGCCTGTAATTTTCTGGGTTCTCCTTGTCGCCACCCTTAGGAATTGGGGTAACGTGCGCTAACCTCCAGTCGCTAGGGACCTCTGCGCGAGAAATGGATTTCTCGAAGATTATCCGAAGAAAAGGTGCTATTTCTTCAGCTAATTCTTTTAAAACGCGAGCAGGAATTTCTTCGGGGCCAGTGGCTTTGTTATGTCTGATGGAACTTATTTGCTTTGCTATTCCCACCTCAGAAAATACTATATCGAGAAAATACTATATCTATATCTTGAGTTGTTAAAAATGACTGCAACAATGTAACAGCAGCTAGCTGCCAAGCGAGGAGCGCCCTCACTGAGCCACAACTGAGCAACAATAGCCTCTGCTGTAATGGAAGATCTGAAAATGGTGACCGTAGAGGACAAATATCAAGTGATTGAGGAGAATAAAGTGAGAAGAGAGAGGAAGAAAGCAAGAGAGGAGGAAATCAGAAACGTAAACACATTGGAAGCACTATTTTTTGACGGAAGAAAGGACAGAACACTTGTTCAAGTATAAAAGGGGAAGAAATATTATAGGGACATTAAAATGGAAGAGCACATTACTATGTTGTAAGAACCGGATTCTATATACATGGGACATACTACTGTAAATGGAAGACCCAACGCTGCCAATATAAAGGGGAGCATTATTGAGTACCTACAAAGAAACAATATCACCACAGACTACCTTGTTGCAATCGGTTGTGATGGATTCTAATGTAAATACAGGGGTTGACAACAGAGTGATTCGTCCGATGGAGCAGGTCGTTAACAGACCTCTACAATGGCTGGTGTGCATGTTTCATGTGAATGAGCTTCCGCCATGTATTGAAGACCCTAGATGGAGACATCAGGGGACCATATAACGGAAATACACGTTTTAAGGTCCCCTGAACACGTTTTGACTATTTTCTCGATGATGTCCGTGTGTCTGTTTGTCTGCCAGTCTGTCTGTATGTGATAGATTTTTGTGGGCGCTCTAACTAAAAATCGGTCTACCGGAAGTGGGTGTTTACTCTTGTTACTTATCCGTTATTTTGAAATATTTGCTTTAATATTTGATAAATGTAAAAATGTAATGGAATAAAAGTTGTAGAAATTTTATTTTCTATCACCTTTGTTCGATACATTTTTCCATATAATGCATTGTTTAAGAGATATCTTATATTTTTAGCTGCCACCACCACGCCACCTACCGTATGTTAACAATTCACGCTTAGTTACGTCTTAGTAACGCTCCTTTTTCTTTTCATAATTGTCAACCGGAAGCAAATGTTGACAACGATCCCCTAGCTAACAACATGTAATTTGCCATATAAATATGGAGAAAATCATGTGTTGCCCAAATCAGTTAATTTTTTAAATAAAATCTTTTGCTGCCTTAAATTTGAAGTGCCACTGCCCTGGTAATTTCAAACATCTGCCAAAGTACTTTTCGAAGTTAAACATTGTCTTATAAAGGGACCGTTGTACCAAACTCAGAAAAAATTGTAGCATATTGGGATGGATCTATGATCTTATCTTTTTTCTTGATTCTTTTTTTAGTTTGTACAAAAACCCTGTCTGAGGGGAGAAAAGAGTGTACTACTACCGGAAATATAATTTCAACTTCTTTGATGTGTTGTGGAGCATTATGCAAAAGCCAACAAGACATCACAGATGATCCAGAGAGTTTTACAATTAGTAGCTTCTTTATTAATTTATTTTTTTTGTCTCCTACAACAATAGAAAGATTATATTTATATAACACGACTGGTGGGCCTTTCAGGAACTAATGAGCTTATGTAGCTGGTTTTGAAACTGACGGGAGATTTTGACATTTAATTTAAGTGGAAAGTAGCTGGTTTTGAAATGTAAAACTTTGTTGGTAGAAAGAAGGGACTTTGAACTTGTAAAAACGAAAAAAATGTTTTTTGCAAATTATTCTGGTTTTGAAACTAGACGACTCATATGATGAATTGCCAACCTATTTTTAGTAGTGGGCCGCATTAGTAGGTGTAATTACTCGGATGGGCCAAAATAGTAATCTAAATCAGAAGTTACGTTAGATATTTCATAGTTTCATCTAGAGAAAAATCAATTTGAAATTTTTTTAGGGTTGAAATTTGTTAAGGCGAATTTTTTTTACCATTATTTCAATTAAATATTATGTAATGTTATCAATCAATTTCAAGGATCGCAATTGCTCCTTAAATTCGCGAAGCGTCAAAAAACTATGGGAACTACCGTATATAGTTTTCCGATTTTCTATCTAGCAAGAGTATTAAACTGCAGAGCGTGACGAATCATTTGTGGTGAGTCCATTTTATTCGAAAGACAACAACAACAACACACCTTGACGCTTTCCCTTGCAGGGTAAGCCATGCCATATGTCTGCCAATTACCATCCCATCACCACATGCTTCCTCTACACACTTCTATCCTTGCACACTTCTTTTGCTTCACTTACACTCATACACTGAGTCACACATTTCCTTTTATTCCTCATACTTTTCACGTCCCTTTTTCTCAGAGTCTCACTAACCACATCCAACCAAGTCTTTCGCGGTCTGCCTCTCCCTCTCTCGCCATTCACTCTTCCTTCATATATTTGCTTGGTGATTCTACTCTCCTCCATTCTTTCTATAGATAGATAGAAAGACGATTATCTATCTATCTACATGTCCGAACCACCTCAGCAGACCTCTCTCATACAGATCTGTCACACTAGCTTTCATACCACATTCGTTCATCACCCAATTATTCCTTACTTTGTCCCTCCTAGGTTTCCCACAAACTCTTCTCATGTACCCCATCCCAACCGCATTCAAACTACTTTTATGCTTTTCCTGACACACCCATGTTTCACTGCCATACAGCAAGGTAGGCATTAAAACACTCTTGTATACAGACATTTTTGCTTCTTTTGACAAATATTCATTCTTTGCAATCGACCACACACTCCCTGCCACCTTTCTACCAGCATTCACTCTTATTTTGATTTCCCCATCTACTCTACCATTTTTACTTAACATTCTACCAAGGTATACAAATTCATCCACTACCTCAATCGTTCCACCATTTATGCTAAATTGACAGTCGTTCACCTTATTCTCCCGATCGAACACAACTACCTTGGTTTTGGCCACATTTATCCTTAAGTCCATCCTCACTGTCGTATCATGCAGGCTATCTAACATTCTCTGCAATTCTCCTGGGTTCTCAGCCATTAACACAGCACCATCAGCATACAAAAGCACACGAACATTCTCTCCACCAACCTTAACACCCACCATATCCATACATGCCTGTCTCACACATTTATCCATGAACACATTAAATAACCAAGGGGACATGACACACCCTTGTCGTACACCTTGCTCAACTCTAAACCAATCACTTATCATGCCATTCACCCTTACACATGCCCTACTTATAGTACCATTATAGCATTCAGAAATCAACCATTCACTCCATACTCGCTCAGAACATTTCACAATTCATTACGATTCACTCTGTCATATGCTTTCTCTAGATCAACAAATGCACAGTACACTTTCTTTCTTACATCCATGCACTTCTCAACCACTTGCTGTAGGGCAAATATTTGGTCGGTGCAACCCCTTCCATGCATAAAGCCACATTGCACTCCCTACATTTTATCCATAGTTACCTTTTGTACTCTTTCAATCAAAACTTTACCATACACCTTTCCAGGTATACTCAGCAAACTAATCGCTCTATAATTCTTACATTCAGTCCTATCTCCCTTACCCTTGTAGAACGGTACAATTACACCATCCTTCCATTCAGCGGGCACTCTCGAACTCCTTGCACACAGATTGCACTGATCACACATCCAACACATAAGTAAATCACCTCCATACTTCAACATCTCTCCCGTTATGCCATCCACACCTGCAGCTTTTCCATTTATCAACATATTCACTGCTTTGACTACATCGTTCTTACTAATCCCCTCATATTCATTAATATTCACTCCAACAGATTCACTCGGATTTTTAGACCCATTCACAACATTTCCATACAACTCTTCAAAATACTTTTTCCAACACTCCAATACATCACTCTCATCCCACACCATATCACCATTCTTTCCTTGAATTCCGCTCACACTCTTACTCATTCCTTGCCTTGCTCTCTTCACCCATTTCCAGAACAACTTCTTATTCCACTCAAAATCATTCTGCATTTTCTCAGCTTCATTCATCCGCAATTGTTCTTTACTCTCTTTCACAATATCTTTTGCAGCTCTCCTTTTCTCTTTATACATTTCATACAGTTCCTTTCGCTCATTTTCATCCTTAGCAGCAATCATTCTCACATATGTCTCCTTTTTCTCATTCACAGCCACTTTAACCCTCTCATTCCACCATGCATCACCTCTCATTCTTCCAACAACTGCAGTTCCACTCACCTTAGTAGCACACTGCAAGATGATACCTTTCAATCTGTTTCAAGCCTTCTCCACATTCTCTTCTCTCATTTCCTCCCTACATTCACTCTCTTCGGCCATTAGCCTTTCTTTTAGCACACTTTCATATTCCCACCTATTCATTTGCTCTTGCAGTCTTTCCACTTTTACTCTAGTTACCTTCTCCCCTTTCCTCTTTCTCACAATACATTTTCTCCCAAGATCTACTCAAGAGATCACTAAATAGTGGACTGATCCACATTCCGCACCTCTCTTAACTCTCAGCTTAGTTTCACTCACACACAAAACATCTATCCTCCTTTTATCCATTTCATTCATCAATTGTCTTTCCCATACACACCTCTTACATTCCATGTTGCAATCTTCCATACCGGGTCATCAACAGATGGGCCAACCAGCTTCAACCTACGCCGCCCATCATGGTTTCGGTCGTCCGAGGCATTCTAATAGCACATTGTAGTAACGTTAAAAATAGGGTAAGCAAGTTTACCAGCCTATACTGTAACCGTGCCACATGCAGCATTCCCTACTAACGGTAAAGGCACAATATCGGTCAGTTTTGGCACAATTTGGCCGTTATGCCATCAGCGAAACCAACACCCAGTATTACCCCAGGTATGCTTACGCTATTCTACACAAGCTGGGATCTCTACTCTAGAGACTACCTTGTCAGCCAACATTCCGTTGCCGGTGTCCTACCAACTAGGAGATACGTGCAGTGTACTGACACACTTTGGACGACGATCTTAAAAAGAAGTTTTTTATCAACTTCTCCAAATTAGACTATTAATCGAAATCTTAATAACATTTTTTAATGTTATGCTGATAAATCTATGGGGATTTGCTGGGGTACTGCAGCATGAGAACGTACCGGTACCATTTGGGTCGCAAGGCGAATGTGATTTCAAATTTTTGGTCGTAGACAAACATGTTAGTGAACTACTAACTTAAACTGAAGTCAATGTCGCTTCCTCTCTGTCGCACGCACTGTCACAAGAGACGTCGGGAGGAGGACGCAAGAGAGGCCGGGAGAAGAGCGCAAGAGAGGTCGGGAGGAGGGTGCAAGACAGGTCGGGAGGAGGGCGCAGGAGAGGTCGGGAAAAGAACGCTAGAGTGGTCGGGAGAAGGACGCAAGAGAGGTCGTAAGGACGCAAGAGAGGTCGGGAGGAGGGCGCAAGAGAGGTCGTAAGGACGCAAGAGAGGTCGGGAGGAGGGTGCAGGAGAGGTCTTGGAGGAAGGTGCAAGAGAGGTCGGGCGGTGGGTGAAAAAGAGGTCGGGAGGAGGGCGAGAGAGGTTGGGAGAAGGGTGCATGAGAGGTCGGGCGGAGGGTGGAAAAGAGGTTGGGAGGAGGGTGCAAGAACGGTCGGAAGGTGGACGGAAGTGAGGTCAGGAGGAAAGCGCAAGAGAGGTCGGGAGGAGGGTGCAAGAGAGATCGGGCGGAGGGTGCAAAAGAGGTCGGGAGGAGGACGCAAGGGAGGTCGGTAGAAGGACGCAGGAGAGGTTGGGAGGAGGGTGCAAGAGAGGTCGGGAGTAGGACGCAAGAGAGGTTGGGAGGAGGACGCAAGATTTGTCTTGAGGAGGGTGCAAGAGAGGTCGGGCGGAGGGTGCAAAAGAGGTCGGGAGGAGGACGCAAGGGAGGTCGGAAGGTGGACGGAAGTGAGGTCAGGAGGAAAGCGCAAGAGAGGTCGGGAGGAGGGTGCAAGAGAGATCGGGCGGAGGGTGCAAAAGAGGTCGGGAGGAGGACGCAAGGGAGGTCGGTAGAAGGACGCAGGAGAGGTTGGGAGGAGGGTGCAAGAGAGGTCGGGAGAAGGACGCAAGAGAGGTTGGGAGGAGGACGCAAGATTTGTCTTGAGGAGGGTGCAAGAGAGGTCGGGCGGAGGGTGCAAAAGAGGTCGGGAGGAGGACGCAAGGGAGGTCGGAAGGTGGACGGAAGTGAGGTCAGGAGGAAAGCGCAAGAGAGGTCGGGAGGAGGGTGCAAGAGAGATCGGGCGGAGGGTGCAAAAGAGGTCGGGAGGAGGACGCAAGGGAGGTCGGTAGAAGGACGCAGGAGAGGTTGGGAGGAGGGTGCAAGAGAGGTCGGGAGAAGGACGCAAGAGAGGTCGGGAGGAGGGTGTAAGAGAGTTTGGGAGAAGGACGCAAAAGAGGCTGGGAGAATGGTGCAAGAGAGGTCGGGAGAAGGACGCAAGAGAGATCGGGAGGAGGACGCAAGAGAGGTCTTGAAAAGGGAGCAAGAGAGGTCGGCCGGAGGGTGCATAAGAGGCTGGGATAAGGACGCAAGAGAGGTCGGGAGGAAGGTGCAAGAGAGGTCGGGAGAAGGACGCAAGAGAGGTCTTGAGAAGGGAGCAAGAGAGGTCGGCCGGAGGGTTCATAAGAGGCTGGGAGAAGGACGCAAGAGAGGTCGGGAGGAAGGTGCAAGAGAGGTCGGGAGAAGTGTGCAAGAGAGGTCGAGAGAAGGGTGCAAGAGAGGTCGGGAGAAGGGCGCAAGAGAGGTCGGGAGGAGGGTGCAAGAGAGGTCGGGAGAAGGACGCAAGAGATGTCGGGAGGAGGGTGCAAGAGAGTTTGGGAGAAGGACGCAAAAGAGGCTGGGAGAATGGTGCAAGAGAGGTCGGGAGAAGGGCGCAAGAGAGATCGGGAGGAGGGTGCAAGAGAGGTCGGGAGAAGGACGCAAGAGAGGTCGAGAGAAGGGTGCAAGAGAGGTCGGGAGAAGGACGCAAGAGAGGTCGGGAGGAGGGTGCAAGAGAGTTTGGGAGAAGGACGCAAAAGATCTGGGAGAATGGTGCAAGAGAGGTCGGGAGAAGGACGCAAGAGAGGTCTTGAGAAGGGAGCAAGAGAGGTCGGCCGGAGGGTGCATAAGAGGCTGGGAGAAGGACGCAAGAGAGGTCGGGAGGATGTGCAAGAGAGGTCGGGAGAAGGGTGCAAGAGAGGTCGAGAGAAGGGTGCAAGAGAGGTCGGGAGAAGGACGCAAGAGAGGTCTGGAGGAGGATGCAAGACAGGTCGGGAGGAGGGCGCAGGAGAGGTCGGGAAAAGAACGCTAGAGTGGTCGGGAGAAGGACGCAAGAGAGGTCGTAAGGACGCAAGAGAGGTCGGGAGGAGGGCGCAAGAGAGGTCGTAAGGACGCAAGAGAGGTCGGGAGGAGGGTGCAGGAGAGGTCTTGGAGGAAGGTGCAAGAGAGGTCGGGCGGTGGGTGAAAAAGAGGTCGGGAGGAGGGCGAGAGAGGTTGGGAGAAGGGTGCATGAGAGGTCGGGCGGAGGGTGGAAAAGAGGTTGGGAGGAGGGTGCAAGAACGGTCGGAAGGTGGACGGAAGTGAGGTCAGGAGGAAAGCGCAAGAGAGGTCGGGAGGAGGGTGCAAGAGAGATCGGGCGGAGGGTGCAAAAGAGGTCGGGAGGAGGACGCAAGGGAGGTCGGTAGAAGGACGCAGGAGAGGTTGGGAGGAGGGTGCAAGAGAGGTCGGGAGTAGGACGCAAGAGAGGTTGGGAGGAGGACGCAAGATTTGTCTTGAGGAGGGTGCAAGAGAGGTCGGGCGGAGGGTGCAAAAGAGGTCGGGAGGAGGACGCAAGGGAGGTCGGAAGGTGGACGGAAGTGAGGTCAGGAGGAAAGCGCAAGAGAGGTCGGGAGGAGGGTGCAAGAGAGATCGGGCGGAGGGTGCAAAAGAGGTCGGGAGGAGGACGCAAGGGAGGTCGGTAGAAGGACGCAGGAGAGGTTGGGAGGAGGGTGCAAGAGAGGTCGGGAGAAGGACGCAAGAGAGGTCGGAAGGAGGGTGCAAGAGAGGTCGGGAGAAGGACGCAAGAGAGATCGGGAGGAGGACGCAAGAGAGGTCTTGAGAAGGGAGCAAGAGAGGTCGGCCGGAGGGTGCATAAGAGGCTGGGAGAAGGACGCAAGAGAGGTCGGGAGGAAGGTGCAAGAGAGGTCGGGAGAAGGACGCAAGAGAGGTCTTGAGAAGGGAGCAAGAGAGGTCGGCCGGAGGGTGCATAAGAGGCTGGGAGAAGGACGCAAGAGAGGTCGGGAGGAAGGTGCAAGAGAGGTCGGGAGAAGTGTGCAAGAGAGGTCGAGAGAAGGGTGCAAGAGAGGTCGGGAGAAGGGCGCAAGAGAGGTCGGGAGGAGGGTGCAAGAGAGGTCGGGAGAAGGACGCAAGAGATGTCGGGAGGAGGGTGCAAGAGAGTTTGGGAGAAGGACGCAAAAGAGGCTGGGAGAATGGTGTAAGAGAGGTCGGGAGAAGGACGCAAGAGAGATCGGGAGGAGGGTGCAAGAGAGGTCGGGAGAAGGACGCAAGAGAGGTCGAGAGAAGGGTGCAAGAGAGGTCGGGAGAAGGACGCAAGAGAGGTCGGGAGGAGGGTGCAAGAGAGTTTGGGAGAAGGACGCAAAAGATCTGGGAGAATGGTGCAAGAGAGGTCGGGAGAAGGACGCAAGAGAGATCGGGAGGAGGGTGCAAGAGAGGTCGGGAGAAGGACGCAAGAGAGGTCTTGAGAAGGGAGCAAGAGAGGTCGGCCGGAGGGTGCATAAGAGGCTGGGAGAAGGACGCAAGAGAGGTCGGGAGGAAGGTGCAAGAGAGGTCGGGAGAAGGGTGCAAGAGAGGTCGAGAGAAGGGTGCAAGAGAGGTCGGGAGAAGGACGCAAGATAGGTTGGGATAAGGACGCAAGAGAGGTTGGGAGGAGGACGCAAGATTTGTCTTGAGGAGGGTGCAAGAGAGGTCGGGCGGAGGGTGCAAAAGAGGTCGGGAGGAGGACGCAAGGGAGGTCGGAAGGTGGACGGAAGTGAGGTCAGGAGGAAAGCGCAAGAGAGGTCGGGAGGAGGGTGCAAGAGAGATCGGGTGGAGGGTGCAAAAGAGGTCGGGAGGAGGACGCAAGGGAGGTCGGTAGAAGGACGCAGGAGAGGTTGGGAGGAGGGTGCAAGAGAGGTCGGGAGAAGGACGCAAGAGAGGTCGGGAGGAGGGTGCAAGAGAGTTTGGGAGAAGGACGCAAAAGAGGCTGGGAGAATGGTGCAAGAGAGGTCGGGAGAAGGACGCAAGAGAGATCGGGAGGAGGACGCAAGAGAGGTCTTGAGAAGGGAGCAAGAGAGGTCGGCCGGAGGGTGCATAAGAGGCTGGGAGAAGGACGCAAGAGAGGTCGGGAGGAAGGTGCAAGAGAGGTCGGGAGAAGGACGCAAGAGAGGTCTTGAGAAGGGAGCAAGAGAGGTCGGCCGGAGGGTGCATAAGAGGCTGGGAGAAGGACGCAAGAGAGGTCGGGAGGAAGGTGCAAGAGAGGTCGGGAGAAGTGTGCAAGAGAGGTCGAGATAAGGGTGCAAGAGAGGTCGGGAGAAGGGCGCAAGAGAGGTCGGGAGGAGGGTGCAAGAGAGGTCGGGAGAAGGACGCAAGAGATGTCGGGAGGAGGGTGCAAGAGAGTTTGGGAGAAGGACGCAAAAGAGGCTGGGAGAATGGTGCAAGAAAGGTCGGGAGAAGGACGCAAGAGAGATCGGGAGGAGGGTGCAAGAGAGGTCGGGAGAAGGACGCAAGAGAGGTCGAGAGAAGGGTGCAAGAGAGGTCGGGAGAAGGACGCAAGAGAGGTCGGGATGAGGGTGCAAGAGAGTTTGGGAGAAGGACGCAAAAGATCTGGGAGAATGGTGCAAGAGAGGTCGGGAGAAGGACGCAAGAGAGATCGGGAGGAGGGTGCAAGAGAGGTCGGGAGAAGGACGCAAGAGAGGTCTTGAGAAGGGAGCAAGAGAGGTCGGCCGGAGGGTGCATAAGAGGCTGGGAGAAGGACGCAAGAGAGGTCGGGAGGAAGGTGCAAGAGAGGTCGGGAGAAGGGTGCAAGAGAGGTCGAGAGAAGGGTGCAAGAGAGGTCGGGAGAAGGACGCAAGAGAGGTCGGGAGGAGGGTGCAAGAGAGTTTGGGAGAAGGACGCAAAAGAGGCTGGGAGAATGGTGCAAGAGAGGTCGGGAGAAGGACGCAAGAGAGATCGGGAGAAGGACGCAAGAGAGGTCTTGAGAAGGGAGCAAGAGAGGTCGGCCGGAGGGTGCATAAGAGGCTGGGAGAAGGACGCAAGAGAGGTTGGGAGGAGGGTGCAAGAGAGGCTGGGAGAAGGACGCAAGAGGGTCGTGAGAAGGACCCAAGAGAGGTTGGGAGGAGGATGCAAGAGAGGTCGGGCGTAGGGTGCAAGAGAGGTCTTGAGGATGGTGCAAGAGAGGTCGGGAGGAGGATGAAAAAGAGGTTGAGAGAAGGACGCAAGAGAGGTTGGGAGGAGGGTGCAAGAGAGGTCGGGAGAAGTGTGCAAGAGAGGTCGAGAGAAGGGTGCAAGAGAGGTCGGGAGAAGGGCGCAAGAGAGGTCTTGAGGATGGTGCAAGAGAGGTCGGGAGGAGGATGAAAAAGAGGTTGAGAGAAGGACGCAAGAGAGGTTGGGAGGAGGGTGCAAGAGAGGTCGGGAGAAGTGTGCAAGAGAGGTCGTAAGGACGCAAGAGAGGTCGGGAGGAGGGCGCAAGAGAGGTCGTAAGGACGCAAGAGAGGTCGGGAGGAGGGTGCAGGAGAGGTCTTGGAGGAAGGTGCAAGAGAGGTCGGGCGGTGGGTGAAAAAGAGGTCGGGAGGAGGGCGAGAGAGGTTGGGAGAAGGGTGCATGAGAGGTCGGGCGGAGGGTGGAAAAGAGGTTGGGAGGAGGGTGCAAGAACGGTCGGAAGGTGGACGGAAGTGAGGTCAGGAGGAAAGCGCAAGAGAGGTCGGGAGGAGGGTGCAAGAGAGATCGGGCGGAGGGTGCAAAAGAGGTCGGGAGGAGGACGCAAGGGAGGTCGGTAGAAGGACGCAGGAGAGGTTGGGAGGAGGGTGCAAGAGAGGTCGGGAGTAGGACGCAAGAGAGGTTGGGAGGAGGACGCAAGATTTGTCTTGAGGAGGGAGCAAGAGAGGTCGGGCGGAGGGTGCAAAAGAGGTCGGGAGGAGGACGCAAGGGAGGTCGGAAGGTGGACGGAAGTGAGGTCAGGAGGAAAGCGCAAGAGAGGTCGGGAGGAGGGTGCAAGAGAGATCGGGCGGAGGGTGCAAAAGAGGTCGGGAGGAGGACGCAAGGGAGGTCGGTAGAAGGACGCAGGAGAGGTTGGGAGGAGGGTGCAAGAGAGGTCGGGAGAAGGACGCAAGAGAGGTCGGAAGGAGGGTGCAAGAGAGGTCGGGAGAAGGACGCAAGAGAGATCGGGAGGAGGACGCAAGAGAGGTCTTGAGAAGGGAGCAAGAGAGGTCGGCCGGAGGGTGCATAAGAGGCTGGGAGAAGGACGCAAGAGAGGTCGGGAGGAAGGTGCAAGAGAGGTCGGGAGAAGGACGCAAGAGAGGTCTTGAGAAGGGAGCAAGAGAGGTCGGCCGGAGGGTGCATAAGAGGCTGGGAGAAGGACGCAAGAGAGGTCGGGAGGAAGGTGCAAGAGAGGTCGGGAGAAGTGTGCAAGAGAGGTCGAGAGAAGGGTGCAAGAGAGGTCGGGAGAAGGGCGCAAGAGAGGTCGGGAGGAGGGTGCAAGAGAGGTCGGGAGAAGGACGCAAGAGATGTCGGGAGGAGGGTGCAAGAGAGTTTGGGAGAAGGACGCAAAAGAGGCTGGGAGAATGGTGTAAGAGAGGTCGGGAGAAGGACGCAAGAGAGATCGGGAGGAGGGTGCAAGAGAGGTCGGGAGAAGGACGCAAGAGAGGTCGAGAGAAGGGTGCAAGAGAGGTCGGGAGAAGGACGCAAGAGAGGTCGGGAGGAGGGTGCAAGAGAGTTTGGGAGAAGGACGCAAAAGATCTGGGAGAATGGTGCAAGAGAGGTCGGGAGAAGGACGCAAGAGAGATCGGGAGGAGGGTGCAAGAGAGGTCGGGAGAAGGACGCAAGAGAGGTCTTGAGAAGGGAGCAAGAGAGGTCGGCCGGAGGGTGCATAAGAGGCTGGGAGAAGGACGCAAGAGAGGTCGGGAGGAAGGTGCAAGAGAGGTCGGGAGAAGGGTGCAAGAGAGGTCGAGAGAAGGGTGCAAGAGAGGTCGGGAGAAGGACGCAAGATAGGTTGGGATAAGGACGCAAGAGAGGTTGGGAGGAGGACGCAAGATTTGTCTTGAGGAGGGTGCAAGAGAGGTCGGGCGGAGGGTGCAAAAGAGGTCGGGAGGAGGACGCAAGGGAGGTCGGAAGGTGGACGGAAGTGAGGTCAGGAGGAAAGCGCAAGAGAGGTCGGGAGGAGGGTGCAAGAGAGATCGGGTGGAGGGTGCAAAAGAGGTCGGGAGGAGGACGCAAGGGAGGTCGGTAGAAGGACGCAGGAGAGGTTGGGAGGAGGGTGCAAGAGAGGTCGGGAGAAGGACGCAAGAGAGGTCGGGAGGAGGGTGCAAGAGAGTTTGGGAGAAGGACGCAAAAGAGGCTGGGAGAATGGTGCAAGAGAGGTCGGGAGAAGGACGCAAGAGAGATCGGGAGGAGGACGCAAGAGAGGTCTTGAGAAGGGAGCAAGAGAGGTCGGCCGGAGGGTGCATAAGAGGCTGGGAGAAGGACGCAAGAGAGGTCGGGAGGAAGGTGCAAGAGAGGTCGGGAGAAGGACGCAAGAGAGGTCTTGAGAAGGGAGCAAGAGAGGTCGGCCGGAGGGTGCATAAGAGGCTGGGAGAAGGACGCAAGAGAGGTCGGGAGGAAGGTGCAAGAGAGGTCGGGAGAAGTGTGCAAGAGAGGTCGAGATAAGGGTGCAAGAGAGGTCGGGAGAAGGGCGCAAGAGAGGTCGGGAGGAGGGTGCAAGAGAGGTCGGGAGAAGGACGCAAGAGATGTCGGGAGGAGGGTGCAAGAGAGTTTGGGAGAAGGACGCAAAAGAGGCTGGGAGAATGGTGCAAGAAAGGTCGGGAGAAGGACGCAAGAGAGATCGGGAGGAGGGTGCAAGAGAGGTCGGGAGAAGGACGCAAGAGAGGTCGAGAGAAGGGTGCAAGAGAGGTCGGGAGAAGGACGCAAGAGAGGTCGGGATGAGGGTGCAAGAGAGTTTGGGAGAAGGACGCAAAAGATCTGGGAGAATGGTGCAAGAGAGGTCGGGAGAAGGACGCAAGAGAGATCGGGAGGAGGGTGCAAGAGAGGTCGGGAGAAGGACGCAAGAGAGGTCTTGAGAAGGGAGCAAGAGAGGTCGGCCGGAGGGTGCATAAGAGGCTGGGAGAAGGACGCAAGAGAGGTCGGGAGGAAGGTGCAAGAGAGGTCGGGAGAAGGGTGCAAGAGAGGTCGAGAGAAGGGTGCAAGAGAGGTCGGGAGAAGGACGCAAGAGAGGTCGGGAGGAGGGTGCAAGAGAGTTTGGGAGAAGGACGCAAAAGAGGCTGGGAGAATGGTGCAAGAGAGGTCGGGAGAAGGACGCAAGAGAGATCGGGAGAAGGACGCAAGAGAGGTCTTGAGAAGGGAGCAAGAGAGGTCGGCCGGAGGGTGCATAAGAGGCTGGGAGAAGGACGCAAGAGAGGTTGGGAGGAGGGTGCAAGAGAGGCTGGGAGAAGGACGCAAGAGGGTCGTGAGAAGGACCCAAGAGAGGTTGGGAGGAGGATGCAAGAGAGGTCGGGCGTAGGGTGCAAGAGAGGTCTTGAGGATGGTGCAAGAGAGGTCGGGAGGAGGATGAAAAAGAGGTTGAGAGAAGGACGCAAGAGAGGTTGGGAGGAGGGTGCAAGAGAGGTCGGGAGGAGGGCGCAAGCGAGGTCGCGAGGAGGGTGCAAGAGTGGTCGGGAGAAGGACGCAAGAGAGGTCAGGAGAAGGACGCAAGAGATGTCTTGAGGAGGGTGCAAGAGAGGTCGGGCGGAGGGTGCAAAATAGGTTGCGAGAAGGACGCAAGAGAGGTCGGGCGGATGGTGCAAGTAAGGTCGGGAGAAAGGACGCAAGAAAGGTCGGGAGGAGGGTGTAAGGGAGGTCGGGAGAAGGACGCAAGAGAGGTCGGGAAAAGAACGATAGAGAGGTCGGGAGAAGGGTGCAAGAGAGGTTGAGAGAAGGGTGCAAGAGAGGTCGGGAGCAGGGTGCAAGAGAGGTCGGGAGAAGGACGCAAAAGATGTCGGGAGGAGGGTGCAAGAGAGGTCGAGAGAATGGTGCAAGAGAGGTCGGGAGAAGGACGCAAGAAAGGTCGGGAGAAGGACACAAGAGAGATTGAGAGGAGGGTGCAAGAAAGGTCAGGCGGAGGGTGCCAGAGAGGTCGGGAGAAGGACGCAAGCGAGGTCGGGAGAAGGACGCAAAAGAGGTCGGGAGGAGGGCGCAAGGGAGGTCGGAATTAGGACGCAAGAGAGGTCGGTAGGAGGACGCAAGAGAGGTCTTGAGGAGGACGCAAGTGAAGGTCGGGAGGATGGTGCAAGGGATGTCGGAAGGAGGACGCAAGAGAGGTTGGGAGAAGGGTGCAAGAGAGTTCGGGCGGAGGGTGCAAGATAGGTCTTGAGGGGGCTGCTACAGAGGTCGGGAGGACGGTGCAAGAGAGTTCGGGAGGAGGGCGCAAGGGAGGTCGGAAGGAGGAAACAAGAGAGGTCGGGAGGAGGGTGCAAGAGAGGTCGGGAGGAGGGCGCAAGGGAGGTCGGAAGGAGGACGCAAGAGAGGTCGGGAGGAGGGTGCACGAGAGGTCGGGAGGAGGGCGCAAGGGAGGTCACGAGGAGGGCGCAAGGGAGGTCGGAAGGAGGACGCAAGGGAGGTCGGGAGGAGGTTGCTAGAGAGGTCGGGAGGAGGGTGCAAGAGAGGTCGGGAGGAGGGCGCAAGGGAGGTCGGAAGGAGGACGCAAGAGAGGTCGGGAGGAGGGTGCACGAGAGGTCGGGAGGAGGGCGCAAGGGAGGTCGGAAGGAGGAAACAAGAGAGGTCGGGAGGAGGGTACAAGAGAGGTCGCGAGGAGGGCGCAAGGGAGGTCGGAAGGAGGACGCAAGGGAGGTCGGGAGGAGGTTGCTAGAGAGGTCGGGAGGAGGGTGCAAGTGAAGTCGGGGGCCGAGTAGGCGCATGCCGTGTAGTGGTAGCATTTTACATTTAAGTATCTTTTCTCTTCGCTTTTTCGCCATCGACAACGCTACCGTCGTTTTTTTTACCTTTCACCCGGTTATGGAAACAGAACCGATTTTTTTATAAAAATTCCAATTACTTTTGAAATGCTTCCAAATTTGATGTATTTTGACTTTTAGCTCAGTAAAACTGAAATTTAACATGATTCATGCTGAAAATCAAACGGAACAGATGAAACTCGCGGAGTTATTGGTATTTTTTCGAATCCGATGTAAGCACGCACATCTAGAAAGAAATTTATGGCAATACCTCGCTAAACGTCCATTTATTCCCGGAACAGTGGAATTGAGGTTTGATTTTAACAGAAAAGGAAAGCTCATACGATTCGAACCGAGATTTCCTCCGACTCGGAGGTTTAATTAAGTTACTTTTAATCTTAAAAAACAATAAGTACGCGTCCGCCGCCGACCGCCGTGTGGCGCGTGATTTTATTCGTGTCGTCACTGCGCTACGCGAGCTTCTGTGGTAGCGCCGAACAATCTCCGGGCATTCCTACGGTCGTCCAGGGCAGGAGTCAACTTTTTTCACCTCGAAAGATTAATTTTTATTAAATGATCGACCGTGGTGCATCTGAAGAGAAGAAAGGGGCGACGGAAAGTAGGAGAGAAAAAACAATCGCCGAATCCATTGATTGTCCTCTTCTTGAGCCAGCGCGTGCTAAGGCACTAGAGATCCTGAAAGGCCCGAAGGGTTGAAGATGGGTCGAACCATGGATCGGCAACTTTGAGAAAAGGAGATTATACTCCAGAGGTCAGAATATGGGTCGGAAAATCCAAAACAAGATCTTTCTAGAGGTCAACTATTAAGGTCTTTCAGAAAACTGGACTTAACTAGATTATGTTTCACAAAAACCCTTAATTCTTTTTCGGATAAAATTTACAAATGAATGTGAATTTGAGATTACTATTTTGAAGGATTTAATTTTCGTAAATTTTCAAATACAGATCGAATTTAACCCTAGAATGGTAACGCTATTGTAGGCCCTTATTGGTAACACTGTGCGACAGATAGGCTTCTTGCAAAGAATGCAGAAAGTGGAGTGGAGGTTTTCATTCTCTTGGCATACTGGCACAAATGACAGTACTTTCTTGATATTTGTCGCTTTGCCGCTTGATGTGTCTTAGGAACCTTGTTTTCCCCTCTCCTAAGGCTTTGCAAATCATAGCTTTCAGATCATTTGTCAAACTGAGTCTGCTTTTTTTCCATTGGCACGTCAGTCCGTTGTGCAACACTTGCATAAATATGTAGCGATAACGGCCATGCGCGGATCCAAGGGGGGGGGGCGATCGCCCCCCCCCTTGGATACTCTCTGGGATAAGAGAATAAGCAGGCTGTCAGGTGGCGGGATGGTTTCTTCAGTAGGCTTAGGTTATTGAATAGATTCTTCTTAGAAATTTCCCATTCTTCTTGTCTTTATGTCGCTACCGACGTATTGTCCTAGCAAAAAGGGTCTGTTGGAGATAGTGTCACTCTGGCGATGCTAAAAACTTGCTAATTGGGGGTGGAGGGGAGGAGAATGGGATTCCCAGGATTTTCAACGAATGGCGAGTGAAGGGGAAGGAACCTAACCACGAGGGACATTGCCTTCGAATGCGCTCAATGTGCGCACTCCGGCGCGTAGCCTTTTGGAGAACCCTCGCACCGGGTGCAGTAAAGATAGTATCATATGAATCCTCTCTCTTTCGAACCGCGAGTAGGGGCGATGGCCATATCAACGACCTACGCTATCGGCTAGGTGCCGGTAAAAGGATGAAACAAAGTCATCGGTTTATGCCTTGGTTCTCCTTCCACCCTCATTCATTGGTGTCAGTTCGTTTTGTTCATACGAATGGCTATAATTTGAGAAGCTTTTTAGATATCTCTTCTTGGGTTTTACCCAAAAGGACTACGATGATATTTCTAATTACACATTTTGGAATTTACCCCCCCCCCCCCCCCACGTTTGCTTAGAGTGCTTCCCTACTTCTGAGCTCTTCCATCACCCAAAAATCCTTTACAAGGGACCTTTCTCTATCTTGGGTTTTCCCGTCATTGTTTTCAAGAGCTTACGAGCG
This sequence comes from Tanypteryx hageni, assembly GCA_028673005.1. NCBI lineage: Eukaryota > Metazoa > Arthropoda > Insecta > Odonata > Petaluridae > Tanypteryx > Tanypteryx hageni. The sequence continues at coordinate 6,316,706 of CM054117.1, forward strand.
TTTTATGATCATTCATTCAGTGATTCACTAGCGCGTGTGTGATTGTTTGCCGGAGAAGTGCTATAAGTTAAAAGTGTCGCAGAAGTATATAGTCGGTACACAGAATCAGGTTTTGTGCTTCATCGTGTCCCACAATTCAGCATTACAGCAGCAGTTCTAAAAGTATTCGAAATACCATCACTTCAAGAGTGATTATTACTTCTTTGGAGATAGTCGACAAACATGCAGCGGAAGAATTCTACAACTATCTGTAAGTGATTTCTTACGAAATTTTTATTGTTTATTTTCTCTATATTCGAATTCAAATCACTAAAAATGCAACAATCAATGTCTGATAAAAGTATTATTATTTTAAAAATTATTCCGTGGAATTTATCTTTAAAAGGCAATTTATATGTTTAGTCATAGTATTATACTTTATTCAACTTTGAAGATTTATAGATAGATTTTGTATATTATTAACGTGAATCATTATCTGAACATTTTCAGATATACCTTGATTAAAATGAAATCAAACAGACAAAAGCGCCAGGAAACGTTGCATTTTTATCTCAAATCTTCAAAAAAAGAATCGATAATAAATTCGAGCAATGAAGAAGTGGAAGTTGCAGTGTCTACACTACTACCTGTCGACTCCTTGAAGTGCGATATATATGCTTATGAAGATAACGGTTCAGTTATTTCATCGTTTCATTCGGTAGATATCGAACATTATATTTGTGATAGTAGTGCAACGGCGAAGAATGATATCGGTATTTACCTTGGATGAAAATTAGGCAATTTAACAAAGAAAGAACTTTTAGAAAATCCGTTTTGTCCACCTAAAAGTTATGTCTTTCCTTTTTCTGAGCATCAAAAGAACGGCAAAGTTGAAAAGAGATACCTCAATCAAACTCACTTAGATAGATTCACTTGGGTGGTATATTCTTCAATAAAGCAGGGAATTTACTGTAAATATAGTTCCTTGTTCGCTCCTACAACTGTTGGTTCAATTAAATGTAAAACTCAGACCGGGGTTTTAGTTTCAAAGCCGCTTACTGCATTTTGAAAATTATTGGGCAAGGATGGTGTTCTTGAAAAACACCAAGGCAATGCTTGTAATAATAGCTCTGTGGAATCGGCAAAAATGTTTTTAAGAAACTTTGGCAAGCCCCAAACTGAAATTCAAAACATGTTAATTTCAGGGAAACTGAAGCAAGTTCAAGAGAATCGAAAGCGTCTTTTGCCTATTATTGACACGATCATCGCTCTAGGTAGACAAAATATACCATTTCGAGGCCATAGGGATGACGGCAATTTTTCAAACAGGCCTGAGAGCAGTGAAATCATTACGAACGAGGGAAAATTTCGCGCTATATAATTACGTATCCGAGGTGGTGACCAGGATCTTGAAAATCGTCTGAAATCCTCAATTGCAAATGCCACATACATTTCCAAAACGACTCGGAACTTGATTATTGATTGTTGCGGCGATGAAATTTTGGAAAAATCCTAAACTTTGTGAGGGAAGGAAAATATTATTCCATTTTATTTGACGAAACTACTGATATAACTATGGTGTCTCAATTAAGCCTTGTTATTAGGTATGTTTATGAAAATAAAATTAGGGAAGATTTCATTGGTTTTGTGGATTTGCACGATGAAAATTTCACATCAGGAATTAGACAAGACCTAGAACCATAATTAGGGGGGAATGTGCTAGGAAAACCAGTTGTTCAGTTATTAGTAAATAATAATCTTGATATGAAAAACTGTGTTGGTATTTGCACCGATAACTGCCGTGTCATGGCTTCTGAGCAGCGTGGTGCTGGTGCTTCAGAAATCCGTAAGGTCTCTCTCTCTCCTCATGCGGTTTGAGTTCCTTGCCAAAGACATTCATTGAACTTTACTTTGTCGAAATCGTCCGAAATTAGGGCAATTAGAAAATGCTTTGAATTAATGGGCGAGGTTATTAATTTTATCATTTGTCTGCTAAGAGAAGTTTTCTTTTAAAGAGAGAAATGGGTGGGGGATTTAGTAGCTTGTGCGACACACGCTGGGTAGAAAGGCATATTGCTTGTTTAATGTTTGAGAAAAGTTTTCCACTATTACCAAGATATTGAACGATTGATGAAATATTTAATAGAATTTGGAAAAGCGCTAATGAATTTGCAGATATTTTGCAATTAAAGCTCATTAAGCCCTGGTATGCATCAAGACGAATAAACTGTTCGGAAACTGCTGAGGAATACTATCGATGTAGTGTATTTATCCCAATGATTGATACTCTCCTAGTTGATGTTCGAAGCCGTTTTTGTGTTGATACACTGAAGGCATTTAATTTGGGAAATGTATTACCGAAACAACTATTGTGTTTGTATCAAGTTGAGTTAGATAATACTGCAACGTCATTATGGGAAAAATATTCTGACTTTTTGGATGTTTCCATTATTTCAAATTCGTTTACTATTTTTCTAAGCGAATTAATAATGTGGAAACCCAAATGGGAACGTGAATATAAGTGCAATAACATTAAAACTGACATGAGTGCCTCTGAAGTTTTCAGTAAGTGCGACGAGGAAATTTATCCAAATTGCAACATCTTATTAAAAATTTTACTCACTCTTGCTAGCTCTGAACGCAGCTTTTCGGCTTTGCGACGATTAAAAACTTGGTTGCGGAACAGAATGAGTGAAGAAATACTTGTGTGTTTGGCGTTACTCCATATACATCAAGATATTCATCTTGACTCGGAAGAGAGTTTAGATCATTTTGCTAATTCTGGCAATCGACGATTTGATTTTTTATTGTGATTTTTCAAATAAAATGTTAAGAAGTACGATACAAAGTTAATAAAATGTCACAGATACCCGATTTAAATATATTTTTTCTTTTTTACATTATACGAAACATAAGCCTTATACTTAATTTTCGCAAAATATGGATTATTATAAGGTAGGTCAATGTATGCGTGGTTTTCAAAATATATTTCATCTAAAATAGGTTTTACGATATAAAATATACTATACTATTATTTCTTGTGATAATCTCTTTAAAATGTCCTGAATATAATTTTGACAAGTATAGGGAGTTGTATTTGAAAATTTTCCTATTTACGAGGAAAATAGTACTTAATCGCCCCCCCCCCCCTTGGGAGGTTTCTAGATCCGCCCTTGCTATTACGCGTTTTGCAGGTAATTAAAAGTATTTTTTTAACTTTATAATGCTGGGTTTTTCATTTGGAGTTACGTTTTCTTTTATTTTCTGTTAAACTGCATTATGAATGATTAAAATGTGAATTTTTTTATGTTGGCTGGGAACCACTCGCCCTTAATAACATGGCGTCTTATGGTAAAATAGGACTTGCACTTCGCGAATTTGCATTTCGCGTCAGTTTTTCGCAGCCAATTATTAGCGAAGTTCAAAAAGGTGGTGTATTTGATATATAATGCGCCTAAAATATGCCCCCCCTTGGGAGGTTTCTAGATCCGCCCTTGGGTAACGGTGACCGGATAAAAATAACGCGTTGCTCTTTTGACAACGCATAGACAGCTAACTAGATGAAGCACTGCTAAGAGAGGGGAGGGGGCGTGTTTGAACACGAACAGCGTTAGACTCATCTTTCGGAAATGTGTGAGTCAAAGTGACTCACGTTAACATTTTAGGGTTCAAGTATTGAGGAAATAGAAGTTCCTCTGGAGAAATGCGGTCGAAGATAAATCTATAACTATATGAAACTCAATGTTAGAGATGTTTCGCTTCTGAACCGATGAAATTTTCAGCTCTCAATATGTCCCACATTTATAAAGTTCCGACTGCAATGAATGAGTTTTAAGGCCAATTCGAAGGCAAACAATTTCTGCTCTTTGTGGCTTGCTCGGAGTGAAAGAGGATGTTAAAGGGGGTGGAGGATGGAAACAGGGTGCAGGATACATATATATGTGCAGCCAAGTGCATCTCCGCGAATGACGAAGGCCTCTCTCTCTTTTCCTGTCTTTTTCCGCACGGAGCGCGGGGGGGGGGGGAGAGGGAGGGAAGAGGGATGGGTGGAGGGATAGGTAGAGGGATGGGTGGAGGGAGAAGGAGAGAAAAGAGGAGATAGGGAAGGAGATAGGGAAGGAGAGAGCGAAGGAGAGAGGGCAGGAGGGAGGGAAGGAGAGAGGGGAGGAGCGAGGGAAGGATAGATAGATAATCGTCTTTATTCGGGCGAAATTTAGACCAGAAGGTCCATTCTTACATTTAACCCTTCGTCAATATAATAAATACAAGAAAATGAATAAAATAAGGTATAACAAAATACATTATATAAACATTATGTACCTAAATCATACTAATTAAAAAGATAAAATTGAATACAGATTTGTGTTTGTGGGGAAAATCTAGGTAAAAACAGACATGTCCTCCCTAGCAAAACCCACGCAGGAAAACACCCACTAAGAAGGGGGGTGTGAAAAACCTGCGAAAACCCTAGATAGTGTACATATGGTAATGCAAAACTACAACATTAAATAGAAAGGAGTATGTACAGTGGGAGAGTTCGTATATACAGCGTAATTATATACCGTCATAAAAAAGTACACGTAAAGGTAATAGCGTAATGTAAACAAGAAATATACAAGTATGCAGAATGAGATGAAATATACATGAAATATATACAATGAATGAATATAAAGAATGTTGTTGGGGCATGCATATTATAAGAAAGCAGGAAAAGATATAAAATACATAAATAATATAATACAATACAAAATAATATAAAACAATAGAAAATAAGATAAAAAATAAAAGCAACACAAAAATATACATAAACAATAGAAAAAAAATATATAAAAACAATACAAAATTAAATTAAGAAATACAAAGTAATATAAGACAATACAAAAAAAAACAACAACAAAAAACTTGAGTAAGGATAATTTATGGGGAGTGTAAAGAGATGATTAAGGATTACTTTGTTGTTTTAGAAAGTGAGTGACACAGGTGCGTTTGAATGAGTTTAAAGAGGGAGATGTTTTAAAATTCTCATCTAAGTTATTCCAGAGTCGGCAACCGGAGACTTGAAAGGATTTATTGTAGATATTTGTCCTGTGATGAGGAATAAGGAGGTTATTCTTGCCTCTAGTATCCCGCTTGTGTACTGTGTTGATTTCATTGAAGAGGAAAGAGAGGTAGTCAGGTTTGTTATAAGTAAGGATTTTGTACATTTGCATCAGGGTATGTAAGTTCCTTCGAGCGTCAAGTTTGAGCCATGAAAGATTATTGTAATGTTCGCTAATGTGGTCGCTCTTTTTAAGGTCACCGATGAATCTCATGCAGGAGTTTTGTGTGCGTTGAAGTTTTAATGCCAATTCACAGGAGAGATCATTATAAACAACATCACAATAGTCAAAGTGAGGAAATAGGAGTGTGGTCACTAAGAGTTTACGTAAGGAATTAGGTAATAAGTTTTTGAGTTTTTTGAGAGAGTGCAAGGAGGAGTTGATGGTACTACAGATTTTATTGGTATTAGGAGCCCAAGATAGAGTTTCATCTACTATGACACCGAGGTTGACTACTGATTTTTTAAAATGCAATGTGGACCCCTCAAGTGATAGAAGAGGAGATTCGCTATGATCTATGGAAGCCAATAATTTGGGGTAACCGATAATAATAGATTGACTTTTTGCGGGGTTGATCTTCAGAAAGTTATTTGAGCTCCAAAGAGAGAGAGAGAAGCTAGATCAGAGTTGATTTTAGCGACAGCATCGGGAAATTCAGGTACGCGCGAGTGATAGTAGATTTGGAGATGGTCAGCATATAGGTGATAATTAAAGTGAGTGAGGGCATTTGAGATATCATTAATGTACAGAGAGAATAGCAGGGGGCCAAGAATAGAACCTTGCGGAACGCCTCTATTTACATTTAAGGGACGAGATGATAAATCATGAGTAATAACCTTTTGAGAGCGGCCATTTAGATATGAGCGAAACCAGTTTCGAGAAGCGAGTGAGAAGTGCAAAACTTCAAGTTTGCATAGTAGGATGTCTTTGTCGATGGAGTCGAAGGCTTTACTGAAATCCAATAGAGTTAGAATGGTGATTTTTCTCTGATCCATTGCTTTGCGGACGTCGTCCGTTACTTTCAATAGTGCGGTAGCTGTGCTATGCGATTTACGAAAGCCAGATTGGAACGGGTCGATGAGATTATTTTTTGAAAGGAAATGAGTTATTTGCTCATGTGCTAGTCTTTCAAACGCCTTGGAGAGAACAGGCAAGAGACTAATTGGTCTGAAATCAGCGTTTTCGTGAGAATTGTTTTTCTTGGGGATAGGACGGACAAGAGCTGATTTCCATGAAGTAGGGTATTTAGATTGAAGAATAGACCAGTTAAAGATATGAGTGATAATGGGGAGAATGATAGGAATTAATTTATTTATTAGTATTATAGATACGCCGTCATCTCCTATTGCAGTTGACTTAATTGCACGAAGTGATTTAGCTACCTGTGGTTGTGTGAGTGGTGTAAATTCAAAGATTGTATTTGAGGTGTGATTGGGTTTGAGGCTACGGATACGTTCAATAGTTTCAGATTTTAGGCCTACATCTATGGTCGTGGGAGGTTTAGTGAAATGAGCGTTAAGCTCGTCAAGGGACAGGTTTGGTGGAAGTTGCATATCTTTATTTTTACCAACACCCAAGTTCCGTAATTTTTTCCATATCGAGGACTGTGTTCGTGCAGAGTTGGTTGAATCGTGTACATATTTAATTTTAGCGTTGCGTATAAGTTGTTTTGTTTTATTTCGCAATGATTTATACCGCGATAGTAAATTAGGATCCTTAGATTTCTTAAAATCACGATAAATGCTGTCACGGCGGGACATAATCGATTTTATTTCTGGAGTTAGCCATGCAGCATGTGGCTTTGAGACCCGAATGATTCTGGGAGGGGCAAACTTTTCAAGTAGCTGAGACATATATAAATTAAAAGTCTGAACTTTATCGTCTATGTCTTCTAGGTGCTCGATTAAATGCCAGGGTAGGAGCGCCGCCTCTGATGTTAATAGTGATTCAGTAATAGATTTATAGTCGCGAACCGTTATGAATTTCTGCTTAAGTTTTTGACAACGTAGGGAGTAAGCAATGTAAATCATATCGTGCGAAGAGATACCGGGAGCTGCTAATTGTCCGTATTTAATTATTTTCTCGGGATTTGCCGTAATCGCAAGATCAATCCAAGTGGCGGAGGTTGCCGTATGATTCGTTGGCTGGAGTGGCAAGACGTTTAGCCCTAGGGACTCGAAAGACTGTAACAGAAAGTTACTTTCATGGTTGGGTACGAGCAAATTAGCATTAAAATCACCAGTGATTATTAAATGTTGAAAGTCTTGAATGTGTTTGGATAGAGTTTCTTCTATATCGGAGAGGTGTCCTATTTTAGGTGGCCGATAAACGATTCCTATGAGGATTTTTACGGAGTTAACTCGCGCGTCAAGTAGAAGGAATTCGGGACGTTTAGAGTACTTAGGTTCACTATGAGCGAGGATATTACATTGAATGTCATTTCTGGCGTAAATTCCTACACCACCGCCACCTTTGCCTAAGCGGTCATTTCGAAAAAGCTTGAAGCCAGGAATTTATACGTGCGAGGAGTCAGTTTCAGGTTTAAGCCAAGTCTCAGCCACGGCAATGATATGAATATTTGTCTTAGATAAAATTAAACGAAGTTCGTCCAAGTGAGCCTGAATGCTTTGGGCGTTGATATAGATAATTTTTAGTCAGCGAGGATGTGGTTTAAGTTCGTTGGAAAGGAGAGATTGAGTGTCGATATGATACCTGGAAATTCGTGTCACGGGTCGGACCTGTGTTGGTTTCATGGGATTTGAGTTGTAGGCGTCGCGGCAGGTGGTGAGTGAGGTAGTTGAGACAAATTCAGAAGCTTCAGGGTTAAGGGGGGAGAGGGTAATGTGGCGAGGGAGACAGAACTCGGGGGCATGTGGGTTAAGCAGGTGTCCTCGGGAGGTCAATAGAGAAGAGTTGGGGGAGGGAGAGGATGAAATGAGAGAAACAGGTAGAGAAGGACAATCGTGAAAGTTGAGACACTTACACACTTACTTAGCGGGAGAGCAAGGGAGGGGAGTTTGTGAAGGGAAAAATTCAGATGCTTTTGGGTTTAAGGAAAAAGGCGGGGGCGGTTGGGATGTGTCGTGCTGTGAGGATACGATAGGTGTAAGCGTTCGGTTAATAGGCAAGAATTCTCGGGAAGAGGGCATCTCAGTTATAGTAGGAAGTTGAGGAAAAGGAAAAAGGATAGGATAAAAAAGAACTAAAAGAGTTTTTATGGTCAGGAAGTAATCAAAGGTGCAGAGCAGGAGGATGCATATAAGCCAGATAATTAATAAAAATATGTGCGAAAAAGGCAATTTATAGGATAGCAAGTACAACTACACTTTGAGGAGACACAAGCACTAAACTGAAGGAAACACAAGCACTACACTTTGCATGACGCAAGCACTACACTGAAAGGAGCACACACACTGCACTTGGGAGCTTAGGGAAATGGGCGAGTGAGGGAAAGAAAAAACACTATTAGGAGCACTACTACTATGTGAGGAGCGAGCTATTTGGGACGATTATTTGGGTACACTGAAAGTGAAGGGACACAGACTTTTAACACAGGCGAGGGGGAAGGGAGCACGACGGGGGAAACTTCTTTCTTCGGTCAGGAAACAGGAACACCGGGAGTGCAGGAACAGGGATGCAGAAACCTCAGGATGCGTTGGGAATCGAGGAGTTCAGATACGACAGGATCTCAGGAAATAAGGACGCGCGACTCGTGGAAGGAGAATTGTAATGTTGTATAGGCACTCGGATTGGTAATGAAAATAAATATTATTACTAAGTGTATTCAACTTTAAACAGTATCGTCAGAATGGTGCACAAAGTCTTACTCAAGAAGAATACTAACTACGGCGTTCACTCCTTAAATTAGGAGAGAGATTGAAGGAGTAGAGTTGGGGAGTGTTGACTTTTTCGTCACAGTGACTAAATGTTCCAGTTACAAACAAATACCTGTGATTCGTACCAGTTACTTGAGTCACTGATGACTTTTTCATTGCATTGACCTTGACCTTGCGGGGGACTGCCTGAGCGCAGCACAGCGGCGTCAATTGACACCATTTGGACCATAGGAACACTTGGAACTGGACTCGGGTGGGTGGGAGTGGGACTAGGGACTAGGGACTGCGCCCCTTCTCCTGTTCCACCAAGCCCGCAATTACTGAACCTGTGACTGGCTGTGACTCCCATACCTGTTACGGCTGCCAGTTCCCCGCGCGAGTCATCGTTACGTAGTAATAGCGATAAACTAAAAATCATCACGGTTAACTGTCGCAGCATTTGCAGCAAGGAGGCCGAACTTGAACATCTTATTCGTAGTCTGTGTGCTGATGTAGTGATGGGTAGAGAAAGTTGGCTAACGGCGGACATAGCCAGTCAGGAGATCTTTCCTCGTGACTATAGCGTTTTTAGAAAAGATCGATATATCCGGTCGGGAGGAGGGGTCTTTAAAGCAGTTAGCAAAAATACGAAATTTACCCAATACAGATTAATGACGACGAGGTTGAAAGTGTTAGGTGTAGTGCGAAAGGGAGCGACTGTAAAACTGAAAATATATGCGCCTTTTATAGACCACCAAATGCGAGCGTGGAAACTATTTATTATCTAGAGAAACAAGTGGCGACGCTTAGTTCGATTAATAAAGATGAAGCCATTATAATCGGGGGCGATTTCAATCTTCCATCAATTGATTGGAGGCATAATTGCTTTTATCCCGGTGGTAGAGAGCGTGAATCTTGCGAGGCTTTATTTGAAACTTTCGGCAAACACTCATTGGATCAGTTAGTGAGATTTCACACGAGATATTATAATATATTACATTTATTGGCTACTAATCTTCCCGAGCGTATAAATAGGATATCTGTTGCTGATGGAATAAGCGATCACAAGGCAGTGTACGTGGAGTTTCAGTTAAACATTAAGAAGCAGGTTAAGGCTAAAAGAAAGGTTGATGTATTCGCCAAAGCCGATTTCACAAGATTTAGGTCTTTTCTGCGAAATAAATAAACTAATTTGTGTGAGGTAACAGATATTGCAGACGCGGAAGAATTCTGGTGCATGTTCTGAGATATGATGCGAGGGTGTCAAGAGTGTAAAAAGTGAGCATATATCAGTGGACCTGTAGAGACCATTCACCGCAGAGTGAACGAAATGGAAATGAAAATATTGCCACCTGAGATTCAGAGGAATCAGTTTAAGAGCGGCGAGAACACCTTGTTTACTTAGCGAACGGAAGACAGGAACTCGGTTCCTCGCTATTGCAAGAAAGAAATTCAACGGACGATCAAGACACTTGAGTTTAGTCGGAAATGCTGCGGCCCACAAGGGACAGCAGTAGTCCAGGATTGGGAGAAGGAAGGCTAATAAGAAGGAAGTGCTAAAGGGTCATTTATCTCCTTAAATCGGTAAAGAAGGCTAAGAATAGAAATAGCTTTTGATGTGGTTTTGGCAATGTGAAGAGAGAAAGATAATTTTGCATCAAAAGTTTCACCAAGATCTTTTTGAGAGACGACCTTTAGGATAGGAGTATCACTAAGAGAATAGAAAGTAGAGATAGGCTTATTTGGCAGAGTAAAAGAGAGGACCTTACAGTTATTAGGATTTGGAGTCAATATTCATATTTGACACCAGTCGGAAAGTTTCGAAGACAATTTTGCAGACAGTCGCTATCGTACGAAATATTAATTTGCTTGAAAACCTTACAGTCGTCTGCATAATGGGGGACGTTACACTTATGACTTTTGATAGTATTAACTAACAATAAGTCATCAATGTAAAGTGTGAAGATTAAAGGTCCAAGAACACTTCTTTGTGGTACACCAGATGTTACAGAGGAAAGAGATGAAGAAAACCATCTATTACAACTCTTTGCGTGTGGGAGTGTAAGAAACTAGTAATTAGGGAGAGAAAAGATCCATGAATGTTAAAACGATGAAAGAGTTTGTAAAGAAGAAGATCATGATTCACAGTATCGAAAGCTTTTGCTAAATCTATGTAACAAGCATCCAGTTTGGATGGTTTTTCAGAAGCTTCAGTAATATTATATTTTATTTTGTCGCACAGTAAAAAATCGCGGCACCGGAGAAGAGATATTTAAATTGTGCGATGCTTATTTAAATGAACATGAGATTGATTGAAACTCAAATTAAAGATAAGTATAGAAATATGCTTGAAGTTGAAGCAGCCATATCGAATATTTCGCCAGATATTTTAAAGATGGGTAATGATAAACAAGCCCAAGTATCCCATTAATAATAAATTCAGAAATTGAATAGTCAAATCTTCTTTCACATATATGTTTTATTTTGAAAATGAATGTGTTTGTTACTTTTGATTCATTTTGTAAATAATTTGCTTGTAGTCACAATTCTTAAAAAATAAAAGTTAATATAATTAATGAAAATTTGTGTACTATTGATTATATGGTTCGTCAAGGAAAAAAAAATGAAAAATGGTTCGTCAGTTGAAAAACGTTTAAAACGCTGCCCTAGACTTTAGCGGACAGACATACGAACTTTCTGCATTATTAGTATAGATAATTGAAAGAAAATAATTGTTGCGATTCATTCTGAATATACTTGTTGTTACACAAGTTTTCGCCCTAAGTATTCATGCTTTATTATACTGCGTATCGTTTAGTGTCATTTTGTCGGGAGATGGCATGTGGTAATACTCCATAGTGGTAATTTTGATTCGTTCGATTCATACGTTTTATCTTCGATTTTGCAAAGACGATGGATCGTAAGTATATCTTCTAATACAGTCTCCTGACTTAGAAATTCATACAAAATAGGTTCAGCTCAGAAAAAAATGCAGCAAATGTTTATTTTTAAAATTACGATTATGAGGTAGTTCAATTCAATTCTCGGCGGGCCAATCAGATTACGGAAAGACAAACTTGCACTTGCTCCATTAGAGTATGAGACAATGACGGGTAGGACACCCAATTCCAATTAACTGCCCAAGCATTGCAGACAAGAGCGCAGAGACGTTTTTATCTCCATTCTAAGTACACAGTCGAAATTGTTTTTACATTTGTCCTCTCCATGGATGCCTCTTATCATTACCACTGGCAATAGAGACACCAAAGTACGATAGGTCATATCATAATCAAGTTCACTTTTTATTGGTTTGTGAATGTATTGCCAACACTTAATGAACGAATGCTTCTGATTTAGTGCTAGCTGACGAAATTTTAGTGGAGATCTTAGAATCAGCATATAATTATTCATGTAACTTATTTGTGCGTTGATAGGAGAGTCATTTATATTTTTCCGGTACTTTTCGTAGTTTTAAAATCAAGTTAGAGCTGCTGCGTTGGATAATAATTAGGAAAATCAATGAAATCATAAAATAGACTTTAAGACAATTGTATTTATAATAATTAAATAGACGTATGTATTCGCTCTAAAAACGCCTGGCAACAGTTATCGTTGCTTGCGAATTCTAATCACTTAACTGAAATGAGCAAATCCGCGATGTTGGCGGTGGTGATATTCCCCAACATTAAAGATTCTCAAAAACGATAAAAAATAAACGCTTCCGAGTTCGCGCAATGCGGCGCCATAGTCGCATGGGAGAGACTCTCTCTGAAAGGAGAATCGGAATTTGCGCTTCCATTGGCTCACGGCCCTCGGTTAATTTACGCCGCGCATTCTCGGCCGCTTTTCAACTTTAGTGCGATTTTCCCCTTCGGAGCCATTATCGCAGTCCTTGTGTCCGCTTCCATGACGACAGCGCTTTTTAGCTTCTACCCCGCCAACGGACAAGCAGCTGCGTTGGGCGGCCGAGGAAAAAATAGCGAGGTAAAGTAAATTTGCGATTTGCATGCGAGTAAAATAATCGAATTCGAGATTTCAGCGGTAATACACGTTTTGAGATCCCATAAACGCGTTTTGACCATTTTCTCGATTATGCATGTGTGTGTCTGGGTGTAGGTGATAGGAATTTTGTGGGCCCTCTAAATCAAAATTATTAATTAGATCAACGCGAAATTTTTTATTTGACATTTTTATTGGAGGAAGAAAAGTTGATTAGTTTTTGGTTTAAATCGGCCAGCCGGAAGTGGGTGTTTATTCTTGTTACTTATCAGTTTTTTAAAATATTTGCTTTAATATTTGATTAATGTAAAAAATTACTAGAATGAATGTTGTAGGAAATTTAATTTTCTACAACCTTTTTTGAAACATTTTCCCAGATAATTCTTTAAGAGATATTTAAAAAAATATCTTTTTTATCTGCCGCCACCTACCGGCGACTATTGTAAACACTATGCTTAGTTACGTCTTAGTAACCCTCCTTTTTATTCTCAATTGTTGGAGCTTCGTGGCTATATTCAATATCAAAGGGATACTGTAGGAGTTTATGTCTGTTCTTTGCAAATTCTTTGAATTATTCTCGCAGTTCCTTAAATTATTTATTGTCATTTAAGCCATTTGGAATTTTTAGAAATATTACAAGTACAGAGAACGTCATGTGGTGGCCACATCAGATTTTAAGTAAATCGCATATTCATTCGGCTTGTCTGTCCGTCCGTCTGCTCTGGTCATATCCCTTGAATCCTGTAACTTGGAGAAGCCTAATTTTTAGGACATGGCGGTTTATTGGAGGACCAACAATGGTTAACATTTGGCGGAGCAATCGATGTCTGTTCCCAGACCCCTTTGTTTCATTTCTACACAATTAATAAGAAAATCATGGGATCGGCGCCGAAAATTGTAAATTTGCATTTTTTAATTAGTTGAAATTAAGATATGAGCCCAAGATATGAACAGTTCTTAAATGGAAGACCGAGGTTTATATTTATTGGAAACGGAATTCAAATCCGTGTCGAATGAGAGAAAACAATTGTTTTTGATCCGAAGAAATGGACAATCTTCCGATTTTTACTAATTTGAAATAAAACTGCCTCGGCAACGAGAACATTGCTCTTAAATGGGAATTATAACATAGAATTGGCATAAAATGCTTTTGAATGGAATTTGTGGACTATATTCTGAGACCGTCGATTTCATACAATGATGTAACCTTATGATGACGTCATCCCCGAAAACAAGGAAAAAGCACCACGTGTAATTTGCTCTGTAATTCTTCTCTCACTTGTTCACTTTCCTTTAACCTTCGACATCGATGGAGTTTTCGATTGGCGACACTGTGACGGGCGATCCATGCCACAATCTATGTTTCGATGGATGGTTTAGAATGCCATCTTTTATAATTTCAAGTATGTGTGCCAATTAGACAGTTTTTATTTTTAATAACTTTTATATTAACTTCACATTTATATATATAAAGGTTTATATATTTTGATTCAAGCCCTTCGACATCAGAAAAATTTATTACCTTTAGTACGCTTCTACTGCTCTTCATGAGCCATGGATTAACTTCATGAGCCATGGATTAATTACGGTCGGCGTTTACTGACGTGACGGACGTTGGCGTTTCAGAAGCTTGGGTAGCGTGATAAATAACCATGCTACTAATGACGATCGCCGTACGTTGGCGACAACGTTGATGGAGACGGGGCGAACCTAGTCAAAGTCTAGCTTTCCCGTCACGTTGTTTTACGTCAGACGATCAGATAAGACCACGTGAATGATATTGACAATAATCACTCCACACGGTTAATTAATATTGACAATGCGGCAAATATTTTGAAACTCAACAATACTTTTCTATCAATATTTTTTATTGTAAATACCATCAATAATGCATTCACACTATAAATAATATTGACAATAAATATTGATCGTGTAAACCGCCCCTTACTGTGGAGTACCCACAATGGGAAATAAACGCCACTAATTTTTTCCTAATTATCGCGATCCTACAGTTACATTGCCGGAAAAAATCCCACGGAAAGTTTAGAATAACGCCGCCAGACATGCACGCGCGACACCAGAATCAGCTATCACATGGCCAGCTAATTTTAGCTCTGCCAAGTCAAATACATTCGATCAGTTTATTTGCAGCTGATGATTGTGACGTATGTGAGCGTTCTTGGCTCTCTCAGCTGCTATCGGTAAGTCAGTCTATTTTTAAATACAATTTACATTGCTATTATATTCTTCCAATATTACACCATAATGTTTGACGGCGCTTTTCACTATTTAAATATTCGCTGCAGATTACAGACCTGCCAGGAAGCGAAGCAGTTTAACCGATCAGTTGATGATTTTGATATAGACGTGTGTTCACATCTACATCTACATATTACCCTGCAAGTCACCTTGACGGTGGATGGCAGGGGGTGCCGCGCACCAAGTTCCTTACTAATTATTATTCACTTACCTATTGTGGTCACGTATTGTCCTAGGGAAAAAGGACTCCTTATACCTCTCCGTCCTACTATCTATTTCGCGAATCTTGTCCTCATTGTCCCTGCGTCCGATATACGTTGGTTGTCGAATAATATCCTTCATTTCATTTACGAATATCTCCGACCTATATTTATCTAGAAGTTTAAGTCTCGCCTGTAATCTACGACTTTCAACGATGGCCAACTCAACTCTTCAATGAGTAACGTAACGCTCTGTTTTTTATCGTAATTCTTTTTCACGAATCTAGCTGATCGCCGCTGTATTTTTTCTAAATCCTTTATGAGTCCCCTCGTGGCTCTTTCAACTGTTACCAGTGAGTCATTTTTTAAAACACAATATACATTACTCCGTTTAAACGTGTAGTATGTTTTACGTAATCTTATCAGAAACAAAACAGAATGGAAATATATTGGTAATTTCCTCACTTGATTCTGCGTAGTATTGTTAACCATGCTAGAATTTTGTTATATTATATTACTCCAATATCACATCATAATGTTTGATGGCACTTTTTAGTATTTGAATATTCGCTGCACAATACAGATCTTTATAAATTATATTAATTCTTATTTCTTAATGATAACACATTTTAAAATTTTTTATAGATCACCGTCACAATGAGTAAAGAGTATAAAGGATGTTGGTAATATTTTAGAAAAGATAAAGAAAATCAATCAGCTCGTTGCCAGATACGCTCCAAATCTTTGCAACGCAAAGCATCATCAACCAGTGGTCTACATAGGCACCTAGAATACATTCATGGAATGAAAAGGAAAAAACACTCTGAAATTAATAATGATGAGCCAAAGCTTTCATCTTCTAAGAGACAAACCACAATTTTATAGTATACCAAGGGACTGGATTTAGAACAGACCGTAAGCAAACTGGCAGCCTTGGATGGAATATCAATCAACACCATCACAAAAAGTGAGTTTATTAGGGAAAGTTTCACAAGCAAAGGAATGCAGTTGCTAAGAAGTCCATCTTCAGTTATGACACTAATACATAATTATTACAGTAAAGTGGAACAACTGTACATCCAGAAATTTGGTGTATTCAAGTGTGATAATAAAAAACTGAATATTTCAATAGATGAGTGGACCAGTTGTAAGAATCGCAGATACATAAATGTTCATGTGTACTGCAATGAGACTTCACTGAACCTTGGTTTAATAAGAATACATGGGAAGTGTCCTGCAGAAAAAGTGCTATCCTTACTCCAGGAAAGATTAGAAAACTTTCAGTTAAAGTATTTTACGTTAAAAAGTTGAAAGGTGAAGCAACAGGAACCTGTAGCAGCGATAGTGAATTCAATACAGATTCTGAATACGAGAAAGACTCTGAATCAGATGATGTGGCCCGAGTCGATCAGTGTGATTTGCAAGACGATGTATCTTCGGCAATTAGCAGTGCACGAAGAATTGTAAAACTGTTTAAATAGTCTCCAGTAAGAAATTCTCTTTTGCAGCAAGAAATAATCAAGAGCGAAAAAGGGAAACTAGAAGTCATTTTGGACTGTAAAACACGCTGGAACACATCGGAGAGAATGATAGAGAGATTTTTAAAGATCCTAAATCCGATTAAGATTGTTTTACGAGAGCTGAAACTCGATCACTTGTGGAAAGAAGAATATTATGAAATTGTGAGAGGTATGTTGAATTGCTTACAACCTGTGCGATTAGCAGTTGAGGCTTTAAGCAATAGAGAAGTTAATATTCTTACATTCTTACATTTCCTGAAATTTAGAGAAACATAACTCTCCAATGAGCAAAATGCTTTTAAAGGAAATAAAATTTGAATTGGTTAAACGTAGAAATAAATATCTTGTGTATCTCACAAAGTACTTGAGCAACGTTAGTTGCCTAAGTGAGATGGAAGAGGATGAATTTTCCGCATTATCAAGCAAGAATGAAATTGCACAATTGGCAAAGTCATTAATGGAAACACTTTTTAAATGAACATTTACAACAGAAGAAGTGCAAAAAGAAGAAAAATGGATGTCCTTACAGAGGGTTCTGATGTTAAATCAGAATCTGATTTGAAGTGTGAATTGGCTAAAGCAATATCAATTTCGATATCAAAACCTAGTTCTATGCAAGCAGACAAAATATTTACTTCTCTAAGGAAGAAAATTAGCTTATATGAAGCAACGCAATCTCTCATCCCCAACTTGAAGATGCTTTTAGACGCACTCATAACAATTCGGCCAACGTCAACACTAAATGAAAGAAAATTTTCCACATCTGGTATATTTGTTACAAAGCAAAGATCACGATTGTCTGATAGGGCAATTAATGCTCTATGCCTCTTTAAAGTTTCATTTTAAAAATGATAAATAAAATTTATTTGAAGTATTATTTCAATTTTCAAACGAATAATATTTGCATTTGTTTTTGTGTTAATGTTTAATTTCATGACTAAAATATTTAAATGAGATTGAGAACGTTAATACATTCTGCGATATATGTAAAGACGTATTGTATATTATAAGGTATGGTATAATAAAGTCTGTATTCATTACATTGTTTATATTTTGAGAAAACCTCAAATATAGCAGAAACCTATCCAAAATGATGCTCTGTCTATTAACAGTTACTATTATACTCATTATTACTGGTGGTCTACTAAAATTAAATAAAAAAATTGATTTCGGGATTTCCCGAGAATTCCCGGGAAATACGATTTCCCGTTCCCGAAGGTTAAAAAATGGCGATATTTGGAAACCCTAGTCGACCGTAATCCCGGCCTAAAACCACTACGGCACGGTGAGCATGAAGAACAATTGAGAAATCTATGTATTTCTTCGATCAAGCTTTATAAAATCGATAAAGAATCGAAATAGAAAATCTAAATTTGGCAAGAATGCTTTATCCACATATTAAAAGTGATTTACGAAAAAATATTCGGAAAAACAAGCCGGGTTAGACTCTAAGGAAGACATTTCCCTTTCCCGTAAAATATCACGTAAACATCGACTTTTCAGCGTGCAATCTTTTATTCTTTTTTTTTTAGATCTAAATTGGAAAGAATTAACCTACGATCTTCAGATCTAAACCATTTTAAAGATAAAATTATAAAGTTTCTTATTCTGTTCATCTTTTTTCGCCTACAGTTTCAAATCTCTCATTTTAAACGTTTAATTCACATATTTTGGGAAAATCTTGGCATTTAATTGGGATATTGCCTTGCCAACCAATTACCTTGTTAAACCTCAAAATCCTATTGTTATTTCAATCCTTATGGGTGAAAGCGTGTTTTGAATGCTTTTAATACGAGAGAGAGATTGATTGATTGATGTGGTCTTTATTTGGGATGAGATTGAGACCTAACCTCATGAAACATATATAATAATACATAAAACATTAGCAATGTAAATGCAGGTAACAAATATACAATTATTTGAAAAGAAAAGATGTGATTTTGTGGAGAAAAAAATATGGGCTGCTGAATAATGAAATCCATGTAAAAAACCCACGGCAGGAAAACACCCACACATGAAGGAGGGTGTGAAAACCCCGCAAAACCTACTGAGATTCACTAAAGACATCAATAAATGAAATTCAGAGTAAGTTATAAATAAATGAAAATCATAAAGAGAAAAGAAAAAAAATTGTCACAAAATGAATAGATCATTGATAAAATAAAGATATAAAAATCACAAAATGAATATATATTAACAATGGTATGTCTGAACTAAATGGAAAGAAAAAAAAACAAAATAAATGAATAAAATACAAACATTTACAGTAAGTATTGTTTTGTCAAAATCAAGATTAAAAATAAATAAATCAAATTGAAGCATTAAGTGCGTTTAACTGTTTTTTTGCAAGGATAAGAGAGATTGATAGCAGTGTCGCTTGAATGAAGAGAGCGAGTGCGAATTTTTATATTGTTTGGGGAAGTTCGTTATATAGTCTGCAAGCAGTTATAATGAAGGACTTGTAGAAAATTACTGTTCTGTGATGAGGAGTTTATGGCTCCCTATGGTATTACGATTCTGTACAGTGTCTATACTTCTAAATTTGGCGGCAAGATAATGCGGATTGTTTGAATTAAGTAATTGGTATAGCGAGGAAAGGAAGTGGAGGCTCTGAAGATCCAAATTTAGCCAGTTTAGTTTGGTGAGTGACTCAGAAATATGGTCTGGTTTCTTCAGATTAAATATATATCTGACGCACGTGTTATGTGTTCTCTGAATTTTTAACAATAGCTCTTGAGATAAATCTTTGTATGCTAAATAATTGTGGGTGAACTCCTTAAGCCAAAACCAAGGGATTGTGAATAAGCCCAATGCATTTCTCCCACCAAGTGGGCATCCTCAGCGGCAACCTGAACACAACAGCGACTGACAGTCAACTGTGGAGAGATAGAAGGATTATGGGAAGAGGGAGAAAGAAAGACAAATGAAGAGCGAAAAGGTTTCTTGGCGTGTGTGTAATTCTATCCAGTGAGTTTGTAAAGAGTCTTATTGAAATCGGTGTCGGTATTCATAAGAGTGTCTCGGTTTTCGTAAATATGTAAGTTTTCCAAGGAATTTAAGGAGTTATAAGATGAGGTTATTAATTTCATGTCTTCCAATTGTATGCTGTGACCAGTTTCGAAAATGTGATTCGCAACACTTGATTTTTCAAATCGATTGTATCTGTAGTGTGCCAGATGTTCTTTAAAACGTGTGACTAGTTTTCTTCTTGTTTGGCCTATGTACTGTTTATCACAGTGTGGACATTGTATTTTATAAATTCCCGACTTGTCTAAAGTTTCTGTTTTGTCTTTCGTGTTTGCCTAATAAATTTTTTAAATGATATAGATTCGTGTATGCTATTGTGTATTTCTTCTGTTTGAAAATTTTGTCTAAGCCTTTATTTAGTGCTGGATAGAAGGATAGTTTTATGTATTTGATCTTTTCCCTTTTATTTTCAATTTGGTGAGTGGTGGAGTTCAGCAAAGTTTTTTATAGCTATGTCGTGTTCAGGTTGCCCCTGAGGATGCCCACTTGGTGGGCGAAATGCATTGGGCTTATTCACAATCCCTTGGTTTTGGCTTAAGGGGTTCACCCACATATTATATACTAGCCAAAAGTGCTGAGCTATCTTTGTTAATTACAATCTATTCCGGCTTTATTAGCTCATTGTTCCGTATCTTGGCAGACCTTGGGGGTCTGCCAATCTTCTCGTCTATTTTCCGGCTTCCCTCAGAAGATTCTGTCCATCTGTACGGTCCGTTTGTTTTTTATCAGTGTCGACGGTTTCGATCGTGCTCCGCGATCGTCCACCTCTCAAGACCTGGTATCAACTTGGACTTCTGTCCATTTTGCTACCAGTTGTTACTTTTAAACATTTTTATCTCTCAACTCATTTTTTCACTGACTGCCTTGATCGCGTTCGGCGATCTTTTTAAATATTTTTACATTTGCTCTTCACGTTTTTTTAATATTTTTTATAAATTTTTTAAAAATCTTTAAGCTGTGAACTTCCATTGGCCGCTCCGTAGATCATTCATCATTGTTTAAAATCATACAACTAAAATTGTTCATTTTCACTAAGCTGCTACCCATATTGTCTCCAGCTGTCATCAAACGGTCTTGTCCATCATTACCTTGCTCCATCAATTTGGTTGTATACTGTCAGTATAATTCCATATATTTGAACTCTAAACTCTTTCTAAACCATTATTACATCTGGCCTGATCCTGCTGCCTTTGTACGTTTCTCTCTCGTCTTGCTTAACACATAGACATGTCATTTTTTAGTGATAAATCTGCTTTTATTTTACCGACTAAGGACTTAAACCATTTTCACAATTTACATACCAGGGTCAATAACATAGCAGTTGACATAAAATTTCTGAAACAATGCAAGGAGCATAAATTAATACCCAACTTTATGAATATTTTTCCCAATATGAAAAAGAATCTTATAACATTCAAAGTTAAACAAATAGCTACCAACAAATGATTACAATTAGAAATCAGGAATGCCAAAAGGAGCTTTCTAGAAACATCTGCTTATAAATTACATTTAAAAATAACTAAACGTTTAAACGATGTTGGCTTAGAAGTTAGAACAATTTTGAATTTAAAATGCATGAGACCAATACACACAAGTTCCACAGAAAAACATTAATTTTGGATAAAAAACTAAATACTCTGTTTAAAAAGCACGATGTTAATATACAAAATAAAACAATTCAATCCTACGACTTCGCACAGAGATTTGAATTCACCAAAAATCTGTCAAAAACATCCTTTTCTAATGAAAAATTGTCACTTCTGAATTTGGGTTTAAAGTTTGCTTTTCCCGCAAAAAAACCACCAACAGATGAAATTGTCACTGACATAGAAAGATCCATTGAATTTTTTGATGATAACTCTAAAAATTACATCAGACAAGCTTGTGCCATACAATTAAAAGATAATATTCATAAGTTAACAAGTACTTATCCCAAACAATACTCCAAAATTATCAAACAACTCAAGGATAAAGATTGTTTTTATATTAATGCCGACAAAGGCAATAAATTGGTAATAATGGACAAAACAATATTTTGACAATATCCAATCAATGCTAAACGATGGCCCTTACATTAAATTAGACAAGAATCTTCTAACCTCAATGATTCGAAAAACCAAAGAAACCATCAAGATTTGCAAGACAATCATCGACAAAAAACAAAGCTTTAAATTCAATATCTCAAACCCAAATATACCCAAATTATATGACCTCCCTAAAATACACAAAAACTACAATTCCATGAGACCTATAGCCTCAGGGACAAACAGCCCTACCTATAACATAGTCAAATGGTTAAACCATGAATTAAAAAAAATGTTATTCCCAGACAAACATTCAGTAAAAAATTCTTTTGATTTGATAAGTAAATTGGAAAATCTAACATTACAAGATTCAGAGATTATAGCCTCCTTCGATGTGAAAAGCCTTTTCCCTAGTGTACCTTTGGAAGAAACCTCACAAATATTAAAAACTCTAGAAAACCAAAACATGGCAGACGAAATGGCGCAGGAATATGTACTACTTACTAATCTTTGTATGTCACAAAATGTCTTCCAATTCAAACAAGAATATTAGACACAAACTCAAGGTACCTCTATGGGAAATCCTCTATCACCCTTTGTTGCTAACATATTCATGACTTCTTTCAAAAACACCTTCAAAGAAAAGTCCAACTATTTCCCAAATACATGGTACAGATATGTTGACGACATCTTTGCAATCTTCAACTTAAATAAACAAAATTTAGATGATTTCGTCAACCAACTTAACGACATATACCCTTCTATAAAATTTACCTATGAATTACAAAACAACAACACCCTACCAATTCTGGATTTACTAATTTTAAAAAATTAACAACATATAGAGTTTGATATTTATAGAAAGGCAACGCATACAGATAATTTTATTCCCAACAGTTCCTTCCACCCAATGAACCATAATACAGCTGTTTTTCACTTTTTAACTCACAGAATCTGCAACGTCCCCCTTAGTAAACATAGATACGAAAAGGAACTTAAATACATAAAAGAAACAGCCGCCAAACTTGGATACAATAATAACTTAATTAATAAATTAGTCCAAAAATATAGCCTCAAAAAAAACTTTGCTGAACTCCACCACTCACCAAATTGAAAATAAAAGGGAAAAGAACAAATACATAAAACTACCCTTCTATCCACCATTAAATAAAGGCTTAGACAAAATTTTCAAACAGAAAAAATACACAATAGCATACACGAATCTATATCATTTAAAAAATTTATTAGGCAACACGAAAGACAAAACAGAAACTTTAGACAAGTCGGGAATTTATAAAATACGATGTCCACACAGTGATACATATGCCAAACAAGAAGAAAACTAGTCACACGTTTTAAAGAACATCTGGCACACTACAGATACAATCGATTTGAAAAATCAAGTGTTGCGAATCACATTTTCGAAACTGGTCACAGCATACAATTGGAAGACATGAAATTAATAACCTCATCTTATAACTCCTTAAATTCCTTGGAAAACTTACATATTTACGAAAACCGAGACACTCTTATGAATACCGACACCGATTTCAATAAGACTCTTTACAAACTCACTGGATAGAATTACACACACGCCAAGAAACCTTTTCGCTCTTCATTTGTCTTTCTTTCTCCCTCTTCCCATAATCCTTCTATCTCTCCACAGTCCCACAGTTGACTCTCAGTCGCTGTCGTGTTCAGGTTGACCCTGAGGATGCCCACTTGGTGGGCGAAATGCATTGGGCTTATTCACAATCCTTTGGTTTTGGCTTAAGGAGTTCACCCACTTATTATATACTAGCCAAAAGTGCTGAGCTATCTTTGTTAGTTTGGTACGCTAAATCAACATAGTCAAAATGCGGAATAATTAGCGAAGTTATCAGATGCTTTTTTAGAGAAACCGGAGTACTGCTACTCAACTTCTTAAGTGAAGAGATGAGTTTTGTGTTCTACAAACATTTATAACATGTGGGGCCCAAGAGAGGGTTTCATCTATAAGGAATCCTCGAGTCTTTACCACATTACAATAAGGTATAGTTGAATTTGCTATGTTAATGGGGATTATTTGGGATTGATTAATAGATGCTAATATCTTAGGGTAACCAATTAAGATGGCCTGTGATATTTCTGGATTGATACTAACAATAAGGAAGATTTTATTACTCCAGAACTCTAGCGTCCTTATTGATATTTTTATGGTTTTGGGGGGATCGTTTGCGGTAGAACTTTAGTATATTCGCAAGTCATCTGCATAAAGGTGATGATTGGAGTATTTAAGTGACAAGGGGCAGTCACTTATGTACAAAGAAAATAGTAGGGGACCCATTATTGAGCCCTGTGGGGCACCTCTCCCGTTGATAACCCAATCAGTTGAAGAATTAATGGAAATAATTTTTTGGGAACGATCGCTTAAATAAGAAGATATCCTATTTATGGCCGAACGCTAAAAGTTCATTGCGAGCAGTTTAAAAAGCAGAATATATTTGTCTATTGAGTTGAAAGCTTTACTGAAATCCAGTAGTACTAGGATTGTAACTTCCCTTTTATCTTGGAGACACCCACATAAGACGAGTGATAGGTGCGGCAAATAAGAAGTTGGCTTTTGTGCGTAGAATAGTCAAGAAAAGCACGGAAAAGGTGAGAGAATCCTGTTATTTATCGTTGGTTAGACCTCAAATGGAATACGCAGCAGCGGTTTGGGATCCATATCAGAGGAGACTCATAAAGGATTTAGAAACAATACAGCGGCGAGCAGCTAGATTCGTGAAAAAGAATTACGATAAAAACAGAGCTTTACGTTACTCATTGAAGAGTTGAGTTGGCCATCGTTGAAAGATCGTAGATTACAGGCAAGACTTAAACTTCTAGATAAATATAGGTAGGAGATATTCGTAAATGAAATGAAGGATATTATTCGACAACCAACGTATATCGGACGGAGGGATAATGAGGACAAGATTCGCGAAATAGATAGTAGGACGGTGAGGTATAAGGAGTCCTTTTTCCCTAGGACAATACGCGACCACAATAGATAAGTGAATAATAATTAGTTAGGAACTTGGTGCGCGGCACCCCCTGCCATCCACCGTCAAGGTGACTTGCAGGGTAATATGTAGATGTAGATGCATCCATAGCGCTGCGAATGTCATCGGTGATTTTTACAAGAGTAGTGGCGGTGCTGTGAGATTTACGAAAACTAAATTGAATGGGATCTAACAATTGATTATCGTTAAGAAAGAGCGTGATACGCTCACGTGATGATTTCTCTAAGGCATCTCATTCGGTGCATTTTATATAAGTTATTGATAACAAAATTATAATTTTTTTATTTTTGCATTTTTTGTGGACTTTATAAAGGTTATTGACTTAAACATTTTATTTTTATTTGTTTTATTTATCAATGCAGTAAGTTGTGAATATTCTCTTTTCAATTCCTTGGCATATGTTAGAAATAGTTTTAAGTAGGGTTTTATTAACAAGAGTTTACAAAAAACGGAATAGCTTGTCAGATTTTTATGGGTCGTAAATTGGTGGTACTTTTAGGTCTGTTACATAATACGGGTAAACATCTAATTTGCGAATTCTGTCAGAATAAAGAGTCATTCTTCTGAGAATAATTAACATGGTTATGGAGTACTTATGCAACAATAAAAAATAATTCATAATTATTGGGTGAAGGGCAAAACTTTTTTTGATAGCAAAGTTACAATGGATATCCGAATTTGTTTAGAAATGGTGGAGTACTTTAAATTATAACGCGATAAGAATTCCGCTGACTCGATTGCGTTGATCAACTAAAGCCTTCTTTGATGATACCAAACCGTTTCTAGGCATGATTTACTTGAGTATTTATTTGGTAAATTGAGATATTTAATGCGAAATAATTGTGTCATGAATGCTTGTCTCTAAAGCAAGAGTTGATTTTTGTTGATAGCTCAAGGTAAGCGCTGTCGACTGAAATTAAGGAAGGCAGCGTACTCCATCTGAAATCAGATGCACTGAACAAAAAGACTCCTAGAAATGAACTCGAGAGGGAACTTGCGCGTTGAATGGACCCGCTTACCTTTTTAACGATAGGAAGTCCGATATGCATTATCCGGGGTCACAGTTTCAGCATTCATTCGTACGGATGCAGAGAATATTTTCATGACAAAACGAATATATTTCCTCATGGAAATATGGACTGAAAAATTGGAATTTTTTATAGCGCACTCATCTTGAGAATTTCACTCCTTCAATGCACATTTTTTTCCCGTTTATCACTATTTTATTTCAGAGAACTATCGCAAATTGCGCGGCCCTCTAATTCAATTTAGCGCTGTTTTAAAATAGTCTCCGAGCATTGGAAAAGCATAACATGTTACTTTAGATTAAGAGGTTATCATCAGCACATAATTCACTGGTGAATTGTCGAGTTCGTCTTAGGGCTGAAACTAAATTCCAAAATTGAAGAATTAAACACTTGTCTTGTGTACCTCCAGCAGTCATAACATGCTTATAAAATTATAATTCCAAATCGCCGTAATCATTCTACCTTTCGGTAGATTTTTAGACACACGTAACCCAATCTGTTGTATCTATGGTTGCCAGATCCCCAAAAAAGAAAAGCGGGACATTGCGAAACTCGCGTTGATGTTAATAAACGAAATGAATGATTCAGTGACTGTTTAACCTTCTCAGGGTCTGTACCAACAGGCAGCTGGCAACCGTATTTACTGTTGAACACTACGATGCCTAACTTTTCACCGAAAACTAACCGCTTATTGCTATGTTTCGCATGCGTACGGCAGAGATTCTCAAACTAACATGTGCGCGGGTTTGTTTAGCTATGCGATTGTACTCAGGACTGATAACGAACTGGTACGTCAACTTCCAGTAAAGTAACTATGTGACGCCCTCTCATCTAAAGTTGCTTCACAGAACTGCGCGACTGCATTTTCGGGGGGCGGCCGCGGAAAAGGAAATGGTAAAATCTTAGGACCAATTCTTTACTTCAAATAGGATCAAGACCCTAATATTGGGAAGCCCTGGAACAGGACGTAGCCTATAGCACGTTGGCAAGTGCATAATTCATGCGCAGGAGTGATTAAATCTATCATTTCTTAAATTAATTAATCTGTTTATCATTTCTCCTGCATTTTTATTTAAAATATACCAGTACCTGCAAAAAGCGGGATATTTGCTGTCCCGCTTAACAGGAGGCTGGGAAAGGGATTTTATTTAAAAAATCGGGATTGTTCCGTACATATCGGGACAGTTATTAGCCCTAGTCCTACCCCAGATCTTAATCTTCATCTTCTCATATCCATCGCCTTCTTTTAATGCAACTAATATAACTTCCCTCTTTGCCTCTTTCCTTCCTTTCCTCCCCTCCTTCTACATTCAACAGACCTTCACCTTTTAAAATACGACCCACACATTTATTTTCTCTGTCTTTTCCTTATTACTCTAATTAAGCTCCTCTCTTCTCCTTCTGTATTTATAAATTCCTCGTTCGTTTTCCTCTCTGTCCAACTAATTTTCTCTAGTCCACGCCATACCGACACCTCACACGTCTCTAATCTGGTGAAATATTCTTTCCTCATTGCCCATGTATCGTGCCCGTTTAATGATACACTCCATATCGGAGTTTTTACTAATCTGTTTGTAATATCTTTCATCAGACTTCCTGTAAATAACTCTTGCCGTCTCGTTAATATTCATCCCGAGTGCCATTTATTTTCATTTGAGGAACGAAATGGCATCTACAAACACACCCTATTTACTCAAAGGTAATAATAAAGCACGAAATAGAAAATATGCACACTTCATGCGTGCATACCTACATGAAATGAATGCTTAGCAAAAAAGCGAAGCTGAATATATTTAGCTAACTAGTTGCATGTTTACCTCTGTACGCGCTGATATGTAAACTCATGTTTTCCTCTGAGCAAGCCTTCCTCAATCACGGTTTCACTAATCAAACTCCTTTCCATGGACGAACTCACCGAGCAAAGTATGAGATGGGTGTATG
Source organism: Tanypteryx hageni (assembly GCA_028673005.1). Taxonomy (NCBI): domain Eukaryota; kingdom Metazoa; phylum Arthropoda; class Insecta; order Odonata; family Petaluridae; genus Tanypteryx; species Tanypteryx hageni. Next base: position 6,344,641 of record CM054117.1, read on the forward strand.
CTGGAGTCAGGTGTGTAGTCTTCCTCCTCGGTAGAAGGTTCCAACCCTTATTTGTACCACTGGAGGATTTGCTTCCGTTGTTTGATGATGTATGAATCGAATCGTTGCGTGTTTCTACACCCTCGCTGCAGCTGACGCGAGGATGGACGCTGCTGTCAAGCGCTGTGGCTCCTAAGCAGCTGCGATAATTGTCTATTGCCCCTCGGAAGGGGTATGTGGGCCCACTTCGGCTCTATGTCCTCCTGCACTTATGATGACGATGTGGGTGAAATGGGTCACAAAAAGGAAAATCAAAATTGGATGAATACTATGACTGATGGAGGCAGCAAATTTTCAGGAGAAACAAAGTACTCTTTTGATCATATTTTTGCATCGGGTTCGCATTTTTTAGCGCAGTACTCTTTTGGTTATGACTGTTTTTTCGAGAAGTTGCTTGGCCCCATTCACCCAATGTTTGTAGGGTGATTCGGGCCAGTAAATTAAATATAGTATATAAATATACTAGATGATGACGCAGCTGAATTAGGTAAATATTTGTTCGGTTGTTATCCCTGGGATGGCTGTGAGTCAGCATTAATGGTATAGTTAACTAGAAACTAAAGAACGATGAACTTATACTCATATCATTAATTATAATCTTGTTATATCTAATCACACTTTATCCTTGTTATAACTGATATAAATTGATGGAATAATTTGATCCGAAGATCCTATGCAGACAGGCATAAGCTGTAAAGGTGGGAATAATTTTGAATCCCGGTCATAGCATAACTGATATACTTTAATTACTTGCTATACTTATTTGTTGTTATGCATGCACGTATCTAACTATTAACTATTTATTATTGTTATTATTATTAAAATTGTTACTGTTTGTCCAAACACATCTTTCTCCATGTCTTCCTTCTTTACACTGAATGTATTTTGAAAAGAGTCAGGCCGCCTTCGGAAGGTTTTTCCGGGTTTCCCTTCCGGCCTTGGGCAAATGCCAGGCGACGCCATCCCGGAGATAGAAAAACACAGTTCTGCCATATGGCTTTATAATTTATAAGTAATACTAGTCAACTCATGCGGTCCAACCCGAAGAGGCGCTAAGCCTAAACGGGTATTGCCGAGGACCGTACATGGTAAAGAAAAATGTATTTCTGAATGTAATTATGTTAACTATAAATGGGCCAAATACCATGTAACATGTCTATTGGCAATAAAGAACTTTAAAAACGAAATACGAATTGGCAGAAAGAGAGGAGAGAAACCCGGTTCCGGCGTTTAGCCTGCTCATAACGAAGATCACCATGGGGACCAACGGCTTAACATCCCTTCCGAAGGACAGAGTGTCGATTTGGCAGCGCTCCTCGGGTCGGGTTCGTTTTCTCATTGGCTCGTCCTCGTCACTTTAGTACCACCGCAAACAAGTAGAGGGCCGGTAATTCTTCGGAAAAATCCTCATAAGGATTCGAACCGGTTTAGCAGATCATGCTGGGGGCGACACTCTAACCACTACACCACCGACTTCCCTCCCTCCCTTTTAGTGTATGACCGTACTTGCTGTTGGTGAGAAACCTAAGCCACTGTCTGTAGTGAGCCCATCGTCGGTGGCGTCGTCTGCACTTAATCGGGGGCCCTCCATTGCCGCCTCTCATCCACACGCAAACACTCGCACTCCCACACACCCCTTTCCCGCTGCACCCACTCACCTACTCACACTCACAACGCCAAATGGGTCTTATACTCTCAGCCACCGCGACAATCGTGTCTCCCATTCCGCCTCCATCCGCCCACTCTTCATTCATTTCCTACTTCCGGTTACCTCCCCCTCGACCTTCGAGCTTTCCCTCTTTCCGCCAAATTGGTCTCATCGCCTCTCTCTCTCTCATCCTCATCTTCCCCCTTCCCCTTCACCATTTACCCCCACTCCCACTTTCTCTCTCTCTCTCTCTTTCCCGCGTGAGCCAAACCGTAAATTTCGATTTCAAATGTACTTCGGAGCAGTAAACAAAGGAGCAAGCGATTCAAGCTTTTGCGCAACAATACGAAATGAGCCTTCCTCCCTTCCTATTGCGGCCCTTCGTGCCCCTCCTCTTCCCTTTCTTCTCCTCCCTCCCTCTTTTCACCTCTTCCCCGAAATCTCTCATTTGTTTGCTCGTCCATAATTCAACGCTATCTTGCGACCTAAAAAAGAATGCCTCTTCCAAAACCCTTTTCTCTTCGACTTGTTACATTTTCGAGTGCTTTATTCTATATTCACATGTATGGCAATCAGTTTTGAGAAATTTAATTGATACTAGATGGAATAATTTTGCATAGAACTTGGATATATTTTTTGACGAATTCTAAACTTGTCAGCTAATCTACCGTTTTGGTCGAGGATTTCTTTTCCTTTCCTTTCGAATCTTTAGCTTTTAGAACACTTCTTCGAACGCGATGCGATATATATCTGGTCCGCCGGTGCACTATTAGGTGCGTTCTGTCCGTCCGTCCGTCTGCCCTTACGCATGTTCGTCCTCGGCTTCTGCCTAACGTATTCTCTTGAAATCAGATATTTCGGATTTATGAGTCAATGAGAAAATGGCATAATTGGTTCACATTACTCAATCAGGGGTGCCACTATACAGGAAACAAAAAACTAACTTTTCCTCATTTCTCGTAATATATCAGTCATACTTAAAAAGCCTTCAAACAAAATCTTTTTTGCTCGATACATTTTTATTGTATGATTATCCGTTATCAAGGACTCAAACAAGAAAGTCATGATTCCCTTTTGGTTTTAACTGTTGTCAACCGAAATAAATCTTCGTCGTAATTGAAGTAAATAAGATCTGCTATAATTGAGAAAATATGTTTAATTTCCTCACGTGTGCGTGCAGCATTTTGTTAATGGAAGGGAATGAATTATTTACGACGAAGTGAAGTGTGTAAACGCAAATATTAAGACTATACTTAAATCAGGTGCGGTATGTTTAAAATAATTTTCGATTGTTTTTCTAGTAACAACCGATTAGAAAATTAATTAGTAAATAAAAGTTTAATATTTTCCGGGAATCATTTCTGCTATATTTTGCACTATAATATTATAGTCGCGAGATGCTAAATACGTTGTTTATTAATGCACCAACTTAGGGAAGGAATTTTGATTAAACAGACAATCGAGCGGTTGTGTTTCGCTGTTCTTCGGTGTGCGTTCGTTCATACTGTACCGTTTAGTTTCAGTTAGTCCTCACGAAACGCGCCTATTTGCGAGTCACTCTCCACTTTCCTGACTTGTCTATTTTGTGTTCCTCTCAGCCATAATACCTTTATGGACCCGTATACAATTGAAATAGCAGGCCTCTCGAATTATTGTCAAAGAAAGTGTTTTAACGTCTGACATGATGATGTACGAAATGATTCTACCGAATAAACTTAAATTTTGCATTGATTTTAATTATATACTATAAAACTAGAGGGCACATAGTTACAGTTAATTAATTTTGAAATTAAAATTAAAAACATCAAATATTATAACCTATACCGTAGGTAGCAAATACGTGGCACGCGTGCGATTTTACTTGGCACGCGTAAGCTTGTGTTTTCTGTACATAATATGAAGTTTGTTAGAGAAGGAGTAAACTGGTGGCACACGGAAAATATTCTTTTGACTCCAATGTGCTTTCATGGGACGTGACAAAAAAATCATTCCCCATTCGCCTGCCTTTTAGTGATGCCTATTTATTAATAGCTGTAAGGAAGCAGGACCGCCGGAGTCACCGGCGAGCGGGACAGCAGCCTGGGACGCCAAAGTTTCGGGGGATCCCTTCTGACTATCTAATACATGCAGTTTATATCGAAGGACAGACTGAAATCTCAATGGCATTCCTTTGATTTTTCTCATTGTCATTTTTTGACGTGGCAATGAATAAATGAACGTCCACGTTTAAAACATCTTCATAAAAATTTACTTAAGTGGGATGGATTCTCGACCGTAGCGCTCATATATCACGGGCGATTTCTGAATTAAATCACAATTTTTTAATTATTATCTTTTGTTAGAAATTAGTACAAGTAGAGAGAGTCTTTCTTGGCACACTGACGGACGTAAATAGTTCTTTTTCATGTTAATTTGCTGGAATAACGTTCAGAAGGAACGATTAAAAATAGGCGCAGAGCGAGCATTGGAGAAGCGTACCTTTGCCTATTTTTTGCTGAGAAAATTCAGCAATAGCAAGGAATTCAGTTCAACAAGATTTCTTTCCTGTAAACCTTTCTTCGGTAAAAGTGCTTCTTCTTTTAGTTAATATGAAATACCTCTCTTGCAATAATCTGTTAATATCTGGCGTGCCAATTTAATTTCGATTTCTTCAAGTTATGAAACCTTGTTTTAAGACATTAATCTGTTACCTACTGTTCTGGCTGTAGCACACCGCTTTGATAGTTGACTGATCATTGTAAAAAGTAAAGGATTTAACATAAATAGATAATGGTGGAGACCAATGGCGCAACTGAACATTTGCCACCCCAAAAATCGGAGATAATTTTTACAAAAGTATGCGAACGTCAGATTGAAATAAGTCTATCAAAGGTGTCCAAATTAGTACCTTTGTTCATTAGCCTCCATCATCACAAGAAGGTTCTCACAGATAGATCAATAAACAAGTGCTCATGTAATAATGTGCTGAAATATACCTGTCCTAAAATTGAATTTCCGACAGCAGCACTGGTGGAGTCAACGGTGAAAATGATTTTCAAGTAAAATCAACTGCTTTAAATAAAATTTAATATTTAGAGACACAGTGAGAAGGAAAGTAAAGAAATAAAAGAACGAAGCGTCAAAAAAAGGGTTGAAAAACAATAAAAATAAATGAAAACAAAAATACAAACTAACATGATATTCTGCAAGTCACTTTTTTGGTGGATGGCAGGGGGTGCAGCACACCAAAGGCCCCTAGTTTTCTTTATTACCTTTTTCTATTATATTCTCTTATCGTCCCAGGGAAAAGATCCTCTATATCGCTTTGTTCTACAATCGTTCTCGCGAATCTTATCCTCGCTGTCCTGTCTTCCGAGATACGTCGGGCTTCTGATAAGATCTACTATCTCATCCTCTAGTCTTTTCGACATATATTTTCCAGTAGTTTAAATTTAGCCCGCAGTCTACGTTTCAGATTTTCTATTAATGGCCTTACGTTTTGTTTTCTATTGTAATTTCTCTTTATAAATCTAGTTGCCCTGCGCTGAACCTTTTCTATCTCGTTAATGAGTCCCTTTTCGTAGGGATCACACACAGCTGACGCATATTCGACCTGCGGTCGAACCAAGGATAAATAACATAATTCCTTCACTTTTTCGGAGCTACTTCGAGCTATTCTCCTTGTAAAGTTCAACTTTTTCTTAGCGGCACCTATCACTCGGCGAATGTGTCCCACGAGAGATCACGATAGATGGAGACTCAGATATTTTACCGACTCTGAAATTGGAATCCCTATTCCGTCGAACGAATAATTAACATCCAGCGAGATATTCTTGGTTTCCCCAGAAATTGATGACGCAGCCTTTTTTGCTCTATTTCTAACTGCCATTTCTTACACCACGTAGAAATTGCTTCTAGATCATTTTGGAGATACTGATGGTCTTCTCGATTGCTTATTTCTCTATAAATGGCGGTGTCGTCCGCGAAAACTTTATTTAATTTCTGACTACTGAGAAATAATAACGGACCAAGTACACTATCTTGTGAAACGCCAGAGACAACTTCCACTAAACTTCCATTTATAACAATCTTCTGCTTCCAGCAGCATTGCGTCTGATTCCAGATGAAATTTATTATGATAGTGCTAATGTTCTTGGATCTCATTGGTCTAAAGTATTCCTGAAATTATTCTCAAATTACCTCTTTGGCCCTCCATGACCACTTCCTTACGGGAAACTTTTCTTTATCGCAATTCCAAACCACTCCATAGGAAGTCTTCGAATTCCTTTGTAAAATCTCCCCTCATCGCACCTCAGGTCCCGATGGTATTACTCCTATATTCCTTCGAAATTATGCCTCTTCTCTTTCCATTTCTTTAAGTCATAACTTTAACCGTTGTTTCGCATAAGGTATTCTTTCCATCCCAGTGTAAATCTGCCAATGTTTTCCCTAGACAAGTCTGGTTCAAAGACTCATGTTTCCAATTACTGTCCTATCTCCTTACTTCCCATTCACTCTTCCATTTGTGAACGAATCATTCTCAACCGTCTTCACTACTTTACGTCACCGCCTCTCTCAACCAAGAAGTGGCGGAGTGGTTAGAGCATTGGCCTTCCACGCAGCGGTATCAGGTTCGAATCCGGCTTAGAGTCAAACAATACTGCATAAGCCATATTTATAAAATATAGTTATATATAGCGTCTAGCGATATTATATAGAGTTTTACTTCCAGTTCTCCCAAGTTCTTTCAACAACCTTCGTCCAGTAATAATGCTGTTTGAACGCCATTCCATATAATACAGGTAGAAACTCTTTAGTCCGGCATTCCGTGGTCCGGCACGTTTTTAATCTGCCGCCATTAGTATGCGTTCACCAGGGCTCTGCAGTCGAGTGTTTTGGTTATACATTTCTGTTTTGGCTTATATTCTGCCTGTATTTTAGCCCTTCATTATGTCTTCCAAGAGACCAAGAGTTGCGGAAGGTGGTGCTAGTGCTAATAAGCGTAAGCATAAATCGTTATCTATGCTTGATAAAGTGGAATTACTGAAAAAAATAGATAAAGGAACTTCGGTAAAGGCTTTGTGTGAGTTGTATGTCATTGGCTCATCAACAGCTTATGACGTAGAGAAACAAAAGGAGCAGATTTTAAAGTTTTTTGCTGAGAATGAAAGTCAGAAAATTTTAAAGTGTCGGGAATCTTTGAAAGGTGGAAAGAGCACGGACAGTGCACTTATAAAGTGGTTTAAGCTCAGACGTAGCAATGGTGTAAGCATTTCAGGTGAGATGCTTATGGAGCAGGCCAAACTTTTTCATCAAGAACTAAACCTAGATTATGACTGTGAATATTCGCCAGGATAGTTACACAAGTTTAAAGGCAGGCATGGCGTTTCACTACACAGTGTGTGCGTTGAAAAGCGAAGTGCTGACACGGAAGCTGCGGCAAAGTTTGTGGATGAATTTTCACAGTTAGTGGCAACAGAAACCTTATCTCCAGAACAGGTGTACATCTCCGATGAGACCGCTCTGTATTGGCGTTGCATGCCACGAAAAACCCTTGCCCAAGGTACTGAGGAGGCTCCAGCTGGAGATAAGGATTCAAAGGATAGGCAAGCAGTTGTTGGTTGCAGCAATGCAGCTGGTACACATAAGTGCAAGCTCATGGTGATTGGTAAGAGTGTGCGCCCAAGGGCCTTTAACGGGGTGAGAATTTTTCCAGTTGTCTACCGAGGTAACAGGAAAAGCTGAATAACAACGCAACTATGTCTTGAATGGTTTGAAAATTACTTTGTACGGGAAGCTAGAGCGCACTGCAACTCTGTTGGCCTCGATTTGAAGTGTAAAATAATTTTGCTTATAGATAATTGTTCGGCCCACCCCAAAGCAGAACTTTTAATAAAAGATAATTTTATTGGGCTGTACCTCCCTCCTAATTGCACGTCTTTGATTCAGCCCTGTGACCAGAGCATATTATGTTCACTGAAATGTAAATACAGATCAGAGTTCAAGCACTGTTTGATTTTTGCAGTGAATAATGGGAAGCCTTTTGCAGCTTTCATGAAGGAATTTAACGTAAAGGATGTGATATGGTCACTCGCTTCTGCCTGGGATAAAGTTGATCAAGGTATACTGCAGGGTGGCTGACACAAACTGTGGTCAAGCGTAATGTTTCAGGAAGAGGAAGCTAAGGAACCTAACTTCGCTCTATTTAGAGTTTGTGATGAAAAGAAATTGATCCGATAATTGGTAGTGTATGATAAGAGTATGACAGACTCAAAGTATCTTGAAGTAACCGGGGATATGACAGAAGATAATTTGGAGGAATGGATGAATGTTGATGACGAAGTCTCAGTTGTCTATCAACCCTCTGATAAAGAGATGGTTCAGCAAGGTGAGAAGAAACAAGAAGATCATGAAGAGAGTGTAGAGGAAGAGGAGGAAGTGGATGAAAGAATTTCTATTGATAAATGTATCCAGATGACTAGAGATTTAATTGCAAAACTGGAACAAAGGGACTTTATAACAGAACAAGAAATTATGCCGGTTTATTTGATTCAAACAAAATTAATTAAAGAAAAACCAAACTACATGAGGCAAGCTACTTTGCAACAGTGGTTCAAGAAGGTTGTTAAGAAGACTACTGAGGAACAGTCGAGCGTAGATAATCCACTTCCCTCCCCCTCCTTTGCCCCTGATGTACAGTTACCTGCTGACCCTGATGTACTTCTAATGTAATCTGAGCTACCATTAACCATACTGTACAACAAATTGGAAGTGACAGCATTAAAAGTAAATTAATTTTCTGTTTTTTTTTTGTTTTAAGCTTTATTATATACAGGTACATGTATACATATATGTTTCAACAGCATTAAGTATGTAAGAAAGTACAGTACAGCTTTCCAGTTTTAAGCTTTATATTACAGGTACCTGAAACAATAAAAACTTTTTCTTGGAGCATTAATGATTGTATTATTTCCCGTTTTAAGCTTCATTATACCTTTTATGACATAACAGTGAGTATGTAGAGTGATCTGGCAAGCCTAGGGGTTAGGTATATGTTTATATAGGGGGTTCTTAAGGGGAGAATTCTATGGTCCGGCACTTGTCAGGTCTCAAGGGTGCCGGACTGAAGAGTTTCCACCTGTACTTGATATTTATGCATAGAAAAACTATTTATCAAATTTAGTATTCACATATACGATGTTATCAATATATTAATACAAATTACGTTCATTTTCCGCAGTTTAGTTGTTTTTGTAGAAGTTGGAGTTGCTTCAGTCAGGAAAGAGTGTTGTGAGACCTAATACATACGTTGTCAATGTGAACGTTTGTGCAATTTATATTTTACCGATTTTTAGGCGGTCTTCGCCAGCGAATTAGAAGTAGTGAAACTCCTTATGGGCACGACTCGTTCGACGTCTGTCGTGACTTTCATCTCCTGAACGGATTTTAATTAAATTATGTATTATAGGTCTACCGCGATCAAAAGAACATTTTGGGTGTACAGTGGTGTGGCCTAATCCCTCACTCCACTTGGCACCCACCCTCTCGTCCTTCTTTACCGCACGGGCTATCGCTGACTTGGTCCTTTTTTAACTACACTGTTGCCAATTATTCGCAAAATTTCGTCTAGGCAGCAGCTGTAAATAGTGAGAACTGACAGCCTAAGGAGAAGGATTGGCTAGTAGTGTGGTTGGGGAAGTCAAGATGGCCGAGGGAACTTCCCCTCTGTGAGCAGCCAAAATCCGCGCATGTTCTTATGTTTGCGGCATACCTATGATGTGATGCGCTTATAAAAAATTTTCATCCAACTGTGATTCCGAACTGCAGCCGTCAATTACAACTTTCACTTTATGTAAGCACTGAAATAAACTCATACTCGTGTGTCGTTCGTCAAGCAACAATTAAATACCATACATTTTCTCTCTCTTGCTCTTATATGATCGGTAAGATGTCGATTAAAATTTTTCGGATGGACTTAATTTACCGCGAAATGTACGTGAGACCACATAATTACGACTAATAGTTTCGGAGAAAGAATTCGAGAAAATCTATTTATTTATTTACGTCCCAAAAACAGCATAAAAGCCAAATTATATTAAAACACATAACAGAATATTAAATAACATTTCAAAAGATCACATATTTTGTTTACATCTATCGCTGAGTCAGTTCTATTGGCAGTCAATAATAAAAAACTATTTTTCTCTTCCATCTTATATGATCCGTGAGATATAGATTTAAAAATTTATACGGATAGACGACAACTTTTACAACATAAAAGTCCGAAAGCCCATAAATTACTATTTATATTTTTGGAGATAAAAAGTCGAGAAAATACTAAGCATACTATCGCATATTTTGTGTGCATCGGTCGATAAGACGATTCTCTCAGCAAACAACGGTTGATAAACAATATTTTCACCTCATATATTATCTTAGCTCTAATGTGATATTTGAGTTATAGATAAAAATTATATATATATATATATATATATATATATATATATATATATATATATATATATATATATATGTATGTATATATAAATGGATGGCAAAAAGTTGTTGGGATAAGGAAGCCCTGTGGGCACTCACCAATAAGATGACTTCAGCTTGGCGAGCTGCAGGGGGTGTCGAAGTGACACACGTCTCTCTCCTGTGCTGAAGAAGGGATCGTCCCCGAAAGCTTCCGTGTTTTTCGTGTTAATTTTACGTGTCACTTCGACACCCCCAGCAGCTCGCCAACCTGAACTCATCTTATTGGCGAGTACTCACTGGGCTTCATTATCCCAACATCTTGTTGCCATCCATTTATCACATTTACCTTTCCTCTTCCGTAAACATATATATACGTGATAAGGATGCAACCCTTCATCATTCATGGTTCGCCATACCCGTGATGTGGATTCACCAATTCGATTAGATTCGAACACTGGTCGTTGGGCTGCGTTGTACAAGGTCCAGTGTGCGCTCTTCCACAGCAGCGGGCCGTCGTGCTCCACGTTCGGGTTCAGGTTTGCTGTGTGTCTGGAAGGGGGGGGGGGAGATGGCGCGGTGTATTTCATTGCGAACCAAGTCGGCAGGGTAGCCTCGATTGAGGAAAGCCTCAACAAGTAAGGCGCGATAATCGGATAGCGAGGTGCTATCTGAGCAGATGCTAAAGCCACGCCTTGCGAAAAAGTAAGGGAGAGATTTCTTGGTGTGTTGCAGGTGGCAGCTGGTGTAGTGGAGGTAGAGGTGTGTTTCTTTAGATGCTTTTACCGTATGTTGTTTTAAATTTAAATGTGTTTTATTGTTGTCAGGATATAACAACCTCAAAGACCACTTGTGGGGCAAAACGGGGTGGGACATAATGGGGTACTACCCCATTATTCTCCGTGCTGTTTGCTGTTTATAACCATCATTAAATGTTACTACTTCTTTGCAGTTTTTCCCACTAGATGGTTCGGAAATACAAAAGAAAGACTGTCCGGCAACAGTGGTGCACCAAATCAATGAAAGCAGCTGTTTCGGCTGTAGTTAGTGGAGAGCTGGGGTATTTTAAAACTGCAACTCAATTCGGAGTACCACAGACTACATTGGAACGCTACGTGAATAAAAAGAGGGACAATCCTGGGATTGATATTTCTAAGAAGATGGGAAGTTTGAGGTGTGTTTTCAGTGAACTAAAAGTAAATGAACTTGTTCAATATTTGTTTCAAATGGAGCAGCGCCTTTTTGGCCTTACCGCTAAAGAATTGAGGTTGTTAGCTTTTCAGCTGGCTATGAGAAATAAACGCAGTAATTCTTTCAACAAAGAAGAAGAGATGGCTGGATTTATGGCCAGGCACCCCGAAATTTCTCTCAGAAACCCGGAAGCAACATCGGAAGTCCGTGCCATGGGTTTTTAATTGAAGTTGCTGAGAAACAGTCACTGCAAAAATATTTATACTGTAGATGAGACAGGCATCACCGTTAATCCCAAAGGCCATTCTCGCATTCTCTCTCTAAAAGGTCTACGCCAGGTTGTCACTGTCACTTCAGCCGAAATAGGAGAAACAGTCACAGCATAAATTTGTTTTTCAGCTGCAGGCTCCTACATGCCCCCATGTTAAATTTTCCGAGGAAAAGGATGCAACAGGAATTTCAAACTGGACCATCTCCTGGATCGTGGGCCCAAGCTCAAGAAAATGGATGGATCATAAAGGAATCCTTTCTCTCATGGTTTAATAAGTTTGTTAACTGGGGCAACGAAAGAATCGCCAATGCTTCTCCTGCTCGATGGGCATGCATCTCACACGAAAATCCTCGATTTAATTGACCAAGCGAGGGATAAGGGTGTTATTTTGTTGTGCTTTCTCCCTCACTGCTCTCACCGTCTGCAGGCGTTGGACGTAGCTTTCATGAGGCCTCTTAGCAAATATTACGAGGATGAAGTGAGGAAATGGCTGCGATGTCATCCTGGACGCGAATTGACCTTGTTTCAGATTGCATCTCTGTTTGGATCTGCGTATTTGCAAGCAGCGACAATGCTGATTGCCATCAATGGTTTCAAAAGATCAGGAGTCTGACCAGTTGACGGGAACGTTTGTACGGAAGCCGATTTTCTTCCTGCCGACACAGCCGACATTCAGCTGGATAACCCCACGCACCGGCAACTTTCAGCTATTTCTGCCATTGATGAACCTCAGGCAGGTTTTTCCCACTCACCAACAGTTTAGCACCTCAAATACCATCTCCCATACCTGTAACTTCCAGTGAAAGTAGGTCTACTAATTTCCCGACTTGTTTTCCTGAAAATCTTCTGCCTGTTCCCAAAGTAGCTCAAGGAGTAAAGCGAAAATCTCGTAAAAGGGGGAAAACAGCCATTCTAACATCATCTCCCTACAAGGCAGAATTACTACAATTACCACAAAACAAAACTACTAAAAATGTAAGAAGACAGCCGAAAAACGCCGGAATTTATCCGAAATCAACAAGGAGAAAATAAAGAAAAAGTCAGATTAATCCAGGCCCTCCTCGCCGCCCCTCAACCTCGAGTGAGAGCGATGAAGACGACGCCCAGTACCTTTATTGCCATGATCTTTATTTTGTATCGAATGAAGGGTTGTCGCGATGCAACTGTTGGTGTAAATTAAACCAACGGCAGAATTCTAACCGCCTAGCCAGGTCCTCACGTTCAAGATGTCGAATTCGCCGAATGCGTCACTGATGCAGCCCTTCGTTACGTGACCTTCGCCCGACTCGTTTACTGAACACGGATTCGGGTGGAGATTCTTCAGAACACGTGGACTGCGTTGTGCTACTTAAATATTGTTTCCCCTCCTCAACCACTTTTCGTCTTACAGGACGTTCGTCTGGCGAAGAAACGCTGGAAAATGAATCTATTTCTCGAAAATGTCGGTGAACATTGCAAAACACTGTTGATCTTGAATTATTCGTCTTGGAAATCGTCGCCGATATTTGCGTTGACTAGCAAAATCCGCAAACAAAGTGCATATCTGCATGTTCTTCATCTGAAAATATAAAAGTCATGTTCACAGTATTTTTCATTACGAGGTAGCACTCTGATACAACCCATAAGAACAACCTGAGAAAACTCTTTGCTAGATCAACCATTACTGATACGCTGGCTTCAACATGTCGATGCTTGCGCGCCTAAGCTGCATTTCAAATACCCATAACTCTGTAACCGTTGAGAATCGAACCCATGTTCATTTAACGTTTTTGTCTGTGAGTGGCCTCGGGACTAAGCTCCTGAAGCCTTAATATAAAGTCATGAATTACCCTGTATGCAAGTTCTGATTTTATTTAAAGTTTCATTTTTTTTAAATATTACCAAAGGTGTAAAATATGTAAATTTGAAATTTTTAGCGTAAATTTTTACATCAATGCCACTTATTCTTTAAAAGTTTGAGAAATATTCAACAAGAAAGTCGTAACTGATGGAATGAATGGATCTTATATCTAATTCAGTCAGGCATAAGCTGTAAACTTGGGAATATTTATGAAACGAGAAAAAATCTGCAATAACTGAGAAACGCAGAATCTTGTCTCGTTTCAAAAAACCTTTCCAACTTTGCAGCTTATGTCTGTTTGCATAGTTTCTTAAGATCACATTATTTCATCAATTTCCAGCTTGGCAATCTCATCATTTGAGAGGGAGGAGTTTTCCTCGAGGTATCTCCTGGAGGATGTCCGTTGGGGGTGGTTGATTCTAACTTGGCTAGCCCGGTCCCGACAAAGTAAACATCCGCGTTCAGAAACGCAAGAATTAATCATCTACGATATTTCAGTGGTAGAATATCCACTCGGCAAGCGGAAGACCTGGGTTCTATTCCCAGTTATAGAAGAATTTTGTCTCGTTTCAAAAATATTCCCAGGAGAATCGTAATTTAATTTTAACTTACAAAATTTCTAACACGGTCTTATTAATTCTTGTAAACGAAAACAATCGTGGTAGCAACTGGGGTAAAAAAGATTGATTACGAATGCCTAAATGCGTTTCATGTAATGTGCACACCGAACATAGTAAATAAAAGGATATGGATTATCAACGGCGAAAAAAGAACGTAAATACGATAGCTTTCATAATGAAAGGATAACTTTGTAGTTTCCACAACAAAAAAAACGATAGCTTTCCTTTCGTGCTCAAAAAGCGCTTTGTAAGTGGAAAAGAATTGATAACTCACGACAAAGGAATGAACTAGAACGTGAGGATAACGTTACAATTACTCAAGAGAAGTATGTTTTAAATAATTTGCGATTGTTTTACTTATATCTCGGAAGGTATAAAGAATAGAATGCTGAAACTCTTGAGTGTGCATTGTACATTGATGGCACTTATTCTTGAAAAGTTAAATTTTTAAAACTTACACAGGCGGGTAGGTAAACGTTCAAACTTTTAATACGAAATTGATTGTGTCATACACATAAATGTCATTTTGGTAGCATCAGTTATTCTAAAAATTATATTTTTATGTAAAATGTTTGTTTATGCAGAACGATGTTACGCAATACAACATTAATTTAGCTGTGACGCCTCTCTCATTTAAGCGCTAACCTCATCTTCGCTTGGTATCCCCGTCGTAAAACAAATCAGTCTCTATTGACGGAATGTGTGGCTGTATAACCAAATGTAAAACAAAAAATGCGCTAATTTCAGCCAAATATATTGCTCACAGAAGCTTATGTTTCAACACGTAAAGAAAGTGATTTGTGTGGAATAATTTTTAACGAGAAAAAATTCTGCTATGACCGGGAATCGAACCCTGGTCTTCCACTTGCCCGGTGGATATTCTACCACTGAACTACCGTAGCGGATTCTTTTTCCCGCTCTTTCCTCCCCCCCTCTCTCTCTATCTCTTTCTCTCTCTATATATCTCTCTCTCTATCTCTCTCTCTCTATCTCTCTTTCTCTATCTCTCTCTCTCTCTATCTCTCTCTCTCCCCCAATCTCTGCGATTTTCGCTACGTGCGCAGAACCTCTCTTATTAGTACATGTCTCTTGAGACTGAAAACTTAATGGATAAGTGATATTTCGGAAAAAATCATCGAATGCTTATTATTTGAGGTATTAATAAAATGGAGATTGAAATTTAATTTTAAAATTATCGCTGAAAGTTTCCCTCCACATTAAATAGAATTTACCATTAAAACCGGCTGAAAATCAAGGATTGAAGGAGTTTAGCATCGAGAGTGTCATGAAAAGTTTTACTTTATATAATCGACATAGGTAATGGTATTTTATAAATTTTCATACATTATTAAACATTATTTTACCTTATTGGCCCTGCATTATTTGCTATGCGTTCATTGAATAAGTACGTAGAAAATATTAATTTAACTGGTGGTGTCGAGGTCACATTACCTTTCTTGCCTCTACCAAATCCTTACGACAATTATTTTACTTTCGTGTATATTTGTGCTCTACTTTTCTTAATTTTATTCTTGTTTTATTTCACTTTTTTGATTTGAATTGAATTATGTACATATAAGTTAATTATATTGTGTGTTTAAACGGTTATGTGGAAGAAGGGGCCTTATGACCTCAACATCGCCGTATTAAGGAAAAATAAATAAAAAATAAAGAAATACGAGCGTTATTTTGCTTTGAGCAGTCATTAGAAGCGTTTCAATTTTGCTCCGTATCCAACATATAAATTGCAACCATTGCTGTAACATTTTTATCATAGATGAAAAACAACATTGTTCTGGTTCTGAAAATCCTAATGGCGGTTAAATTATACTATGTGGGCTCCTACCACTATTAGTGAAGTCTGCGACAAAGACTTGGTGACGAAACGGATACTCATGGAGGAGATAATGTTGAAGGGACGCGAGGAGACTCTGGCATAGTTCAGGAGAACACTAGTGAAAGTGAACAATTACGGTGGTGATGTGAACATTCAACAAAACTATTGTATTGGTGAGGATTGAATTACTCAATATAGGAAGTAGAAGTGCATTGCATGCACTAGATTTGAAAACCTAATGGTCTGTACGGGATGTTTTACAGTGTTTTGTTTATGTAGATTCTGATTAACTTCTTATGCGAGCGAAAACTTGATTTATATTAACTTGGGAATATTTTTGGAACAGAAAAAAATTCTGCTATGATCGGGAATCGAACAATGGTCTTCCACTTTCCGGGCGGCTATTCTACCACTAAGCTACTGTAACATTATTTTTCCCCGTTTCTGAAGGGTAGTGTTTTTCTTAGTCGGGTTCGGTATTTCAGCGGTAGAATATCCGCCCGGCAAGTGGAAGACCATGATTTGATTCCCGATAATAGCAGAATTTTTTCTGTTTCAATATTATTCCCAAATTACTGCTTATGTCTATCTGCTTAGAATATTTAGATCACACTACTCCATCAATTTTATGTTAACTTGTCATTAATATTGCTCTTTATAAAAAGCTCTGTATTGTAGGACGGAGCGTTATCTAGGCTCGTTCTTTCCGAGGACAATATGAGATCACAATAGAAAATTTCAACCTGCGATAGACAATCTTTAGGTAGGTTATGGTGCATTGCACCCCCTGCCACCCACCAATTAGGTGAATTGCAGGGTAACATGTAGATGTAGATTAAAAGGTTGAACTTGATATATTCATCTCGTTTGAAGTACTAATTTTCTACTCTCGCACACCTAATTTTGAAGAAAAGGTTTTGAAAGACACTGATTTAAGTGAATAAATAAAAATTGGTTGCGAAAATTATCGAATTAAAAGGGCACCAAAATACGTGTCAGTTACATTTCACCATTCGCGCCGCATTGCGATCAACTGCGGGTTAATACACACTTCCCTTCGTGCCATAGCTTTTTCATTGGGTTTTCGGGACTTCGGTGTTTTCAGTCTAGTATCCGGAAGTATGGAAATGACGCATTCCTAACTACGTGTTGTAATACAAGAATGTTTACCACTTATCTCCAAGGAGTGAGTATTTTAAATGCCTTCAATGAATCCACGATTCTAATCTCTTCATTCGCGTAGCAGTAATTCCCTCGATCGTTTTCACAATTGTAGTTTCTCCAATGTATTTCATGATTCACTACATTAATCGAAATTTCGAGGTAACCTCTCAACGCAAAACGATAGTCCTTAAAAGGAATATTTATATCGCTTTCCACAAGGATAGCCGTAAAACCTGTTCCGATACAAATAAACTGTTTTCGGTTTCTCCGATATAAGAAGGCCGCCAGCGGAAGCCATCTCCTCAAGGTGTCTCTTTATCTCTTTCTGCTTGGGATCGGGCACCTATAAAGGACCGGTTTCAAAAGGGGGGGGAAGAGAATATATTTCGCCCTACATTGGGCCTCCACCACCCGCCTCCGCAGGTGCTATCAATCAAAACGAATTTCATAAATGACCTTCGTGAAGAAAATCGGGATGTGGCACGTAAACGCCCTTCCAAAGTGATCTTTATAAAACCCATCTCATTTCCTACTCCTTCCACCTCCCTCCCTCATTCCCTCTCTACCTCCCTCATTTCCTCTCTCACTCCCTCCCTCCCTCCTTCCCTTCCTCCCTCCATTCTTCCATCCTTCCCTCCCTTCCTCCCTCCATCCTTCCCTCCCTCCCTGTAAGAAGGGACTATATAGTCTCAATTTCGCCCTAAATAAAGTCGTTTGTCTGTCTGTCTGTCCCTCCATCCCTCTCTCTTGGTCTAATGTTCGTGGCTGCCTGACCTGCCATTAGGTCGCTCCGTCCCTTTCACTCTTTTATATTTTTACCTATCCTGACCGCTGAAGATACCGCTGAAGATGACGATGAAGAACCTCAAGGACCTCGAGTCCAATAGCACTGATTTTCGCGCTATGATGGACACAATTATGAAGAGTATGTCTTCCTTCCAAGTGGAACTGACCCAGATCCATAAGGAAGACACTCCGAAGAGGAACGACAGTTTCTTCTTTGGAGGAAAGATTTTCCAATTTCAGAACGAAAGTTATTGAAGACTTCCGCCGACTTTCCGATCGATTGAGCGATTTAGAGAATAAAAGTGTTTATTTACATGAGAGGCAAGATGCAACTGTCTCCTTATCCTAGAGCAAGATAATGAGGATTGTTTACAAGTCGCGACCAAGTTTTTCAAAGAGAATCTGAAGGAAGAGATCGACCTGCAGCGTCTTTGCAGAGCGCACAGGATTGGCGTTCTCAAAAGCTCCAATCCTCACCCCAGGGCAATTATTATAAATTTTTCGTCACACCAAGACAGAGACAAGGTGTGGAAAAATAAGAGACGACTTAAGGACACCAAGTTCCTTGTCACCGAGTCGCTTACCTCTACGCAAAAGGAAATATTACAGGAGGTCAAAACGTTGGCAGGTCCACGAGGGGTTTGGACGCAAGATGGCAAAATAGTTGTCTTGCCCAATGGCAACAGGCGGTTTATCTCCACCCTGAGAGATGTAGCTGAATTAAAGCGGGCCTGGCCCGCACAGAAATCGACTTCGAGGGACGGACGCCGTTAAGTATCTCGACGAGCAAGACTACGGTACTGCTTAGAAGCTGACAAAGACCACTACGGTTTAATCTTAAAGTAACAACTGTCATACGTAACGTTTTGGTTAGCTTGAGTTCCTGTTCTTCCTATACACCGTTCTTTGCATCCTGTAGCATTGGCATACCTGTTCCTGCATTTCCTGATTTTTCTTATTCTCCGCCGTTTTACGATTTCCTGTGGATCCTTAAAGAAAAAAGAAGCTCCCTCCCTATTCAGTTGTGGTTTCTCCCCATTCCCTCCTCTTTCTCTCTTACGAGACGTTTTTCCCAAGTGAAAACCAGAGCCTTTGCTTATTTGTGTCCCCCTACATCCAAAACAGTTACCCTCTCTATCACTTGTGCCAGTGCTCCACAGTTTTTTCCCGTAGTACTTTTAAGAGTTTTTAGTTATATGTGTCCCCCTTACACCCTTAGTGTTCCCAAAGATATTTCCCAATAACTATCACTAGTGCCAGTGCTCCACACAGTTCCCTCCCCCCCTCGTTCTCATCTCTCCCTAGTGCATTTTAGGGTTTAGTTATGTGTCCCCTTTACACCCTCAGTGCTCCCAAAGTTATTTCTCAATAGCTATCACTAGTGCCAGTGATACACACAGTGTTTTTTCGTTCTCATTTCTCCCCAGTGCATTTAAGAGTCCTTAGGTTCCTGTGCCCCCCTTACACCCTTGGTGCTCCCAAAGTTATTTCCCAATAGCCCATATTTCCCAGTGTTAGTTCTCCAATCAGTGTTTTATTTCAGTTGCCCAATAAGTCCCTTTAGCTGAATAGTGTAGCTACCGCATCCCCTACAGTGCAGTGCTTTCCCTCCTCAGTGTTCGCTTTCACCGTGCATTTATATGAAAACCCTTAGTTTCTTAATTTTTCTGTGCATTTTTTCTTATTCTTTTTATTTCTTTCACTTTTTAATTGTGCATATTAACCTTACCTTTCCGCATCCCACATCTTAAAATTTTCTTTCTTTCTTTCACAGAAATCTCGCCCACTAATAGCATTCCTATCACGTCCGTACAGATCTATTGAAAGCTTATGGCACCTAAATGCGCGAAGAGTCACGTGATGTAAGGGAAGGTGGCTGTGGAAGGGGAAAGCTTAAGGGGAAGGTGGCTGTGGAGGGGAAGGCGGCTGTGGAGTGGGAAAGTGAAACAATTGAGCGGAGCTCTGCGGGACAGGCCAGTCATTTGAAATGGCGGGAACATACGCGAAGTAGGATACGCGATTGAAAAGTATGTGTTACAAATTGGGGAATAGGGACATTTTGGAATACGAAAATTAAAGTAATTGGTTATCCGCCAACATAATAACGAAACAACTGAAGTTCAGTGAAGTGAAGCAGAAAGATGGGCTGCGAAGGCACTAGGCGACCTACAGACCCTCGCTGCTGGCTGCTACGGCGATCATTAGCTCGCCTGACCTTCGACCACCCACTGTCATGCCTCCCTCTCTCAACCCTGTGGCAGCTGAATTCTTACCCTCACCTATCGCACCCTCGTCCCCAACTCTATCTTTAACTGCTTCACAACTTCTGGAACTCGCCTTAATCCATATGCTCCTGATTTCATTCCGTCCCACCCTCACCCGCGTCTTTCCTTAGACCCAAATGCTTCCGAATTTTACCCATCCTCTTCTAGACCCACGTACTCTTATCTTTTCCCTAACTCCACCAAATATTTGTCCTCACTCCCTGACCCCAATACAAAGACAATTTTATCTGAACAGTTTAAGCTCTTTCCACGCTCTCTGCAGATCATATATTTAAATGCTCAAAGCTTAACAGCACACATTAAAGAACTTCGTTCCATTCTACCTCACAATAATGTACACATCATCGGTATTGCTGAAACCTGGTTAAAACCCTCTATGTCAGCCTCTACTGTAGACATTGGTGCCTATGAATTGTATCACAACGATCGCGTCGGCAAGGTGGCGGCGGTGTCGGAATCTATGTAAGAAATGATATCTCATCTAAAATGGTTGAAAACAGTGAATCTAATTACAGCAGAAGACCCGAATTTCTCTTCCTTGAGTTAAAAATCAATTTCCAGAAAATATTTATGGGCACCGTATACCGCCCACAAAAAATTGCCCATCTATCCGATATTGATGAAGTGATTGCTAATAACATGAACTAATACAACCACATAATAAATACTGGTGACTTTAATGCCAACATACAACAAATCCCGATTCAACATATTTATAAAACTCCTTCAACTCCCTTGGCCTTAGTATTCTTCCGTTAATTGCAACTCACCATACTTCTACTATTGTTAGCAACACAATGCGTTATCTCGAGAGTAGATTTTGGAGCACATTATTGTTAGCAACACAATGCGTTATCTTGAGAGTAGATCGCTCTTAGTCAGCTGTCAACATGGCTTCAGAAATGGTAGATCCTGTGACACCCAACTCGGTCTGTTTGTGAATGATGTTTTATCATGCGGCGAAAATAATAAGCAGGTCGATGCAGTGTTCCTTGATTTTAGAAAAGCTTTTGACAAGGTTCCCAACCGTAAGTTGTTGTTAAAATTGGGAAATCTTGGCGTTAATGTTAAAGTCATTAACTGGGTTCGCGCTTTCCTTTGGAATAGAAAACAAAAAGTAGTCATCGATGGTAAGTCCTCGAGTGTGGCAGATGTAGTCTCTGGAGTGCCGCAGGGTAGTGTGATCGGACCTATGCTTTTCTTGCTTTATATAAACGACATCAGCTCAGTTGTAAAAAGTAATATCAGGCTTTTTGCGGATGACACCGTAGTCTATAGAGAAATTAGTGGTCCTAGCGACCATCGTCAGCTTCAGGATGATCTGGATGCGTTATCTGTTTGGTGCAAGGAATGGCAGCTAGAAATCAATCAGAAAAAGAGTAACGTTCTAAACTTTTGGAAATCTAGAAGCCCATCGTCCGTGTTTACCTACTCGATAGATGGTGAGATCATTCCTGTTTCGGAATCCGTGAAATACCTCGGGGTAACCTTGAATCGTGACCTGTCTTGGGACACCCACATAAGACGAGTGATAGGTGCGGCAAATAAGAAGTTGGCTTTTGTGCGTAGGATAGTCAGGAAAAGCACGGAAAAGGTGAGAGAATCCTGTTATTTATCGTTGGTTAGACCTCAAATGGAATACGCAGCAGCGGTTTGGGATCCATATCAGAGGGGACTCATAAAGGATTTAGAAAAAATACAGCGGCGAGCAGCTAGATTCGTGAAAAAGAATTACGATAAAAAACAGAGCGTTACGTTACTCATTGATGAGTTGAGTTGGCCATCGTTGAAAGATCGTAGATTACAGGCGAGACTTAAACTTCTAGATAAATATAGGTCGGAGATATTCGTAAATGAAATGAAGGATATTATTCGACAACCAACGTATATCGGACGGAGGGATAATGACGACAAGATTCGCGAAATAGATAGTAGGACGGAGAGGTATAAGGAGTCCTTTTTCCCTAGGACAATACGTGACCACAATAGATAACAGTGAATAATAATTAGTTAGGAACTTGGTGCGCGGCACCCCCTGCCATCCACCGTCAAGGTGACTTGCAGGGTAATATGTAGATGTAGATGTAGATGTAGATGTAGATCGCTGTTAGTCAGCTGTCAGCATGGCTTCAGAAAAGGTAGATCCTGTGACACCCAACTCGGTCTGTTTGTGAATGATGTTTTATCATGCGGCGAATATAATAAACAGGTCGATGCAGTGTTCATTGATTTTAGAAAAGTTTTTGACAAGGTTCCCCACCGTATGTTGTTATTAAAATTGGGAAATCTTGGCGTTAATGTTAAAGTCATTAACTGGGTTCGCGCTTTCCTTTGGAATAGAAAACAAAAAGTAGTCATCGATGGTAAGTCCTTGAGTGTGGCAGATGTAGTCTCTGGAGTGCCGCAGGGTAGTGTGATCGGACCTATGCTTTTCTTGCTTTATATAAACGACATCAGATCAGTTGTGAAAAGTAATATCAGGCTTTTTGCGGATGACACCGTAGTCTATAGAGAAATTAGTGGTCCTAGCGACCATCGTCAGCTTCAGGATGATCTGGATGCGTTATCTGTTTGGTACAAGAAATGGCAGCTAGATATCAATCAGAAAAATAGTAACGTTCTAAACTTTTGGAAATCTATAAATCCATCGTCCGTGTTTACCTACTCGATAGATGGTGAGAGCATTCCTGTTTCGGAATCCGTGAAATACCTCGGGGTAACCTTGAATCGTGACCTGTCTTGGGACACCCACATAAGACGAGTGATAGGTGCGGCAAATATGAAGTTAGCTTTTGTGCGTAGAATAGTCAGGAAAAGCACGGAAAAGGTGAGAGTGAGAGAAAAATTGAGATATAAGACTAAACAGCTCATCAGAAATTCTAAAACCAGATACATTCAATCGATAACTTGTCCTAATTCATCACAATCGGGGCTATTGAACAACTTAAAATTATTTGGCATTGTAAAATCTAAGGATACACAATTGTCTCCTCATATTTGCCTTGATGCACTTAACACTTTATTCACCACTCCCCCAATCCCTGATGACAACGAATTGAAACAGAAACACATAGATAACCTCCTACATCAACACTTTCCTCCAACCAAGTATGCAATACTGTTAACAGCTCACTCCACTCGCTTAAAAGAATTAAAAGCATCTACAATTTTCTCTTCGCAAACAACTTATCACCGCTGTTGTCCATCCACACTTCGATTACTGTGATACGGTCTATCAAGATATATCTAACGAGTTATCTTTAAAATTGCAGCGGGCACAAAATGCCTGTGTTAGATTCATTTGTGATCTTCAAAAGAGTGACCATGTCACGTTCATAAGTTAGGTTGGCTTCGCCTCGAAGCTCGTAGACGTCTCCACCTCCTCACGTTATTTTATCAAATTAAAACTGTTCAAATTCCACAGTATTTGAACTCTAAATTTTTCCATATGAACTCTGTACACAACACCAACACTAGGGGCAATAATATTTTCTCTATCCCACATCACAGGACAGAGATCTATAATAAATCCTTCCAGGTTACAGCTTGTAGACTATGGAACGGCCTACCTACAGACTTCCGAAATACAACATCTCTCCACATCTTCAAACATAAATACTTTAACTTGCTGCTCACGGCCCAACGCTCAGGTCAACTTTAGGTTATCTCTCTTACCTTTTATGCGATGGATGCCTTCACTCCTCCTAACATAATGAATATTAATTAATCTCTTTACAGGATATTGAGTTTCTCACAACGTATACTACTATTGACTGTTATCTACTTATGATATTTACATATAAATATGCATATATAAGTATATATTCTTTACCCTCTTCTTTTTATTATATGCATTTTGTTATCCTCTGTATCTTTATCATACCTATATTTCATGTATATTTATCTATATTTCATGTGTATATTACTTGAATGTATTCATTTGTATATTTGTGACGGTTTACAGCGATGCTGTATTTACGATGTACTCGCTGTTTTCTATATTCTGTTGTAGTTTTCCATTGTAATATATACACTATGTAGGATTTTCACAGGTTTTTCACACCTCCCTTCTCTGTGGGTGTTTTTCTGCGTGGGTTTTACTAGGAAGAACAAGTCTGTTTTTACCTTGGTTTGTTTGGTATATTTTATATACTCTCCATTATAACACTTTAATTTTTAATATTCATGATATTGACGAAGGGTTAAATGTAAGAATGGACCTTATGGTCCAAATTTCGCCCGAATAAAGACGATTTTCTATCTATCTATCTATCCCTCCTTCCCTCCCTCCCTCCCTCCTTCCCTCCCTCCTTCCCTCCCTCCTTCCCTCCCTCCTTCCCTCCCTCCTATCCTCCCTCCTTTACATGAAGTTATCACCTTTACGTGTACTTTTTTATGACGGTATATAATTACGCTGTATATACGAACTCTCCCACTGTACATACTCCTTTCTATTTAATGTTGTAGTTTTGTATTATCATATGTACACTATCTAGGGCAGAGGTCGGCAACGCGGCGACCGCGGGCGCCATGGCGCCCGCAAGACATTTGTGTGTCGCCCGCAAGCCAAAAAGAGAACTCAAGTTAAACAATTACGGAAAACACTCAGAAGACCAATAAGTTGCGGAACAAGATGAAGAATAGAACTTTGTAACCAACATCTTAATCTTACATCACACCGAGCCAAATTCAATCTTTACCTGGCTGCTGAAGTGAACGGACGTGCCTTTCACTTTCTCCTGCGAGCTCCTACGTAGCCTCGAGCGACTAGAGTAGCTGTAGCATTAGAGTAGCTGTAGTGTTCAGTAGAACTAACAATTTACTTTATTCTATTGTTATCCTTCGGTAATTTTATTTAACATTCGTTTAAGTTATGTAATTAGTTTTGTTATAACATCCACGTTATAGTTTTTATTTTTCTCTACCGTAATAGTTAACTTTTAAGCCTCGTAGTTTCTTGTTAGAAATTTCATTCTCCCTTTTAGAAAATAATATTTATATCATAGTAGTTATTGTGTATTAGCATATTCTCGTTACATTTGTAAGGTTGTTTTAGTTTTACGCTCCATAGTATTTATATTTTTTCGTTGTTGTGTACTATCATCTCCTGTGCGTGATCTAACCTTGTTTGTGTTGTTTACGCCTTTCACTTTATACCTGCGTTTGACCCTTTCTCGTACGCTACACGAAGAGCGTCCCCGCTTTAAAACAGACCAAATTCTTTAGCCTTATCCCATTTCAGCTTTTGTTTTTATATTGTAACTCTTTTGCGTTAGTATATAAATTAGGTAAGTTTAGGATGGCTTCACCGAGGACTCCCGTTTCCTCCTTGGTTGCGGACCTCCTTCAGAGGGTGGAAAGGTCCGAGGCAGCCTTGGTTCGTGTGGGGGGTGCGGGGTCATCCCTGAAAGCTCGCCGCGCCAAATTGGCGGCCCGGGTTCGCCTGGGTGCGGCAGCCGGTAGAGTGATCGGGGTTGACTCTGACTCCTTACCGCGGGCTGAGGGTCCTCGGGCTGGGAAATCCGATGAGTGGAGAGTGGTGTCCACTCGGGGAGATCGTGGGGTGGTGCTGCGGAGGCAGGGAGTTGGGAATGCTTCGGCGGACTCTCTTCCTGTCAGTAATAGGTTGGAGGTGTTGTCGAAGGACGACTCCACGGCCATTGCGCCCGTACCCACTCCCGTCTCTTCGATGGAGGCCGGCCCAAGGGGAGTCGGGTAGGGAAGGGAGGGTTGTTAGTGTTAGGTAGCTCTAACGTTCGGCGTGTAATGGCACCCCTGTTATCCAGTGCCCGCCGGGAGGGAGTTGAAGAGCGGGTCTTCTCCAGATGTATATCAGGAGGCACGGTGCCGCAAGTGACCAACACGGTGAGTGAAGCGGTAGTGGCGACAGGTTGCTCTCGGCTGCGGGTGGTGGCCCATATTGGCACTAACGACGCCTCGAAGCGCGGGTCCGAGGAGATTTTAAGTTCTTTTAAGGACTTGGCCTCTGAGGTTGCTCGTGTCCGAGAGGAGTCGGGTTCCGATGTGCGGCTTACTGTCTGCAGTATAGTCCCTAGGATTGAGGTTCAGCTGTGTTTCAATTTTTAACACACAGATTATGTAACATCCCCCTCAATAAAATCAGATATGCAAAGGAACTTAAACACATAAAACAAATTGCCGCTAAACTTGGATACGATAATAATTTAATTAATAAATTAGTGAGAAAACATAACTTTAATAAAACTTTGTCCAATGCCACTTCCCTCAAATTAGACAACAAAAAAGAGGACAAATATGTAAAATTGCCTTATTTTCCACCATTAAACAGAGCCTTGAATAAAATTTTTAAACATAAGAATTATACCATAACATATACAAATCCTTATAATTTGAAAAATTTACTCGGCAGTACAAAAGACAGAACAGAATCTTTGAACAAGTCCGGAATTTATAAAATACAATGCTCACACTGTGACAAAAAGTACATAGGACAAACAAGAAGGAAACTAATAACACGCTTCAAGGAACACATGGCTCACTATAAATATAATCGTTTTGAAAAATCAAGCGTTGCCAACCACATCTTTGAAACAGGTCATAGTATACACGTTAACGATTTAACATTGATAACTTCAGCCAATAACTCACTAAACTCGTTAGAAAACCTTCACATTTACAAAAACCGCGATACACTTATGAACACGGACACAGATTTCAACAAGACCCTATACAAATTGACAGATTTAAACAACACACACGCCGAAAAATCTTTCCGCGTTTCGCTTGTTTCTCGGTCGTCTTCTTAATACTTTCCGTTTCAACCTGGCAGTTGGCTTCCAGTCACTGGTGAAACAGGTTCTACTCCTGACGATGCCCACCTTGTGGGCGAAATGCATTGGGTTTGCAGCCCTCTAGTTGTTTTGGCTAAAGGAGTATTCTACTTTTGTTAGTTTTGGCCAAAGTTATTGAGCTACTATCAATTACACTCAATTGATTGGGAAAATCTATGTTTCGAATCTAGAGGTAAAGAACGCGAATCCTGTGAGGCATTAATCGAAACATTCTGCGAGGACTCTCTCCTTCAATTAGTCAGAAAGCCAACGCGATTGGGAAACATATTAGATTTATTAGCAACTAACGTCCCAGAAAGAATAAACAAAGTCACCATTGAAGATGGGATAAGTGATCATCAGGCCGTATATGCAGAGTGTAAGTTGAAAATCGATAGGCACCCTAAGCCTCAAAGAAAGTTTTATATATTTGCTAAGGCAAACTTTTCAAGCTTCAGGTCGCGCCTACGAGAAATACTACCTGGCTTCCGTGATATGACCGAACGATCAGGTGCTGAGTCATCATGGAAACTATTCAAGGATATAATGCTAGAGAG
Organism: Tanypteryx hageni; assembly: GCA_028673005.1. NCBI lineage: Eukaryota > Metazoa > Arthropoda > Insecta > Odonata > Petaluridae > Tanypteryx > Tanypteryx hageni. The sequence goes on from CM054117.1 coordinate 6,372,145, forward strand.
TATCGATAAGTACATTCCAATTAAATTGAAGGTCGACAATAAAGAGCCACGTTGGTACAATAAGCAAGTTAGGAGTGCGCTTAGGCGTCAGAGAATAAGCCACGCTAAAATAAAAAATATGCCGTCTACATCATCCGATGAATATAGAGCAACTAAAGTTAAAACGTATAAGGAATCCCGCGCTAAAGCGAGAACTACTATGCGCGAGGCTTTTACTAACTTCCGGAATAAGGTATTAAATAATTATTTGAAGGAGGACCCTAAAGCGTTTTGGTCCTATGTGAGAGAGGTCCAAGGTAGAGGCCCTACAATACCTTCCCTGCGTAATGACTCGGGTGCCGTTATTCATGATAGCGTAGAGAAAGCCAACCTGTAAACGGTCATTTTGTAAAAGCATTCACAGCCGTCAGCGACCATTGCGTACATTATGCACCCGCAATAAGGGGGGGGGAGCTGATAGACGATATAGTATTTTCTGAGGTGGGAATAGCAAAGCAATTAAGTTCCATCAGACATAACAAAGCCACTGGCACCGAAGAAATTCCTGCTCGCGTATTAAAAGAATTAGCTGAAGAAATAGCACCTTTTCTTCCGATAATATTCGAGAAATCCATTTCCCGCGGAGAGGTCCCTAACCACTAGAAGTTAGCGCGCGTTGCCCCAATTGATAAGGGCGGCGACAAGGAGAACCCAGAAAATTACAGGCCGATTTCCTTAACTTCGCTATTGTGTATGATTCTCAAGCATTGCTCGTTAGCAACATGATGCGATTTCTTGATAGTAATTCATTGTTAGATGATTGTCAACACGGCTTCAGGAAAGGTAGGTCATGTGATATTCAGCTCGGTCTTTTTGTTAATTGTTTACTGAGAAGCGGAGAAAAGAATACGCAGGTCGATGCAATCTTCTTAGATTTTAGGAACGCCTTTGATACGGTACCTCACAGGAAGTTAATAACGAAATTAGATACCTTAGGCGTTAATTCTAAAATTGTTAGTTGGATCCGTGAATTTTTAAATCATAGGAAGCAGATGGTTGTTATAGATGGGAAATCTTCGAACTTAGTGGAGGTTGTCTCTGGCGTTCCACAGGGTAGTGTAATTGGTCCGTTATTATTTCTAATTTATATAAACGACATCAGCTCAGTAGTCAGAAGTAAAATTAGGCTTTTCGCGGACGACACCGTCATCTATAGAGAAATAAGCAATCCGGAAGACCACCAGTATCTCCAAAATGACCTAGAAGCTATTTCTGCATGGTGTAAGGAATGGCAGTTAGAGATAAACCAAAAGAAAAGCTGCGTCATCAACATCTGGAGAAACAAGAGTATCTCGTTAGATAATAATTATTCGTTGGACGGAGTAGAGATTCCAGTTTCAGACTCGATTAAATACCTCGGAGTCACGATCCATCGTGATCTCTCGTGGGACACCCACATTCGCCGATTGATAGGTGCTGCTTACAAAAAGCTGGCCTTTATAGGGAGAATAGTTCGAAATAGCTCCGAAAAAGTGAAAGAATTATGTTATTTATCCTTGGTTCGACCGCAGGTCGAATATGCTTCAGCTGTGTGGGATCCCTACGAAAAGGGACTCACTAACGAGATAGAAAAGGTTCAGCGCAGGGCAGCTAGATTTGTAAAGAGGAATTACGATAGTAAACAAAGCGTAACATCATTAATAGAAAATCTGAAATGGACATCGTTAGAGGAACGTAGGCTGCAGGCTAGAATTAAAATACTGGAAAAATTCATGCCGGAGGGACTAGCGAATGAGGTAGTAGGACTTATCAGAAGCCCGACGTATCTCGGAAGGCAGGACAGTGAGGATAAGATTCGCGAGATCGACTGTAGAACGGAGCGATATAGAGGATCGTTTTTCCCTAGGACGATAAGAGACCATAATAGAAAAAGATAACGTAGTAAAACTATGGACCCTTGGTGCACTGCACCCCCTGCCATCCACCAAAAAGGTGACTTGCAGGGTATAATGTAGATGTAGAAATCGTATGCCTGTTACAAAATAACGTCGTCTAGGTCAGGACTTATAAGCGATCAGACTGGGGACATACATTGTCGGATAAAGACATTGTTGTCATTAACAGAGTTCTTTTCATAATGACTCCTCCGTTACCCCTCTCTTGTTTATCCACGTCCCTTTCCTTTCTCCCTACCCTGCCCTAGTATAAATACATCCTTCACAGCGTTTTTCGGAGATTACTCACCGAGAGTAGGAGAAGCCGCTATCGTGTTTGTGTGATCACCGTGCCTGTTCTGACAATTCATGCAAACGTTCTTGTACGAACTGTAGGAAAAGATAGGGAGTTCTCCGCTCCTAGTTTATGCTAGGTGAAGGTGTCCTGTCGCCTTCAATCGCTATTACGGGTGCAAGGCTAACTGAGACCCTTATTCTCAACCCGTCGTGTACTATAGCTCCGTTAGCCGGTTCAGGCTATTTGGAGGTAGACGCTCAATACGGGAAAACTATTTCCCTATGTCGCGTGAAACTCCCAAGTTCTTGTCAAAAGTCGTTGGTTTCGGAGTTCTGTCCTCCGTTTTGTGGCATAACTTGGCTCGAGTTATTGCTGTGAGTCGTTGGTTTTGGAGTTCCGTTCTTCGCTTAGTATACAAAGTACAGGGTTGGGGAGATTTTTCTTCGTCTCTTACAATATCAGCCAGCGATAGCTCATTTCCCTCTTCATTGGTTAAGCATAAATCAATTTAAATTGACCAACAGTTCACAATATTTCTGATATATTCCCCATATTCAGTGTGTTGTGTTTATTAATTCATTTGTAGAAAATTTCGTCCCCATTATGAGAAATAAGAGGCAAAGGACATATTATTTCAATGTTGATTGCGAAAAACAATTCTGTTTTATTGATTTGAAAGGAAAGTGTGTTTGTTTATTGTGCAATGCATCTGTCGCACTTTCAAAGAAAAGTAATGTTGAAAGACGTTTTAATACGGTCCACGGAAATTTTTTACCTAGGTTTTCCCCACAAACACAAATCTGTATTCAATTTTATCATTGTTATACCTTATTTTATTCTTTTTATTGTATTTATTAAATTGACGAAAGGTTAAATGTAAGAATGGATCTTATGGTCTAAATTTCGCCCGAATAGAGACGATTATCTATCTATCTATCTATATCTATCTATCCTTCCCTCCCTCCCTCCCCTCCCTCTTTCCCTTCCTCCTTCCCTTCCTCCTTCCCTCCCTCCTTCCCTCCTCCTTCCCTTCCTCCTTCCCTCCCTCCCTCCTTCCCTCCCTCCCTCCTTCCCTCCCTCCCTCCTTCCCTCCCTCCCTCCTTCCCTCCCTCCCTCCTTATATGACAAGTGACACACCTACGCGTGTGTCTAGAGTGTGTGCGTGTGTGAGTATTATTCCTTTCTTACGTCAATTAGAGTCCTTTTTCAGCACGGAAAAGGTTGCTAATTTTTTCTATCGCCTGAGCAAATGATCGACGAAATACTATGTTTTATGCGTACGTAGCGGCATATTCGTCGTGTCAGGCGCCAAGTGACAAAACAGTAACTTAGGTGAAGTCCATGCGTGGCGTATCCATTAGAACAAAAAGTGACGTGACGGAAATCCGGACGAAGACATCGTGATTATGGTTCGCCTTCCACTCTATATTCCACGCTCATCAACAACCCCAACCGAATAGCATTCTTATACCATGGACTCTAAGGCACATTGTCGATTAAAGCGCTAGTTCCTTAAGGTTTCATTGTAAGATACCATAAATGGAAAGAAATTTATGAGTAACCAATTCAGCTAGCATATTAAATTGATTTTCCAAAAAAGTGTCCGTATGTAAAGATAGTGCATCCAGCACGACCAAAGGAAGTGCAGTTTCTTTACTAGAAATGTTGGCCATCCATTACTAAGTTTCCACTGCTAGATTTCCATTGCTAGTCTACTATTTTTAGTCTTCCATTGCGTAGTACTCCAGGAGGTATTTTGACTTAAATAGGACTTGAAGATATAATGAATGTCATAAAAAATTCATAACTAGTCCTAAATGAAAGCAAATTATATAATGTAAAACGAAGTGGCGTCAGTATAGATTGATGTTATATGTGACAATTTCCGCTAGGTAGTCGAGGTTTCATACGTTAAAAATTTAGAAGGGCGTTTTAATAAAGGGCGAATGTTTTTGAACGAGAAAAAATTGGAGAATCATTTTCTTAACAGAAGTCAGATTTTTTTCCACCTATTTTTCATTACATTCAAATGTGTTAAATTACAGAGTTATGAGAAAAGTGTTGGTAATATGTTTGACGTAATAAAACTATTCCAAATAAAGCTGAAAATATTCGAACCTGATATGGAATTGGTGATTATTTCCTACCCTTGAATAAGCATATAAGCTATAAACAAAGCAGACTTTCGCGATGAAGATTACATTGAGAAACTTATGACACAATTTTATGAAATTATAAATGAAACCGTGGAACAGTTATATTGAAGTATATTTTTGTGATTTTGGAACGCTAGTTAGTTTCGCCTCCACTGTCCTATAGAATTGCGAGAGATGACATCTACATCTACATATTACCCTGCAATTCACCAAGTGGGTGGGTGGCAGGGGGTGCAATGCACCAAATCCTACCTAAAGATTGTCTAACGCAATTCGAAATTTCCTATTGTGTTCTCGTATTGTCCTCGGAAAGAAAGAGCCTAGATAACGCTCCGTCCTATAATCGATCTCACGTATGTTATCGTCTCGATCATTTCTACCTATATACGTTGGTGTTACAATTATTCCCACTACCTCCTCTTTTAGACATTCCGACCTATATTTCTCCAGAAGTTTCAACCTTGAGTCCAATCTGCGGTCCTCCAGTGATACCTAGTTCAAATCGCTCAATAAAGAAGTGACGCTTTCCTTATGTTCGTACTTTTGTTTTACAAATCTGGCTGCTCTGCGCTGTACTCTTTCTAGTTGAATTATGTGTCCCTTCTCGTACGGATCCCATATGCTCGCTGCGTATTCCACCTGCGGTCTTACCAGTGATAAGTAGCATGTTTCACGTACTTTCTCTGTAGTGATCCGTACTATTCTACCTATGAATGCCAGTTTCTTGTTGGCCGCGCCTATAACTCAACGCATGTGCATGTCCCACGAAAGATCCTGACAAATGGTTACTCCTAAATATTTTACATACTCAGCTTGTCGAATGCTCATTTCATCTATTTTATATTCGAAGCCTAAATCTTTGTTCTTACTTTTCCAGAACGTGACTGCGGCACATTTAGTATAATTAATTTCAATTTGACATTCTTTGCACCACGCTGAAATGGCTCTTAAGTCTTCACGCAGAGACTGATGATCCTCCTGGTTTTTTATTTCTTTATATAGAACGGTGTCATCGGCGTTATTCATCTTTTGCTCTTCGAATGCACCTTTGGAGAATGGCGGACGTTTCGGTCCCTGTCATTTTGTGCACGGGTGTTTCGGCCATGAGATTCTTCAGGAGCCGGACATACGTCCTCGTTTCACAATACTCGACTTGAAAGGAACCAACTACAGGAAGACGATGTTATTAGATTTATTCTTCGTTTTACAATACTCGACTCAATTTTTTAAACACTGGAAGAGTTTTATAAAACTAACGAATGGGTGCTATGATTTAATTTTTCTTTAAATAACTAAACTAACATTTGCTTTAAAAAATTTTATGATTTAAAATCAGTCGACAAATGGATGGATAAATTATCTTTTTATTCTTCCCTTTAAAATACTAGTCTATTTAAAGCAAATTAACGAATGGAATAAGCTACATAACGTTATTTTCCCGTTAAAATGATTAAAGTATAATTTTTGGCTGAAGGAGTTTTCTACCACTGTTCAAAGTAAAATGTTTTAAAACCCCAATTTATAAAAGAATTCAACAAATAGGAGGATGCGGCTGTACTTCAAGTATTAAGAGTAAAACTTGACTGTGTGATGAACCTTCACTTGATGGTACTTCATCTTAAAAACACTAAAATTACTAACTCCAAACCGTAAAGTTTACCCAGAGAAGCGCTCAAAAGAAAAGGTTTTAAAATAAAAAATAAATGAAAATACAAGTTTTCTGGACACTGGCTTAACAGGGACTTGTGGTCAAAACCTAAGCCTAAAAGGAAAAAATAAAAGCACAAGCACTGCACAAATAAAGAAAAACTTCTCTGGAGCAAGCACTAAATACGTATTTCGAGAGCTACGCTCTCATCTTCAGTAGCTGAAGTCGTATGATTTGAAGGTGTCTTGTGTTGTGTATTTATATGTTCGGGGTAAAAGTGAAAGGATGAAGGGAGGGGCGGGGACCGAAGTGGCCGTTAACGCATAGAGAGGTGAGTGGGGGATGAGTCCCTTGTCGTTATTCATAACCGTTTCTCGGTATTTGTTTATGAATATGCTTTCGTAAGCGTCAAGTTTCCAGTCTGTTTGTATTAATTTTAAGAGAGTCATGTTTTCGGTTTTAATAGGGTGATCCTAGGAACCAAAAAACATCATCCGATGCTCCACATTATCGCAAATAAAACAAAACATTACAAGTAAAACGAATCGAAATTGCCTCCAGGAACACAACATAATCAAAACTCTTAAGAGTAAAAATTGTTTTTATCTAAAAGCGGACAAAGGGAACACCGTAGTCATTATGCAAAAACAACAATACTACGACCAAGTGGAAACAATGCTAACAGAAGGACCTTACACAAATATTCCAAAAAATCCTATCAACAAAATAATCTCTGAAACTGCCAAAACCCTAAAAGCATGCACCACACTGACCACAAAAAAAACTTAGCATCAAATTCCATACCTCGACCCCATGGTTCCTAGGATGTATTGCCTACCAAAAATCCACAAAAAAGACATCCCCCTAAGACCTATTGTTTCTTCCATCAACAGCCCGACATACAAAATTTCCCGTTAGCTCAATGAACAATTCAAACAATTTCCTCTAAAACAAGAATCTATCATAAAAAATAATTCTCATTCAATTAACGAGGTTAAGGACATTACATTGAAAGATAGTGATATTTTAGTTTCATTTGATATTGCTTCCCTCTTTCCCAGTGTTCCCATTGATGAAACGTTACAATTCCTACAAAATTGGCTCACCGAACAAGACCTACTATTAACAACAATAGAAGAACTCGTTCGACTAACACGTTTATGCATGAACCAAAACTTCTTTCAAGTTAACAACAAGTTCTACCAACAAAACTACGGCACAACCATGGGAAACTGCCTCTCACCGTTCTTAGCCAACCTTTTTATGCTCAACTTTGAAAAACAATGCAAAAACGCCTTCAACCACTTCCCTCGTTTATGGCTAAGATACGTAGACGATATTTTCGCGATTTTCGATACATCCAAAGGTAACAACAGATTTTGTACAACGACTAAACGATCAATTCCCTCCCATCAACTTCACACATGAAGAAGAAAAACAGAATTCGATACCATTTCTTGACCTTCTCGTCAAATGAGAAAACAACCAAATTAAGTTTGGGATTTACCGCAAACCCACACATAGTGACACCTATATCCCTTCTGACTCTAATAATCACATCTCACACAAATTAACACCATACCACTCCATGGTACATAGACTCATACAAGTCCCTCTGTCTAAAGTTGATTTTTTCAAAGAACTAAAACACATAAAAATTGCGCTGAAATCAATGGTTACGATCGTCAAGTTATAGAAAATATTTTACGGAAACATAAACACAAGATTCACACTAAAAAACACACCACTCTCTCAAACACACCTATCAAAAAACCAAAATACGTAAAAATCCCCTTCGTTCCCGGCATCACAAACGGCCTTTCAAAAATACTCTCAGAACATAACCTTAAAGCAGAGCATGTTAATGAAAACAAACTCTCCAACTTACTAAACAATCCAAAAGACACGATCCCAACCCTAAAAAAATCCGGCATATACAAAATCGCCTGCACAGAATGTGAGAAAATATACATAGGTCAAACAAAACGGAAGCTAGAAATCAGATTCAAAGAACACATCGCACACTTCAGACACAACAGGTGTAACAGGTCTAGCGTCGCAGCACACATACAAGAAAACAATCCAGGATGATCCTCAAGAAGATGGCGGAGTCAGCCGTCGAAACGTCGATCTTAGATCAAACTTTGACCCGGTTGTGCACCCGAGAAAAATTTCTACAGTCAATCCACCGGGAAAGCACCAGATCCTACTTCATTTGACATGTATTTCCCAAGTTTTAATTCTGCTAACCAAAAGCAAAAATTCCCTTGCGTGATCCAAATTGGTTATCTCTACGAGATAATTGCATCTTTGCATACTAGCAAACAAATTAGCAGAACACAGAATGATGCTGGTTTGTGGTATATAACCTTAATATTATTAATAAAATGTTTAATATTCTAGTTTTTCCCTCACTGACCAATGTCTGGCTAATTAGGTGAAGCGGTGCCTTTAGAAATTGAGAAATTTTTGTTGTTTTTAAGTATGAAAAAAGAGGGAGAGGAGACTACGGCGGATAGGTAAAATATTTGGCCCCTTTGGAGATATAAAGGAATAGATCCGAGGAGAAGGAACGAGGCATTCGAAAAGGTCGCATCTCTCGCAGGGCGACGATTCGGGTCCTTTGCAAAGGTCGCCTCTCCCACGACCAATTGAGGGACTCATCATTCGACCATTTTTGTATTCCGATGGCGTTATACGCCGCGGCGCAATTATGGCGGTTAATGCAAACCTATGGAGATGGTGGCGGGAGGGGGGGCTTTCTTTCGGAGGGGAGGGGAGAGACCTCTATCTCTGCCAGGGCACGGTCCATGCCTCCTCCTAATAACACTGGCGCCCGTTAGGAAACGCAATTCTTTCCGGATTGTAATATTTTTGCATGTGTTCATGGCGGTCATAAGTATTCAACATTTTCCTAGGAGACATTAGATGCTCTGAAGTTAACTGGCCTAAAAATGCGGTCAGTTCCGTAAAAATGAACTATAACTTATTTCGTGTTTGATTTAGAGATGTGCTGAATGCAACAGGAATAAAACTGGCGTATTGAAAAAGCAGTGTTTTAGATACTAAGCTTGTGTCCACTGTGCTTCCTTAATCGCTTTGTTACCACATCTTTTGCCTTTCCTCTTCCTTAAGTGCACACACACGCGCGCACACACAGAGAGGGCACCTGTAATGTGAAGGACGCAGCGTTTCCGAAAGGACCGTCTTGGATAATATATCCCACTCGAGGGACCTAATTAACCCATTTACGGCCAAGGTTAGAAATAATGTGAAATTTAAACTTTTCTTTTGTGATTGTTCTTCGTATGTGCTAGAAAAGGAAAAATAAAAAATCGAGGTCCTAAAAAATTTATTTGTATAAAAAATAATGGTGCGTTTTCGCACCTTTGGCTGAATCTAGTGCCTTGGGTACTGAAAATAAAAAGTTTTAATTCAAAATTTTTTAATTCATGAAAGAATTCATAAATATTGCATACATCTTTTGTTATATGTGTTATTCCTTTGTATTGGTGGTTTTACATTATTTATGGAACTTATTAAAACATTTAGTATGCAATGGCACAGTACACTTCATACACATGTATACAGTATGGCTTTTGCATTGCCTGCACCTTCTCCTGGAATCTATTTTCCCAACTAGGTGACCAACTCTGTCCTTTTTTATATCTGAAGGTAAAGATAGTTGTGATGGTCTGCCTTTTTTAGGGTTTCGAATTGAACTTGATGCTAGCTGTTCTTCGTTGCATGGAATTGGGTCACTTTTGAGAAGGGTTAGAGCTACACAAGACCTAAAGGCTACCTGTGACATCTTATTCCCAGTGGCCTTTCTGTAGTTTCCATAAATTAGAACAGACACTGTCCAAGAGATTTATGAATAAAGGCCGCCACCACTTCTTTCATCTGATTTGTATTCTATTGTTCGCGTTTGCATTATTGTGTAGATCAACTCCACCCACGTGTTTATTGTACTCCCCAATAACTAGAGGTTGGATTACCGTGATTTCTTTCCTTTCCTTTCGGCTGAATCTTTTTGCACTCCCTAACGGAAAAACTGGCACTGTTTTACTCGCTACAATGACAACAGAATTGTCATTCCATTTTGTAACAGGCATTTCGTTACCTCATCAAATGCATGGTCAAAAGAAGCCTCTTGGTTGTTTCCCAATGATCTTAGAATCTTCCAACGGACATTTTCCAGTTCTGTTTTCCCGAATCGTACCCGTTGCAAACCCCCCTTTTTCTTCAGTATTTGAAATAAGGAATATGATGAGAAAAACATTCAGTAATTCTAAGACAACACTAGTACCTAAACCAAATTGCGTTCCCTCAGGATTTCCCATATGGATAAAATTGGAAGAGATACCCATCGGATGAACAGAGACACCATAATTTGAATCCGAACCTGACTGGTTTATTTCTTATGAACATTTTGGCTGAGTGATACCCAAAATAAGGAACCATCTGCTCATCAATAGATAGGTTATGAGAGAAAATACCAAATTGTAAAAAATTTTCATTCAAAATTTTAAAGAGTGGTCTTTGGTTTAAAATTTGTTAGTGTTATCAAGAAGTGAATTATCTGAAAGATGAATATTTTCCTTTATGGCTCTGAATCTATTTCTACTCATGGAATGACGGACTAATTCTATGCCTTTATCCTCATCTTTTGACCAATACATATCCTGTTGAGGGAGTATATGATACTCAGAAAGGATCAAAATACCAATAAACTTTTTTTAATCTTTAATATCAAACTCATGCCTATTGTGGTCAACAGCATACTTTTTTGAAAAAAGATAATTTTTTCAAATACCTCTTTACCAAGAAACAACTGGAAAATGTCTGCTGGCGACATACCACCTAGATCATTTTTTATTTTTTCAACGTCTTCATTTTCTTTTGAACATGGAATCAATGAAAATTTTGCGGCAATATTTTTTTACACTTTGGTAATGACCCTTCTTTCTTTGATTTTAACTCAAGAGATAAAGTGGTACCTTTTCCTGAGCGCCTTGATTATTTTTGTTCCTCCTCAAGTCCAATGTTCGAGTGATCCACTGCACCACAACTTCGATACATTTCAAAAGTTCCTGCAATGTCATTGTTGATATTCTCTTCTCTGATATCATTGTCGTCGATGTTTTCTTCGTCAGTCAGGTTGCCAACGTCCGGTGGTATATACACAACATCTGTTACTTCGTCTACAGAATAAAGTGTTTCTTCCCAAGTGTCCAAGATTTCTTGAACTGACAAAGCCCTTCTGCTTTCTGGATTCATCTAAAGCAACGTAAAGTTCTTGAATCAGCACTCGAATACAAAATATTTGAAGTTTTTAATATATAATCTTGAGTTATACGCACCTTATTACAGTTATTGGTGATGCTCTTGATTACAGTATTTCCACAGTAAAAAGAAATGTACTTTGGTATTTGGAAATAATATCAATTGGATTCCTCCTAAAAGAAGTCTAGAAACAGTGCACGAGAATTAGTGGACAAAACGCCCGTCTTCTTCCGAAATCGAAGTATGTATCTCTACTCAGTTCGTAGTTTCAGCGAGAGGAACTGTACAAGAGAAACAAGCTCGCTTTGTCTCACCATGAGTCTGGGCATCGTCAGACTGGAGAGGGCAAGAGAAGTAAATGTAACACTTTGTTATACCGGGCGGCGCACGAAATGATACCTTAATTATTTTTACGATAACATTCCCCAGGGAAACCACTGCGTCAAAGACAAATAGGCTAAGGGTCCTTGAGGTTCTCTCATTAGATCAGCATAAGGCCAATACTCACCTCCCATAGACTATAGAGGCGTCTTTTGTTTCATTCTACAGAAAAAAGACAAGGCAGAAAGAAGGAGAGCAATATAAGCCCGAGTGCTTTCTTATCGACGAAGAACACTTTTTCTCGTGCTTGATAAGCATGCTGTGATTCATTCCAAGAGAATAAACTAACTCGAGGAACCGGGAGTGTCCCGTCGTGCCGCGCCAAACTGTCTGGTCTCAGTCGGCACAAACCCCCGAACGCCAAAGGTGCGAAAACGCACCATTGCATTCAAACTAAACAATATTCCGTTTTATGGACAATTGGTTTAGAACATATTATATAGAATTACAAAGGCAGTTTTGGAGTAATACAGAACGTCTTCAAAGATTTATAAAAATATGTTTTTATTTAGTCAAAAAATGTCTCCCTTCAAAGCGTTCAGGACCTCAAAATTGATCAACTTTGAATTATAATGTGTAATAAACTATAATTCAAATAACAACTAAAATACTTTTAAAAATAAGTTTATTATCTTAGCTAAAGATAAGGCAAAGAAAAAACCGAAAACTCAAAGAAAACTTGTAGTTATGAAATAAATAAAAAATGGTGCATTTTCTCACCTTTGGCCGAAAATGGGTTAAGGAGAAGAATTAGGGAACGGAAGTATTGGCCATTTTGTCTCTGGACCAGCAGGAAGCCTTCGACAGAGTTAGACATGAACATCTCCACGCTGCATCTGGAGTACCGATTTCGATAGGAGGGTTGTAGAAAAGCTGAAAACAGTCTACAGCGGTGCTAGCGGCTACGTTAATGCGGCATCATCCTTAATGGCGCCGATTAGGTTCAATAGGGGTTTACTCTACCCTGTAATCCATGTTATAAGCCTTTCTTAAATCTCGCGGAAAGGAATCTCCGCGGAACATCCATACCGGAATATAAGAATAGGAGATCCTCATACCAAGACGATGGCTTTACTTTTGTGGAAGAGGACGAAGACATCGCGAAAGTGAAACCCTCCTTCAATACGTTTTCACTTTCCGGGTCCACCACGAATTCTTTGAAATCGAAGTTTCTCTGGTGCAGCAGATGGAAAAACAAGAGAAGATACTTTAGGTTTCATCTGGGAAATCGAGGGATGAACCCTACTGGCGTTTGGCTGGGCAGCGACGAGGGGAATCCCCGTATGTCACAAAGGTATCGCTCACTAAGATTAAAACGGAAATAGAGGGATTGGGTCTGTCCGATGTTCCTGAGAGGCATAGTGCTAGTGGATAACCAAATATGCAGGCCGTATCTCCGTCATCATCATTCGTTAGACTTAATTTTGACAGGAGAAGGCCCTGGGTCAAGAGATTTGCTACACACCACTGGATTCGGGAAAGTGAGATTAGGCCTTGCAGAATTGGCGTGTGGAATAAAGTCTTTCTATCCAAATTTTTCTCAGCGTCTCTTCAGACTCTCTGTGGAGGCGACGAATGTCGGCAGGGATTATCCTTTGTCGGCTGACCTTTAGAAGATTTCGGAGTTAGGAATGTCCCCACAATTCCATATTGGAAGCCGGAGATCAATGCAAATGTATGACGATGTTGCCTCCACACCTATTCCGTTAGGATGGCCACCATCTACTGTAATCGCAATAAATAATATTTACTATCATAAGGAGGAGGGACAAAATAAACACCACTACCGAAGAGAGATATGCACAAAGAAGTTCTCTACAGAGTAAACAACGCCCGATGGCCATAGGAAGAGAAATGAAAAGATCACTTTAGCAGCTATCGATCCAAGCCGTCATTCGGGGTTAATATGGATGTTACTGTCTCTGTTCCAGGTTGGTGGTCGCAATCGACAGCAAACAAACAAACCAACATTTAGATAACAACAAACAAACCAGCATACAAGAAGTATTATTTTTATTTATACACTTTTGGTTAAATTCTATTAGAAGGAATTCAGTTTATAAAACTTTTATAAATAAAAATGTATTAAAATAAACGTCGATATTCGTTATAATAGGAAATATAAACGTAGATATTAGAGATCGCTTTTTAAGAAATATAAACGTAGAAGACAAATAAGCATAATGAAATGTGTAAAAATATACGTCTGTTTGTCATCAAGTTTAAAAAAAATAAACGATATTAGCGGTCGCTTTAAAAAAATCATATACGTAGAAAACTACTAAGCCTAGTAAAACGAATTACAACAGACGTCGATATTCGTCGCCGATTCTTAGGAAAAATAAACGTCGAACTACCAAGCCTATCTATATCGTGTTAGAAGCGGCTATTTGTAATAGATACGACTCACTCGGAATGACGCAACTGTTGCTGACTTTTAATTGATGTGTTGTTTTACAAAAGTTGATTGCTGAGATGAAAAGCCTTTAAGACCCCTAACATTACTCTTGTGAGGTTTACTGTTACGTGGATAATTATTCTCATAATAATTATGAAATGCTTTAAAGTGTCTTTCCTGATTTACTTTTCCTTGTTGAATTTCTAACATTGCAGATTAATCATTCTTTATTGATCATTAACAATAGTTTCCTATTCTTCGCGATAATGATAAGTTTTTGTCTTTTCGGAGTTCATGATCTTACAAAACTATAAGAAACGCCGTTACAGACAGAAACACTTCAATTAATCGACAGTCGAAGTCAAATTCGGATAAAATGTAAATGCGCAACTCGCCTAGTCCTAAATTCAGCACACGAATTCACTGACAAGATAAAGCGTCGCTTGTCAGAACAACATGCTGTGCGGTTGCGTAAGACCGAATATCAGGACTCTGTGCACTCTAGCAGCGTTGTAACGCCACCGGGCGTACGACATTTTGTTCTAGGATAGCAACATCGCACTATTTCGGTTTATTTGTTATGTCAATTTTGTAAAGTTCAAGTGAATGTCATTAATAAGTTCAGGCTTCACATTATGCGATTTACTCACGATAGAAATTGAAAAAACAACTATATATTTTATACGATTTATATATTTTTTCGTTTTCGATCGACCAGAAACGATCTCGGAATCTACCGGTCGATCGCGATAGACATTACGGGCACCTCTTGAGTAGGTCACCGTAATAATAGAAAACACATGAGATTCTTTTATCAAATCGTCGATCTTGGAAATTTTCATGGACAAATTCTTTAATTTTACCAAATGCCATCGCTACGTTGTCATCGGGACGTTCGCAATCCAGCAGCGACAAAAGAACAACCGCAAAAGCATCTTTTGAGGAAGATAAGCGAGTCCTTTTCTTCTCTCTCTTCCCCTCCTCGACACCGATTGCAGTCTTTTGTTTCGCTGCCATGCTGCAATCTATGACTCGGACAGAAGTTTCAGGCATGAAATCCACACCGACAAAGTTTGGTGGAGAATCTACATATTACAGGCCTTAGCTCCGTTCGGAATTAGAGAGCGGCGTCACGCGCCCGTCATCGACGGCCATGCTTTCTTCGCCTGCAGCAAATCCGTGAAGCAGTTTGCGAGGACGCTGGATTTCACAGAATCCCAAGATGTGCCCCGCAGAATGAATGCAGGAGAGGCTCCGTTTTCCTCCATTTGAAACAGTCGAAATGTCTTTCGGCGCGAAATCCTTCAGTATTAGCCTTACACTTTCCCGCCAGTTTCCAGCTGCCTCTGTGCCAACGGAGAACGCTTCGACGTTGATTCACAGTGAAAATATCCCGTGCCCATACTGAAAACCCTTGAAGTCCATTTTGCTGTCTCATCTTTTTCTTCACAAAATGATCAAAAATTGGAATGTTATTCGCCCTGGATTCAAAAAACCACTCATAAATCTCCTATTCTGGATCCGCCTGCTTTTCATCGCACTCTATTTCGTTTGTTCTTGTTAACTCCTTCTGCTGCGGCTGATTCTATGACTGCCCGATTCTTTACAAACATGGATAAATTATTTTTAAAAAAGTATTTTTAGCGTTAAAATTCTTTAATCTATGCATACTAAAATGAAGAAAATAAATTTTCTTGTATCAAGCGCGCTAAAAGGAAAAAAATAAAATTTGGAATCTTCGATCATGAAATATTGAATTTAATTAGTTATTTGTATTGGTGTTATTATATTACCGCCAAAATCCTTTAATTTAAATAGTTCATGATCGAAGATTCAAAATTTTATTTTTTCCTTTTAGTGCGCTTTATACAATTAAAGAAAATTTATTTTCTTCATTTTAGTAAGCATATATTAAATAATTTTAATACTAAAAATAATTTTTTTAAATAATTTATTTTATTCATTTTAATGTTGGTTTTTCTAAGATTATGCAAAGAATTCAGTTCTGTTCTCATTTCTATCGTACGGCGGGAGATTTCTCAAATACAGCGTTTCCTCTAGAGCTGCTGCATTGACCAATAATTTTTTAATTGGTCTAATTTAATTTTTGATGGTGGCTAATAGTTGCCCATCAACCACGCACAATTTCCATAAGGAGTCGTAAATTTTGGTATTTTTGGCTTAGCTCCAATATTAACTGAGATATGGGCAAAAGTATATTTATAAATTTTTATTTTTCAAATAATATTTTTGTTGGTCTAATTTATTTTTTTATGGTGGCTAATGGTTGCCCACCATCCACACAGATCCAATATTAACTGAGATATGGGCAAAGGTATATTTAAAAACATATACGCCATCTACAGAAAATTGGTATAATTAAAAGGGCTGACAAAGTCACAAAATAAATTTAGAAATAAATTCGGGGACGATTTACATTAAAGAATTTTAAAAATGTAGAAAAGGAATGCCATATTCCTTCGAAATTCGGGATTTAATTTTCTTCTTGTTCGCCGCAAACAAAATCTCCAGCTTCTTTGATACAGGCAAATCATTGTTTCTCTTATCGTTGCCATTGTACGTCCTTGCTTTACCACCTCCACCTGGAAAGCAAGAAAGTCAATGAAAGAGAGATTGAATCACAGATTACGAATATAGTAATAGAGGAAAGGAATCTATCTGGATATTTCAATGGGATTTTCTGCCGAAGAAATGTGAAGGGCCATTTATAAAGTATATTTTAAACCAACTTCGGCATGAAAATTATGAGCGAGAGACGAAAGAAGCAGGCTGCTTGGAGGCTGCATTAAAGTGGTATAGAGGGGAAGACGAGACTGAAACTTATGAGAAACTAGCTGAAACGCCCGTTTACGCTCGGGAAAGAGTTCCTTTAAGTAGCAAACGATTTTTATTGCGTATTGTATTGTAAACTTTTGCCATTAATATAATTATGCATTAACGTCTTAATATTCACATGGATAAATGCACCGAAGCCTTTAAAGCAGCAATAAAATTATGTATGTCGATTATGTCAATACTATTAGCCGAAAGGTAAACAATAAACATCTTGGTTCCCGAACAAATATAAGTAGATGTATGATTTATGTTGCGATAAATCTTTCAATGTTAATGGTAGAAGATAACAAAATTCTAATATTCCTTAAAAATCATTTGACTCACTTTAAAAGTATTCATAGACTATATTTAGGCATGAATCCATTTGTACCCTTTATCTTGGCGTTGGCTATTCTTCCTCTACGGCGCGCCACGGCGTGGATTTTCCTGGTATTAATATTTACGTGGCTATCTTCCTTTGAGGAGGACAACAATTAAGAAATTGAGTTTTGTTGCCGCCTGGAAAATGGTCATCTAAACCGATAAATTTTGCACTTAAAAGAAAATTTTGAGCGATTTAGCATGTAATGCGACAAAACATGAACAGAATTAAAATATTCAGTCCTTGCGTAAAATATGCCATTTCCTGTGATCGTAAATTAATATTTAGGTATATTTATATCCACATCAGTGAAGGGCTGCATGGCATTTCGGGGTTTCTCCACACCATTTCCCATGCATTCTTATGGAAATAGTATTTTGTTGACCCCATGGGGTAAAAGGGACCCCATTTTCTGCAAACCTAGACCAAGTTCTTCCTTTGGTCCATAGGGTGGCTCATGAAACTTTTGAATTCGATACGTCCAACGGTGTAAAAACGTATAAAAACATACATAAATACATACACACAAACTCTCTAAAATATTTATAAGATGACGACATAAGAAGTAAAGTGGTTGTAGACATAATTAGGACGTAGATCGGAAGGCTATGGTTAATTTGCCATGGAAACGCGAAGAGAATGATTAACGGGAGAATAAGAAAAAAATGAGGGGCGCGAGGGTTGAATAAAAAAAGACCTAGAAGGCGATCAGGTAAAGGAGTCATCATGAGGCGGACCTGAAGAACGGCTGTAGAGATGGATAGAAATGCCTTTATTTCGCGATAAGTAATGTAATCGGTCCGAAGCGTAGGGCATCCAAGAAAGTTGTTGAATAGGTGGGATGATGGGCGGATAGCCATAGCGTTGCCAATTGAACATGCGTTGAGACGTAATCGGGTTCGGCAGTTAAGAAAGACGTCAATCCAAGAGTATGAGTGTGTAGTGGACTGGGTCGAAGGATGAAAGACAACACAAGAAGGCTAAATAGTATCTGAGGTAATTCGCATCATGATTGGTCGAGGGAGAGAGATGGAGAGAAAAAGGGGGAGATGCAAAAAGAGAGGGGGAAGAGAGAGGGGTAGGGAAGGAGAGAGATGGGGGAGGGAGGGAGAGAGAAAGAGAGGAGAGAGGGAGAAAAAGAGGGAGAAAGAGAGGGGGAAGAGAAAGGGGTAGGGAAGGAGAGAGAAAGGGGAGAGAGGGAGAGAGAAATGGAGGAGAGGGCAGAGGGGTAGAGAAAGAGAGGGGAGGTAGGGAGAGGATGCGAAGGGAGAAAGGGAGAAGAGAGGGAGAGGTGAGGGGGAGAGGGAGAAAGGGAGGAGAAATGGAGAAAGCGAAGGAGGAGAGAGAGAGAATGAGAGAGGTGAGAGACTATCTCACCTCAGCCGATATCTTTTTGTCCCATATTATCGTCCCAATGGTTTTGGCGAATGATTACGAGATAATATGATTAGAATTTCCTTCAGACAAATCACCTGCATAAATGATCTTAGTATGCTGTGAATATAGAGAATTTTTAATCTTTGAGATAAGTTTCCAGGGCATTATCGTCACGGGTTCACGAGTAGCCGCGGATGTCTTTGGAAGCAACGCATAACACAGGCGTTGGATTAACTTCGTTTAAATATTTTTTCGCGTACATTTGCCCTTTCCGCGTTATTTTTATTATCCTCATATTGAATTTTTGATGGGAAAAAGTTTTCGCAACTTTTCAGAAATTTTTAACGATAAGCTACGCTAAAATATCACAACTTTTATAAAGTTGATAACGTGTGCATGTGTGTGTTTTTTGTGGACAGCGCGTTACTGTAAAAAGTAAGAAATTTATCGAGAGCTTCTAATAAAGTTTATTGACGTTGATAAATGTCACGGAATATATGTTGCTCTAGCGGAGATAAAACTTCCGTAACCGTGTGTTTGTGTGGCCCACCCGCCCATCATGTGCCTTGGCCCAAGTGCTTCGGCCGAAGATGTCCCCGACTCCCTAAAAAGGATATGCCCTCCTCCTCCTTAAGTGTCCCTCTGTTTCTCTCCTCCCTTCCATCCTCCGACCTCTAACCACTCCTATTACTGAAAGCACTGACCTCTGTCACTCATTTTTGTCACACAATTGACTCTCACCTCCCTCTGCCTCCCTCTGCCTCCCTCCGCCTCCTCCACCGCCTCCCCCACCGGCTCCCCCACCGCCTCCCCCACCGCCTCCCCCACCACCTCCCCCACCGCCTCCCCTTCCCCGCTACCCCTTCCCCGACTCCCCTTCCCCGACTCCCCTTCCCCGACTCCCCTTTCCCGCCCCCCATTCTCCTCCTCTCTTTCCCCGCCTCCCCTTCCCCTCCTCCCCTTCCCCGCCTCCGCTTCCCCGCCTCCCCATCCCCTCCTCCCCCTCCCCACCTCCCCCTCCCCACCTCCACCTCCCCGCCTCCCCTTCCCCGCCTCCCCTTCCAAGCCTCCCCTTCTCCGCTACCCCTTCCTCTCCTCCCATTTCCCGCCCCCAATTCTCCTCCTCTCCTTCCCCGCCTTCCCTTTCCTTCCTCCCCTTCCCCTCCTCCCCTTCCCCGCCTCCGCTTCCCCGCCTCCGCTTCCCCGCCTCCGCTTCCCCGCCTCCCCCTCCCCGCCTCCCCCTCCCCTTCCCCGCCTCCCCTTTCCCGCCTCCCCTTCCCCGCCTCCCCTTCCCCGCCTCCCCTTTCCCGCCTCCCCTTTCCCGCCTCCCCTTTCCCGCCTCCCCTTCCCCGCCTCCCCTTCCCCGTCCCCCCTTCCCCGCCTCCCCTTCCCCGTCCCCCCTTCCCCGCCTCCCCTTTCCCGTCCCCCCTTTCCCGCCCCCATTCCCCCCCTCCCCCCCTTCCCCCCTTCCCCGTCCCCCTTCCCCGTTCTCCCTTCCTCGCCCCCATTCTCCGCCTCCCTCGATCCCTCTTCCCGCTTCTTTTCGTTCTATCGTTTCCCATTGGTCCGCCATGACGCCTAAATTGAAATTTATACACGGAATTTTTTCCCAGACATCCAATGTGATAATCGAAACAGAATGGGAAGGATGGAAGGAAGCAGAGAAATAGGAACGGATGAAGAATGGAGAAATTAAGGGACAGATTGGAAACTTTTTCAAAATTATGGCGGTCGAAGAAGATGAAGTTATGAATTCAGTGTCATGAATGCTTATTGGTACTACCTATAAACGGGATTTTTACAATTTATTAATCACAAAAAATCCTGGCAACAAACGGGTTGTTCTGCTAGTTTAAGTTATAAAGCTAATATGTAAATGGTACCGTTTGGTGGTGATTTAGTAAATGATCATTGAAATCTACGTATTTAAGTATATTCATCAACGTTTTATAGAAATTTTAAAGAAATTTCGTATTTGATACATACAGTTTTGGATCGCAGATGGAGCAGTAAACCTTCTTTTTAAGAAGCTCCTTCTCGCCTTGAAAGGAATGTCTAAAATCGCACATATTCTCCTCCTTACATCACTAGAAATCTGATAATTTGTTGCTCTTCTATGCAAATGGGGAATAACTAAGTCCCTAAACAATTTTTTTAGAAAACTTTATCGCGTCATTTTTGTACTATTTTTGTACGACTGGTGCATTATATAAGCACAATTACTAACGTGGAGTCAACCTGACTCCACACAAAAATTACTGTAAGCTATTTCACCAACAACTCGCGGTACACTGATAAGATTTGTGGGGTGCATTAGTCATCAGTTCATTTGAAGGTCCTGAAGTCACCGGAGCAATACTGTTAAACGAGTCAGAGCTATGATGCATAATATGTGGTGTGGAGTCAGTCTGACTCCACGTTAGTAGTTAAGGGTTAAGGAAATAAATTTTTCTTGTGTAAGTGTACTTCCTTTTTCTTCAACGTGTGTGGTTGATTCTTTGTGTTATAATTGATAGTAGCTCAATAACTTTGGCCAAAACTAACAAAAGTAGAATACTCCTTTAGCCAAAACAACTAGAGGGCTGTGTTATGTTAAAAAAAAGCTCCCGAAATGTATTGTAATTTTATTGAATCACCATTAAATGAAGCTTACTTCCTAGTTATGCATAGTGGAAGAGATGATCGATATGCAGACATAACGGATTGAAGAAAAATTTGTTACCTTCGTGGCTTCTAAGTCTTAACTGATCACAATATTCAGGGGGAAGAAATAAAATCTTTTAAAGTTGAAATATTTTATATGTATAAAACAACTTGTGACTGTCTAGAAAAATATAAGAGGCCTGCTTAAATTTAGTGTCACATTTTTTATATTTCAAGCGGGACGAAATTAAAACCCATGGCAGTTGGAATGGGGACATAATGGTGTCATGTCGCCTCGTGATATGTATATGCGCGTTTAAATGCGGCAGAAACCGCGGGAAACAAACCACTTGAGTTGGTACTTCTGAGCGAGAAATATCAACTTTCTTAATATTCGCCTTAGAAAGCCGTTAAAAAGACGTGCATAGTCGGGAAACTACGTACAGTGTTAAACAGAGATGCATTCTCATCAGCTATGGTTAATTCGTGCTTAGTCGTCCCTGTGGTCAGAGTATACCCCGCTGGGAATGGTAAGCTCGGGCGTCGAGGAAAAGTTCACACAACCGAAGACTAGAGGTGTCTCGGTTTTCTTTTCGTGGTTCTGCTCGATGCAGAGAAAACCTACTTTTCTGAAGAAGTTACCAACCTTAAGCATACAACCCTACATCCGTATATCGTTGCGTGATTCAATAAACCGAAATCAGTGATTCCAATAAGGGGAGAATTTTGAAAATGTTAATAGCAAATGGTTTTGGTTTTCCAGTTTTGATTCAATAAAGCGGGTGATTCAATTAATCGGTAATTCTAATATACCCACTGTATTTGCCCTACATACCCCAATTCGAGAATGACGTCCGCAGTAATTTTCACATTTCCTATGTATATATATATACTTAAGGAAATGAAAAGGTAGTGATGAGGGTGTCAACAAGTTGTTGAAGGAAGCCCAGCGGACACTTACCAAGTCGGGGACCAAGTTGGCGGGCTGCTGGGGGCGTCGAAGAGACACGTTAAACACACGAACACAAAAAAAAAACACGCAAGCTTATCGGGCCTATGCCCTTCTTTAGCGACAGAGTAACTATATATATATATATATATATATATATATATATATATAATAGTATAACAGCTTACGGAAAAGGAAAGGTAAAAGGGATATATGGATGGCAACAAGATGTTGGGATGAGGAAGCCCAGTAAACACTCACCAATCGGTCGACTTCAAGTTGGCGAGGCCCTGAGGATGTCGAATCGACACACGTAAAACAACACAGAAGCTTTATATATATATATATATATATATATATATATATATATATATATATGTATATTTATATATACGAGTTGTCGGTGCTTGCATACTGCAAGCGCTTAAAAAATCACCATACATCAAGATCTAATCTCCTAAATAAACCAACGTGATCTCCAGGGCAATTGTACTTCAGCCACGTGGAGCCTATATGTATTAGACAATAAATTTCATTGAGTTCTAGCAGAATATTTATCGCTTTGTATGAGCAATAGGAATAATCATCATTAACACAATATATTATACACTAAAACATGGAAAAATTAGGATATTTTGTGTTAAGATTAATGCATCACCATCCGTGGCTTTAGCACGTATTTGGATTAAATAATCACAAAATAGGCAGGACGCCATTATATTTAGTAATTGAATCGAAATCGAAAAGCTACGAAACAACATTAAAATACTTTTCACGATTTACTATATTTCGTGTATTCATCTTTTCCCGTCTACAGTTCGAAATTCTCATGTTAAACGTTTAATTCACATATTTTGGGGAAATCTTGGCATTTAATTGGGATGTTGCCTTGCCAACCAATTACATTGTTAAACCTCGAAATACTATTGTTATTTCAATCCCTATGGGTGAAAGCGTGCTTTAAATGCTCTTACAATTAGCACGAGAGAGAGAAAATATTTTCATAGCAACCAATGTAGACAACATTCATTGCGTTATTTACGAGAAGGAATACATATGAATGTAGAGCATTAATCAATCGCATATTAAAATTAGGTATTTAGAACCATCGCAGGATTTTGAAACTTGAAATAACGAACGTCTAAAAGAATGAAAGTTTGCTTTCTTGCCATCCAAAGAAAATCAAGGTATATTTATGTTCATTTTTTATTTCACAAAAAACTTTCCCGTTGAATTTCAACGGGCATCTTCCTAGTATATGTAAGAACATGCTATTTATAATGATATATCTAAACCGAGGAGGAGAAAACTGGTAGATTTCTGCATCAATAATGACCTTGTAGTGACTAATACATAGTTCAAAAACCATAAATAAAGGTCATACCCATGGAAAAACCCAGGAGATAGAATGAGATGCCAAATAGATAACATCCTAGTAAAACATAGATTCAGGAACAGCATAAAGACAGCCAAGCAGCAGACATTGATTCAGATCACAGCTTTATAATATTTGACGTTAGTACAAGGCTCAAACAGATAAAAAACGAGAAGAGAAAGACAGACTTGGGACCTAGAAAACCTGAAGGAAAGGCATGATGTAGTCAGCATGAAGTTGTAAGATCGCCTAAGAAATCTGGAAAACAAACCAAAGACCGTGGATAGAGAATGGGTAGAAATTAAAACCAGTATCAAGGATACCTTGAATAAAGAGTTTGGAAAACAAGAGAAGAAAATCAGAAAACCATGGATCACGAAGGAAATGCTGGAGAAAATGGACGAGAGACGAAAATGGAAAAACGTTAACAGTGAAGAAGGTAGAGCCAACTATAGCATATAAACAATGAGTTGAGAAGGGTAACAGATAAAGCTAGAGAAAATTGGATAAAAGAAAAATGTGATGGAATACAACAAATGGAAAAGTTAGGACGGTAAGATATTATGTATGCTAGGGCACTGGAATTAGAAGATAAGAAGTCTAATGGAATTCGTGGTAAAAGCATTATGAATACGGATTGAAAAATACTCTCAGAAACAAAGGATGTAGCACAGGTATGGGAAGAATACATTAAGCAGGCAGGATCGGCAAAAATAGAACTGGAAGATGAGGAAAACTTTGAAGAAAATAACTTAGGACTAAGTATTATGGAGAGCGAAGTAGAAAAAGCGATAGTGGAGCTAAAGAAAGGGTAAACCAGAGGAAGTGATGGAATACCGGCTGAGGTATTAAAGTCATGGGATAAGAAGGACTAAAAGCGATCACGAAATTAATTATTAAGATTTTTCGATACGGGATCCCTCTAAAGAAGAAGCCAAAGGCAATGCATTGTAAAGACTACAGAACGATAAGCCTTCTGTCACACACGTCGAATATCATCACGAGGATTCTTAATAAAAGGCTGGAGAGAAGGGCAGAAGAAATGCTAGGTGAAGATGAATTTGGTTTCAGAAAAGGACGAGGAACTAGAGATGCTATATGGGTAGTTAGAATCATATCAGAAAGGGCAATAGAGTACAGTCAAGATATCTGCGTATGTTTCGTAGACTGGCAGAAGGCCTTTGATAAAGTAAATTGGGTAATGTTAATGAAGATATTAAAGGATATAGGTGTAGACCGGAAAGACAGGAGATTGATTAGGAATCTATATGAGAATCAAGTTGTAAAGGTCAGGTTGGAGAATGCGGAGACCTGCGGTGTAAATATCGGTAGAGGAGTAAGACAGGGCTGCTGCCTATCGCCGACCCTATTAGCCGACTTTTTCTCATTTCAAAATTATTCCCAACTTTACAGCTTATGCCTGTCTACATAGAATCTTCGGATCGCTTTATTCCATCAATTTCTTGCTTATCAATCTCACCATTTGAGAGTGAGGAGTTTTCTTCGATGTATCTCTTCGAAGACATCCGTTGGGGCAGTTTGATACTAGTTTGGCTATTTCCGTCCCAACCAAGAAAACATCCTCATTGCTTTTAAAGAGTCCTTCAATGCTTTTAATGGAAATTAATGCCATCAACGAATTATAGTGGAAATTCCATAACTCGAATCTCAAGGGAAAGTAAAAATTATTGGAGTTATACAAAATTAAAAATACGGAATGGGAGGAAGGTAGAGAGAGGGAGAGAGAATGGGAGTAATGGTGAGAGGAAGGGAGAGAGGGAGGGAGAATGGGGGAGGGAAGAGAGAGGAAATGGGAGGAAGAGAGAGAAAATGGGAGGAAGAGATAGAGAGGGAGGGAGAATGGGGGAAGGAAGAGAGATAGATAGATAATCGTCTTTATTCGGGCAAAATTTAGACCATAAGGTCCATTCTTATATTTAAGAGGGAGAGAGAATGGGAGGAAGAAAGAGAAAATAGAGGGAGATAGAATGGTAGGAAGGGAGAGAGAGAAATAGGGAGAAAACAAGAAGAGGTGGAAAATGTATTTACTTGTTGTAAGGCATTGTAACTGAATGGTTTTTCACACTATCGTCGTTTGATTATTCTTTTCTGTTCGTTCTTCGTTTATTATTATATTTTTTTGACGTTTCTCAAATTTTCCCGCAGTAGAACTGCGGGCTCTCTACATATCTATATATATACAAAGGTGGTTGAAATGAAAACAGCAAACGTGAAAAGAAAGTGGGAGGAAGTATGAAATCCTATTATTATTGTTATTAGTTATTTTTGCTATTGTTATTATTATTTTGGTGGGATATTTTGTAGTATTTGGTGCCCCTTGTCATATAAATATAGCATCTCGTATAGAACATTGCACAAGTTGGAGTTGAGATCAGTGATTCGATTTTTGAACGCAGAAGGAGTGAAATCAATTGAAATACACAGGAGGATGGTTGATGTGTGTGGAGATAACTGTTTATCACAGAGGGGAGTGTATAAATGGGTTCAAAAGTTTAAAAATGGTGTACAAGATGTGGAAGACGCTGCTCGGACAGGGCAGGATGATCGCGTAGTCACACCGGAGAACATTTCTGTCGTTGATAGGCTCATTCGCGAAAACCGTCGCAATAAAGTTTGTGCGAGGTGGGTGCCCCGGCAACTCACTGAAGGCCTGAAGCAACAACGTGTTGACGCCTGCTCTGTGCTACTCTCTCAGTATAAAGCTGAAGGGAAAGATTTTTTGAACCGGAATTGAGACATGGGTCAATCACTTTCAGCCTGAGAGTAAGCGAGACGAAGCCAAAAAAATTCAAAGTGACTATCCGCAGGGAAAGTGATGTTGACTTGAATTTTGGGACAAAAGTGGAGTAATTTTGGAGAGATATATGGAAAAAGGGACAACTGTCAATTGTGATTCCTACCGCGATCTTCTTAAGAATGGACTGAAGCCTGCAATCCTGTCCAAACATATATATATATATGCACACACACATACATACGCACACACTATATAACTCTTTCCCTGACTGTTTCCTTAATACGCATTTCTTGCTTGCAGGGCGTGTTGGCTCTGGGTTCGGCGTGGAAGGCATGATGACTGGACCGCTGCAACTGAGTCACGTGGGAGGAGGGCGGGGGCCTGCCCTAGGGGGGGCGGATAGGTCGGTCCGAGGAACTAGGGAGGAGGATGTGAAGACGACTTCGGAGGCGGTGGCCGGGAGCCGCGAGGCGAAGGGGACGTCTGCGAGGAGGCAGGAGCTGCGGGCGGCGCACGCCGAGAGGCTGCAGCAGAAAGCGAAGGGACTGGAGAAGGTGAAAATACAATACTTTTCTTCTTCGATATTGAATTGTATCGGATGAAGATTTTCCATTTTAGGCCATAAATCTGTCTCCTGCTAAGAGCTTCAATCTAGACGAATCTTATTAATATTGAGCGAATTAACTGACGCCGAATAATTACGAAATATGAAAAGCTGGACTTAATTGCGCACCATCTTTATAACTCCATACACTATGACATGGGTTCTTAATATTTTCCTCTCGAGCCCCACTTCTGATCTTCCAAAACTCCCACACTCCGCTCCTTCCCTCAGAAAATTTTCTATTAAGATGAACGCCACGCAACCCAACCCGATGGGGGAAGCACAATGAACGTGGGAAGGAACCAACAAGTAGGAGTGTACACGGGGTGATGGATGATCATCATCATCCAATACCTTCGAAATTCATAGTTACAAAAAATTCTAACCTTAATATTATGATAGCCCTGTTTATCCGACCCGGTTGAAATGTGCTATTTTGGTTATTTATTTATATGAAGATTAAATATACTATATTTGGTTAAAATCCATTGGGTCAGTTCTCTAGAAATACACGTAAAATAAATATTATTTAACTTTATGTTGTGGTAGCCCTGATTTTTAGTTCCGCTTTAAACATCTTCATTTCATTATGGTATGTTGTACGAATCTTAAATACAAAATAAAATTGAAATCCGTTCACCCAATTCATTCCAAATCCTTCATTACTGAATGAGTGTAATTTGTAATTGTGGCACCCCTGTTTGGCCGATTCTGTTTAAATATTAATATGGTTTTATAGATGTGTTTATAATAAGTATTAAATTTGGTTAAAATTGATAAAGACAATTTAGCACAATTACGTGTAATTTTTTTTATTACTTGTATGGTGGCTGCCTTGCTTTTTATAACTAAACTAAACATCTTGATTTTGGTTTATTATGTTGCATTCTTTCTTCATACATAATTTCGTTTAAATAGGTTCTGCCAATTCCTTCCAAATTCTTAATTACCGAAAAGTTTTATTTTGCAATTGAGGCACTCCTGCTTACTCGATCCTATTCAAATGTGTCATTTTGGTCATTAATTTATTTGAATATTGTGTGTAACAAATTTGGTAAATCGGTTTAGCCAATTCTTCCCTGATATATGCGTACGGACGGACGGACATCACGAAGATAATAGTGCTTTTCAGCAATAACGAATAGCACTCAAAACACTTCACCTAGCTTACCCAACCCGGTGGGGCCGAGTACAATGTTCCTTCATGTTCAAATTTCCGCCTGGCCCAATTTAGATATATCCCTTTTGGGTCTTCCCCTAATATCCTGACCGCTGGCCGAATTTTGATCTTCTGGTTTTTAAGGATAGTATAAAAAATTTGTCTGCTTACGTAAGCGCATGAGCCGAGTTTGACTATGTGTATTTAATTTGTGAATTCTTATCTGTTTCGTTTTGTTTCCACGCACAACTAACAGTTGACAATCTAGTGTCATTTTTGTGCGTTGGGCAGTAAGTTGTCATTGCCTAAAATATTCCGTGTTGTTTGTCATATATAATTTTTACGTATTATAAATCCATTCGTCTGCACTACATCTGTTATGGAGATGACATGTTGGTAGAGGATTTGAATACATTGGTACAAAACTTATACCATCTTAATAGTTATAAAAGAAATGAAAAAATATTAAAGCGGGTAAATTGGACAGCATTAGAAAATTATGAGAGATGCATGTAAATTTGATACAACTTATTTTGGTCCAAAATGCTTCGCGCCCTCCTTCCCCTAGAATCCTCATGACCCCCTAATGCAGAGAGAGGCCTAAAACCTTTTCACCCTTGAGGGCGCATTTGCGAATTCAGAGAAGAATTGCGGGCGCCAATTGGGTGTACACAAAAAATAAAGCGAAAAGAAATGGGTTAGTTTCTTTTTTTATTTTCAAACAGAAAAATATTTTGATTTGAACACAAAATTTATTAATAATAAAAAAGGAGAATCTTGAAATTTTTAGTGAGAAAATTGAATTTGTACTTCTTCTGTACTATCTCATTGCATCTCCCCAGCAAATGATTTGCCATAGCCGTAGTAGCGGGCGCCAAGTAATTTTATGAAGGGCGCCGGATTGAGGGGCCCTGCTCTAATGCACTATGATAACGAAGAAATTCATAAAATTACAAGATATGTTTTATGAATCAAATATAGAATTTATTCCTACCGATAAAATCTTTGGTAAGGTTGACGTTTTAAATAAGCACGAGTTTCTATTTTCGAATCCGTATTTAGCGCCAGTGAGGTGTGCATATAATTTAATACGCACCAATACCATTAAATATTTTAAAAAGTTTTACCTTTTTCGATCGAGATTTTATTACAATGAAACTAGTGCAAAAGCCCGTCAATATTACGCGAAGGAATATATTATTTGTTATTTAAATTAAATTCTCGTACTTATTATTCTTTGAAATAATTTATTCATATTTAAAATGTAAAATTATGAGTGCAAATAGAAACATAAAGTAACGAAATTCTTATTTATTTTCCAAAGGAAACAATAGTCAATAACGTTATGAGAAACAAAAGGGCACGAAGTACTTTCGTGCAGATTGACATGCTCGACCACCGGAAGAGGACGTTTGGGGTTAACGTTGATACGGTGGCCGTTCATACATATGTTTAAGGCGTTGCCGGCGAGGCTAGCGGTGAAAACAGGGCAAATGGCGGAGGTTTGGGGGTAAGTAATAGAAATGGTAGAAAAACTTCTTGAGGTTATGGAATTGATAATGTTCCTGACAGTGCTCGAGAAGGAAATTGAGTGCACGCGAGATCTACCCGCAAGGCTAACATTCAGTCGGAGGAAGACGGGTAGGTGTGCGTTCCATAGTAGATTGGATTAATTTGGCAGTGGACAGAAGGATTGGAGCTTTAGAGAAGCGTCTTACCGTTTCGAGGACTATTTGGCATTGAGATTTATTCGCAGAGACGTATTGTATGCTTTCTCCGCCACTTAGGAAAATCGGGAACATTCAAGATTTTTCGATTAATCTTTTGGCATTTTTAGCGGTTCCGTTCTTAACCGAACATCCGAATGTCCTTTAACATTTCGTAATACAAACAGAAGAAGAAGAATCGTTCAAATATGATTGAATGGCCAGTTGATATTTCATTCAAATGTACTGTTTATATTTCTATATTTTCTAAAAATTCAAAAGCAATAGAGACTTTGTCTGGTTCGCACTGTTTTAACAACGCGGTTGAAATAAGTCTTAAACTGTTTAAAGTATTTTATGTATGAATCTCGATAAAACTATCTTGTAATCACATTTAAAAGTACGTGCTAAAGATCTAGACGTTACTCTCGTGAAATAATCATTATCATAGCAATAGGTAGTTTTCCACATATGGTAGAATGATTATTGCATACATCTTCTTTGCAACGGCCATCGGTCCGATAGAAATCGAAGAAGCGACAAAACTAAATGTGTTCCTTCGGCCACTGATGAGGGCATTCACCTGGACGTTCAACACTCATCTCATACTTATTCTGAAATTCTTTTCAGCCATAAGATGAGCTCTATAATTTTCGATTGGAGGTTTGGGACAGCGTTTGTTTGAAGGCGTTCTCGAGAGAAGCTTTGCTTCTTCAGGTGTGAAGTCACTTCACCCTTGATGAAGGCCGCTGTGGCTCGGGCGAAACTTCGAGTCAAAATTCTCACTACGCAGCTTCTCCCAAGAACGCCTTTCAACAAGCTCTGTAATTCTCTGCTGAACTCATATGTTTATGTGAGGCTGCGATGGAAAGGTGTGCAATTTGAGTGCCTACTTTCGCGGGCATGCGAAAGCATGCGCGCGCGCGCACACACACTATATAAAACATACATACACACAGTCCCTTTCTTGTGGAAAAAAGTTACTGGTACTCAAATAACACCGATTCCTAGGAGCAGCCGTGATTCAACGTATTTTGTGGGATATAAGAGTAAGGAAGAGAAGGAGGGAAAGTTGTAAATTTCATTTCTCTTCAATATTCAAGATAGGTGCAGAAAATTTGAATTTAATCGATTTTAATTAATTCTTCTCTAAATAGAAAGCCCTGTAAGTCCTATCAGGGTTTGTCGTCAGAATCGACTTATATTTAGATAAATACTGTCTATGTATGCAAGTAAGTTGGTGTTTGGTTGCTATGGAGATATGGTTTCGTATTAGGTCGCTTACAAATTATCACGCCGCGTCGCTCGCTAGGTGACTGTCCTTCGGAACCGCAGCGCCCCTCTCAGAGCGGTGCGAACCCGAAGTTCCAATGCTCTAATAATTTCGATTGAGTTGACCGTTATGAGCGCGTGATCCTCGAATTCAGTACTGAAGGACGACTGCTGTTCTTGCGAAAGGGTTGTCCGGCATCCATGAGAGAGTCTTCTTTCAGTCTATGCTCCTTGCAGATGCCACTTTATTGTTATGTGAATAATATGGAAGTTGCTATAAAATCAGTATTTGAAAACATTTTGGCTTGAAATAAGACAAGAATGATATTTAACATCAGAGCAGCTTATTTATCTCTTTGTTTGTATTCCTAATACGAAATTTTGTTGATTTGGTGATGGTGAAATAAATTTTCAGTGCACATTGACCCGCGCAAATTCTCCCCTTTAGAGTTAAAACTTATGAAAATGATGATTAACCCTTAACTACTCGCGTGGTAAAACGTTATTTAACTACTCGCGTCGGGTCAGTATGACCCAATTTTTGAAAAAGCAATTTTTTAGTACTTTAAACCAACAAACAATATTAAATAACATAAACAAGAGGTATTGTCCTATAATAAGAATATTTTTGCATAAGAAGTTCATTAAAATATTAATAACATCAAATTTTTGTGATCACTTACGTAGGTACTTATGAAGCGTTGTCATGGAAGACAAATACACTTTGTATTAAATAAAATTAACTTGATCTCCTGTCTGTAGCTCATTTTAATCCTCCTGATGGTACCCAGATGTACGTCATCTTCATTACAAGCTGTACAAACAACAGATGATTTTTTTTTGCAAATGAATTCTTTGCAGACATTGCAGATTTGAGAATGCTTGTTGTCGTTTATGCTAGGGCAGAAATGACGTCTCTTCCGGGTTTTCGCCTTCGAGGAGTGTTTTTTATCAGTTTTTTCCTCTTCCACTACCTCAATTCCTCTCTCAGCTAAAAATAGCCTTATTTGCATTCTTAGACTTTGAAATGTGCATATTTTTTATCCTGCGTACAATATAATTCATAGTTAGGTCATAAGAACGTTTTTTTCAGAAAAATCCTCCTAAGAAGTAAGTTAAAAGAAAATGTAACGCTTGAATACCTTGTTCGTTTAGTGATGGCAGGCGGCGACGCGTGAGAGGGGAAGGGATAAGACTTGGGAGGGGAAACTTTAATGGAAAAGTCGACGTCATAGCCATGCGCAGTAGCATATTTTGGGTTTGGACGAGTCCATCATCAGCGCGGGAACCCTGGAGAAAGGATCGAGTCCGTTTAATAGCGTACGGCGGATGCGCAGAAGGCGAAATTGGGTTAGGGCGAGCCCATAAGTGAAACGTCACAACCGCGGGGGTGAGGGTAACTTCCGCGTGGGGGAAAACCCTAAGGCTACTCCACGCGATCACGTTATTGTACCAACCTCTGCGCTTTATACTGCTGTTGTTATCGTTATTTTTCATCGTTGCTTTGAGTATTTTGTCTTTGAGTCTTTATTATATCATTTTTGATACTCCGTTTTGGTTTTTTCGTCTTTGTTTCTTCGTTTTCGTTTCGTTTAACTCGTTTATTGATAACATGGATACCCCTCCATCAGCCTCCAAGCTGGGGAATAAGAAAGTCATTCACAGTCAGGCATGGAAGATCATTCATAACATGATATATGAGGGAATAGAAGAAGCCACCAGCGTTTCAATTCGCACCCTACAGCGAATCTTGAAGGAAGAAGAAGAGGTTGCTAAGGCTGCAGAGCCTTCTTATCGTCTTCGCGGATGCAAAAACCACAGTTATCACCGAAATCAACGGCGGACGACTTTGATGTCCAGGCGATCCGAAGAATCGTGCGTCAATTCTGTTCTCAGGAAAGAAAACATCCGACTCTTGGTGCTGTGCTCCCGGCGATCAAAGCGAACACGGGCTTCAAAGGGGGGTGGCTAGAGCGTTGACCTCCCGCGTAGCGGTCCCTGGTTCGGATCCGGTGGAAGTCGGCTTTTTCAACCTGAGATCGTCTCGTCCTCTACTTGTGTGATTTGAGGAGACCGTGCAAGTCAGCGCTCCGTCCTTCGGAAGGGACTTCTAACAGTTGATCCCCTTGGTGCTCTTCGTCAAGAGTTTCCTTCCTCCCTTGTGAGTGTGTTCGTTGTGTAAGGAGTTATGGCTATAATAATCTAATTGGTTGATTAGCCGTATAATACAAACCAACATCAACAACAGGCTTCAAAGGCAAAGTCGGTTCACTTAGAATTCTTGGATTCAGTTAAGTGTATTGATGATTTATTAATTATTACGGTAGAGATTTTGTAATAACAACAGATCTCATAGTAATATCATATCATCCCAGGTGGAGGAAAACTGCTTCCAATAAGCGCATCTTATGCGAACGGAGTGATATCCGTTTGGAGCGGATTGCATATTTAAGAGCAATAAGGGGATATTGGGAGGAAGGACGGTCAGTTGTTTATACTGACGAAAGTTATATCTATTCCACGAACTCTGCTCCATATCAAGGGTCGAGCGGGGATGACACGGGATTAAAAGTTCCTGTATCTAATGGCCAGCGACTCATTATTATTCATGCAGGTATGAGTTATTTATTATATTGATGTACATGTGAATGTACATATATGATTTTCATTGGCTACGGAGAGGATATACGTTCATTTTTCTTTAAGGTGGAGAATTTGGATTTTTGCCGCAGTCATTCCTAATTTTTAAATCGGGTCTGAAAACAGGAGGTTACCATGGGAACACGAATAGTGCACGAGAAATGGGTAAAAACCAGCCAATGCGCAATTCACTTCAGAACTCTGTCATTTAATGGACAGTGCGTCCTAGCACAACGTGGAGCTTGACCGCCCACCGTGCAGGAGTTCCAGGAAAGATATAATTAAGGCATGGCTAGATACAAGAGGAATGCAATACTCAACGGCTGAAACTAAACTCGAGCTGTAATGTAAATTTAATTGTTTTTAGTCGATAGAACTGTCTTAGTGATCGACGTAAGCAGAATATTTGATGGTATGCTTGTTATTTTCTCGAATTTTTATCTCGGAAACTATAAGTCGTAATTATGTAGTCTCGGGAAGTTTTAAGTGGCAAATGTCGTCCTCGATCCGAATACATTTTTAATATATACCCAACAAATCATATAAGAGCTAAGTGGAGAAGAAAATGGTATTTAATTGTTGCTTTATGAATACCGTTTAACGAGATAAGACTGTAAGTTTGTTTAAGTAATTATGTAAAGTGGGGGTTCTAAATGGCGGAAGCAATTCAAAATCACAATTGGGCGATAAATTTTCGCAAGGATCAACCGTACTTAATTTAATTAAAATCCGTCTAGCGGTTAAGGAGATGAAAGTTACGACAGGCGGACGGGCGGACGGACGGACGAGGCGTGCCCATAATGCGTTCTGCTACTACCGTTTCGCTCGTAAAGAACGCCTAAAAATGAAACGCGTCTGGAATCGAAGCACCGAACTGGGAAATAAATTATATAAAAAACATTTTCCAATAGCACTTTCATGATGCACTCAAGAGTTGAAAATAAATTTTTGTTGCCTCAAAATTTTCATCGAAATTTTCATTTTGTAAATCTGGTGTGAAGAATAAAAGTGGGTGGCCAAGAAGAAAATCATGTATGCAAACTACTTATTTGCATTTAACGTAAATTTGTGTTAAGTTTTTAAATACTTTTTGTCAATTTTGAAATCGTATGAAACGCTTGGTTAACTGAGAAAGATTTTGCATCATTCGGCTTATCTGACATTTTTTTTATTTAAACCATGTAAAGACCACCCGCTTTTATTCTTCGCACCAAATTTAAAAATGAAAAGTTCGATGAAAATTTTGAGGCAACAAAAATTTATTTTCTACTTTTGAGTGCATCATAAAAGTGTGTGCTATTGAAAAACCAGTTATTTATTTATTTATTATTTACTTTTGAGTTTTCAAGCTTTTCAAGTTTTTCTAAGTTAATTCTTTATTTACATAGTCCATATTTATTTATATGTATTCTCGAATGAAATTATTGAAACAAAATCGGAAAATTTTATTATCGATAATCGGGAAGTTGTCTCAAACGGTCCGTAGTTATTTTCAGTGCAAATTTGTTTTATGATATAAATCTAATATATTATAACCGCTACGTCCCTGCGTACGAAGTATAACACGTCACTCTCGACTTTCAAGAGAGAACTGAGCCTTGTATGTAAAGATAAGACCTCGCACTGTAAGTTCTTTTCCGCGGCGAGAAAAGGTTCGCTGTTGCATCGGGTCAGGAGAAGAAGCTGACCCTCGACGCTCGAATTTCCTATTGAACGCTGTCACACAGTTCTCTTCTGTCAAATAGCATAAGTTTGGTGAGGATCCTTCTATGGGGGGTCCGGGATCGTAAGGCTCGATGCGTACCAAAACTTGATAGATTAAAATGTACCACGTATGTGGATTATGTGCAAAATTTCATCTCTGTAGCGTTTGTGGATCCAGAGATATAACGCATCAAAGATGTTGAACGATAACAACGCTCAAGCCAACTTCAATAAGTGTAAAAAACGAACACCCGATGCATCCTCACGGGAGTCCGTGCTTTCCAGTGAGACGTAACTGTCTCATTTACATTAATCTCTCGTAATTCCCAAAATACTTAAGATATAAAAACGATACGTCTCTTCTTAAATGACACTGGTGCTGCCAACAGCCAATCAAATATAACAAAATGGTAACGTGACGAGAAAAATGCTTACAACTATATTGGACTGAAATTATACAAAACAGAAATATACAAAAGATATACTCAATAGCAGTGGCGGCCGGTGGTTGTTTCAACTGATAGGGCCTACATATGTTTTTAAAAAACCTAAAATTATAATACAATAAAGTATTTAATTTTTACTTGCCGAAAAATGTACAATAGTGAGTAGATGAAAAAAGTGTTTTGCAGCTAAAATGAGCGGTAAACAAAGTCCATTCGGCGATCTTTCTTGTTAGAAAATGAATCAATAACTTTTCTGTTAAAGCTATCTTATTTACAAAAGTTTTTTTTCACACTATAGCATGCCTAAAGCACTTAGTCTTTCTTCTTTCATACTATTCCTAAAAAAGGTTTTTATTCTTTTCATCATTGAAAAACACCGTTCTGCTTCTGATGTAGACATTGGTATCGTGATCAACACCTTTAAAAGTTATATTCTCTTGAAATGTTTCACACAAATCACCACCCAAAATTAGCGACAGAAATGATACTGCACCAGAACTTGCTCTCAATTCCTCTCTTTCGTAAAAAACTTAAAGTTCACTATTCAGTCTATTTTTTCCAAAAAAGGATACTTTTCAATTATTTTGCTGAGATACGTCAGGGAATTTTTTGCTGTAATTATAAAATTCTTTGACCACTAATAGATTCGTAGCCACGAGGTGTACAGTAAATTGAAATCTATCTTTTATTTCTGTGATTATGGTGTCACCAACTTCTTTTCCTTCTCTCTTCCTGCCGGCAGAGTCCCTGTCAGTGATCCGCGGTCTTTTTTGTCGAACTTCTTCCTCTTCATTCTCTAACTCGACTTCAACCTGTTCGGTAATCACATCAACTTGGTTTCTGTCTGTATGCTATTCTTGAAATGCTGTATCGCTTGCTGTACTTAACTGGTTAAGTGATTCGTTTTTGAACCTTACTAAAAATTATTTCCATGTGAGGCATTATCCGGTGGAAAAATGTTATCCAAACGACAAAGTTATTTTCTTTCAGCCTAAGTTTATAAGCACTTGCTTGTGTTGTAGTAGAATGCAACTTAATGTCATCACTGTTTTCAATAATTTCAATAACCGTTATGAGTTCTTCCTATATTCATACACAGAGCTGACTCCACGGGAATGGAAATTCCATCTGGTCTTTGATATCCAGGGCAATCTTCTCCGTACAACGTTATCCAACATTTATGTTCATTGGACCGAATTAGAAAAAATGAACAGATTCTAGACAAATGTGCAAAAAAACATACGGATTTTGCGGTTGATGGACGCTGCGTTAGACATAATGAGATTCAGCTGGTAGGCGTAACAGTGGACGATATTAGCAAGTGGATACCTGCCTTTTATCAGTTTCCGAACGCAATTTAAACGTCCACTCATAACAGAAGCACCATCAATACTTTGTGCTATAAGTTTATTCGGACTGTCACCAATTAAGGGGTCGAGTTGTTTTAAAATACAATCTGCTATTGCACGAGCATCATGTCCGTCAGGATTAACGAAATTCCAAAACCTTTCTACCGGTTTTCCGCCTACAATGTAACGTAATACAATGACTAACAGAAATTGACATGACACATCAGTAGTTTCATCGGCTATCAATGCTACATAATCTGCTTTTTGAATTTATTTGCCAACTTCTTCGTGGTATACTTCAAACATGCATTCCAGCAACTCATTCTGTATAGTTTTAGACGTACCTTTAAACACAGCTGATTGACTAAGGTGAACTATTAAGTCTTTATCTAAATTAAACGGGATTAACTCACTAAAAACTCCCTTATTTTGTGACTCATTCGATTCTTCATGCCCTCTCAATGCTAATTCTACTGCCCCACAAAAACGTATACAATTTATGATAAAATTTAATATGTACCTATTTGTATCTACTTGTTCATTATGTTTAGATATAGCTAGCCGATACTGTGAGTTAAACTGACTTTGAATATTTGTTTTACCCAGCAACGATAAACTCAAAACATTGTTCATATTTTTCGTGAGCCCTCATTTTTTTCCAAATGTGTACCAATTCCGAAATCCCGTTCCTCGACCAACTGACATCTTGGAAAAGATCACAAGTAAAACAAAAAAACGCATTTTTTCATCACACCCGGACAGCCAATTGTTCTTCGAATAAATATCGGCATTAAATTTACGACACCTTTCCTGTTTGTTGACACACAGTTGCTTTTTAACTAAATTCAAATTAGGGAGGGATCTTCCCATTCGTTTTATTTCGAGTTTATCATCGTAAGACAACGATGAAAACAGCTGTTTTAATAAAGCACTTATCGTATTCATTGTGGAGAATTGAAACATTCACGCTCACCAATACTACATCGAGCTGCTAGCTTGAAGGCCGTGGAAGGCCGGCTGATTGTGAGTCAAACTGAACTTGGCCCAACGGTAGATATTCCCAAGCGCGAGATAGGGGAGGAGAGGGGGAGAAAAACATGCAGTGCGCATGCGTTCCACGTGTTGTGACCGAGCCAGCTAGGTGGTGGCCCGTAGGACTCATCCCGTAAATTCTCTTACCGACCGGAGTATTGTGCTGCTTCACGACAAATTAAACCTAATAAAGACTCAAAAATGAAATCAATCTATTCTAAAACCATTATTTATAGTGATTTTTTCTTTCTGGGCATTTTGGTAGGTCCATGGACCTATGCCAGCGGCCGCCACCGATTAAGATAAAACCGCGATCGCTGCCTTGACTGACTGGAGAAACACGAGGGGTGATTCATCCGGGCATTGAAATAGCTTAACTTTCAACGACACGGGCCGTTCAAATTCTCTCTTCGGGAATAACGTTTCTCAGGCTTTCGAAGTAACTTGCTCGCAGGATAGATTGCGCAAGATAGCGTCAAACCAGAAATCTCTCAACGTAACCGGGATTTTAGTAAGGGCGAGAATCAAAAGATAATTATCGGCGACGAATTTCAGTTCGCGTACATAGCGGAACTCAGAAAGAAAGGCAAATGTAGGTTTGGCTGCAAGCTCTAGGAAAGCAGGTAACTTAGACAGGAGAACATTAACCACTTGAGTGAGATCAGAAGGTGAAGGAGAGGAAATCAGAGGCGGATTTACATTCAATCCGTCTTCTGCGCGAGAACGCGTTCTTTCAGGCCTATCTGATGCAGTGGTGGAATATTGCTACTCGTAAGCATTCTTAGATGTTTCCATCGCGACGATTAGGCAGTAAGGCACCAAAAAACGAAGTAAAATAGAAAAGACAAATTTATAATAATGAACTTAAGATTACAATAGTCTAAATACAATAATGCGAAATAACGAACCAGTGTTCGAATATCTCCCCGGTGCCTCCGATAATGAGACTCAACTGTCTCATTTACATTAATCTCTCGAAATTCCTAAGATACTTCAGGCTTTTCTTAACCCTCCAGTACACGCGCTTGGTCTGTGAGACCAATCCCGCATTATATCGAACAGTAGAATTTTTGTGTTGGCATCACTGACTGTGCCTTTCTAGAATTTCTTGTTCTTTGTGATACAGCAAGGTCAGTGTTAATCGAGCTTTCCTTCGTTGTGTACTTAGGTCAAAAACTGTTTGGTGGTCTGACAGGCCCCCTGCGTGCCCTCGCGTCTCTAATTCTCGATCCAATTAATTTCGTTATTTATTAGTTTATAGTGCTGTTATGCAAATTTAATGTTTGTTGTTCGTACCAGGAAAATTTGTTAGTGTGCTCGGAGATAATAAAGGTAAACAACGCTGGTTGGCACCGCGAGAAATAACTTGCCAAATTCGTCTCTAATTTCTTTCTACGAAGAACGGAAGAGAAATTCTCAATGTTTGGCTTTCAAGAGAATTCCACGTTGGTCTCGTACATTCCTAAGAAGGCGAAAAATGTTTTATTGCGTGCAACTATTCACAATGGAGGAAAAGTCAACGTTGACACCAGAAATGAAAAATAGTCCGAAATAATTACTTTCTATAACGACACAAAAGTCGATGTTGTTGACAAAATGAGTGCAGCGTACAATGTTGCACGGAACACAAGACGATGGACGATGGTTATATTCTACAGCCTATTGAATGCCGGATCTATAAACGAGAGAGTAATTTATTATGGCAATGGTCAAGAACAAAATCCCCGAAGAGAGTTTATGAGAGAACTGTCGCTTGCCCTAGTAAATTAACATCTAACACGGAAATCACTCAATAACACCATTCCTAATGAAATAATGAGGAGAATTTGCAAGATTATTGGGTCAGACCTGTAGACGAAAGCGCAAAAAACACCTACGACTTCAAGTGGTAGGCAGGAACAAAAAAGCATGTATTTCTTGCAAAAAGAGCAATAAGTACATCTGCTTGGAAAATGTTAATACAGTGTGCAGCGAGTGTTGTGAAAATATCGAAGATTAATCCTGTAATTTCCACTGATAATTTAAAAAAAATTGAGTATGTTTTCGAGTGTTAAACTGAAGGAAGAACATTTTCGTTGTTTGTATAATAAACATTAATTTTTTAACAGAAAAACAATTGTAATGCTGATTATTTTATTCAATATTTTAATAAAAACATACATCTTTATAAAATAATCAAGTTTGTCTTATTTTTCCCCGATTATATAGGAATTTCACATAAAAATTACGAGGGGTCTGTCAGGCCCGCTGCGTGCACTGGAGGAAGAAAAATAGGCCCGTGCACTGGAGGGTTAAATGACACTGGTGCTGCCAACAGGCAATCAAATATAACACAATGGTTACGTGACGAGGAAAATGCTTACAACTATATTGGAGTGAAATTATACAAAACAGAAATATACAAGAGATACACTCAATAGAGTTGTCCACTTGGAGGGATAATAAACGGTACGAAAATAGCACTTGGATGAACAAGGAAATCTGCCGCCCGGTCTTTGCTGCTCTCTGGCTGATTGCTCATCCTCTCTATCTAGTCCCCCTGCTTCGACTCTCGTGACTGCTCGCTCGCCTTCTCACAGGGTATCGAACCGAAATTTGTTTCCCTCCGGTTTTCGTTCCGGTTCACACAAAACGGTTCGGTTCCGGTTTCGCTCCAGCGACCACCATTGAACCGGTTTTTTTCGCTCCGACTGAATTTTTTAGGGGAAATTTCAAGAGAATTCCAAAATAATCTTTATTAATTAATGTTACTTTTTATTTGAACCAAATACATCTTCGCTATCGAAAGTCAAGAGGACTAAAATAGACATCCGCATGTAACATCGTGCAATGTAATGAACAGTAAAACATTGTATGAATTCTCCTTCTTATATTATTTAATTTGTCTGATCCTGTTCTATGGAAATATAAAAATTTATTTTTTTCCCTTTTTAGCGCGTATAAAAGCTATTAAAAATATTATTTATTTTTCAGTCTTTAATTTGATGTAAAACCGTAGTAATTCTTTCAAAAGTCAATATTTATTTGATTTTACAGTTCCAATATTCCAGATTTCAGTATAAGCCGACACTCTCATTATCATAATCAATTTACTCCAATAGCATTCATGCACGTACTTGAATAGGTACAATAATATTAATTCACATTTAAATGTAGAATATAATCCATAGAGAGTTGTTCAAAGAAGAGCTACTTAACTGTTTTTAAATACAATAACTTAGATGTTAATATTACAAATACCATACAATATATAATTACATAAATTTTCTTAAGATGACAAATATTTACACAAAGCAACATTTAACAGAAGTAAGAATAACTCAAAAGCACGACTGCGAAGCGATCCTTCCTGGATAAGTTTTAGAGAAAGACTACCAGAATATGAAATACATGTGGAGAAGGGTTTAAAGTTTATGGGGACAATAACCTCCAATTTTAAGCAAAATCCAAGTTATAAGAATCGTGAAACATTTTTACCCAGAACACTCCACGGCGTAGGCTCAGGGGTAGGGTACCAAACGATTAGCGGCTGTCTTCAATGTACCACTAGCCTCGTATAACAGGGTTCTGGGAACCTTCAGCAGGACGAATCCTTGACCCTCTCTCTATGTAATGAGATGCCCATGGAAAATCCCACCATTGAAGGGACAGATGTTATCACAAAGAGGCATCTCTCCAAAGACTTAGGAGCATGTATTCTCAAGAAACCCATCAGCCTTTGCCTTATTCGGTGCTGAAAAGTGAGGCTTTCAAAAAAGACTCATATTAAAGCAAAAAGAAAAATCCTTCTTTCGCTCCCACTATTTATACAAACCGAAAAAGTGGAACGAAATAAATAACGGTTTTCGGTTTCGGTTTGGGTTCAGAAAAATATTATTTTTTTTCTGTTCGGGTTCGGTTTCACTCCAGTTAAATAACGGTTTTTTCGGTTTCGGTTCGGTTCCGGTTCGATGCCCTGCCTTCACAGCTTGGAACTCCCCTCGTTCGATCTTTTCTCGAGAAGAGGGCATACCTCTCGCGAAAGTCTATTGGTTAATTAGCACGATTGCAGCGTTCTCTTCTGGGCTAATGTCTGTTGCATATAAAAGTACGTACGCGCAAAGCAGAGTACCCGCGTAGCAGGAGTACGAGCGTATGTAGGGGTTCGTCGTTTGCTGGAGTTCGAACACAAAAAACTGTTGGAGGATAAAATGCTGCACCAGCCACACCACATTTAAAGGGGGTTTGTCTTCCGTTTTCACGGAAAAGGGAACCGTACATACAAACAAGCCCACACTGTGTGTGTGTATATATATATATATATATATATATATATATATATATATATATATATATAACGATATGGAAAAAGAAATAATATGATGAAATAAATGCAACGAGAGGTTGAGAGGGATAGGAAGGAGCCAGTGAACACTTACCATACGGTGGTGGACGTCCACAGCGATAGAGGAAGGCTTGTAATTTGGAGCTTTCGGGCAACACACGCCCTTTTTCAGCGAGAGAGAAACGAAGACTAAAATAAGCGTAACACTGGAGCTAGGGGTTCGGGAAAAGAGGGGTAAGGGGAAGGGCAAAGAGGGGTAAGGGGAAGGGGAAAGAGGGGTAAGAGGAAAGATGGAACCGTCTTCATAGGAATGAGAGGCCATCTTCGAGTCCCACATCTCTCGGCGGAAGTCCTGAATCCTATCCCGGATGTGGCGCTCCATCGCCTTGACCTGCCTTTTAAGAGTGGGGCAGCCCGTCTTCTGGAGTTTCCTCCAGAACCTGTTCTTGACTTTGATGAGCAGGAGGAGTTCTTTGGGTAGGTCTTGGAAGTTGGATCGGCGGCGAAGCTTGACCGGAACGGTCGCGGCGACAGCGTCTGAGATGAACCTCGTGAGAATGCTCACGTGTTCATCAATGCTGCCTGGAGAATATATATATATATATATATATATATATATATATATATATATATATATATACACACAGTGTGGGACCATTTATCCGGCTAGCCAGTAACCTGAGGGCTGCCGGATAGGGGGTTTTTCCGGAATTCGGGTAGCCAGGCCTAAAATGCACAAAAAAGTTATTGCTACTGAATTATCTAAAACGAACTCCTGCCCATGGGCGAATTCAAGGGGGATAATTCCGCCAAGATAAAAAACCATCCAAAAATACTTTTTTAAAGTAGACTTTAACTATGGAAAAATGAACTGTTTTAGTATTTTACACCCATAATGTTATGTTTCTCTATAATTTCTCGGTTACACCCTCTAGCCAATGGATTACCCCCCACAAGGGTAAAGTCTGAATCTGTCGATCATCCTTTTAACGCCGGCCGAAAATAGCAAAATATATAAACATAACTTACTTATTAACGGCGACTGCGTATTTTTGATCAAACCAAGATACACCTTCGTACTTCCACATACAATTCTTTACTCACTACGTTTACCAAAGGAACTCAGATCGGTCTGAACTCAGACCGATCTGAAACTAAGCAGCAAGCTGACTCGGCCCAGTGCATTTACCAATACGGATTTTCAATATCGATCTTTCAGTCGTGTTCGATATTGCTGGTGCGTACGTCGTCAGTCGGTTGTTTCCTAATAGCAGATGAATTATCAACTTTCAGATTGGCTTCCCGAGCGGGCTGATCCCGTTCACTTCTCATCGATTGATTGAATTCAACATTTCTACCGAAAAATAGCCTATTGCAAACAACTTTGATCTCTTATTATTTTTAGATATTCTGCAAAATAACAAAGTTGTCCTATGTGGCCGGACTTCAGGGACACCCTGTGTGTGTGTGTGTATATATATATATATATATATATATATATATATATATATATATATATATATACTAGTAGTTGTTGCTTGCATACTGGAAGCATATCATCTCACCTTGAAAAACATTCATTTTACAGACAGATATTTCATCATTACAAATATTCTATTAATTCTACAGATTTCACCTCCGCAGCGATTTTCGTTTTTCCCACATGTAAAAATAATAGTATAAAACAATCCCCAAATGTTGCAATTTTAAAAATTTTACACTTTCTTCATTATAAGGTACTAA
The DNA here is from genome assembly GCA_028673005.1 of Tanypteryx hageni. Lineage (NCBI taxonomy): Eukaryota > Metazoa > Arthropoda > Insecta > Odonata > Petaluridae > Tanypteryx > Tanypteryx hageni. The sequence continues at coordinate 6,416,523 of CM054117.1, forward strand.
TGCTACACATTTTAGCCAAATTTTAAAGTTGTAACACTTCTATAAGTAAAATAATATTTTTCTAATTGTTTAAATTTAAATATTTTTTAACGGCCGCCGAAATTCATTAATGGTAAAATTGAAATGTAAATTTGTGCAAATTCACTTCTCGGTAAATAATTTGAAAATTTCAGCTTCCTAGTTCATCCCGTAGTACCTAAACAGTTATCTATTTGTTTAAACTTTAAGAATTTTTAACTGCCAAATAAATTAAAATATCAAAATTTGTATAATCCCTATTTCGTTTTTTTAAGAATTCTACTTAAAAAAATTTCAGCTCCGTAGCACATTCGAAAATGCCTAAACCCTGAATATTTGTTTAAACAATTGCGAATTTTTAGCGGCCGCATTGTTGCACTTTTTCATGATTTTCGTTTTTTTAGTCGGTTTTGCACAAACTCCTACACAAGAAAAAAATTTTGAATCTCCAGCTCAGCTGGAAGTGCCTAAACATTAGTATCCTCCTATATCCTCCTCCTCTGTAAGAAACGTCCGTATATAATGACTAGTAGTTGGTGCTTGCATACTGCAAGCATTTCATCTCACCTTGAAAAAACATTAATTTTTCAGACAGACATTTCATCATTACAAATAGTCCTTTAATTCTAAATATTACACATCCGCAGCGATTTTCGTTTTTCCCACATGTAAAAATAATAGTTTAAATCAATCCCAAAATGGTGCAATTTTAAATATTTTACACTTTCTTCATTATAAGGTACTAATGCTACACATTTTAGCCAAATTTTAAAGTTGTAGCACATCTATAAGTAAAATAATATTTTTCTAATTGTTTAAATTTAAAAAATTTTTAACGGCCGCCGCAATTCATATATGGTAAAATTGAAATGTTTATTTGTGTAAATTCAATACAGTGGAACCTCGCTTAACGAGCATAATTCGTTCCAGAATCTTACTCGTAACGCGAAACACTCGTTAAGCGAAACAGTTTTTCCCATACAAATTAATGTGAAATTCGATAATGCGTTCCATGCCGAAAAAATACTCAAAATATTTTATGTATAACGTTTATTCAAAGAAAATTATATATACATTGTTAAGGAGCGTGATTCATCTTCCTCTTTTCTTCTATCGCGGAATGAACGAACCTGGAATGAGAATTTCGATTTGTAGAAAACAAAAAAAATCGAAATAATTAATTTACTATTTATGATACATACCTAATTCTTTTTTACTAGAAAGCTGTCTAGAGACATTTGTTTTTGCCGACGCTTCAGAATTTGGTGGAATTGTGACACAGCGTTCATCATCATCATAGGTAGTCTGTCCGTAGACAGGTCCGTGATTATTCATGGTTAAACCTGGTTCTCCATATACTCCTATTTTCCGCTGTCCTCTTTATATCTTGATAACTCTCTTTCCCTTTCAAATCGTCTATCAGCTGAAACCTTTTCCTACCTCTTTCCCTTTTCCCATCTAGTTTTCCTTCTAACACGTCTTTAATCATACTCTCTCTCCTCAGGTAATGTCCAACCCAGTTAGCCTTCCTCTTTCTGATAGTCTGTATAATCATTCGCTTCTCTCCTATTCTTCGTAGCACTTCATCGTTTTTCATCCTATCTGTCCATTTTATCTTCAGCATTCTCCTCCAAGTCCACATTTCAAAGCTTTCCAAGTATTTGATGTCATTTTTCCTTAGCGTCCATGTTTCTGCCCCATACAATGCTATACTCCATACGTAGCATTTTATCAACTTCTTGCAGATATCTTCCCTTATATTCCCTGTAAGTAGTTGTTTCTTTCTCCTGAAAGCCGCTTTTGCTTTTCCTATTCTAGTTTTGATCTCATCCGTACATTTTGCCTCTCGTGTTATGATACTTCCAAGGTATTTATATTCTGAAACTTGTTCTAATGGCTTTCCCCCAATAGTTATGTTCAGATTCTCTTCTTTACCCGATATTCGAATGACCTTGGATTTTTCTGTATTTATTTCCATACCGTATTTTCTACCTGTTATCACTAGTCTATTTATCATTTTTTGTAGCTCCTCTTCCTTTCTTGCTAGAAGTACTTGATCATCTGCGTATTTTACTGTTCTTATAATCCTTCCTCCAATTTTGAAATCCCCTGTGCCTTCTAAAGCTTCTTGCATTAGACAGCGTTATCATTAAATAAATTAGTAGCGCGCATGGCCACTGCCTTATTAGGGTTTTGCTTCTCAATGTACGATGCAACAGTTTCCCATGCTTTCAGCATTTCTCTTATTGCGCCAGAAGATTGTTGGTTTGCTGTTACCTCCTCCTCCTCGGACAAACTCTCCTCCACAACTTCTTGCTGTGAAACACAATGTAACTCCATAAGCTCTTCGGTGGTCAGCTCTTGGCTGTGCTCTTCCACAAGCTCATCGATATCTTTGTTATCCACCTCCAGTGGCCAAAGACACAATCTCGTTGACTACAGGCTCCACAGGTACTGTCTCAAACCCCTCAAAGTCACATTCGACAACGCTCTCCGGCCAAAGCTTCTTCTAAGCAGAAGTGAGGGTTCTCTTGGTAACCCCTTCCCACGCCTTTTCGATCATCTTGAGGCAGGCAACGATGTGGAAGTGATATTTCCAAAACTCTCTGAGAGTGAGATTGGTCCCTTCAGTCACCTCAAAACAACGCTCGAAGAGCGCTTTAGTGTAGAGCTTCTTAAAGTTAGAAATAACCTGCTGGTCCATAGGCTGGAGTAACGGAGTGGTGTTGGGAGGCAGAAACTGGATCTTGATGAATTTAAATTCTTCAAGGAGGTCATCTTGTAGTCCTGGAGGATGGGCAGGAGCGTTGTCCATAACAAGCAAGATTTGGAGTGGTAGATTCATCTCAAGCAAATATTTTTTCACAGAAGGACCAAACACTTCATTGATCCAATCAGTAAAAAGGTCACGTGTCGCCCAAGCCTTGTTGTTGGAACTCCACATCACATTTAGCCTGCTCTTCTGGACTTTACACTTCTTGAAGGCTCGTGGAGTTTCTGAATGGTAAACAAGCAGCGGTTTAATTTTCAAATCGCCGCTTGCATTGGCACAAAATAGCAGCGTGAGACGGTCTTTCATTGGCTTGTGGCCGGGTAATGCATTCTCCTCTGCTGTTATATAGGTTCGCTTCGGCGTCTTTTTCCAGAAGAGACCCGTTTCGTCACAATTGAAAACCTGTTGCGGCAGGTAACCCTCAGAATCTACGAGCTTCTTGAAGTCGCCGATGAAGTTCTCTGCTGCCTTTGCGTCGGAGCTTGCTGCTTCACCGTGCCTCACAACGCTGTGGATGCCGGTTCTTCTCTTAAACTTCTCGAACCACCCACGACTTCCCTTAAATACTTCTTCTTCGGCCGTTGATGATCCTGAAGTCTTCTTAACGAGGTCGGCGAAAATCACTTTCGCCTTCCCACAAATGATTTTCTCATTAATAGTGTCGACTTGCAGTTGCTTTTCATTTATCCATATGAGAAGCAACCTTTCAACATCATCTAGAATACGTAACCGTTGCGTAGATATTCTTGTCACTCCCTTTGAAGCATCTATCTCCTTAATCTTGTCCTTGTTCTTGAGGATAGTGCAAATCGTTGATGTAGACCGATTGTATGTGCGTGTTAGATCAGCCACGCTCGCACCTCGTTCTCGCTTTTCAATGATTTTACGTTTCATTTCTACGGTTATTTTTATTCTCTTATAGCTGTCTCCTTGCGGCTTTTTCTTCGGGGACATTTTTGCAAGGGTTATTAAACTTTGCACAAAAAAAATCAAAAATAATATGTCTGAACACAAGTTTGGAAAAATGTGTGATCACAAGCGACACTAAGATCCTAGCGGAACGAGTGCTAACCACAGACTGATATAACAGGCATGGACGGTTGACTAAGAGGGAGAGGGGACGGACAGAGCGGAGATCCAAGCACGCTGTCAGCAGCAGGCTTGCAGCTAAGGCATCCGTTCCTCGGATTGGCTGATTTCGAGACGTCAGGCGACTGCAGCGCTCTGCGGTGCTGGCCCTATATAGAGCCCCCGCACCGCTCTGTCCGACCCCCCTTGCCTTCCGACCCTCGCTGTTGCAGGCGCACAATCCGGGACTTCCCCTCCCCTCGTCACTCGCTATGCGAAACGTCCCTCGTTCAGCGAATCATTTATTTACAATTTATTTTGCTCGTTATGCGAATTACTCGTTATGAGAGGTGCTCGTTAAGCGAGGTTCCACTGTACTCTGTAATGAATTTGAAAATTTCAGCTTCCTAGCTCATCCCGTAGTACCTAAACAGTTATCCATTTGTTTAAACTTTAAGAATTTTTAACTGCCAAACAAATAAAAATATCAAAATTTGTATAATCCCTATTTCGTTTTTTTAGAAATTCTACTTACAAAAAAATTTCAACTCCGTTGCACATGCGGAAATACATAAACCTTGAAAATTTGTTTAAACAATTGCGAATTTTTAGCGGCCGCATTGTAGCACTTTTTCAAGATTTTCGTTTTTTCTAGTCGGATTTGCACAAAATGCTACCTTAGAAAAAAATTTCAAATCTCCAGCTCATCTAGAAGTGCCTAAACATTAGTATCGTCCTGTTATCATTATATATCGACGACTCTTACAGAGGAGGATATAACATACTAGTAGAAGGTGCTTGCATACTGCAAGCATTTTATCTCACCTTGAAAATACATTCATTTTTCAGACAGACATTTCATTATTACTAATATTCTTTTATTTCTAAAGATTTTACCTCTGCGGCGATTTTCGTTTTTCCCACATGTAAAAATAATAGTTTTAAACAATGCCTAAAAGTGTCAATTTTAAAATTTTTACACTTTCTCCATTATGGGGTACTAATGCTACACATTTTAGCCAAATTTTAAAGTTGTAGCACTTCTATAAGTAAAATAATATTTTTCTAATTGTTTAAATTTAAATAATTTTTAACGGCCGCCGCAATTCATATATGGTAAAATTGAAATGTTTATTTGTGTAAATTCACTGCTCTGTAATTAATTTGAAAATTGCAGCCTCCAAACTCATCCCGTAGTACCTAAACAGTTATCTATTTGTTTAAATTTTAAGAATTTTAAACTGCCAAACAAATTAAAATATCAAAATTTGTATAATCCCTATTTTGTTTTTTTAAGAATTTTACTTATAAAAAAAATTTCAACTCCGTAGCACATGCGGAAACACATAAACCATGAAAATTTGTTTAAACAAGTGCGAATTTTTAGCGGCCGCATTGTTGCACTTTTTCAAGATTTTCGTTTTTTCTAGTCGGTTTTGCACAAAATCCTACCTATGAAAAAAATTTCGAATCTCCAGCTCATCTGGAAGTGCCTAAACATTAGAATCCTCCTGTTATATGTTATATTCTCCTCTGTAAGAGTCGTCGCTATGTAATGATATATAACATACTAGTAGTTGGTGCTTGCATACGGCAAGCATTTCATCTCAACATCATTATATTATATCATTGTTATCATTATATATCGACGACTCTTACAGAGGAGGTGTAGGATATAGGAGGATACTAATGTTTAGGCACTTCCAGAAGTGCTGGAGATTCGAAATTTTTTTCTTAGGTAGGAGTTTGTGCAAAACCGACTAGAAAAAACGAAAATCATGAAAAAGTGTAGCAATGCGGCCGCTAAAAATTCGCAATTGTTTAAACAAATTTTCAGGGTTTAGGGATTTTCGAATGTGCTACAGAGCTGAAATTTTTTTCATAAGTAGAATTCTTAAAAAAACGAAATAAGGATTATACAAATTTTGATATTTTAATTTATTTGGCTGTTTAAAATTCTTAAAGTTTAAACAAATAGATAACTGTTTAGGTACTACGGGATGAGCTAGGAAGCTGCAATTTTCAAATTAATTACGGAGCAGTGAATTTACACAAATAAAAATTTCAATTTTACCATATATGAATTGCGGCGGCCGTTAAAAATTATTTAAATTTAAACAATTAGAAAAATATTATTTTACTTATAGAAGTGCTACAACTTTAAAATTTGGCTAAAATATGTAGCATCAGTACCCCATAATGAAGATAGTGTAAAATTTTTAAAATTGCAACATTTGGGGATTGTTTTCAACTATGATTTTTACATGGGGGGAAAAACGAAAATCGCTGCGGAGTTGAAATCTTTAGAATTGAAAGAATATTTGTAATGATGAAATGTCTGTCAGAAATAAGAATCTTTTTTCAAGGTGAGATGAAATGCTTGCAGTATGCAAGCACCAACTACTAGTCATTATATATCGACGACTCATACAGAGGAGGAAAAACGAAAATCTTGAAAAAGTGCAACAATGTGGCCGATAAAAATTCGCAATTGTTTAAACAAATTTTCATGGTTTATGTATTTCCGCATTTGCTACGAAGTTGAAATTTTTTTTGTAAGTAGAATTCTTAAAAAAAACCATTTAGGTATTATACAAATTTTGATATTTTAATTTGTTTGGCAGTTAAAAATTCTTAAATTTTAAACAAATAGATAACTGTTAAGGTACTACGGGATAAGCTAGGAAGCTGAAATTTTCAAATTATTTACAGTATAGTAAATTTGCACAAACAAAGTTTTCAATTTCACCATATATGAATTTCGGCGGCCGTTAAAAATTATTTAAATTTAAACAATTAGAAAAATATTATTTTATTTATAGAAGTGCTACAACTTTAAAATTTGGCTAAAATGTGTAGTATTAAAACCTTATGATAAAGAAAGTGTAAAATTTATAAAATTGGGGCATTTGGAGATTGTTTTATACTATTATATTTACATGTGGGAAAAACGAAAATCGCTGCAGAAATGAAATATTTAGATCTAAAAGACTATTTGTAATGATCAAATTTCTGTCTGAATAATGAATTTTCTTTTAATGTGAGATGAAATGCTTGCAGTGTGCAAGCACCAACTACTAGTCATTATATATCGTCGACTCTTACAGAGGAGGATATAAGATAATAACATATAGGAGGATACTAATGTTTAGGCACTTTCAGATGTGCTGGAGATTCGAAATTTTTTTGATAGATAGGATTTTGTGCAAAACGACTAGAAAAAACGAAAATCTTAAAAAAGTGCAAAAATGCGACCGCTAAAAATTTGCAATTGTTTCAACATATTTTCAAGATTTATGTATTTCTGCATGTGCTACGGAGTTGAAATTTTTTTTAAGTAGAATTCATAAAAAAACGAAATCGTGATTATACAAATTTTGATATTTTAATTTGTTTGGCAGTTATAAATTCTTAAAGTTTAAACAAATAGATAACTGTTTAGACATTACGAGATGAGCTATGGAGCTGAAATTTTCAAGTTATGTACAAAGTAATAAACTAGCACAAAAAACATTTCAATTTTACCATACATGAATTTCGGCGGCCGTTAAAAATTATTTATATTTAAACAATTAGAAAATATTATTTGACTTCTAGAAGTGCTACAACATTAAAATTTTGCTAAATTGTGTAGGATTAGTACCCCATAATAGAGAAAGTGTAAAAAATTTTAAATTTCAACATTTGGGGATTGTTTAAAACTATTATTTTTACATTTGGGGAAAACGGAATTCGCTGCGGAGGTGAAATCTTTAGAATTAAAAGAACATTTGTAATGATGAAATGTCTGTCTGAAAAATGAATGTTTTTTCAAGATGATATGAAATGCTTGCAGTATGCAAGCACCAACTACTAGTATGTTATATCCTCCTCCTCCTCATCTGTAAGGAACGTCTATATAGAATGATAACATATAGGAGGATACTATTGTTTCGGCACTTCCAGATGTGCTGGACATTCGAAATTCTTTTCATAGATAGGATTTTGTGCAAAACCGACGAGAAAAAACGAAAATCTTGGAAAAGTGCAACAATGTGGCCGCTAAAAATTCGCAATTGTTTAAACAAAATTTCAGGGTTTATGTATTTGCGCATGCGCTACGGAGTTGAAATATTTTTTAGGAGTAGAATTCTTTAAAAAACGAAATAGGGATTATACAAATTTTAATATTTTAATTTGTTTGGCAGTTAAAAATTCGTAAAGTTTAAACAAATAGATAACTGTTTAGGTACTACGAGATGAGCTAGGAAGATGAAATTTTCAAATTCTTTGCAGAGTAGTGAATTCGCACAAATAAACATTTCAATTTTACCATATATTAAATGTGGCGGCCGTTAAAAATTAGTTAAATTTAAACAATTAGAAAAATATTATTTTACTTATAGATGTGCTACAACTTTAAAATTTGACTAAAATGTGTAGCATTATTACCTTATGATGAAGAAAGTGTAAATCTTTTGAAATTGCAACATTTGGGGATTGTTTTAATCTATTATTTTTGCATGTGGGAAAAACGGGAATCGCTGCGGAGGTGAAATTTTTAGAATAAAAATAATAGTTGTAATGATGAAATGTCTTTCTGAAAAATGAATGTTTTTTCAAGGAGAGATGAAATGCTTGCAGTATGCAAGCTCCGACTACTAGTATGTTATATCCTCCTCCTCCTCCTCTGTAAGGAACGTCTATATAGAATGATAACATATAGGAGGATACTAATGTCCAGCCCAAACTACAAAAGCTAGAGATCTGAATGTTTTAGGTTTTGTAGATATAATAGAGAAACCTTCAGATAAAATAAGACTTCTCACCTAAGTGACGTGAGTTCGACTCCAGAAGTTCCGAAAGTTGCGTTTTTTCCCATAAGAAAAGCATTGCGCCATTTTTGTAAATTAATTATGGGCACTTTTCGGTAAGATAGAATGATGAAATTTTCAGTGTTGCTAGATGGCCGCAATATCTATTAGGAATTTTTGTCACTTTTACTTACAGAGTCTTTGGTTCGACTCCCGAGACCCCGGAATATCTCCCATAAGTTAGCATGGGAAAAGGTTTTCCCAGTTTGTAGACCAAACTAATAGGTTTAGGAAGCTGAAATTTTGCAGGTTTATAGAATATTTGTCATAACCAATTATGAAAGTCGAAATTTTTAAAATTGTAAATTTTAGGGGTTGTTTTAACCCCATTCGAACATTAAATTTTAATAATTTTTTATGTACTACGGGATGAGCTAGGAAGCTACAATTTTCAAATTATTTACAGAAAGTGCATTTGCACAAATAAACATTTCAATCTCTCCATATATATATTAGGGCAACCGTTAAAAATGCTTAAATTTTAAGCATATAGAAAAATATTATTTTACTTCTAGAAGTGCTACAACTTTAAAATTTGGCTCAAATGTGTAACATTTGTACCCCATAATGGAGAAAGTGTAAAATGTTTAAAATTGCAACATTTGGGGATTGTTTTGAACAATTATTTTTACATATGGAAAAAACGAAAATCGCTGCGGTGGTGAAATCTTTAGAATTAATAGAATATTTGTAATGATGAAATATCTGTCTGAAAAATTAATGTTTTTTCAATGTGCTACGAAGTTGAAATTTTTTTATAAGTAGAATTCGTAAAGAAAACGAAATAGGGATTATACAAATTTTGATATTTTAATTTTTTTGGTAGTAAAAAATTCATAAAATTTAAACAACTAGATAGCTTTTTAAACACTACGGGATGAGCTAGGAAGCTGAAATTTTCAAGTTATGTACAAAGTAGTGCATTTGCACAAATAAACATTTGAATCTCTCTATAAACATATTGCGGCGGCCGTTAAAAATGTTTAAAATTTAAACAATATATATAAACATCCCCGGGGCCTCGCCAACCTGAGGTCGTCCGATTGCTGAGTGTTCACTGGGTTTCCTCATCCCAACACCTTGTTGCCATATATATATATATATATATATATATATATATATATATATATATATATATATATATATATATATAAACATCCGAATGAACGGTCACCGGAATAGCGTTTCTCTCAGACGCCCCCTCCCAGTTGCATTACACGCTAATACCCACAATGTCCCCTTCAATAGTTGCTACAATGTTAGGATTATTCGCGCTTTACCCTATGACACTCCTGCCCCCCTTCTCCGACACTGGGAACTAGCACATATCCATCTTCTCGACTCTTTCTCTCCGCCTGGCCTCAACCTCCGCTAACCCTATTAGCCCCTTTACAATGTCTCCTTGTTACATTGTAGTTATTCGCACTTTCCCTTACCACACTCCCTCTTTATTGGCTATCCACCCCTCCTACTCCCCACCTCCTCCAATCATCAGCCTTCCCACATCACCCTGTCATTCCTCGCCCAGTGTGTCACTTTACGTTACTCTTTAGCTGAAGAAGGGCATAGGCCCGATAAGCTTGCGTGTGTTTTTGTGTTCGTGTGTTTTACGTGTCTCTTCGACGCCCCCAGCAGCCTGCCAGCTTGGTCCTCAACTTGGTAAGTGTCCGCTGGGCTTCTCTCAACACCTTGTTGCCACCCTCATCACTACCTTTTCTTTTCCTTTAGTTAATATATATACCGTCCTTTTTTCTCCTTTTTGTCTATATCTTTACGTTTCTTTCCTGTCGTCTTTTCCTCTTATCTTTCTCTTCCACCATGGAACTGACCCGTCTCCGTTATCATCTCCGTAGACACATTACCCTCAACTGCCAGATTGATTTCCTCAACTCCTTCCTTGCACTTGGACTCACCCCCAAATGCCTCACCATCAGAATTCCTCTTTCAGGCCTTCCTCCCCCTATCCGCGCTTCCCTAGCCCTCACGTATCACCTCGCATCTATCCACATTATCCGTTCCACCATACACCACTATACCACCCTCTCTAACACCCACTTCGCTAATTGTAAATCTCTCGTTCTTTATCTTCGTCATTCTTCGCAATCCATATCCGACCTTCGTGCCGCTTTCCTTCAAGCGGCTAATGATATCACCGCACATCGCAACAGACTTCTCCGTAAACTCTCTCTGCTTTGCGTCCGGCACCTCAAACTTGGTTTTCCCCTTCCGTTCATAACAGCTGGCGAGGTCAACAAACCACCTCCTTCCCCGCCACTCATCGGTCAAACTCCCTGTCTTGCGGACCTCCTGGGATTCCCAACGCCACCATAACTTCATATCCTGAAAAAGACCCACACTTTCCTAACCCGCAAACCTTTGAAGCGCTCATATTTTTCGCACACTCCTGCCACCACCTCTTCATCTTGCCAACCAGATGAAGTCTTGAACCTTTCCTCCCACGTACTTACCCCTGCCGAGAATGAACTCCTCTCACGCGGCCTTTCCTTTTGTCCCACCACCAAATTTGATCATTTTCGCCTCCTTGCCGACGTCCAGTCCTTTGCCCGCACACTACGTCTAAAAACTAACCCTCCCAAAGAAGACTCTCTCACCTCTGCCAACCCAAAATTCCCTCCCGGCCTCCCACCTACCTTTTCCATCTTCAAACCTCCTTCCCAATACATTCCACCCACCCTTCCTTCCCTACACTCGGTTGAACAATACCTCAATTATATCCTTTCCAGAATCTCCCAACCTAACTTTTCCGATCTTATCGACCATACAGATAATCTTACCAGACGTGAAAGGCATGCCATTTCTACACTGAAACATCTTCACCATATCATCATCCTCCTTGCCGACAAGGGCACCACCACGGTTGTGATGGATCGCGCCAAATATAACGAGGAAGCCGAGCGCCAACTCTCTGACGAAATCTTTTACCATCACCTTACTTCCAACCCCACAGACCACCACTCCTACCAAATTTCGTCCTATCTTCATTCCTCAGGAAAACAGGAAGGCCTTTCCGATTCCGCCATTGCTCTAATGATCCCCAACAAACCCCGCACACCCACATTCTACCTTCTCCCTAAAACCCATAAACCCAACATCCCCGGCCGCCCCATTGTTGCCAGCTTTAATTCCCCTACAGAACGCATCTCCGCCTTCGTTGACTCCCACCTACAACCTCTCATTCGTCAATTCCCTTCCTTCATCCAAGACACTAACCACTTTCTCAAACGTCTCAAACACCTCCCCTTTCCTCTCCCTCCCAATACCATTTTGGCCACTATCGATGTCTGTTCCTCTACACAAACATCCCCCACGATGAAGGACTCTCTGCCCTTAGTAAACTCCTGGACTCAAGACCACCCGACGCAAGACCTTCCTCCCATTTCTTATTAGACTTGGCAGCAATGGTGCTCAAATTGAACAACTTCTCTTTCGATGGTCGTCACTACCTTCAAATTAGAGGCACTGCGATGGGCACCCGAATGGCGCCTTCATACGCCAATTGCTACCTTGGAGAATGGGAAAGACTCTTCCTCAACGTTCCACTCAGACCACTTTTGTGGCTGAGATACATCGACGATGTCTTCCTCATTTGAACGCATGGACCTGACTCTCTCCTTTCCTTTCTCTCGCGTCTCTCCTCCCATCCTTCACTGTCCTTCACCCACCAATCCTCTACCTCCCACATCACATTCCTGGATGTCGATCTTTACCTTCAAGACAGCCAAATCCGCACCTGTGTTCACATCAAACCCACCAACAGCCTCCAATACCTCCACTTTGATAGCTGCCATCCCCTTCATACCAAAACCTCTATCCCCTATGCCCTTGCTCGTCGAGGATGGAGGCTTTGTTACGATAGAGCATCCCTTCTAGAGTATTACTCTGTCCTCGAGGATGCTCTTCTCAAACGTGGTTACCCTCCAGTCTTGGTCCGCGAACAGATCCATAGGGCGATGCCGCCTACCCACAATGGATCTCATCCTCACACACCCACTATTCCTGCATCTACCCCTCCACTCACTCTTACGACACTTTTCCTTCCTGGTATCCACGAAGCTCTCAAAACAATCCTTCATGCTGCCCACCCAATTCTTACCTCTTCCTCCCATCAGACCCTCTTTATCAACCTTTTTGCCAATCCTCCGCTCCTCTCCTTCCGCAGGCCCCCAAATTTGGGAAATATCTTGTGGAGGAAGGAACTTCCCACTTCTACCACGCTTCTTGCAATAGGCTCCCACCCCTGCGGAAAACCTCGCTGCCTCACTTGCCCTATCCACCTGCCATCATCTTCTTTCTCGAGTCCCTCCACCAACATCACCTACCCCATCACCTCCAGAAGCAACTGCACCACCCGTAACGTCATTTACCTCCTTACCTGCACCCTTTGTCCCGCGTTTTACGTAGGCCTCACCAGCAATCCGTTAAACATCCGAATGAACGGTCACCGGAATAGCGTTTCTCTCAGACGCCCCCTCCCAGTTGCATTACACGCTAATACCCACAATGTCCCCTTCAATAGTTGCTACAATGTTAGGATTATTCGCGCTTTACCCTATGACACTCCTGCCCCCCTTCTCCGACACTGGGAACTAGCACATATCCATCTTCTCGACTCTTTCTCTCCGCCTGGCCTCAACCTCCGCTAACCCTATTAGCCCCCTTACAATGTCTCCTTGTTACATTGTAGTTATTCGCACTTTCCCTTACCACACTCCCTCTTTATTGGCTATCCACCCCTCCTACTCCCCACCTCCTCCAATCATCAACCTTCCCACATCACCCTGTCATTCCCCGCCCAGTGTGTCACTTTACGTTACTCTTTCGCTGAAGAAGGGCATAGGCCCGGTAAGCTTGCGTGTGTTTTTGTGTTCGTGTGTTTTACGTGTGTCTTCGAAGCCCCCAGCAGCCTGCCAGCTTGGTCCTCAACTTGGTAAGTGTCCGCTGGGCTTCCCTCAACACCTTGTTGCCACCCTCATCACTACCTTTTCTTATCTTTTATTTTCTATAATGCCTTAAGTTCGTGTTCTTTTCCGGCAAATTGACAAATTTTCATTTTAAAACTACTACTATGTTTACAAACTAGCACATGTTTGGCAAAATGGGAGTTAGAGGCTCTGGAAGGGCTTCAAATGTTCTTTGTGCCCAATGTTATATTTTCTCCCAGTCTGTCCAACATAAACACCATTACAGTCATCCAGGCCTGCACCGAGGATTTTCTCTTGTTGAGGGCTCAACTCTAAATTTTTTTCCACTAAGCAATTATTAAACAACATTAAATTACACCAAACAGCATTTATATTTTATGATACAATGTTAAAAGCTTTAAATTAAAATGTAAATTTTTCTTTTTCTTTTCTGTAGTTCATTTAAAACATCTTGAGGACTAATTTTAATTACTTGGTGTATATTTAAAAGTGCTAAACCATTTAAACGGTCTTGAATCATGGTGTTCCTCAAATATATCTTCAATATTTGCAAATTCGAGAAATATCTTTAATTGCTGCATGCAGTAGTAGGAAGTGTGACAAAGATTTTTAGTAATATAAAAATATTGGTATAAATTAATTTATCACACTGTGCTAATGCATCCATAGCGTTCTTGGGCGACACTATTGCTGACGTTGAATTTTCATAACGTTTGTACCACATTATAAGCCCTGCTTTTAAGACACTTATTTGTTGAAAGCAAAATGATGATGTAGAATTTAACAAGTCCAAATAAATCGCCTATTTGACATTGTTTTGATATTTGATATTTAGGTAGAATACTGCTAAATTTAAGAAGCACTTCCCGATGCTTCGAAAATCACTCGTTCTGTTGACTTAACATATGGTCTGCGAAGGGAACAAATACAGACCTCCGATAATATTATTCCGTACTTTCAGATGGCACATTTGCACCCTGTTCACGATTGACGCAACTCCTTGTCTTCTTTACTGCAATCCCAATAGATACTGCTTTTTCAGATGCTGTTTCGTATATAGTTGTAAATTCTTCATCTAAATTGGTTTGCATAATTTTTATTTGTTCAATATCATCACACACATCTCTGCAAAAATCTGCAAGAAAAAATGTTTGAACTGTATATAGTGAAATTAGAAAACTAAACTCCCAAATGGAGCATTTGGGCGCCTGACGAAGCGTCTTGGTTCTGCAAAGTAGGTACTTATTTCTTCAAGAGCATAGTTAACTGCATCAAACAGTTCGATCGCCACCATTAGGGATTCATGCTGTTCTACCCATCCTGTAGGTGCGAGTTGTCGCAATTTTTTTGTATTCGATTCAGGTGAATGCTCATTAATTTTTCTGATTAATACTTCACCTCTTTTTGGTGTAATAAAAATTAATAAATTCTTTCTACTCTACCCATGCAATTTTTTACGCTTTGCACTTTCACAGTATTTTATATTGCCAAATTTAAACTATATGATGAGTAGTGGACGTATAGAGCAAGAGGGTACGATTTCCTTGAATGAGTTTGAACACGATTGAATTTGCCACTCATTGACACAGCACCATCATAACCCTGATCTCGTAAGAATGTTAAATCAATTCCTATACTTTTAGCCTATTAAATTAATGTAGTGGATAGTTCACGACCAGAAGTGCCTGATACTGGAACAACATTGGAAAGGTATACTCCATGTCGGAGTCCACAGTTGCCAAATGTGTTCTTTAGGATTTCACAGTGTTTTCAATATTGTTCGCTCAGCTAAGTATTTAACGAGAAGCTAGCGATGTACGTTGTAAAATACATGTGTCCTTATGTAAAGTTTTCTTTATTATTGACCGATTTTAACCAAAATTGGAATCGATCGACCAAATTTAGTTCAACTTCTTAATACCCAATTTCATCAAAATACGTCCTGCGATTCCCGTGTTGAAACAAGAACATTGTAAACTACATGTAAGTCTTCATGTAAAGTGGTCCTATTTGTTGTCCAATTTTAACCAAAGTTGGAATCTTTCGACTAATTTCAGCAAAACTCCCTAATACCCAATTTCATCAAAATACGTCCAGCGGTTTTCCAGTTTTAACATGCGGACGGACGGAAACGACCTCCCCTATATGCGTTCACTTCGTGCAAAGAACGCATAATAAACTGTAAAATCGCTCACATACTGATGACATTCCTTCTTTTTCTTCATGTACCTTCTTTACCAGCGAAGCGGTAATAGCGGAACGCCTCACGGTGGCCCGTCCGTCGTAACTTTCATCTGCTAAACCGCTGGACGGATTTTAATTAAATTATATATGAGTGATCGTTATTAAAATTTATGGGTCAAATGTGATTTTGAACTGAATCCGTCAATTAGAACTTTACATTATTTAATTACTTTAATAAACTTATACTCGCATCTCGTTAAGTGGCATCCGTCAATCAACAATGAAATACCAAACATTTCTCTACCTAGCTCTTATATGATCTATAAGGTATATGTTAAAAAATGTAATCGGATAGAGAACAACATTTACTACTAGAAAGTCCACGATACCGCATACTTACGAATTAGAAATTTCTAGAAAACCCCGTAAAAACATCGCATAATTGATTCACCGACTAATTTCCTAATCAATTTTAATTAATAAAACAATCGACAATTATTTAAAACTTACCTCACTGGAATAGTAGTAATATAATCTTTATGTTCACGTTCATTCCTTCGTCGTAAATTACACATTTCTTTTCACTTACAAACGCTGTGTATACGTAAAGAAAGTAGACGTATATATGTTCATTTCTTCGTTGTAGATTATGCATTTCTCGTCATTTACGAAATGTTGCATGCGCACGAAAGAAAATTAAATTAATTAGTCATTTAAAGCTGATAATGTTTACATCAGTTGTCAGGAAGATTGTCCTCGTTGACACAATTAAAAAACGGAAAAATTCTTGACAATTAAAAAACGAAAACATTTTGTAAGTCCAAAGTAAATTACGACGTTAAAGTTTTATTTTCTTGAAATCGGCTAATCCTTCGATAAAAATGTACTTAACAAAACATATGCTATTTGACTAGTTATACAAAGTGATTTACAGACTTATTTGTTTTAAGTGATATTCTACGAGATATAAGGAAAAGTTCAGTTTGTCATTAGTAAAGTGGCACTCCCGATTAGGCCACGTAAACTGTTTATATCATTCTCTTAGTCTCTTTGCCCTTATGTCCTAAATATCAAATTTCATCAACATCCACTCAGTAGTTCCTGAGATGAAACATGCGAACGGACGGACACGATCTGACCATAAGACGTTCTTTGTTACTTTCTCATATAGGAAGTAGTTTCTCATATTTGTATTATATACCTATAGAAAAACTATTGTAATCGTGAAAAATTCTA
Source organism: Tanypteryx hageni (assembly GCA_028673005.1). Taxonomy (NCBI): domain Eukaryota; kingdom Metazoa; phylum Arthropoda; class Insecta; order Odonata; family Petaluridae; genus Tanypteryx; species Tanypteryx hageni. The sequence continues at coordinate 6,433,598 of CM054117.1, forward strand.
CTTCGAGATTTTGATGGAAATACACGTTTAAGGTGTCCCTAAGTTCATAAAAGTGGTTTTAGCCATGTCGTCTGTCTGTCTGTTCACTGCTCTAGGGTCGTCCGCGAAAAGCATAATTTTACTTCTGACTACTGAGCTGATAACGTTTATATAAATTAAAAATAATAACGAACCAATTACACTACCTTGCGGATCGCCAGAGACAACCTCCACAAAGTTCGAAGATTTCCCATCTGTAACAACCTTCTGCTTCCTATGATTTAAAAATTCACGGATCCAGCTAAGAATTTTAGAATTAACGCCTAAGGTTTCTAATTTCGTTATCAACTTCCTGTGAGGTACCTTATCAAAGGTTTTCCTAAAATCTAAGAAGATGGCATCGACCTGCGTATTCTTTTCTCCGCTTCTCAGTATACAATTCATAAAAAGACCGAGCTGAGTATCACAAGACCTACCTTTCCTGAAGCCGTGTTGACAATCATCTAACAATGAATTACTATCAAGAAATCGCATCATGTTGCTAACGAGCAATGCTTGAGAATCTTACACAATAGCGAAGTTAAGGAAATCGGCCTGTAATTTTCTGGGTTCTCCTTGTCGCCACCCTTATCAATTGGGGTAACGCGCGCTAACTTCTAGTCGTTAGGGACCTCTCCGCGGGAAATGGATTTTTCGAATATTATCGGAAGAAAAGGTGCTATTTCTTCAGCTAATTCTTTTAAAACGCGACCAGGAATTTCTTCGGGGCCTGTGGGTTTGTTAGGTCTGATGGAACTTAATAGCCTTGCTAATTCCACCTCAGAAAATACTATATCGTCCATCAGGTCGCTCCTTATAGCGGGTGAATAATGTACGCATTGATCGTTGACGGCTGCAAATGCTTTTACAAAATGACCGTTTAACAGGTTGGCTTTCTCTACGCTATCATGAATAACGGCATCCGATTCATTACGCAGGGAAGGTATGGTAGGTCCTCTCACATAGGGCCAAAGCGCTTTAGGGTCCTTCAAATAAATATTTAATACCTTATTCGTGAAGTTAGTAAAAGCCTCGCGCATAGTATTTCTCGCTTTAGCGCGGGATTCCTTATACGTCTGAACTTTAGCTGCTCTATACTCGTCGGATGATGTAGACAGCATATTTTTTATTTTCGCGTGGCTTATTCTCTGACTCTTAAGCGCACTCCTAACTTGCTTAATGTCGACCTTCAATTTAATTGGAATGTACTTATCGATACCCTCTAGCATTATATTCTTGAATAGGGTCCATAACGACTCAGCATCTGAGCGTTCGGTCATATCACTGAAGCCAGGTAGTATTTCACGTAGGCGCGACATGAAGCTTGAAAAGTCTGCCTTAGCAAATATATAAAACTTTCTTTGAGGCTTAGGGTGCCTCTCAATTTTCAACTTACACTCTGCATATGCGACTTATTCCATCTTCAATCGTGACTTTGTTCTGGTATGATAAATACGACATTGAAAATGATGTTTTACTGAAATAAGGTCAATTGGCTTAATTGATGCATACAAATGTTCAGTTGAAAGGAAAGCAAAATGTACATATAGATGTTCAAGGGAGGAAGAGTTATCGAATATAAATTTTGGTCGAAATTGAAGAATTGTTATAGAAGTTTCCTTTTTGTACCTTCTGAGATATCTGTCACGTTATTAATTTTCAATGTTAATGAAAAACAAATTTCGCAATGTATAAAGTATAGAAAATATGCAGAATGCATAAAACGTTTTTAGAGAACGAAAGCGCTTAAAATTGCACATTAAAACTAACTTCCACCTACCTTTTGAAACAATTAGTCATATTTATAGTTTTTTGGTGGTTTCCCTTCTTTGAATTAACTTAGTGTTTCTTTCTTTCCTAGTTTATATTAGGAACCTAAACAATTAGCCAGATTTATGTTTTTTTTTTGGTGATTGCCTTTCTTTGAATAACCTTTCTTTCTTTCTTCCCTACTTAAGTTTATATTCGGTATATATTATTTCTTTTACATAATATTAGGTATTGTTTACAACGGTTGTAAGGTAGTATGTTAATCCAACAATACGCTCATTCCCGTGCTATTTAATTGGGAAAAATTAAAAGAGAAAAACATTTTTTAAATTAAAAAGATACATCAAATCGCTTTAAAAAACCCTCCCATTTTGCTTAACTTTTTATTGCGGTTGAAATGGCACCTTCATCTAGCTTCTACATTCTGTAGTTGTTGCGTTATAAATGCACAGACAAAAAAACAAATTCTTCAAAATATTCATAGAAGAGATTTTCACACTCATAATATATTTTTACACGAATATGTTTTATTCATAAAATAAACTCCTCCACTTTTAATTAAAGCAGCCTATTAATATAATCAAATCGCTTCAAGTGTTTGTAATGAGCGGAATCCACTGAATATTTATTAATTTCCTATTTATTTTGTGGGTTTGAAAGAATAAATATGCCGTAAAATAGCTAATAATCTTTAAACTATCAGAAAAATATGATCTATCTAAAGTATTTCTTCTGTATTTGTAGAAAACACGCGAAGTTTTGGGCACGGATAAGAAGAGAGCAATCAATTTGAATGCTCACCAGTCGAAAGATGGTTCGCCATTTCTCCGCCAGGAGGGCCGAGAGAGAGAACTGCAGCGCCTGGTCCGCATCCGTGAGCGTCAGATACAACTGCTGAAAGACAAACTACGTCAAATCACGAGAATGAAGAATGGGGAATTCGTTCAGCAAGATACGTTGGAGCTGGGACAAGTTATCACTCGCGTCAGCAAGGAAAGGCTTCAGTTAGAGCGCCACCTGCAAATTGCTACCGAGGTAGGTGCTGCCATCTTTACGACCGATTATTTAACCACTTCTCCTACGAAAGCGCATCATCCAGCTATCGGTCGAAGTGCAGCGTGAGTAAAGGCGCGGAGCGGGGTCAAGCTGAAAAATACATGCCACGGATATGACGAATTGATTAAACCATGCCCGTAATTTTACATCATATCTCGCGATCGTGAAAACATGAAACAAGATTTAATACGCCGTCGACGCAAATTAGTGAGCAAAAAGATCGGAGAAATGCTATAGTTTTTCCGGTAACGGAGAATGAACATCGAATCCGTTAATTGCGCTTTCATGAAGTGAGTTTCCAAAAAGTCACGTCCTTCTCTGGCGTGCAAGCACACGCCTACTTCTGCACGCGCACGACCCTCGCCCTCCCACCCCACCTTCCATCGCCCCCTTCAATTTCCCCCCTTCCATCTACCCCTTCCATCTCCCCCTTCCATCTCCCCCCTTACATCACCCCTCTTCCATCTCTCCCCATTCCATCTACCCCCCTCCATCTCACCCTTTCCATCTCTCCCCATTCCACCCCCCTTCCATCTACCCCTTCCATCTCCCCCCTTCCATCTCCTCCCTTCCATCTCCCCCCCCATTCCATCTACCCCCTCCATCTCCCCCTTTTCATCTACTCCCTTCCATCCCCCCTTCCATCCCCCCTTCCATCTCCCCCCTTCCATCTCCCCCCTTCCATCCCCCCTTCCATCTCCCCCCTTACATCACCCCTCTTCCATCTCTCCCCATTCCATCTACCCCCCTCCATCTCACCCTTTCCATCTCTCCCCATTCCACCCCCCCTTCCATCTACCCCTTCCATCTCCCCCCTTCCATCTCCTCCCTTCCATCTCCCCCCCATTCCATCTACCCCTTCCATCTCCCCCTTTTCATCTACTCCCTTCCATCCCCCCTTCCATCTCCCCCCTTCCATCTCCCCCCTTCCATCTCCCCCTTCCATCTCCCCCTTCCATCTCCCCCTTCCATCTCTCCCCATTCCATCCCACCTTCCATCTCCCCCCTCCCATCTCCCCCCTTCCATCTCCCCTTTCATCTCCCCCCTTTCCATCTCCCCCCTTCCATCTCTCTCCTTCCATCTCTCCCAATTCCATCTACCCCCTTCCATATACCCCCTTCCATCTCCCCCCTTCCATCTCCCCTTTCATCTCCCCCCTTTACATCTTCCCCCTTTCCATCTCCCCCTTCCATCTCTCTCCTTCCATCTACCCCCTTCCACATACCCCCTTCCATATCCCCTTCCATCTCCCCCCTTCCATCTACCCCTTCCATCCCCCATCTTCCATTTCTCCCCATTCCATCCCCCCTTTCATCTCCCCCCTTCCATCTCCCCCTTCCATCTCCCCTTCCATCTCTCCCCTTCCATCTCTCCCCTTCTATCTCTCTCCTTCTATCTCTCCCCGTTCCATCTACCCTCTTCCATCTACCCCCTTCCATCTACCCCCTTCCATCTACCCCCTTCCATCTCACCCCTCCCATCTCTCTCCTTCCATCTACCCCTTCCATCTCCCCCTTTTCATCTACCCCCTTCCACCCCCTCCATCTCCTCCCTTCCATCTCTCCCCTTCCATCTACCCCATTCCATCTCCCCCCTTCCATCTACCCCATTCCATCTCCCCTTCCGTCTCTCCCCATTCCATCCCCCCTTCCATCTCTCCCCTTCCATCTTCCCCTTTCATCTGCCCCTTCCATCTACCCCTTCCATCTCCCCCTTTCCATCTACCCCCTTCCAGCTACTCCCTTCCATCTCACCCCTCCCATCTCTCTCCTTCCATCTCCCCCTTTTCATCTACCCCCTTCCACCCCCCCTCCATCTCCCCCTTCCAACTACCCATTCCATCCCCCCTTCCATCTTCCCCCTTCCATCTCCCCCTTCCATCTCCCCTTCCATCTCTCCCCTTCCATCTCCCCCTTTCATCTCCCCCTTTCATCTCTCCCCTCTATCTCACCCCTTCCATCTCCCCCCATTCCATCTACCCCCCATTCCATCTACCCCTTCCATCTCCCCCTTTTCATCTACCCCCTTCCATCTCCCCCCTTCCATTTCTCTCCTTCCATTTCCCACCTTCCATCTCCCACCTTCCATTTCTCCCCTTCCATCTCTTCCTTTCCATCTCCCCCTATTCCATCTCCCCCTATTCCATCTCCCCCCTTCCACCTCCCTCTTCCACCTCTCGGATAAAATCCTCTTCACGCATCGACTTTCAATATCGGCGCAGAGAGCCCCTTCCCCGCGACTGCCGAAATCCTCACACCCCTACCTCTCCCACCTTTTCCACCTCCCCGACCTTCCCCACCTCCTTCACCTCCTCTACCTTCCCCATATCATCCACCTCCCCTCCTCCCCCTCCTCCCCCACCTCCTCCACTTCCCCCACCTCCTCCACCTCTCCCCCCTCCTCCTCCACCTCCCCCTCCTCCACGTCCCCCACCTCCTCCATTTTCTCTACCTCCCCCCACCTCCTCCCCCTCACATCCTCCACCCTGCCCCACCTCTCCCACCTTCTCCACCTCCCCCAAATTCTCCCCCTCCTCCCTCCTCCTTCACCTTCCCCATCCTCCCCCCCCCCTCCACCTCCACCACCTCCTCCACCTCCACCACCTCCTCCACCTCCACCACCTCCTCCACCTCCACCACCTCCTCCACCTCCACCACCTCCTCCACCTCCACCACCTCCTCCACCTCCCCGACCTCCTCCACCTTCCTCACCTCCCCCACCTTCACCTCTCCCACCCTCCCCATTCGTCTCCTTCAAATTCACCCTAAATATAAATCCCTACTCGGCGAGCCACCTTTTGACTCATAATAGCGAAAAAAAATCAGTATGGCACGATGACGGCCATTAAGACGACCCCCGGGCATCGGTTGTCGGTACCCTTTGGGTTGCTGATGGCCACTCGCATCCACGAGAGAGATCGTTGTCATTGCCCGAGTGAGGTTGCGTGCACCAAATCCGAGGTCCCCGTGCATCGAGGGGCCATAGAAATGGGTCCGAATGGTCCCCTCGCCCCTGGGGCACGTCCCCCGCTGTCGTCTCGCCTCCGAGGCCGGCTCCTTGGCGTCTCGCTCGCCCACGACGAGGGGCAGAGCGAGGGGGAGTTCCTCCCACCACGCCACCTCGGTATCGATCCCGGGCTTCCGACGCCTGCCGACGCCACGCCACTCTCCCATCGTCCTCCTTTTCGCCTCACCTCTTTGAGTCGCTCTCGCGGATTGGCTCGCTACTCCCTCCCACTCCATTCCATTCTCTCTCTCCCTTCATTTCTCTCTCTCCCCTCCTTTCTGTCTCTCCCCTCCTTTCTCTCTCTCCCCTCCTTTCTGTCTTTCCCTCCCCTCTCTCCCCTCCTTTCTTTCTCCCCCCTCCTTTCTCTCCCCTCCTTTCTCTCTCTCCCCTCCTTTCTGTCTTCCCCTTCTTTCTCTCTCTTCCCTCCTTTCTCTCTCTTCCCTCCTTTCTCTCCCCTCCTTTCTCTCTCTCTCCCCTCCTTTCTCTATCTCCCCCTCCTTTCTCTCTTTCCCCTCTTTTCTCTCTCCCCCTCCTTTCTCTCCCCTCCTTTCTCTCCCTCTCATTCACCTCCTTTCTCTCTCTCTCCTAGTATTCGACTCCTTTCCCTAGGACTCGGGATCTCCCTATCGATTCGAGGGTGGCTAAGGGCCGAGTTCGGTGGCGCTGGCGTCGTTCTCGTGACGCCCCACCGCCTTCGACTGTCCTCTCCGCTAGAGGGAGCGCGAGAGTGGGAGGAGAATGGGAGGGAGTGGAGAGAGGGAGGGAGAGGAGAGAGGGAGGAAGAGGAGAGAGGGAGGAAGAGGAGAGAGGGTGGGAGAGAAGTGGAGAGAGGGTGGGAGGGAGAGGAGTGGAGGGAGGGAGGGAGAGAGAGGAGAGCGGGCGAGGGAGGCAGTGAGTGAGTGACCACGGTTGAGTGCGGGGCGTTCGAGAGAACGAGGTGACGGAGCAGAGAGCGTGCTTGAGGAGACGAGGTGCGGCGTTTAAAGGGTTTAAGGGAAGAGTAAGGGTGCGCAGAGATAGAGAGTGCGTCAATGCTGCGGCGGAAGGAGATCCATACCGACGCCTTTGTCCTTTCCGCGGAAGATCGCTTTTGAAATCGGTTCCGCTCGTGGTTCTGCCCCTTGTCGCACGCGTGCGCGCCTCTTTGTGGACATCCGGAGGAGATGTGGAGGACCACCTCGTGAAGAGGAGGACCTCGTGAGGAGGTCCCTCGCCGCCCCCGGAAGGAGCTTCTTTCTACGTAGGAAGGGTGGTGGGAGTGGCGGTGCTGGTGTGAGAGGAGAAAAAGGCCCCCAGGGGGGCGCTTTCTTTCTCTCGTGTCCGCGGTGGCCATCGCGAGGACGTGCCCATGACCGGACCGGGACGGGTGCGTGATGCCATCTGGTGAGATTCTTCCGAAAGTTTTTCCTGTATAATAAGCATCCGAGCCTCTTTCCTACGCTCTTGTTCTCTTTCGAAATGTCCTATCGGCCGGCGAAGGCATTCGGAAGCCATTAATTGCGACCGCATAAGACTAGTCGGGAGGCCACGAGGGGAGGCAAAAAGGGCCCCCCTCTTTCCCTACTCCGTATCTCTTTCCTCCCCTTTAGCGCACGATCCTGCATACATTCACGTAATTGGTGAACGCGCTTCTCTTCTTTAAAAGTGTCTCTCCCAGCGAGAAACGCCGCCGTAGTATTCACGCCGGTAAATCATTTACGCTCGTCCACTGCATCTCTCCGTTTCGTCTCCTCCACTCCTCGCCTCCTATCTCCTCCCACCTTTCTCTCCCCCCTCTCCCTCCCTCCTCTCACTTCTCCCTCCCTCCTCTCACTTCTCCCTCCCTCCTCTCACGTCTCCCTCCCTCTCACCTCTACCTCCCTCCTATCCCTCTCTCCCTCTTCACTCTCCCACCTCCCTCTCTCCCTCCCTCCTATCTCCTTTCTCCTCTCTCCTTCCTCTCTCCCTCTTCCCTCCTTCCTCTCTTCCTCTCTCTCCTTACTCTCTTTCCCTCCTCTCTCCTTCCTCCTCGGTTGCGGCATCTCTCTACTGAACGTGCGTGTTCGTTTTGTAAAATACGTCGGCTGACGGTGCGGGGAGAAGTGAGTGGGGTGGTTGGGTTGGGTCTCTGGAAGGAGATGGCGAAAAGTGAACGGAAGGGAGGAGAGAGGCTCTTCCTTTTGCGTTCGTTCGCCTCTCCTCCCCCGCTTCCTCTCCTCCCCTTCTTCCTCTACTCCCCCTCTTCCTCTCCTCTTCCTCTCCTCCCCCTCTCCTCCCTCTCTCCTCTCTCTCCTCCCTCTCTCCTCTCTCTCCTCCCTCTCTCCCTCTCCTTCCCCTCTCCCTCTCCTATCCCTCTACTTCCCCTCTACGTCTCCTCCCTCTCCTCCTCCTCTCCCTTTCTTCCCTCTCCTCCTCCTCTCCCTTTCTTCCCTCTCCTCTTCTTCTCCTCCCTCTCCTCCCTCTCTCCCTCTCTTCCCTCTCTCCCTCTCCTCCCTCTCTCCCTCTCCTCCCTCTCTCCCTCTCCTCCCTCTCTCCCTCTCCTCCCTCTCTTTCTCTCCACCCCCTCCAACTCAGATCCGCCCGCGTGTTCGCACCACCGTCCCCGCTCTCGCGAGCAAATTTCGCTCTCTCTCCCTCTCGTGCGCAAATGTCTCCTCCCACTAAGAGAGAGAGAGGGCTTATTCGGGGGCCAAGTAGAGAGGAGCGCGCGTGTCCTTCGGGGGTGGAGCTCATGCATCCCTTCCTATTCATACCGAAGCCCGTGCCTCGGAGGGGAAGGCGTAAGAGAGGCGAGGAAAACGTGAGTCGTGTCTCTTCTCGCCTTTCGCGGTGCGCATCGGCCACGAGGGGCGAGTGCCTCCTCGTCGGCCCCTGGGGGCCCTCGCCTCGGGCTCTCTCCGTTTGCCCGACGATCCTGCGACAGGGACCTTCCTAGAGGGTCCGGTTTATCTCGGCCGGTATCGTCTGCGCGGACCCTGCGAGGACCCTATGTGGCGAAGGCCCAAAGGAGGGCCCTGCCGATAAAGCGCCACTTTGGTTGATTCTCGTTCGTGCGGAATACGCGCTCCTCTTCCTCCCCTCCTATTTCCTCCTCCCTCCTCCTCCGTCTTCCTCTCTCTCGCTTTCACGCGTGCACACACGCACGCACACGCGCACGCACTCTTCATCAAAGGGAAGAGAGAGCGCGCGCGCAAGGTTGTCCTTTGGGCAGAGAGAGAGCGATGGAGGAGGTGCTGTGGTAGAGAGAGAGAGAGAGAGTGTAGGTATTGATTCGGCGAGGCGGCTATTTCCGTACCGAGAGAAGGGCCTCTTTCCTCTTTCCCTTTCTCTCTCGATGGAGAGTTTGCAGCGCGGAGGCGATCGCGTGCACCTTTGCCGCGTGCCGGAGAAAGCGTCGAGATTAGCGGAACGGGGAAAGCGCTCGAAAAACGTTTTGGGTCCTAGAAACAGTCTCCGGGTGTGGGGGGCGCAGAGAGGGTCGATGGGGAGGCCGATGGGGAGGGCCGATGGGGAGGCCGATGGGGAGGCCGATGGGGAGACCCCCGGCGGCCGAGGGGAAATCGCGAGCCGATCGCGCCCTCTCTTTTGAAATCTTTTTCTCTCTGCTCTCGTCGGCCGGGATTGAGAGATCGCCTTTCTGAGGTGATGTACCTAAAACGGTTGCTGCGGAGGCAGACAGACAGACACGCGCATAGAGAGAGAGAGGCACGTGATGTTGCGTGTCGCTTTCGCCTCCCCCACTCTAGGATCACCTAGGATAGTAGCTCGCTATGGGAGAATCTTTGACAGGGCCGGAGGTGGTACGAGTGTCGAGATTGGTTCGGCAATGAGAAGGAGAGATTCTAGGTTAATATATAACTTGGCTTCGTGGGATAGAATGTGGTTACTCTCGTATGGAAAGTTAACAGTGTGCCTTGAATCTCCAGCAAAATTGGGGACGCTAAGTTTCTCTACGATTGCGCTTTTATTAATACTTGAATGAGATGGCTCTGTGATCGAGAAAATTCTAATATTCCTCCGCGAGGGGCGCCGAGGAATCTCCCATGATTGCGAGAGCGTTTCAGCGTACCTTGCTAATAATAATAATAATAATTTATTTAACACAAACATGTTTCCCCGATTACATTAGTTACTACAATAAAATTATGATAAACACATAAGTACGACCGTGCCCTCGGTAGGGTTCGAACCCGCGACCCTTGCATTGGGAGTTAGACACACTAACCGATGAGTAATATTGTATTCGTAACGAGAGCGCACATTTGTGTGCGTATTTTATTTATTCAAAGGATCGGTTGTCATACTTTCTACTTTCACCGTTATTTCATTTCTTTAATCAGACATTCGATCATTTTTAGATAGGTTTGGGTTGATTCCCTGGAAATCCCTCCAATCCTCTTCCTATTATCCTTGCAGAAATACGCAAATCTGACGTAAATAACATATTTTGCTAAGGTGGCGAGGAAAATTTCTAATTCTGATATCCTGCATCGGGAATCAGCAGTAAAGATCTTATACTTAGTAAGGGATGACTTTGCTAGGGTCGGCAGAGGTTTCTTCAGCTGCCTCCAAAGTTTCCTTTGGACCCACAGAGGCCACCCATCTTCTTCATTATCTGGGCTCTTCGAGCACCACCTGACGCCAACTCTCTCTCTCTCTCTTTAGAAAAGTCGCCATGCAACGTCAGCGCCAGCCCCGAAGGATGGCTTGCTTTGATAGTTGCTGCGGTTAATTTTGTCATCGGTGTATTTCCCACAATGGGAATGTTTCGCCTCTTTAAAAATGGAAAAATTTTCATGCCATGAAACGTGATGCATTATTTCTTTATTTGAACTTTCCAGCTAATTGCTATTTTTTGCGATCTAGTGACCTATAACCAAAATATATTTGATTGACGAGAGGTAAACCCCGCCGCCAAATAAAGCTAATCATGAGATTCCTAGAGAAATTTTCCCGCCTCGGGTTGTGAGTTCGAATCCCGCCGAGAGTTTGGTTTCATGCGTCCATCATTGCTATCGTTACATCGCACGTTGTAAAAGGTCGTTGATGGCTGCTCATGAAATATTTCAAGTGAATTAGTGAATTTTTTCAGCCATCGTTGATTAACTTAGAAAAAAACAACTCCTTCGATAGTTTCATCGATGTTTTACTGAAATAATTTTCTAGTTTGTTTGTTTATATTCCTTAATCAGTAATAAAGTTAGTCTTATTAACCGTGGACATGAAAATTAGAAATAAATGCAACAAAAATATAGGTTCTGGTGAAATATTGGCGAACGTAGACGCTGGTTAATTATAATTTGGCTTTATATGGTTGATTTTGGTGATTAATGTGATTTTATTTAATCGACATATAATCTTATAATTACAGTTTTTCCAATTTTTTATTTTGATCGATGAATTTTGTATGTGCCATTTACGATTATCTCAAAGGTAATCAGATGTTATTAATATTTTTCTTCATTGAATGGGAGAGAAATTCCCTCTGTTGGCTGGAATTCAAATTTTTATAGACTATTTAAGACAGAAATATTAATAGTAACATTCAGTTGTTCATTTGAACGATTATTTTATCCGTAAGTCATTGAAATTGTGACTTACTCGGCAAAAACGATGTTTGGAGGTGACTCTTTTCTCGCAATCCAACCTTATTAGATCCTTAATGGTCGACATTTAATGTCATCTGTGCGCACATTTAGGAGTGAAATTTCTCTCTCCTTCGAGAGGTTAATTTCGTTTGATGTAATTTCTGTCTTTTTTAAAACTGTTTCCAAGGGAAGGAGCAATCATTTTGCATTGGTTTCGGCCCATATTGCCCCGTTGAACCTGGCGGATCGATATTGCACTGTTGATAGAACAAGTGCTCGCTTATTCGTCGAAGTTTTTACTATCAATAAATGCATAGAGACATCGTGCGACTTGTAGCAAAAATGTTGGATTTGGTGTCGTATTTTTGTAGCAACAATATTAACAAGAATCATCAATATGACTCAAGTTAATTGATTTTTAAGTAGTATTTCTTACGAAGAAACCCGGCAATCAGTGACGTGACTATCGGTGTGCAATCCATACGGCACCTCTTTACATGGGGGACCATTCGGGGACGTAGACGTATACGAGCCATCTTAAGAAGGACGCACATATAAAGAAGGTGTAATATTCAAGAATTTGTGTATTGTAACATCTTATTTATCATTTCATTTGAAATCTTTTAATAAACATTTTTTAATTTCTATGGAAAAGTTTGGTTTTGAAGATTTTGTCAAAATTACAAAATAAGTACTAAAGTATCAAAAATAGTACAATCAAAAAACAAGTAAATATTTGTCTTGGGTATTTCTAATAGACTTAACAAGGCTATAAAAAAACCAATGACTATCCTGGCTACAATGCAGCCGTCTTCAGTGGCGATTCACCAGAAATATATTGTAAATTGTAGATGAATTATATAAGATCTAATATTTTCAATTTTTTATTCCTAAATGCTCATTCCCATAAGTCAAGTTCGAAATTGTCAAAATTGTAACTCTGATGACCCACTTGTCATATTTGTACTGGGGCCTACTGAATGGTGGCTCCGCCTCTGCCTGCAATTCATTTGAATGCGTATGTTAACTTTATCCGTCGTTATCTCGATACAGACAGAATTGTTAATGTAACAGTTGCCGTTGGACTCATGGAGCAGAAATTCTTTGAACCGTATAAATCTTCTTCGATACACATTTATGAATTGTCTTTGTTGCATAATCATTGGAAAGGAAATTATCTATCCTGTTTCTGTGGCTGGGGTCTATTATAGATTTTCTTATACTTTTAGAACAGCGAGTACTCCACAATCGCATACGTCTATTTATTACTAGTGTGGACTACAGGCTAAGAACCTCTATGATTCAGGAAATTAATCGATTAATTTCCTTACATTCGTAATACAAGGTAATTTTTGCATAACCGATAGCAGCCGATATAATGCATATCATTTGTATTCCTCCATACATAGAAAGACATTCCAGTTCAAGAAAAAGTACTTAAAAACAAAAAGTAAGTACCTATCTCGGCTCTCTCCCGCAGCAGCAACAAGGTTATGAAAATTCACAAGACGGCTGCATTGGATCCGAAATGCGCATCTTGATTTCCATAATCTTAGTGTGGCTTCTGAAGACATCTGAGGTAATTATTTTTAGTCGCGTCTCCTTTCCAACGTAAGTTAAGCTTCGTTCCGTCCGCAGCGTACGCGTTCTCCTCGCCTTCTACTGAACGTATTTTCATGAAATTATGTATGTAGGACCTAGGACTAATGACAATAGGAAAATGAGATAAACGGTTTACATAACTCAATCAGGAATGCCAATTTACTGGAAACAAAAAACAAAGTTTCTCTCATATATTGTAAAATATTAGTCATACCGAAAAGGTCTTCAAATAAAATTGGTAGAACTAACCAAATAAAATATTAATTTAAAATACATTTTTATCGTAGAACAAGTCGTCAAGAAAATCAATTCGAACCGTGTTTTTACATTGTTGTCAATGTAAACAATCTTCGTGGCAGCTGAAGATAACAAGATCTGCTATATAGGTATATAGGTTTAATTTCCTTTGGTACGCACACGACATGTGGTAAGGGATAGGAAATGGTTCATCTACATCGAAAAAATAAACGTAACTACGTTTATTTTCCCAGCATACACAGCGTATGTAATGTGTGTATTTTTGGCTAATCATCCTCTTGTCCAAGTTTTCGAATTTCAAGTTTCATGTCTCAGATTGCCCTGTTTAAGCAATAACTATAATCATCACAATATATGTTATACTAAAATTTGTGTAAATTATAGGATATTTTGTCTTAGTATTATGGCGTCATCTTCCGTTCCTTTTAGTACATATCCGGATAAAAAATTAATTTAAAATTTTCACGTCATCATATGTATACGTCGTTGGCTGAAATCAAATGGATTGTAATGCAGTCGAAGCATTTAATCAATGCTATTGAAGTATGGAAAATCAATTCCAATTGAAAGGCATCGGAGTCGTTTCTGGCTTCAAGCTTCTTCGCTACGAGTTGAATTTGTTTTATATTTACACGAAACTTTTCAAATAAATTTTGAATCGGTTATTGTCCTTGATGCGTTTGTTTCATCGTAAACTTAGCGCAAATGCACCTGAAAGCCCGAGTCTGACAATGCAAAAATCCGAGTTCCGCAATGCCAGCAAACCCTAGGAAACTCCTTTTTGAAATGTCGAAAAACCTGAGAAAATCGAAAATAAATTTAAAATACGAGCAAACACGAATTAAACAACAGAATCGACGGAAAGAATAAGAATGTTAATTTATTTCTGCGTTAAATTTTATAAATCTCGAGTCATAGTCTCGATCGTAAGATTTTTTTAAATGTTCATGACTAAAGGCCTACACATCGTATTCTAGCCGATTACGCATTAAATGCAAAAACGAAAACGATCCTGGTATCGAACCCATGCCATTTCGGGGGACGAATACCCACTTAAAACCTGTTAGAGTTCGCGCCGAGTATTCAGACAAAATATTCGTCGAAATCGAAGAAACGGTTCTCGATTTATTTGCGTTCATGTCTGGAGGTGACGTCACTTGAGGCTTCGAACGCAGGCAGGGACACAGCGGTTATAATATATTAGACTAGGGGGCTCTGCCCCATACTCACTACCGCTCGCCAACCCCCGACCTCCGCTCGCTCCGCTCGATCCGGCGTTCTCGGACCTTCGGTCCTAGCCCGTCGGCGAAGTACAGGGCGTTTCTGGGTAGCTGGGGCCTTAGACCTTAATGAGGTCAACAACTGCGCTATTTACAATTCGTCGATGGCCGCGTAAAGAATTACCCGATAACGTTAGTGGGCAGCACGGTATGGGGTGCCGGTGGTGTAGTGGTTAGGACGCTGGCTGCTACTCGCCTGCTGGTTGAAAAGGCAGCTGGCGCGAATCCTGCGCAAGTAGGATTTTTTTCCAAGGTCGCCCGGCCCCCTGTTTGTGTGGTTTGAGGAGACCGCGCAAATTCAGCTGTTCCGTCCTTCGGAAGGGGCGTTAAGCCGTTGCCCCCCTTGGTGTCCTTCGTTAAGAGTAGGCTAATGCCGGCACCGGGTTTCTCTTATCCGTTGCTATCCAACTATTCATTGCACTAGCTCTTAGATACCCATTGCGCGTAGGCAAGAGGTGAATCAGCTGGGAACATACATTAGTACATTAGCACGGTATACTTTTTTATGTAATAGAGAGATATATAAGAAACAGCCATTTTAATGATATATTTTCGCATTATTTGTACATTATACTAAAATTAAGTATATGTTTATTAATGCACCGACTTAAGGGGAGGGAATAAAATTGCAGTTGACAGAGAGTCATAATCGGTTCGTGGTGTTTAGCTGTTTTATAGCGTGTGCGGTCGTTCAAACTATTTCCTCAAGTTTCAAATACTCCATCGCACGAAACGCGCTTATTCATAATACTCGGTACACTTTCCCAACTTGTATGAATTTTAAATGCTAATTTTTGTTTTTTCCATCCATAAGACGAACTCAATAATACTCTAGTGATAACAACCTAGTGATAATTTTAAAAGAATAAAATATTGGAGATATTATAATCGATCTTGTTGGGAGAGATCCTTGCGAAGTGTTTGCTCTAAATTTACTGCGTTGTTCTTTGAACGTCGCCGCCACTATTTCTCGACCATCTGTACATTAATCATGAATTACAAAGTTAGTATTTAATATCCTGCGCTTTAAATGTAGCTAAATATGCCCAATGTAGTTTACTCTAATCACGTGATACGTGCTTCAATTTATCGCTTTGATCGACAACATTCACTGCGTAAACGATACTAATGGAATATAACTCCTCTCGCGATATTTTTGCGGTTATTTCTCTTGCACGATGACGGGTTTGGCCTTTATTAGAAGAAGTATTTAAATACTATAAATACTTGTATCCTATGACGTTACGTTTAATATATTCACTCAATCCAGTATCAAAAGCCAAAAGTTTCTATGTAAATTCTAGCGCAGTAGAGAACAACACAGGAATGGCGAAATCAAAATTATTCCAAGGTATAATAACTTTGCCATACAAGTGTTTTGAGATATCCTTTCACTTGTGCACATGATGACAAATGGACTATGACGACAAAATCATACATTTTCACTGCAACGAGCAAAAAATCAGTTCAGTATTAGTAAATAAATAATTTTTAACATTTTAAAAACTAAACTGTTATCGGCTAAATACCTTGAAGCATAGATTGACTTTTAGTCATATTTTATTTCTCTGAAATTACTGTAAAGAGTATTTTAGATTCTCTCGGAACTAGCTCGAGAAAAGAGAAAATGGTATATTATTATATTTATAGCCGTTCCATTAAGAAATTATAAAAATAATATTTATGGCAAAATTGCCTGAGTTTTAGGAACAATTTCATGCATGCAACTGCTTGAATTCTAAAAAAATAATCTATGACTATACATATTTACATGGCATTTATTCGCCTTAAAATTGTACCACCCCAAAAAATATTTATTTACGGCAGTTCAGTATAGAAATAGGCCACTGTGGGCATTTAGACGGCTGTCCTATTGACAAAAGATACTTTGGTACCGCTTTATAAAGTTAATTATAACCGTGAGGTTTATTTAGGAAAATATTTTGCGAGCGTACTTTTGGCGAAGTACTGTTCGGATCGGTCTTCTATTTTGCTCGATCATTTCGCATAGAGGCAGCCGGATCCTATTTTCCCCTATACCTCTATCCCTCTCCTCGGATCCCACCCTCTCCCTCTCTCTCTCTATCTCAATCTCTCTCCCTCCCTCCCTCTCCCTCTCTCTCCCTCCCTCTATCTCCCTCCTTCTCCCTCTCTCCCTCTATCTCCCTCCCTCCCTCCCTCTCCTCCTCTCCTTCCTCTCTCCTCTCCCTCTCTCTCCTCTCCCTCCCTCACCCCTCTCTTTCTCTCTCCCTCCCTCACCTCCTCTCCTCCTCTCTTTCCCTCTCCTCCTCTCCCTCCCTCTCCCTCCCTCACCTCCTCTCTTTCCCTCTCCTCCTCTCCCTCCCTCGCCCTCCCTCACCTCCTCTCCCTCCCTCCTCTCCTTCCCGAGCCCTGCAATCGCCCATCCGGCCGCCGCGCGCACAGTGAACGCGGAGCCCGACTGTGGTGTTCGATCCGTCACCTCAAAACCCACTTCTCTTGTTTCTCGCCCTCTCTCTATCTCTCTCTCTCTCTCGCCCTCTCTCTCGCCCCTCCCACTTACGTAATCCACTCCGAACGACCTCGTAATCGTGTTAGGATGCAACCAAAGTATACCACACACACACTTCATCCTAATATCGTTCCTCAACCGTCAACCGCTTTCCTTTTCGGGGGAGATAGCGGTCGCATCCATCCACTGTCGTGTTTTAAGGTTGCGATTCCGCTGAGCGTTGGCTCTCTCTCTTTCTCTATCTCTCTTTCTCTCTCTCTCGAAATAAAAACTCCCCCGAGGCTCGTGTGAACTTCTCTCATCCTACCCTCCTCTTTTACTCTCCCTTTCTCTCTCTCTCTCTCCGTCTTCCCCTCCTCCCTTTCTCTCTCTCTCCATCTTCCCCTCCTCCCTTCCTCTTTCCCTCCCTCTATTTCTTTGTCTCCCTCCGCCGCCCTTCATTCAAAATGGTAGACACGTGTTATCCAGGTCAAATCATAAAAGAGAGAGATGAAGAGATGGAGGCGGGGGTGGGAAGGGAGTGGCATTGAGGTCCTTTTTCCTCTCACCGTCTTTTGGGCTCTACCGGGCGTATGTGCTGGAGAGAGAGAATGAGAGAGAGAATGAGAGAAAGAATGAGAGAGAGAGAATGAGAAAGAGAATGAGAGAGAGAGAATGAGAGAGAGAGAATGAGAGAGAGAGAATGAGAGAGAGAGAATGAGAGAGAGAGAATGAGAGAGAGAATGAGAGAGAGAGAATGAGAGAGAGAATGAGAGACAGCATGAGAGAGAATGAGAGAGGATTGAGAGAAGGATTGAGAGAGGGAATCAGAGAGGGATTGAGAGAGAATGAGAGAGAATGAGAGAGAATGAGAGAGAATGAGATAGAATGAGAGAAAGAATGAAAGAGAAAGAATGAAAGAGAAAGAATGAGAGTGAAAATGAGAGAGAATTAGAGATAAAATGATTGATTGATTGATTGTACCCTTTATTGGCGAGGTTAGGCCCTGTTGGGCCTCTCTACCACCTAACCTCGTATATAGGTACATTATATAGCTCACAACATAACTCATTTTACAGTATATATATATAATCACTGATATATGCACTGATGGTGTAGTGGTTAGTATGTCGGCTTTCTATTGCAAAGTTCGGGGGTTCAAAACCCTCGAATGGAGGTTTTATAAAAAAAACTATCATCAGTGCCTGGCAGTAGGCAGCAGTACTGTCAGTATGGTATAGAGCCGAAAACAAATGATGTTGGTTGGGTCTATATCCAATACAGCTGTAGGCGGGATCAGGACGATTTGAACGGCTACAGTACTGCGATGTGAAAAGCAAGAGGGAAACAACCACATCACAATCCCTAGTAATGATTATATGGCTGGACAATATGAGTTCTCTCGAGGTAAAACAATCCAAATGTAAAATAGTCCCCCAATCGGATCTCCGGGCGGTGACTGCCTTGAGGAAAACATTTGTTGAAAGTAATTTACGAATAGGCACTTGGAACGTAAGAACTATGAGAAAGGCAGGAAAGCTAGAGAACTTGAAAGAAGAAATGAGAAGAAATAGAGTTGACATTATAGGACTAAGCGAAGCTAGATGGGAGGGAGAAAGACAGTTCGACTCGGAAGAATTCATGGTAGTTTATTCTGGAGGAAATAGTGGGGAAAGGGGAGTAGCTCTGGTACTTAGGAAAGATATGATGAAAAGCGTGACAAAGATAATAGCAACGAACGATAGACTGATGGCAATAAAGCTAAAAGCAGTCCCAGTGGACATGCTGATAATCCAGGTATATATGCCAACGTCAGCTCATGACGATGAAGATATAGATGAGATCTATGAGCAAATTAATGAAATTTACGAAGAAGACGGAAGAGGAAAGGTAAACTGCATAATAATGAGAGATTGGAACAACATAGTCGGAGAAGGACAGGAAGAAAATGATGTCGGGCAATACGGACTTGGGAAGAGAAATCGAGGAGGGGAGAAACTCGTAGAATTCTGCATCAATAATGACCTTGTATTGACCAATACATGGTTCAAAAACCATAAACGAAGGTTATACACATGGAAAAGCCCAGGAGATAGAATGAGATGCCAAATAGATAACATCCTAGTAAAACATAGATTCAGGAACAGCATAAAGACAGCAAAGCAGCAGACATTGATTCAGATCACAGCCTTATAATATTTGACGTTAGTACAAGGCTCGAACAGATAAAAAAACGAGAAGAGAAAGACAGGCCTGGGACCCAGAAAAACTGAAAGAAAGGCAGAATGTAGTCAGCATGAAGTTGGAAGATAACTTAAGAAAGTTGGAAAACAAACCGAAGACCGTTGATATAGAATGGAATGAAATTAAAACCAGTATCAAGGATACCTTGGATAAAGAGATTGGAAAACAAGAGATGAAAATCAGAAAACCATGGATCACGAAGGAAATGCTGGAGAAAATGGATGAGAGACGAAAATGGAAAAAACGTTAACACTGAAGAAGGTAGAGCCAACTATAGACGCATAAACAATGAGTTGAGAAGGGTAACAGATAAAGCTAATGTCTAATGGAATTTGTGGAAAAGGAATTATGAATACGGATGGGAAACAAAGTATGTATCACAGGTATGGGAAGAATACATTAAGGAATTATACAGCAAACAGGCAGGAGCGGCAAAAATAGAACTGGAAAATGAGGAAAACATTGAAGAAGAGAACTTAGGACTAGGTATTATGGAGAGTGAAGTAGAAAAGGCGATAGCGGAACTAAAGAAGGGGAAATCCACGGGCAGCGATGGAATACCGGCTGAGATTCTTAAATTCATAGGATCAGAAGGACGAAAAGCGATCACGAAATTAATTAATAAGATTTACGACACGGGAGAATGGCCTCAGGATTTCCTAGAAGTAACAATGATCCCTCTAAAGAAGAAGCCAAAGGCAATGCAGTGTAAAGATTACAGAACGATTAGCCTTCTGTCACACACATCGAAGATCAATTCAGTTTCAGAAAAGGACGAGGAACTAGAGATGCTATAGGAGTAGTTAGAATCATATCAGAAAGGGCAATAGAGTACAGTCAAGATATCTGGGCATGTTTCGTAGACTGGCAGAAGGCCTTTGATAGAGTAAATTTGGTAAAGTTGATGAAGATATTAAAGGATATAGGTGTAGACTGGAAAGACAGGAGACTGATTAGGAATCTATATGTGAATCAAATTGTAAAGGTCAGGTTTGAGAATGTGGACACCTGCGGAATAAATATCGGTAGAGGAGTAAGACAAGGCTGCTGCCTATCGCCAACCCTATTCAATATATATAGAGAAAGTCTAATGCAAGAAGCTTTAGAAGGCACAGGGGATTTCAAAATTGGAGGAAGGATTATAAGAACAGTAAAATACGCAGATGATCAAGTACTTCTAGCAAGAAAGGAAGAGGAGCTACAAAAAATGATAAATAGACTAGTGATAACAGGTAGAAAATACGGTATGGAAATAAATACAGAAAAATCCAAGGTCATTCGAATATCAGGTAAAGAAGAGAATCTGAACATAAGTATTGGGGGAAAGCCTTTAGAACAAGTTTCAGAATATAAATACTTTGGAAGCATCATAACACGAGAAGAAAAATGTACGGATGAGATCAGAGCTAGAATAGGAAAAGCAAAAGCGGCTTTCAGGAGAAAGAAACAACTACTTACAGGGAATATAAGGGAAGATATCCGCAAGAAGTTGATAAAATGCTATGTATGGAGTATATCATTGTATGGGGCAGAAACATGGACGCTAAGGAAAAATGACATCAAATACTTGGAAAGCTTTGAAATGTGGACTTGGAGGAGAATTTTGAAGATAAAATAGACAGATAGGATGAAAAACGATGAAGTGTTACGAAGAATAGGAGAGGAGCGAATGATTATACAGACTATCAGAAAGAGGAAGGCTAACTGGGTTGAACATTACCTGAGGAGAGAGAGTATGATTAAAGACGTGTTAGAAGGAAAACTAGATGGGAAAAGTGAAAGAGGTAGGAAAAGGTTTCAGCTGATAAACGATTTGAAAGGGAAAGAGAGGTATCAAGATATGAAGAGGACAGCGGAAAATAGGAATATATGGAGAACCAGGTTTAACCAAGAATAATCACGGACCTGTCTACGGACAGACTACCTATGATGATGATGATATATGAACAAATTAATTTTAAAAGTAATAATAATGATTATACAGGTAGAAGATAAAAATAAAATACAGCATTAAAGAACATAATTAAATTTATTTAACTCACATGAGCCATTAAGTCTTTATAAACGAGTGCTTTAAATGTGGACAGTGGAAGTGATTTCAATTCGGGAAAAGGGAGTGAGTTCCAAAGGAATTTTAAGTGAGAGGTAAGATGGACAGGATAAATTTACGATTTTATGGACCAACGTGTGTGGAGGTTGCGTCTCGACTCAAGATTTAGCCACGATAGCTCGTTAAGTAACGGGGTTATATGGTCAGAGGGTTTTGCTTTGTATATGAATTTCACGGCTTGGTTAAAAGTACGATCGAGTTTGATAGCTGTAGTCTTGTGCATATTATTGAGGAGAGCGTCGCAGTTCGAAGATTCGAAGTATTAGGGATTGTACGAGTGTCTTCTTTAGATTTCGTGGAAGTATGTTATTCATTCGTCGTAAGCTATCATCATCATCATGCTTCTGTCCGAAGACAGGTTTTAACTGAATCGCTGCCTCCATTTCTCTCTCTCCCTAGAGCCTCTTTTATACCTCTATAAGTAGTATATCCCTGCTTTATATTATCTAATATTCCTATTCTTTTTCTCCCTCTTCCTCTTTTTCCACTAATTTTTCCTTCTAAGATCGTCCTTTGTAAACACTGTCTTCTCAATATGTGCCCTATCCAATTTGCTTTTCTTTTCCTGATTGTTTTTATTAGCGTCCTTTCTTCTCCCACCATTTCTAATACTTCTTCGTTTCTCTTCCTCTCTGTCCATTTCACTTTCATCATTCTTCTCCATACCCACATCTCAAAACTTTCTAAATATTTTTCCTCCTTTCTCCTTACCGTCCACGTCTCTGCACCATAAAGAGCTATGCTCCATATGTAGCATTTTGCTAATTTCTTCCTTGTTTCTAAATTTATTTTCTTGCTTGTGAGAAGCTCCTTCTCGTTAAATGCTGCTTTTGCCATTGCAATCCTACTTCTGATGTCCTGTGTACTACTTCCATCCTGTGCTAAAATACTGCCGAGATATTTGAAACTACTTACTTGTTCCAATTTTTGGCCATTTACCATTATATTTAATTCTTTATGTTCCTTTGAAACCACCATGACTTTCGTTTTTTCAGCATTGATCTTCATTCCATATTGTTGGCCAACCTCCACTAGTCTGTCTGTCATCCTCTGAAGCTCTTTCTCGCCTTCTGCTATTAAGCCCTGATCATCTGCGTATTTAATGGTGGTAATACTTTCACCTCCTATCTTAAATCCTTTCTCTTCCATCAACGCTTCTTCTGTTATTGTTTCTGCATACATATTAAATATCGCTGGTGAAATAGGACAACCCTGCCTCACTCCCCTCCCTATGGAAGTACTTTCTGTTTCTTCTCCTTCAACCCTGACTCTAATCTTTTGATCAAAGTAAAGGTTTTTAAGCAGTCTTTTATCTTTCCAATCTATTCCTATTTTGTTTAAAATACCCAGCATTTTATCCCATTTCACTCGGTCAAAAGCTTTCTCCCAATCTACAAAACAAAAATACATATCTTTATTGACTTCTAGCGCTCTTTCTATCATCATCCTCATACATCCTATAGCATCTCTAGTCCCCCTTCCTCTTCTAAAACCAAACTAATTATCTTGCAGCTCCTTTTCTATTTTACATTCAATTCTTTTGGTTATTATTCTGGTTAGAACTTTAGCTGTATGAGAAATTAAACTAATAGTTCTGTAATCCTTACAACATTTTGCATTGTTCTTTTTCTCCAGTGGTACCATCACAACATCTAAAAAATCTTCAGGCCATACACCAGTATCATATACTTGGTTAAAAAATTTTGTGAGTTGCTTAACTGCTTTAGACCCCAAAACCTTAAGAACGTCCACGGGTATATCATCACTCCCAACTGCCTTTCTTCTTTTCATGTCATCAATTGCTCTTTTAACTTCAGACTCGAGAATACTTGGTCCTAGCTGATCTTCTTCCACATCCTCTTCTTCATTTAATTCAATATTTCTTGGCTTTCCTTCTTTGTCATACAGAACCTCAATGTATTCTTTCCAGACATTCTTTACATTGTCTGGCTCCGATACTATTTTACCACTTTTGTTCATGATTCCTTTACGTCCTATCTTTCTTGCTTTTTTCTTGAATAGTTCCCTTGCTTTGCTATACATGAGGTCTGTTCTACAAATTCTTTCACATTCGACAATCTCCTCGCATTTCTCATTTATCCACTGTTCTCTGGCTTTATCTGTTTCCCTTCTTAAAGCATTATTTAACTCCTTGTACTTTCTTTGGCCTTCTTCAGTGTTTATGTTCTTCCACTTTCTCCGCTCTTCCATTTTTTGCAGCATGGCTGCTGTGATCCAGGGTTTTTTGTTTCCTTCACCCGTTATCTTTCCTACCTTCTTTTCCATTACATCTTTAATGTTGCTATGGATGTATCTCCACTCCTCATCTACATTCTTCCTATTTTCTTCATTTCTCTCCCCCAACCTTTCCTCCAGCTCAGTCATGATAGCCTCCTTGTTTTTAAGGAGTTCCTCTAAGTTCCATTTCTTGTTAACTCTTACGTTTCTCTTAACGCTCTTCAGTCTACATTGTATATTTGCCACCAAAAGGTTGTGGTCAGAATCGATATCTGCCCCTGGTAGTGTTTTCACATTTTTAATGCTATTTCTAAATCTTTCATTGACTAGTATGTAATCTATCTGGTATCGTCTCTGGTCTCCTGGGCTTCTCCATGTGTAAAGTCTCCGCTGGTGATGCTTAAACCATGTATTAGTTACAATTAATCTATTTCTATGGCAGAATTCCACAAGTTTATCCCCTCTTTCATTTCTCTTCCCTAGTCCATATTTTCCCACTATGTTATCTTCCTGTCCCTCTCCGACTACACTGTTCCAATCTCCCATTACTATGGTGGTGATCCTTCCTTTTCCCTCCTCCTCCAATATCTCCATAATCTGTTCATAGATTTCATCTACTTCGTCGTCGCCAGCATTAGTCGTTGGCATATACACTTGAATTATAAGCATTTCCACTGGCTCCATCTGAAGTTTTACGGCTATTAATCTATCATTAACTGTCACTACCTTGCTAATTCTTTCAGCTATCTCTTTTCTCATTATAATCCCCACTCCCCTTTCCTTTTTCTCCCCTCCCGAGTAAATAATCTTAAATTCGTCTGAATTTATCTCGCCTTCTCCTTCCCACCGAACTTCACTAAGACCTACTATACCTACATTATTCCTTCTCATTTCCCTTTTTATGTTCTCTAGTTTACCCCCTGAATTCATAGTCCTAACATTCCATGTGCCTATTCTTAATTTATCACCACTTGCTTTCCTATTAATGTTAATGTTAATGTTAATGTAAGCTATGGAGAGCCACAAAAGATTTTTTACAAGTGGATGTTACTTGAGGAGTCCATGTCAGTGATTGGTCAAATAAGACACCTAAGTTTTTCACGCAGTTGGTGTAATGGATTTGACAACCAGCAACTATGACTCTTGGGATATTTATCGGGTCAATTTTCTTTAGCGTTTTTGGATATCCAATTATTATGCTCTGGGATTTGGATGGGTTGAGGTTCAGCGCCATGGAAGTGAGCCATGAGTTAAGGGTATTGTCTTCGTTGATCTGGTTCACTGCGGAGGAGATATTGCTTGGCTCGACGGAGAGGTAGATTTGTAAATCGTCTGCAAATAGGTGGTATGAAGCATAGGAGAAGTTGGAAGAGATGTTTTGGAGGTAGAGAGAGAAAATGAGAGGGAATGAGAGAAAGAATGAGAAAGAGAATGAGAGAGAATGAGAGAGAATGATAGATAATGAGATAGAATGAGAGAAAGAATAAGAGAGAAAATGAGAGAGAGATCGTCTGTGCGCACTGCTTCTTGTTCTTAGATGCAGCTGTAGAAAATCGCATTTTATAATATGAGTTTAAGCAAGTCATGTACGAATAAAATGTCGAAGAGGTCTTTCGTGAGATCGACGTAAAATATGATATTGTAGTTTTGGATTAACATGAAGTGGATAGAGGTTCATAAAGCTTGAAATAATACGAGGAATTAGATATTTTTCTCGAGTAACTTCGAGAGATACGAAGCAGTGTTAGAAAATGAGAGTAAAAGAGGAGAGAATCTGCAAAGTTTTCGAATCCTTTGTTGATAAACCGTCGCCGTGGAGAGATTGAAGCATCGAAATGAATATAGCGAAACACCACAGTCCCACGGACCTAATGCATGCAAGTGGGCCGATATTCTTTTTTACTTTTCTAATTTTGATTGGGACTGTTTCCCTTGAAGAACTTGGAGCCTTTCCCTTCTCAGGCCCGCCTCTTCAAGGCAACGATTATTAATAGGCGGATAATCACGATGCTCTAAATTAATTTTGTAGGAACATTTAGTCGGGAAATGCTGTCGGGTTGTAGGGTGGGGTGCGTATGTGATCTGGTACCGCTTTGATGCCTAATATGAACCTCGACTATTAATCGGTGCAGAATTCTTGGATTGATTGATGTTCCAGACAAATCAAGTAGCCGAAAACGTTTGGTAATTCTAAATGCGTATTTTGATAATATTTGTCAAACAGTATTGTTTATATAACAAACACTCTCCATCTCGGCATACGAATGACTAGAAACCTTTTTTATTACAGTAATAATTTCACACATGCGCTCTTTTTATACTGATTGTGAGATAATTCGCTTGGCTATGGTATTCAGAAGGGATATCTGTGAAATTTATTCGTCGCTATCGCCAATTGGCTGAAAATTTTGTTCCTCGCCATTTGAGTTGCGGATTTGAATGTTCTTTCCTTGATACAGAATTCATTCATCCAATTTAGACAGTGCTTATATTCCTAGAGAAACGTGGCTAATATATTTTTCCAAAGGATTGTTGCACAAATCAGAAGTGTATCCTATATCATTATTGAGCTAACGTTTTTTTGTTGAGGCTGTACGTGAAACGTAATCAGGTTCTTTCAAATTCTCATCTGGGGAAAGGTATGATTTTGAAACATAGCACCTTGAAATGAATTTTATTTAAAAGCTTACTAGCGTAAATTTGAAGAGTAATTTATCTAAACAGGAGAGTGGTGGTAGAGTGACTAGAGTAGTTGTTTTCCACGCTGTGGGTCTAGGTTCATATCCTAGGGAGGTCTGTTTTCTCAGCTTACTCCCAACTAGTGTCATGAAGAGCACACCGAAGTTAAAGCGCTCCATCCTTCGGAAGGGACGTTAAGCTGTTGCCCCCTTGGTGCTTATCGTTAGAATAGGTTAATTTCATGCACGAGTTTTCCCTCCTACCTTCTGGCTGTGTGTGTAACGCCCATCTCACCAGACGAGCAGCCGCGAACGAGCAGTGTTCGACATGCATTCGTTACAGTGTTGGACGCCAGTCCGAACACGAGAGCTCTCGCTCAGGAGGCGAAAAATGCTCAACTCCATTGGGAAGGGAAAACATCGTTATAGAGTGCGAGCAGCCACGTGTTTAGCCAAGCAGCCTTTAAATATTGATAAAATGGTCGAGAAAAGTCTATCGAAAAGAAGTTCGAATTCACCACTAGAATACCAGCGATCGAAAACGAACTATTCGTTCGCGAGCAGTGCGGACGAGGCAACGAACGAGCACACAAGCACGAACAATGAACCCACGACTATGTAATGGGTCGCGGCTGCTCGCCTCGGCGTGAAAGCGGTCTAAAAGGTGGTTGCGTGATAGACTAGCAACCTATATACGCAGAACCGCGGGCTTGCTAAAAAATCTTCTATGAAAGAGAACGGCTTGGACTTGCATGCCAGTGAGTACATGTGTGTGAAATTAGCAAGAGAATGACCAACGATTAAAAAGAAAAATTAATGCCGAAAAAATTGATCTTGTTCTAATTATGTACTATGTGAATCATCTGTGTTTCTCTAAGTATGGGAAACTTGTTTATAGGTGAATGAAGTGCTCAATGGGACGTCCTTGCATCTTATTCATTTTCAAAATGGAAAACTGCGAAACCTACAGTTGAGTATCTTTTACATGTTGTTCTCATTCAGTTGCACTATAATATTTCTTGTATGTGGATGTGCTTCGAAGAATGTAAAGCCGCATAGAATTCGCAAAGGCTCATTCCGGCGAAGTTGATGGCAACGGAGCTTTCTTGCAATAAATTACTAGAAGGAAAGGTGACCGCAATGCGTAGCATAAATGAGGTGTTTCTTTAAGACGGCTCAGGAATCGAAATTGCGGTCATTTTCAGTGGTAACCCTTCTACTAGTATATATATATATATATATATATATATATATATATATATATATATATATACATACATACATATACTAGTAGAAGGTGCTTGCATTCTGCAAGCATATCATCTCATCTTGAAAAAACATTCATTTTTCAGAAAGATATTTCATCATTACAAATATTTTTTTAATTCTAAAAATTTCACCTCCGCAACGATTTTCGTTTTTCCCTTATGTAAAAATAATAGATTAAAACAATCCCGAAACTTTGCAATTTTTAGAAGTTTATACTTTCTCCATTAATGCTACACATTTCTGCCAAATTTTAAAGTTGTAGCACTTCTAGAAGTGAAATAATATTTTTCCAATTGTTTAAATGTAAATGTAAATAACTTGACATTTTCAGCTTCCTAGCTCATCCCGTAGTACCTAAACAGTTATCTATTTGTTTAGACTTAATAATTTTTAACAGCAACACAAATTAACATTAACATTAACGCCAAGATTTCCCAATTTTAATAACAACTTACGGTGGGGAACCTTGTCAAAAGCTTTTCTAAAATCAAGGAACACTGCATCGACCTGCTTATTATTTTCGCCGCATGATAAAACATCATTCACAAACAGACCGAGTTGGGTGTCACAGTATCTACCTTTTCTGAAGCCATGTTGACAGCTGACTAACAGCGATCTACTCTCGAGATAACGCATTGTGTTGCTAACAATAATGTGCTCCAAAATCTTACATGATAATGATGTTAGAGAAATCGGCCTATAATTTTCGGGGTTTTCTTTGTCACCTCCCTTATGAATGGGTGTGTGTGCTAGTCTCCAATCATCAGGAACCTCACAGAGAGGGTAAGAGATTTCTCGAAAACTATCCGAAGGAAGGGAGCTATTTCTTTTAATACACGCGCGGGAATTCCTTCTGGTCCTTGGTTTTTGTTGGGCTTTATCGCACCCAGTTGCTTCGCTATTCCTGACTCAGAGATTTTAATATTATCCATCCGAGTACATCCATTGGGAATAAGACTATCTTTAAGTCTATCTCCACCTGCTGTGAACGCCTTCGCAAAGTAAACGTTTAGTAGATTAGCTTTATCCTCCCCATCGTGAGGGCTGTCTCCGGTATTGAAGGACCCCCTCCCTTGACTTCTCTTACATAGGACCAGAACGCTTTTGGATCCTCCTTCAATTTTGTATTTAATACCTCATTCCGGAAGGTGTTAAATGCGTTACGCATTGTTTTTCTCGCTAATGCGCGGGCACTGTTATACTCATGGACTATAGCTGTGCGATACTCATCGGAAGCGGTGGTAGGTATGTTTTTCAATTTTGCGTGGCTATGCCTCTGCCGTCTTAAGGCAATCCTGACTTCCTTATTAAACCAACGAGGTTCTTTCTTATCAGATTTTAACTTACTGGGGATAAATCTATTGATACCTTTTCCTAGTATATCCTTAAATAATAACCATGATGGCTCCATACCTAATCGTTCTGTCTTTTCACGATAACTGACAAAAGTACTTCTGAGATGTAAGCTGAAACTTTTAAAGTCGGCCTTGGCGAAAGCGTATACATTCCGAAGAGGCTTAGGATGTCTTTTGAGCTTTAATTCGCACTCCGCATACACAGCTCGATGGTCGCTAAGTCCCTCCTCTGTGGATACCTTAGTTATCCTATGCGGGATGTTAGAAGCAAGCAAATCGAGAACATTGCCCGAACGCGTGGCTTTTCATACCATCTGGATTAAGGAATATTCATGAAACGTGTCAATTAAGGCTTCACACGATTCGCGTTCTTTACCTCCCATAACGAAGCATAGGTTTTCCCAGTCGATTGACGGTAAGTTAAAATCGCCTCCAATTATCACATAACCGTCGTTCATAATAGATCTATCCTCGGCTAATTGCCTCTCTAAACTTAAAATATAATCAACTTTAGCATTAGGTGGTCTGTAAAATGACGCAATTATAATGACCTTGATTATGATAGTCTAATTGCCGAAGCGGCGTGTCTTCCGTGGAACACCATTGGATATGCTGACGATAATGACGCAAAAATTGAATCCCTTAACATTTTTCTTTTACATTGACTTGATAAATACCCGCCCATTAAAACCACACGTGTCTCTAAACTTCGCGCCCCGTGGATAACGGCAGACTTAAAACTAATTTCCCGTTTCTTCAAAACAAATAAATGCCCAAATACGTTCAATGCCTACAAAAATATTAGGAATAAAACCAAGCGGTAGATTAGATATGAAAAAATAAAATTTGCTTATTCTGCTTCAGACTCCAATGTAACAACATCAGCCTTATGGTACAACCTGCGAAACCTCGGTATTGGTAAGCACAAGGATTCTTCCTTACCACCAAACATATCACCATACTCCCTTAATAAGTGCTTCTCAACTAATCCAACAACCATCGACACCGAACGAAAACGCAGAGTAATTAGAAGTCTTACGGTAAAAGCGAACGAGTCTTCCGGTTCTCCACAATTCCACTTTAAAGCTGTTTCGCAATTTAACGTACTTTCAGTAATACGCAGAATCAAAACTATAGCTCAGGGTGCTGATAGAATTCCTATCACGATCATTAAAAAATTAATACATCTAATACTCTCAGTAACTACTAACATTTTTAACCACTCCTTATTACAGGAAAAATTCCGATCGCAATTGAAACGCGCGTTAATCCGCCCAATACCTAAGAAATATCTCTCCATAAATAATAAAGACTATTGACCGATTAGCTTCCTTCCCACTTTTTCAAAAGCCCTTGAGCGACTTGCGCATGAACACGTAACTGATTTTTTAAATGTAAATCATCTACTTTTACCCGCATCAATCTGGGTTTCGGAAGTCACATAGCATCATCACCACGCAAATTAAAATCACCGATTATATACGCAGACACGTGGATGATAGAAAACTTACAGCACTAGTATTGCTAGACTTTAGCAAAGCGTTTGACACAGTAGACAGACATACTCCTAGCGAAACTCCGCTGCATGCGATTCTCTTCACCTTCAATAGATTGGTTTTCCTCGTTCCTTAGCGACCAATTCCAACAAGTCGTCTCCAACGACCCCTCATCTTCATGGCTTAATGTTAACCTTAATGTTTACCTGGCTGTTGAAGTGAACGGACGTGCCTTTCACTTGCTCCGGCGAATCTTCGAGTGACTAGAGTAGCAGTAGCATTAGAGTAGCTGTAGTGTTAAGTAGAACTAACATTTACTTTATTCTATTTGTTATCCTTCCCTAAATTTTATTTAATATTTGTTTAAGTTACCTAACTTGTTTTGCTATACCATCTTCGTTCGTATGGGATTCCACACCTTGCTGTGTGGAATCCCATACTCCCCAAAATCACGGAACGCCATAGGCCGACCCAACAGCCAATGGGGATCGAGCCTCCAATACCGGAGTAGTATATATACATGGACGAAAGAATGGTACGGCACTCAGGAGACCCCTGAAGATGGCACTTGAGGAAGGTGCCGAAACGTCGGTAGACAACGTATTCACCTGGCTGGAAACCCGGGAACTCTTCACCTCATCATAGCAGTTATTGTGTATTAGCATATTCTCGTTACATTTGTAAGGTTTTTTATTTTTATGCTCCATAGTATTTAATATATTTTCGTTGCTGTGTACTACCATCTTCTGTGTGTGATCTAACCTTGCCTGTGTTGTTTGCGCCTTTCACTTTATACCTGCGTTTGACCCTTTCTCGTACGCCTCACGAAGAGCGTCCCCGTGTTAAAACTTAGACCAGGTTCTTTAGCCTTATCCCATTGCAGATTTTGATTTTATACTGTAACTCCTTTGCGTTAGTATATAAATTAGGTAAGAAGATAGGATGGCTTCACCGAAGACTCCCGTTTCCTCCTTCTTGTGCGCCGCTGCTTGCAAGGCCAGGAGGGCTTAAATCACGGAGCTGGAGAGGGTGGTTGCGGACCTCCTTCAGAGGGTGGAAAGGTCCGAGGCAGCCTTGGTTCGTGTGGGGGTGCGGGGTCATCCCTGAAAACTCGCCGCGCCAAATTGGCGGCTCGGGTTCGCCTGGGTGCGGTAGCCGGTAGAGCGATCGGGGTTGCCCCTGACTCCTTACAGCGGGCTGATGGTGCTCGGGCTGCGAAATCCGATGAGTGGAGAATGGTGTCCACTCGGGGAGATCGTGGGGTGGTGCTGCGGAGGTAGGGAGTTGAGAATGCTTCGGAGGGACAAGCGAATGAGGTAGTAAGACTTATCAGAAGCCCGACGTATCTCGGAAGGCAGGACAGTGAGGATAAGATTCGCGAGATCGATTGTAGGACGGAGCGATATAGAGGATCGTTTTTCCCTAGGACGATAAGAGAACATAATAGGAAAGATAACGTAGGAAAATTATGGACCCTTGGTGCAAGGCACCCCCAACAAAAATGTGACTTGCAGGGTACATCTACATGTTACCCAGCAATTCTCCTAATTGGTGGGTGGAAGGGGGTGCAGTGCACCATAGCCTACCTAAAGATTGTCTATCGCAGGTTGAAATTTACTATTGTGATCTCGTATTGTCCCAGGAAAAAACGAGCCTAGATAACGCTCCGTCCTACAATCGATCTCTCGTATCTTATCGTCACGGTCGTTCCTACCTATAGACGTTGGTGCTTCAATTATTCCTCGTCTTTTAGACATTCCGATCTATATTTCTCCAGAAGCCGCAACCCTGAGTTCAATCTACGATCCTCCAGTGGTACCCAGTTCAAATCCCTCAATAATGAAGTGACGCTTTCCTTATGTTCGTACTTTTGTTTTACGAATCTGGCTGCTCTGCGCTGCACTCTTTCTAATTGAATTACATGTCCGATCTCGCACGGATCCCATATGCATGAGGCGTACACCACTTGCGGTCTAACCAATGATAAGTAACATGTTTCGCGTACTTTTTCTGTAGTGTTCCGTACTATTCTACCTATGAAAGCCAGTTTCTTGTTAGCCGCGCCTATAACTCGACGAATGTGCATGTCCCATGAAAGATCTCGACAAATGGTTACTCCTAAATATTTAACATACTCTGCTGCTTGCATATTTATTTCATCTATTTTATACTCGAAACCTACTTCTATGTTCTTACTTTTCCAGAACGTAACTGCGGCACATTTAGTGTAATTAACTTCAATTTGCCATTCTCTGCACCACACTGAAATGGCTCTTAAGTCTTCACGCAGCGACTGATGGTCCTCCTGGTTTTTTATTTCTTTATATAGAAAGATATCATTTGCAAAAAGTCTTATTTTACTAAAGTAGAGGGCCCAATAAACTTCCCTGAGGAACACCCGACGCAACTTTAACGGGGGACGAGTATTTCTCATTGATGACAACTATCTGTTCTCTATTTGAGAGGAAATCTCTCACCCAACTGACAACTTTCGGAATGATACCATATTGTCCTAACTTTGCAATTAATTTCTTATGAGATACTTTATCAAATGTCTTTCTGAAGTCAATGAATATGGCATCGACCTTAGTGTTTTTCTCTCCGCATCGCAACAAATCATCCACGAACAAGCCGAGCTGCGTTTCGCATGATCTACCTCTCCGAAATCCATTCTAAAAACATCCGCTAAGCAATGAGTGACTACCTAATTAGCGCATTACAAAACTGAAGATTATGTGCTCAAGTATCTTGCACGATAATGAAGTTAGGGAAATTGGCCTATAATTTTTGGGGTTCTCTTTGTCGCCGCCCTTATGGATAAGCGTAATGTGTGCCATCTTCCAATCTTTAGGAACTACACTTTCCGCGATGGATTTCTCGAATAACATTTTTAAATACGGCGCGATTTCATAAGCTAACTCTTTCAATACTCGCGCAGGTATTTCCTCCGGCCCAGGAGATTTAATTGATTTAACTGAATGAAGTTGGAGCGCGATACCATTTTCGGAAAATATCAAATCTACCATCGAGTCGCCCTGATGCATAGGAATGCTGGTTTCACATTCATCGTCATTAGGAGTAAAAGCTTTCTGAAAGTGTTTATTTTATAGGTTTTCTTTTTCCGCACTATCTTGAACTACATTTCCCGTTTCCGATCTCAGTGACGCAATACTGGGGCCTCTACCTTGGACTTCTCTGGCCTAAGACCAAAATGCTTTCGGGTTCTCTTTCAAGTTATCCTGTAAAACCTTCTTTTTGTAATTGTTAAACGCATTACGCTTTGATCCTCTGGTTATGGAGCGCGCCTTTTTGTATTGCTGCCTTAACGTTGCGATTTGTTCGACCGTAGCTGTTGAGGAGGTGATATTGACGCGAGAGTGGAGTTTTCTTTGCCGTCGGAGAGCGCTCCTAACTTCCTGGTTGTACCATCTAGGTTCTGCATTTTCACGCTTCAGTTTGCTTGGAATAAATTTATCTGTAGACTCTCGCATCATATCTCTGAACATGCACCAGGATTCTTCCGCGTCTGCAATATCTGTTACCTCGCATAAATTATTATATTTATTTCGCAGAAAAGACCTAAATCTAGTGAAATCGGCTTTGGCGAATACATCAACCTTTCTTTTAGCCTTAACCTGTTTTTCAATGTTTAACTGAAACTCCACGTACACTGCCTTGTGATCGCTTATTCCCTCAGCAACAGATATCCTATTTATAAGCTCAGGAAGATTAGTAGCCAATAAATGTAATATATTATAATATCTCGTGTGAAATCTCACTAACTGATCCAATGAGTGTTTGCCGAAAGTTTCAAATAAAGCCTCGCAAGATTCACGCTCTCTACCACCGGGATAAAAGCAATTATGCCTCCAATCAATTGACGGAAGATTGAAATCGCCCCCGATTATAATGGCTTCATTTTTATTAATCGAACTAAGCGTCGCCACTTGTTTCTCTAGATAATAAATAGTTTCCACGCTCGCATTTGGGGGTCTATAAAAAGCGCATATATTTATAATTTTTGAGTCGCTTCCTTTCACACGACACCAAACACTTTCGACTTCTTCGTCATTAATTTGTATTGGTTAACTTTCGTATTTATTGCTAACTGCTATAAAGACTCCACCTCCCGACCGGTTACATCGATATTTTCTAAAAAAGCTATAGTCACGCGGACTGGCTATGTCTGCCGTTAGCCAACTTTCTGTACCTATCACTACATCAGCACGCAGACTACGAATAAGATGTTCAAGTTTGGCTCTATTCTACTGTTAATTAACATCGCGTTTATAGTGGTACGACGGTCGGGCGTATCACTACTATTGACGTGCCTCTCAACGCTTGGTGAATAAGTACCATTCCTTAAATCTAACCTAAAAAACCCTAGCATGCTCGAACACCCTACGCGCTACCGCCTCCGCAGCCTCGGCAGTGTAGTGCACACCAGAACCGTTTAGGGATGCCCTACATGAGTCCAGGACCGGCTTCAGGTCAACGAAGTCCACTTCATTGCCCCTACAGAAGTCCCACAGCCTACGGTCAGCCCGACCACTTGGCTCCAAACCACAGCACCGCAGTCCGTCCGAGGAACAATGCTACAGATAGTAAGCCGCACATCAGCACCCGACTCCTCTCGGACGCGAGCAACCTCAGTGGCCAAGTCCTTAAAAGAACTTAAAACCTCCTCGGACTCGCGCTTCGAAGCGTCGTTAGTGCCAACATGGGTACCATGTAGATGTAGATGAAAGGCGTTCCGAAGAGCTCAATTTTAGGCCTCTATTGTTCTCTCTATTCTTTAATGATTGTTCTCAATACCTAACTTACTTCAAACATCATTTGTACGCCGATGATCTCCAAATCTACTTACACTCCAAATCTAATAACTTATCTCTTACCATAGCCAACATGAATCGCGACCTGGCTCAACTTCAAGACTGGAGTTACGATCATCTTTTCAACATAAACCCCTTGAAATCTCAGGCCATTTTAATCGGTTATTCAAAATTACTGGCTTCTATAAACCTTGCGGAATCAGTTTCTCTGTCTTTGAATGGCTCAGTTGTTCACTATTGCAAAATCATAAAAAATCTCGGTATTTTAATTAATGAAACGCTTACCTGGAATAATCATGTATTAAAAGTCTGCAAGACGGTAAACTCTTCCTTACACACTCTAAGGCCTTTCACTAACATTCTTCCCTCTTCACTAAAAATTCAGCTAGTGACTTCTCTAATTCTTCCTCACTTCGACTATTGGGATACTGTATACCAGGACTTATCAAAGGATCTCACCATTAAGCTACAACGTTTTCATAATGCCTGCATTAGATTCATCTTTAATCTTAAAAAGTATGACCATGTGTCAGAATACTTCCGTCGACTCTCCTGGCTAAAACTTGAATCCAGAAGAAACCTTCACCTTCTCTCCCTGTTGTATCAAATTATTAAAAATAACATCTCTTGTTATCTTTATTCTAAGTTCGTCACCATTAATACAGTTCACCAATGCAATACCAGAGGATGCGATAAACTACTAACCCCACTTCGTAGAACAGAAATTTACAACAAATCCTTTACCGTCACTTCTTGCAAACTCTGGAATGGCCTTCCAATGTTAGTAGGCACTTTCAAACGCTTGTATTACAAGAATCTTCTCTCACTCTCCATGCCTAGAACCACTCCCTATCTTCTTTTTCAGGTTGTAGCAAGGATACGCTTCTTCTTCTTCTTCATCTAAAGGCTAAGCCTTGTCGCTGCAACCATGAACTACTGTCCTCTGCCAATCTCTTCAGCATCTCGTATTTCTCAACTCCCATCACTGACTTCACGTCATCTAGGTATTTCTTTCTTGTTCTGCCTCTTCATTTCTTCCCTAACAGTTTCCCCTCCAAGATGTTCACAATGAATCCATTATGTCTAATCACATGGCCTAAAATTTTTGCCTTCCTTTCTTCCATTCCTTTAATCAGTTTCCTTTCTTTTTTTACTTCTTCCAAAACTTCAAGGTTTGTCTTTCACTCTGTCCAACTTGTCTTTATCAATCTTCTCCATATCCACATTTCTGTCGCTTCCAGACGGAACCTCTCCCTCTTTCCTAACGTCCAACTTTCACTACCAAAAACTAAGGTACTCCAGACAAACGCTTTTGCAAAGGATTTCCTTACTTCCAAATTCATATGACTGCTTGTCAGTAGATTCCTTTTACATTGAAAAGCTTGCTTTGCAAGTGCTATTCTTCTCTTCACTTTCTGCACGCATCTATTGTCTTCAGTGCTTGTACTACCTAGGTAGCAAAACTGCTTCACTTGCTCAATTTCCTGATTGTTTATTTTGATCTTTAATATTGTCCCTGCATTTCTTTTGCCTATAACCATCAATTTGGTTTTCTTGACATTTATCTTTAATTCCCATTGTTTTAATGTGTCCGATAATACTTCCAGCATTTTATTCATTTCTCTTTTTGAATCACTGAATTTTACAATGTCATCTGCAAATCTAATGCAATGTATTCTAACTCCATTTATTTTTATGCCTTTTGTCTTTTCCTTCATAACTTCTATACTTTCTTCAATGAACATATTAAACAAATATGGAGATAGAGGACATCCTTGTCTTACTCCTTTCCTTATCTTTGCTTCACTCTCTAATCCATTTATATTTATTCTTGTAGTTTGATTTAGATAAAGCTTGAAAATTAATCTTCTATCTCTCCAATCAATACCTATTTTGTTCATAGTCTTAAACAACAGTTCCCAATTAACTGTATCAAAGGCCTTCTCCAAATCAATAAACGTTAAGTATAATGCCCTGTTCATTTCTAAACATCTTTCCATTATCACCCTGAGGGCTAATATAGCTTCTCTCGTTCCTCTTCCACTTCTAAATCCAAATTGATCTTCACTAATATAATGTTCTATTTTCCCTTTTATTCTGTTTTTCACAATATAAATTAAAACTTTTGAGGCGTGCGAAAGTAGTGAAATTGTTCTGTAGTTACTACCCTCCACTGCATTCCCCTTCTTCGGTAGACTTATAGTTTTACTTTTTATAAAGTCATCAGGTAATTTTCCTTTTTCGTAACAATCTTTTATAATTATAAAGAAATGATCTTTTGCTTCCTCCCCTACGTTCTTCAGAAGCTCTGCAGGTATATCATGGACACCTGTTACCATGCCTGAATTAATATTATTAATAGCTTTATAAAACTCTTCTTTGGTTATTGTTGGGCCTAGCCCGTCATTTCTTATTTCCTCTTCATTTTCAATAAATCTACATCCATCTCCTGCATCTCTTCCACTATATAATTCTTCAATGTATTCTTTCCACCGAGCACATACTTTTTCATTTTCCCATAGCATATTTCCTTCCTTATCCTTAACTATTGCCGATTTAGTTCTTGGTTTGTACTGGAGAGTTTTAATTTTGAAGTATGCTTTGTCTTGCCTTCCTCCCTTTGTATCTTCCACAATTTCCTTCACTATCTCTTTGGTCCATCTCTCTTTTTCTTCTCTGCATTTGTTAATAATCTCATTCTTAACTTTTTTATAAGTTTCCTCATTTCCATTCTTTCTCAACTTGTTCCTTTCTTCAATTAAAATCAGTATCTCCTCAGTCATCCAAGGTTTTCTAGGCTCCAACTTTCTTTTTCCAATAACTTCCTCTGTAGCTTTAATAACCCCTTTTTTAAATTCCTCCCAACTAAGTTGTCCTTCATAATTTCTCATCAAATCATTTGTTTTTCTTGGTAATTCTTAGCCGTTGGTAACTCTTTCAGTCCCTGTAGATGCCAGTTCTTTTTAACTGTTCTCTTTATTTTCTTAAACCTAATATTGCATTTTGCCATGACTAGCTTGTGGTCACTGTCTACATCTGGACCTGGGTAACTATAACACGATTTTACCTGGTTCTTATATCTTCTTTTTACTAAAATATAATCTATTTGAAACCTTCTTCTGTCTGGCACCTCCCATGTGTATCTTCTTCTTTTGGGAACTTCAAAGAAAGTGTTTGACACCATCATCTCATTCTGTTCACAAAACTCAATTAATCTTTCTCCCTTTTCATTTGTTTCACCTAATCCAAATTTTCCTAACATTCTACTATTTCGACTAGATCCAATCACAGCATTAAAGTCTCCCATTATTATTACATTATCTTTATCTTTTGCCATCTTTATAAGTTCTTCTATTTCTTAATACACCTTTTCTACTTCTCCTTCTTCTGCAGTACTTGTTGGAAAATACGCTTGTATTATCACTGTATCCGTTGGCACGGTGCTCATTCTTACCATCAACCTATCATTTATGTGATGTATATTGCAAACACTGTTTGCCCATTTTTTACTAATAATGACTGCTATTCCATTCCTTCCTCTCTTTTCACCTCCACTATGAATTATTCTAAATTTATCACTGTAAAAATCTCCTTTCTCTTGCCACCTTGTTTCACATAAACCTAAGATATCAATCTCATTTTTCTCCATTTCTTTCTTTATTTCTTCTAATTTACCTATTTTTAGTAGTGTTCTGACGTTCCAAGTACCTATTTTGACGCTTTGACAGGGATTTTGTTGGATAACGACCTGGGAAGCCCTGCAACATCCCCTGCCGGATCTTGGGTTCCGAATACCATGATCAGTAACAACTTCCTTTCTAAGACCTTCCATGGTTGATACGCTTATTAGGCATAAATTCATAATTCATTTTACTTTATTTTCCTGTATTATAATTACTCTGTAATCACCCAGACATATCTTACCTACAATCCCTATTTCCCTCTGACCCCCTCCCTTATATGGATATTAATGTACATACATATGTGTATCTATAAATGATTTTTTCTCTTTCTTTCAAATTATTGTTTTTTCCTCTGAACTGCTTAGGAATTTTTCGCGGGTTTTTACACCTATCTTCTCTTTGTAGGTGTTTTCCGCAGTGGGAAATTTTTTCTATGTTAAAACAGCTGATACACAGTTTTTTCGACCCACTAATCTAACAATATTCTCTGATCTATTAACCAATATAATTAATATGTGTTATTGTATGTAATTAATTTATTTTTAATGTGTAAATATTGTAACTATATAATAAAAGGGCTAAATATAAGGATGGACAAAATAGTCTCCATTTTGCTCTTAATAAAGTCGTTTGTCTGTCTGTCTCTCACTCTCCCCTCTCTCACCAACCTCTCCTCTCATCCTCTCTCTACCTCCCTCTAACCCTCCCTCCCACCAAACCTCCCGCTTTCTCATACCTCCGCTTTCCCTCATTCTCTCCCTCTCTCTTTCCCTCCCCATTTCCCTCTCTTTCTTCACTCTCTCTCCTTCCGTCTCTCTTTCACTCTCCCTTTTCCCAATACTCCCATCTTCCGCTGTTTTCCCCAATTCTATTCTTATCGTCACATTTTCTCTAGGATACAAAATCGCTCAAGTTTCCAATATATATTTTTGAAGAATTTAAGCTTTATAACGATAGGTTGCCTTGCCGACCGTGTCATTGTTAAATCTCGAGATTGTATTGTCATCTAAATGCTAATATTATATGAGTAAGGAATGCGTGCTTTGAATAAGAATTGTGTAATGTAATGTACTTCTTTGTCATACAATTTCTCTTTGCTTAAAATTATTTTTACTCACTGTAACACTCAATTGAAGTTAATTACACTAAATCCCGCAGTTAAGTTCTGGAAAAGTAAGAACATAGAAGTAGGTTTCGAGTATAAAATAGATGAAATAAATATGCAAGCAGCAGAGTATGTTAAATATTTAGGAGTAACCATTTGTCGAGATCTTTCATGGGACATGCACATTCGTCGAGTTATAGGCGCGGCTAACAAGAAACTGGCTTTCATAGGTAGAATAGTACGGAACACTACAGAAAAAGTACGCGAAACATGTTACTTATCATTGGTTAGACCGCAAGTGGTGTACGCCTCATGCATATGGGATCCGTGCGAGATCGGACATGTAATTCAATTAGAAAGAGTGCAGCGCAGAGCAGCCAGATTCGTAAAACAAAAGTACGAACATAAGGAAAGCGTCACTTCATTATTGAGGGATTTGAACTGGGTACCACTGGAGGATCGTAGATTGAACTCAGGGTTGCGGCTTCTGGAGAAATATAGATCGGAATGTCTAAAAGACGAGGAATAATTGAAGCACCAACGTCTATAG
The DNA here is from genome assembly GCA_028673005.1 of Tanypteryx hageni. Taxonomy (NCBI): domain Eukaryota; kingdom Metazoa; phylum Arthropoda; class Insecta; order Odonata; family Petaluridae; genus Tanypteryx; species Tanypteryx hageni. Next base: position 6,474,186 of record CM054117.1, read on the forward strand.
GTAGGAACGACCGTGACGATAAGATACGAGAGATCGATTGTAGGACGGAGCGTTATCTAGGCTCGTTCTTTCCTGGGACAATACGAGATCACAATAGTAAATTTCAACCTGCGATAGACAATCTTTAGGTAGGTTTTGGTGCATTGCGCCCCCTGCCACTCACCAATTACGTTAATTGCAGGGTAACATATAGATGTAGATGTAGAATTGTGGATTTCCCTATTGCAGCTGAATATAGTGGAGTGCACGCAGCTCTCTCAGGTTAGATATGAATGCGCGGCCGCCGTTTTGCCGCAGTATGACTACTTTGCCGTCTTACGACCACACATTACCGAAGCCAGCCTGTGTTTTTGCTTCGATGAGCAGCTTTTCTGACGGTGGTGAGAGATTCGGTGATTGTGAAACCGGAGCTTTTTAGGGATTTTTTATTTCGCCATACGTTATCCCTATGTTGATAACTGAGGACCCTCACAGTTACGGGTCGAGGCCTGGAAAAATTCTTCTTCCCTACACGGTGGGCACGGGACATCATGAACAGACTGACACTTACTTTTAAGGTTGAGTTTTAAAAATCACCGACGACTGTCAGTCCGTTTTCTCCATCCTTTTCAGGGATCCCATGAATGAGGAGATAGTTTCGGCGGCTGTACTGCTCCAGGTCGTCGAGCCTCTCTTCGACGTTTACAATGCGATCCTCTATCTGACTGACCTTAGTTTTTAAGGACGAAATCATAAGCTGTTAGCGAAAACTTTTAAATTCCGTTTCCAGCTTGGTGAGACTATAAGTACGTTGTGGACAGGATATTTGTTTAGCTTCGGCTAGATCTGAGCTGAAACAATCCATTTTAGACAAAACTTTCGCTATTTTGTCGGAAATGGACTTATTCTCAGCAATGAGAATGGGGTTTTGCTCCTGAAGAGCTGCTTTGTGCGCCATGACGGGTAGTAGTAGTAGTAGTAGTTACTTCGTGAGGGTAGGAGGAGGGAGGAAGTGCTTAGCTAATGAGGTCCGTCTCCAAGGAGGCACAATGACTGACTGAGGGTGGAGAGTGGGAGGAAGGGAGAGAGAAGCCCGAAAATAGGACTAGATATTCTTTTCTTCCTTAAATATGTACCGAAAGGAGGTGGTTCTGGGTTGCACACGGCAGTGGACGAAGTTGACTCGCGTAGCCACTAGTACAGTGCTTACCAAACTTTTCCAGCTCGCGGCACACTTTAACGCCCCAAACGTTTCGCGGACACCAAACGTTTTTATAATAATACTATAGTATAGTACTAGTAGTAATTTTTCAATGATAACCTTTATTTTAACTGAAAAACGAATAAATTACAATTTTAATAACAAAATATTTCACTTCAACTTTTAGATTTCAATGTGAAATGTGACTTTGCTTCAATGAACATAAATATTTGATATTTGGTTCAATTTTGGAAAGAGCTACACGAAGGCCCTGATCCACACTTTTTAAACATGATATCTTCTGATCTTTGATGAGTGACAGGGAAGAGAAACCAATTTCACAAAGATAAGTTGTTGAAAATGGCAGAAGAACAATTATTGCTCGATTTGAAATGAATGGATATCAATTTTCCAAAATTGATCCAAAGGAATCTCTGAATTTGAGCTCAAGGGTGCGATCATTCCTGACATCCAGGAATTCTTCCTTTTCCTTTAAAGAGAAATTGTTTGTTGATTAATTAAAATTACACTTATAAAATATAAAAATAAACATGAAATTCAAATATCATTTGTCTAATTTTATAAGGAGAAATTGGCTATTATTACTTTTAAACATGCATATTTCTGACTGATTTCGCAATTTTTTTGCGGATACCACTAGTAAATGTTTAATGTATAAAATATCAATGAAAAAGTACTGTAACAAGCGATAACTAATGCAGGAATACACCCGCAGCACAAAATCAAAACGTTCTCTCTTCCATTGATACCAAGGAAGGATTGGCAGGTGATGAGTAAATTTAGATGAGCTCGAATGGAAGTTGGTGGAGCGTTTGTCACTGGAGTAGGCTTATTCCTTTTACTTTCTCATATACCTAGTATATTGAGAAAGTATTGTAATCGTTAAAAATTCGACTTCGAGATATTGATAGAAATACACGTTTTAGGTGTCCCTGGGTCCATAAAAGTGGTTTTCGCCATGCCGTCTGATTGACAGTCTGTCTGTCGGTCTATTCGCTCTTCTAGGGCCAAAACGCGTGCATACAATCGAATGATATCTCGTATTTGTGCATTATATCATATTTTGCAGACCCTTTTACGCTGGTTTCCAAATAGCCTTATGAAATGGTCCTGTCTGTATGTGTGTGTGTGTGCCCCCTACTAACAACTTTTGCACCAATGGACTGATTTTCATGAAACTTGGTATGAGGCTCGTGCTGCCAGGGCCCACCTCCGGGCTATACTTTATTTGGCGAAGTTTGAAGCCCCGGGTTCGATGCCAGAAACGTTTTCCCCTATTTGTTTTACATAGGAAATCTCAAATCCATCGTTCAGTGATGTTTTCTTTAATACTTTAAAATATCTTCAAATTGAGATATTGGAGCGATGTTTTTACTGTTCTAAGAGGAAAAGAATGTAGATTTTAATTCTTAACATGGCTATAAATATTTTGATTCAACTCCATCCAATCGTACAGCCTGATGTCACAAATAATGCTAATTAAGGCGCATGTCCAAAAAATTACTTTATATCGTCCAGTAGCATTAAAATATACGCCAAACTATGGTTAACTTTGATTTATAAACGTTTTTCTTTTATAAGCGTACACAGTCGACCAAATGTTTATATGTACGTATATGAAAAGGTTTGTGCAATGTACGCCGTTTATTTTCACGTAGCATTTGGGAAAACACTTTTGGCGGAATCGAGAAAATATTTTTTCCAAAGATTCACGCCATTGGGCGCACACTGGAGGAGGACGGCTAATTGAACAAAACTGATAAAAGAACGGCGGGACTTATATGCACTACCGAAATTCCTTTCTCTCTCTCTCGACATAAAAGGGTTTAAAAGGGTTCTCCATCCGGTAGGTGGTCTGTCTTTCCTGGTCGTGGAGGAAGACGGTATACATTATCTTACAATAGACAAATTTAGAAATAAATTCGGAGACGTATATTAAAGAATTTTAAAAAGGGCAACATGGCCGTAGTAAATGGAAAACGACCAGGCACGACGCCTTCGTCTCGTACCGTTCCCTTTATAACCGCGGTCGCACAGCATGAGAGGGATGCACAGGAATGTGCAAATGGAAGTTATCTAAGCGGTGGGGAGATCTCGCTTTGCGCTTTCCCTATTTCCTCCACCCGAAAAAGTTTCTTGCTCAGGATTTGTTGATGGCTTGAATGGCCAAAAGGTCCCTCAATGACTAATGCTGTCCCTCTGCCACCCCATACAACTGCACGGGACCCTCTTTCGAGATTTAAAATTGTCAAGTTTAATTTTAGGGGTGGCACAAGAAAAATTTCGCGGCAAACCTGAACCCGTTCCGCGGCACACAGTTTGGGAGGCTCTAGTATACTTTCGCTTTGCGCGACAGTTCGGTTCATGAAAATTTTGCGCTAAGTGAAATTCGCCCAAAACGGGGTCATAAATATATTATGCCAAAGAGTATAGGTTCCAAGGACGAGAAAACTAATATTAATAAAATATATTAATAAAATGCGTTTTTAACGAGAAGAAACATTAAATGAATAACAACCTAAATATTGATAATGTTCATTAATGGATTCATACATGTTAAAATTATTTTCATTCCCCCTGCCGTGAAGTTCCTGGATGTGGTTCCATGGAAGATGATGGCTTCTTGAGGAAGGCGTCAAGCGCGAGTTGCCTCTTCCGGTCGCGCAGAAATTCTCCATAGCAGGCGATGCCTTGATCTTCCTGGCAGCAGTCATTCTGCCCTACACTCTCCAAATGTGCGAAAATCCAAATTCGGTGTGTTTTCTTTGGTTACTGGCATTGGTATTGACCTCAGAGCCAAAAGAAAAGAAAAGCCGACCGCAATATCATCCGTAAACGGCGCGCATGTGGCCTTCCACCTAAAGGGGTGGTGCTTCTAGTGGGAGGAGCATGTAGTGTCGGCACTGTATTTTCACAAAAATGGTAGCATTCAGGCGTATTCGGGTGAGGGTTGCAAGACAAAGAGAGATCCCAGAAAGCAGGATCATCGAGATATTTTTTTTATGGCTGTGGATTTAAAACCGAATGCCACAGCAAAGCGGTATTCGAATATATCTAAATGTTACAGTCTAATTATTAAAAAATGTTTTATAAATTCCCTACTGAGGGTGCTGAGTTTACGTTTTCTTATCTTTTGCCATCTTTTTTGTTCGTATTTAATAAAAACGTGAATTATAAATGAGTTTCATTTCATAAAAAAGAACCTCATGAATATATATATATATATATATATATATATATATATATATATATATATATATATATATACATCGGATCTCCGGGCGGGGACTGCCTTGAGGAAAACATTTGTCGAAAGTAAATTACGAATAGGGACTTGGAACGTAAGAACTATGAGAAAAGCAGAAAAGCTAGAGAACTTGAAAGAAAAAATGAGAAGAAATAGAGTTGACATTATAGGGCTAAGCGAAACTAGATGGGAAGGAGAAGGACAGTTCGACTCGGAAGAATTCACGGTAGTTTATTCTGGAGGAAATAGTGGGGAAAGGGGAGTAGCTCTGGTACTTAGGAAAGATATGATGAAAAGCGTGACAAAGATAATAGCAACGAACGATAGACTGATGGCAATAAAGCTAAAAGCAGTCCCAGTGGACATGCTGATAATCCAGGTATATATGCCAACGTCAGCTCATGACGATGAAGATATAGATGAGATCTATGAGCAAATTAATGACATTTACGAAGAAGACGGAAGAGGAAAGGTAAACTGCATAATAATGGGAGATTGGAACAGCATAGTCGGAGAAGGACAGGAAGAAAATGTTGTCGGGCAATACGGACTTGGGAAGAGAAATCGAGGAGGGGAGAAACTCGTAGAGTTCTGCATCAATAATGACCTTGTAGTGACTAATACATGGTTCAAAAACCATAAACGAAGGTTATACACATGGAAAAGCCCAGGAGATAGAATGAGATGCCAAATAGATTACATCCTAGTAAAACAAAGATTCAGGAACAGCATAAAGAATGCCAAGGCATTGCAAGGAGCAGACATTGATTCAGATCACAGCCTTCTAATACTTGACGTGAGTACAAAGCTCAAACAAATAAGAAAAACGAAAAGAGAAAGACAGACCTGGGACCTAGAAAAACTGAAAGAAAGGCAGGATGTAGTCAGCATGAAGTTGGAAGATAACCTAAGAAAGTTGGAAAACAAACCGAAGACCGTTGATATAGAATGGGATGAAATTAAAACCAGTATCAAGGATACCTTGGATAAAGAGATTGGAAAACAAGAGAAGAAAATCAGAAAACCATGGATCACGAAGGAAATGCTGGAGAAAATGGATGAGAGACGAAAATGGAAAAATGTTAACAGTGAAGAAGGTAGAGCCAACTATAGGCGTATAAACAATGAGTTGAGAAGGGTAACAGATAAAGCTAGAGAAAATTGGATAAAAGGAAAATGTGATGAAATAGAACAATGGAGAAGTTAGGACGGTACGATATGATGTACGCTAGGGCACTGGAATTAGAAGATAAGAAGCCTAATGGAATTTGTGGTAAAGGAATTATGAATACGGATGGGAAGATAGTCTCAGAAACAAAGGATGTAGCACAGGTATGGGAAGAATACATTAAGGAATTATACAGCAAACAGGCAGGAGCGGCAAAAATTGAACTGGAAAATGAGGAAAACATTGAAGAAGACAATTTAGGACCAAGTATTATGGAGAGCGAAGTGGAAAAGGCGATAGTGGAACTAAAGAAGGGGAAAGCCACGGGCAGCGATGGAATACCGGCTGAGATACTTAAAGTCATAGGATCAGAAGGACTAAAAGCGATCACGAAATTAATTAATAAGATTTACGACACGGGAGAGTGGCCTCAGGATTTCCTAGAAGTAACAATGATCCCTCTAAAGAAGAAGCCAAAGGCAATGCAGTGTAAAGATTACAGAACTATAAGCCTTCTGTCACACACATCGAAGATCATCACGAGGATTCTTAATAAAAGGCTGGAGAAAAAGGCAGAAGAAATAATAGGGGAAGACCAATTCGGTTTCAGAAAAGGACGAGGAACTACAGATGCTATAGGAGTAGTTAGAATCATATCAGAAAGGGCAATAGAATACAGTCAGGATATCTGTGCATGTTTCGTAGACTGGCAGAAGGCCTTTGATAGAGTAAATTGGGTAAAGTTGATGAAGATATTAAAGGATATAGGTGTAGACTGGATAGACAGGAGACTGATTAGGAATCTATATGAGAATCAAGTTGTAAAGGTCAGGTTTGAGAATGTGGACACCTGCGGAATAAATATCGGTAGAGGAGTAAGACAAGGCTGCTGCCTATCGCCAACCCTATTCAATATATATGGAGAAAGTCTAATGCAAGAAGCCTTAGAAGGCACAGGGGATTTCAAAATTGGAGGAAGGATTATAAGAACAGTAAAATACGCAGATGATCAAGTACTTCTAGCAAGAAAGGAAGAGGAGCTACAAAAAATGATAAATAGACTAGTGATAACAGGTAGAAAATACGGTATGGAAATAAATACAGAAAAATCCAAGGTCATTCGAATATCGGGTAAAGAAGAGAATCTGAACATAACTATTGGGGGAAAGCCATTAGAACAAGTTTCAGAATATAAATACCTTGGAAGTATCATAACACGAGAGGCAAAATGTACGGATGAGATCAAAACTAGAATAGGAAAAGCAAAAGCGGCTTTCAGGAGAAAGAAACAACTACTTACAGGGAATATAAGGGAAGATATCCGCAAGAAGTTGATAAAATGCTACGTATGGAGCATAGCATTGTATGGGGCAGAAACATGGACGCTAAGGAAAAATGACATCAAATACTTGGAAAGCTTTGAAATGTGGACTTGGAGGAGAATGCTGAAGATAAAATGGACAGATAGGATGAAAAACGATGAAGTGCTACGAAGAATAGGAGAGAAGCGAATGATTATACAGACTATCAGAAAGAGGAAGGCTAACTGGGTTGGACATTACCTGAGGAGAGAGAGTATGATTAAAGACGTGTTAGAAGGAAAACTAGATGGGAAAAGGGAAAGAGGTAGGAAAAGGTTTCAGCTGATAGACGATTTGAAAGGGAAAGAGAGTTATCAAGATATAAAGAGGACAGCGGAAAATAGGAGTATATGGAGAACCAGGTTTAACCATGAATAATCACGGACCTGTCTACGGACAGACTACCTATGATGATGATATATAATCTTGAGGGATAGGAAAGTTGATAATAACGGTGGCTACAAGGTGTTATAGGGAGCCCATTGGGCACTTACCAAGTTGGCGAGCCGCTGGGGATGTCGAAGTAACATAATAATATATTTTTAAGATACTTTTATGTGCACTCAAAAGTAGAAAATAAATTTTTCTTCCCTCAACTTCAATTAAATTTGTTGTGTAGAATAAATGTGGGTGGTAAAAATTGCCACCCACACTTATTCTGCACAACAAATTTAATTCAAGTTGAGGGCAGAAAAATTTATTTTCTACTTTTGAGTGCACATAAAAGTGTGTATCTGAAAAACATTTTTAAAAATATATTTTTCCTTTTTAGTCTTATATTTTAAAGTTGAGTTTTTGGATTATGGGAAATTGTAAAGATTATAAATTCAATTTTCAAAGTTTATTTCAATATCGGAGAATTCTTAAAATGTTTGAAGTTCCACTATAATTCATTATGATGGCATTAATTTCCCTTACAAGCATTAAAACGTCTTTAATTTCCATTAAGAGCATTAAAGGTCCCTTTAAAAGAAATAATGTCATTGCTATGGTTTTTATACATTTCCATTGTTGAAAAGAGGAAAAACTCACTTTTTCCGATTTAAAGCAGATATTTACGCTAATTCGGTACGTATTTAATTTCTGCCTTAAAAAATTAAGAACTCCGTTCTTTCAGCTAAACAACTCTTCTTTTCCCGAATTCATATTCCAATTTTAAGTGATTTTAAAATGCATATTTAGAAAGCCTTGCACTGAATCCCATGCTTTTCTTATTGGGTCTTGAAATGGTACATTGGGGTTAACAGGACCCCTTATATATTAACTTTTTTGTTATTTTCGATTTTTTTAGTCGGTTGTAATTTGAAATAAGAATATGACCGAAATTTAAGCCCTGTATCATTGATAAGGGCAAAGATATAAAGCGAGAAAGATTTGAAAGAAACACACGTATATATATATATATATATATATATATATATATATATATATATATATATAAAACAGCTTACGGAAAAGGAAAGGTAAAATGGATATATGGATGGCAACAAGGTGTAAAGATGAGGAAACCCAGTGAACACTCACCAATCGGACGACTTCAGGTTGGCGAGGCCCCGGGGATGTCGAAGCGACACACGTAAAAGAACACTAAAACACAGAAACATCACAAACGTAGAAGCTTTCGGAGTTATTCCTTCATCAGCTACAGAGAGAGAACTCGTTTCCTCATCCCAACACCTATATGTTATATATATATATATATATATATATATATATATATATATATATATATATATATATATATATATATATACGTGTGTTTCTTTCAAATCTTTCTCGCTCCTCTGTAAGAGTCGTCGATATCATTCTATATAGACGTTCCTTACAGAGGAGGAGGAGGAGGATATAACATACGAGTAGTTGGTGCTTGCATTCTGCAAGTATATCATCTCAAGATAAAAAGCCATTTATTTTTCATATTTCATCATTAGAAATATTTTTTTAATTGTAAATAGTTCACCTCCAGAGCAATTTTCGTTTTTCCCTTATGTAAAAATAATAGATTAAAACAATCCAAAAACTTTGCAATTTTAAGAATTTTATATTTTCTCCATTATGGGGTACTAATGCCACACATTTCGGCCAAATTTTAAAGTTGTTGTTCTTTTAGAAGTGAAATAATATTTTTCCAATTGTTTAAATTTTAAACATTTTTAACGGCCGCCGCAATATGTTTATGGAGAGATTCAAATGTTTATTTGTGCAAATTTAATACTTTGTAAATAATTTCAAAATTTCAGCTTCCTAGCTCATCCCGTAATGCATAAACAGTTATCTATTTTTTTTAATTTAAGAATTGTTAACTGCCAAACAAAATAAAATATCAAAATTTGTATAATCTCTATTTCGTTTTTTTAAGAATTCTACTTATAAAAAAAATTTCAGTTCCGTAGCACATTTGGAAATACATTAACCTTGAAAATTTGTTTAAACATTTGCGAATTTTTAGCGGCCGCATTGTTGCACTTTTTCAAGATTTTCGTTTTCCCCAAATGTAAAAATAATAGTTTTAAACAATGCCCAAATGTTGCAATTTTAAAAATTTTAGACTCTTTATTATTAGGTACTAATGATACACATTTTAGCCAAATTTTAAAGTTGTAGCACTTCTATGAGTAAAATAATATTTTTCTAATTGTTTAAATTTAAATAATTTTTAACGGCCGCCGCAATTCATATATGGTAAAATTGAAATATAGATTTCTGCAAATGCACTACTCTGTACATAACTTGAAATTTTCAGCTTCCTAACTCATCTCGTAATGTTTAAACAGTTATCTATTTGTTTAAACTTTAAGAATTTTTAACTGCCAAACTAATAAAAATATCAAAATTTGTATAATCCCTATTTTGTTTTTTTACGAATTCTACTTATAAAAAAATTTCAACTCCGTAGCAAATGCGGAAATACATTAACCTTGAAAATTTGTTTAAACAATTGCGAATTTTTAGCGGCCGCATTGTTGCACTTCTTCATGATTTTCGTTTTTTATAGTCGGTATTGCACAAAATCCTACATAAGAAAAAATTTAGAATCTCCAGCTCATCTGGATTTTGTACAAAATATATTGTATTATTATTATTGTATGTATTCGTTTATATATACTTAACTCTACATAATTTAAAAACTTCAGCTCCCTAACTCACCGTGTAGTGTATATACATCGAACTATTTGTTTAAAATTTAAGAATTTTTAACTGCCATACAAATTAAAATATCAAAATTTCTATAATCTCTATTTCGTTTTTTTTTACAAATCCTACCTCTGAAAAAATTTCAGCGTCGTAGCACATTCGGAAATACATAAACCTTGAAAATTTGTTTAAACAATTGCGAATTTTTAGCGGCCGCATTGTTGCACTTTTTCAAGATTTTCGTTTTTGCTAGTCGGTTTTGTACAAAATCCAGATGAGCTGGAGATTCTAAATTTTTTTCTTATGTAGGATTTTGTGCAATACCGACTATAAAAAACGAAAATCTTGAAAAAGTGCAACAATGCGGCCGCTAAAAATTCGCTTTCAATATTTTCGTTTTTTCTAGTCGGTTTTGCACAAAATACTACCTAAGAAAAAAATTTCAAATCTCCAGCACATCTGTAAGTGCCTAAACATTAGTATCCTCCTATTATGTTATATCCTCCTCTGTAAGAGTCGTCGATATATAATGATAACATATAACAGGAGGATACTAATGTTTAGGCACTTCCAGAAGTGCTGGAGATACGAAATTTTTTTCATAGGTAGGATTTTGTGCAAAACCGACTAGAAAAAACGAAAATCTTGAAAAAGTGCAACAATGCGGCCGCTAAAAATTCGCAATTGTTTAAACAAATTTTCAAGGTTTATGTATTTTCGCATGTGCTACGAAGTTGAAATTTTTTTATTAGGTAGAATTCTTAAAATAACGAAATAGGGATTATACAAATTTCGATATTTTAATTTGTTTGGCAGTTAAAAATTCTTAAAGTTTAAACAAATAGATAACTGTTTAGGTAGTACGGGATGAGCTAGGAAGCTGAAATTTTCACATTTTTTACAAAGTTGTGAATTTGCACAAATAAACATTTCAATTTTACCATATATGAATTGCATCGGCCGTTAAAAATTATTTAAATTTAAACAATTAAAAAGTATTAATTTAATTCTAGAAGTGCTAGAACTTTAATAATGGGCTAAAATATGTAGCATTAGTACCTCATAATGAAGATAGTGTAAATTTTTTAAAATTGCAACATTTGGGGATTGTTTAAACTATTATTTTTACATGTGGGAAAAACGGAAATCGTTGCGGAGGTGAAATCTTTAGAATTGAAAGAATATTTGTAATGATGAAATTTCTGTCTGAAAAATGAATGTTCTTTTAATTCGAGATGAAATGCTTGCAGTATGCAAGCACCAACTACTAGTATGATATATACATATCATTATATATAGACGTTTCTTACAGAGGAGGAGGATATAACATACATATTGGAGGATACTAATGTTTAGGCTCTTCCAGATGAGCTGGAGATTTGAAATTTTTTTATTAGGTAGGCTTTTGTGCAAAACCGAGTAGAAAAAACGAAAATCTTAAGAAAGTGCAACAATGCGGCCGCTAAAAATTCGTAATTGTTTAAACAAAATTTCATGGTTTATGTATTTCCGAATGTGCTACGGAGCTGAAGTATTTTAATGTTGTGTTTTGTAGCTTTTCGAAAATTTTTAACTCGTTTTAATTGTTAAATATAATGACGTCATAACTATTTCTCAATTTTTAAATCCAAATACGTGCTAAAGGAACGGATGATGATGCCATAATCTAAACAGAGATTATCCTAATTTTTCATAATTTTAGTGTATAGTGTGTTATCTTAATGATGATTATTCTTATTGCTCATGCAGCGCGATCTGAGTTACGAACCTTGAAATGCGAAAACTTGGACACCAGCCGATTGCCAGAGAATTAGGAAATTAAGGAGAGTTGACTTAATTTCACGGAAAATTATAAATATTCTGCTAGAACTCATGGAATTTATTGTCTAATACATATAATTCCAACGTGGCTGAAATGCTGCTACCATAGAGATCACGTTGGTTTATTTACGAGTTTAGATCTTGGTGGCTACAACTTTAAAATTTGGCTCAAATGAGTAGCATTAGAACCTTATAATGAAGAAAGTGTAAATTTTTAAAATTGCGACATTTGGAGATTGTTTTAAACTATTATTCTTACATGTGGGAAAAACGAAAATCGCTGCAGAAATGAAATCTTTAGAATTAAAAGACCATTTGTAATGCTGAAATTTCTGTCTGAAAAATGAATGTTCTTTTAATGTGAGATGAAATGCTTGCAGTATGCAAGCACCAACTACTAGTATAATGATATAACAGGAGGATACTAATGTTTAGGCACTTCTAGATGAGTTGGAGATTCGAAATTTTTTTCATAGGTAGGATTTTGTGCAAAACCGACTAGAAAAAACGAAAATCTTGAAAAAGTGCAACAATGCGGCCGCTAAAAATTCGCAATTGTTTAAACAAATTTTCATGGTTTATGTATTTTCGCATGTGCGACGGAGTTGAAATTTTTTTTGTAAGTAGAATTCTTAAAAAAATGAAATAAGGATTATACAAGTTTTGATATTTTAATTTGTTTGGCAGTTAAAAATTCTTAAAGTTTAAACAATTGGTTAACTGTTTAGGTACTACGGGTTGAGGTAGGAAGCTGAAATTTTCAAATTATTTACAGTATATTAAATTTGCACAAACGAACTTCTCAATTTTACCATATATAAAGTGCGGCGGCCGTTAAAAATTATTTAAATTTAAACAATTAGAAAAATATTATTTTATTTCTAGAATGGCTACAACTTTAAAATTTTGCTAAAATGTGTAGCATTATAACCTTATAATGAAGAAAGTGTCAAATTTTTAAAATTGCAAAATTTGAAGATTGTTTTATACTATTATTTTCACATATGGGAAAAACGAAAATCGCTGCAGAAATGAAATCTTTAGAATTAAAAGAATATTTGTAATGATGAAATTTCTGTCTGAAAAATGAATGTTCTTTTAATTCGAGATGAAATGCTTGCAGTATGCAAGCACCAACTACTAGTATGATATATACATATCATTATATATAGACGTTTCTTACAGAGGAGGAGGATATAACATACATATAGGAGGATACTAATGTTTAGGCTCTTCCAGATGAGCTGGAGATTTGAAATTTTTTTATTAGGTAGGCTTTTGTGCAAAACCGAGTAGAAAAAACGAAAATCTTAAAAAAGTGCAACAATGCGGCCACTAAAAATTCGTAATTGTTTAAACAAAATTTCATGGTTTATGTATTTCCGAATGTGCTACGGAGCTGAAATTTTTTAGAGGTAGGATTTGTAAAAAAACGAAATAGGGATTATAGAAATTTTGATATTTTAATTTGTTTGGCAGTTAAAAATTCTTAAATTTAAAAAAATACGTAAATGTTTAGACACTACGCGGCGAGTTAGGGAGCTGATATTTTTAAATTATTTAGAATTTTGTCTATATAAACGAATATACATTTCATTGTATCTATGAAATTCTTGTTGCGGCCGTTAAAAATGATTTAAATTTAAACAATTAGATAAATGTTATTTCACTTCTAAATGTCCTACTAATTTAAAATATGACATAAATGTGTGGCATTATTAATCCAATGTGGAAAACGTATAATATTCATTAAATACCAAAAATTAGCAATTGTTTTACTCCAATATTGTTCTATAAGAAAAAAAAGATATTTGAATTAAAGAAATATTTCCCATGATGCAAAATCTCTCTAAAAAATTAATGTTTTTTCAAGGTGAGATGAAATGCTTGTAGTATGTAAGCACCTTCTACTAGTATCATATATATGTATATAAGAAGCAGCTATTTATAATGATAATCGTTCAGTCTTATTCTGCTTAATTCTCTCTCCTTACATCCTCTCTCCTTCCACCCTTCCCCATCCTCCCTCTTTCCACCCTTCCCCCCTCTTTCTACCCTTTTTACCCCATCCCCCTTTTACCCTCCGAGGTGGTCTATTCCTATTCGTAGTCTCTTCGATAACCATTATCGTCCATTTCTATCGCGCTTCTTCTGAATCCCGAATCATTTCCAATGACGATGCGACGTTTATGTATGGATTTGTGATATGACTCACTCACTTTTATGGTTTTGCCTCATCGATTAAGAACATATGCGTGCCACACTTGTCCAACTCTTATCTTTTCGCCGTGAACGAGCCTTATCGCGCTAACTTCCGCACGCCCTTCCTCCTTTCTAATGGCTCGGGCGATTCCACGCGCTCCACTTCGGACGCTAACGCGTTTCGTATTGAGGCTGTTACAAGCAAAGGTGCGACTACAGAGTCTCATTTTCAGAGTTGTACGCTTTCGTATTCCTTGTATTTGAGCATTCTTCTCCATGGATGCATTTTGAACACCGAGATATATTTCAAATAATTTTCGACACTAACAAGAAGATATTTTACGCACACCGGACTAAACAGTCTTCATTCTAAGCTCTTCATTTACATTTACTAGTTAACGTATTTTTTGAAGAGTTTTATCATTTTAGTTATTGCTGTCCTCATTGAATCTCTTCCATATTATAAAGAATTATGAGGCTTAACACCTTTCATAATATTCAAATATCCTTTATTTCTTCATATTTTCATGACTTAATTTTTCCGTTACACTTCAATCGCATAGTCTCCGTCTATTATCATCATTATGTTATTGATATTTTTTCATTCATTGTTTTCAATGATTACTTGGTCATCTGCATATTTTACTGACAATAGTTTGGTCTAGTTTTTGGATGCCCGGCGTTTCTTTGTACTTCTTCGCTTTGGTCTTTCTTCGCATGCATTAAATTGGAACGGTCATCGGTAACGAATATGTTTTACTCCACTTTTTATACGTGATCTGCTTTAGCGTCATGCTTTCATATGAATACTGTTCGTCTTCGTCTTCGAATTCCATTTCTGTTTTATATCATTTTGTTCCATAGAAATATCCTTTCATATGTTAATCAGTCTTATTATTCTCTTTCAATTTGAAACCTTAACGTGAACGGCATTTAGAAACAAT
Source organism: Tanypteryx hageni (assembly GCA_028673005.1). Lineage (NCBI taxonomy): Eukaryota > Metazoa > Arthropoda > Insecta > Odonata > Petaluridae > Tanypteryx > Tanypteryx hageni. The sequence goes on from CM054117.1 coordinate 6,489,265, forward strand.
CAGTCTTGGGATATATTGTAGAAGAAATAAGGTGAAAACAATTCATATCGCGTTTATTCCTTAATAAAGCTGAGAATTTTTTGTTCATATCAGAAAAAATAATGTTTTATTTTCCCCTCATATATCAGATGGAGCAATTACGCAATTGTGCGAGTAAATACGGTATATCGATGGAATTTTCCTTCCCTCTCTCTCTATCCTTTTTCAGAGGTTGTACCCAACGATCTATCTTCTTGCCAAATTTCAGCTCTCCAGCACTTATAGAAGTACCTTAGGTTTTACATCATATATCCTATATTTGTAAAAAGCAGCTATTTATAATGATTACCTGAAATAAAGGTTTCCTAGATTCTCTTCATGTAAGCAATCATCGGTGTCAACACGATAATTCTCGGAAAGACATTTACGTTAAATTGCAGTAACGTCCTTTTATGCCAAAGATCTCATATTCGCGGCCCGCGAAGTAAACTATTTTACACTACACGGCAAAAACTCACATTTATTTTTTATAAAACATTTCATGTAAATCTAAGAAATTTAACAAATATTTTCAATCAGCCATTTTTTCCTCATTCCGATTAATGAAATTCTGCAGAGGTGGGGTACTAAGTATGCTTTTCCCGCTTCCAGCGTGTTTCTTGCGTGTTAAAGGAACCGAACCCTTGACGCCGAGTTTAGAATTTTTGTAACGAATGGGTTTAAGGCCGCATCATAGGGCGATTTCCTCCTCTGTGGAAGGTGAGAGTGAATGTCCTAAGAATATGAAACGGCCTGAGGACTGGGGAAGTGGGCGGCCCGCGGACTTGGTACGGTGCTTTAATGCGGCCCGCGGGTTCGATGGAGGGCGCACCGATGTGAGTTTGAGACCCCTGTTTTATGGATTAAGCTTTATAAAAGTTCCATTGATAGTACAATGATCATGTAATTAATAATATTCAAATTATTTTCAGCAGCCTTCATCCTATAATAGGAAGAACTGCGAATTTAAAATAGTTGCTTAATTGGTCTTTTAGATCTTATTAGTATTTTTGGCAGTTTTATTGGTAATCCTATATATGGCTGGAATGCAAGTGACGCTGTAATCTCTCCGCACCACTCGCGTCTCACTCGAGGCCTTCCTGCTCGCACATGCTCACCGTCGCACCATTTTCCTTCCAATGTATTGATGTTTCAAGAGCGGCTTTAAAGAGAAGGGAACCCTTCTACCCTCCGCACATCCCCTACCACCAATACCACCTACTACCAATCGATTCTCCCTCTTTTCGATGCGCCGTTTATAGAGGATGGATGCCCTCCTCTTCCCCTACCTACGCCAATTGACCCATCAGTCCCTGCGCTACATTTCAGCAATCGGACCATGTGTTGTATGGATCCGTGAAACGACCTATAAATTCTCCTCCCTCTCCCTCCTCCCTCCTCCTCCCCCCTCGCAAGATTATTACCAAAGGAATCGCAATCGATTGAATTCAACGATTTTCCCCAATCATCTTTTTGCCTATTTTATCAAAAGCCTTAGAAAAATTAGCACATGAACAAGTCACGCTTTTGCTTAACGAAAATAAATTCTAAGGTCCCTTTCAATTTGGTTTTCGTAAATCTCACAGCACCACCACTACTCTTGTAAAAATCACTGATGATATTCCTCGCGCAATGGACAAAAGGGAAGTTACCATCCTAGTGCTACTTGATTTCAGTAAAGCTTTCGACTAGTTAGACAAGGATGTTCTGCTTTCTAAACTGCTCGAAATGAATTTCTCGCGGTCAGCCATAAATTGGATAATTTATTATTTAAGCGATCATTCCCAACAAGTGATTTCTTTTAATTCTTCATCTGATTGACTTATTAACGGGAGAGACATCCCACAATGCTCAATTTTGGGTACTCTACTATTCTCTTTATACACAAATGACAGCTCGGTGTCCCTTAAATACTGCGAACATCACCTTCATAGAAGTGTCTTACAATTATACTTGAGTTCTACCTCAACCGATCTCGCGAAAAAACCTTAAAAACATCAATTAAAACTTAGAAATGCTAGAGATCTGAAGTAATAAAAACTTTCTTATTGTTAGTATCAATCCAGAAAAACCACAGGCCATCTTAATTGGCTACCCTGATGCCTAATGCCGCTAATTATCAATTCCTAGGAATACTGATCAACATTATCAACATAACAGATTCAACTGTACCTTATTGTAAAGTAGTAAAGAATCTAGGATTGCTTAGAGATGAAACACTCTTGGTCCCCACATATTTTAAATGTGTGTAGATCAGTAAACTAATCTCTTCACTCCCTTAAAAAGTTAAGTGGCGGTTTTTCTAAAAAGCATCTGGTAACTTCCCTCATTATTCTGCAATTTGACTATGTTGATAAAGCGTACCAAGATTTATATCAAGAGCTTTCGTTAAAGATTCATAGAACGTATAATGCGTGCATTAGATATACTTAATCTAAAGAAATCAAATCACATTTCTGAGTCTCACACAAAACTAAACTGGCTAAATCTGGAGTCTCGGAGACGCCTCCACTCGCTTTCCTTGCTGTACCAATTACTTACTTCCAACAATCCGCATTATCGTGCTACTGAATTCCAAAGTATAGACACTGTACATAACCGTAATACTACCTCCAAAATTGAAGTGATGTAGAGTTAGAATTTATGGTGTACATAAAGAATGTAGGGCCTATAATATGGCTCTGGGGATTGCACAGCAAACATCAAGGTTAGGAATCGCGAGGAATTCATTCTACCGTAATCGATCTCGCGAAAAACCTCAAAAACATCAATTAGGACATAGAAATGCTAGAGATCTGGAGTAATAAAAACTTCCTTATTGTTGGTGTCAACCCAGAAAAACCACAGGCCATCTTAAATGTTTACCCTAAGATATTAGCAGCTATTAATCAATCCCAAAAAATCCCCATCAACATAGCAAATTCACCTATATCTTATTGTAAAGTGGTAAAGAATCTAGGATTGCTTATAGATGAAACCCTTTCTTGTGCCCCAAATGTTATAAATGTGTGTAAAACAGTAAACTCATCTCTTCACTCACTCAAGAAGTTAAGTAGCAGTACTCCGGTTTCTCTAAAAAATCATCTGGTAACTTCACTAATAATTCCGCATTCTGACTATGTTGATTTAGCGTACCAAGATTTATCTCAAGAGCTATCGTTAAAAATTCCGAGAACACATAACGCGTGCATCATATATATTTTTAATCTGACGAAATCAATAAAGGTGAAGTACTCCTTTAGCCAAACAATTAGAGGGTTACAACACCCAATGCATTTCGCCCACAAGGTGGGCATCGTCAGGGGTAAAACCTGTTTCACCAGTGACTGGGAGCCAACTGCAAGGTTTGAAACGGAAAGTATTAATAAGACGACCGAGAAACAAGTGAAGCGCGGAAAGATTTTTCGGCGTGTGTGTTGTTTAAATCTGTCAATTTGTATAGGGTCTTGTTGAAATCTGTGTCCGTGTTCATAAGTGTATCGCGGTTTTTGTAAATGTGAAGGTTTTCTAACGAGTTTAGTGAGTTATTGGCTGAAGTTATCAATGTTAAATCGTTAACGTGTATACTATGACCTGTTTCAAAGATGTGGTTGGCAACGCTTGATTTTTCAAAACGGTTATATTTATAGTGAGCCATGTGTTCCTTGAAGCGTGTTATTAGTTTCCTTCTTGTTTGTCCTATGTACTTTTTGTCACAGTGTGAGCATTGTATTTTATAAATTCCGGACTTGTTCAAAGATTCTGTTCTGTCTTTTGTACTGCCGAGTAAATTTTTCAAATTATAAGGATTTGTATATGTTATGGTATAATTCTTATGTTTAAAAATTTTATTCAAGGCTCTGTTTAATGGTGGAAAATAAGGCAATTTTACATATTTGTCCTCTTTTTTGTTGTCTAATTTGAGGGAAGTGGCATTGGACAAGGTTTTATTAAAGTTATGTTTTCTCACTAATTTATTAATTAAATACGATACGATTGGATACGATAATAATAAAATCTTTCCGCGCTTCACTTGTTTCTCGGTCGTCTTCTTAATACTTTCCGTTTCAAACCTTGCAGTTGGCTCCCAGTCACTGTTGAAACAGGTTTTACCCCTGACGATGCCCACCTTGTGGGCAAAATGCATTGGGTTTTGTAACCCTCTAATTGTTTGGCTAAAGGAGTACCTCACCTTTATTAATCTTAGCCAAAGTTATTGAGCTACTATCAATTATCTGACGAAATCAGACCACATTTCTGAGTCACTCATCAAACTAAACTGGCTAAATTTGGAGTCTAGTAGACGCTAACATTTGCTTTCCTCGCTATACCAATTACTTAATTCCAACAATCCGCATTATCTTGCCGCTGAATTTACAAGTATAGACACTGTACATAACCGTAATGCCAGAGGGAGCCATAAAGTCCTTATTCCTCATCACAGAACAGTAATTTTCAACAAGTCCTTCATTGTAACTGCTTGCAGACTATGTAACGACTTACCCAAAGCAATAAAAAATTCGCACTCGCTCTCCTCATTCAAACAACACTGCCGTCAATCTCTCTTATCCTTTCAAAGGAACAGTTAAACGCGCTTAATGCTTCAATTTTATTTATTTTTTAAAATCTTGATTCTGACAAAACAATATTTATTGTAAATGATTGTATTTTATTCATTTATTTGTTTTTCCATTTTGATTAGACATACCAATGTTAATATCTATTCATTTTGTCATTTTTATATGTTTATTTTATCAATGATCTATTTGTGTTTTGCCTTTTTCTTTTCTCTTTATGATTTTCATTTATTTATAACTTGTTCTAAATTTAATTTATTGATGTCTTTAGCGAATCTCAGTAGGTTTCGCAGGTTTTTCACACCCTCCTTCATGTGTTGGTGTTTTCCTGCAGTGGGCTTTTTTACAGGGATTTCATTATTCAGCAGTCCATATTTCCCCCCCCACAAAATCACATCTTTTCTTTTCAAATACTTGTATTTTTATTGTTACCTGTATTTACATTGCTTATGTTTTTATGTATATATGTTTTATGACGAGAGATTAGGTGGAAGATGGAACTTCTTAGTCTCAATCTCGTCCCAAAACAGGCCACATCAATCAATCAATCCTTCCCTCTCTCCTTCCCTCTCTCCTTCCCTCCTCTCTCCTTCCCTTCTCTCTCACTTCCTCCATCTCTCTCCCTCCTTCTCTCTCTCTACTCCCATCCTCTCTCTCCCTCCCTACATTAATTTCCTCTCTCTAATCTCTCTCTCTCCATCTCCTCCATATAGTAAGGCGGAAGGGAATTTAAACGCTTGAGGAATTAGTGTTTACTGTAGACCGTTTACGAAAAACATGCAATGCGTTTCAGAAACTGCTTCTTGTCATGGTTTGAAAGGAAATTGTGCTAGTTCGTTATTCTGAAAAGGTCGAAATGATTTAGAATTCAAGTTCTGCAGTAACAATTTCAGTGTTCTTTTATCGTTAAGCTTCGCCAGCAATTACCAGTGGACCGAGAGGCAGGCATTCAATTTATACAAGCAGATGCAAAACGTAACTCATCTGCGACACTCCTAGTAATGAATTTCCAGATGTTCCTGACGGAATAATCAGAGCTATCAACTCCTCCGATTTTGATTCTGATAATGATTTCCAAAATTTTGAATAATATACGGCAACCAAATTAAGTCAAACTCGATTTTCTTTGTACGATGAGCACGGCATTGTTTTTCTGATTGTTACAGTTTCTGTGTAGTTTACGCGTACGTTATTGACCAATGCATAGTGTAGTTCATTTTTTTAAATTTTCTATGACATTTATTACTAGTTCAATAGTTATAGTTCACCCGCAATAAAATTTACTAGTTGCCTTAGAGCCACAGTAAATATGACTTTAATCAAATTAATGGTTATGTATTGTAATGCTATTGGCAATTGTTTAATCACTAGCCAAAATTTTGGTTTTTCTGAAGGCGATATCATTCAATCTATCTATGATATTCCAGAGCCGCAAGTTCTAAAATTCTTCTTCAATTAAATATGTTTTTGTAGTTCAGATTTATTCCGGGACATATATTTCCATAACATGCGCGTAATTTTCCTCCACCTCGATTTTATTTCTCCCTTCTTTATCCATTTTTTGTTCATTGTCTTCGTTGAATACACATTTTTGGCATTTCTATTTCAAGAGGTTGTAAGGCCTGTAAAGCATTTACACTTGCAGAAAAATGGAAATATATACAATAAAAACCTTCGTTTTAACCCATTTATGCCCAAGTTTCTTTTTCGCCAAATAACTGTTTTCTGTGCCGAAAAATCTTCTAATATTAAAAAATCTCAATCGAAAACAGTAAAAAAAATATAACAATAAAAAAAGACGTGCATCACGGAAGACGACAATACATTGCACGTCGATCTAGAGGTTAAGAGGATGGAAAGGTATACAGTGGACGTCACTTATTGTGATCACTTCTGGACACATCTTAATTGATAACAATAACCGATGAAACAAGAGTTCAGCTGTTCAGCATTATTTATTGATGAAGAGCGGAAATGTTTACATAAAAGGCAGAAGTGGACAAAGAAAACGTTAAAAATCAAGCAATATAGAATAGTTTGAGTTGACTGTCCAATATTTCTTCGAGAAAGTCATCAAATTATTATACATCAAAGTCATCAATATAAATTATACAACTACAACAATATGAAACACACTATTTCCTCGTAATCCATGATGCACACCATTAAAAACAAATAAAGAAAGTACATCAACAAATATGAAAGTGTATTAAAATCAAGAATTAGAAAAATTCTTTTAAATTTGATTGTCTATTGTCTTTTCTGAGAAGGTCATTAATAAAATGTTCATATTCATAATGCTTATGGTAATCCACTGTTCTGTGCTGTACGTCACGTCGCAAAACTTCTAGAGCCTGTCGCATTTCAGCATTTTTTGGACGTTTAGAGGTTTCATGGGAATCCTCTTCTTCTTTTTCGTCATTATTTTTTTCCTCTGTCAGTTGGAGGTCTGCGGAAGTTACAGTCCAACAGATGTCGTCCTCAGTCACCTTAGCAGCAACACTAATGTTTTGATGAATTGCCATCCAAGCTTCGAAATTAGTACAAATTCAGAAAAGGGAGAAAAACGTGCTACAACTTGGAATTGAACCCGGGTCTTACCGGGCGGATATTCCACCACTGAATTATAGTAGAAAAGCAATTCCCCCGTTTCAGAATGGACATGTTTTCTTGGGCTAGCTATCGCTGGGCTAGGCTTGGCTAACCCAGCTGTATCATTCCAATGCCTTTTTATCTCATTGCATTTAAAACTTTTCTTGATACCAAATGTAACGGAGTCCTATCAAGTAGAATAGGGCCGAAGTTAAAATTTCACTATTGTTAATATGGTAGCTTTGGTCGAGTGAGATTATTTAAAACAGCATTTCAATTAGGGTCACCACTGGGACTTCCGATTACGACCCGTGATGATGCGCCTCTCTTGAGTTTTGCTTTTGCCTTGGAATCAAAACGCTGGAGTATATTCGTTCACAATATATGGATGTGCAATTTTATCGCTATATTCTAAAAAACTTGTCATCAAAAATGTCTTCAACAAGGAATATTTATCTCCGCAACTTCCGGCTGCGGATTTAGGGGGTGCGAGACCCAAAGGCGATAGTAGATCCAAAGGCGATAGTGGTTTACGATGGTCTTCGTCATCGTTTAAGATATGACCGTTTCTTCGTGCTGGGAATTTTACACACTCGGTGAATACATTTCTGTCTCTGTTAACATTTACTCTCTAGCACGGGCTAACCTGTTGCTAGTCCGCGAATCCCCGAATAGGAACATTTACTTTGTTCGTACCTATTGTGAAATATCACTTCTAAAACGTACCTCTTTTAGACACTGAATGCGTATTTTGTTTCGATGCATTTGTGTAAATCTGGCTTATTTAGCAGGAAAATTATTATATTAACATTCCATTGCTGAAGACAGGCTCACAAAGGGCCCGGATTAAAAAATTTTCTAAATTATTTCAAGTGACAATTTTTTTCACAGCTGACCTTCCAGGTAATTGTTTATTTATATGTTTGGCAGCAAATGATCCACAGGTATGAGGATTAGATATCCGAGCGAGCTAAACTGATTGTTATCTAGGAAAAAAGGTCATCGCAGCCTCCTGTCCGACTTATTGTTAGACGCCCATTGATTCTTTTTGTAATCTCTCTTATATTCAGCTCCTTTGGAGAGCGACGAATTTGAGCGGTCTGTTATTCATTCAGGAGTAAGCGAAGGTTTGTGGTCGTGTTTTTCTTCGTGTGTTTATGCAACAGAATTTTGTTCACTGAGAGAAATTCCATTAATTTTTATTAATGTTCACTCCTTTCCATTATAAAAATTATTTCTATTACATTTACTCGTTCGTTTCAATTTCAACGAAAACAATTAAAAATACTCATGGATCACTTTTGATCCAGTCCTGGACATTTATGTTAAAAAACTCATCTTGAGCATCGGAGTGTTAAGTTGCAGCTCAATTCTGATGGACAGATATCTGAATGAACAATATGAGACTACCTTTGACGAAAGCTGTTTCTTTATACAGCGACCTAAGCGATAAAATTAAATGACAAATTTCATATAATGATTCTGAAAACAAAAATAACTGTTGTATTTTCGTTAGATTATTCTTACGTTTAGATGCATTTCTTTTTTAACAACATTAATATATTGATATAAATTAATACAATGTATGTTTCCCGCGTCTTGAAATTTTTAGTTGAAGTTGTCCGTTGACGTTAAATGGCCAGCAGCTCTCCCCAGTTCTCTCAACATTATTCGTCCACCAATAATACTTCAGGGTCTATGTTCCTTCGTCATTCTGTAAATACTTGATATTTATGTATGGTATAACTATTTATCAAGTTTTATTTTCACATAAATCACATCTATAATAATAGAGCCTCAGTCACTCACTGACTGACTGACTCGAAGGTACTTCTAGAAGGGATAGAAATCTGAAATTTGGTATGTTGGTAGCTCGAGTGACACAACCGACGAGAAAAATCGAAAATGACAAAAAAGCTTATATTTTTACCTCCAATGTTCCATTTCAATACCCCAGAACAAAAGCATAGAATTCAGTGCAAGGCTTTCTAAAAATGCATTTTTAAATTACTTTAAATTGAGATACGAATTCGGGAAAAGAACAGTTGTCTAGCTGAATTAGCGTAAATAACTGCTTTTAATCGGAGAAAAGTGTGAATTTTTTCCTCTTTTCAACAATGAAAATCTTTCAATACTATGGCAACGACCTCAATGCTTTTAAAGGGATCTGATATTATACGTTACGATTACAGTGATTTATTGTTTTTAATGGAAATTAATGCCGTCATAACGAATTACAGTTGAACTCGAATCTCAAAGGAAAGCAACAATTATTCGAGTTATAGATTATTCGAGTTGCGGAATTATATTTTTTCATTTTTCTTTAATTGTATTAACATCTAGTTTATTCCCATAAGCATATAAGTTAACTTATTCTGATTTTCAATATCATGAATATTATGAAAAAATCATCACCAATATTTTCTTCTGATAATATGTAAGATTAAACTCTATCCAAAACACTAATTGCGTCACGCACTGTGTTTGAGGGTATCATTGATAACTGCAATTCTCACGTACTACTGAAAGCACAAAATGACGATTAAATTTGAGTTATCGACTCTGGGAAGGAGAGATTAGGTTTGTTTTCTCCAGGGCTATAAGGGAACACAATTGGAGAAGCAACCCTGATAGCAGATACGGTAAAACGTGAAAAGTATTTTAAAGTTGTTTCGTAGTTTTCCGAGAAATTTTAATTCTTTTCAATTGGTAAATATAATGACGTCATACCTATTTCTCGATTGGTTTTATCCAAATATGTGCTAAAGGCATGGATGATGCCATAATCTTAACAGAAAATATCCTAATTTTTCATAATTTTTTAAGCGCATACAGTCGTAATTAATATATTAATACCATTTACGTGCAGAAGACATTTTTCCTCGGTTATGTTGCTTTTGTAGCATTGAGAGTTCCTCCCAGTCAGCAAAGACTGTAGTGAGACCTAGTGTGTTCATAGTATAGGAGAAAGTTTATGCGATTTATATTGTACCGATTTTTATTTTCTCCTTATGTAGTATAGGGGAAAGTAATGTTTTCATGAAAATTATCGATTTCGAGATATCAACGGAAATATACGTTTTGAGGGCCCCTGAACACGTTTTGACCATTTTCTCGATTATGTCTGTGTGTGTATGTGAAAGTATTTTGTGGGTACTCTAACTCAAAAACTATTAAACAGGTCAACGTGAAATTTTATATTTAGCATTTTTATGGAAGTCACAAGAAATGATTAGTTTTTGGTAAAAGTCGGTAAACCGGAAGTGTGTGTTTACTCTTGTCACATTCGTTATTATGACATATTTGCTTTAATATTTGGTCTATGTAAAAAGGTAGAGGAATAAAAGTTGTAGGAAATTTAATTTTCTACAACGTTCGTTTGAAATATTTTCCCATATAATGTATTCTTTAAGAGATATCTTATATTTTTAGCTGCCACCACCACGCCACCTACCAACGACTAATGTTAACAATTGACGCATAGGGGTGGCGGTGGCGGAGTGGTTAGAGCGTTGGTTTTTGGCCTTCTACGCAGCGCTTTTTGGTTCGAATCCGGCGGAGGTCGGATTTTTCAGATTTTTCTAATTAGGATCGTCCCGTTTCCTACTTGTGTGATTTGAGAAGACCGCGCAAGTCAGCGCTCCGTCCTTCGGAAGGGAGGTTAAGCAGTTGGCCCCCTTGGTGCTCTTTGTCAAGAGGGTTTCCCTACTCCCTTGTGTATGCTTTTGATGTGGAAAATGTAATTCCATACAAACAAACAATTCTTTTAAACTGGACTTCATGCACCTTCTTCGAGGAGCTCTATTTTTAATTTAAGAAACCTTTCTAACGTAATAATGGAAGAAATATAAAGAAAGGTTGTACTACTCGTGCTTGTGCTCGTCGATGGATTCTCTAAATGGAGGCTAATATAAATAGCAGATCGATTTATAATATTGCATCGAACTGAGGTGCGCATTTCAAGGGCTCACTTTTACGCCCTATCGCGATGTAAATTTATCTCTTTTGTTTTTTTGTTAAAGATCTTATTTCAGGGATTTCAGAAAAACGAGGTTCCTTACTTATTTTTGGTATACATGGATAAGACATCTTTTATGCGTAAAATACAAAAATTTCCTCGCCAGCAACTTCCCCTCCTCTCTCCATCCTCACTTCCGCCCCTCTCCTCCCCTATCCGCCCTTCATCCCTTCTTCCTCCTCCCTCCCCCACCCGCCCTCTTGTTCCTCAGATTCTCCTCCCCCTCCCTCCCTCTCTCCCCTGCCGTGAAATGGAGACTCCCTTTTTTGTGTGACTCAGAATATGCACCAGATGTTTTTATGGAAATTTGTAGAATATTCTTCGATCTTAGTTTTCTTTGAAATCACTGAGCACTTATACACACACACATACACATATTTATATCATCATCATCATGAGGTGTTCTGCCTCAAGGCAGGTCCCTGGCACCAGCGTTGTCTCCACTCCTTTCTGTTCCTTACCATTTATTTCATTTCCTGATACCCTCCCCTTTTCCTTTCACCTTCTACTGATCCTTCCAACACCATCAATAATAAACCTTCTCCTCTCAAGATATGCCCTAACCAGTAACTTTTCCTCCTCTGAATTGTTTCAAGTAATCTTCTCTTCTCATTCACCCTTGTTAGTATTGCTTCATTCCTTATCCTATCCATCCACTTAACCTTCTCCATTCGCCTCCACACCCACATTTCAAATGCCTCTAGCCTTTCTTTCTCTCTCCTCTATAGCGTCCATGTTTCACACCCATATAGCAATACACTCCAAACATAGCACTTCACAAGACGTTTCTTCAGGTTTAAATCCATTTTACTACATAGTACCCGTTTTTTCCTATTAAATGTTTCTTTTGCCATTGCTATTCTTGTTCTTATTTCTATTTCACTTCTCCAGTCTTCAGTTAGCATGCTTCCCAAATATCTATACTGTTTTACTTGCTCCACTCTTCCATCCTTTATTGACACATTCATAATCTCTCTATCCCCTATTCTCATCACCTTTGTTTTCTTTATGTTCATTTTCATTCCATATTCCATCATTCTGTCTTCTAGCTTTGTAACCATTTCCTGAATGTGCCTCGTTTCATCTGCCAAAATTACCATGTCATCAGCAAACCTTATACAATTTATTATTCTACCCCCAATACTAATTCCTTTATCATTTCCTATTCCATTGTCAATCATTTCTTCAGCATATATATTGAACAGGGTTGGCGATAAGCAGCACCCTTGTCTTACTCCTCTTCCTAGATCATACCATTCGGTCTGTGCATCTTTTATCCTCATAGCTGCTTTCTGTTTCATATACAGCTCTTTAATTAACCTTCTATCTTTCCAGTCTACTTTTTCTGCTTTTAGTATTTCCATCAGTTTTTCCCAGTTCACTTGGTCGAATGCCTTCTCCATATCTATGAAGCACAGACTAATTCCTTTGCCCCTTTCTATATATCTCTCTCCACTCATTCTTATCAATCCTATTGCTTCTCTTGTACCTCTTCTCTTTCTAAATCCAAACTGTTCCTCTGCAATATTTTCTTCCATTTTGCTAATTAGTCTCCTGTTGATAACCCTAAGTAGAACCTTTGCTGCATGTGTAATTAAACTGATTGTTCTGTGTTCACTGCATTTTCTTGTTCCTTGCTTTTTCGGAATTGGAATCATAATTGTTTTGACGAAATCCTCTGGCCACATCCCCTTGTCATAGATTGCATTACACAACTTCACTATTTCTTCCAGTCCTTCCTCATTAAGACACTTAAATAATTCTATTGGTATCTCATCTACCCCCATTGCCTTCCCATTCTTCATATCTTTTATTGCTTGTAGCACCTCTATTTTCAATGTCGAAACCCCTGTTTCGTCATTATTTATTTCATCCTGCTTTTCAATATGGAGATTCTTTGGTTTTTCATTTGATTTGTACAACTCCTCCATGTATTCTCTCCATCTATCAAGAACCTCCTCTTCCTTATATAGAACTTTATCTTCTTTACTTGCAATCTGTTTCCCGCATCCACTTGTTCTCCATCTATCCCACGTTACAATTTTTACTTTCTTATATATCAAGTCATACATTCCTTTTCTCTCTAGATCTTCTATATCTGAGCATTCCTTCTCTAGCCATCTCTCCCTTGCTTTTTGGGTTTCTCTTCTTAGTTATTATTCAGTTTCCTGTATTTCCTTTTTCCATCTTCATCAGTCCTGCTTTTGTATTGCATTCTTTCTTCCATCTTTTCTATCATTTCCTTTGTCACCCATGGCTTTTTTATTCTTTTTCCTTTGAAAAACCCAATAGCCTGTTCTGCTGTTTTTCTTATAGCCATCTTTATCCTATTCCATGCTTCATCCACATTTTCCTCCGAACATATTATATATATATATATATATATATATATATATATATATATATATATCTTTATATATCGACGACTCTTGCAGAGGAGGAGGAGGATGTAACATACTAGTAGAAGTTGCTTGCATACTGCAAGCATTTCATCTCACCTTGAAAAAACATTAATTTTTCAGACAGATATTTCATCATTACAAATATTCTATTAATTCTAAAGATTTCACCTCCGCAGCGATTTTCGTATTTCCCACATGTAAAAATAATAGTTTAAAACAATCCCCAAATGTTGCAATATTATACATTTTACACTTTCTCAATTATTGGGTACTAATGCTACACCTTTCAGCCAAATTTTAAAGTTGTAGCACATCTAGAAGTAAAATAATATTTTTCTAATTGTTTAAAATTTAAACATTTTTAACGGTTGCCGCAATATATATATATGGAGAGATTGAAATGTTTATTTGTGCAAATGCACTGTTCTGTAAATAATTTGAAAATTGCAGCTTCCTAGCTCATCCCGTAGTGCCTAAAAAATTATTAAACTTTAATGTTCAAATGGGGTTAAAACAACCCCTAAAATTTACAATTTTAAAATTTTTGATTTTTATAGTTGGTTATCAGAAAATGTCTATAATCTTGCGAAATTTCAGCTTCCTAAACTTATTAGATTGGTCTACACACTGGATTGCGTTTTCCCATGCTAACTTATGGGAGATATTCCGGGGTCTCTGGAGTCGAACCCAAGACACTGTAAGCAAAAGTGACATAAATTCCAGATAGATATTGCTGCCATCTAGCAACACTGAAAATTTCATCTTTCTAGCTTACCGGCAAGTTCCCATAATTAATTTACAAAAATGGCGCAATGCTTTTCTTATGGCAAAAAACGCAACTTGCGGAATTTCTGGAGTCGAACTCATGTCACTTAGGTGAGAAGTCTACTTTTATCTGAAGGTTTCTTCATCATATCTCCAAAACCTAAACCTTTCAGCTCTCTATCTCTTGTAGTTTGGGCTGGACATTAGTATCCTCTTGTATGTTATATATCATTCTATATAGACGTTCCTTACAGAGGAGGATATATCATGCTAGTAGTTGGTGCTTGCATACTGCAAGCATTTCATCTCACCTTGAAAAAACATTCATTTTTCAGACAGACATTTCATCATTACAAATATTCTTTTAATTCTAAAGATTTCAACTCCGCTGCGATTTTCGTTTTTCCCACATGTAAAAACAATAGTGAAATCTTTAGAAATAAAAGAATATTAGTAATGATGAAATGTCTGTCTGAAAAATGAATGTTTTTTCAAGGTGATATGAAATGCTTGCAGCATGCAACTACTAACTACTAGTATGTTATATCCTCCTCCTCTGTAAGTTACGTCTATATATAATGATGATAGGAGGATACTAATGTCCAGCCCAAACTACAAGAAGCTAGAGAGCTGAAAGTTTTAGTTTTTGTAGATATGATGGAGAAACTTACAGATAAAATGAGACTTCTTACCTAAGTGACATGAGTTCGACTCCAGAAATTCCGAAAGTTGCGTTTTTTCCCATAAGAAAAGCATTGCGCCATTTTTGTAAATTAATTATGGGCACTTGCCGGTAAGCTAGGAAAATGAAACTTTCAGTGTTGCTAGATGGCCAAAATATCTATTAGGAATTATTGTTATTTTTGCTTATAGTGTCCTGGGTTCGACTCCAGATACCTCGAAATATCTCCCATAAGTAAGCATGGGAAAAAGTTATCCCAATGTCTAGACCAATCTAATAAGTTTAGGAAGCTGAAATTTTGCAGGATTATAAAATATACTCATAACCAACGATAAAAATTGAAAATTTTAAAATTGTTAATGTTTAGGGGTTGTATTAACCCCATTCGAACATTAAATTTTAATAATTTTTATCTTGGAAACTATATGCTGTAGGTTCGAGTTTTTGAAATCATTTTGTAACAAATTACCCATAGAAAAAAAAATGAAATTTTAAAAAACTTCACTAATTTGACCGCTAAAAATTCGCAATTGTTTAAACATATTTTTGAGGTTTATGTATTACCGAATGTGCTAGGAAGCTGAAACTTTTTTTACCGGTAGATTTAGTAAAAAAACAAAATTAAAAATTAGAGAAATTTTGATACTTTAATTTGTTAGGCTGTTAAATATTCTTAAAATTTAAACTAATAGATAAATGTTTAGGTACTTTGGGGCAAGCTAGGAAGCTGAAATTTTAAGTTAAGTAGAGCTCAATGCATCGAAACTAACAAACATTTGAAAAGCTCCAACGAAGTGTTATTGCGGCCGTATTAAACTTTTAAAATTTAAACAATTATATAAATATTATTTCACTTTTAGATGTGCTACAACTTCAAATTTGACAAAAATGTGTAGAATTAGTAGCTTACATTGGATAAAGTATAATACTCTTACAATTGCAAATTTAAGGCATTGTTTTAATCAAATATTGTTCAATAACGAAATATAGAAATTGGGGTCAGAGGTGAAATATTTTTAATTAAAAAAGTATTTCTAATAATGTTATATCTCTCTGAAATATTAATGTTTATCACGGTCAGATGAAATGCTTGCAGAATGCAAGCACCAATTACATGTCATTATATATCAACGACTCTTACAGAGGAGGAGGAGGATATAACATACGATAGGAGGATACTAATGTTTAGGCACTTCCAGATAAGCTGGAGATTCGAAATTTTTTCTTAGGTAGGAGTTTGTGCAAAACCGACTAGAAAAAACGAAAATCATGAAAAAGTGCAACAATGCGGCCGCAAAAATTTCGCAATTGTTTAAACAAATTTTCAAATTTTATGTATTTCCGAATGAGCTACGGTGCTGAAATTTTTTTTAGAGGTAGAATTTGTAAAAAAAAAACGAAATAGAAATTATACAAATTTTGATATTTTAATTTGTTTGGCAGTATAAAATTCCTAAAGTTTAAACAAATAGATAACTGTTTAGGTACTACCGGGCGAGTTAGTGAGCTGAAATTTTCAAGTTATATAAAGTTTAGTCTTTGTAAACATATACACATCTCAGAGTAGTTACAAAATTCTTATTGCGTTCGTTAAAAATTATTTAAATTTAAACAATTAGATAAATGTTATTTCACTTCTTATTGTGCTACAAATTTAAAATTTGTCATAAATGTGTGGCATTATTAACCCAATGTGGAAAACGTATAGTATTCCTAAAATTGCAAAAATTAACGATTGTTTTACTCCATTATTTTTCCATAAGGAAAAAACGAAAATGCATTTTCAAGGTGAGATGATATGCTTGCAGAATGCAAGCGCCTTTTACTAGTATATATATATATATATATATATATATATATATATATATATATATATATAGTGAACGTTAAATTGAATTCTATTGTCCCCAAATGTATTTCCTTAAGACTATCACCAGCACACCCGATTGATCTTGCATCGAGCGATTATCGAGTCGTTGCCACGTTCGCCTTCCACTTTTCCCTCGCCACTCTCTCATTGGACGCTTTAGGCGCCAAATTGGAGCGTAGTTGCCTAAGCGCGCCCATTCGATCCAATCCAATGACTCTCAAAATCCCACTCACCTTCATTTGGTGTCAATCTCTGTGAAGAGTGAGACATACAAAAACGAAATGAAGATTATTAGCATAGATATAGAAAGCAGGGCTGCCACAATACAGTAAATAAAAAACATTCCCTATACACATATTTGTGTTGAACTGTCAGTATCAAGTTTAACCAAATTTAATATTTATAATCTACACATATATAGAAAACCAAAATAGCATATTTAAACCGAATCAGCTAAACAGGAGTGCCACAATTACAATTTTAACTCTTTCAGCAATTAGGGATTTGGAAGGAATTGGCCGAACGGATTTCAATTAAATTTTGTATATATGATTTGCACAACATACCATAATTAAATAAAGATGTTTAAAGTGGAGCTAAAGAGCAAAGCTACCACAATAAAAGGCAAAATAATATTTCTTTTACACATATTTCTAGAGACCTGACCGCATGGATTTAAACCATATATGGTATATATAGTCATATATAAATAACTAACCAAAAGAGCATATTTCAACCGGGTCGAATAAACAGGGCTACCACAATATCAAGGTTAGAATTTTTCTGTAACTATGAATTTGGAAGGTATCTGATGAACCGATTTAAAAAAATCGTGTTTAGGGCGGGTATGGAGTGGCAAAACGATATAAATATGTTTAGAACGGTTAAAAAAGCAGGGCTACCACAATATAAGAAAAAATAATTTTCTGATTTAAAAGCAAATACCTTAGTATACGATTATACTAGTGACGAAAAGCACTACTGTACCACGGAAACATCCCTACCTGTTTTTGCTGAAGTCTTTATGACATGCTTTCTTCAATTAATACTATCTTTTTCCGTAGCGCAATGAAGAATCCGCGTTCGCACCTATGGTATCATATCTCGGACAGACAGAATTCATCTCTCAGCAACATCGATGGCTTCACCTCTTATTCGCCAATATTTAGATTTATCCTTTAATCATTATTCGTAGAATAATCACATTTAGAGTTAAACTAAATTAGATAAATCATTCCAATCGTGAACTAGTCTTTGCCAGAGTGGTTAACGAGTCAGTCTCGAAGTCATTCTCTACTACTCTTGAGGGAATTAATGTCAATGTTGCCTTTGCGTGCCTCGTGAGCCGCATAATATCTGCAGATCTGGCGACCTTATCACGTGCTTGGAAATTTCCCTATCCGAAGTTATTTCTTCTGTCGACCAAGTCACGAACGTCGAATGCTTATCAACGTCGATAAACTCGAGCATCAAAGACCACGCAGGTTTAACTCTAAGGAAAAACGAAAAATCGGGTTTATGTTTAAGCGTCTCTACGAAGAGGTTATTTTTTTCGGCTGGTCACATGCCTTTCTTGTCCCTGTCGCAGGGCCTCCAGCGATACGCCGATGTGGACTTGAGACGGTTCGAGGCGCTGGAGGATACGAACCGGCGGCTGGAGGTGGCGAGGAGGGCGCTGGATTCGGAGAAGGAGCAGCTGGACCGCCGCCTCCGGGCCAAAAGCGAACTCTGCGAGGATCTGGTAAGGATGCGCCAGATAACGATTCAAAATTTGTCCTTACACTTATATATCTGACGATGCATGCATTAAACCAACATATATGTATATATATATATATATATATATATATGTGTGTATATATATATATGTATATATATATATATATGTGTGTGTATATATATATATATATGTGTGTGTATATATATATATATATATATGTATATATATATATATATATATATATATATATGTATATATATATATATATATATATATATATAAAGAAGCCCAGTGGATACTTACCGATAGGAGATCCGCTGGGGTGTCGGAGTGACTCATTTACACATGTAGACTGAAACTTCCGCAGTGATCCCTTCGTCAGTACAAGAGAGAGACAACACCTTGTTGCTATCGATTTATATATAGAAGCATCCATAGCCATTTGAATAAACACAGTTGAGATACGTAATTTGTTATTTTAAAGGTATTCTTTATGTGTAGCATATTAGAAAAGTTTAATCTTCTCGGTAAAGTATTTCCGGCGATATTAAAATTGTTCTTTCGATACTGGTTTAAAAGTTAAAATTGTGATAGCGAAGAGATCGTATAATATGATGCGATTCTGAATTTTGTAAGCATTCATACATTTAAAACAAAAAATAACATTTTGTAAACTACGTTTAAAATCATGTGCCTCAAAATTTAGATTATTTTTTTAATTTATCTAGAACAGCCATTAATTTATGAACCACCAAAGTGCATCATCGTAAGTATCTTTGAATGATTGAATCGAATTTTTTATCTTTTGAGAATTATTTTCGTCTATATAAATACAAATGTAATAGTATTAAGATTTGTTCTTTTTATCGTTTCCATAACCTTGGGAATGGTGATTTGTAAATTAAAATTGTAGGTACTCTTCAAGATATATATTATCATCGTTATAACTGAAATTGCGTTTTCTTTAAAGCTAAAGAAATATGAAAAATCTGATTGCATTGATGGCGTGATAGGTATTCTTAAATTTCACTTACCGTAATTTTTCGATTATAATACGCACCCAATATAATACGCATCCATGTTTTTACGAATGAAATGTGAAAATTGTCTTATCACCATACATAATACGCACCTAATTTTTTGTATAAAGATCAGTGTACCTTTTCACTAGATTATTAGCAGTATCGATACAGTTCTCGCTTTGCTGCCAAGTGATATACGTGCGAAAGAGTTTACGTGGATATCTCGTTACTTTCTGACTTTATTATTAAAGATCGACACAATGTATTAAAATATGTGCGTCATGGATGGCTCCGAAGACGACATCGTATGGGATGATGATTTCGGTGAAGTGGATGACGCGGATGAAGACGACGTTCTCGGCGATGCCATTCACGCAGACGATGAGAGGGAACACAAGATCGCGGATGAACTATTTCGAAAACAGTGAGGGCAGTGATTGTGAATTCGGAGATTTTAGTGATTAGGACAGCTATAAATAAATAAATAATTATTCTCAATTTTGTTTTGAAATTTTTAAAAATAAATACTATCAGAATGCAATGAAAAGTACAATTTATTTAGAAAGTCATTTCCGAAAATAAGATTATTTCCTTACTAGAAAAGTTACGCACTCTAAGTTTTTGCCAATATTTTGAGGAAAAAAATGCGTATTATAATCGGAAAATTACGGCAATAGCATTTTTCGAGGCCATAAGTTATTTCACGGCAATCCTGGTAAAGAGCACTTATCTTTTATAAATGCTACCAATATATTGCCCGTCAAAAAGGACGGGTTCAAATTAATAACAAACGGAATTAAAATTTTTAACTATAAATAAATTATTTTAACTATCACTATTTATATTGATTTTGTTTCTCGCAGCAGTCGGTTGCCAAGATAAACAAATTTTGATTTAGGGAAAGGGAAGAGGGGAATGCATGCAGCTTTGAGACAAGTTTTGACAATTACATTGTCGTCAAAACAGTTGTCGTTAAAATGAAAATATTATCCAAAAATATGTGATATAAACGTTCGATATGATCGATTTCAAGCTGTAGGCGGAAAAGATGAATAGAATATCTAAGTGACTTTATTATTTTTTCTTTAAATAGTTCAAATCGGATGATCATAGGTCAAGTTTTTCCAAATTTAATTTCCAAAAGAAGAAAAGCCTTCACGACAAAAGGTCGATTTTTCCGAGTTATCTTACGAAGAATGGAAATAATTCCCTTGAGTCGAACTCTGGACTTTCTTCGTGAATTTTATTTTGGCGAAGCATGTTTATATTTGAATAGATTATTTCTGCCAAATTTCAATTGTCTACATCCTTGATAGAGTTATTCGTGTTTCAATAGTTTGGAACTCGGACCAACGGACGGACAACATATCCTCTTATTATTTTTGTTGTTATTCTTCGATTATTTTAAACCTCTCTTTCTTTCTCTAATTCTCAAACCGTCCTCAAGTCCTCCATTATTCTACCTAACTCCCGTAACCTGTCGCCTAATCCTTCTCTCCATACATTTTTTACACGCTCGATTTATTAATTAAAACCTCCAGCACTTTCCTCATATTTTCATACCGTTTTCATTGCAATAATATTGAATTTGGCTCATTATTACGATTCTTAATCTTTTTGAATTTCAGCATTTTCGGTGTTCCTTCTCGTAAATAACGCAACGAATGTTGTTTACATTGATTGCTATGAAAATCATTTTCCTCGCCTTCCGTCGTTCGCTCCTTCTCGTGATAAAAGCCTTCAAAACACGCTTAAACGCATAAGGAATGAAGTAACAATAGGATTTCGAGGTTTACCGATGTAATTGATAGGCAAGGCAACATTCCGTTTAAATGCCAAATTTTTCCACAATATATCATTCAAGCGATTAACATGAGCGATTTCGAGCTGAAGATGAAAAACGTCGAATACAATAAAATACTTCAAATGATTTCTTTAAAATGGTCCATAGTCAAAGGTCGTAGGTCAATTTATTATAATTTTAATTTTCAAAAGAATAAAAGCATGCACGTTGGAAAGTCTATTTTTACCTGTTACCTTATGAGAAACTAGCTGAAAGTACCCGGCGTTGCTCGGGTTTTTAAGTCAAGACAAAAAATATTGAGTAAGATTTGAGAATAAAACCAAATGTCGAAACCAAGTTCATTTTTATCGTAATGCTTAATGGTATGCAATATTTCTTATCTTCCCATCTTTTGCCCAAATAAATTTTTCCGCATCCTTTATCAACAACTTTAGCTACTGTATTTTTATCAAATAATCATAATAAACAATAGACGAAATCACTTTTAAAATATAGTTATTTCTCTCGAATTGATTTCCAGTGGAAGTAACTGCATCATATTATGTGGTCATGAATCTCAAAAACTTTAAAATCTTGGGCAGGAATTGCAAGCTCTAGGGATGCAACTGGTGGAAACACATTTTAAGATATATTCAAATCTAGCTTACCCATGCAAGGGCTGATTTTGCGGGTCTAATTTGTCACATGAATATTTTAACAACAAAACTATGAAACAAAATGAGTTCTGAAGATATATTCAAATTTAGCTTAACCATGCGTTATCCCATGCAAAGGATGGATTTATGGATCTAATTTGTCACGAGAATATTTTAAAGTCAAACCTACTAAACAAAATGAGCTCCCGGACTTTGAAATCGAATTTGGTGATAAAAAATGTGTTGGTATGATGTGGAAAGTGTTATTATAATCTAAGATGTATAATTCGCTTAATTGATGTATACAAATTTTTTTGTTGCTCTGACAGTGCAAAATGGCATAGGCGTCGATGCACTTAAAAAATCAATTACTACTACTTAAGGCATTCAAAACCACGCATTAGTCTGCCATACACGAGCGGACTTTTCGATGGATCTGGTCCGCCAAGGACCAAATCCTTTAGTTAAGGGAAAATCATGATAAGGGTTGGAATCGTAGGACCAAGTCTCTCGCTCCCCACTAACGACCGGACTGTAACATACAGATTCCTCGATTCTTCTTGCCTCGAAACCTTCATAATTTTAATATATTTTGTTTCGTTAATTAAAATACTAATTTATCCATTCATATTGCGTAATATCATTAAAACCTTATTGCTAGTTCAGGGTAATTCAGCTTTAGATGCTTGCGAAAGTGAAACTGTTAAATATTTGGTATTTGTTTCATTCTTAGCTCTTGCAAACGCAACGCTTTTTCACGTGAGTTTTCATTTGCTCTTTTTTCTGTGCCTATTCACAAAAACGACGTAAAAGCCTTTCTCTATCGTCTGCTGTTTTGTTTAATTTCTTTATTTTGCAATCATTCCTTTTACGAGCTAGTCTTTCTCCCGTTCTTCTGGAGTTACATATATCTTTTTGTCATATCTGAGAGGTCTATAATTAGAAAAGACTTCATCCCAAGTACAAAATAAGCCAAGTGAACATTCCCAAAAAATTAAATTATGTTCACGAAAGAAACAATATAAACAAATATTATCATCTAAAATATTTTTCAAATTAATTTTCAATGTGAACTATTCCGAATTGATCGCATCAATGACTATTAATAGTCAATCAATACAAATGTAATTATAATTTCATTATAATACAATGCATATATAACGCATTGTTATTAGAAGAACAATACAAATTTCATTATAATTTAATAAGAATAATAAAATTCATCAATGAGCTTATATGTGCCTTGATTTTCCAGACGTAATTTATACTGGTTTTAATAAAACCCATTTATGGGAATAATCAGAAGTCACCATTTAAGTTTTCAGTGTTCTTTTTTTTAGGCAAGGTTTTCAGAATAACCCTAAAGGGATAAAGATATAAAGGTTTTAAGATAAATGAGAAATATTATTAATAATTACGATCAACAACTACTTACTATTATTAATAACAATATCTTTTCAATAAACGTAGGAACGGTCGCATTAATGCAAATTATTACATTTACTAGCTTTTTCAGTCATTTCAACATTATGAAGTGGGATAAGTCAGTGTTGAGTGAATTTATTGAAATGTACCGGCTCAGACAGTGCCTATGGAAGATTACGTCTGAAGAATATATAAATAAAAGTTTAAATAATTCGGCGTATGAAGAATATAAAAATCGGTCAACCGGAAGAGGGTGTTTACTCTTGTCACATCCGTTATTTTGAAATATTTGCTTTAATATTTGATAAATGTAAAAATGTATTAGAATAAAAGTTGTAGGAAACTTAATTTTCTACAAGCTTTGTTTGAAACATTTTCCCATATTTTCCCATTGTTTAAGAGATATCTTCTATTTTTAGCTGCCACCACCACGCCACCTACCGACGACTATCGCTAACAATTGACGCTTAGTTACGTCTTAGTAACGCTCCTTTTTCTATTCTTAATTGTTGGAGTTTTGTGGTTATATCCACTATCAGAAAGCTCTGGTATAAGTTTATTTCTGTTATTTTTAAAGCCTAAAATGTTCAAGGCTTCTTAAAATATTTATAATTATGAAACCTATTTGGAATTTTTAGAAGTATTACAGATATGGGGAAAGTCATGTGGTGGCCACATCATATTTTTTATAATTTATCTTTTTAGTAATTTTCAAGTTGCATAGAAAACTAAAAACTTCATTATATTCAGGCAAAATTGTAAATATTTCCTGTATGAATGAAATCCTAAGTAAATCGGTGAGGATGTTTCATTTCGGATGCCAGCTTTCTTTAGGAATCATAACACCAAAATAAACGTCGATCTAGTGATGAAAAAGGTTACCTTGTCCTGTGGGTCTATTTTATATTATATTATATTGCTATTGAACACCTAGGAGCCGTGAAACTGTTTCGCGCTATATCGAAGCCGCTTAAAACGGGGTCGCCAAAGTGAAGTATTGTGTACAACAATTTGTTTTATGCTCTATAATTGAGGGTTTCCGCAAGCCCCTTAAACTGCAGGGATACCGACGGCAGAGCGGAAAAGGCAAGCGTGTTGCTTACTTTTACGGCGTTAGCTAAAAATGATACGTATTATTACCAACTTATATATTAACTTTGCTTTATATATATATACTAGCAGAAGGTGCTTGCATACTGCAAGCATTTCATCTCATCTTGAAAAAATATTAATTTTTCAGAGATATATTTCATCATGGGAAATATTTGTTTAATTCATAAGATTTCTTCTCTGGGCCGATTTTCGTTTTTACCTTATGGTACAATAATGGAGTAAAAAAATCACTTATTTTTGCAATTTCAGGAATATTATAATTTTTCCACATTGGGTTAATAATGCCACACATTTCTGCCAAATTTTAAGTTTGTAGCATATTTAGAAATGAAATAACTTTTATCTAATTGTTTACAATTCATTAATTTTTAACGGCCGCAATAATAATTTCATGGATACACTGCAATTTTTATTCGATTGTATAGACTAATCTCTAAATAACTTAAAAATGTCGTCTTCCTATCTCGCCAGTAGTATCTAAACATTTACGGTCAAAATAACGATTATATGGATAAATTAAAATGTTTACCTCTAAATAATTTAAAATTTTCAGCTCTCTAACTTACGGCGTAGTGTCTAAGCATCTACCTATTTGTTTAAATTTTAAGAATTTTTAACTGCCAAACAAATAAAAATATCAAAATTTCTATAATCCATATTTCGTTTTTTACAAATCCTACCTCTAAAAATAATTACAGATCCGTAGCACATTTGAAAATACATAAACCTTGAAAATTTGTTTAAACAATTGAGAATTTTTAGCGACCGCATTGTTGCACTTTTTTAAGATTTTCGTTTTTTCTAGTCGGTTTTGCACAAAATCCTACCTAAGAAAGAAATTTCGAATCTCCAGCTCATCTGGAAGTGCCTAAACATTAGTATCTTCCTATATGTTATCATTATATATCCTCCTCTGTAAGAAACGTCGATATAATATATATATATATATATATATATATATATATATATATATATATATATATATATATATATATATATATATATACTAGTAGAAGGTGCTTGCAAATTTAATTTTCCACAAACTTTGTTTGAAACATTTTTCCACAAAAGGCATTGCTTGAGAGATATCTTATGTTTTTAGCTGACACCACCACGGCACCTACGGACGACTATTGTTAACAATTGACGCTTAGTTACGTCTTAGTAACGCTCCTTTTTCTTTTCTTATTTGTTGGAGCTTTTTGGCTATATCCAATATCAGAAGGCATTGAGTTTAGTTGTTTATTGTAAAGTCTAGAAATTTCTCGCAGTTTCTTAAAATATTTATTATTATGTTTAGAGTTTAGAGATATATCAGAAATAGAGAATGTCATGTGGTGGCCACATCAGATTTTTATAATGTTTTGGACCCCGTCTAATCTGAAAAAAATCCAAAGCCGCTCATGGGGTTCGAACCACTTCAACTCAACACTGTTCGTATTTTTCTTCCTGCTGTTCAAAATTCTTCATATTAAACGTTTAATTCACAATTTTAAGGAAATCTTACTTTGGGAACCAATTACTTTGTTAAACCTGGAATCCTATTCAGTGGCGTAGCAAGGTAATGCCGGACCGCGGTTAGAGAATTCGTTACGGCCCTCCATTCAACTCCAATTAATATTGGTAATCTTATTTTTTATTGAGAATAATTTTTACGATATAAATGTATTAATACTTCAGTTTTTTATAAATAAAATATATTGGAATCGCTTAATAATTTCATGAATTTAATTGTACATAATATTATTTCAGAGAACAAATATTACACAAATCAGGTTACACGATTATGAATCTGTAAATAACAACAATGTTTATACTGCAAGACAAATAATTATTTGGGCTGCAGATTATAATCTGTAGCCCATATATAGCATCTATCACATAACACATTATTAACTTGCAGAAGTTTCAATGTCAATAGCTCGAGCTCCTTCAATTAAAATCATTGAGAGTCCACTAAGGCGCGTCTGTCCCTTCTGAGAACCTTTAATAATTTTTTTAGCAATTTCATCATAAAATTGGCGTTATGTAACCACAGTAAAAGAAGGTGTAATAAATAGTGAACAGGCTGTACATGTTTCTGAAAATGTTGAAGCTATCACACAGTTTTCTACAATTTACATAAAAACTAAATCATATACAGAATCAAATTGGCTAATTTTCGTTTTAAAGCTCAACCTGAAAGATACGATTTGAGGGCCTAAATCTAGTGCGAGATCATCAGGGTAGGCTTATGCTAAATTACTTGCAGCTTTAAATTGTCCATTATTGGTGTATGAGAGCGTTTGTTGGGGCAACAAATGTCTAAACAGATTTACAACACAGTGAAACCCTAGAAAACGATCATTTGATTGCATAATAATTATGTCAAGCGATTTGTAGAAAACATTGATTTCAAGTAATTTTCCAGGCTCATTCAACCTGCTGTCGTTTGCAAGCTCGTCAAAATATGTTACGCTTCGCGAGGCTTTCTTTTTTTGAAACTCGGATTTGATAAACCAACTATTAACTGTATCTGTAAGATTGTTAGAATTAACTAACAAGACTGTCGCTTACCTCACAATAAATGATCCAGCTTTCTTACAAGAAAAGTACACCAAACACAAAATCTTTGTCTCACTGCATGTGTTTACTTTACCAGCGCCCACCTCACTGTGAACCAGTTTCAGATGTCTCCCGCTAGAGGTCTGCACTAAACAGACGACTCCTGTGCTTCTCCTTTTAGCGGTCGGTGGGTGATCGGATTTACCTCAATGATCGGAATTCCTCCAGTTCACCCTGTATATTTATATATAATCGACGCCAAGTTTGTCTTTCCTATACTAATAATATCGTTATCTTAAATCAGTAAAAAATCGAGTGAGTTAGGTGATTAATGGATATGTGTATATCAGAAATGATATATTCTATCATTTTCAGGTCTACGAATATACTTAGAAACTGTCATTTACAAAATCACTTCCTGCTGTTTCCCTTTTCATAAATTTCGTTAATTAATATGAGCAGACGCTTTCTTCACTTTTGTAATTGAATATTTCGACACATCCGTTGTGATTTCATCTACTCCTGCCTTGTTACTTTCTCCATACGTAGTATAGGGGAAAGTATTGTTTTTATGAAAAAATTGATTTCCAGATTTCAACAAAAATACACGTTTTGAGGTCTCCTGAACACGTTTTGACAATTTTCTCGATGATGTCTCTATGTGAATGTATGTGACAGCATATTTGTGGGTGCTCTAACTCAAAACTATTAATCAGGTCAATGCGAAATTTTATATTTAACTTTTTTATAAAATTCCCAATAAATCATTAGTTTCTGGCAAAAATCGGTCAACCGGAAGTGGGTGTTTACTTTTGTCACTTATCCGTTATTTTGAGATATTTGCTTTAATATTTAATATATTTAAAGACATACAGGGATAAAAGTTGTAGGAAATTTAATTTTCTACAACCTTTGTTCGAAACATTATCCCAGATAATGCATTGTTTAAGAGATATCTTAAAAACTAAATTATTTTCCACCACCACGCCACCTACCGACTACTATTGTTAACCATTGTCGCTTAGTTACATCTTAATAACGCTCCTTTTTATTTTCTTAATTGTTGGAGCTTTGTGGCTATATCCAATAGCAGAAGGCTATGGTTTGAGTTTATTTCTGTTCTTAGTAAAGTCTAAAATTTTCTCGCAGTTTCTTAAAATATTTTTTATTATGTAATCTATTTGGAATTTTTAGAAATATGTATTACACGTATGGAGAAATTCATGTGGTGGCCACATCAGATTTTCTACTCTTGGTTTCCTTAAAATGTGTTGCAAGTCACACATTTAATTTCTGATGCATAATCTTATACATTTATTTAGCTTCTCCTTCTGAATCGTCATATACTTCCGAAGGATATTCTAACTGTCTTCTCCTAATATTCTCTTTCCTATGGTCAGTGAGCCATCCGTATTTTTGATGATACTGATTTGTTACTTTTCTTTAAATAACTCACTTATATATGCATTAAGTATAACTATGTAATTAACGATAAACCTATACTTATATAATATGCTCTCTCGCCTTTTAATAAAAGTACTCGGTTTATATTTTTCCAATAATTCATATTATTCCACTAATTAAAGTCTTAGATTATTTCTTAACACGAACCTTTCATAATAATTTCTGTGTTATTGGTGCTGTAGTTTTTTAAAAAATTCTACGATTATCGGTCGTTTTGTGTTTTTCGATTTATTTTTACTAAATAAATTATAAAATAATTACTTCGACATAAATACGACCTCCCATAATTCTTGTTATTCATACTATCAAACGGTACTCTTGAGACCTCGTAATCGTTTTAAATCAGTATAAAATTTGTTACGTTATTCGCTTAACATAATTACAGGAATGTTAACAAGGCAAGAGTCCTGTATCTCAGTCAGTTCAAGTCAGAAAACGAAATAAACAAAGCTGCAAAAATTTCATTATGCTGTGGCACGATTCCTAAGAAGAGGAGTTTGATTAGGCGAGGGAGGGAAAGGGGCGGATGGCGATAGTTTGAAGGCGGTCACACGGATAGAGAGAGCTAGAGAGAGCAATAGAGAGGAAGGAGGGAGTAGGGTAGGGTAGGAATCGCGTGGGAGGCAGCCTGCCAACAGCACATCGGATCCAACCCCTCCCATTTTTCCCTAGTACCGTAAAGGCAAACTTCCCGTCGATAATCATCCTGCGACAGTGGAGAGAGAGAGAAGAAAAAGAGAGTAGAAGGGGGAGAGATGGAATAGGGTGGAGAAATGGCTGTATAGAGGCGCGTGGCGTTAAGGGGAAGGGAAAGTCTCTTTGTGGACGGGAGGCTGTGGAGGGGATTTATATATATGCATATACTGGGTGATATGGAAACACCTCCGAAAACTATACTATACTACTACACTATATGTGTGTGTGTGTGTGTGTGTATATATATATATATATATATATATATATATATATATAAAACGGAGTTGCGGAGAAGAGGATTGGGTAGAGAGGGAGAAAGGGTGGTCAAGGGAGGGGGATGGGAGGGAGAATGGGAGGAAGAAGAAGTGAGGGGAAAGGGAGGGTGGGTGGAGTGAGGGGGAAGGGAGAATATGAGATAGGAGTGAGGGGGAGCGAAAAAGGGAAGGAGAGGGATTTTAGAGGGAGGTGAGGAGAGGGAAAAAAGAAGGTTTGGCAGAAAGAGGAGTTAAGAGACCGCGCCCTTAATTTCCCTCGGAATGTTATATTCATGACTTTATCAGTCACACTTGACGACTTGGATTGCCTTTCATATAATGTTATCTGATAATTTTCTTTTTTACGTTGTTGTCGAATAATGAACAAATCATTTCGAGTTAATATGAAAATTCCACTGTATATATTTAATGGTAACCTTCGATTAACACGGTACGTGAATTACACGGCTTCGGTTTTACACGGTCGAAATAATGCAACCTGTTTCGATTTACACGGTTTGAGACTTGGTTTTACACGACGTTTTTCACTTTTTTCATTTCTGGCTCCAAAATATAAACAAGAACCACAGGAGATATCATCATCAACCCTATATAATTTGTTTTGTTGTGTCAAGTGTAATGCTGGACTGTGGCGCCGCTCTTAAAGAGCCGTTATAAAGGAGCGGGAGAATCGAGAACTATTTATGACACTGCAATTTTATTTTGAACAAACTTACTGAGTGTATTTGATTCTAATAGTAAAAGCCATTTACAAAAAAATCCCTAAGACACTCGGGTTCGACTCCAAAAGATAATTTCTATTTCACATAAGATAGCACGTACAAATCAATTTAGTCATGTGCAAACTTTCATTCTTTTGCACATAAAAATTGGACAAATAGAACGTCAATCTTCAAACTTAGTCTGTTTTAAAGGAAAATAAACAAAGTTTTTTATTCTTATCGTCGATTGCAAACGCTCGAATATAACATTTAGATGACTTATTTTTGCAAATTTTAGCTATTTCATGATGATTTGCCTTGACAAGCATGCCATTGTCGAAATCTAGACCCCATTGTTGTCTCAATTGTCGTTGAGTAATGTGTACGTACGTCACGTTGACGGACTTTTATACTAGTCTATATAATAATTTTTTAAAGTTTCTGTTACGTAACGCTACAAAATATAGGATATAAAACCTAAGGTACTTTTAGAAGTGCTACAGAGCTGAAATTTCGAAGTAAGATAATCTCGGAGAAAAATCCGAAACTCCAAAAAAAACTTATACATTTAAGGGGTGTTTCTGACCCTAATGTCCCATTTTTAACACCCGTAAGTTAACACGTAACGTTTCTCTATCCTATCGTCACATTTCACTTATGATTCGAAATCGCTAAAGTTATATGTTTTAATGATATTTATTAGAAAAGTTTCAGCTTTTTAACGATATGTTACCTTTCCGGCCGTGTCATTGTTAAATCTCGAGATTGTATTGTCGTCTCAATACTTATATGTACTACTAGGGGCCCGTTGCGGCACTTCCTGTGGACATTTAGGGAACCTTGGGTGAAGTGGCCCTATGCGATAGTTCCTATGACAAAGAATTGTTACACAGGGCGTTTTTAGTCGAATCACTTTTATTGCCCATCTCAAAATAATCATATAGCTCACAGCATTTCCATAACCAAATACACATACCTTCATGATTTAGACTAACACTTACAGGTACATAACATTTTTAGTTTTGTTCACTGTTTCTAATGGCACAGCAAATCGTGTTATCTGTGGTTTGTTCAATAATAAGTAATCACTATAAATGCATCGGTCATGCGTCAAATATCTTGCTTAATTATCGAAAGAAATTAATCACAAACGTTATCAATATAGTAATTTTCGTTAAACTGCCCAATAAATTTGCAAACGAAACGATATTTTAAATGTACAAGTGAAATTTCTTGCTATTGGAAATGTTATGTTGTCCATTATTACAATGCAATGGAGTCGTTCCAGACTTGAAATTTCTTCCCTCCGTGTTTCATTTGTTTTATATTTAGACGAAATTTTCAAGCGGTTTTTGTCCTTCATGAGTTTGTTTTATTGTAAGCTTAGTGAAAATGTACCTGAAAGCCCGAGTCTAACAATGCAAAAATCCGAGTTCAACAATGCCAGTGATCCTAAGAAACTCCTTTTTGAAATGTTGAAAAATTGGAGAAAATCGAATATAAACTTAAAATACCAGCAAACACGAATGAAATAACAGAATCGACAGCTAATTCTAGCCGATTACGTGTTAATCAAATGCAAAAACGAAAACTAACCTGGTATCGAACCCATGCCTTTTCTGGAGACGACTAACCAATTAAAACCTGCAAAAGTTTGCGCCGAGTATTCAGGCGAAAGATTCGTCGAAATCGAAGAGACGGTTCTCGATTTATTTGGGTTCATACTGGGAGGTGACGTCACTCGAGGCTTCGGACACAGGCAAGCAGACAGGCAGGGACACAGCGGTTATAATATATTAGATGTGCATAAGGAAAGCGTGCTTTTAATGCTTTAATAGGATAGAAAGAGAGAGAGAGAGAGGAAGAAAGAAAGGAGAGAGAGAGGGTGAAAAAAAATTTAATGTTCCAAAAATTAAAAATAATTTTGGGCGAATAAGAGTTGCATAGTGTAATGTATTTCTTAGTCATACAATTTCTATTCGCCCAAAACTATTTTTAATCTCTGTAACACTCAATTATGTGAATTTAATATTTATTGTTTACTTGTTAGTGCATTTAAAAGTTGGTTTCATGAATTTTTATTTTAATACTTAATTCACGCATACCCGTCATATTTGACAGGAAATTACGCTAGTTTTTTATTAAACATTTAACCGTTATTTTGGTTTGTAATAAACTCTTTCATGTTCGTCAATTTAAAATTTTTAAAACGCGAAATTTTCAATTAATATTTATTTGACAATTCTCAATTATTATATCGTGCATAATTGACATTCATTGCATTCAATTGTGGATTTGCCTTAAGGCAGGAATAGACACTGCCTAAATGTGTAAGCGAATTTATTTTTTGTTCGAGCTTAATTTAAACATTTTTGAAATGTTATCAGTGAAATCAATATGTAAAATTTCGAACTGAGGGGAAATAAAGCAGTTGTTGCAACTTAGAAAATGTTTAACCCATATTCGGCCGACGTAAAAAAACATGGATCAAGTAAAAATGTAAAAATTAATTTTTATAACCAACTTTTATATAGTTAATATCTTAATTTGAATAAACACTGCAATATAATTATGATAACCCTTCTTTTTGCATGGGAGCAAAAAGTTGCATAGCGTCTACCAGGCGTTGAATGGCGTGGAAATCATTCTATTCTAAGCGTTAACCTTTTTCCAGTTGAGAGAATGGCAGCCTGAAGTAGATAACTGAGTGGTAAACGTAGGAATATTTGGTATATTAGTAGTAAGAAGTTAGATTATTTACTTGATATACTTTGAAAATCATTTGTTTCATTAATAAAAATACTGATTTACCCATTCAATTTGCGTAAAAGAATAATGAAATGGAGTCATATGTGTTTTAAAAAGTTATATGTACTACAATAGGGGTCACCAATTACTATTCTTTGTGCTCTGTGTTAGAAATAAGACTAAAAATTAAAAATAAAATAATAATAAAAAATTTAAAGAACTTATATTTTGCACTTTTTTAGTGCAAAATATAAAAGTTATTTTTAAATTTTTATTATTATTTTATTTAAGGTTGCACATCATAGGGTGGGTTCGGGCTGTAAAACGCAACGCTGGCCCAGAGCGGGTTGGTGAGTTCTTCTTTCACTTTGGCCGGAGATATTGCAGAAAATCTTCACAGCACGGTTGAACCTACCAGTGTCCTAGGACACCACCTTGCTTCGCCCTTTATCCTCCGTTTGCCCTCTTCCACCGACTTTGATATCCGTTTCAAAAAGGTAATTTTGTAACGCCCTCCGCCAACTATCGTATTCTCCTTATTGGGCGTTCTTTGCCAACGAAGCGCTAGTAGCAGAACGCCTCCTTATGGGCTCGTCTCGTCCGTCCGTCCGTCCGTTGTAACTTTCATCTCCTAAATCCCTGAATGGATTTTAATATAAGTGGGAGTGATCCTTAATAAAATTTATCGCCCAATTGTGATTTTGAACTGAATCCGTCAATTAATACTTCCACTTTACATAAATACTTTAATAAACTTGTATCTCGTTAAATGACATCCGTCAAGCAACAATTGAATACCATACTTTTCTCTCCTTAGTTCTTATATGATCTGTAAAGTGTAGATTGAAAAATTCATTCTGACAGTGGACTTCATTTACCGCAAAAAAGTCAACGAGACCACATAATTATGAGTTATAGTTTCAGAGAGAGAAAATCCCGAGCAAAAAATCGCATAATTTGTTTACATCGATAGCGAAGACAGTTCTATCGACAAACAACAATTAAATACCATATTTTTCTCTCCCAAGCTCTTATATGATCTCTAAGCTATTTATTAAAAAATATTCTGACAGAGGACAATATTTGCCACAAAAGAGTCTGCAAGACCACTTAATTATTACTTTTAGTTTCGGGTATGAAAATTCGAGAATCTTTCGATGCCGTTTTGTACGTATTTCCTACAAAGAATGCCTTTGAAATCTCTGTGTATTCCATTTATGGAGTACACTTTTCCATCATGTTACAGAAAGGGACGCGTAAACCTCCTCTGAAATGAGCATCGTTGGAATTTAGAAAAGTATATTTCGTTAGTTAACCCGTTTAAAACGTCCATAAACCATATGAAAGTATTTCTGGAACTCTGTTGAGCGCAGAAGCAGAGGGTTAGTGATGCTCGGGTATCATTCGTTATGTATTTGTCTTATGCGTCGTATCTTATGATTATTAATTTTCAGCTCATATTATTATAATAATGACGAATGAACTTTTTAAATTATATGTTTATATCACTATTTTACCTACTGATTAAATAATATTTTTGTAGCAATTATTGACAAAAAGTTTATGAATCTCATAATTTTACAAATTGATAGCAATCTTCAATCTTACTAATTTGAGGTAAGGAAATGAAAAACTAGAGAAAATACGACTGAAATCTACATCGCAGCAAATAGGTAATTATGTTGATTTCAATACACGTAATGACCTTGATAATAACCTATAGCGCTTGGTTGTACAAATCGAAAACTATTCAACAAAGATGCAGCTACTTTCAATGTTATTTCAACCGATAATTTTATTAAGGATTAATTACCGTTAGGATAGGCGTCCGAAGAAATACTACGGAGAGTGCGTACTTTACGCCTAGAAAGCGCGTTTTTTGATTCTAGTAGCTAAATAGATAATGTTTTTCGTCCGTTTTTGGAATCTCTCCTCGTATCGATGATCGATCGAGTTGGTTTACTTTTGTTTTTTCATTTGTTCTCAGGAAAGCCAGCTGGTCCGAGTCATAGAAAAGAACACTCAACTCTCTTTGAAGAACACGGACCTCGAGAAGCAGGTGCAAGAGCTTCAACATGTAAGTAAGGTGAATTAAAAGTATCGAAAGCGATGACACAGATGAATACTTCAAATCACGGCGTTACTTTTGACGGACGTGCTAAGCACGTGAATTGAGCTGCATATTGATTCGAACCTCATTTATTCTGCTTTTCTAGATAAAAACAAAGTGGCTGTTCATTTATTTATTCTAAGTAGTCTCGATGTGATAATTAGTTTTATTAGAAAGGTAGATTTTCCTTAAATGTAGTGCTATGCGAATATCGGGAAATATTTTGCTGGTTTATTATTAAAATCAGGTAAAAATTCGATTTTTTGCTATTTAATTTGTCATTACGGTTTCCTGAAAGTTCAACTGTAAAAAGTGGATTTTATGTAATCCTTTTTTAAAATTTAATTGAAAATTTTTATTCCTAAAGCACCAACGCGTCCATTCCGAACATGTTTGACTGCGATCGAATTATTCCGAACGCTTTCTGTTTGCAGAAGGAAACGTATTAGCGGTAAATAATTGCAAGTTTAGCTTGATTCAACAATTCAATCTCCAGAGACTGTGGAGATATTTCGGGCGAGTTTGCTACCGCGGCCAATGTTGAAGAGGATGAAAGAAAAGAGAATTGAAAACACGCTCTAAAGAACAGATCGCTCGTTCAAAGCTGCGTATATGCGAATAATCTATGGAGGCTAAATGCATTCGAGAAGCCAATCTGACCAATATAAGTAATTTTCCGTCATTAAAATCCAAACAAAATGAAAGGACTCAACGCAAATGAGGAAAAACCGAAACCGAATTATTGGTAACACACCAAATTCTTAGTTTTTTCTCTACACGTGGGATAATTATTAGAAATATGTTGCACAGATTGACTTCAATATCCGTCGCTGCTCTTTTCCTATCCAGATTCTCTTTCAAATAATTCTTTTCGCCCCTCTTCAACTTCAACCTTGAATTTGTAGACCTAGACAGGTGTACTGGCTATAGCATTCGCTCCTGGTGGGTATTGTGGTCACTGTATGGCGACTAGACTAATAACAGCACTACAATCAGCTGCCGTGAAATCGTCCGTGACCAATAAGACGGGGAGATGAAATGATTAGGTCACACTTGAGAGGGAGCAGGATTTACAAATTTAATCCTTTTGAAACGTTAAATATTTTTCTAACCTGTCCGGGCTCTTGGAAACGTAAATGTCGTTTGCCTGGAAGTATTGAAGTCGGCTTTTATTGAAGTTTAAACCTCAGAGACGCAATAAAAGGGACATTCAATAGGGATTAAGGAAACCCCATACATGTGCGAAGACAATTATTGTAAATTTCCACTAGACAAGTTGTTATAGAAAATAAAAGGTTGAGTCTATAAATAAAGTGAATTTATGTTTCTCACAGACCTATATACCCATTATGTACTCATTACCAGGTTCCCCCATTACTGCATGTCTGTAATCGTAGTTTTCGTGATGCATAGTTGACAATATTGCAACTGACAGTTTTCAAAATGGCGGTCCTTTTCAGATTTCACTGCTATTCGATTTTTACTCTTAGAAGTGAAAAGTAAATTTTACCGTAGAATATCTGTACAATATAGCGAGAGCTGTTTATGATCAAGATATGTGCACAAGTGATGTGAACTATTAAAAAACGGTCGCACAGGTTAAGAGGATTAACGACGACCTGGTAGACCGGTCGAAGCAGCGACACCTCATGCAGTATGTGCTATTGAACTGATTCAGGCGAACCGACGCATCACTTTGGATGAAATTTGTGATAAATTGAATGTTAGCGATCGAAAAGTTCATGCCATAGTGCATGGCAAGCTACTGTACCGCAAGGTGTACGCCAGGTGGATCTCAAAGCGGCTGACCGAATACCACAAAGAACAACGCCTGCGCAAATACCGCAAAGAACAACGCCTGCGCATTTGTCAACAGTAGTTACAGAGCTACAACACTGAAAAAGATGTTTCTGAAGCGTATTTTCAGTCGAGATGAAATGTGGACACAACATTTTTCCCCGATAGCGAAAGTCATATAATGCAATGGAAGTTCTTGAATTCTCCACCGGCAATCAAGTTCAAAACCTAGCCATCTGCTGGGAAGATAATGATGACTGTCTTGGGACTCTTATGGTCTTAGAGTGGTGCATTTCCATGAGGACAGAAGTACAGTGACAAATGCTACCTAATGTAAACTTATCCACAGCATTGTGAAGTCAGTAATTCGGTGGAAATGGCATGGCGTCCAAACAGCAGGAGCTATCCTGCGACACGACATTGCTCGCCTCCATGTTAACAAAGCAACGCTGGATTGTATCAGGGTGTTGAAATTGTAGAATCTACCACATGTTCCATACAGTCCTAATCTTGCGTCTTCTCATTTTAACATGTTTGGGCATCTTAATTATGCACTAAGAGGGCACAAGTTCACAGATGATACAGACGGTGCATAATTGGCTACAGTCTTCACCAAAAACTTATTTCTCTGATGGAATCAGGAAGCTTGCCAGTTGCTGGAATAAATATATCGAGGTAGGAGGTGAATACATTGAAAAACAATAAGAAGAAGTATACCCAAAAAATGTAATACACAGACATTTCAAAGAAGTGAGAAATGCGTATAAAACGGTATCGAAAAATTGAGCTGTTCCTCAATTTTTAACTCCGAAACTGTAAGTCATAGTTATATGGTCTCACGGACTTTTTTGTGGTAAATGTTGTCCTCGATTCGAATAATGTTTTTAATCCATACTTCCCGGATCATATAAGAGCATGGAAGAGAAAATATAGATTTATAATTGTTGTATGCCGATGGAATTGTCGTAGCGATCAATGTAAACAACATACATTATGTTATGCTTGGAATTTTCTCGAATTTTCGTCTCTGAAACTAGAAGTCGTAATTACGATATGTGATCCCGCGGTCTTTTTCGTGTTGTCCTCTATCTGAATGAAATTTTTAATCTCACAAATCGTATAAGAGCACGTGAGAGAAAAATTGGGTTTTCAACTGTTGTTGCAGATAGAATTGTCGTGTCGATTGATATAAACATAATATGTGATGTTATTCTTGGGATTTTCTCGAATCTTTATCTCTGAAACTTTAAGTCGTAATTATGTAGTCCCGCAGATATTTTTGTCCGATATGGTCTTTATCCGAATACATTTTTTAAACTATAGCAGAGGTGGCCAAACCGTGACTCGCGAGCCGCATGCGGCTCTTTTAACTTTTTCACTCAAGAGCGTATATATGCTTATCACGTCAGAATGCAATAACAATGTGCGACTAAAATGTTTTGGGGACATGCAGTCTCTCGGTATTGCTTCTAGTACAAGTTATGTTTACCTACTCTTCATACATTTTCGTGCGCAGAATGTGTGTCTTGCGGCTCTCGAACTTAGGAAGATTACCATATGCGGCTCTAAGGGTAAGCAGGTTTGGCCACCTCTGAACTATACCTTACAGAGGGAAAAACATGGTATTTAATTGTTGCTTGACGGATGCCATTTAACGAAATACGAGTATAAGTTTATTTAAGTGATTATATAAATTGGAAGCTCTAGTTAACGGATGTAGATCAATATCATAATTCGGCGATAATTTGTATTGATCACTAATACTTAATTTCATTAAAATTCGCTACTACCGCTTCGCTGCTAATGAACGCCTAATAATGCACGTTAATATTTCTCGAATAAACTGTTTTGAAGCTTCGCTAAAATTCGTTTTATTTATTGCCACCTTCTCGTAGTTTTCTAAATGTAATTTGTAAGTTTTTTTACCGACAAATGGTTCCAGCAATATCAAATTTATTTTAATTCAGAGAATCATTTACGTCATTAAGTAAATTTGAGCTTGTTAGGCCGTTCAGTGTTTTTTCAAACACGTACGAGCGTAAGATCTTTTTTGCTATATTTGAAAATAAACTAAAAACAGAAACGCATCGCGCTGTATTTTAAGTATTTATATGAACTTAAATGAGGTTTCTATTTCAATGCAGGTAGTCTCTTTTGGATAGTCACTGATACGTGTATTGGCGGCCATTTAAAAACGCCTAAAGGAGAAGGTCAGCAAAAAATATCGAAGAGCTTTGTAATAAGCGTTAATACACTCCTCTCGCATCCGAATTTTTAATCGGACAACAGAACGAGAGAAGATTTAGAAAGAGAGAATTGTTGACAAGTATTAGAGGGAGGAGAGCGTCCTACTGATATTGCGCTGCGAACGACCGATAGAAGAACTTTCTCTCTGCCGGATTCCTTTCATAAGGTAAGTGCGCCAAATAAAGCCACCCTATCGTTTGAAGCCATATTATCTTTAATCTATTCAGTAGAAATTTATATATTAACTTCAATGAATCCTGCATTAATTCCTGGCATCGAACGCAGCAAATTTTAATTTCTATTTATCCTAAAAATTCGATTGAAAAAACTTACATAATGGCCTTATTAGGCACACGTGGTTCAAATATGACTAATGTGTGATTATTGATGAAAAGTATACGCATTTATTATCTAAACTGTTTTAAATGTACATTATAACTAAAATATGGTTTAATGACGGGCAAAACTGACTTTATTTTACATAACCATACTATAGTTAGAATTTGATGCAATAAATCACTACGAAGATTATATTTGAAAAAAGAATTTATTTACTCAGAATCTGACAAACATGAAGGACATCTAAAAAGCTTAGGCTTGTCTTTTTTTGTGATGCCAATGCATTTACCGTGAACATAGGTCTTACATGTAATGCAAAGGATCATGTCTGCAATTTTGTCCTCTTTACAAACGCCACAAAATCAACTTTCCTTTTGAGTTCCACTTGTGCTAGGCTCAGTGTCGTCATGGAGCTGTGTTTTTTTCCTGGAAGGACTCCTAGTTCTTTCTCTTGCTGTGGATTTCTTCTTAGACTTTGAAGATTCTGGAGTTTCTTTAAATAAGGAAGCAACAACTCCCTGTGCACGATAATTCATGGCTTTCCTTCGATTAAGTGTACCTGTCCTGATTTTCGGGGTACTTAGCAGAAACGAAAATGTCATCTTTTGGTCAGATTCTGGATCATCCTCTGCTGAATTATTTAGATTGTCATCAATGTCACTATTCCCCTCTGATAGCTCTTGGTAATCTAAGACCCTCGGATCCTTCTCCGTTGAGCGCCTTGGTTTTACTTTGGGCGATGAATTTCTATCTGTAGGCCCTCCGTCATTTTTTTCAATCCTGTGACTTTAAATCCGGCAATAAGATTCGCTAGGGTGCATGCCTTCGTCCAAGCCTTGGTAAAAATTGGGCCAAACCTTGCTTTGTTAAGCTGCTTGTCAGGATTCCTGCTCCAGAAAAGCAAAAGTCCCTCACCCCAATAAGCTTCAAATGCTTTAAAAACGGACTTATCCAGAGGCTGTAGCTCATGTGTCGTGTTACTTGGCAAGCAGTAAAGGGTTATGCCATTATCATCGGCTACTTTCACAATATTCGCATCAAGATGTGGTCATACTCCCTTTACCGGTCATCAGTACTTGTGTTCCAGGTGGAATATTGTCGCACCATTCCTCTTTCAGGCGTTTTTCTTCGAAGAGAATCATCGGCGGAATGTTTTTCCCAAAGGAATTTCCACAAGTGACAATTTTTACATTTTTTGCATGCTCAGGTGCAACGAGATGGAGCTAAAACAGTCTGCTGATGGTTAACTGTGAGTCGGCATCCTTTTTCATTAATATTGTATATCAGCTGCGGTTTATCCATCAAGTTCAAATCTGTTAAAACCTTCTGTAGCTTTTCAAAGTGATCATTTACGATGAATCTGTTAAGTTTCTTCGCACAACCAGGGTTCATACTCTGAGCCTTTCTTCTACTAGCCTCTAAATGACGTTTCAGAAACAGTTTCAACCATTTTCGTCCTGCCATTCCTTTTTTTTCATGTAATGCATGGTTGATGTTGTTCATAGTGCAGAAATTATTCACAGTTCTCCGTAAAACCTTCGGTGTTAAAGGCATCCCAACGTTCGCCAATCTAAATACTCTAGAACAAATTTCCTGTTTCTCAGCCTCAGACAGATATGATTTACGACGTAATTTTTTCTTTGCGTTGCCTGTTAGTAGATGATTGCGTAGAATTCTCCTCGGAATTTTAAAGGCTGTAGCAGCACCGTTGACACTCATACCATCCGCTACGGCTTGCATGGCCTGAAGCATTTGCTCCTCAGTCCATAGACCTCGTCGTGTTGCCATTGATTACTGGGAAATACAGAAAATAAATAAAACGATAAAAATTAATTATTATATAACTTTCATATGAAATAAATTCAGAACAGATGCATGAAAAAAGTGAAACCCTTAAAATATATACATTACAACCACACAAAATAAATGCAGTTCTTTACAAAGTTGACAGAAAATGGTACTTAAACGGCTCTATTAGTGCCGTAAGTGAATTATAATATTCCTTATACTCAAAGGCTTATCGAAAAATCTGTTCCACCGCAGTGAACAACATTGTTTCATCTAAGAGTATCTTAAAATGTATATTCCGAGAATAAATAGTTACCACAGCCTTTAACTTAAAAGTTAAATTCCACCTTTCCTTTCAAAAATCCAACTGTTATTTAAGAAAGTATTATGATAGAAAACTCTTTTCAATAAGTTTGCTTACCATATAGCGGAACAACTGGAAATCCTGAAACAGTTCCTTCTGGAGGGTTCGATTTGATAACATGCACTCTTCGTATAATAGAAATCGTGCTTCGCTGAAAAAGTAGATATAGATAACTAAACGACATTGCTTACCTCAAAATTACATACGAGAATCGTTGGCGTCATCTTCTTCAGATAAACCATGCTCATCTGAGCAATGACATGGCTGCCGTACATATTGTTCTTCTTTTGCCGTCAGATGATGCTAAGCTCCAGTAAGAAAAGACATCTAGCGATAACGATGTGAATTATTATAAAATACCAATGGGTGGCTTTATTGGTTTACATGACCTTATTTGGCGCACTTACCTTATACTAAAACGGGGAAGCAGAGCGCGCAGAGGCTTCTGGAGAAATTTCGGTCGTCTGCTTGTAATGCGTAACCCGCCATTCGTAATCCTTCTCATCCTCAAAGCGTTTAATCTTCTCCCATACTTTTTGGTGTGATCCGGGAGGATGGAGTGGAGGGGGAAAAGAGCGAGAGAGGGGGAGGAGAGGAATGGGAAAGGAGAGGGATGGGGGAGGAGAGGGATTGAGAGGAGAGGGATGGGGAGGAGAGGGATGGGGGAGGAGAGGGATGGGGAGGAGAGGGATGGGGAGGAGAGGGATGGGATGGGGAGGAAAGGGATGAGGAGGAGAGGGATGGAAGAGGAGAGAGACGGAAGAGGAGAGGGACGGGGAGGAGAGGGATGGGGCAGGAGAGGGAGGGAGCAGGAAAGGGATGGGGGACTACCGTCTCCCCATTTCCCCCTCCCTACTCTCCCCTCCCACCCTTCCCTCCTCCCTCTCTCCTCCTCCATCCCCCCTCCCCCACCTCACCTGCCCTCTCCCCCTGCCCCCTCCTTCCCTCTTCCCTATCGCCTCTCCCTCCCCCTTCCTCCCCCTCC
Organism: Tanypteryx hageni; assembly: GCA_028673005.1. Taxonomy (NCBI): domain Eukaryota; kingdom Metazoa; phylum Arthropoda; class Insecta; order Odonata; family Petaluridae; genus Tanypteryx; species Tanypteryx hageni. The sequence continues at coordinate 6,531,945 of CM054117.1, forward strand.
CCCCTTCCCCCCTCCCTCCTTCCTCCCTTTCCCCCCTTCACCTCCTCCCCTCCTCTCCCCCCTTATCCTCTCCCCCTCCTCACCCACCCTCCCTCTCCCAACCCCCTCTGCCCCTCCCCCGCTCGGCCTCTACCTCTCCCCATCCCGCTCTCCCCCTCCCCATTTCCTCTCCTATCCCTTCCCCCTCTTCGTCCTCCTCCCCTCCCCCGTCCTCCCACCTCCTCCTCCCTCCCCCTTCCTCCCTCTTCCTCCCCCCCTTCCTCCCCCTTCCTTCTCCTCTCCTCCCCTTCCTTCTCCTCTCCTCCCCTTACTTCTCCTCCCCTCCCCCTTCCTTCTCCTCCCCTCCCCCCTTCCTTCTCCCTCTCTCCCCCTCCCTTCTCCCCTTCTCCCCATCTCCCCCCTCCCCCCTAATCCCTCTCTTCCACTATTCCCTCTATCCCTCTCCTTACTCCCTCCCTCTCCCCATCCCGCTCTCTCCCTCTTCACCTTCCCATTCCCTCTCCTCTTCATTCCCCCTCTCTCCCTCCCCCTCTCCCCCCTCTTCCCTCTCTCCGCCTCCTCCCTCTCTCCTCCTCTTACCACTCCACACCCCCTCCCCACCCCCTCTCCCCCTCCACATCCCGCCTTCTCCCTCCCCCTCTCCTCCTCACCATCCCGCTCTCCCCCTCCCCCTCTCCTCTCCCTCTCCTCCTCTCCCCCCTCCCCATCCCGCTCCCTCCTCCCCCTCTCCTCCTCTCCCCCTCTCCCTCTCCTCCTTCCCATTTACTCTCCTCTCCCTCACCCTCCCCCTTCCTCCTCTCTCTTCCTCCTCCCCCCTCCACCTCCCCGTCCTCATCTCCTTTCCCCCTCCCCTTCTCATCTCCCTTCCCCCTCCCCTTCCTCCTCCTTCCCCTCCTCCCCCTTACCCCACCTCCTCCCCCTTCCCCCTCATCCCCCTTCCCCATCCCCTTCCCCCACACCTGGAACGCTGACTCGTGCCTCCCCTCCCTCGCCCTACCTTTCTCGTGGGGAACACGCTCTATCTGCACGGTATCTCGGTCCGAGTGCCTCGGGGTTGGCGTGTGTGGGGGTGAGTGGTAGGGATTGCTCGTGGAGAGAACGAGGTTATGATTTCTTTGGCAAATGGTAGCGGAAGGCGATGAAACGCTATTTATCGATGGAAGAAGTCGTTCGATTTTTTTGTGCGTGCGTCTAAAGTGTTCGAATTCGCCGAAATCACCGAAAAAAGAACCCATAAATGGGCGCCAAGCGCTTATCGCGTTTTTCCTGCTTTCCGGATGATCTTATCTCTCGTGGTTATTGATCTCTGGTGCAAGTGTTCGAATGCCCTGGTTCTTGGAGTGTCGTTTTCTTCCTTGAGCGCGCGGTAGACTCCGCCCGGCTGTCCTGAGAGAGTAAGATCCGGCGGAGACCAACCGTTCCAATGAGGAAAATCTCTTTCTGTGCAGCGAATGAATACGTTCGGCGGCGTGGCGAATTCGTTGACCGACTAGGGACTCCTGAAGCGACGTCACAAGCGCTCTAGTACAGAGGACGCCCATCTAAAATTAGACATCCTGGATTACGATCGATGAGTCTATCTAATACTCTCCAAAAGAGTCGACTGTCATCCTCTGATCGCAACTGTTTTGCGAGCGAGAAAGTCGTTGGGCGTCACTCCGTAGCTATTACGGTCTCGCAGATAGTGACGTTGTTGTCTGGACTAGAAGGGATTTGAGAATGAATGTGCGATGTACGTCACGCCAATATTTCATAAGTTCGTAAATAACGCATGAGCAACTATACTGAAATATATTATTAATTCTTAAAATGAAAATTTACGCGAAGGAACATTTAATTATATTCATTTTGTAACTTTAGCCTTGGAATATTTTACTAGCTAAAAACTCGATAAATTTACTTTATATTTGATCGTTAAGGATATTTGAACTCGTATTTCCGATTTACCAGCGAAGTTATTACATCTAGAATAATAAAAGAAGGTATCTGTGTGTGCGTCTCTGTCTGTGGCAGTCGTAACTCTTTAAAAATAAACGTAGGAACTTCAAAATTTCGCATCAGCTTCAGGTTGATCATTAGAGTTGCATCAAAAATAATTCAAATCGGCCCATGGGGGTCCGAGGGGTCCTCATGGAACAGCCGGTCCAAATTTATGTTTTTGAAGATATCTCAGCAACTAATAGACCAATGTTGATGAGTCCTCCACCAATATCAATGTTGAATCAAGAAGCTTAGAGACGTCAAACTTGATACACGTACTGAAGGGACGTTGAAGACGTGCACATCGGTGCCAGATATCTTGGACGGGAGGGAGAGGGAAGTGCCATACATACCATACCCTACAGCATTCCACGAACACCAAGAAACTTGGAGACTTTAAACTTGGTACACTTACTAAAAATACCATGAGAATGTACACCTCTGGGCCAGAATTTTGATTTTTTTGGGGAGAGGGGGGCACCATACAAATCATACCCTGACTAGAGGGCCGTGTTAATTTTTTGTAAAATTACGCAACTTATTTTAAATATTCTTAGCAAAATGTCGAATTTGAAACTATATTTCATTTGTTCATACCAATTAATGGGAATGTTGGTCACTCATCTTGAGAGTACCTTGAGTTTGAATGAAAATATTAGAGTGAATTGAGCAAAAAAAAATTCGAAACTGTAAATCCGGGGCCAAGCCCGGGTAATTATCTAGTGTGTAATAAAAAAGTTCCGTGAGACTTAATTCTTTTCAACATTGGCGTCAAGTATAAAATATCGTACCTTTATAAGGATATTGGATCAAGTCTTATTAAATCATAAATGAGTTTTATCAACAAAATTGTCTGAGCGCAAAAAATTGAAAATTTAAAAAACTAGAGCAATATCATTAGCTTTAATATAATATTATACTCACGTTCATCTTTAAGTGATATCAGAAATTCAGTTATGTTGTTTCAGATTACGTAACTATTAAGGCTACATTAGCGTCCAAGTGCAAGTTATTTTAAATCAAACAGTTTAAATAATAGTTTTATATTACTCTAAATAACTTGTTTTTATTATTATGAGTTCTTTTTACGGTGCCGTATTAAATTTTTGTCTATAAATAAAAATAGTCCAAACCACACATTAAATAAAACTTTAAGCGTTTTTCTGATAAAAGTCAAGGCATTTCATTCCAAAACACTTATTACACGACTCGTTTTAGAAATTCACCATCAATACTGTCATCTTCGTCTTGCTTATTTCGTATACCAGAACGAATTTCCCTCAGTTGGTATGAGGTTATTCTTGTGATCATGAAAAACTGTCCTAAGATTTGAACCAGGACGCGGCATTTAAGGTGCGCTTTGAGTCTTAAACACCGCCTGCCTTATTTTTTATCAATTTTTGGATAAACTGTTTAGCGCATTCTCTCCATATTTTATTATTTCCTCTACGGTTTCTCTAAGGAATTCCATTTAGAACTTAATTTTTTTATAACAAGGTATGCCAAATGTGTTCTTGGTCGATTTTTATACACCATTTTTAATTTAAATTTTCCCATTTCTTCAGAAAATCTTCATGCCTTTCCTCCTGAATTGGTCCAACAATTTTTAGCCTACATTCCAGAATGGAAATAGGCTTATAGTTTCGTCGTTGGGTCTGTCTGTCTGTCCGTCCCCCCATTAACTTATGAACCAATAGACCGATTTTCATGAAACTTGGTAAAAAAATCTCTTGCTACTGGACCGAGCTCCAGAGGATGGTTTTGTTGCGAAGATTGAAGTCTCGGGTTCGATTCCAGGAACGATCTTTCTCACTTGATTTACATGGGAAATCCATCGTGTAGGGTAATTTTCTTTTGCACATTAAAATATCTTAGAATTGTAATATCGGAATGGAATGTATGCCGTTCTCCGAGGAAAGGAATGGAGATTCTAATTTTTATTGTGGAATTTTGCTTATAGACCGTATTTTATCCGTATTTTGTATAAACAATTGCGGTTTTTGTCACACTAGAAGTAGTCCGTCGATAAATTGATTGGTTGGTTAGATTAAATATGTCTTGGTAGTTCGCCTTCTGTCATTACCGTGAAGGTCAGCGACTGCAAGGTTTATTTCCTTTTACTAATGCACGCTTAGAGTGCCAAATTATTTCCTACAGCGTCTAATGTCCGCTAGCAGTGCCATCTTAACATCAACCACTACAATTACGTCGAGCAGAGCTCAGCCAGTCAAAAGCAACACCTCAATATCTAGCCAACGGTTTGAGCGATTTCAATTTTTATAATTTTCCTGCACATTTGCAGATCGAGACGTTTAATTTGATGCATCATACGTTAAAATGGCTGTTAATTTCGTATTAAAAATTTAATTTTTCGCGTTATTAATATAATTCATTATCATATTTACTATTTCCCAATCATTTAAATTTGAAAATGTTTATAACGAAAAAATGTCAATATGGAAACAAAAGAAAAAGGAAATATACAGTTATACTTTGCAATACGTTCGGGTTGCGAATCAGTGTATTGCAAGACGCATTTTTACATAAGAGCAATGATATAAAAAAAGATAAGTTCCTAAACGGATTAAAATCGCGGGTAAGCATGTTCCTAAAGTAAGTATGTTCCTAAAAAAGGGTCTTGCTGCGCGAAATCGTGGTAAATAAATGCAAAAATCCCATTGAAAACCATGTCAAAGATTGGATCACTTTCGTATTTATTTCGCCTGCGACATTTCAAACTTATAAGGGTAAAAACTTGAGCATTAATTCAATGTGTCACCACCACGATCTCAGACTGAAAACTGACTGTAGTCCGCCGAAACACTACCTTGGACAAAAAGAAACTCGTCGATTACATTATTTCTCCGGTGCAATATTGTGTACACATGAAATGAATATGAAAACAACTTATAAAAGTAGTTCGTATATAATGAAGCAAAGTTGTTTTTCATTGCTCGAGTTGAGACTTTTTATTGGGCAGAAAAAGTGTCTAAGTTCTCCGGGTTTTGTAAGAGCGTATGTCCGAATCAAGCGAGCGTAACGAGAGGTAGAGTCAGAAAGTGTCATTAGCGTAAAACCGAAGAAAGCGTATCGCCAAGTATGCCTGTATTGTTTACACTTGGAACAAAATAAAAAAGAAATATTAATGTGGCATGTGCATTAAAAACATTATCATACTTACTGCCCCAATAATATCAATTTAAAAATGTTTATAACGAGAAAATGTCAGTTTGGAAACAAAATAAAAAGGAAATATATTGTTTACATTTGGAACAAAATAAAAAGAAAATATTAATGTGACATATGCATTAAAAACTGTTATAATTCTTTATCATACTATGTCCGGATAATTTCAATTTGAAGTTGTTTATAACGAAAAATGTCAGTTTGGAAACAAAATGAAAAGGAAATATATTGTTTACACTTGGACAAAATAAAAAGGAAATATTAATGTGGCATGTGCATTAAAAGTGTTATAATTCATTATCATACTTACTATGTACCGATTATTTCAATTTGAAAAGTTTATTATAATTTGTCAGTTGTATTTTGACACAAATCTTGGTAGTAAGCCTTCTTGTTTAAACTTGAAATAAACACATTGCCAAGAAACTCAGCGACTTCTACTATTGTCCGCTAGAGGCGCCACATTATTTCCTACAGCACCATCTTAATATCAACCATTACAATTACGTCGAGCAAAGCTTAACCGGTCAAGAAAAACCTCAATATCTCGCCAACGGTTTGGCCGATTTCAAATTTATCATTTTCCTAAAAAACTGCAGGTTAAGACGTTTAATTCGATGCATCACACGTTAAGGTGGCTTTTACCTTCGCTTTAAAAACCTCATTTTATTAAACTATTAATATACTAGCGTAATTGCCCGTCAAATATGACGGGATTATCATAAAAGTATTCCAAATGTGTATGATTTCGATATGAAAAATCAGTTAGATATGCTATGGATCTGGTTTGGCTTTCATGCACAATCAAATCAGTGTTTTTGAAAGTTATCTTTGTTTTAATTATACTGTTTAAGCAATTATTAGTAGAGAGGTCAAATGATTATCCAAATATACCTATGCTGAAAATAAGAGGAAAATCGAAATAATAAGATATAATGCATAAAGAAGTAGCTGAAACTTACTTGAAATATTTTATCAAATTATAAGTTATTTAAAACGTATTTAATTTAATTTAATAAATGATTTATTTTACTCTTATTTACTCGTAGAATACAGGATAAAATGTGAACGAACTGTCAATTTACCATCAAAGGAAAAATGTGTAATAACTTACTTACCATTAACTAAATACTTGCATGAACTGCAGTGAGTTTAACTTTATTTTAAGATCGCACTTTTCTTTTAACTAGATTAGTTTTGAAAATTTTCCTGAAAAATCACTTTAGTTAAAGAAATTTAAATAAACGTCATCAAATGTTATTTTTCACTCCTATTTGAAATTCGGTTCGAAATATTTGCTGTATTATCAGTTAAAGAAATCCATTGAAAATTAAGTGACCTATATTTGGTTTTATGAATTCCCACCATTTGGCAATGGCGCATGATTCAATAGCATAGCATTTCTTATAATCAATTATAATTTATATGTATTTGTTATTTTTTAATGCAGCTCCTTTTATTCCTATACAAATGCTACGTCCTCTTCCTCTTTCTCAATTTCTGCTCATTCCCATTCTCTTTTCCTTCCTCCCTCTAATTACTTAATAGATTCAATAAATAATTTATACCCATGTATAAAAGTCTGACCCATATTAAAGCACTAAATTGGTGCATTTATCTGGAGGCCAAGAATAAAATTCAACAATTGGGACAACACTGATATAAACAAAATGCGTGAAAACGTGAAAAATCGTATTAAAACGTAATATTTGGAAATTTACGAATGAGATTTAAATTCTTCTCTTCGCATAACTGAGTTAAATACCTCACCCTTGAAATATTTTAAAATGTAAACGATAATAGTCTGCATGTTAAGGAATGCCTTTTTGCGTGATTCATATATGCAATGCGAATTTATAACTCCGATTAATAATAATAATTACCAAAAATTTCAATAGCAAGTTAACTGAAAAGAAATTAATGAAAAACACGATTTTAATTATAAATAATTCGGACGCCTTCTCTCTCTCTCTCGTACTAAAGCATTCAAAACACACTTTCCTTACGCATACAGTATAAGGACGACAATACAATCTCGAGGTTTAACAATGACACGGTCGGCAAGAGAACATATCTTTAAAAAGCTTAAAATTTTCCAATAAATGTGATTTAAACGCATAACTTGAGCGATTTCGAACCGAAGGCAAAAGTCGACGATATGAATAAGAATCTGTTTATTTTTCTTTAAAATGGTCCAGATCCGAAGATCGTGCGTCATTTACTTCTAATTTAATTTTGCAAAAGAAAAAATTCTGCAAGTAAAAAAAGGTATTTTGAAGTGTTCTCTTATTGAGCGTTCCGGCGGACCAACGGACGGACCGAGAGACGGACGGACGGACCAACGTACAGAATAAGGATATTATGTATATAATAGATTACGAGAGTTTTGCCATAGCAAAGACCATTGTTGGTCTCCGATTCGGTGTAGTCTAATGCAGTGGTTCTCAACTCTTTGCATCTTGCGTCCCACCTACCATTCTTTCAAAAACCTAAGTCCCACCAACCATATTGTCGAAAGACCTTGGTCCCACAATGATAAAAACAAACCCCATCTTTTCCAAGAAGTAGATTTTTATGTCGACTGCATTTCAGAACCATATTAATCCTTATGGACATTTTTAAAAACCTTCAATATTGGAGTAATTTTGCAGAGAAAAAGCTATGCATAAATTACCATCGAAACTTCGCGTCCCACCTAGAAGACCTTTGAGTCCCACCTAGAAGACCTTTGAGTCCCACCTAGAAGACCTTTGCGTCCCACCTAGAAGACCTTTGCGTCCCACCTAGAAGACCTTTGCGTCCCACCTAAAAGACCTTTGCGTCCCACCTAGAAGACCTTTGCGTCCCACCTAGAAGACCTTTGCGTCCCACCTAGAAGACCTTTGCGTCCCACCTAAAAGACCTTTGCGTCCCACCTAAAAGACCTTTGCGTCCCACCTACAAGACCTTTGCGTCCCACCTAAAAGACCTTTGCGTCCTACCTAGAAGACCTTTGCGTCCCACCTAGAAGACCTTTGCGTCCCACCTAGAAGACCTTTGCGTCCCACCTAGAAGACCTTTGCGTCCCACCTAGAAGACCTTTGCGTCCCACCTAAAAGACCTTTGCGTCCCACCTAAAAGACCTTTGCGTCCCACCTAGAAGACCTTTGCGTCCCACCTAGAAGACCTTTGCGTCCCACCTAGAAGACCTTTGCGTCCCACCTAGAAGACCTTTGCGTCCCACCTAGAAGACCTTTGCGTCCCACCTAGAAGATCTTTGCGTCCCACCTAGAAGACCTTTGCGTCCCACCTAGAAGACCTTTGCGTCCCACCTAGAAGACCTTTGCGTCCCACCTAGAAGACCTTTGCGTCCCACCTACAAGACCTTTGCGTCCCACCTAGAAGACCTTTGCGTCCCACCTAGAAGACCTTTGCGTCCCACCTAGAAGACCTTTGCGTCCCACCTAGAAGACCTTTGCGTCCCACCTAGAAGACCTTTGCGTCCCACCTAGAAGACCTTTGCGTCCCACCTAAAAGACCTTTGCGTCCCACCTAAAAGACCTTTGCGTCCCACCTAAAAGACCTTTGCGTCCTACCTAGAAGACCTTTGCGTCCCACCTAGAAGACCTTTGCGTCCCACCTAGAAGACCTTTGCGTCCCACCTAGAAGACCTTTGCGTCCCACCTAGAAGACCTTTGCGTCCCACCTAAAAGACCTTTGCGTCCCACCTAAAAGACCTTTGCGTCCCACCTAAAAGACCTTTGCGTCCTACCTAGAAGACCTTTGCGTCCCACCTAGAAGACCTTTGCGTCCCACCTAAAAGACCTTTGCGTCCTACCTAGAAGACCTTTGCGTCCCACCTAGAAGACCTTTGCGTCCCACCTAGAAGACCTTTGCGTCCCACCTAGAAGACCTTTGCGTCCCACCTAGAAGACCTTTGCGTCCCACCTAAAAGACCTTTGCGTCCCACCTAAAAGACCTTTGCGTCCCACCTAGAAGACCTTTGCGTCCCACCTAGAAGACCTTTGCGTCCCACCTAGAAGACCTTTGCGTCCCACCTAGAAGACCTTTGCGTCCCACCTAGAAGATCTTTGCGTCCCACCTAGAAGACCTTTGCGTCCCACCTAGAAGACCTTTGCGTCCCACCTAGAAGACCTTTGCGTCCCACCTAGAAGACCTTTGCGTCCCACCTACAAGACCTTTGCGTCCCACCTAGAAGACCTTTGCGTCCCACCTAGAAGACCTTTGCGTCCCACCTAGAAGACCTTTGCGTCCCACCTAGAAGACCTTTGCGTCCCACCTAGAAGACCTTTGCGTCCCACCTAAAAGACCTTTGCGTCCCACCTAAAAGACCTTTGCGTCCCACCTAAAAGACCTTTGCGTCCTACCTAGAAGACCTTTGCGTCCCACCTAGAAGACCTTTGCGTCCCACCTAGAAGACCTTTGCGTCCCACCTGGAAGACCTTTGCGTCCCACCTACAAGACCTTTGCGTCCCACCTACAAGACCTTTGCGTCCCACCTAGAAGACCTTTGCGTCCCACCTAGAAGACCTTTGCGTCCCACCTAGAAGACCTTTGCGTCCCACCTAGAAGACCTTTGCGTCCCACCTAGAAGACCTTTGCGTCCCACCTAGAAGACCTTTGCGTCCCACCTAGAAGACCTTTGCGTCCCACCTACAAGACCTTTGCGTCCCACCTAGAAGACCTTTGCGTCCCACCTAGAAGACCTTTGCGTCCCACCTAGAAGACCTTTGCGTCCCAACTACAAGACCTTTGCGTCCCACCTAGAAGACCTTTGCGTCCCACCGGTTGAGAAACACCGGTCTAATTAATGCATAAATCGCGTTATATTTGCCACACAAATACGCGTGCTCAATTTAGTATTCCGTTCGGTTGTATTTTCAGTATTTTATAACGTTAAATTATGAAATTTTGGAACCCAAAGAGAAACATATCCGCGGTGGTTTTAGAGCTATTAAAGCCAATATAAGTATTAAATAAATATTTTGTGGAAAGTAGGCATAATTTCCATTTGGATCATCTTCTTTCCATTTTTATCTTCAAGCTTCGATCATTTCACCGCGCCTTTATAGAACGATTTTTTTGTGTTTTCAAGCGGCAAATCCTTTTTTTTAACCCGGCTCTTAAAGTTGACTTCTATTTTTAAATAACTGAAATTATTATTTGTTATTTTTCCCCAGGATCATTTGTTTTAGACTAAAATGCGGTGACACATGGATCCCCACCGTCCACCGGGGCCGCCCTTGTGCTTTATCAGCCTCACTTTTTCAAATCTAAGTGACGCAGCGCCGCATTTGGCGCGGGATTGCATGAAACAAGGCAAATGTGTATTTTTTACTCGCATTCTCACCGGTTGAGATGGAGAAATGTCCCTCCACCCTTCTTGCGCCATTGTGATTTGGTTCTACGAATTTACATATCTTAAACGTACATATGAAATACGAATACATTTTTATATCGAAATATTGCGAATAACAAAGGAGCTTTCAAAAAAATTGTGATTTTTCAACTTGCTCAAGGCATTGCTGTTTATACTCGCAATTTTCAAATCAATTAGATACTGGTGATCAATTTGAATTAAAAGTTACCAAACTGTATTAAAAATTAAAGTAAAATTTTGCGTCCCCTACGGACCACCCTGTATAATAGGGAAGAGTAAGTATTTCGCATACTTACTAGAAAATTCATATTAATGGGCAATGTCCTGGGACCATGCATTCTATCTCTATGTGGAAGACTTAGACTCTTAGAGGAATCAAAATGGCGCATTCTATTATATGTAGAGAACGGCAAGACCATTTTCATTCTACGATAAACAGCATTGAAGCTGCACTGCGCTCGTTAAGCGATTCGACGCGAAATGGATGCTCTGAATACAAACAGCTAAAAATAAACGATTGTATTGTGATTTATAATAATAGCCAAGAAAATGTCGGTAAATACGGGCCTGGGAAAACAAACCGAGCAAGAGAAAAAAGGTAGATTTTTGCATTAATAACTGGGTATTAATAACTGATACATGGTTCCACATATAAGGAAATAACGATATTAAGATATTAAGCGATTTTTATAAATAAACATGTAGGCATATGCTATAATATTAAAAAACTTCTTTAATCATAAACCCATTCAACAGCGAGCTACTGTGTTCGTCTGGCTGAAAAAATTCAAGAAATTTTAAAATGTTCTAGGTATCTCCAATAGGCACAAAAGGTTTAAAAAACCGTATGCGCATTTCATCTACCAAGTAGCCATCTTTCGTGGTAATTCACCCAGTATAAATTCTTTTTTAGTCTGATTTCCAAAGGAAGCATAGCCTTATGAAATGGTCCGGTGTGTGTGTGTGTTTATTATTAGTATTATTATTATTTTTTACCTTTGTATTTCACAGCTTTTGAGCCGGTTATTTCAATGAGGTACGGGCTTTGCCAAGCACTCTCATTACTCGAAACTTAAAAATTGACGTACTATTCTGGTTGTATTTAGTATGACAGCTTTCTGTAGGAGGGTATATTTCAATTTAGGTAAATCTATTATTTTATGCTGTTGTGTAAATCTGTAGGGATAATTCCTGTGCTCAATAAAACTATTGGGACAATGTGTACAGTATTCATGTTCCACATTCGTTTAATTTCTTCTTTTAGTTCTATATATTTGTGGTGCTTTTCTACTATGGTTTTCTGAAGATTGTGTGTATTTGGGATAGCTGTGTCTATTAGATAAGTGGTTTTGGCTACCTTGTCCTGCAAGACTATGTCCGGTCTATTGCTGTGTATAGTTTTGTCCGTAATTATTGAGCAATCATAGTATAACTTAAATGCATCAGATTCCAAAACTGGTTTATATTTGTATTTATAGTAAGGCGTGTTGTCTTCTATTAATTTATGTTTTAGAGCCAGTTTTTTATGTATAATATTTGCAACTTGATTGTGACGAGATCTCCTTGTTTGAGCCAGGTGTTCGACGCTTCTTTGTCGACATCAGATCAAATCTTGGGGGTGTCTCCCGTGTAGGGTCATGCATTTCCAGCTATCAATTTTCTCTGCTATTGTTTGGGGTTCTTCATTAACTTGTGTTACTGTATCAGTTAGATTCAAAGGTGTATATTTATTATCTTATTTACAAATATTTATGTGAAGAGGGGAATATTGACACCCGTGAAAGTATTTCCTTAGCAGTTTGATTTGGTTATTATGTAAGTTTTTTATGTCTATTATACCGCTGCCTCCTTCTGTGCCTGGTAGTCTCAATCTGTAAATATTTTAGTACGGGTGGTGCTTTCTGCACTTTGTCAATTCGGTTCTTATTTTTCTTTGTAAGTTTTCAATATCTGTGTCTGTCCAAGTTATTATACCGAATGAATCTGTTAAAACCGGAATAGCAAAAGTATTAATAGCTTTTGTCATATTTTTACTATTTAATTGTGTGTGGGGTATCTTTTTAAGTCTATTGGTAAATTCTATTGTCAGATTTTTCTTAATATCAGTATGGTTTATTTTCTTTGACTGTTCGTATCCTAAATACTTGTACATTTCTAATTCACTCATAGGTTCTATTATTCCCTGACTTTCTGTTTCGAATCCTAAGGGTTCTATTCCTCCTTTCTTTATGTTTAGCGTTCTACATTTATTCAGTCCAAATTCCATTATAATGTCTGTCGAAAATGTCTCTACTAGTTTAATTAATTCATTAAGTTTTGGATGTGTTGATGCATAAAGTTTTAAATCATCCATGTACAGTAGGTGTGATATTATATGTTTTGACTGATTATTTTTTATTAAATATCCCGTGTTCGTTCTGTTTAACATAGTTGAGAGTGGATTTAAAGCAAGACAAAACCATACTGGGCTTAAGGAATCACCCTGAAATATACCTCTATATATTTTAATTTCCCTTGTATAAGCATTTGTTTTGTTATCAATGAGATTAACTATTGTGTGCCATTGTCGCATGGCTTTCTCCAGGAAGTTAACTAAGATCGGGTTTATTCTGTATATTTTTAGTACTTCTATTATTATTATTATTATTAAGGTCACGGTAAGGGGAATTCTCACGTCTTCACCTTATTTATTAATCATCATCAGTTTTAAATACCACACTCAATCATTGATCTTAGCACAGTGCTTATTTATGGCCTTTCATAGCCACGTCGGTTCCGGGGCAGTTCTGGCTGGGGGCGCTCCGCCAAACCGCAATCTCGGAACGTGATCCCCACCCGTTACCTGCCGAAGGGATCGACGGGCAGAAGTTATAACGCGTCAAACATTTTAGGATAAAGAACTATTTGACCCTTCTTCAATTTGGCAGAACAGGCCTTTCATGCCCCATAGGCGGAGGAAGTTCGCCTCCTTTCCGTCCATCTTTCTCTGACGCCACTCCGTCATGAGGGCCAATTGTAACTCCGTCATGTAGTTTATCGACTCCTCCTTGTCACGGAAAAACAATGTTTACTCCCTGTATATGACGCTTTTCACTAGGGTTAGGAGATAATTTGCCAGACGGAACTCGCTTCTCATTCCCCTCATTCTGGTCGTCATCCCGCCAAAAAGGGCTTCTGCGGTCACCCTATTCTCCCCGGTTATCGATTTAAGGAGTCGAGCTGTTTTCTTCCAAACCTCGCTGACCTTGCAGCAGTCGAAGAAGAGATGCCACGCGTGCCCCTTCTCCACTTGACACCAAGGGCACTCTTCACCTGGCCTGGTCCCGCTAAGATCAAGGAACTGCGCGTCCGCCAATCTCCCGTGGGCGAGCCTCCATGCAACATCGGCATCACATCCGAGCGAGGATAATCTCTGACTCCCAGCCAATTAATGGCGCAGCCGGTATACGCGCCCTTCATAGGCCACTTTTCTCGCGCCGACGAATACAAAAATTCCCCGTAAACGGACCGTTTGGCCAAGGACAGGGCCCTGTAGGCAGTAAATTTGCGGCTGTAGACAGTAAAATCCGGAAGGGGTGCTGGTGGGGGCCATCCAGTTGGGAAAGGCCTTCCGTCCCTGTCCTCCGTCACCCTCGGTTTGAGGGTCTTCCACGCCTGAACAACTGAATTATAGAAAGCTCCGAGTTTATTTGACCTCCGGAAGGGATCCTGATCGTAAAATATGCGAAGGGCATCACCCTCTCCTGTAGTCCGCCAGGCGGTTGGCTGCGAGGATCCTCCAAGGATTCTCTGGGGGACCGAAAAGGAAACTTGTGTAAACAGGAAACAAAAAGTTCGCGTCTTCAGGGGGATGTCCACCAGGTCCAACACTCCTGCGGCAAGCGGCGCAGAGAGGGTGGCTGAGCCGGTTCAGTGCCTGCCCTCATTCCAGGCAAAGGCCACCAGTCTGCTCTGCAGACCTTGCAGGAAACCGCTAGGCGGGGTGTACACCTGCAGGATGTGCCATCCGCGAAGGGATAATTTTATTGACCGCGAGGACACGACCTCTTAAGGACATCGGTGTCACCCTCGGTTTCCACTTGTTTAGGCTCGCCATTATTTTCTGTGTAAGCGCAGCGTTGTTTTCGTCCCTCTCCCTTTGAGAGACGTTTCTGAGCCAAACGCCAAGGCACTTGACACCGTCACTCGACCAAGCGAAGCCCAACAGTGCATCCGGACGATTTCTCCAGCTCCCCATCTATAGGCCTTGGCTCTTTGTCTTGTTCAGGAGAGCACCGAATAGGGGCGCATACCTCTCGAAGGAGTGAGAGGCTCGAATGAGCTCCTCCTCCTCACCAAGGAAGATTGAGATGGAATACAGCTGCCCAGACAAGGGGCAACCTTGCCATATTCCTCGCAAAAAGGGGATGGGGCCACAGAGAGAGAGAGAGAGTCGGCTACCCGAGCCAAGCCCCTTGCACCATTATAGATTGTACGTATCCTCCCGATGACCGTGTGGCCAAACCTCATGTCCTGCATGGTGCGAAACAGGTGCCTATGCAAGATCCTGTCGAAGGCATTTTGTTGATTGAAGGAGAGCAATGCCGAGGGGGCATTCCCCTCGTTCTCAAGCAGGATGGTGTCTCTCACAAGAGCGATGTTATCGAATATCTTCCTCTCGGGAACGCAGTAGCCTTGTTCTGGAGAGATCACGGAAGCTATGACTGATGACAACCTCGCGCACAGCGCCTTCGCCAGGATCTTATAGTCCGTGTTCAGCAGGTATATGGGCCTCCAGTTCCCCATTGATCGGGCATCGCCCCCCTTGTCAATCAAAGCGATCCCCGCCGTCATGGTCGAAAGCGGCAATCGCCCCCTGGAGAACCTGTCCTCGACCATCTCCTGGAAAGGAATCCTCAGAAGCCCCCAGAAGCCGAGGAAAACTCAGCGGTGAGTCCATCGAGACCATGGGATTTATTACGGCTCAGTCGCCGCAAGGCCTTGGTGTAGTCATGGGCTGTCATCGGTGAATCGAGGAAGTGTTGCTCCGTTTCCGACAATCAAAGGAACTCAGCCAAGTCCCTCCTGTCATCAAGGTTGTCTTCAGTCCCTCCGACGTCGGCATATATTCCGGAGAAGTTGCGCAAGACGACCTCACGGTTGCGCTAGGTTCGGTCAGCAGAGTTCCCTCGGCAGTAATTTCCTTGGGATTCTAAGGCCGGCATCTACCCGCCCAACGTACCAGATGCGCTGCAGCGGGCCTGTCGTTGGCAGCCAGTTGGTCCCTCCCGAGCCGCTGTAGTATTTTCTCCCCTTCCCCCTTTACCAGTCCTCCCCGACTTCAGAAGACAAAGCGCTGCGTAGGACACGCTTGTACAGGATCGCGTGGGATTTAAGCTCGTCCTTGAGGTTTTCCTACCTTAGATATGGATCGTCGGAACAATCTTCAAATAGGGCGGTAATGAGGGTCTTAGTGTGGGTGACGTAGTCGTCCGAATCTAGCAGCCCGTTGTCAAAACGCCAGGGTGAAGTGTGCGGTGCGTGGTCTGCGAGAGGTAGACGCATCACGACTGCCTTATGATCGGAGAAGGATTCCAACAGGTGAATATCTCCGACTGCCTGTAGCTTAGAGCTGGACAGATAAAATCTATCCAGTCTTGCACTGGGCTCACCATTCCCGCGTCCATAAAAGGTGTGTCCAGTTAGGTGGGGGGGTGCATCTCACTCCCAACATCAACCAGTCGGTGACGCTCCACTAAGTTCCCTAGGGCCGAAGCGAAACGAGTATGACTTTCCACACCTGAAGACCTATCTCTCGTGGGTGCTAGTGCGACGTTAAAGTCACCCACGAGCACCACACACGAGTCATCCGCGTCGTGTGTGCGATGCGCTATGGACGAGTCGAGGGCCTCCGTGGCCTCGACCGCCACCGGTTCGTTGTGCGGTCCGTAAAAACACACCAGCCGGAGTACTGCGCCGGGAAGATCCTCAAACCTCTGGTCGATTTCTTGGACGTGGCCGTCGAAGGTGATGGCGTCGTGCGATAACACAGCACGTAGAGTGTGTTTAAAAATTCTGCCGTGCCAGTTCTAGGCGTCCTAGGGCCATTGCAATGCATGCAGTACTCCGGGAGGTTTGGAAAAGGGACTACCGTCGAATTAGTCTCCTGGAGGAAGACTATATCCGGAGACCAGCGTCTCAAGAAGGCCGTGAGTTGAGCCCACTTAGCCCCACTACGGAAGAAGCACAAATTCAGGGACAAGAAGGTCCATTCTCGCCCCCTTAAGCCATTATAAATACCAACAAATAGAAGGCGTGCAAATAAATAAATAAATAGATATATAAAAAGTAGCGAAGGGATTATAGACAATAAATAGACAAATAAATAGATAGGCAATAGATAGGTGGACTAGATAAGAATCAGGTATCCCTCCGGTCTAAGGCATTAACTAGCCTTTTGACGCGCATTTTCAACGCGCCTTGTATAAGCGTTTGCTCCGAACTCAGTAACTCCAGCGTTTCCCTGAGTGGAGTAACGTCGCTAAAATACATTGTGGCAAGACCCACAGGGTCATTGTGGCCCTTGGCGTCCAGCAGAAAAAGTGTTAGGGACTCGAGCGGCACCTTGACGAGCGAGGACTTTTCCTCACAAATGTTGGCGAATTGTTGCATCCCCTCGTCGATTTCTGACGCTTCAGAGGTACGCTTCCGTTGAGGGGACGTCCTCTCGGCGTTGCCGGCGTTTTTCATTTTGGACGAGGATCTGTTGGCGACGGTGGAGACGGCATGAGTCGCCTCGGCCGCTGAAGTGGTGACATCGAATGTGGAAAGGGAGAGAGGAAGAACATGCGTTTCAGGAGCGGAGGCAGAGGGCGTGTGGGATGGGGCGCTCCTGTTCCCTCCTCCTAAGGTTTGAAGATAAGGGGATGTGGAAGAGGAAGGGGGAGAGGCCGGACGAGGCTCAGATTCGGTGGTCGAGGGTTTATGGCAAGGAAGGGGGGCCGGGTGGTAGGGGAGTAGGGATGGGTAGGGGAGAGGAGGTCGGTAAGGGAGTGGTGGTAGGAAGGGGCGGATGGGGTGGGGGAGGGGTTGCGCTGCTCTCGACCCTCTCTTCCGTCTTCTTCGCCGTTGGTACCGAGTGAGGACAGTCCTTGATATGTGCCCTTCCTCCCTGCATTTGAAACACTTCGTGTCGTCAAATTGCAGGTAGATACGATGGGGTGGTTGGCGATCTCCACAACGACCAAGTCGGGAATGGAAAGGCCCTCGCGTCTGACGACGTACACTTGCCGTCGCCAGCTTCCGATGTGGCCGTACCCTTCGCGTCGGATTCCAAGCGTGAGGTGTTAGACCGGGCTTACCACCCGCATTACCTCGCTCAATATGTCGATCAAGTTGCTGTTAAAGAACTCCGGCGGTATGTTGGAAATAACCAACCTCTCCACCTTTGTGGTCATCCGCCTGGCGGGGACATATCGCCCATTGAGGGCAATACCCCCGTGCTCGAGCATGAAGCTCTCGACCCACTCCTCAGTGTCCAAGTATATGCAAGTGCGGTTATTGGAGAGGCGCGTACCGTGGGTGATGAAGGCGACACCGCCTAATATGTCCCCAGTTGCGAAAATATATTCGGTGATGGGCGTGTCCGGTAGCGCGGGGAAGATTATTACCTTCTCCTTGGTGGGGCCTGACGATAAGGGCGTTAACTTCCTCTTGCTGAATACTAGGACGTTTTTGGGGCGGCATTTGACAGTCCGGAGTCTGACGTGGGCGTCTCAGCGATCCCAGCTCCCCCGGCGGCACGTGCGTAGCTGGCTTGCGTGGGAGGGGCGGTAGGAGGGCGGTGTAGAAGGTGAGGGAAGAAGGCTTAGAGAATCGGCTGTCGAAGAGCTTGCCGGCGCATGGCCGGAGGATAGGAAGGGGCCATCTCCGCGTGGGGCAGAGGTAGGTGTAAGGAGAGAGCTCGAGGCACGGTCGCAGGATGAAGGAGAGCACTGTAAAGGCGCTGGCGAAGATCGAGGAACTTGTGAGCCGGAAGGCGCAGCCGCGATGGGAGAACACGAGCTCGTTTGGAGAGAACGATCAGGAGATAAACTGGAACTTTCCAGTGATTTGACGGTAAGATGGCCATGGCCATTTAAGACAAATACGGAATCTTGAGAGCGGTGGAGGTAGGAAGTGAGTGGTGAACGATCGAGCAGACCAGCAAACGTTGGATCACGCGAGATCGGTGTTGAAAACAAATCAGAATAAGATCGTCTCAATCCCGATCCCGGCCCGAAAGCGGGGAGGGAACCAACACCCGCGGAGGAGAGGCGGCGGTGCCTCCCCCCCCCCCCCCCTCTCCGACCCGCTCATACTCGGCCGACCTCACAACGCGGCGGAGACCCTCTCACCGACCGGCAGGTAGTGAGCGAACGGTCGGAGAAAAACAAAAAGCAATCGCCCCAACGAACTCGCGGAGCGAGGAAAACAACAAAACGGCAATAACAGGAGTAACAACAATAGCAACCAAACAACTAAGCAACAATAATGACAAAACAAAAACAGAACCTCACCACCTCAAAACCGGATGAAAATCCGCAGGAAATCACCCAGGAAACGGCAGTCAAACACAGAGAGCGGATACAAGCGTCCGATCGGGTCGACGTCCAAAGTGTGTGCGTGCGTGCGCGTGCGTGCGTGTGCGCGTGCGTGTGTGTGCGCGTGCGTGCGCTTGTGTCCCCTACTAACAACTTTTGCACCAATGGACTGAGTTTCATGAAACTTGATACGAGGCTCATGCTGCCAGGACCCACCTCCAAGCTATATTTTATTTGGCTAAGATTGAAGTCCCGGGTTCGATTCCAGGAACGTTTTCCCCCTATTTGTTTTACTTAGGAAGTCTCCAATTCATCGTGCAGGGATGTTTTTTAACACATTAAAATATCTTTAATTTGTGATATCAGAGCGACGTTTGTACTGTTCTAAAGGGAAAAGAATGTAGATTCTAATTCTTATCGGCGAATTTTGAAATTCTTCTAAAACAGCGTTTTTGCGTTTTAAAACGCATTTTATCGAATTGTTGCCACGTAGACGATTATTACCGAACTCGGCTTGAGTATAGACATGTTAAAAAATGGGTTATTACCAACTTTTATATTAACTTCGCTTTGTGTGTGTATATATATAAATAAAATAAAATATATGTATACACAATAATTGCAATTGCTTAAAACTCATGGCTTATGGAAACCAAAAAACTTCAGATTTAGTGATCAAAATGTGTTATTATAATGCTACACTGCATTCTCATTAGAAGCAGCATTAAAACGCGAAAAACTCAAAACCAATCAAGAGTTATTTAAAACACCTCACCGCAATTAAATCCATGAACCAGCAACTTAAAAAATGTTCTTGCCACAGATATCTGCAATAACCACAAAAAGGTTAAAAAACCATATGCGCATTTCGGCTTCCGAGAATAGATTTAAACAAGATGTCCAAACCAGTATTAATGCAAACTGCTCTCCCAAAGTTGATGTCCCGAATTGATTAATTATATAGATAGGAAATGTCTCAGTATGTTTTAGTCATTCCAAGGTTTTCTCATACCATAAATACCATTCCTAATTCATAGTTTATCAATGATAGAGAAAAATTGGAAAGCAAATTCATTGACCATTATCATGTTTTAAATACTAAAAGCAATGTCAAAATCTCTTTCTGACATATTTTGCATGTATTTTTTAAATAAACGAATTAAACAGATGTTACTGTTTATACGCTAATATGTCGGAATCAACTGTCCACTGCTGAAGATTAGTCGAGCGAAAAAGAAAAAAGTGAAGATATAAAAATGAATTTTTATAACCAACTTTTATATAGTTAGTACATTAATATGAATAAACTATATAATATAATTATGATAACCTTTCTGCTTGCATGGGAGTAAAAAGTTGCAAAAGTGTCGACCAGCTGTTGAGTGATGTGGGGGTATCTATAGTTAACCTTTAATCGTTTTACACTTGAGAAAATGGCTGGCAAAAGTAGAGAACTCTGCGGCAAACGTAAGAATGGTATATAAGTAGCAAGAAGTTTGATAGTATCTATTGTTTCATTAATGAAAATACTAACTTATCCATTCATATTGCTTAAAATCAACGAAAATATACTGCTAGTTCAGGGTAATTCAGCTTTAGATACTAGTAGGACTGAAGCTGTTGATCACCAACCTGGTTTTCAATAGCCTTTTCATAGGGAAAACAATTTTCAGAATAATCTTAATGGATAAAGATAACAAGTTTTTAAGATAAATAAAAACGTACTATCAATAATAATTACGTCCAATAAAAAGTTACAATTATTAGCAAAAATATCTCATCAAAAACGTAGGAATGCTCGTATCAATACAAATCCACATTAAAATAAAGAGATTTCTATTACACCATGAATAATAAAATAGTTTGTTTAATCTCGTTGCTATGACGGACGCTTGTCTATCTTCCACGCGAATTCAAATACACATTTATCGCAGCTCCAAAGCAAGGATCTGGTTGGCCGAGGTGATTAAATCATTCGTTTAACGCGATGGTGAGTTGAGGTGGTTCGATATATATATATATATATATATATATATATATATATATATATATATATATATATTTATTTATTTATTTATTTATTTATTTATTTATTGGAGATACCTAAGGCAAGAACATTTTTAAGTTACTTGTTCTTGAATTTTTTTCAGCCAGACGAACAGAGTAGTTCCCTGTTGAATGAGTTTATGATTAAAGACGTTTGTATATTACAACTTATGTCTACATTTTTATTTATAAAATCGGTCATTAGTAGGCAAATGCCAGCACCGGGTTTCCGTCCTCCCATGTGTTTGTTTTTGGTTTGGAATGGCTATAATAATCCAAGAGATTGATTTGCCAGATATTCCATACAAACAAAACAAATTAAGCATCTTCCTCAAATTTAACTTCCCTATTCTTATCTTCTTTTATTATTTCACTATAAAAGCCTGCATTTCAAATTTTAAATGTTACTCTGCAATTTTTTAATATTTATCACAGTGAATTGTGTATAGTATATTGAGTAAATCCAACATTTTAAAATTCTTCTTTATTTAATTTGGATGCAATTAAAATCCCTTACTTTTGAAAAGGCCATATATGATTATCCATAAATCCATAAGCCAGATGAACTCCGACCCTATGCTTGTAAACAAAATATTATACTTACCGATATTTAAATGAAACTTCAATCTAAATTTTAACACTAATGCCAATGTATTAGTTTATCGAGCTTTCAAATAAGAGCACTTACAATTAACCGTTCGCTTTAGGCAAACAGATTATGGCCTCGGTAGAAGAGTGGCTGACGCGTCTGGTCGCGTGTTCGAATCCCGCCTTGGTCGTGGTTGTTTGTGACTGTCTTTGTTATTGATATTGTTAGTGCTTTTTGTGATTGCTGATTTCGTGATGTCCGTCCGTTCGCATATATCAGATAAAAATTGGCTGAACCGATTTCAACCAAATTTGGTATATAAAATCTTAACATAATATACATTAACAAAATAACATATTTCGACCGGATCGATGCAGCAGGGGTGCCACAATTGCAAAATAACACTTTTTGGTAATTACGAATTTGGAAGGAATTGGCCGGTCTATTTCAACGAAATTTTATATGAAGAAGGTGTGCAACATTGAAAACACACAAACAGCGTTTTATTAAAGTTAGCCGCCAAGCAATATGCTCTTTTTAGGGCTGGGCAAGTGAAAAATATTTTCTTTTTTCAGGGGTCGTGGATATAATTTATAATTTGGCCTAAAGAAAAGCTACAATATATTACCTTTAAAACGGTATATGGTCGTCTGGATTTTATATTAGATATGTCTTATATTTTGACTATAAACTTTAGTGTCTTATAAATTGGACGCCATGCGCCGAGTACCGCCGTAGTATATACATCTGAAATTGTGTTTACTTTTCATTTGAACTTGTCATATTTCCTCTTTGAATGAATTGAACATGTTTGGCATTCATTAGATTTAATGCACGGAACTTGTACTATTTTGTAAGGCCACATTTTGTTTTTTTTAGGCTAAACGTGATGAGACACAAAACATACTCAAGGATGAGACATTCGTGGAAAGTGAGACACTCATTTATGTTGTCCCTCCTGATGATAACATTGAAGAGGACAGTGACAAGTCTGGCGATGAACATGAAGCTAATATGAACCACTTAGGTAAAAATATGCTCCCAGCTGCATGTGAGGTACAAGTCCCGATCGACAATGCTGTTAACGAACAACAAAGTGATGGGGACCACGAAATCATTGTTTATACTCCAAATACAAGTAAGCCTATTAAAATAAAGCGAAAAAGATTATTCGCCCCTGTTTGTAAATAGACAACATGTAGTTAAACCGGCAACAAGTTGTTTTGACCAAAAAGAAAAAATAATGCAAAAACTGCCAATTTGGCCACATCAACCACTGAAAAACAGAATGAAAAAACTGTTTGGAGGTCACCGCAGTGCACTTTCAATTTGATCACTGCATACAATACGATACCACCATCAAATTCCTCAATGATTTGCATACTTTCATGATGTTTCTGTCGTAAATGCATGGCTTCTATCACGCAAAACAGGGCAGGAAATCCAACTTCTCAAGTTCAGGCAAAATTTGGCCAATTTCCTTCTGAAAACCAATGGAGTGCCGTCACGCCAAGGGAAATCAGCAATCTACAATCAGTAAGCTATGATGGATTAAATCACTGGCCGATCAAAAGTCAAACACAGCGACGTTGCCGGAAATGCAGTGGAAAGGAAAAACTCATTTACAGTAAATATCAGAATGGACTTTATCCCGCATGCTTTAGAGATTACCACACATCGAACTAGTCACAATGAAAGTAGGATGATTTTAGCCTGCTTCCTAGAATGGAAGTAAACTCATAGTTACGTCCTTGTGTCTGTCTGTCCCCCTATTAACTTTTGATCCAATAGATTGATTTTCATGGCACTCGGTGAAAATCTCTTGCTGCATGGGCCGAGCTCCCGAGGATAGTTTTTGTTGCGAAGATTGAAAGTCCCGGGTTCGATTCCAGGAACTATTCTTCCCATTAGATATACATGGGAAATCTGAAATCCATCGTGCAGGGTAATTTTCTCTTGCACAATAAAATATCTTACAATTGTAATATTGGAGCGAGATTGTACTATTCTCCGAGGAAAGGAATGGAGATTTTAATTATTATCTTAGGATTTTGCTTATTGATTGCATTTCTTAGAATTTTGCGTAAATACTGGCTTTTTTGCAGGTTTATCACTCGTAACAAGTGTGGCCATCGCAACGGCTATTGTTGGACTCGGAGTCGGTATAGTCTGGGACATACACGCGTTATTTTTGCCACACAAATACACGTGCTCAATTTAGTTTTCTGTTCGAATGTATCTGAATCTTTGAAGAAATTGAGAAATAAAATTCGTTGATAACAAAATTTATCTACAATCTTTTATCTTTATGGTCATGCAAATATCGCGCCAATATCTTAGATATTTTAAAATAATAACCAAAAAAGTCTGCATGTTTGGACAAAGACTTACGTTTTTCCATGGGAAATGGAGACGAAACAGTTTACATCGCTGTATTCAGCGCTTCATGAACTGTCTTTCTTCAAGTGGAGTTTCTAATATGCGTTTTTGCAGTCGACAAAATACTTCACTAAAAAAACAAATTCGCAATAATCACATCCTCCTCTGATCGATTCATCTGTCGACCGCAAGGAACTTCGAAAATTCGGATCGCGGCAGGGGCACGGTTGGTGCACAGTCTCCTATGTGTAAACCGGCCTTAAAATAACAAAAACAAGGTGCTTAGTACAGCTATAGAAAGCAGGGCAGCCACAATTATACATATAATAGCGGTGATGTCATTGTAACGCTGCCGTCATCAATTGCACGTTTTAACGCGCCTTTAACAAACTTTCCGTTTATGTGGAAGGTTGAAATTTCGCAGGAATGTTTGATTATGATATAAAAATTAAATGACGAAAATGACCCGGGTTCGATTCCAGGGGGACGATTTCCATTTCCCGTAAAATAACACGTAAAAAGCGACTTTTTAAAGTGTAGGATTTATTCTTTTGGAAATTAAAATTAGAAACAATTAACATACGATCTTCAAATATGAACTGTGTTTTAGGAATATTATGATGCTAGTCGGTTTTGTACAAAATCCAGATGAGCTGGAGATTCTAAATTTTTTCTTATGTAGGATTTTGTGCAATACCGACTATAAAAAACGAAAATCTTGAAAAAGTGCAACAATGCGGCCGCTAAAAATTCGCAATTGTTTAAACAAATTTTCATGGTTTATATATTTCCAAATGTGCTACGAAGCTGAAATGTGTTTTATAGGTAGGATTTGTAAAAAAAAACGAAATAGGGATTATAGAAATTTTGATATTTTAAATTGTGTAGCCGTTAAAAATTCTTAAAATTTAAAGAAATAGATAACTGTTTAGGTACTACGGAATGAGCTAGGAAGCTGAAATTTTCAAGTGATTTACAGAGTAGTGCATTTCACAAATAAACATTTGAATCTTTCTATAAATATACTGCGGCGGCCGTTAAAAATGTTTAAAATTTAAACAATTAGAAAAATATTATTTCACTTCTAGAAGTGCTACAACTTTAAAATTTGGCAGAAATGTGTGGCATTAGTACCCCATTATAGAGAAAGTATAAAATTCTTAAAATTGCAAAGTTTGGGGATTGTTTTAATCTATTATTTTTACATAAGGGAAATACGAAAATCGCTGCGGAGGTGAAATCTTTTGAATTAAAAAAATATTTGTAATGATCAAATATCTGTCTAAAAAATGAATGTTTTTTCAAGGTGAGATGATATGCGGGCAGAATGCAAGCACCTTCTACTAGTATATATATATATATGATATACCGTATGTTTACGTGTACCACACGCACTTGTGTAAGACGCGCACCCCGTTTTTGAGCATCAAGATATAGGGGAAAAATAATTTGCGAAAAAATCTGTAAAGAATTAAAAAACTTTATAACAAAGCAAAAGCATTTATTATTTAAGAATCTTTGGAAGGGAACAACAAATTTTCCGAAGAAATTAAAATATTTACGATTGAGTCAATTTTTTGACACTAAAAACGTCCGGTGAATAGCGAAATTAGCGGTCACTGTCCGGTCAATTTCGAAATTTCCCCTTTGGTAATAGAAATTATATGCGATTTAGAAATGAAACAAATCGATATAAACGCAGAAGAATATATAAATATATTTAAGAAAGCTTTTATACTGACTTTTAATCTTCGTCACTCATGCTTTCAACATTTTCGGCGGAACTCGCGCCTTCCTCCTCGCTAGTTTCCCAAACAATGCTGTCTTCGCTACCGTCCGATTTATTTGTGATGCAGCATTTCTTGAAGCTTTTAACTATCACCTCCTCACAATTAGGTTCCAAGATGTGATGATCCATTCGCATATCTGCTTCAATCCTGGCTTCCTTATCCTACCCGTCGGCGTAGTTTCATGAACAGTACTGGCCATCCATTCCGTGTATTGCCTCTTCATATGATTTTTGAAAGGACGATTGATGCAAACATCCAGTGGCTGAAGCACTGACGTCATTCCTGCTGGAATGATCACCTGGTCAGTTTTTCTCTTTTTAAGGCGTTCCTTCACGTCTTCAGTCAGGTGGTCACGAAAACTATCCAGCAACAACATATTGGGGAGATTGAGAAGGGCACCTGGACGCCATTCCCACACACACTTTATCCATACTAAAACTGTTCATCCAACCCTTTTCATGTGCCCTTACTAAAATTCCTGCTGGGAACTTTTCATTTTTTGGAAGTTTTTCTTTTTAATATGACGTATGGTGGTAGTTTCTTTCCGTCCGCCAACACTGCAAGCATGACAGTACATCGTTGTTTTTCTCCTCCACTAGTGATCACTTGAACCGTTTTTGTACCCATATCAGCTACTGTCGTATCATATGGCATTTCGAAATACACAGGTGTTTGATCAGCGTTTCCAATTTGGCCTAATAAGTATGAGTACTTTTCTCGCAGGTGTATAACATATCGCTGAAAACTTAACAGTTTCTCCTCATAAGTTTCGGGGAGACGGGGAGAAATCGTTGTCATCCTTATCGAAAGGCTATTCCGACGAAAAAACTTATGCGCCCATCCCTTGCTAGCTTTAAACTCAGCTTGACTAACACCTAACTCTCTGGCTATCTGTAGCGCTTTTATGACACACATTTCTGTCGACACCGTATAGCCAAATTTCCGTCTATCCCTTATGTACTCGGCTAGCTGTTCTTCTATGACAGGATAGCTGGCGGATTTCTCCCTAAAGGCTCTTCTGTCCCTGTTTGTAGTGAGAATTTATCCATTTTCTTCCTCCAATCCCTTATGCATGATTCTGACACATCATACTTTCGTCCTGCAGTACGGTTTCCTATATCTTTTGCATCTCTGATCACTTTCAGATTTTCGCTTGCAGTAAAAGATCGCAATCTTTTATTACTATTCATTTTAGGGGCTATAAGGCAAGAGGAGATAACCTGAATTTGTGGCCACCAGCAAAAGCAAATGGTACGCGCACGCACAGACCAAATACGACGTACTGAGTAAAAGGAGTGAGGGGTTCAAAGGAATCAGGAACAGAGATTTTGTATCTTCTTAGAAAAGACTGTAACTGATATGTATACTGTTTCAGAGGATAGGCATTATCGTTTAGAAATTTGATCTGGCAGTGCCAAACATTCGAAAGATAACTACTATGTAGACACGTGCTTTCAACGTATCGTATAACCTACTCAATTCAGCTTTTACGTATTCTGTTTCAATAAAATCGACGAAGTCAGAATTTTGTAGCTATTTCATTGGTATCTTTTCTCCGGTATTTTAAGTAGTAATCAACACCAACTGCATCATTGTCATACCGAAACACGATTTCAGCCAATTGTAAGTTTGTATAATACATTGCGTTTGAATGCCTAAGATGAAATACTCGTGTAAGACTCGCACCCAGTTTTTTGACGGGGATTTAAGGGAAAAAAGGTGCACGTGGTACACGTGAACATACGGTGTATATATATATATATATATATATATATATATATATATATATATATATATATATATATATACACACATACATACATGTGCATATATATACATGGAAGGAGCTCAAAATTTGTTTATATTGACAACCGACTGCTGCGAGAAATAAAATCAATATAAATGGTGAGAGTTTAAATAATTTATTATCAGTTAAAAATTTAAATTCCGTTTTTATTAGTTTTAACCCATCATTTTTGACGGGCTATATATATTAGTAATCCTTAAATCTTACATGTTATCCTTCAAGTTGCTATGGTTTGTTTATTGTTTACTCACCGAAGTTTACTGTGCATTTTGTGTACATTAAGCTATCAATATTTATGTGCATTAATTTGTCAAGATTTATATAATTTCATTTTCAATTGCTATTCGAAAATTAAAGAATTCAATCTTTTATAAAGAGATCAAATACGACAATGAAATTAAAACAAATTTATGACGGTAACATGTGCTTATATGGTGTCTATCCAATTTTATTCAATTATTTGTAATACTTCCATTGTCTGATTATGTGATTAAGATACCTGCCTGTTTACTGGCTTTCTTTATTAATAACTTGAATATTAACTTCGAAATGTGTTGTAACTTTGTAAAAGTTATTTATAAAAATTTCTTTTTAACCAGTACTTGTTTATTTTTTATTTTCTTAATGAATTATATTCAATTATTACCGAAAATTTTTAAATTCATATACGAATACAAATTTCTAATCTCAATAATCACATTGTTACTTTTCTATTTATACAAAAATTGTTATTTAACATATCTGGTATTGTCGTAAGTTATTTTATCCTTTATTCTCTTCCGAGCAAACGCGGCATCCGCCGGTTTGAATTATAGTAATATAGTTTATAGTATTGACATAATCCACATAATTTTATTGCTGCTTTAAAGGCTTCGATGCATCTATCAATTTGAATATTAAGTAAGACGTTAATACGTAATTATATTAATGGTAAAACTTTACATTATAATATATTCAAAACTTGGGGTACCCAACAGCAAAAGTAAGTAAATTTTAAAATTTATTGCATTATTTTTATTGTAATATGACATCAAAAGTGATATATCAATAAAAATAATAAATAATAAAAATTGTTTGCTACTTAAAAGAAAATCTTTCCCGAGCGAAGCCGGGCGTTTCAGCTAGCCCTATATATATATATCCTATATATGTAAGAAGCAGCTATTTATAACGATATATAATATGTGATTATGAACCATGTCCTGGACTCCAGAACAGGCGTGATCGATCATATCACTCGATTAGGAAGCACTGAACCGAGTTTAGGCGTGTGGTAAATACTTAACTATACCGGTAGAGGGCCTCGAAATGGTAGACCGTGAGATGGAAGAACGACTACCGTGTCGCAGATTGCCTCATGGCGCCGCCTCTATAACGAGCCGCCCGATCAAGTCCCCGGATGTGACGTACGGGTGCGCGCATGCGCCCTCTGGAGACGTACGTCACCGCCGTATGGAGCGTAAAAAGCGGGATATTGACTGCGAGTTGGCGCGCGTGCGTGCATTAAAGCTTGTGTGAGAGGTCGCGAGTGTGTGCGTGTGTCTCTTGTACCACGCTCTTTCTGAATGAGGAGAACGTGAGCGGTTTCTGCTAGGGTGGACGGCGTTTGTCAAACGGGTTGGCGCGGCACGCTAGGGCTGTTAAGGGTGCCGCGAATAACTTTGTGAAATATACCGATTCTTTGGGATTGTAGATAGGTGCTCTTTTATTTAATCTAAGGAATTCGGCTCAGCTTTGTGGCAAGTGATATGCATATTTCACAAGAAAATAACAACTAAATAGCATCCACGCGTACACACGAACGTTTGTTTGAAAGTTACAGATGTTCTTTACTTGTGAAATATGTAATTATATTTACTGTGTAAATTTATGACCATCTAGGTTGGACAAACGAATGCGTACAAATATATGACCTCTTTCCCGCTGTGTGGATTGGAGAAATGTTGTATTGGAAAGGTGCAGCGCATAGGAAATGTCGGGAATGAGAAGGATCCATACTATCCGCAGTTGCTTTTACGCTGATATGGCCTTTAAAATGACAAAATAAATGCCTCGTTCCATTCAACGTATATTTTTAAATTCCTCTATATTGCAACCAAATCGGAGATTTACTGTTTAAACGATGGGCAGTTTCAATGAAATGCGTCCATTTAAAAGTACCGGAGAATAGAGTTCGATTCTATGATTGGAATTGTTTAGGTAATAAACAATAAATAATATTGAACAAACTTTGATAAATACAAATACGTCAAATCATAAGGTACTTCAAGAACATTTTTATAAGGGTATTCAACTGCTATAGACCATTGCTCTGCAAAATTATTAATTTCGCGGAACAATTCCAAGTTAATTGGATCCTTGTGGCCAATCGAACCAAATTCCGAGTGGAAAGTTTTCATCACTCAGCAACCAACAAAAGTGACAGAATCACGTTGCTGGAAGAAATGGAGCAAATTATGGCTATAAGGTGCATTTTCAATTATTTCTTGCGTTGTTTTTCTAAAAGAATATCTTGTCTTCGTTTCATCTGTCCATTTCTCCGCGTACAAAATAAAAAACAAATAGTTCTGGAAAGAACTAATCGACTACTTTCCTTTCAATATAATTTTAATATATAAATATCACCTTCAAAATTAACAAGTTTTCGTGTTAGTAGTTGCAGTAATTTTTATTTTTAGGTGCATCGACGGCTAAGGCTATTTCGCACTGTTGAATATTCTATTCAGAAAAGTTCTTAGACAATCACAACATCCATACCATAGGCGGGAATCGAGTCCGCGACCTTTGAGTTAGCTTGTTACCTTGATAGCTATGAATGGAAACACAGCTGAAATGTGCACTCGGCTATGCTCCAGCCGAGTTCGGTGATAATCATCACCATAGCAAAAAATCAAAAAAATATGTGGCCACCACATGACTTTCTCCATATCTGAATAATATTTCTAAATTTTCCAAATAGGTTACATAATAAAGGTAAAGTACTCCTTTAGCCAAACAATTAGAGGGTTACATTTCGCCCACAAGGTGGGCATCGTCAGGGGCAAAACTTGTTTCAACAGTGACTGGGAGTCAACTAGGTTACATAATAATAAATATTTTAAGAAACTGCAAGAAAAATTTCGACTTTACAAAGAACAGAAATAAACTCAAACCATAGCCTTCTGATATTGCATTTAGCCACAAAGCTCCAACAGTTTAGAAAAGAAAAAGGAGCGTTAATAAGTCGTAACTAAGCGTCAATTGTTAACAATAGTCGTCGGTAGGTGGCAGCTACAAATATAACATATCTCTAATACAATGCATTATATGGAAAAATGTTTCAAACAAAGATTGTAGACAATTAAATTTCCTACAACTTTTATTCTTAACATTTTTACATTTATCAAATATTAAAGCAAATATGTCAAAATAACGGATGTGACAAGAGTAAACACCCAATTCCGGTTGACCGATTTTTATCAACAACTAATTAGGGTGCCGGTGGTGTAGTGGTTAGGACGCTGGCTACTACTCGCCCGATGCTTGAAAAAGTCATCGGGTACGAATCCTGCGCGAGTAGGATTTTTCTCAAGGTAGCCCGGCCCCCTGTTTGCGTAGTTTGAGGAGACCGCGCAAATTCAGCTGTTCCGTCCTTCGGAAGGGACGTTAAGCTGTTGGCCCCCCTGGTGTTCTTCGTAAGAGCAGGCAAATGCCGGCACCGGGTTTCCCTTCTCCCTCCCCGGTTATTCATTGCACTACCTCTGAGATACCCATTTGTGCTGTATGAGAGGCGAATTGACTGGGAATTCAAACAAACAAACATCGCTGCATCCTCTTGATATCAAACACACACACAGAAAGAGAATAAGACTTACATAATCATGAATTGTCATGAACTGTCTTTATTCAAGCGGAGTTTCTAATGTGCGTTTTTGCAGTCGGCAAAATACTTCACTAAAAATCACAAATTCGCATTAATCCTTAATCTCTCCTCAGTTTTAATCAATGAATCCTAATATGTGTGTGAATTTTGTTTATGATGTACTATATAAATACAAATTTACTAATCTGCAACAAAGGACAACAGAAGTAAGAATACCTCAAAAGCACGATTGCGGAGCGATCCTTCCTGAATAGGTTTTATAGGAAGACTGCCAGAATATAAGGGTTCAATGCATACGGAGAAAGGGATAAAGGGATTATGGGGACAATAACCTCCAACTTTAAGCAAAATCCAAGATAAGAATCGTGAAACATTTTTACCCGGAACACTGCACGGGGTAGGCTCAAGGGGAGGGTAGCAAGACGATTAGCGGCTGTCTTCAAAGTACCAATTAATTCCTTTCCACTAGTCTCGTTTAAACAGGGTTCTTGACCCTCTCTCTATGTATTGAGATGCACATGGAAAATCCCAACTTTGCTTTTGCCTTATTCGGCGGTAAAAAGTGAGACTTTCAAAAAAGACTCATATTAAAGCAAAAGGAACAAATTCTTTAGTTCCCACTGTTTAAGGGAACCGAAAAAAATGGAACGAAATAAATAACTGTTTTCGGTTTCGGTTCCGGTCCAGAAAAATATTTTCTTCGGTTCGGGTTCGGTTTCACTCCAGCTAAAATAACGGTTTTTTATGGTTTCGGTTCCGGTTCGATGCCCTGTTTTGAAGCTGAGATGAACAGTTATATTATGTATCTTACGGTATCAAAATGTCTGCGGGTGAAACGTCTCGTGGGTGAAAGACTTTGAGGGAAACGTCACGGAACCGGACTAATTATTTCTTCCGCCACTTTTGTTTGTATGTTGTCATTGGTGGGTACTTCACACATGCCTTTTGTTTCTTCTCATTTCCATTTTATTGCCACAGGTTTTGTATATAAACCAAGTCACAGTGATATTTTGTGCCTGAAGATTCCATTTAATCGTTGAAACCCTGCTAAATAATGTGATTTTTTCGGTCATTTTTCTCACCTTTCATTTTAAGAAATCAAACTCCTTAATTTTGAGGCTAGGCAAAAAATGTTTTACTTCAAATTGTACGTATTTATGCTTCATTTTTATTATTTTAAATGCGTAAAAAAACTAAAAATTTCCGTAGTAACAGAGCCTTATAGATAGATAATGAGGTTTTTTAAAATACTGCTAAAAGGCAAACAAACAGACTGATGAATCCCAAAATCAATAGAATTCATGCCTAGAGTTATAATTGGTTGGTACGAGAGGGAGTAGGGGTGTACATATACTGCGAGGGGCGAAAGGGAGGGGTAGCGATTGGTACGTAGATTCAGAGGGGTAGAGGGGAAACAGGTGACTGCTCAACAGCAATAAATTGGCAAAAATGTTGGAGAAAGTGGGTGAGATGAAAACTAAAGCAGTTAAGATTCATAATGAGTGGAGATGACTTAAGTACCAAAGAGATTAGAACAGTAAGGGGAAGAGCAAACAAGTGAAGATAAATACTTACTTATCCGTTCATATTGCTTAAAATTAACGAAAATATACTGCTAGTTCAGAGTAATTCAGCTTTAAGTACTAGTAGGAGTGAAACTGTTGAATATTTAATATTTTAGTCACCTAACTTAAATAACAAAAATAATAAATTGACCTTTTCCTAACATCACATCAACCATCCATATAAAACCACTGTATAAGTATAGTTAGCTGAAGAATTGCTAAGCTGCAACACAACACTTTAAAATGTTTTATTTAAATTTGTTCAAATTAACATCCTTTACACCTATCTTAAATACTAAAAAAAGGAATATGATAATTAAATGTGAGGGCTTTTAGAAAAATACAAGAACAACTGGTCTTAAAGGCCTATAATTAGAAAAGATTTCATCCAAAGTAAAAAATAAGCCAAGTGAACAGTTCCAAAGAATAAAATTATGTTCGTGGCACAAACAACATAAATGAGTCATCTAGAGTAGCTTTCAAATGAATTTTCAATATGAACTATTCCGAGAAGATCGCATTAATGATTATTAATAGTAAAGCAGTGTGATTATAATGTAACAATAATAAAATGCATCTATAAGGCAATATTATGAGGAGCGATAAGAATTTAATAATAATAAAACTCGCCAAAAGCTTACATGTACCTTGATTTTCCTTGCGTAATTCTTAATTCTCAGTAATCGATACAATCACAATTCACCAACGAGGTTTTAAATGACCTTTTCATAGGGAAAACTATTTTCAGAATAATCTTAAATGAATAAAGATAAAAAATTTTTAAGATAAATAATATCACAATTATTAGCAGAAATATACCTTCAAAAAACGTAGGAATGCTCGTATCAATATAAATCCACATTAAAATATAGAGACTTCTCGTATATATATCTCTCTCGTATATATATATATATATATATATATATATATATATATATATATATAAAGCGAAGTTAATTAAAAAGTCGGTAAAAAGAAATTTATCTGACGATGATAGTTATCGAAAGAAACTTTGATAAATATTAGTGACAAGTTGGTATTTGTTGCTACTTGTGCAAGGCATGGATACTGAGAAAAGAAGATTTGAGCAGACTTTTTATATGTGGGTAGGGCTTAAACTAGAAAAAAATCCAGATTGACCGAGAAGAAAACAAATGAGGGTTTTTAGACTGGTTTCCAAAGGAAGTGGCCTTATGAAATGGTCCTGTCTGTGTGTGTGTCCCCTGCTAACAACTTTCGCATAAATGGACCGATTTTCATGAAACTTGGTATAAGGCTCGAGCTGCTAATCCCACCTCCGAGCTATATTTTATTTGGCGAAGATTGAAGTCCCGGGTTCGATTCCAAGAACGTTTTTTTCCTATTTGTTTTATATAGGAAGTATCAAATCCACCGTGCAGAGGTGTTTTCTTTAATACATTAAAAGATCTTAAAATTGTGATATCGGAGCCAAGTTGGTACTGTTCTAAGGGGAAAGAAAAGTAAATTCTAATTCTTCTCACCGAATTTTGGTAATTAATCATATTTTCTTGAATTTCTACTAAAACAGCGTTTTTGCGTTTTATATCGCATTTTATCGAATTGTTGCCATGGAGACGATTATACCGAACTCGGCTTGAGCATAGACGAGTGAACAAATGGGTTATTTTCTTTTCCGCTCCATTACTCTTCAGCAATGGACAGTTGATCCATACATGTTAGTGTATAGACAGTAACATTTATTAAATTCGTTTTTTTTAATACATGCAAAATATGTCAGAAAGAGATTTTCACATTTTTTTTATTTTAAACCTGATAATGCTCAATTAATTTGTTTTCCAATTTTTTTCTATCACCGATAAAATATTAATTAGGAATGGTATTTATGGTATGAGAATTCTTTGGAATACTGAGTACATACTGAAACATTTCCTGTCAATATAAGTAATCAAATCGGGAAGTCAACTTTGAGAAACCAGCCTGCATTAGTCCTGGTTTGGACTTCTTGTTTTAAATATAGATGGCCGATAAGATGAAAGAGCAGGGTGATAAGGAAGATGCCAGGCAAATTGGTGGATCAATTTTTGGATGGCAATGGCCTGAGAGAAAATGTCTATGAAGGAATGATGTTAATAAAGATGTTAATAAAGAGACAAAGAGTAAATGAATATTTTAAAAGGAGGAGATGGTTACGAGGAGAGCAAAAGATGAGTCTCATATAGGACATTATTCTTTCACTGTTGATGTAGTGGTTAGCGCAGCGTTGCCCAATTTAATTTTGCTACGGAACCCTTGCAACTCGAAAGAGCCGTTACGGAACCCCAAACAGTTATTTTGTTTAAAAGGTGAAAATTAAAGCACAAATAAGAAAAGATAAAAATACAATAGGTTATGTGATCAACATTTTGTTTATTTTCATATTTATAAAAACAAAAATCGTTTATATGGACAAAACATTTATTATAAACCAATAGATAATTTATGCACAAAAGATAAAACTGAATTTTGTATACAATACGTTAGCAATTTTCAATGTGAAGAATGAGTTTTCTTCTTATTTTGGCAAATTCTTTTTATATTTGGTTTAATGCTGGAAAGTTGAATTCGCATATCAGGCACGGCATCTAGTCGGTTTCTGTATTTTGTTTTTGTTGCTGTGTATTTAGAGAACGCAGATTCGCATAAGTATGTGCTCGCGAATGGTAATAACTCTCGAATTGCCCGTCTTGATAGGTTTGAATATTCATGATATAAGCTGCCCCAAAATGTAATCACAAATTTGCAGATGTTTATTTTTACGAACACATATATCCATGCCCTTAGCGGGATTCGAACCCGCAGCCCTTGAGTTCGGAGTCAGACCCTCAAACCTCTCAGCTACTGGGGCCGGCAGTAGCACAGAATCGCGGTAGTAGAGCGATACGGCTTTCTCTCTGCAATGACCGATGTCACTTCCTGAACGTAAAAGTATTTTC
Source organism: Tanypteryx hageni (assembly GCA_028673005.1). Taxonomy (NCBI): domain Eukaryota; kingdom Metazoa; phylum Arthropoda; class Insecta; order Odonata; family Petaluridae; genus Tanypteryx; species Tanypteryx hageni. The sequence goes on from CM054117.1 coordinate 6,568,044, forward strand.
TTTTTCAAAAAGTATAGGAGACTAGAGTCAATTGTAACACAGAGCATACAATGTCGTCCACCATTTAAGTTATATTGTATGCGGTTGCTCCTGATGAATACCGAACTGGTGACGAAAATGGAGATGCCATGATGCGGATGTATTTAAATTTGACCCTTCCAAATATTAATTCTAATACCACTTAAAGCAAGATCCCATCGAGCATAAATGCTTTGACAACCAAGATATACCAAGTTGTTTTAAATTCCAGGTCTGGGTTCGTTATTATAATTCTAAAGAAATGGTCCGGTCCATAGTTTTCCCCTTCTGAAGACTGTTTCGAATTTGCATCTTGTTTTTCTCGCGGTACACCTTTTTACGCTTGGCGGAACCCAAGGTTTCCGCGGAACACCATTTGGGAAACATTGGGTTAGCGTATCCGCCTACCATTACAATGTTCCAGGGTTCCACGATTGGAGATAAAGAAAAAGGTATCATTTTTGCTTGGCAATGGGCAGCAGTTCTTTCAGTGGGGGATAAATCCGAAAACAAATGATGTTGCCAGTAGAGTTATAGGTGTGATCGGGACGATTTGAACGGCTACAGTAATGCGATATGGAAAGCGAGAGGAAAACTAACACATTATTATTTAATAGTAATGATTAATTGGCTGGACAATATGAGTTCTGTCTGGGTAAAACATTCCGAAGGTAAAATATTTAGCCAATATGATCACCCAGCCGAGGACTACATTGATGAAAACATTTTTCTTTGATAAGTTAGTATAGGTATAAGAAATGTAGAAACCATGAGGATGATAGGAAAGCTAGAAACCCTGAAAGAAAAAAATAGAAGTAAAGGCATCATAGGATTGAGGTAATTCATATGGGAAGGAGAAGTCGGAAGAATTCACCATACATAGTTTACTCTGGAGGAAAGAGTGGGGTAAGGGGAGGATCACTGGTACGTAGGAAAGATATGATCAGAATCGAGACAGAGTTAATAGTAACAAACGACAGGTTGATGGCAATGAACCTGAAAGTAGTCCCAGAGGACATGTTGATAATCATGGTGTATTATATGTCAATGCCCGCACAGGAAAAGAAAAAATTGGGGATATGTATGTACAAATTAATTACATTTACGTAGAAGAAAAAGAGAAAAGGTAAACTGCGTAATGATGGGAGATTGGAACAGCATAGTTGGAGAAGACAAGAAAAAATGTTGACGGTAAATATGGGCTTGGGAAGAGGAACCAAGGAGAAAAAAACTGGCAGAATTCTGTATTAATAACGACCTAGTAATAACTGATGCATGTTATAAAACAATAAACGAAGACTGTATACATGAAAGAGCTCAGGATATAGAATGAGATAACAAATAAGATTAAATCCCAAATTACGAGGTTTAGGAGTACCTTATACCATGTTATATTTCACTGTTGTTTCCGCCATTATTTATTATAAGATTAAATCCTAGTAAAGCAATGATTAAGGAACAGCATAAAAATGAAAAGGCGTCACATGGAGCGGACATAGATTCATATCACAACATTTATATTGTAGACGTGCTACAAAGTTAAAACGAGAAGAGAAAGGCAGAACTGGGATCTTGAGATGCTGAAAGTACGAAGTTGGAAGATTGTCTTCGAAATTTGGAAAATAAATCCAAAACCGTGGATCCAGAATGGAAGAAAATTAAAGCCAGTATCAGAAATACTATGAAAAGAGAGAGATAGAATCCCGACACTCCAGTGAAAGATATGCGAGTTTCGGAAGTAATTTAGATAAAAAATTCCGATAATTGGTCTCCTGTCTGTTCCGAAGATGTCACAAACGTAAAGACAAGAATTATTTTTTAATAGTTAATGGGTTCAGGCGTAACTTGGTGGAATTTATTCATAATGTAAAAATAAAAAGACATTATTAATAACCAATTAAGTCTCTTTATTTTTACATTATTTTTAATAGTACATTTTACAGACAAAGATTTGCAATTATTTCTCCTTTACTTCCTCATATTAATGATAATATATAAATTAACCTTTTCAACTCTGGACACGCTTTACTTTAGTAATCACAGTTTTTGTTATAGTTAGATGGTTGATACCTTGTGTCGATTAGGTAATTAAAATCTTACTTTAAAGCACAGCAAAATTCAGCGCATTTCCTCAATTTAGGAGAGAATTGTTATTGGGCGTTAAGTGAGCTCAATGAGATTTCACGAGAAAAAGGTTGTCAAACGATTATCGTTCACTAGTAAAGCAGTACTCAAAGAGACCATTTTAGTTTGAAGTATCAGCACGTCACTTGATTTAATGCGCATATCGTAAGTTTATACATTTCTATCGATAAGTCTAATGCTAAGATATTAATTCTTCATACCACAATAAATCGAAGAGTTGGGTAATAATCACTAGCAAGCATACCACGAGGAGATGTATCGATGAGATCAAGGTTTTTCGGTTCACGTAAAAAGAATCTCGCAATGAATCAGCGAAACGAGGTGAAATGTCTTCGGGACCGATTTCGGACGAAGATGACACGAAGCGAGAAATGCTAACGACCGAAGAATGAGGAAATGGCGGAACGATTTGGACGGGAGGAGAAAAGAGAGAGGTTGCGGTGGTGGGAGAGTGGAGTGCCAAGAGCGGGTGAAGGGAGGGAAGGAGGGAGGGGTAGGAGAGACATAGGGAGGCCGTACCAAAAGAGCTCGTCGACGCTTTCCAGAGCAATGTTGGCGCAGGTCAGTGTTTCTTAACCGTCCCTCTATCTATCTCTCTCTCCTTCTCTCTCTCTCTCTCTCTCTCTCTCTCTCTCTCTCTCTCTCTCTCTCTCTCTCTCTCTCTCTCTCTCTCTCTCTCTCTCTCTCTCTCTCTCTCTCTCTCTCTCTCTCTCCTTCTCTCTCCCTCTCTCCTCTCTCTCTCCCCCTCTCTCTCTCTCCCTCTCTCTCTCTCCCTCTCTCTCTCCTCTTCGCCACCCTCTTCCATCAGGGTATCCCGTCTCTATATTCACCACGCCCCCAATCGGCCCCACCCCATGCTCACATTATTTGCCTCCACGCCACAAACAGCAGAGACTCGCCTGCCCACTCACCCCTTCCTTCCCGCATAACCGAGAGAAGGGGAAAATCCCCATCTTTTACCTTAGATACTTAACATAACCTCACTCGCCTCCTCTCCGTTCCCTTTCTCCACCCTCTCTCAATCCACTCTTCACCCTATCACCCCCTTTCCCTCTCTCCGCCCTTTCTCTCTCCCCCCTCTCCCTCTATCCACCCCCTCCCACCCTATCTCCTCTCCTCTCACCCATCTCTCTCTCTCTACCCCTTCTCCCTTTTCCACCTCTCCCCTCCATCTCCCACTTTCTTACATTATTTTCCCAACTCTCTGACTTTTTCGTCATTCCCTTTCCCCTGCTTCGCTCCTGTAATTACTGCACTTGCGCATCTCTCTCTCTCTCCCGCAATCCCTCCCCGCACAACCCTCTTCCACGCTCTCTTCGCACCACCAGACTCTCCACTCCCCTCCACCACCGAGGTTACGAGAAGCGCCGTAAATTGCGCGCATCGATAAGAGAGAGGGAGAGGGAGAGGGGTAGAGAGAGAGGAGGGAGAGGAGGGAGAGGAGGAGGGAGGGGGAGGGAGAGAGAGAAGGATAAGGGAGAGAAAGGTAGAAGGGAGAAAATGGTGTGTCGCGGTATGTACATTTGGAATTATAGAGAAGAATAGAATATAGCTGTTTTAATATCATAAAGTCACGAAAAAGAAGTTTTTTTATGCATAGCTATATTTCACGGCAGATCTGTTGAACTGTTTCAGTTATTTGAAACTGAAATGTAAGCCCTTCTTAGTTGTAGCGATAGTAATTTTTATCGATGAATTATTTTTTTATCCAACTGAAACATTAACAAGCGGGGGAAGAATAGCAGAGCAACTTACCTAAGGCGCTTTCATTCACCTATCTTTCAATTGGAGTTAAGAATAGCACTGACTAGATTTTTAGCAGTATACACTTTTTCGAGATTTTTTCTATTTTCTAGAATGGAAATACGTAGGCTTATATGTAGTTTCGTCGTTGTGTCTGTCTGTCCTCTTATTAACCTTTGAACAAATAGACCGATTTTCACGAAACTTGGTAGAAATCTCTTGTTACTGAGGTTGAGCTACCGAGGATAGTTTTTGTTGCGAAGATTGAAAGTGCCGGGTTTGATTCCAGGAACCATCCTTCCCATTTGCTTTACATGGGAAATCTGAAATCCATCGTGCAGGGTAGTTTTCTCTTGCACGTTAAAATATCTTAGAATTGTAATATCGGAGCGAGATTTGTACTATTCTCTGAGAAAAGGAATGGATATTTCAATTTCTATCGTACAATTTAGCTTATCGATCGTATATCTTAGAATTTCGCGTAAATACTGGCGTATCTGAAAAATTTCGTACCCATTACGAGAGTGTTGCCAGCAGAGGTTCCCAACCTCTTCCATGTGGCGAGCACCAAGTTGCATTCTTGTTCATCAAGCAAGCACTTACATGCCGCACTTGGTAATAATGATAAATACTGCAATCAAACCAACGTGAATGTTATAAGGACTGTTCTTACATAAGAAGAAGAAAGAAAGCAACTGATCATATTAATTGTGTTAGAAAAGGTAACTTAAGCATCAAAATTATAAATATACTGCTATTACTCATGGAATTTATTATTGAATACATATAGGCTCCACGCGACTGAAGTGCTGTTGCCCTAGAGATTGCGTTGGTATATTTACGAGTTTAGATCTTGGTGTTTGGTGATTTTTTGAAGCGCTTGCAATTTGAAAGCACCGACTCCTCGTGTATATATATATAATGCACTGGTGGTGTAGTGGCTTCCGTGTCGTCTACCCATTACAAAGTTTCGGGGTACAAATCCCGCGAATGAAGGTTTGATAAAAACTATCATCGGTGCCTGGTAGTAGGCAGCAGTACTGTCAGTATGGTATAGAGCCGAAAACAAATGATGTTGGCCGAGTCTATATCAATACAGCTGTAGGCGTGACCGGAACCATTTGAACAGCTACACTACTACTATGTGGAAAGCAAGAGGGAAACTACCACAGTACAATATCTTGTAATGATTATATGGCTGGACAATATGAGTTCTCTCGAGGTAAAACAATCCGAAGGTAAAATAGTCCCCCAATCGGATCTCCGGGCGGTGACTGCCTTGAGGAAAACATTTGTTGAAAGTAATTTACGAATAGGCACTTGGAACGTAAGAACTATGAGAAAGGCAGGAAAGCTAAAGAACTTGAAAGAAGAAATGAGAAGAAATAGAGTTGACATTATAGGACTGAGCGAAACTAGATAGGAAGGAAAAAGACAGTTCGACTTGGAAAAGTTCACGGTAGTTTACTCTGGAGGAAATAGTGGGGAAAAGGGAGTAGCTCTGGTACTTAGGAAAGACATGATGAAAAGCGTGACAATGATAATAGCAACGAACGATAGACTGATGGCAATAAGGCTAAAAGTAGTCCCAGTGGAAATGCTGATAATCCAGGTATATATGCAAATGTCAGCTCATGAAGATGAAGAAATCGATGAAATTTATGAGCAAATTAATGAAATTTACGAAGAAGACGGAAGAGGAAAAGTAAACTGCATAATAATGGGAGATTGGAACAGCATAGTCGGAGAAGGACAGGAAGAAAATGTTGTCGGGCAATACGGACTTGGGGAGAGAATCCGAGACGGAGAAAAACTGGTAGAATTCTGCATCATTAAGGACCATGTAGTCACTAATACATGTTTCAAAAACCATAAACGAAGGTTATACACATGAAAAAGCCCAGTTGATAGAATGAGATACCAAATAGATTACATCCTAGTAAAACAACGATTCAGGAACAGCATAAAAATAGCCAAGGCATTACCAGGAGCAGATATTGATTCAGATCACAGCCTTCTAATAGTTGATATAATTACAAAGCTCAAACAAATAAGAAAAACGAGAAGAGAAAGACAGACTTGGGACCTAGAAAACTGAAAGAAAGGCAGGATGTAGTCAGCATGAAGTTGGAAGATAACTTAAGAAAGTTGGAAAACAAACCGAAAACCGTTGATATAGCATAGGATGAAATTAAAACCAGTATCAAGGATACCTTGAATAAAGAGATTGGAAAACAAGAAAAGAAAATCAGAAAACCATGGATCACTAAGGAAACGTTGGAGAAAATGGATTAGAGACGAAAATGGAAAAACGTTAACAGTAAATAAGGTAGAGCCATCTATAGACGTATAAACAATCAGTTGAGAAGGGTAACATATAAAGCTAGAGAAAATTGGATAAAAGGAAAATGTGATGAAATAGAACAAATGGAGAAGTTAGGACGGTACGATATGATGTACGCTAGGGCACTGGAATTAGAAGATAAGAAATCTAATGGAATTCGTGGTAAAGGAATTATGAATACGGATAGGAAGATAGTCTCGGAAACAAAGGATGTAGCACAGGTATGGGAAGAATACAATAAGGAACTACACAGCAAGCAGGCAGGATCGGCAAAAATAGAACTGGAAGATGAGGAAAACATTGAAGAAGACAACTTAGGATCAAGTAATTAGAAGAGCTAAGTAGAAAAGGTGATAGTGGAACTAAAGAAAGGTAAAGCCACTGGCGGCGATGGAAGACCGGCTGAGGTACTTAATGTCATGGGATCAGAAGGACTAAAAGTGATCACGAAATTATTTAATAAGATTTACGACACGGAAGAGTGGCCTCGGGATTTCCTAGAAGTAACAATGATCCCTCTAAAGAAGAAACCAAAGGCAATGCAGTGTAAAGACTACAGAACGATAAGCCTTCTGTCATACACGTCGAAAATTCTTAATAAATGGCTGGAGAAAAAGGCAAAAGAAATGGTAGGAGAAGATCAATTAGGTTTCAGAAAAGGACGAGAAACTAATGATGCTATAGGGGTAATTAGAATCATGTCGTAAAAGGCAATAGAGTACAGTCAGGATATCTGAGTATGTTTCGTAGACTGGCAAAAGTAAATTGGGCAATGTTGATGAAGCTATTAAAGGATATAGGTGTAGACTGGAAAGACAGGAGACTGATCAGGAATCTATATGTGAATCAAGTTGTAAAGGTCAGGTTGGAGAATGCGGACACCTGCGGAGTAAATATCGGTAAAGGAGTAAGACAGAGCTGCTACCTATCGCCGACCCTATTCAATATATATGGAGATAGTGTAATGCAAGAAGCGTTAGAAGGCACAGGAGATTTCAGAATTGGAGGAAGGATTATAAGAACAGTAAAATATGCGGATCAAGTACTTGTAGCGAGAAAAAATAACCGTATGGAAATAAATACAGAAAAATCCAAGGTCATTCGAAGATCGGGCAAAGAAGAAAATCTGAGCATAAGTATTGGAGTAAAGCCTTTATAACAAGTTTCAGACTATAAATACCTCGGAAGCATCATAACAAGAGAGGCGAAATGTAAGGATGAGATCAGCACTAGAATAGGAATAGCAGAAGCTGTTTTTAGAAAAAAGAAACATCTACTTACGGGGAATATAAAGGAAGATATCCGGAAGAAGTTGATAAATGGAGTCTAGCTTTGTATGGGGCAGAATCATGGACGCTAAGGAAAAATGACATGAAATACTTGGAAAGCTTTGAAATGTGGACTTGGAGGAGAATGTTGAAGATAAAATGGACAGATAGGATGAAAAACGATGAATTGCTACAAAGAATAGGAGAGAAGCGAATGATTATACAGACTATCAGAAAGAGGAAGGCAAACTGGGTTGGACATTACCTGAAGAGAGAGAGTATGATTAAAGACGTGTTAGAAGGAAAACTAGATGGGAAAAGGGAAAGAGGTAGAAAAGGTTTCAGCTGATAGACGATTTGAAAGGGAAAGAGAGTTATTAAGATATGAAGAGGACAGCGGAAAATAGGAGTATATGGAGAACCAGGTTTAACCACGAATAATCACGGACCTGTCTACAGACAGACTACCTGTGATGATGATGATCTATTATCATTTCCAGTTATTTATATTTTCACATCCTGCCGTGAGGTGAATTTAATGATTATAATTTTTAGAGATGTTTGATTTTAAATAACAAATTAAGAAAATTAGTTGAATAACTCGACAAAAAAGGGAGCTGACGTATAGAGCGTTAAAGAGAGAGAGAGAGACAACCAGAAAAAGGATTTTTAGTAATATAGATAAAAAATATAAATAACAATAATACTGCGGCCAATTTATTTGCATTTAATTCATATCTTCGGTCATTTCCATCAAGTTTTAATCTTATTTTTTATCTTTAAGACTATATAAGTGCATATGCACTGAAATTACCGGGGATAACAATACCCGTAACTATGGAATCTTAGTTTTGAAATGTTAAAAAATTTACCAACATTCAAAATGTTATGGAATTCGCTTAAGATTAAATATTTGAAGGTAAAAATAAGAATCCTCATTAATTTTGGTGTGTTTTAGCGTAAATTTCGTGTCTATGACTTAATTTTAAGATATTTTAAAGAGTAAGAGAATGACACAAAATCCATGATCGCCCCGTTGTTGCCAGCTTTAATTCTCCCAGAGAACTTATCTCCGCGTTCGTGGGCTCCCACCTACAACCTCTCCTCCGTCAATTCCAGTTCCTTCATCCGAGACACTTCTTCCAACGCCTCAAACACCTTCCCTCTCACTCCCATCTAACACCATTTTCACCAGTATCCACCTCTGCTCTGTCTGAGCAAACATCTCTCACGATCACGGATTCTCCGACCTCAGAAGATTCCTCGACACTCAAGACCACCCCACGCAAGACCCTCCTCACATGTCCTAATTGACTTGGAGGAAATGACGCTCAAAAGGAACAATTTCTCTTTTGGGGTTTTCAACTACCTCCAAATAAGAGGTATTGCGACGGACACCCGAATGGCGCTCTCAGACTCAAATTGCTGCCTGAGGGAATGGGAGAGTCACTTTCTCAACGTTCCTTCCAGACCACTTTTCTGGCTGAGATACATCGACGCTTTCTTCCTTATGTTTATGCATGGACACTCTTCAATCTTTCCTTTCGCGCCTCTCCTCTCACCCGTCACTCTCCTTCGCCAAATATTCCTCCACCTCCGACATCACCTTCTATCTATCTATCTTTCCATCCAAGACAGAAAACTCCGCACCTTCGTTTGCAAAAAAATCCACCCAACGAGTCCAATACCTCCATCCCTTACATACCTAATTGTTTTCGATATCATTTGTTCCTTTAAAAATAATGCTTGAAACACCTGCTTTTTAAAAGTTTATTGATTTGGAGTGTGTACTTGAATCATTGTAGAGGAATTACTAAAGTGACAAGGAAGGGCAGACTTTGCTACAAATTTAAAGGCTCGTTATACCTTCCCTCGGGCGACATTTAGTATAGGTTTGTTTGAGTTTCTTTTTTATTAAAGCTACCTAGTTTCGAATGGTAACTCTCGCGGGATCCCACCTTTCTTGATAGCGATGTTCCATGTTACTTATATTTTGTTCATTGCTAACAGCACCCAAGTTGTCTGGGAAGAAGTCCAAATGAGAATGTATATAGTGTATTTTGAGTGGCATACGGCATCCTAATTTTTTATAGTAATGCAACAGTTCTTCTACCCATTGTTGATAGTTCTCCTCTTTTTTATTACCCACAAAGCCATGAACTTCGGATTTAAAGAATTTCCATACAGCTAATTCAATGGAGTTTAGTTTGCATTCGAAACTATTATCATGCAAAAGCTTTCTAATTTGCGGACCAACAAAGATACCTTCTTTGAGTTTTGCGTCACTCAGTTTTGGAAACTTTCCTTTTAAGTAGGCAAAGCTATCAATATTTTCGTCCAAAGCGTAGGTGGTGGAACAGAAGTAGGAAGATCTTCTCTGTGGGGCACTGGCTTCATTGCAGATGGGCTGCTTGGATAATCAATTTTATTTTTTCTTCTCCTCGAAAAGCCCTCAATTTTTGTAAGACAGAAATAGCAGCCTTCAAGGTGGCCGGTTGGTTCACTCCAGATCATTGGAACCGCTCTTCTTCTTTCCTTTCGTCCATTCTGTAAGGTTTACGTAGCACGTTATGCAGCATACATGCGGTGCCCAACTTATATCTTGATCTCCCAAATGACAACCAAAATACAAATAACAGTCTTGTTTTACCATCTTTGTTACAGACCGACGTTATGATATTGCTGTAAACTGTCCACGCACACACAACAAAAATTTTCTAGTGAATTCACACAGCAGCGATGGTGTCCTTTCTCCATATGCAGAACACAAATTCACAGAAAGACAATGTACTGATGCCTAAAATGCATGTGTTTGCACGATATCACACTCCTACTTCCCTTCTATCCTTCAGTTCTGCCAACACTCCCGTTATACCCACCAGTTCCGCCAACATTTAGTAACAGATGATTATTTTTACAAGAATTTATGACAAATGATCATTACTGTTTTTTTTCTAAACTGTGACGTGATGCAAAATTTTTAAGTCCAGATCTGGATTTGAGCATGACAGAATTAATATAAAAAGTTAGCTTTCATTCATGTTACCAATACCTTGTTGACTAATGCTATTACTTTCTCCATACGTAGTATAGGGGAAAGTATCGTTTTCATGAAAAAAATCGATTTCGAAATTTCAACTGAATTACACGTTTTGAGGTCTCCAGAACATATTTTGACAATTTTCTCGATGGACGTCTGTGTGTGTGTGTGTGTGTGTGTGTGTGACAATTTTTACTTTCTCCATCTATGAAGTATAGAGAAAATATTGTTTTCATGGAAAAAATCGAATTCGAGATTTCAATGGAAATACTTTTTAAGGTCCCCTGAACACGTTTTGGATATTTTCTCGATGAAGCCTGTATGTGTGTGTGTGCGAGCGACACTGGCGGATTTAGTCTTCATCATCATCATCATCATAAATTAGGAGTGAAAATTTTAAATATTTAAAATTATCGTATTTAATAACGTATATTTTAACACAGAAAAAGGAAATGTAGAACTTTAGCACAAAAAATGCATATTGTGAAAAGGTAAAGTTTATTCTAATATCATTTAATACAAAAAATAAAATTCATTGATGACATTTTGTGCAACAAAATTAATACCAGGAATCCGTATTTTTTTCTAATATCAAATGAAAATTTAAAGAATAAATTCAACCCTTCTATCTTTTGTATTCGCAAATTTATCAATCACATTATTAACGTTAATATGAATACATTATATGTGTGTGCAAGAGTGCTAGGCCAGACAGTCTCTCTTGAGACATCGTTGATCTCATCCAGGATTTTAAACGTTTTAAAGCAGAGAAACTTCGTTCTGCAGACTTACAGGTTGTGTACAAATTATCTGCAGAAGGATATTAACTAGGAAAAATATCAATATTACATTGTTTGTATGCATATAATGCACAATCAGTTAGTTTCCCAGTTTTTTGTGAAATTTCTTCCAATTTTATTTTCCAACATTCAAACTCAGACTGAAGTTGAATCGATAAAAGATTAACATTTAAATTAGGATCAATTCTTTTCATAAGATTTACTATTTTTTAAATAGAGTCATCTAATTCATTTTTAGATTTTTGTGGTAATATGTTTGGCACAGCTACATTTAGATCAAATAGATTAATTGTTTCATCGCTAAATCTATACTTCATATCCTGGAGAATACACTCTAATAATGGTATGTAAACAGTTATTCTATAGTAATCTTCTGGATTTTGTGAATTGATGTTAGATAGGTTAGCTTGCTGTCCAGCAACTCGTGGTACATACATCTTTATTCCTAAATCATCTAGTATTTTCGATAAATCATTATAAATTGCATTAAATATAGTAGTTGCATTTTGTCTTTTATTTTCCATTATTTTAATAGTGTTCTCTATTATATTTTAGCTAATTCTTTATCTAGTGCTTTTCTCTGTAGGACTTTGCTTAAAGTTAATGTAGTACTTAAAACATCAGCAAGTGCACATACAGTTACAACAAACAACGGATTAGTAATTGAATTCTTAAGTATTTTATTTGGCTTTAATCTTTCTCGGTTTTCCATCACCTGTTCACGCCTCTCTTCAATTATTAGATTTCTTATGTCTTTTGATGGTAACTCATAAGTTGTAATAAGACTTTCAGCAATAGCTAGACTGCTTTTGTGATAAGAACTATTTTCATGACGTATTATATCACCATCTCTTCCAAATAATTTTGAGTACTTTGTCAGTGGGCTTAGAACTAATTTAGTTTCAGTGTCTTCTTTGTCCGTAAACTTTGGTGTTCTTGGGAGAAAACAAGTTTATCAGAGACTTGTCATACATAACAATAGACTTTTAAATGGATGTTGTAAAGATCATATTTTACATATCTGGTATATATGCACTTAAAGCCCTTCCTTTTGGTGTTCAGTTGTTAGTTATAGAAATATACAGTACGATTTCTCATTACGCTAAGCGCACAGAAAAATTAAAATATTAAATATATTGTCAGTTTGTTGATCCAGAATATAAGCAAATTCTGCGGCATGTGCCAACAAGATAGCTGTCTTTGCTACCAGCTATCGAATGAGTGTTCTCAAATTGGATAGCACTGAGAATAATTTTTTGAAGAAGGTGAAGAAGAATGTTTAGATATAATATGGAAAGCATTTTAAGATGAAAATCCCCCTGAACTTTGCTACTGTTATTTTTTGCATATTTTTAATCAAAGTGTTTAAATTCTAGAAAGTTATTATGTAACTTCCACAGAGCTGCTTATGATGATGGCAGAGATTCAAAAATAGATTGTTAATAGATAAACTGATAAATGCTACGGACAGCTAGCACTTTCTAAATTAAACTGCTTAAATTACATGGATAGATATAATTTTACCAAAGAAACAATTTTTTCTCTATAAATGGTTTGATTTCTGTATTTAAAAGCATGAGTATTTTATCAGTGAAAATGAAATTACCTGTGATGATCTTAGAAAACATGTAAGAACTCTGAAATTACCTATTGAGGAAGATAAACTATGGGAAGATTTTTGTGTATGTACTTTAGAGACGTTCGTGAAATTGTAGTGGCCAATACCAAAAAGGGTGGACTTAAGACGGGTGGATTTCTTTTCAAAAGTAAATATTGGAGAATTAAAGAAAATTGTAACGTTTGTGCAGATCCAGTATCCAAAGCAGCATCCAAATGTGTTCAATTTTATTAATGGATTGAAGCAAATTAAGGTTAAATATTCATACATTTTCTAAATAACAAATAAAACAAATTTTATTGTTCTCATTAGCTGTTTTTTAACCTACAAACAATCTCACAATTAACTACTCATATGGTGGATATCTGCCAAAATCAGCCATTTACAAGGTGGCAACCCTAACTGTAACAATAAAACAATAAACCCAAACCAGGTCTGATGCAGGCTGGTTTCCCAAAGTTGACGTCCCAAATTGATTACCTATATTGATAGGAAATGTTTCAGTATGTGTTAGTCATTCCAAGGAATTCTCATACCATTCCTAATTCATATTTTATCAATGATAGAAAAAAATTGAAAAATAAATTAATAGGTTTAAAATATTGAAAAATATCAAAATCTCTTTCTGGCATTTTGCATGTATTTTTTTAATAAACGAATTTAATAAATGTTACTGCTTACACATTAATATGTACGGATAAACTGTTCATTGCTGAAGACTAGTCAGGCGGAAAAGAAAACGCTACAATTTATTTGGGCCGTACAAAAATATTTTGCCAGTAGAATTTCTCGAACAAAAAAATAAATTGGCAGTAAAAAATAAATATGGCGGTAAAAAAATAAAATGGCAGCAAAAAAGATAAACTGTCAGTATTAAAGCAGCAGTAATGAAAGCGAATTGTTTGCATGGAGGAACATTTTGTTCATTATCACCGGGTTGGGTAAGTTGGTTGAAGTGTTTTTCGTTCCTCCTCAAAGGAACATTTTGTTTTGTTTCGTCGGTCTTTTCCCAATCCCTTTAACAGTTCTACCAAGAGGTATTCTCCTGCTTTGTAATTTATCTCAGTTCTTCTACACGTTATCTATTTACATTTATTTATATAAAAATCGTTCCTCTTTGAATTATGTTCCTCATTATTCTTTATTAAGGTGAACGAGGACGACGTTACCAGAAGCGTCGTTTGTTCAACTGTCTGGTCATCTACGCATGCGCCACCACCGGCTTTGTCAAGGAAGAAGAAGTCTGATGTGGGAACTTTGCACGAAAAGGTGGACAACCTGGAGTCTATTCTCAAGGTAATTGGGTCTGATGAATATTTTTCCTCTTAAAATTTCACATTTTTAAATAGCCCTTCGTCGATCAATGTCTATCACTATTAGAAGCTGATTTGTGCTCTCTTAATCTTTTTTCTAACGAAAACAAATACACTTTATCCATTTAAATCGAGGCAAAAAATAGTTTATTAAAGAAATTGTTTATGTATCAAAATAATCAATAAAGCTGATGAAAATCCGTTAAACTACAATAAGTTAAATTTATATATAAAATACGTTACCATTTTCAAGAAAATATATTTTAAACAAGAACTGCTTTCTATATTATTTACCTCAAAGTTAAATGTTGGTTTCATTTTAGCCAGTGACTATTATAGTCATTTTCAATTAGTAGGTGATTATCTGTTTGAATAGAAAATGCTTATAGCAGATATGTTGCAATATTTGATGGTATTTTTGTAGAAATATGGTTTCTGATCGAAAATGAGAACTTGATAGTCGTGACACAAAAACTGAAACTGAAAGTAAAGAAGGGCCAAATGAGGTCTCTCCACTTTACACGTCATTGTCCCCACAATGCCAGGATGTTCAATCTCAAGTGATGATGGGAGTGATGGAGTGGAGAGATGTCCGGGAGAAGAAGGAGAGATGACGGGGGAGAGATGTTCGGGGGAAGACAAAAAGATGGAGGTGTAGTGATGGAGAGGACAGATGCACTTGAGAAGCCGTAGATTTTGATTGGAAGAGATGTGGTGGGGTCGTAGGTAGGTTGCTGTTTTATGTGGCAGTTGAAGGAAAACCATATGTCGCAAGAAAACATCTTTTGCAATACGGTTTTATTTGTTGAGGTTCCATCATCTCGTCCCTCTCAGTCCCGATGGCACTGTCCTGTCCTAAATGTGGGAATACGACATACTGAGACTCAGTCCCAATTGCACTGATGGATTGTGTCCTGCCCTAAATGTGGGATTACGACATACTGAGACTCAGTCCCAATTGCACTGATAGATTCATTATTGTGTCCTGCCCTAAATGTGGGATTACGACATACTGAGACTCAGTCCCAATTGCACTGATAGATTATTGTGTCCTACCCTAAATGTGGAATTACGACCAATTGAGACAGTCTCAATTGCACTGATGGATTATTGTGTCCTGCCCTAAATGTGGGATTACGACATACTGAGACCCAGAGCAAGGCCTAGCTTTTATGCCTTACCATTCTCTTCCCTGCTGGTGAATCCAAATTAATGGAATTTTCTTCAGAAAATACGGTAGAACTCGGATATAATTAGGATATTTGGATATAATGGTCACCTGTGTTGTTGCCTACATAACCTATAGGCAATGCACGTTATCTCATGAAGTACGTATAAAAATATGGAAACAAATGTCTTGGAATTATTTTTGATGGTCTCTTTATATTTCTCTATATCTTAGCTATCTGAGGATCCCCACCCGGGCGATGTTTCACCCTGAATTTACACAATTACTATGTAATAAATGATCCTCTACGTCAAAACAAAACGTAATACCTCTTCCAGAGGTCCGCATTCTTTTCTCAATGATGAGCAGCGCTATGACTTAAATACTGAAAATAATGCGTTTTCCAGCCAACAACTCGATTCTGAGATATTTGCTGTTTTACCATCCTTGGACCTTCTACGAGCTGTGGCGAGTCCAATTTTACCCCTCTCGACAGTTTCAACTACAAAAAATTCGAAAATTCCAAAGGCCCGCACCCCTCCCCCCAAAATGCACTTTTATCATAAATTGTTTCTAGCTCTCTTTTCTCGCATCCTTAGGCGTCAGTGCAGTTCACAGTAAGCGGAACAGGCTCTGCAATGTTATCCAAAGAGCAGCAGTACTAGCCTAGCCTAGCGGAAAAACCATTGTAGTTTCGCCGCTAGGTGGAGCCACCATCCACCACGATCGTGTATCCTAAGAGACGAGTGTGAACCTTTTGCTTGTCGTTGTCTGTGTGGACGGTATAACGTGCGAATACAATACATCAAGTGTGAAGAAGTGAATGCTGAGGCATACATCAACCCTCGTGCAGCAGAGGACATAACCACACGGCCTCCCTTTGAGTGCAACAGACGAATGGTGGACTCTTTCATTAGTGTTGGTGCTGGTTATGCTGGTATGGAAAGATTTTATAAGGATATGGGAATGGACATCATGTCTCGGTGGGTCTGAGAAACCCACCTCAAAAAACTACGAGAGCAAAATCTAGATTTCAAGAGAGAAGTGCTCAATTTAGCTATTGTGTCTAATTGCAAGAAGAGACTTGAAATGGCAGTGGCACAAGCGGTGTCACAGTTCAACGTAGGGTGCCTTTCCACAAACAGTAAAGTAAAGAAAATGTTATTGCGAAGGCTTCCGCGGTGTTTTCTTAATTGGTCCATGTTATCCGGGTTTCTACCGCGTGATGTTTTCTTTTGCGACGATTGTTTCGCTGCCATTCCAGGTGGCATCTTCAGGTAAGGTGTCGTTTGCAGAATTCCGGCCGTTATATATACTCACATCGGTCAGATGAGGTGAGCCGTGATTGACTGCTCGTTATATACACTTTCGGGTATTGGAATACTCTCTTCCAAGTGGTTGAAAAGTTGTATTCATTCTATCTATTGAAATTGCTCGGGTATTTTATGATCTCAATCGATTCCCGCATTACTCTGGAGTAATATCGCCCCCTCTATTGATGACTCTGGTGTTTTCGAAGTCTATACTGTGTCCCTGTTCGGATCACACGTTTTCAGCTACGGCCTAGTGACGGAACTGTTTCTTCACCACTGCCCTCTGATGCTCTTTTAACCTGCAATTGACAGATATCCCTGCCTGGCCGATGTATGATTTTCCGCAAGTGCATTTTATCTGGTAAACCCCCTCGTTCATATACAGCGGGATGCGGTCCTTTGCCTTTGGGAGGATGTCTACTGTCTTGTTAACTGATGGGAACTTTGTTTTCACATAGTATTTTTCCAGGATCCTGGCGATATTCTCGGTAGTGCTGTCAACCCATTTTCTTTTGCCTGCTTTAGGCAAGTGTTGAAACTTGTGTTTTTGTTTTACCAAGTTTTCCGTGTAGATACCAGTTTCCATTTTGCCTTCTCATCTGTCACCTCCTCGCCATCTTCTTTCTGTTTCAGAACAGCGGCAACAATATCACTATCAGTCAACATTTCAAAACATTTATTTTCATCTCATCCAGTACATAGTCTATTCCTCGACCTTCCAAATTAGCTTCCAAAGAAATTTCGTTCGCAAGCGCAGTTAGTGGCAATAATACACCTCCTTTATCTTCGTCGCCAATTTTTCAATTGTTGTGCTGCCCATGAAATCGTTTTGCATAGGACATAGTTTTTTCTATGACGTTTTAGTAAGACGTGGGATAAATTATCCTCAGCCTTTCACTAAAGAGACTACAACATCAGTTAAGTCTTTCAACATTGTTATGATACTGTCTTCCTCGACTAAAGCATGCTATAAGAGGTTCTTGCGGTGGCGTAACTTCACAGCCTGAATAACATTGGTCCATTGGTCGAAGTAGTGGTGCACAGTTTGGTGGAAGAAACAAGGCTGTAATTTGGCCATAATCACTCATTAAATCGTCTTTGTTTTTTGGGGACCTGGTGTATTGTCTAGTACCAGCAAAGATTTGTGAGCCATGTTCTGTTCATACATTCTTCTCGTCACAAATACAAACATTTTTTATGGAACAAGTCAATGAATAAGCGTCTGGTAACCCATGCCCTTCGTTGACCTTTGTGCGTAGCAGGAAGATAGTAGTTTTTGATTGCCCGTGGTTTTTTAAATTCTCCTGTAGCAAGCAACTTGATTTTGTGAGTCCCTGGGAAATTAGAGCATACTATGAATGTGATCCGCTCTTTGATAATTTTCTCCTATTTTTTCCTTATAAAGCAAAGTTTTGTTAGCCAAATTCGACAAAACAAACCACTCTCATCCATGTGATAAATTCGATAGAGAAATAAGTAAAGTTCCCTTAGTTTGTCAAAAACTTGTGCTGGAAAGGTTCAACTTCAGGGGAATCAGAAGACAATTCAACCCCAGTTATAGACAACTGACGAATCCCATGCCTTTTTTGTAATTTATCAAGCTAACCAGACTAGCTTTAAAATAATTTTTCTTTGTATTTAGTAGTAAAAGAACTTGGCTTTCTCAAATACAATTCCTCCACTTAACGGTGTGTTTCTAGATCTTTCTTGGAGGATCAAAGGCTACAGAGCAGTATTTACGGCAGAGTTTTCACCTGATTTTAATGTTTTGCATTTTCCAGGACCTTTCTCGGTTGAGATGAGACGAATTCAAGAATGGTGCTTTCTTATCTCTTAAATTTCTTACTGTCGATATACCAATTGTGAATTTCTTAGCCGACTTGGATTAGTTTTCTCGGTTTCAAAGTCTTTGCATGATTGTGGCTTTGTCTTAAACGGATGACATCTTATGTTTTTCCTTGTTAGACGATGTCTTGTACATGTACAGCCCTACACACTTTAAATTTCCTAAATTCTTCTGATAACGAACAAATATTTAAAGGTAAAAAACATCACAAAAACGTACGTCCGTCAGTGAGAATGGGATATCACAGAAGTTGCGTGTGCAAACTCGTATCTTATCGGATTACTAAGAATTCGGATTAACGTGGGTACGGATTAACGGCGTTACATTGTACCTGGTTTTGTTACCATGTAAAATACCCACACTAAATTATGGTCAATTTTCGTGAAAACGTTATATACAGTAAATTACGCTAAGCGGATTGGAAGAAAAAATAGCAAATGGCATAGCAGCCTCGCGTACCTGCAGAACTATTATGATAGCCTTACGTGTCCGCAAACTTAGCTTCAAGGATATACGAGGCTAAGCTCGCGTACAATGAGTAACAGGATACGTAAAACAACTCGCGGATACATGGATAGGAAACTCGCGGGTACATTATTAAGTATTATTTATTGCTAGCCGATTTTCCCGTCAAATATGACGGGAGTAAATATTAATTTTTATAGTGCGAATTTTATCCGAATCGACCGTGCACCCCGGGAGATCCGAAAAAGGTTAACCCCAGGTAGTTCCGCGCAATTCGAAATCTGACCGCGTATGACCGCCGCACAATTCGAACCTAAGAAAAAGGGTAAAAACTGACCATCCGCGCAATTGGACAACACCATGGTTACAATTCAGTCAAGTTTACGTGCGTACGAACTTACATTCGAAATTATATATAGGAGGATTCACTCCGGGGCTGTCACCTTGTGAGAATTCCAAGACCGAATATATAAGCAAAAAAATTATATTACGTATTTATATAAAAAATATATTTAAACTAGTGATAGAACACAAAGACAATAAAAAGTTTTTTAAATAAAACAATATTGCGCATAGGTATAATAAATTGAATATTCAAACATTTTTATTAAATAAAAGAATTGACTCAGCTCTCGAGTTACGGACAACAATTTGATTGTCCAAAAGGCTGACAAAGGAAATGGCATGGTGGTAATGGACCGAGACGTTTATTTGGAGAAATGTCATGGTTTCATTCGTAACAACAACATTTCTGTTTTGAAAAAAGACCCTACCTCGTTTTATCAATCTGTGACCCAAAAAACTATTTCTTCGATTTCTCTTCTTTTCACTTCTAAAGACAAACATAACTTATTAGTGATGAACCCCCTTCCCCTAGACTTTTTGGTTTACCGAAACTTCACAAAAGGGATTGCCCTATTAAACCTGTTGTCTCCGGTACCTCTGCGCCTGCCAATAAACTTGCATTCAAACTCAGTACACTTCTTCGTGATTATACTCATTTTAGTCCCAAATTTGGCATTAAAAATTCCATAGAGTTGTCGCACACCTTAAAAGGAAATATTTTCCCCAACAATTCAAAATTTGTCTCCTTTGATGTTTGTAATCTTTTTACTTCTGTTCCCGTGAAAGAAGCCGTAGATTTGGCTGTAGATATGCTTTCCAAAGTAGGTGTAAATCAAAGTTTGATAACTGACTTTTCTAACTTACTTGAAGCGTATTCTGAGCAAAACTATTTCCTTTTTGACAATAAATTTTATAAACAAACGGATGGTCTCGCGATGGGGTCCCCTCTTTCCCCTCTCCTTGCTGACATCTTCCTCAACAATTTAGAAGTTAACCTTTTTAATTCTGGCCATCCTTTATTAACTTATTCCGAATTTTGGGGTAGGTATATGGATGACATTTTGTGTCTGGAGTGGTACGGATGACCAACTTTCGGAATTTTTAACCCATTTAAATTCCCTCCATCCTTCCATTTCTTTTACGGTCGAATCTGATACAAATGGTTTGCTTTACTTTTTAGATCTCACTTTGTCTCTGCTGAACAACACACCTACCTTTGCGATTTTCCGTAAACCCACTTACACGGATCAGGTTATTCCCAATCACTCTTCCCATCATTTTTCTCACAAACACGCTTCTTTTCATTCTATGCTTCACCGCCTTCTTAGTATACCCCTTTCTAAACCCAATTTCCTTATAGAACTTAACACCATTAAGCAGATCGCTATCAATAATGGCTACCAAATTGGTTTAATCGATAAAATTATCTCTAAAAAAAGTTTTTTTATTGCCTCCCAAAAAATCGTTTTTTTTCCCGCCTAATCTCCCATTTTTAGGAAACATTTCTTATAAATTGTCTAATCTTTTTCCTAAACTCAAACTTAAACCTGCTTTCTACTCCCCAGTTACTTTTTCCAAATTATTCCTTAATGCTAAAGTTCCGATAGAGTTGTCATTAAGAAGCGGTGTATATAAACTTGCTTGTGATGATTGCGGAGCGGTCTACATCGGCCAGACGGGGTGGAGTTTTGACAAGAGGATTAAGGAACATAAGCGATACTTTCGTTTAAATAATTTAAATTCTCAATTTGCGAAACATCTGTTAAACCTCGATCATCATAGTTCCTTCAACCCTAAATTCCTCCATTTTGAAAGTAAAGGTCGCAAATTGGATGCTCTCGAACAGCTGGGGATAATTATTTGTGAAGACTCGCCCCTATTAAATGATTACCTTTTCCACAATCTTTCTCCTCTATTTAGCTTACCGAATATTTTGTAAATACTTTGTATCAACATTGTTGTCTTTGGCCCTTTTACCAAGTTTTTGTAACATTGTGCTACTATGTTGCTTTTGCCTTCTTTTACCACCTCTTCTTTTCCTAACCGTTTATTCAATTACCTTCCATTCGTTTTCTTTGTAACCCCTACTGTCTCCCCCCCCCCCCCCTCATTTTCCTCTTTATATATGGAACGATTTATATTTTATCACCTGATGATGCTACGATCGTAGCGAAACCGGTCGTGTTTAAATTAAAATTTGTGGAAACAACAAAGTTCTTTTTTCATTATGAGTAAATTCCACCGAGGTGAGCCTGGCCTCAAAATGCTTTCATACCCATCATAGATGGGTATGAAAGCATTTTGTCGGCTTCATCACTAATGCTGCCATCGTTCTTACACATACGTCTCAACTCTTTTGTTTTCTGTAGAAATCGTGCCTCGGCTTTTGGCGTATCGGTATATGCTTGGGTGCATAGCGCACGTGTGGACGAAAAGGTGCGTTTCACTTTCTCAGCTCAGCTCAATGTCCGTTTTCCTAACCTCTTCCTGGCGCTTTCCATTCCCCATACTCTTAACACCCTGCGCCTTCTTCTTCCACTCTCATTTCTCATTTGCTTTCCCATATTGTCATAAATGGCTGTCGAGCGACTGAAGTGGTCCGTGTGCGGGGACCCTCAAAGCAAACGAGGTTATACTGGAGGGTGATTCTTATTATTATTATTACATGAGATTTGGATGTGGCATTTGGATGGGCCGATAGCCAAGGAGGGTGCTCTAAAACGGTAGTCTCCAGGGTTACCCTGGATCAAGCTCCCCCTGGATCAAGGTCCCGGAAAATAAATTTCCTTCTCTATTTCCACTCTATAAAATTCCAGGACGTGATACGGGCTGCAGCAAAGCGCTATTTATGGCATTTCACCCTACATGATCCCCTTATTACTCCCTTTTCGATGGAAGGCGCCAAGGGCCATCAACCTTTCGGTGAAGTATTTGACACTTGTTTATAACCTAGCCAACACTTGAAAATCTGAAAACGAAGGTTTCTATAACAGTGTATTTCTTCACATGTGGTAATGTTTCTCACGTCGCTTTTCCTCTCCCCCTCCTTCCAATTTTGCATTGTATCATTTCTCAAAAAAGACCAACACTTCCAAGCCATCAATTTTACTCTGTCAGTCGTTGAAGTAACACCGGTAGTGAGAGCTACGTCTATCTTCTGCCTGCGTATTGTGCATTCAGCGTGTGAGTGCAATGATATCATACCAAAAGGGCGAGCGACAAAAAAGGCGAGAACAAAATGGGCGAAAGTAGGAAACGAAATTAGTAAAGGAAGAAAAGTTGGTGGTTTTATATGCTTGTTTTTATTTTCGACTAATTATGTGGATGTGTTATGTGGTTGGAGATTGGATTAGTTCTATTTCCTCCCTCCGTTGGGTTAAGTGGTTTGGGGTTGGATTCGTCCTATTTCCTCACCCCGGATTGGGTTAAATGGTTGGGGTTGGATTCGTATCATTTTCTAAATAAATGTGGTGGTCACATCAAATTTAATAATAATTTTAATTAATTTAATAATACTTTATTATAGTTAGGCCTCGAGAAATATATTGAAAAATTCAGTGTTTGGTAAAAATATCTGCTACAAGTTACCACGATTGTTCACAAAGAATCGATTACTTGAATTGTTGTGGATATCATTTGATTGAAAGCAACTCCATTCACACACCAATTTATACTATCTTTTATTCCTTTATCAATTTCGTTTTCTACTTTCGTCCATTTTGTTTTCGCCTTTTTGACGCTCGCCCATTTTTCCATTCGCCCTTTTTCTTTTCTTCCTTTTGACGCCCGCCCTTATTGTTTCGCCCTTTTGACCTGTAACCGAGTGCAATACCGTGTAGGGAGTTTTTTGTTCGAATGCTTCTGGAGCGATATGCTACTACAACATTGTAGGTAAATGGGAATCAAAGGTTGTGCGCAGGTGAAAAAGATAAACGGTGAGCGACTATAATCTACACAGCATTCGTATTCAACCCGCTGACGTCTGTAATACGCAATGATCAGCCTGAGTGAGAGATCCGGAAGAGACATGTTAATCGAAGCCATCATTTTATGTAGAGAGCTAAATTTTCTTAATAAGGCTTTTTTGAAATTCTTAAAGAGTGTGAATATCACTACGAATCCAAGCCTCATACATATTTGTAATTAAGAAGTAAGAGTTTAGATACCAATTAATTACAGTAAAATTCGTGATAATGATGTGTCCAGGTGACCATCAGCTGCGTCGATCATCGTGTAACCACTGCCGAAACTATACATCTATGGACGCGTTTATCATCCTTTTTAATAGCACGACCCACCTAGGCTTATAGAGTTTAACACCACCCGCCTTTCGTCTATACACTCATTTTTTCAAGCAGTGGATATGTGTCCACAGAGGGCGCATACTGTACTATCATGAGTTCTTTAACTATATCGCGAAATCATTAAAAAACTGAAAAAAATACCAAAATAGACACCTTTCCCCGACCCACCTCAAGTTCCCTTACGACCCACGGGTTGGGAAACCCTGGTCAATGGTCTCCAAAAAAGAGAGATGATTATAGTTGGGAGCACGAACGAAGGCGGGTGTATGCGCAGTAGGCAAGGAATGTCACGTGGTTTCTCTCGCTCCTTCACTTGGACAATCAGCGTCAGCCAGTTACAGCGGCTCTTGGCGTGCGGTACGTACATTTGCGGCGTGATTTCTTTGTTTATTTACGTGTTTTACGATTGAGATTTAAATAGTACCGTCTTGTGGTGTTCTAAAATGGAGGGCGAAGGATGTAAACGCAAGGTTGTGCACAAACAAGCAAGAGGAATCGTATATAAAGTATCAGAACTTCAAAGCCGAGTCGGCGCATGCAGACGATTCAACACGTATAGCTGGTTACAATGCTGCCAGCTGTCAAGAGCGAACGGCTATCGCTTGTGGCATAGCGGCATAGGGCGGCATGCGTTGTTTTCCGAGCGTAAACTTATGGAGGCTGGCGGTTTGGCAGCAATGTAATGTTGTGTATTTCTCTCTTTCTCTGAGCAGTGATCTCGACTCACCCGCCGTCGTTCGAGCTCTCAACTATAACAAAATATGCTGTCTCTTTTTTAAGTCATTGGAGGAAATTTTGTACGATTCGTACGGCACGCCCGACAACCTCAATCCGAACGACCACCTTCCCAGGCGTCATCCCACCTATATACTACTCCGGCGGAAGCGAGCCAATCGCTGGCCGAAGCAGCATAGGGAGGTAGGATGGTCCGGGAAGGACGGTCGGCCAGATTGCGAGCCGTAGGGACGTACCGCCAGGTCACAACTCGTGACGTATCCTTTATTATATTCATTAACATTTGTACAAACATAAATTGGGTAAACAACAAACCCGATCCCTTGGTTAAGGCGGCCAAAACTGCCGTATTGTCAATATTTACAACAATGTTACAAAACATGGGAGAAATATCCAAAATATACAATGCAGCCATTAATGCTGCCAATCCCTCTGCCCAATAAATGGGCAATTCATCTTGTAGAGGAAAGGCTTCAGACACCTGCAGTTCCCTGCAGACCCAGGCCACCTGCCAGGGCGTAGCATCGGAGTAGACGTTGTAAATGGTGGACCAGTTGGAAGACCTTCTCTGCTTCTTAAAAAGGTCATCGTCCCACCATCGTTGCAACCATGTCACATCGCGCACAAATATGGTCTTCACAATAAACATCGGCAATGCCAATGCGTAACATACCCAGGATAGAAATCCTGCGATCTTTGGATCTTTTAAAGAGTGAGCTCGCCTCGCCGCCACACGTATCGAACCGACCCCGTCAATCATGGTACTAATATACCTATACCTATAGTAGTACCATGCCGTCAATAATCATTCTTCATGATTTACATAACGACGGGGAACATTGTTGAGTATTCGAATGAGCTATTCTTCTTCTTATGCATTGAGTACAATTTAAAACAATTATGAAGTGCACGAAATTTAATTATTTTCCCTACGTTTGTAGTTTGGGAAACACATATTTTCACTACTTTCGAAGTTTTAAAGTTTTATATCCTTGACATTTCGCCTTTATTTAGCCTTAGAATGGAAGGTTAATAAAAATTTGACCTTTTCAAAATGAATCAAGTTTACATGTTACAGATCTATACGAGAATACATTTTAACTTATCTATATATTAATAGCGTAAAAAATGGGATGTTTAAAGTGAAAATTATAGTCATCTTAAGTTGATGCATGAAATTAAACATCTTGACCTGCAGATTTGCAGAAAATTTAGAAAATTGGAATAGGCCACACCGTTGGAGATGTTGATGTTTTTAAGAACGTTTGTGTACGAGCTTATACTGAATCACTTAGCAACCGATATAAACAAATATTTTGTATTTTAAATGTACGTATATACTCGAGAAACACCGGAAGAGTTTTACCGCCGTCATAAGTACTATCGGACGTTTCAAGCGAATTAACTTTCTCTTTCCTAACTTTATTTGTCTTTGCTTATTTTGTTTTTTAATTAAATTGAAGGTTATATATACGTAGTCTTTAATACATGAAGGATTAATTATAAAATATGTTTTATTTGTAATGCCAAGATTCTCATGTAGTCAGGTAGAGCATCACATCGCTTATTCTTAAGTTCTATTGAAATGTATTGCATTGCTACCTATTTCCTACATCGACATTTTAACTTGCAACTCAAGACTTATTCCTTATCAGACTGTTACCTACAAGTCAACCAACAGATCAAAATTCAAAATTCTGGAGTAAGTTGACATTTTCCTGGCTAAACCTTGCTTTATTACACATAGGATCGGGGCGTATCCAGAAACTTCCCAAGGGGAGGGCGATCGCCCCAATTGCCCCTCCCCCTCTTGATTCCGCCTCTGCCGACGACCATACATTTTTAAAATCCCCATCCCCATCAGACTTAATCTTCGGTTAGAAACAAGGAATGTTGCGCGGAATGAATTTAAGAATGCACCCAGTGGATGGCAATGGGGTCGTCCAAGGGGAGGGCGATCGCCCCTCCCTTGGATCCGCCACTGCATAGGATGTCCAAGAATAAAAAATGTCCTATAACATTAGCAAATAACGACAATTTGTGTATCGTATAAACGTTATCATAGCTATTGAGTATTGCATTGAAATGAGTAAAAAGTGATAAATATTACGTTAGTCATTTACCGATATATATTACATCTTATTAAGCCAATGTATACACGCATATGCATATAAGAAGCCAAAAAACATTTATGATCTACAGCATTTTTATTTATGAACCGATCATTTCTGCAAATATTTTTATGCATATTATTTTAAAAAATTGCGAAGAAAGTTTTCATTTGACTCAAAAAAATATTATCCTACACATTCGACATCGGATTTTCAATAACTACGTAACAGGTTATCGTAGAAATTATTATTGAAATTATCTTAAAATATAAATAAAAATGAAGCTAACTTTTCCACTGGATGCTTTTTGTTTCCCTCAGGTCGGACAAAAAATTCTTACCAACTCCGGCAAAATAATTTATTAGAATAAATAAAATATCTATTAGTATTTTTTCTCACGATTAGTATCCCTAAAATATGTTAAGGTAGTAGAGATTTTCACTTATTTAATTGTTAAAATGACCATCACGACAAATTTTTACGGAGAAACAAAATGTTTAGTAACAGAGATAATTATCTCAAATCTTAAGGAAAATACTACACTAAACTACTTAGTTAGTAAAGGTTTGTTTAAAAAATTATGATCGCTACAAAAGTATTTGAATAAAACTAAAAAAGAATTTTACCAAACAGAATGAGGTACAGTAATTAAATCAATCGAAAAAAATATATACTGCGTATTTTCTGAGCTTCGTTGATCGTGGATTTTTGAAACTCTCTGCTTGAAAAACTTCCTTTTATCACTAGGAAAAGAATAATATTTATACTAAATTTTGATGTCACTTTTTGAGCAAAGGCAAGAAAGAAACAATTACTCCCAAGGAAAGCTAACCTGCAAAAACTGATAAAAACACTCTTCAGGTAGTGAAGGACGCACATCACTCTACTGATGTTTTCACAACGCTAGACGAATTGGAAGTAAAAGTTACGAACATTCCACCAAGGCCCGGTAAAATTTAGCAATCTACATTCAGTATTTTTATTCAATTAAATTTCATTAAAACATAAGAATAAAACACTTTTAATAACATTACATTTTTGAAGAATATCGCAGTTTTATCAGATAGTCA
Source organism: Tanypteryx hageni (assembly GCA_028673005.1). Classification (NCBI taxonomy): domain Eukaryota; kingdom Metazoa; phylum Arthropoda; class Insecta; order Odonata; family Petaluridae; genus Tanypteryx; species Tanypteryx hageni. The sequence continues at coordinate 6,595,690 of CM054117.1, forward strand.
GTGCGATTGCTGCTGCTCCTTCTCGCTAATCAATTTTTCTATTCTTTGGACTGAGAGAGGTAACTGCTAAACGTAGCGCGCGGCTAACAGCGAGTCGATTTCTTTCTTTTGTCTTTATGACAGTTATGGCTGAAAAGGCGATTCGGCACAAGTGGTTGAAAATGGTAATAAAAACTTGCCTGCGTTTTCATACAATTCTGGATACTCAGTCTTGACATTTAGCCAAAATTTAGTAAACTCGTCGAGTTAAAGGCTGATTTTAATCCTAAATCTGAAAACGGTTCAATTAGTTGTTCCTCTTCAGTGATCGTCAGCCTGTTGTTTTCATGTACTACAAACGGGTCTATAACCCATAAATTTCCTAATCGTAGATCTTCCTCTGATGGGTAATAGTCTCTAGTAAGTGCTTCAAGATGTTCACAAATAATTTTCGTGATGCTTGCAATATCCAACTTCACTGAACCCACGAAATCAGAAAACAAAGGAAACATTTCGTAAATTCTATCACGTACTCGCATGCACCAAAGTGTTAACTTTTTTTAAATGCGTCCATTTTATAGGTTCAAATTAAAAATAGTTGTCATGTGCCCCTGAAGACTCAAATTCAACTCGTTAACAAGGGAAAATATATCAGCTAAACATGGTAGTTTTGCTATCCATTCTTTGAAACAGAAACAGTCAGCAAATGCCGATTTTTTTCCATGTAAAAATAATTCAACTTCTCGCCTTAGTTCAAACAACCTTTTCAAAACTTTTCCTCTCGATAGCCACCGAACTTCTGCATGAAGTAATAAGTGCACGTGATCAGCGCCCATTTCTTCGCACAAGATAGAAAAAAGTCGTGAATTCAATGCACTGCCCTTTATAAAGCTTACAATTTTTACTGATTGCATGAGAACATCATTTAGGTCTGGGGACATTTTTTTCGTTGCTAAATGCTCGCAGTGTATGAAGCAGTGAGTAACTATCATTCTAGCGTAACCTAATTTTCTTATCCTTTTTACTACTCCAGAATGCCTGCCAGTCATGCTTGCTGCTCCATCTGTGCATATTCCGACACAATTTTTCCATTCAAGACCTTTACTTTCAATGTACTCATTTATTGGGTTGAATATTTGTGGTTTGAGAAGGCAGTTAAAGGCAACATAATAATTCTTCCTTCATATCTCCTGCAAAATCAATGAAACGCACATAGCATAAAAGTATTGCTCTATTAAAAACATCTGTTGACTCATCTAACTGTATTGCAAACCATTTAGACATTTTGATAATTCGGAAATCCTGCGCTCAACAGTATCATTGGAAAGTGGTATGGTTTTCATTTTGTCTCCGGCTGTTGGTCCTAAAACTTCATTACAAACTTCTACCAAACAAGGTTTTATCAATTCTTCAATTCAATTGAATATGGTTTCTTGCATTTAGCAATTTGAAAGGCCACCAAATAAGAAGATTTTAATAGGGACTTTTCTACCGCAAAAAACTTTTTAAATACATTATTTCGTGATTTCACCTCCTGCAATTTTCGTTGAAAAAATTCTACTGGTTTATTTTGTAATTCTGGGTGTTTTGAGTTAAAATGACGAGAAAGCTTTGCAGGTTTCAAACGTTTGTTTGACAGAATATCCCCACAAATTATACATTGTGGTTTTGGTAAAAACATTTCTGATCCTGGACATACGATGAAACCTAATTTTAAATATTCACTGCTATATCTCCGAACAAAACCAGTCTTTTTCTTTTTCTCGTGCGAACAGTCAATTTCATCTGCAGCATCCGATTCATTATTAATGTTACTGGTTGATGGACTTTTAGTATTTGCCTCGTCTTTACAAAAAAACTGAGCAATGTACCTTTTCTTCGTTCGTCACTCATTTTTAAACAACCCAACTTATCAGCATGTAATTATCAATAATTTGACAATTCTGCATTTTGACGCACAGTTCTGAAACTGAAAATAAACAAGCCTATCATTAAAATTTATTATAAGTAAAATCAAATGAAAGTTTTTGTAGTAAATAAGAAATATTTACAGTAAATTAAATCATAGAGTATAATTTTATAGGCAATTTAAATATCTTGACAACCATTGACTTGGCATACGTAGCAGCTTCAGACATTTCGCCGCCCTTAAAAATTTTGCCGCCCTCCCTCCCCACGTTCTGTGGGTATTCGATGGTCAAATATCAAACCATGGGAAAGGCATAAAATTGTTAAAATTACTAAGTTTAGGGATTGCTATGACTCCAATTTGTCCATAAGAGAAGAAGAAAAATTGGTGCAGAGGTGCAAAGATCTGATTTAACAATATTTCCAATTTTTTACAAAGGAAGTAATGGTGCACCAGTTTACCCATAAATGTATAGCCATGCATTACACACATTTCCATATATACAATGACTACAAACCCTTCGTCACAAAACCTAAGATAAAACAAAAGTAAACCTTAACCTACAGAAACCATCTAATGAAATTACAACATGACATTGAACACTGATTACCTAACCTAAAGATATTACTTTATTAGCCTAATGACACAAATAATACCCTTGTCCTACCTATGTTACAACAACTGTCCCTCCTTTTGATTGACTTCCCTCCAATAAATCTCAATTGAAACATTCCCAATGGCATGGCAAATATCTACTAATAATTTAATCCTATGTTCTATGCAATTAATAAATGATAAATCTAATCTAACTTTAAGAATCTCCTCAAGCTTTTTGGAAATATTTGCTTCATTCCCTATTTCTGCCAACAATTCTTTTGAAATGGCAATACCATGCCCTACAGAAAGAGCAAATTTCTCTGAAGGAGATGTTGGCATTTCTAATTCTTCAAACCTAATTTCTAAAAAGAAATTGCTTTGCAATGAATCGGCAGAAATAAGGCATGAGCTGCATTCCTCACAAGAGTTGACTCTGATGCCTGTTTTTGCCACAAATGCTGCAACAAATGCAATGGACTGCATATGTCTACAACTTAACGTCGCCCCTTAACAGCTAAAGTGTCATGTTCCACTTTGAGCATTGCCTTGAGCAGATTGTTCCTGTTCAATGATTAGCCTCAACCCAGTATCCCTAATTAATAATTGATTAAATTTGCTGAGAAGACTGCAGCCATCTTCCTCACAATTGGCTTTACCACAAGATTGGTTGGTAAACAACCCATTAATGATTGCAGTCTTCAAAGCTGAGGTTAATTGGACAGAATTAGGGAAATGATTGCAGCCACAATTCTGCCTCACAATATTAAATAAATTTTCAATGGGATCCTGGTTCAAGCTACGTGTATTCAAGTGGTCAAAGTTTTTTCTTAAACTAAACCAAAGCATGCAGACAGCCCACATTGTGGCCAACCAACCATTTTGTGATGGAAGGCGTCCCTTTGTTCCAACAAACTTCCATGTATCCATTTTTAATAACATGGAATTAAAAAATTCCATGTGGTGGCTTTGGTGGTTAATAGGTTCCTTGAATTGTTTGTTCATTCTTGGACCAAGTTGCTCTCCATTAAAGGAATCGAACAAACGATTCAATAGGAGGAGAACCTCAGCTGTGGCCAACCTACTATTCCCTAAAACACCTATATAGAAAGTAAATTTTTATTAATTGATACAGAAGTGAACAGGACAAGAAAAAGATGTGATTATGTAAAACTTAGGATGCAAATTTTCATGAAAAATTAGAAAATTCTCACCTCTTGCCATTAAGAAACCAATCCCAGCACCAACTCTGCAGCTAAAAACTTGGGCTGGCAGGATGACAGACATTTTGCGGTGACTGTTTGTATTTAAATGATACTCTGTTAGATAGAATAATCTGTGTATAGACAAAAGGAAAATACCATATAAACCCTTCTTAAAACATTACTTTTATTCAAGATCAATGAATAAATAAAATTCCTTGCAACTGGATTTCTTAAATCATCTTCATGCACCTGTACAATATACTGCCATGAACCTTGCAGAAGCATTTCTCTCCCTCCCTGTATGACTGGCACAATTAAATCATGCTTCAGGAAAAGATTCCTGAAGCTCTTCAGCAGATGGGGTGGATCAAATACAGTAACCACTGTCTGCCCTTCAAATTCAAAGGAGGAATTAGCATAATCTACTCCCATGAGGTTGAGGGCCTTGACATTGTTGGTGCCCATGTCACAGACAGTGGCAACAATATTTAATCCTGCCCTCTTCACTGCCTGCATAACTTCCATTAGTACACCCTGCAGGACATTTGAGAGTGTACTTTGCATGTGAAAAATAATATGCCACTGGCTGTTTCCAATTAAACCACAACCCACGAACCATGAAAACAAGAGCCTGTCGAGCTATGTTGCCAGATGTGCCCTTACTTCCATGGTCCACATAACCAAAAATCCTGTCAGATTTTTGGTCATAGGTGAGTAGTGGTCTGATTGACATTTCGTCAAACATTAAACTACAATACCGTTCTGCATCACTCATCTTGCGGGTTCTTGAAGAAAGAAAGTGAAATATTTCTGGGTTGATGCCAGTGTGAAAAGAGAAAGTTCTGAGAATGGATGTTAAGAGTTTTCTTTGATGGAAGAGGAAGGAAAGAACATAGTAAAGAATAACTTTAAGGACTCTTTTTGAAAAGGGACAGAGCTAGAATTTTCTCACAATTTGTCCATCTTCTTCCTTTTGGCTTCCTTTTCCCTTCCCTCAAAGTAGAAGAGGGTAAAGTGACAGCAGCAGGGGACAAATGTTTTTCAAAGGCATTAAAGATACTACTGTCTGACAGATGGCGGATTGAACTCAAGTCGGTTTTTATTCTGTTACCGATCCTCTTCAGCCTGTTTATTTTCCTGTGCTGATTCAGCAGTTTATTGTACAAGACTCTCTTCCTAGGAGTCATTTGTGTGACCCTATTCATGTCAATATCATGCAGAATCGAGTGCTTAACACCTTTCCCAGTTGCAGTCTGAGTCTGAGAGCTAGTGGATGCCTCACTAGTTTTAATATCATCCGGCATATGGAAAAGTGTAGAAACAGGTGAAATATTTACCATAGCAAGCAAAGGGGAGTGCCTATCACCTTTCTCCATTGATCTCAGGATTGGAGAGCTGGTGATGATTTCACCAATTCCACCAATAGAGGTAGGTGTTGAAACAGGGTTGACATCTGAAGATAACCGTTGTGGGCTTGAGGTGCTAGGTGTTGAGGAATGCACAGTAGAGAAAGATGAACTTTCAAAATGAGAAGATTCAGAAGAAAGTGAGGTTGAAGCATAAAATGATGAAGAAGCAGAGGTAGAAGGCAAGATATAAGAGGATGGAGTAGTGGTACAAGATGGGTTCCGAATACTAGGTATTGCATTTCTGTTTAGTTTGAGGCACTCACTTGTCTGGAACTGGAAGGGATCGAAATGCCTCTTGCATATCAATGCTTTTGTGCTTAGTAAATGAGCAGGGATTCTACATAGTGAAGGATTTTGACAAAAAATTCTCCATTGCTCAGCCCTGAAAAAGAAATGACTCAAACTATTAAGCAATGAATAAATAAATAAGTATATATATATATATATATATATGTGTGTGTGTGTGTGTGTGTATATATATATACACACACACAGTTACAGATATCTATGACAAACAAAACGGTTATTTTTTAAAGAAAATCTTAGATAAATACCTATATTTATAATGTTTCCCTTGTCATTCGCACTTTCACAAACAGTTTAACTTATCTGATATTGAGGATTGCCCAAAATACTCCCTCAGAAGTGTTGTATATTTTTGCAATTGATTTACCGCGGTAACATGAATTACGAGCATATTAAAACTGCATCACGTTTAAAATTCTTTTACGCTTCGATGATTCTACAATTACGATTAATTATTTCGCTTACTTAGGATATACATTTGAGGGATAGTACCAAAAAGTTCTCCGTTTTACATTAAATATTTTGATAGTTATTTACATATCTAATGAAATCGTCGGGAAAAGAGTTATATGTGGAATATGTATACATACATTAATTTCTCTGTGTGTATTGCTTGACGTATTCATGAGGTCAATCAATGGACAAAGTGGGGCATATCGAGGCAAATAATAAGTTTATTTTGCTAATGTGAATTATGGAATGACTATAGTAATAACAAAGCTACCATAATAAAGTACAAACGAAAGTAAAGAATTAAAGAAATGGTAATAATTAAATCAACACCTTTACTCTATGGGGTGCCGGTGGTTTAGTGGTTAGGATACTACTCGCCTGATGCTTGAAAAAAGTCATCGGGTATGAATCCTGCGCAAGTGGGATTTTTTTCCAAGGTCGCCCGGCCCCCTGTTTGTGTGGTTTGAGGAGACTGCGGAAATTCAGCTGTTCCGTCCTTCGGAAGGGACGTTAAACTGTTGGCCCCCCTGGTGTTCTTTGTAAGAGCAGGCAAATGCCGGCACCGGGTTTCCCTCCTCCCTTCCCCAGCTATTCATTGCACTACTATCTCTGTGGATATAAATGCCGCCACACTAAAACCTGACAGCACACCCTTCCACAATTAATATCAAACCAAGACAGGTTCATAGCATAGCTGGCAACCTGATTTGGGTATTGGCCATTTGCCAATCCCAACACCCGCTCTGCATTTTTACTCTATGACAACATAATAAAATATAACTTACCTGTCTTTTATTCGCGGGAATCGATGCAGCTGTGCACTTGGTCTTGTACCATCACAGCTGTTGACTACACACCTCCTTACAACCATTATTTTTCACTTTAGCTGTCAATGAACTAAATTGAAAATATCCACAGCTTCAAATACAGCTTCACGGCTTCAAATATGGCTTCTCTGGGAATCCCCTGGTGCCCATTCAGTGTAGCCAACCAACATGTTAACAATGCACAGCTATACATTTCCACTAAAATTTCTTGACTTCCGCTTTTAGTTCTTGGTACCTCTGATAGATGGCAATAAAACACTATACCAGGCTTTGCTATCCCAGTTACCCACCCCTGGTCCTGACACTATTGCTAGGAGAATTGAAGTTATTTCAGAAAATCTTTTAATTCATTTTAAAAGGGACAAAGATACCTGTAAATATTTTTCTGTGCAATTAGATGAATCAGAGGACATGTCTAACACAGCTCAGCTGATGGTATACATGAGGATGGTGTTTGATGATTTTAGCATTAAAGAAGAAATGCTCGCTGCCATTCCAATGACAGGAAGAAGCATTGCACCAGCTTAATAGATAAACATCTTAGTGACAGCATTCAAATTGCAGTATCAACTTACATACCAGAATTTTCCAAAATTGTAAGAAATATGGAGTGTCAGAGCTCTCATTAATTCAATAAATAATGCTTTGTGAAATATAATTCTTCTGTTTTGATGCTGATTAACGGAATTTTATTTTGGTGGATAAAAATGTTATTACCTTTAAATAAAATGTTGTATTGTTCAGAAAGGAATCAAATTTAAGCTGTATATTGATTAAAATTAGTTGAAGAGGCCAATTGTGACCAATGTCAGCTATGATTGAGGAACTTTTATGTGCAAAAAGTGAAGCTTTCAAATGGAAGCAAGATCCTTGCAGAATGACATTTGTTTGGAAGTAAGAATCAGAAATAAATGTAGCATTAAAAGTGAAGTCATTATTTGGCTCTACATATGTGTGGATCGAAATTTTTTTGTAAGAATGGACACAAGATGAAGCATCCTTCTAACTTAACAAACAAACACCTGAGTAATAATATTTGAGTTGGAGTTTCAATTTACACTCCAGAGTTCACCAGTATCTTAGAAAATATGCAGTGTTAGAGTTCTTATTAACTCAACAAATACAGATGAATAACGTGATTTTTCTGTTTTGGTCTGTTGATATTAATGAAATTTAAATTAATGAAAGAATATATTACTATATAATAAATATATATAATTATTTACATATATGTGTAAATAATGAATTTAAATCAATTTGATTTCAATAAAGTACTCCCTTGTTCGGAAATATAAATCAGGTTTTATTTGAGTTTGCATAACACGAATAAAATGTTGTTTGCAATCAAATTGGTTGGCCATATTAAGCAGAGAATCTCATGTTTGATGCTAGTTTGGATGTCTCCCAAAATTTAGGAGAAATTCCTCCCCCCCCCTCAACAGTATTTCTCATATGAAGGCCACTGAGCCACTGAGTAGATCTTTGGTAATTTACCAAATGATAGGTGCTAAAAGGTTGGAGACCCCTGCCCTAGGGGGGAACCCCACCCTAGAAGCTAAAGCGGGCCGAAGGCTCACCTAGAATCATCTCCAAAATAGACAAAAGGAAATCAACAAATTGTTCCCGCAATACCATTTCAAATCTTGACAAACAATAGAATATATATATATATATATATATATATATATATATATATATATATATATATATATATATATATGGATGTCAACAAGGTGTTGGGATGAGGAAACCCAGTGAGCACTCACCAATCAGACGACTTCAGGTTGGCGAGGCCCCGGGGATGTCGAAGCGACACACGTAAAATAACACAAAAACACAGAAACATCACAAACGTGTTCTGTGTCTGTGTTCTCTCTCTGTAGCTGAAGAAGGAGTAGTTCCGAAAGCTTTACGTTTGTGATGTTTCTGTGTTTTTGTGTTATTTTACGTGTGTCGCTTCGACATCCCCGGGGCCTCGCCAACCTGAAGTCGTCTGATTGGTGAGTGCTCACTGGGTTTCCTCATCCCAACACCTTGTTGACATCCATATATTCATTTTACATTTCCTTTTCCGTAAGTTGTTATATATATATATATATATATATATATATATATATATATATATATATATATATATATATATATATATATATATATATATATTCTAAGACAGTCATCTGACTTAGAAATTTGTATAAAGTAGCTTCAGTTCAGAAGCAAATACAGCAAATTTTTATTTTTAAATTAAGTTTATGAGGTAGTTCAGTTCCTTGTCACTAGAGGCAGGACTATAGCTTCACGACAACAAATCAGAAACTGGACAGACAAATTTACACTTGCCCCATTGTAGTATTTGAATTGTGTGATAATGACATAGATTCTTGATAACGGTCAGTGATATTAACATCATTAAGAGATAAAAAATTGATTTCATATACCCGCTATATAATCATAATATATTTACTTGGAATTCGTACGATTACGAGAATGTCATAGAATAAATGTAATTAAGCTAAAGGCTAAAATTATAGAATCTTCGCACAAAACTGGAAAGGCCTTTTTAGGGACACTGCTTAACGAATATTATAAAATAAGTTGTTATTAAATAATTTCTCAGAATTGCATGGACCAAATAATAATTTTATTCCTCAAAACTGTTTCAGTTAGGCTTTTAAGTTCTTTTCATGACTGTACAAGATATTCTGTTTCTTCATTCAAATCTTTCTTACATACAATAAACTGCATTAACTTTCTTCTTTATGGCTATTTGGTTACCTTTTCTTCGTAGCATTGTTTTTATGACACAACTTCAACTGTTTTCTTTCAGTTTTCATTTCAGTTTTAGGCTTCCTGCGAGTCCTATTCTACTGCTGTCTTTCCTAGTAACCTCAATTGTCATTCCAATTTTCATGCTGAAAAGGTGTTTTCCTGCTTTCTTTTCTCACAGATATACAGTAAGTTACAATACTATCAAAATTAATTACCTCAAATAGTTTATAAAATATTTCCAAAAATAATTAATTGTAGATATACCACAAAATATTAAATGCAGTCTTAGGTAAATATTGTACAGTAATACCTCGATATACATATATTAAAGGTATAAATAAAGTAAAATAATAAATAAGTACACTAAAATGAATAAATTTATTAAGAAATCTATCGGTATATTGCGTTATATAAGAATATAAATTACTTGTCCTTTATCTACCCGCAAGATTTTCTTGTAGGAAGTGGCGCCATAGGTGATGAGAAATGGAACTACGTACTGTACGAGAAATGGAACAAAGCAGTGTACGTATGTGTTTCTCATAGACCTTTAGTTGTCAGCGTTTGCTCTGCTGGCATGAAGAGGGTGACATTGTAATTAAGGCAGGACCCTGCTGGCATCCCGTGCGATGTCATTCTCCAGCACCACTTTAATCTCTAAAATTACACCACACTTATACAGAGAACTCATTAAATGACCGTTTACCTTGAAGCTTTTACAATATCACGATCTTGCAAACACTTTACAGCTGATTTCTCGTCCACAATTGTCCTAAATAGTTCTTTCAGATTCATATTCTTCTTGATTACTTATTCGCTTTTATTAACTTGCTTCAACAATTCTGCAATAGCTATGCTAAACAAAAGAATTTGAATAAACACTAAACGCAACCTCCATGTAGTTCCATTTCTCATTACATATGGCGCCACTCCCTACGAGAAAATTTTGTTGGCAGATAAAGATCAATGCTTGAAAAATCTCATGCTGGCTCACCAGTCAGGCAAATATCTCACTTGTCAGCTGAAAATCACCAGCACCCCAAAGACCCCAAAGCTGGCGAGAAAAAAAAACACCCTCAGTGCCAAAAATGAAATGTTAATTATTTACACTTTCGTTGACTTATATCTTTATTTTCATTTTTGCCAGATATAACTATCAATATTCAACCAAGTAAATTACATCAGTTTACATGACAATTAATATAAAAAACTCATACATATTATCAGTGACACAAGACCATGAGCTAGCAATAGTTTAATGAAACTTACTATTCATATTTTCTTGGGTGTCAACATACCACTTCCAGAGACATGGCATTTATGACCTTGAACATGTCTTACAGTTTTTGCACTAAAATACCACTTGTCTATGGCCTTATCAGGTTTAAAGTCTTGCACAGCATAGGGAAATCCCCTTGATGTGCTTGTAGAAGTAGCTGTAATTAGCTTCTTCCTAGCAGCCGCAACATTCACTAAATTAAGTAGCTTGGCAATTTTTCCAAATATTTCAATTCAACAATAGGTATAACGTATAAATAATTGCCGATTGAACTGAAACTGCTGTATTGAATGTTTTACTTGTCACTGAAAAATTTTCACTACTCACGGATGAGCAAACGAGTGCATTTTTCATGTCCTGATAATTATAATAGATCTGAATTCTTGAACGTTGCACATCGCAATGGTCATAAATGTTTGTTTACACTCATCTCGGAATGCAGCAATGCACTTGCTGTTATCCTGTTATAAATCTGTTTTAGGTTGTCTTCCTACTGCCATTTTATTTATGGATTGCGATATCGCTGTTATTTTTTGCTATTATCAAGCATGTAACTTTCTAAAAGTGACTTTTATTTCTAACGAATATGGAGTGAATTTATACCCGAAATGTCTGTGCAAAGGTAACTAGTGATAATGGTGATAGATCAGCAAAAAGATCAAGGTATGTCATAACATTAGAGCAGAAGCTGGAAGTTATTTTTCGAATGGAAGATGGTGAGCATCAGGCAAACGTTGGAAGGGTTTTTGGTTTCCCTGGCTCTACAGTTAAAACACTTCTGAATAATGCTCATAAAAGTAAAACTCATGGTTTGCTGCCATTCCTTATTAACTTATACAGGAAGTTTATGCATGAAGAATATCAAGAGATTCCTTGCAATAGTCAAAGATCAAAACCAGAGATACTTTCCTTTTGCTTTCTGCTTTGATTATCACAAACTGTAAAAACATCTATCTTTGTCTGATCTTTGTCAGATGAGGAAGGTGAGGGGGCAGAATCTGAGTTTAGGGATTGGTTTGATGAATTGAAGTGGCACAACAACCTCCATGCTTTTTTATATCCAAAAATGAAAGACAAGTAGCATGGTTAAAACTGCCAAAGGCAACTTAACGCTACTGCTGGAGTACAATACGTAGGGTTATTAAAAATTGAAACTCATGCTGCCCTATCATGCGGAAAACCTAAGAGATTTGAAGAGATATTCTAAATAGAATCTTCTTGTAATTTGGAGATCCAACTGGAAGGTCTGGGTACATTTTTAGCGCTTTTAAAAATATCACTTATATATTCAGTTTGTCTGCCCATATGTCCGTCTATCTGTCTCTCTATCCATCCATTTGTCCATCCATCCATCTTTCTATTGAATCCTGCAACTACAAGAAACCAAATTTTCAGGGTAGGGCAGTTTACAGGAGGGCTAGACATGGGACAGATTTCGTAGATTTAGGATCAGTTGTAGAGGAGTAATCAATGTGTTTATCTCCTGCCCCTTAGTTTCATTCTACACACACCCATAAGGAAAACACGATATTGTTGCAGGGCGTTATAAAATTGCATTTTTAAATTATTTCAAATTAAGATAGAAGCTCGTGCCATAAAGAGTTTTGTACTTGAAACACAGTTTATATTTTTCTATAAATGAAAGTCAAATCTGTGTCAAATTAGAGCAAACAATTGTTTTTAATACAAAAAACAAAAATTTCCTATTTTTAACAATGGGAAATAAAACTGCCATAACAATGAGTTCACTGTTTTAAAATGGTAAACAGATTATTACATAGTGTTGATGTAATGTTTTTAAAGAGAATTTATAGACTATATAACGAGACCAGCAATCGCAACCAAAGAGGTAATCTTTTGATTATGTCATATTCCGAAAACAAGAAAAAAGCACCACATGTTATTTGTTCTGCAATTCTTCCCTCACTTGTTCAACAGTAGTTATTCAGCTGTAATGCTGACCTAGGACAAATAAAAATATTATTATTAATATGTTTAGTTTTTGCCCTTGTGTGTTGGCGTACTGTGAGAAAAAAGATTTGGAAAACATCTTTGGTTCTGCTGAATATTGCCCCAGGCCACCCACAAAACCTTTTTCACAGTAGAAATTGTTTTTTTTACCACCAAACACTCCTACTACCAATGGGCCAAGGAGTTATTGTTATTTTCATGACATATCATCACAGAAAGACAATGTCATAGCTGCTCCAGGCTATTGATAAAGGAAAAGCAGGCCTTTAAATTCTATTGAAGGGGCTTCAATGTCATGAAGGACATTGAATATATTGACCTAGTTTGGGATGAAGATTCTACTAACTGTTTAAATTAGAGATGGAAAATGATTTTTGTGCTGCATGCCAAGAAAGTAATGTAAATCATCAGAATTTTTTCACTTACCACGAGTTTACTTCTATAAGAAACCTCATATTTTATACAGAAAATACAAGGCTACACATGCCAATTAAAATTGCATGCAGGTCATGTATTTGCCATCCCTGGTTTAAATGGTGCTTGGGGAAAGGTATGACTTTTAGCAGTACAAGACTTTGCAGGCTTCAAAGACACTGTCCAGGCATTCACCAGTGAAATTGTCAAGCTGGCTAATGACATCCAACTTACAGCAATTGTTGATTTCTCATGGGGAGAGTGTGAGTCTAAGAAGCTGGACAAACATCAAATTGCAGAAGACAATGGCAGTATTTGAGAGATTGTTCCCGAGAGAAACCTTACAAATGTTGTTCTTTCTGAGTCTTTAAATGCATTGAAAATGCTCTCCGAACATGATACAAATTTGGAGCAATGCAGTGCCATCATGAGGCAAGAAAATGACATCAACTGCTACACTGCCATTCTTTGTGAGAACGTAAAACAGAACAAACATCATGCGTTCTTCAAAAAGCAATGTTCTTTTTCACCAATGGAGGAACCTGGACTGTTGTCATTCTGTCAGCTTTCCCAGCAACTAACTCCATATTCTTTCTCCCACCAAAGGCATGTACAGTACACTATGTTTCTTTTATTTATATCAGTTTTAATTTTAATGCTGTCCAGTACAAAATGTAATATAAATTCTTTCTTTACAATAGATATCAATTGTATGTTCTTAAGTGTTTATAATATGAAAAGGTTAGCTACAAAGCCTGAGAGCACATTATTGTAATACTAATGTTATACATTTTTAATATACAAACAAAGCTTCAGGAACACCTCTACTTTATATATCGAGGTATTACTGTACATGATATTTTTCTTTTATCTTCATCTTCTAGTATCTTTCAATTTTTTTGTTTTATGTTAGAATATGTGCCTTTATCTTTGGTATGTTCTATTTTGAGTTGGGTTGATTGTAAAGAGTTGATAAAAGGTGTGCGCTTGTTATGAATTCATTATATAAATATTCATCCAAGGGTTAATTGGTTTATTATCCAATCCAACATACCTAAGAATGTTGGACTTGTTTCTGATAAAATGCCTCCATAAAGAAACAGATCTTTTATAACTAGGAGAAACTAGAAATGGCAAGAAATACAGTGCATAACATCTATTGATGTATGTACGCCTGTCTGCATAGGATCTTCGGATCACATTATTCCATCAATTTCTTGCTTGGCAATCTCACCATTTGAGAGGGAGGAGTTTTCTTCGATATATCTCTTTGAGGACATCCGTTGGGACAGTTTGATACTAGCCAACCAAGAAAACATCTGCATTCAGAAACGAGAAAATTGATCTGCTATGACAGTTCAGTGGTAGAATATCTGCCGGACAAATGGAAGACCTGGGTTCGATTCCCGGTCATAGCAGACTTTTATCTCGTTTCAAAATTATTCCCAACTTCCTTATCAATAAATGGTAAACCACAGTGTGGTTCATTTTAACTAGTAGATTTAGGCATCGACGAAAATATTTGCATGCTATAGGTTCTACTAGGATGGGTGGAATATAGGTATAAGAGCGGAACTAGATATAACTGGCCTATTGAAAAAAATTACAGAAAATAAATATAGATGGAGCAGACAGAAAATGCCCAGAGAAAGATTCCCATTAAAACCATAGCATCATCATCCAAAGGGAAAGTGAGATGGAGGAAGACCAAGAAAGAGATTATCTTGATTACCTGCATTTCCCCTTTCACTGATTAAGAGTGTTAAATAAAAATAATTGAGTATTTTCACAGACTCCTCACTTCAAACAATATTTTATTATGTAGAAAAACAATATTTATTTTAGTTTACAATTGTCAATCCAATAAGTATAGGATAACTTGTACACATTCATACTCATGCTCAATGTGAAAATAGATGTCATGTAGAGAAAGCCCTGGATAAATATACATATTATGTTTTTGGAGAGAGTGGATCTCAGGAGGGTCTGAGAATGACCTTGGTTCCTTTTTGAGGAAAAGAAGCTTTTGCTATCCAAAAAAAACCTCACAAAATCACCTCATATGAAATCATAAGCTCTGTGCAGCAGACATACAATGCAGTAAAACAGAAATAGTGGAGGGATTCATTCAGCTAATCTCTTCACCATCTTAGCAAAAAGTATAATCTGCCATGGATTAGAATTGTGAAGCTAGTCTAAGCATGCAGTTAAAGAAGGATGGCATGCCATAAAAATAAAGGCAGTGAGGATTGATTTGCTATATTATTCTGCCATGAGGGAGTCCCTGTTCTCAATAAAGGACGGTATTCTGCAGTTTTTGAGCTTGCTGTATGTTCAGGGCTGCCATACGTCCTCATTTTCCCGGACATTTCCTCAGATTTGGTGTTCGATGGACCGGAATTTCTAAAATTTCGAGAATGTCTGGAATTTTGGTTCAAACACTCCTGATCTTCAGTATTGGTTAAATTTTATGAAGTATGCCCATATCAGCGTTGCCAGTTCAGCAGATTTCCGTATTTTTCTAAAGTATCCCCGCTTCCGGTTGTGAATACAAGTATCCCTCGATTTACGCGTTCGGGGAACGCGTTTTCACATATACGCGATTTTATTTTACGACCATTTTTCGATACGTGTATATGCGTCGCGTATTTGCATTTACGCGATTTTATTCTTATGGCCATTTATCGATATACAAGTCGCGTATTTGCATTTATGCGATTCGTTATGCGCACAGTATGTACTCTTAATAGTTTTATTATTTATTAAATATTTCAAAGATTCTTACCCGACTACTATTTACCTTTATCCTCACTTCATTGATACCATTCATTGCATCGTACGACAGAGCAGGGTTTCCCGGGAGTTCCTACGGCAGTAGAATTTCTTTTCTTATTTCCCTCTTTGCGCAAATTACGCACTTGAACCACATTTTATTGTGCAAAAATATTCGTTGAGTTGGGTGAAGAGAATATATTTGTATAGGGAGTTCACTGATCGAAGGAGTTTCGATAAATCTGTGATTTATTGCAGAAATTTAAAGAACAAAAAATTAAGGACGCTGCACAGGATGCCATATCACGTAGAAAACGCTTTGTGGGGTTAAAACGCTCATTAAATCGAATTTAAAGACGTTTATAACTGGAACACATCTGCTCAGGAACGAAAACGACGCCTATTACATTATTTAAATGGTAAAAATATTTTCGATCTACGCGTTTTCCCTTTACACGACGATTTCCATGAACGCAATTCTAACGTAGATCGGGAGATACCGGTAACTTACTTAGAACAAGACGTTATTAGGTGTCGCTGTTTGGCCGTGTGAAGATTGTTCTTCTTTAAAGAGTTTGAGTGGCGAAGTATTTCGTCCGTTCTCCTTCAATTGCTGAAGCCTTCGTAATTGGAGTGGGTTGCTCTGCGCACATTTTGCATAACTGTATCCAACGAGGAACAGATACACTGGATGTGGACATCGAGTCAATTGTTATAAAGATTTTGAACTATTAATCATTTTAACTGTACGTTTTGAAAGTTTGAAACAATTTTGGGAATTTGTCCAAGTAACTTATAAAAAGCTACTTTATCACAGTAAAACTCTCTAGCTTTCACTATTACCTGTTATTGATAGGCTTCTACATGTATCTAGCATTATAAGCAAATATGTCATAAGATTTCCTTAGGAGACAAAATTTTGAAGTAACGAGAAAAGCTGGGAAACTAAGATTTTTAGGGTAGTTTTAGATATGAGCCCTATTGATTTTGGAGAGCGTTTGTCTGTCCGTTTGCCTTTTTGCAGGATTTCAAGAAAACCCTTATGAACTATCTATATGGGGCCGTACTATGGTAAGATTCGTTTTGTTTACGTCATTACTACAATAAAAGCGAAGCGCAAATACGTTCAGTTTACATTTATAAAATGGATCAAGGTCACATTAAAATTGCTTAACTGCGGTGAAGTATATTTTTAATAACTTTTAATTGTTTTTGAATTTTACGTTTCGTTATAAATGCTTAGCTCTACTGAAAATACAACGTTATATTATAATTACTTATTTTGATATCTAAATCTGGAGTTTGTTGAAAATGCATAAAAGGTAAGTATTCCGAAATTTTACGTAAAAAAAAAAACTAAAAAAGCGCTTTTGGAATCTGTTTTTACAATTTTTTTAAAACTTGTTTTCGTTTACGCTGGCCGATCACTATCCAAGGCCTTCAGTTTCGACGTCATTAATTGAATTATAATGAAACATAGGTATTTTGCTTCATTTATAGTACCAAATAAAATTTAACAGCAAATAGCGGAAAGGTAATTTAAATTAATCATTATTAATACATTAAAAGATCGTTTGTCCGAAATGGTAGGAACTCGAACCATTTTGGATAATAGATATTTTAGGATAAAAAATGTCTCAACCCTTAAACAGAACGTCAACCAAAAAAAATGTTTTTACCAAGATATCGCAAAAATAAACAATAATATCAACGAATTAAATGGCGAGGATTTTTAGGCACGTTTCCCTTCCAGCCCGAGCGCTTCTTTCCGTCCGTCCGTATGATCGTTCTCGATTTCTACCAAACGGAGTTTAATGGCAATCGGTATTAAGGACTTCAGGGCAAAAAATGATATAAATTGCACACATAACCAAATCGGGAGATGCCACTTTACTAGAAACAAAAAAACAAACTCCGTTTATCATTAAAATCAAACCAAGTCGTAATTCACTTGGAAGTTTGAACTTCGGCAATTTCTTGCATGGTTATTTAATTGTTGTCAACGAAAACAATCTTCGTAGTAACTGACATAAATAAGATCTATTACAATTATGAAAATACGTTTAATTTCCTTTCGTGTGCATGCAGCATTTAGTAAACGGATGAGACTGGACCTATGGACTATCAAGAACGAAGAAACGAACGTAAATACGTTTTTTATCTTTCATGCACACAAAGGCTTTTGCAAGTGAAAAGAAATGGATGATTTACAACGAAGGAATAAACGTAAAGATTACAACTTCTTCGTGTTAGATATGTTTTAAATAATTTTCGATAGTTTGATTAAATGAAATTGATTAGAAAATAATCTGTATACTATCAAAAATGTAATATTTCCTTTGCATCATATTTTTTCCGTGCTTTGATGTTTTATTTCTTCTGGAAAAAAATCTGCTTTAATAATAAATATTAGTAAACTAACATTATTTTCAGTAATATTAATGTGTATTATACATCATTTGCTTTAAAAACGTAGCTTTACAACGGTATACAAGGAGGAAAAAATTTCTAACTAGTAAAAATCAATTGGGTTAAGTACTATGTCATAAACTGTTCATTTAGCGCAAATTCCGTTAGCGCATAGATCTTTCGGATCACACCACTTGCGCTAAGCGAGGCTACCGGTCAGCGGCGTAGCAACGGGTTGGCATCGGGGCGGTTGCCAAGGGCACCAAACGGCGTACGCGAAAAAAATCAAATTCGGCCCAAATAGACCTGCGGCTTTGCACATTGTTTAGAGCGCAAGGCTTTCAATCGCTTTGAAACCGACTATTATAGTTTCAATCGCTTTGAAAATTACTAGTTTCAATCGCTTTTGGAACGAGTACATTCATTCACTTAGATAAACCGATTGTTTTTGCTAACTATCGATGATAAATCGTAGTATTACTAACTAAAATGACGTACATAAGTATACATAACTTTAAAAAATAATACGCGAGTATTTAAATTTTTTTAAAGGAAGAAAAATAATTTTTCAAGCCTTGGGCATGTTTTTTCCAAAACAGATTGAAATAACAGATTGGTTGGAAAACAATCGCCTAGTCCATATATTTAATATTAATTGTTATGTTATCTTAATTATAATAGAAGATATATCAAAATGCTTTTTATTATTATTTATTATGATTCTATAAATTATCTATATATCTAATATGAATTATCAAAATAAAAAGGGTGCTGAGCTAAGAATTTGCCAAGGGCGCCAAAAACCTAGCTACGGCTCTGCTACCAGTATATTTATGCTAGCAGTATTTTATTTCAATTCAGTTTTTTTGACATTTTTACTGCGTTTCGTAATTATGTTATCAAACTAAGATTTAACTAATCGCTAATGTTGCACTAATGTGTGTGAATTCTGCTATTATGAGGAATGATAGATTTCAATCAATTAAGCTATGGTTTGTTAATGTATTATTTTGTCTGCGAACTTAAATTTAAACATTTGCTTTGAGTGTCTCTTAAAAATATATGAAATATATAAGCCCTCGTTATCTAAAATCAATGTATGTACGTTCATGGAAGTTTGTAAAAATAAAATGCCGGTTAGGTTGTAAAGCGAGTTGCGGTATCAGGGGAGAGAGGTGTCCTCAAAAGTCCTCATTTTTGTCTTCAAGCGTCCTCATTTCTGGGATTGGGGACATGGCAGCACTATGTATGTTAAAATTGTCTATTTATAAGTGAATCCAAAAAAATAGTAAAAATATAAGTGACGGTACAAAAAAATTTCATACTAGATTGATTAATGGAGAATCAGAAAATAACATGACTGAGAAAGTTTGACCTAACCAATCATAAATATAAATAGACAAATAAAGTGATTTTATACGTGAATTAATAATTAATCCAGCACAAAATTTATCTAATAATTATTATCTGAAAAAATGATACATTATAATTTTTGCAATTCAAAAATTTAAAAAAATCAGTGAGGTAATAATGACAGAAGAGATATCACATATTTGTCATTTTTTAATCACATAATTAGCACCATTTGGGCAGGGATTATGTCAGTACCACAGAGTAGCTTCTCTGTATCTTGTGAGTGTTACCTATGTTAAGAGTAACAATCCACCCAGCGGTTAGCAATTCTTGAAGACATTGGTATGAGTACACTATTGGACATTTAACAATTAAGTAATATTTTCTTTGTATAAATTGAATTTAGTCTTGGATATTATTGACATTGTTAACAACAAATGCTTTTACAGAGATCTTTCTTCCAAGAAATATATGATTTAATCAATGAATGCATTGATTTTTGACTTCCTCATTTCCCTTTCATTGAATGTAATATTCTCCTTAACTTGCAATGGCAGATGTCCAACTTCAGCTTATCTAAATATTATTTGACTTATTTTTATGTGGATGAGAATTGTATATTTTAGAATAAGATGCTAGCAAGCATGCTCTTGTATACTGAGGAAAAGTATGCTTCCAAAAACTGAATTAGACAGCTTGTGGTTTGAATTGCAAATGGTGATTTCAAGCTTAAGCCAATGCTTCTGCAATAGCTCCAAAGCACTAAGGGCTTTAAACTACTTTTCCAAACCCAATCTTTGCATCATTTGGTGATCCAGTAATAAGACTTATGTGTAAATTTTTTTGGCTGAAATGCATATCACCTTTTAGCATAAGAGTAAATGGAAAACTTTTTTAATTTTCAGCTATAATTATCATTCCTGTTTGATATTTTATTTCATTAATTTGCAAATAATTCATCAAAATGATAAATTTTAATATTGGTATATTTCATTTATTTCAACAGCAAATGCGCGAAGCCGCTGAGAAGCGGAAGGAATTAGAGAGGCAGCATGCAGAAGCATTGTCACAGCTACGTGAAAGACAGCATGAGATCCAAAAATATACCAAAGTCAGCGAGGCCGATAAGCCACGGTCTTTTGAAACTATTGAAGCATTACAGGTATGTTTTATATTGGTATGATTAACATGATCATTTTTTTTACCAGTAGATTAAATTAGTTTTTGACCTGTTTATAATTACAATGATAATCATGTATTGCCAGGAAAAAAACAGTGCGACCTCAACATAGCAGGTGCCAAATTCTTGAGAATTTCTGCCAATGACCAATCTCCCAAGATGGCTCTACTGTTTATGTATTCAAAGTAGCACAATGCTGCATGTTAAATCTGTGAATAGCATAGGAAAATTTTCATCTTGTGACAATACCGTTTTTTAACTTTTGAAACACAAATTTAATGGATTATTTTATGATGAAATATTAACAATACATAATAATATTGCAATATACTATGCTATTACTCAAAATAATTTGCCAGAAAAAGGGGTGATCTGCGTGTTAGGTGATAGTGTTTACCACAGTACCCCAGAATGGTAGAGACCAGGGCTTTGCAGAGATGTGTTTTTTCACATTCCTATGAGGGGAACTAAAAAATGCTGTTGGGCTCTCAAATGTCTTCAGATGATATAAATACTTTTTAGGCATTCTTTACAAGAAGTAAAAAATGAACACCTTATAGCCAGGTCATGTCTGTCTATCTGCATGTTTCATCTTCGAAAACTACTGGGTGGAAGTTCATGAAATTTGTTATTTAGGACATAAGGGCAAAAAAATAAGAAAATTATATAAACAGTTTACGTAGCCAAATTGGGAGTGCCACTTTACTGGTGACAAAAAAATGAATTTTTCTCTATATCTCTTAAAACATTACTTATTAAAAAAGTCTTCAAACAACATTTGTAGAACTAGTCAAATAGCATATGTTTTGTTCAGTTAATTTTTATTGAAGGAGTAGCCAATTTCAAGAAAATCAAACGAGAAAATAGCAATTCACTTCGAACTTGAAAAATTTTTCCTGTATTTTTTAATAATTGTCAACAAAAACAGTCTTCATGGCAACTGAAATAAACATCTACTATAAATAAGTTTAATTTCCTTCTGTGTGTTGACAGGTTATTAGAAATGAAAGGAAATGGATTGTCCATGATAAAAAAATGAACTTAAATATGTTTATTTTCCTTATGTATACACACAGCTTTTGTAAGCCAAAAGAAATCGATATTTTACATTGAAGAAATGAATGTCAATGTAAAGATAACTACTATTCATTTTAAGTGAAGTATGTTTTAAATAATGTTGAATTGTTTTATTAATAACTACTGATTATAAAATAAATTGGTAACTCACAAATTCAAATTTATCTGTTTTTGACAGGATGACATAAATCTTAAAGAATGCTTTTGGAAACTGTATACTTCGACATGAATTACACCTTTCAATATTTGTTCATTTGATCTTCACCCATCCTAGGAAAATTGTCATCCAGGCAATTTCAGTTTTGCCCTCGGCCTCTTATCACATAAACAAAAAAAATATCACAATTAGGAGGACGACTATGTCTCCACAAATATAATTGTGAATTTGTATTAACATAATTAAAATGTAGAACATCAAAGTTCTTAGCCCAAGAGTGTAAGGACCCATGGTTTTCTCTCACTAGCATTCTTTTCACTGTCCCTTCAAAAGCCTTCCAAACCGCTAAGTTTTTGAGGAATCACTCATCGCAGTACGTTCTGTATTTGTATAAATAAATTTATGATCCATATCACCAATTTTGTGGTCATCAAGTATAATTTCTGCTTTGGTGAAATTACATACTTTGGGCATCTGTATTGTGAGATATCATATAATATTCTACATCAGAGATCGGCAACATGGTTATTGTGGGCACCATGAAGAAAATAGTAGTTATAATGCATGGGATAAATATTTTTAAAATGTTGTGCAAGTTTTACCGACGATATGCTGTAAATTGCGAAAAAAAAATTTAAAAATCAGAAAAAAAATTTGGTCCCTTCGGGAATCGAACCCCGGCAAAAACATTTAAAATCCAGCACGATTCCCCTAGACCCAAGGGTTCCCAACCTTTTTTTGCTTGCGGACCCCCTGAGTCCTAACTTTACGTATGTGGACCCCCATATACGCATATGTAATATTCCTAAATGAAATATTTATTTGTAGGTTAGTAAAAGCTAATAGTTAAACAATTCCTAAATGAAATATTTATTTGTAAGTTAGTAAAGGATAATAATTAAACAATTCCAATATAATATAAAAAATGTAAATTACAAATTTTGAAAATTTTAATTGATAAAACTGAAACATATTTTCACTTGTAATGACAGAAATAGTAAAAAAAAATAAAAAATACTATTTCAAACAACATATATAAATTTATTCCTAAGGATATTAAATAGGATCCCATTAAATAGGCTCTACTAATGAGATCCTTGTGGCCGATTAATCACTATAGAATGAAGTGACTGCCTCTGACTGACTGACTCGTTCTAGTTTAGTCGGTGCCTAAATAATGTTTTCTTTTTCGAGAATTTTCTAGGGAAAATAATGTTTTTTCCGTCAACTAAACAAGGTTCCAGAAAATACGAGTATCTTCTAACTGCGAATTTCTGGACTTTTCTATGACATTAGTTTATTTTATTATTATTATTAAATTATTTTATTTATAATATTTTATCATGAATCCCTTAGCTCATATTATGGACGCCCGAAATACAATTTTTTTCTTGTGGACCCTCTCAAAGCTTCTATGGACCCCTGGGGGTCCATGTGGACCCCGGTTGGGTTAGGAGCGTTGGTCTAGCGGCTAGACCAACGCTCCTAAATAATTTGTATGGGACTTTTACCATTCTTATTACGTTGACTCTGGGATCGCGATTTTCAAAGGGCATTTTCTCGTAAACGACGTCGAGTTGGCACCTAGGTAGAAATAGGAGTCCGTTATTTTACATATACTTTCATTCCGCAAAGTCTCAACCAGATGAGAGTGTCACACCTTGGGGGCTTCCCTTGTTAGATAAGATTTTCAAACAAAAGAAATATTCAACTGTTTACACGAACCCACACAACTTAAAAAATTTATTAGGCAGTACGAAAGACAAGACAAGAGTTGAACAAATCTGGGATCAATAAAATACAATGTTCACATTGCAACAAACAATATATAGGCCAAACAAATAGTAAAATAATTACACGGTTTAAGGAGCATCTAGCACATTACAAATATAATCGTTTTGAAAAATCGAGCGTAACCAAACACAAAGTCGAAACAGGACGCGGTATATACTTGAATTGCATTAAATTAATTATTTCGTCAAACAACTCACTTAATGCTTTAGAAAATTTACATATTTACAAAAACCGTCAAACGATTATGAACACAGACATTGACTTCAACAAAACCTTATATAAACTAACATAAATATAACATCGACGCTTAAAATTTTTTCGTAATTCATTTGTTTTTCGCACCTTCCGAATTGTTGGTAATATATATATTGGGTCGAGTGAATAAAAACTAAGCAAATGCTTAAAGCATTAAGCAAAAGCATAAGCAAATGCTTTAGCATTTTCTTCATATTGAGTGAATAAAAGTTTGCTTTTGCTAATAAGCATTTGCTACTCAGTTTTAAGCAAATGCTTAAATTTTACGGAAGAAAGCTCTTTGCAACTCTTCCTTTACTTGTTTTTGTTTACATTTAAAGTTTTACATAGTTGAATTTCAAACTAAAAACATAAATATATTGGGTAATATTTTTTAAAAAGTTAATTAATAATTTTTTAAAACTATTTCTTTTATAACTGAATTCGAAAATATCACAAATCATGGGTGTATTTTTATTCAATTAGTTATAGTAATTTTATCCAGTCATTTGCCTTTATTGTGATTTTGGACGCCACAAATATTTCTATCTTACATCGCTTAAGTACCTTAAAAATATTTCTATCTTCTGTTTGGATGACAGTACCCCGCCACGTCTCTCTTGATATTCTTCGAGTAACAGATTTGAAATATAAGTACTTAACATTTTCTTCAGAGAAACGATATAAATGTTTATAACGTTGAAACTTTTCTTGTATTTTTTAACCTCTCGTGTCACCATAAATTACCATATTTATATTTAGTATCAATTATCATGAAAATAGAGTACTTGGAAATATTTTAGCAAGCCCTTTACCTCACTTAAAAAAGTTTAAGCATATGCTTAAAGCATTAAGCAAAAGCTCGGTTTTATTCACACAATTTTAAGCAAATCCTTAAGAAAATTCCTAAAAATAAGGAAATGGTTATTCTTTCTAGCAAAAGCAAATGCTATTTTTTTATTCACCCCAAATTAAGCATTCGCTTAAAAAGTGAGGGAAATCTTGAGCATAAGCATTTGCTTATTTTTTATTCACTCGACCCATTGTGCTAATATAGTAACTGGTGAAACGGTGAAGTGTTTCAATTGCATCGGCATAGTGTGATTTTTTCCAAATAGTTTATTACACTATATTAACTTTTTTGTTTTTGAGTCAGCATATCCTATAAATTATATTTTTGTTGTAGGTAGAAGTTTGAAAATATTTAAATTCAGTTGTTGTGAAATCAGCATAGAATCTGGATCAAGCAGAAGGTGTACAGGGATAAATGCTGGCTCTAATTCACAGGAAATTTGGTAACTGCATGCACCATAAGCACAATACTGTCTTCTCAGGGAGTATAGTATTTGCAAGATAACATTTAAAGTCATTAATGAATCGTCTTGTATTTTTTTGAGCCTGTGTCAATTACACCCTTGACAAAGCCTAGCAATAACGGAATCAATTTCTTCCATCTTGCAAGGTGAAATTCAACAGGTGTTTAACAACAAAGTACAATGCGTTCAGACATGCTTAGATGTTACAGGAGCTCATTTCCAGCATCTCTTGTAATATGCACAAAATACCTGAACTACTACTTTCTATTTTCTGACAATATCTGTACTAATATAACAAGAGTATACAGAGTTTCCAAATGCATTCATTGAGATTTCGCAACGTTCTCCATATTTTTCATTCAGATGAGTATTTAATGAGAAGCTAGCGAGGTACGTTGTAAATTACATGTAGGTCTTCATGTAAAGTAGTCGTAATTATTGTCTGATTTTAATTAAAACTTGACTCAGTTGACCCATTTTAGCAAAACTTCCAAATACCAAATTTCATCAAACTACGTTGAGCGGTTTCCAAGTTGAAACAAAGGAACATTGTAAACTACATGTAGGTCTTCATGTGAAGTGGTCGTAATTGTTGTCCGATTTTAACCAAAATTGGAATCAGTTGACCCATTTTAGCAAAACTCCCCAGTACCAAATTTAATCAAAATACATCCTGCAGTTCCCAAATTGAAACCAAGGAACTTTGTAAACTACGTGTAGGTCTTCATGTAAAGTAGTCGTAATTGTACCCCGATTTTAACCAAAATTGAAATCAGTCGACCAATGTTAGCAAAACTATCCAATACCAAATTTCATCAAAATACGTCGTTCCTGAGTTTTAACATGCGGATAGACAGACAGAAATAACCTCCCCTATATGCCTTCACTTTGTGCAAAGAACGCATAATAAAGAATAATTTTTAGTACCTACTGTACTGCAACTTTCTGAACACCCTGTACATTGCAATAAACTCAAGTACATATTTTACTAGTTTATTAATGGAGACTACAGCAAAATATTTATGGAGAAATAGAGAGAATAATTCTCAGCTGCAAGGAGTATTCTCTCATTTTATCCCAGCCCGTAAATAAGTTATTCACAGACGCATTATTTTGTTCTACCGCAATGAAAAAGAAAGAAAGCTACAATGCAATCATTCTTTATTTGGAATGAAGAGAGAGAACAATTGGTGATTAATTCGAAACTACATATGTGAAAGCATGTCTCTCCACTTTATCCGAGCATTTTTTATTTCCTGTAGTGCTCATTATTTTAATTTAGCAGTGAGCGATGGTCCATAAATATCATATGAAGCAATTGGTTTCTTTTCTGTTGTGCAAGGATTTTATAATTTTTACTCTGCATGTACTAAATGCTCGGTAGGGTTAAACAAGTAGGAATGTACATGTGCTTCCCGTGGTACAGAAGTACTTTTCGTCAAATTCGCTGTAGTATATTCGTTTACTTATGTATTTACTTTGAAATCAGAAATTAGCGTCAGGAGTTGATTATATTACCGCATTTCCTCAATTCTAAGATGCCATCGATTGTAAGATGCACCCATGATTTAGTAATAGCTTCTCGAAAAAAATGATACTACAGACGCCATTGAATGTAAGGCCGGGAGGAAATGTGATGGGGGCAAATGTCGAAGGTGGAAGCAAGCAAAACAGAAACATGGAGGTGCTAACTCAACATGGAATCATTTAGTGGACCCAAACATGGATGATTTCATAAATTAGAAGAACAAATGGTAAAATTTGTGCATACTCAAAGAACAGACAGAAAAACTGTGTCACTGAAAATCATTAAACTGAAATCTCATGAATTAGCATGATCACTTAACATCCCATGGCAAGAATTCAAGGCTAGTAATTGTTGGTGTGTATAGATGATACGTGGTAATGATTTTTGCTTGTGGCAAAGAACTTCTCTTTACCAACATCTACCTTATGACTACACAGACGAACTTATTGCCTTCCAGAAGCATGTAATTGCATTGAGGAAAATTCATGATTACCTTCTGAGCCAAATGGGTAATGTAGATGAGACACCTATTTATTTCAACATACCATCCAATTACACAGTTAACATAAAAGGCTCAAAATACATCATAAAATCTCGGGGGAATAAAAAAATGCTCATTACTGTAATGATGGCAAGTATTATCGGATGGCACAAAGTTACCACTGTATGTTATTTTAAAAATTAGTATTACAAAGTTTTTTCTGAATATACTGTTTTTATTGTGGTCATCTTAAATTCAAAGTCATCTTTCTTTCAGGTTAATGCGATACTGGAGAAATTAAAAAAATCCTTCAAATATTGCAGTGTGCATTAGAACTCAAGGAGGAAATAGTGATGACTATAAACTGTTTTAGAATTTACATTAACACATTGAAAATCTAATTATGGAAGATTTCAAGCAACAAAAATTGGAAAGATTTTTTATAAGAGATTATTAGTATGTACCTATTTTGTGTATTTTGTTCATATAGTAAAATTATAATTTCAGATAATTTTTTAGAATTAGAGTCTCTTATGTTTGATAAATTAGACAGTATGATGTCGGTGTATTTTCAGCGTACTTTCCAGAATGGAAATAGGCTTATAGTTTGGTCGTTGTGTGTCTGTCTGTCTGTCCATCTCCCTATATTAACTTTTGAACCAATAGACTGATTTTTATGACACTTGGTGGAAATCTCTTGCTATTGGGGCCAAGCTCCGGAGGATAGTTTTTGTTGCGAAGATTGAAGTCCCGGGTTTGATTCCAGGAACTATCCTTCCCATTTGATTTACATGGGAAATCTGAAATCCATCATGCAGGGAAATTTTCTCTTGCACATTAAAATACCTTAGTGGAGTGGGATTTGTACTTTTCTCTGAAGGAAGGAATGGAGATTTTAATTTTTATCATAGACTTTTACTTATTGATTGTATTTCTTCGAATTTTGCATAAATACTAGCATTTTTGCAGTTTTTATCACTTGTTACCAGAGTGTTGCCATTGCAATGACTATAGTTGGACTTGGCTTCAGTATAGTCTAGTTGTCTAGTATGTACATACAAGCATTATTTTGCCACACAAATACGTGTGATCAATTTAATTTTCCGTTCAAATGTATTTGTGATATTTTATAATGGTAAATTATTAAATTTGAGAACACAAAGAGCAGTTCATCCGCATTGATTTAAAGCTATTATAGACAATGTAAGTATTAAATAAATAATTATGTGGAAAGTAGGCATTATAAGTTACATTTGGTTCATCTTGTTATATACAATAAATAAATAACTAGCATATAACGATAAATAAATATTTTTAAATTGTGATAAATATTTATATAATCCCATCTCATTTTTTAAAACTGTCCTTTATTGCTATCAGCCACTTAATGTTATTAATTTTCATGTACCCAATGCAATCATATTGTGACACCTACTGTACTTGGGTGATGATAATTAGGTGACCTACTAAACTAAAAATGATGCACAAATAGATAGCCCTGCATGTAAGGTTAACTGTTGCAGGCATTATTTTGTGGAAGCTCCCCATATTCTAAAGTAAAGGAAAGTTGTATCTTTACATTAGAACCTGCATGTAAGGTTCTTCATTTGTGTCTCAAAATCTTGCTATGGTAAATGAGAATAATTTTCAGTAGAATATTTTTTAATGTGTTAGTTTTAAATATCATAAAATATTGGCAAAACATTTTATTCTTGAAATTTCTGATTTAGATTAAAATAAAATGCTAAAAAATTATTCTATTAGTTTTACAATCCTAATAACTGCAACTATTTTGCGATAAAATTTCCATTTTTAAGTAATTATAATAAATGCCAACCTTGAATCTCCAGTCAAAAATACGTGAACTTGAGAAAAAGACTGAGCTTCAGAATGTCCGTCATGAAGAGCTACTTCTTGAGATGGCTAGCATCAAGAGATCACAGATGGCAGCAGCGGCTTCTGCTGTCTCTGGTGCCACCTCATCTGCCTCGTGCTCGACCCCCTCCTCCTCCCCCACCATGGGAAAAAGCAGTGCTCTCGTGCCTCATACCTCAGGGTCGTCTCCTTGGAAGCCTTCTCCTCGTTCAGTCTCAACCAACCAGGAAGTTCAGACTTCACCTGAAAGTGGCAATTCTACCCCAGGTAATTCACCCACTTCTTATCACATTGGAACATCAAAATAAACAATGCTTAACGTTTTACTGTATAATTAGTTCCAATCATTCAAGATAAATTATCATTTTAATGCTATAAGATTACAGGGAAAAACTGTTAAATAAATTCAGTCTTCAAAATAATGTTTATACATGTGGAAAAATGCACATTATTTACAAAATAAAACAACAGGATATTCTTTTAAAGTTTTGTTAATTAGTTTCACTATTCTTGTTTGTTCATTTGAAATTCCTGTTTTAAATGTCTGATTCACGCCATTATTAGAACAGACTCGATCTTTGTATAAACCTGATTAAAACTGAACCACAAATGGTGCACAAATTAGGTTAGATATATTTTTAAATGCAATGACTAAAAAAATTTTTGAGTGTTTGTTTTTTGTACCATGAGTAATGTGAACTGTTTTAGCTTCATAATGTTCCAGTCACTTACTCAGCTATCCTCAGGAGCACCAACTTATTAATATTGAATCTTTCCTTATATGGTCACGACATACATTCTTCCCAACTCTCTCGTTGCATGATAAGTCAATCAGTTCCTATTGACACAATTTTCTCTTAGTATCCAGGTGTGGGAAGGAGAAAATTTCTTCTCAAAGAATTTTCTTAGTGTCCAGGTGGAATAAAAGGAGGAAAGTTTCTTCTTTTCAAAGCAATCACTTCATTGGGAGAAAAAGAGTGATACTTTTAGAAGATTTTTAGTACTGTATTTTTCAACTCTGACAGCAAATAACATGGCGGGTTAAGGTATATTAACCTCACAAGGTGCTTTTAACCAATTCAGTTTTTTTTACATTTTGGCTTCTTGTTGAACCATCTTTACGAGTGTGATCAGATGCCCATTTGATAACACTTAACCTAACATTCCAAGCATGCCTTTCTCTCAAAACACATTTTAATACTTTTACTTCATATAGCTGTAACAGTATCAATTTTATTCAACAAATTTTAACATTGGTAGAATTTTTGTTTCCATTGCATTTACTTTGATAATGTATTGACTATTAATAAACTGTGTTGATAATTGATTTTTTATCAATGTTTTGTATTTCAATCATTAACCTAGCATTTTTAGGTGCGTTTCTTAAAAGAAAATCCATCGTTGTATGTCTGCTTGGATGTCTATCTGTACTCTTAGCACCTGGACATATTGTGATGAATTTTTTAATTTAAAATTTATGTTAAATAGAAGATGAAAATACCTGCTCCAGTAAAGATCAATCAATCTAGGCTGCCTCTTATTACATAACATTAACTTTTTGCTTTAACTGACGGAATATCAGTGAAAAAGAAAATACTTTTTTCTGAAGCTCTATTGCAAAACAAAATAATAATTTGTTAAAATACAAATTTTTTTGAAGATGCTCGAATATTTATAAATGGCCCTGCAAACTTGCAAATCTATATTGTATAGATATCTATGTCAGCATTTTGTTTATGTTTATATTAAAATAAAACACTAAATGTGATACCTGGGTCCTAATGCTCAAATAAGGCTTCCATAGTACCTACCAGAAATCAAATTTAAAATTTCAACCACTAAAACCTCAGAACTAAAGTTGATGTTTAAAAATCTCTAAAAATTCAATCTGATAATAGCGGGTTTGTAATAGGTTGCTTTATCAGGGTAGTTAGCTTCCTGGAAAAAAATTGAACTTTCAATTCCAAATCTGCTTATGGAGAAACGCACCTAATTTATGCTATGCTTCTTTCATGTATTACTCCTACTGGTTAAATAGTGTATAGAAGGCATTAAATCACATATAAAGCACTATCTATTTTTCTATTGTAGCAAATCAACCATTAACAATTGTGCTTCATTCTTGAACATACATCCCAATCCCTTCTTTAATTTTTGTTTTTATTTTATAGGACACCCCAAGTTTAACATTTCATTTGTTCTTAATCATGTTATCACAATTGTTTGAATTGCTTAGCATTCTGAAGAGGATATTTATTAGAATTGTATTTTTTGCAGATTGTGAACTTTTCCTGTCTAATGCACTACATTCTATCAAAATTTTTTGTTAGGTATTATAATACATTCTATTAATTTTATACATTTCTTTATTTTGGCTTATTAACCACTACTTAGACATTACTGATCTTTTATTTGATAAAAATTATACTTAATCTCTTAATTATATGTTACCATGTGTGCCTTTTAAATGTTACAGTACATAGATAATTCCTGTCCGATAAAATTTAAGGTAAGTGCTCACTATCTACAAACATTAATAATTTTTCCCTTGATTCACTAAATATTTTGAGTTGTACAGTATTTATTTATTAGAAACAATAGATATTCCTAAATACGAAAAATTCACTAAAATTCACTGATTTTACACTGAACAGTTAATACTCTTGTCATAACTTCACTAACCTCTTTCCTCCATTTCTCTAAACACCTTTACAGCACAAACATTTAACCCATTCAACCATTCCTTAAACAATCTGTATTTCCCATTCAGATGAAGAAATGTTAGTATCACTGGGCAACCATAGTGGGGACTGTGCATGTTTCTGCTGAATCTAAGCACTAAGGTTTGCATAATAGCTGCTCCAATAAGTTGTCTCTGCTGCTGTAGTGTTTTTATACTTGCTGAAAGCATCTCATTGCTCAAAATAATGCTACATTTGTTGTTTGTTGTTAAGTAGTGGGGTATAGCATATTTGGCCAAGAGGATGGGAACTCTAAACAGTCTTCTCTTATGATTAGAAGATAGATCTTTGAACCGTAAATGCATCGAGCAATTTCTGCCTGACACACAACACTTTGACTGTAGTTTTCCAAGATCCACTCAGCTTTGGCCACTTGACACAATAGCATATTCACATGTGACCATCCGCATGGCCATGGCTATGCCTACTTGTCATGCCTCATCATATTCTTTCTTGGCCTGGGAGCATGTTGCTATGAGTGGCAGCACCAGAGTAGGCTAGTAGAGCCAAGTTGCTTGACACACCGAGCGAGCAAGTGTGTGTAATGCCGAGTCTCCTGCACGTCCCTTACCACCACCTCTGCCAACTTCCCTCAAACCTCCCTCCAAATTCCTGCCACACTCTCCCCGTAGATTCCAGTCGCCCGCTTTCCAATGACAGCACTGCACGCTCCACGCCCACGGGAAGTGTGGTCTTTGGGATGGCCCTAGCTGCCGGGTCGGAGGTGATGGCAACACCTGGAGCAGGGGGGGAAGCTTGGGCGTCGGCCTTTGCAGGTAGTCCATAAATCCTTCCTTTATCCCCTCTCAACCTACCATCTCTTTCCAAATATGCACTTTGTGTTTTAATTATACTCCCCATCATCAAAAATTATCTGCTTGAATCAGTGTTGGCAGAATTTATTACATTTTGCGGGTCAGTAAATTTAGGGTAATATACAAAAATTGCATAAAAGCTATTTCCCATTTTTATTCTGTTGTAACTTATAAAATGCTGGAGTTGTAGTCTATTTTTGAGGTGAATGTAGATTAGATCATTTTCTATGTAAGAAATTGATAACAATAATCCTTTTATTGGCAAATAAATTTTCATTTGATTTTCATTTTATATTTGAGCAATGCTTGTGAATTTTTGATAACCATGATCAAGGTCTATTTATCCTGAAAGGAATGTTAATTGCATTTCTGTGTAAACCCTGTAAATCACTTAACCATAGCTTTGAAGGTTATTAGTTTTTTCTTTTAAATGGCATTGAGTCATGGATTTCTGGACATAAATGAGGAGAAAAATTGAAAGGTAAAATAACAATTGATCATTTAAATAGTATACATTTTAAATGTATAATTGTTATATTATAATTGTCCTTCAGTTGTTACAGTAATGGCTTTACTTGCATTATTGCAAGCTTAAAAGAAGTTGGATTTTCCAAAACAATGTATTTTCAATGTGTATTTTAGTTTCAGTCTCTATTGTTATTAAGCCTTTTGTAGTTTCTCCTTTTAGTGTTTTAAGCATACTTTATTGTTGTCTTTTGGTTGATGTTGGTATTGATCCTATACTCTCCAATACTGTATGTATATGCAGCAAATTTAGTTGCTTATGAAATATTTAGGAAAGATTGCAAATCTCAATCTTATTAAAGCCTAAATAGCTAAGAAACTTGAAGAAGTTTAGTCTTATATTTTCCTTGAAAAATTAAATTCATTGATTAGTAGGTGTGAAAATCCACACACATAATGTAAATCTTTATATAAAGACATAATTGAGCTTAAATTACTTTTTGCACATATTTAATCCTGCAAGTATTTTAGATCTGAATTTCTGATTTTAAGTTAGGTAATTCAATTTTTTCTAAAATGCATGTTTTGTTTTTACCCTTCTTAGATGACAAATATATTTTTCATTTCATTTTATAGAATTTATTTATTAATTTGTCTTATAGTTTTTTTATCTTAGAAATACTCTGCCTAAAACAAGGTAGCTGTTAGCACCTATAAGATATTTAAAGAATTTTTTATTTCAACATCACAACATAAAATGCTTTTTACATAATTTAAAACGATGTTACAAAACATTTGCCAGATTAACATTTGATATTAGATAAAACAGGTTCCTGATAACATTCTACTCTGGAATTTGGCATACAAAACACATCGTGCCAGTATAGTAAGCACTTACCTTAACTGTTAGCATGCGCATGAATGAATATCATCATTATAAGAGAATCTTTTATTTATTTAGAGCATGGCATTTATTAAATTTATATTTTATTGTCTTAATCTTTCAAGAAGGTATGTTAAAGGTCTCTTAAGTATAATTGTGATTTATTTGCTAGCATTTGATATAAATATATCATTGCCTTAATTTCTAAATTGAAATATCATGAATTCATGACAAGTTATTTTTATTTAATTGCTGAAAGTGACTTCTTATTTTTGTAAATAATACTTAATGCATCGCATGAGTGTTCTAAATGTGCTGATTTTCATAGTCATATTGTCAGTGGAATGTTTGCAGCTACTTTGCATGCAATTTAAACAGTGTAGAAGTGTTTCTACCTACCTTGATCTTTGGTAAGCTTGTCCCCTGTGCTCCTAATTTGAGGCTTCTTCTTGTTATAGGTTATGGCCTTTCATCGCCCTATGGCACCA
This sequence comes from Tanypteryx hageni, assembly GCA_028673005.1. Lineage (NCBI taxonomy): Eukaryota > Metazoa > Arthropoda > Insecta > Odonata > Petaluridae > Tanypteryx > Tanypteryx hageni. The sequence goes on from CM054117.1 coordinate 6,630,373, forward strand.
CCAATTATCCAAACATTTCCTCTCGGGTCTTGCCTGGACCCCAAATACCATCGCACAAGCACCCAGAGAGTAACCCCACCCATTTACACCACCCACAGCCCCAAACCCCTCGTCAAGCACGACAGATCCCCCAGCAGCCAGGGATCAGGTCCTCTATCTATCAGGATGAACGTTTCCCTTCTGAATCCCGACACTCGATAACCCGACACCACCGGCGAGGCGAGCGAGAAATGCCATCTCGCCCCTCGTCCTCGGCTGCTGCTCAGCCCCCTCCGGCCTTCCCCTCAACCACCATCCCCCCACATCGGGCACATACGCACCGTGGAGGAGGAGCTGCCATGTTGTCGTGGCGGAGCGCTTCTGTTTCAGACATGCGCCGAGCCCTGTCATCATCTACTCTTCATGCCGATTCTCAGCTGTATCGGGGGCTGCCGTCGAGGCCCAGTCACGGCTCCCCCTACTCGGTCTCCTCGTTCGCAGCTCCAGCCTCGCATGTGCTTGGTGGTGGTGGGGGAGCCATCCAGGCCATGACCAGCTCATCTGTGGCAGCACGGGGCCTCTCACCTCACACCACTGCCATGGGTCCCCCAGGATCTGCCCTTGACTCAACATCGGCTGAGATTGACCGGATCATGGCCAAAATTGAGCAAGACAATAAGATTCTCGCTGAGTTGGATAAAAGCAGATCTACGATAGGTCAGTAAATATTGAAATGTATTTTAGTGACTATTGCACAGTGCTTTGTGATGGTGTTTCTCTTGCATGTTTAGTCCCTCCAGGAATAATATATAATTTTCCATAAATCCATTGAAATTGCTTTTTCAAAAATATTCCTTGTTTTCTGCACTTTCAGTTAGTATTTTAAAAAAGTCACCAAAAAAACTTGTAGGAGAAACCCCAGTATTTTTATGTCTCTGCAATGTATTATATATTGATGTGTTTTCAATGTTTAATGATGATTATTTGCTTTTAAATTTCAATGTATTGCAAATACTTTTATGCTTATATAAACCTTTGGCTAGCCACTTTACCTTTACTTAATTATTATGTTGATCATCAGAAAATTTTACATGGTTATATTTTTCTCTGAAACATTTAAAATTTTATTTTAAACTACAGAATTTTTAATGTTTGTTTTCAATTCTGTAAGATATATGGTGAAGTATCTCAACTATTTCTAAGTGTTTTTCCTGAGCCTATATAGAGTAAAAGAAAAATGTTGAATGTTTCGCCAAACTTTGGGATATGGTTCCACACATTGAAACAATGAAAAAAGTTTATATGAACATGTATCTGAAATATTCGCGTTCCAGAGCTATGGTCATTTTTATCAATTTTTCAATGTTATACTAGGAAACAAACTAGGTTATGATGTTATTCTGAATGTTTCAGAGTAGGTGTTCGAAATGCAATCCACCCATCTGCACACAGGCCTCGGCATGGTGCCTCACTGATTGTCTTACACATTCAAAAATCCCTGGTTTACCTCTAATTGTTTCACAAGTGTTTTCAACACCATGTTGCAAATCCTCCGCATCATTTGCTGTAGTGGCATAAACTAAACATTTCACATACCCCCACACAAAAAGTCAATCGGATTGAGGTCTGGCGAGCATGGGGGCCATTGAACGGGCCTCTGCCTATCCATTTTCCATCAAAGACTTGATCCAGGTGTTGTCTAACGCTGATGAGGAAATGAACCGGAGCCCCAATGTGCATGAACCACCCAATTTCGTATTAGTAGAGGTACATCTTCCAAGAGCTCTGGTAATACATTTATCAAAAAACTATGGTTAGCCTCTCCTGTGAGTCTGTTTGGCAAAAAATATGGTCCAATCAGCCAGTCCCCCAAGTTACCTGCTCACACGTTAATTGAAAATCGATGCTGATGCCTCAACTGGAAAGTCACATGGGGGTTTTAATCTGCTCACACATGAGTATTATGAAAGTTGAAAATGCCATCTCTCGTAAATCCTGCTTCATCTGTGAACAAAATGTACGACAGAGAATGTGGAAGAGTGGCATATTTTGTAAGAAACCATCGACAGAGCACAATTCTTCCGGGATAGTCAGCAGGAGTAAGGCCTTGAACCCGTTGAAAGTGATAAGGATACAATGGCTGTTCACGTAAAATTCGACACAACATTTTGGGTGATTCCCTCCGTGGCTGCAATCCTCCTCGTACTGGCCCCAGGATCCTCTTCCACGCAGTGCAACACCCTTTCCTCCAAATCAGGAGTACTCTCGGATCTTTGACTCCTTCGGTCTGCTTGGTTAGGTGCAAATCCTCCACCCTCTCTGAGGCACTGATGAATCCTGCTGAACATTCTTCTTTCTGGGATTGTGCAGCTGGGGAACCTTTCTTCATAAAGACAGCGTGCCTCTTTTGCATTATCCTCTGCCAAACCATACATGAAATGCATGTCTGCCAGTTCTGCATTTGTGTAATTGTTTGCCATTTTCACAAGAAAATCACAACTTACCAACACCGATTTATCCAAGAATATGACTTACGTACGTAACACACTAACTGGTGACTGACGTTACAAGGGACGAATGAGTCTGCATTAGTAAAGAATCAGGAGAAAGAGATAAGGATTGGCTTGTTGAGGTACTGTGCACACAGAGCTCGGGTGAAGATCACAGCATTCGAACATTTACTTTTTCCTGTTAAAAGGGTCACAACACTGAAACGCGAACATTTTGGATACATGTTCATATAAACTTTTTCATTGTTTCTGTCTGTGGAACCATATCCCAAAATTTGGTGAAACATTTTTCTTTCACCCTGTATAAATATATGCCATCTCATTACTTGTTTTTGTTATAAAATTTATTGATCACAGTTCAAGATTAGTGAAATTTTTACCTCACAGGTGCTGCAAACCAACCTGTCTCTCATTTGGTTTCTTCAAGTACTGAAAGTAATGTCTTGTCTTCCAATATTTTGGGTCGTATGAAGCCTGGTGTAGCATCCAAACATCAAGCTTATCACTGGAGATACCCTCATGTTAAGAAACAATACTTAAAAGTCCCGCAGATAACTTATGGTAGTCGTGGTAATTTTAAAATGCAGCGTAAGTTGTTTCAAAGATGTAGAGGGTATCAGTAGAGAATTGAAATATTGAAAAGCTAGTTTTCCACTGGTAGGAATTTACTATACCACCTTTCTCCTATCCTTTAAACTGCCTATTTTGGCAGTTATTAGATAAAAGTGGATTTATGGAATAGTTTTTTCTTTTATTACCATTAATTTCAGTTACGTAGATTGCCACAGTGCCGGTCCTAACTGCAGGAAAAATTATTAATTGTAGTTCGGAGTAATTTGTTTTCATAAACATGAAATTCCCTAGGTGGTGTCATAGTATATATCAGTTATCTATAAATTTTAATGATAGTTATATATCTTCCTGAAAGGTATTTCATACAAGAGAACTTGGATAGGAATCCCAGGGTAACAGGTTTGGTGTGATAATTATCTTGAGGAACTATACTAATCAGTATCCATTTATAATGGTAATACCTTTGGGAATGGTTAAAATGTTAATATGGAAGATAGAAACATTTTAGGAATTTTTTTACGCAGCCTTTAGTGAGGAGGGCCGGCTCTGAAATGTTAGTGCTAAGCATGCCAGTGTCTACAACCTTAAAATTAAGAACATCAGTTTCTGCATGCATTTAGGGTAAACTTACTGCACCTGTGTCTCAATGTTTGGAATGATTATTTGGATTTTTAATGGTCTTGCATTTTTAGAGATGGAGCATTAAAGTTCTTACTATACATGGTCATTGCCCAGATTATACTTGGAAAAGTTGATGCATATATGTTTCAAATAATGCACAGTAAAAGTCTGCTATAACGAGAGTTTGATAAGGGTTAAGAAAATACTTTTTATGATGGATCCTCATTATAACCAAAAATAACTCAATTTTTGAAATTTTTTTATTTTTAACATCTTGTTTATAAAGCATTTCACAAAAAAATACAGTCTCATCATCTTAATATGAAGTTTCAACTACATCTCTGATGATTTTTTTCACAAAATATGGTCAAATGTCACATTTTTAGCATGTTTTATTTCATAAATAAGCTTATTTTTTCACACTCTGTTTTTCTGTGCAATCAATTAAATCAAATAAGCAAGTAAACGGCAAGAGAAAATTTCTGCTTCAGCCATAGCAGATACTTTTGAAAGATTTAATCTCTCCGCATCTGACATTATATATTTTTTAAAACTCAAACCTAAAGAAAAATAAATGGATAAATGGATCACGTGGGTCCTCATCCTCTGAATTTCAGTCTTACATCTCTTGGCATTTAATTTTGATTCAATTGATTGCACAGATGTAAAGATGGAGCAAAAACATAAGCGTGTTTATGAAATGAAAAAATGTGCTTAAAACATGCAAATTTTATCCAGGTCATGGACAACTCTCCTTGTTTATTTAAGTTTAATGATATCACAGATGCAATTAAAAAAACACATTCATCGTTTGTTTAAACTAAACTAAACACCTATCTGCTATGTGTATCCACCCCACCCTCTGCTTGCTTTGCTCACCCCAGGAATCTCGGTGCCACATGCCTCACATTTAGCCTTGTTAAGCTCAGCAAACTCCTCAGTTGTCAGAAATGAGAAGTACTTTTGTAATTTTTTACTACAATATACAAGCAGTGTAGAAATAAAGAAAGATACAATAGCAAAGCCTACCCTCCCTCCCTCCCTTTCTCTCTCCCTCTCTTCTCTCTCCCTCCCTCTCTTTCTCCCCTCCCTCTCTCTCCCCTCTCTCTTTCTCTCTCCCTCTCTCTTCTCTCTCCCTCTCTCTTTCCTCTCCCTCTCTCTTTCTCTCTCCTCTCTCTTCTCTCTCTCTTTCTCTCTCTTTCTCTCTCCCTCTCTCTTTCTCCCTCCCTCTCTTTCTCCCTCCCTCTCTTTCTTTCTCCCTCCCTCTCATTCTCCCTCCCTCTCTTTCTTTCTCCCTCCCTCTCTTTCTCTCTCCCTCTCTTCCTCCCTCCCTCTCTCCTCCCTCCCTCTCTATCTCCCTCCCTCTCTTTCTCCCTCCCTCTCTCTATTTCTCCCTCCCTCTCTTTTCCCTCCCTCTCTTTCTCCCTTCCTCTCTTTCTCCCTCCCTCTCACCTCCCTCTCACCTCCCTCTCACCTCCCTCTATCTCTCCCTCCCTCTCTTTCTCCCTCCCTCTCTCCCTCCATCTCTTTCTCCTTCCCTCTCTCTTTCTCCCTTCCCTCTCTCTTTCTCCCTTCCTCTCTCCTCCCTCCCTCTCTCCTCCCTCCATCTCTCTTCCCTCTCTTTCTCCCTCCCTTTCTATCTCCCTCCCTCTCTTTCTCCCTCTCTTTCTCCCTCTCTTTCTCCCTCTCTCTCTATTCTCCCTCCCTCTCTCTATTTCTCCCTCCCTCTCTTTTCCTCCCCTCTCTTTCTCCCTTCCTCTCTTTCTCCCTCCCTCTCACCTCCTTCTCACCTCCCTCTATCTCTCCCTCCCTCTCTTTCTCCCTCCCTCTCTCCCTCCATCTCTTTCTCCTTCCCTCTCTCTTTCTCCCTTCCTCTCTCCTCCCTCCTCTCTCCTCCTCCCTCCTCTCTCTCCCTCTCTCTTTCTCTCTCCATCTCTCTTTCTCTCTCCCTCTCTCTTTCTCTCTCTCTTTCTCTCTCCCTCTCTCTTTCTCTCTCCCACTCTCTCTTCTCCCTCCCTCTCTTTCTCTCTCCCTCTCTCTTTCTCTCTCCCTCTCTCTTTCTCTCTCTATTTCTCTCTCCCCTCTCTCTTTCTCTCTCCCATCTCTCTTTCTCTCTCCCTCTCTCTCTTCTCCCTCCCTCTCTTTCTCTCTCCCTCTCTTTCTCCCTCCCTCTCTCCTCCCTCCCTCTCTATCTCCCTCCCTCTCTTTCTCCCTCCCTCTCTCCCTCCATCTCTCCCTCCATCTCTTTCCCATCTCTCCCTCCATCTCTTTCTCCTTCCCTCTCTCTTTCTCCCTTCCCTCTCTCTTTCTTCCTTCCTCTCTCCTCCCTCCCCTCTCCTCCCTCCCTCTCACCTCCCTCTCAGCCTCCCTCTCACCTCCCTCCTATCTCTCCCTCCCTCTCTTTCTCCCTCCCTCTCTCCCTCCATCTCTTTCTCCTTCCCTCTCTCTTTCTCCCTTCCTCTCTCCTCCCTCCCTCTCTCCTCCCTCCCTCTCTCCTCCCTCCCTCTCTCCTCCCTCCCTCTCTCCTCCCTCTCTCTCTCCCTCCCTCTCCCTCTCTCTCTCCCTCCCTCTCTCTCTCCCTCTCCCTCCCTCTCTCTCTCTCTCCCTCTCCCTCCCTCTCTTTCTTCCTCCCTCTCTCCTCCCTCCCTCTCTTTCTCCCTCCCTCTCTTTTGCTCTCCCTCTCTTTCCCTAGCACTCTCTTCTTTTCCCTTATCCCAATTCAAATCAGTGTAATTTCATGGATCCAGCAACAATGGCGGTTGCTCTTGGCAATAAAAGATTTTCTTCTTAGCAAAATTAAAACATTCATCTTCAAAACAATTTTGAGGACTGATTTGAATCGAATTGATGGTAAGAAAATGTTTTTTCACTCTTTTGTGCATTCTTTGGTTCAAGTCTCGAATTTGTTTGATAATTTCAAGTACATAATTTTAAAATGCAAATGAAAAATGTCCTACACTCATTTACCCATTTAAATTTAATAGTTGACAGACAAGCTTACAGCATTGGAGAATTACTGTAAGATATTTTATAACAAATCATATTTAACATTTAATCATGTTTCATTTTGGGTAATGTAAAATGATATAAAATAGTAAAAAATAAAATTGATGTAAAATACCCAAATATAATACAATAACAAAAAAAAATACTATATGGAGCACAAACACAGTCAAACATGCTAAAATTGTCCGCTATAAAGTTCAATGAATAACTACTACGAAAGGCTTTTCGATAACCTTTTTGGAAAACAGGTCCATCATTACCTCTTATTGGATCTTGAGCATCCTTTGAAGAGCTGGGGTAAGGGAAAGGCATTTGCAAATACCATGAGTGTGAACAACTTGGTGGTTAATGGATACGTGATACAATAAAGCATATTGGGAGTTGAAATTGAAACAGCAGTAATCTTCACTATTAGCTGTGTCAATGATTGCGCAGTGACATTGCATGTAAATTTTAAAAAAAATGCACTTGCAGAAATCCAAACTACATGGGTAAATCAGGGAAGCAGTTAAAGTGATAAATAAATTTATTATTCTCTCAAAGTATGTGATTTACACCTTGACCTACTTTAAAACATTGTTCATCATCCATAGTTAATTTTCAGTTTGTTAATAGAATAAGCAACAGTCAAATAAATATCAGAATCACATTTATCATGAATAAAACTTTTACCAGAATTACACAACTCATGACTAATTTTCCACCATACTAGAGACTAGATCAGCAATTTTTCACGATATGATATATGCCAGAATCTTGACTGTTGACATTGTAAATGCCATTTTAGATTGGGAGGGAAGGTGGTCTCTGGATGTCTTTTCTCTGTTAACACAAGTGCTATCTCTCATTCATTGCATTCAATCCACAATGACGTACTTATCTCTGTAAATAGTATAGACTTTCATTGTTTGGAGAGCATGATATTTCATGTGATTATTGAAGATAGACTGTGTGATTTTATAGCCAAACACTTCGTTTTAGAAAGGAAATAATAATAATTTCAGCACAGGTGTGCAATTCAGTTTCATCATACAAAATTAATATTTTCTGATTTGATCTTTGCTCCACCAAGAAAAATCATTGTCCATACAATTGAGTTTTCATCCTCTTGTCACACTAAAAACATATTTCAGAGGATGACTATGGCTCTTTCAATGGAATTGCTTACTGCGAGTTTTCAGATGTCCTTTCTTCCTGGTCTGAGTTAGCCTTAATTCAGTCCTATCTCCACCTCTGAGAATCAATTTCCTGGTGTTTCATCATAAGAAGCATTTTCCTTCATGCAGTGAGATGTTGCAAAACTAAAATGCAAACATTGTCCCATTTCTTATTCAATTTGCCTCACACTTTGGAGTTGGCTTGAAATGAAGTTATGCAAATTTCCTGAAAGTCGGCCTGGATGGTTCTTTCATGTGACTAGCTTAGTTTGTGTTTTCATCTGGTCCTCATCCTCAACACTTGATGACCCATTTAGTTCTTTCTTATACTTACTTACACTTTTCTTGCACAGTCTTATGAGATCTCAAGTAGAAATGTTTTGAATTTTGCCGTGAGCTATCGTATTGGTCCGAATACCCTGAATAGGAGATCTCTTTTAAAGAAAACAAATATATCTCTACCTATATGGTGCTAAGAGTGGGATTATAGGCCACACTCAGGTTTTATACATTATTATATTTGAGATTAAATAGTGCAGCCTATATTCAGACCAATATCTTCTACAAATCAGAATGTCTCAAAATAAAGATAATCAAACAGGCAAGTGAATAAACCAGCAGAGTACATGTAATGGCAAAATACTGCACTAACTGTTCCAAAACTAATACTGTAGGCTAACTGATATAGATATTTTCCTCCACAATATTTATGTTTTATTGTTAGTCAGCATGGTTTCCATATTGAGTAAAGTAGATTTCAAAAATCCAAATCCCGGTCTTTTACACTAATGCTGCATCACAGTCAGAAAAACTTCCTTTATGTGCATATTGATTGACAGATATTAACATTTATTTTGCTTGACATAAGATATAGCTTACTTCTTGTTCTGATTATACATCAAGTTCAAATGTTAGCAGCCTTCTAATTTTGTGATCATGGCACTGAGGGGTCTGATGAAAGAGGTGCGAGGGGCAATAGGAGGTCCAGTAATTGCTGGGTCGAATAGGTTTCAGAAAGTTGTTTTGTGGTTGGACAGAAACTGGACAGGTTATAGGAGAATACACCGAGGAATAAGAATGTTCATGGAGAAGAAGGCAACATTTCATTTTAATTGGGGACAGGTGCAGGAATTTGTGACTTGTGAAACATTGGAGATGGTTGGAATGAATGTGCAGATGCTTCTTGGTTGGATTGAATGTACAGATGCTTGTGCGTTCTTGGAGAGGTAAAATAGTTTTGCGTTAATAATTAAATAAAATATAAACTTATAATAAAATAAAATATTTACCTTGAATGAAGAATGTGTATCTACTGTGTACGGGGAATAGGAACGAATGGCAAAATGAGCTGATGTAACACTTGAGTTTGGATGATGCAATATAGATAGTGGACGTATGCGCTGTGAGGATTGGGTAGTGGTGGGGTATGGTATGGAGGAGCAGAAGTTGCCTTGTTTCTCATTTTGAACGAGCAACATTTCAACAAGGTGGTTCCTTTGAAGTTTTGCTGACCGATGTTGTGAACAAGTTGAACGGATGTTGTTGAAAGGTGTTGAAAGTTGCTGAGTTGAAACTATGTTGTTTAGTGTGTACATACCTTTAGAATCCTTAATCTCTCTGGATGTTGTTGAAAGGTGTTGAAAGTTGCTGAGTTGAAACTATGTTGTTTAGTGTGTACATACCTTTAGAATCCTTAATCTCTCTGAAGGGCAATTTCTCACACATGCTCACCACAGAATGAAAAGCCCTACAGTCTCATTACAGTAAAAAATTTCATGCTAAAGTCCATTATTGTAGGTGTGATACCATACTCTTATTTTTCCCATTACTTCATGTACTTGTCTTTTGCTATTTTTGGGTCTCAGCATTTTTCCAGGAATGTGAATGTCTCAAAAAATGAGGGAAACCTGGACTCATTCCAGCAAAATGTTGCACTCATTGCAACTGAAGAATTTCTGTATAATTAGCATTATAGAGTTAATGGTGCAGTGATAAACTCTTGTAATAATAGACTTCTCATTATACTATGCTATATTCGTTATGGCGGACTTTCACTGTATTTAGAAAGTAAATTATTTTTGGTAATTTTGATTTATTAACTTCATCCCTCTTATTATTAACTCCATGCTATTTCATATAAATCTAGGGCTATTATAGGTTAATTGCTTCAATGAACATTCATCTTAAAAATTAACAGTTATGAAAATAATTATTATTGTTTGGTGCTTTTGACTTCATGGTTTTTATGAAATGATCTTATGTTTCTGTAGTGTCCTTCTCATTTATGTTTTTAGTTTTGTTGTATGTTAAATGTGCATAGTCATTGTTTAAGCATAATTACTTTAATTCACATCGTTTAATATGTTATTTATAAGTCTAACAAGGGAAGCCCACAAGGTGTGACACTCGCATTGGATTGAGATTTTTCAGAATGAAAGTATATGCAAAATAGTGGAGTTCTATTTTTACCTAGGTGTCAACTCGATGTCGTTTACGAGAAAATGCCCTTTGAAAATCGCGATTCGAGAGCTAACGAAATAAGAACGGTAAAAGTCCCTTCTTAATTAGCCAAGAGCATTGGTGTATGGGAAACGAGCTGGATTTAAAATATTTTTGCCATGGTTTGATTCCCTAAGGGACCAAAATTTTTTCCTCATGATTTTTTTTATTTTTTCTGCAATTTCCAGCATATCGTCGATAAAACTTGCACAGCATTTTAAAAAAATTATTCCATGCATTATAACTACTAGTTTCTTCAGCGTCTAGTCATCTTATAATGTTGTTATTAAAGTTACGGTGTTGTTGTTAAAGGGATTCATTATCAGTTGCTGATGTCAATTATTGTCATTGTAATGAAAATTGTCAATGTCACAATATTGTTGAGTTATTTCAACGCATTGTTCTTTATTCCTCCTTTCAAATCTCGCCATGTATTGTTCATTATGATAAATCGGTTGTTGGTGTCAATTGTTGCCATTATAATTATAATTGTCTTTATGTCACAATATTGTTGGGTTATTTTGATGCATTGTTCTGCATTCCTCCTTTCAAATCTCTTCATGTATTGATCATGATTATAAAGCGAATGCGAATTATGTTTGTGCAGAATTTCACTGAAGAAACTAGTAATTATAATGCATGGAATAATTTTTTTTTAATATTGTGAAAGTTGTATCAATGATATGCTGGAAATTGCAAAAAAAATCAGGAAAAATTTTGGTTCCTTTGGGAATCGAACCCCGGCAAAAATATTTTAAATCCAGCTCGTTTCCCATACACCAACGCTCTTGGCTAATTAAGAAGAGACTTTTACCATTCTTATTTCGTTGACTCTTGGATCGCGATTTTTCAAAGGGCATTTTCTCGAAAATGACGTAGAATTGACACCTATGTAGAAATAGGAGTCCACTATTTTGCATATACTTTCATTCTGCAGTCTCAATCTGATGTGAGTGTCACACCTTGTGGGCTTCCCTTGTAGAGGCAGGAGGGCAATGAGCATTTCCATCTTTTGCCATAGTTATAGAAACCATTTAGATAGTAAATTTGTTTTGTATGTTTAAATGGATTGATTAGAAATTTGAATTGAGTGATTTAATGAAACCTGTAATTTTAAACTCATTTATATATAGTTAATGTCCCAGATATAAATATATTTTTGGAATATGATTAAGGAATATGACTGTGAAGTAATATCTTAATGAAATTTTTCAATTACACCATATTCATTTACATATTTTTAATTGTGACAAATCTAATAATCACTATACAGAGATGTGAATAAAAGACAAAAGGAAAAGTAACAAATGATACATGATAGACCTTAATTTTCATATAACTTGCAAGAATAATTAAGAAGTCCGTGATTTCACTTGACCTCTCTGTAAAACATTTCAGTGATGTTATTAGACACATACATGCATATATCAATAGCACTTGGACCAGATAAACAATATCTTATGGAGCATAATTAATACAATTTCATAAATTCTGTATTATACTTCAGCCAGTAAGGTGAAACTGAATTTTTTAAATCTGAAAAAATTCTCTGCTGCATTTATTTACTTTAAAGTTATTTATGGAAACAAACAGCAATACAGCAAGCTTTAATAGCTAAGTAAAATGAAGTCTTTTCATTGTAGAACTCTACATAGTGCCTAAATGCACATCAAACAATAAATTTCTGCGTTAATCATGAAACAAACACCGATGAAAGATAATCTTTTATGAAATTCCACTATCTGTATGGAGATCCACCAGGTGGAGAGTGCAGGATATGCAACTGAAATGCAATGATTACATTTGAGATTCAAGTCTGCTTTTTTTAATAACATTATTTCTCTATGTTCTGCACAAAATCCAGTTGACTCATTTATATCAGGAAATTGATTTTCTGTCATGCAACCTACCAAGAGCTAAAATGACTTCCTCCTGTTTGTAGCGAAATTTGTGAGATGTTTCCTGTTCATTTGTGGACTTGAATATTGTGATACCTATATCTATATGTGATATCTATAAGATGCTGGTTGATTTTAGGAATCTTTTTCAGAAGAAATGGAATATCATGGGTCAGTAAATACAGTTTTTTAACTTACATTGTTTTGTGCTATACCTACATAATTTCATAATTTGCTGAAGCTTCATTGCTCAATCATTCTTTTTTTACTTTAACTGTAATTAATTATGTGTATGGATCTGAATATTCAATTCATTGAAGAATGCCATTGCTGTTAAATTACAATGCATTTGTTGATACTCTGAATATTAATTTTGCAAACGTTTTGATGTTTAGATTTTAAGTCTCTATCCATAGCATAAAAAGTTGACTTCAAGTTAATGTATTACATCAGGGGTGCGCAAACATTTCATGCCGCGCCCCAATTTTTGTTCAAAATACAAACTTGGGCCCCCTACCATGGCTGGCAAGATTTTTTATCAAGATTTGGTATTTGGGAGGGGTTTTATGTCGATGATAATTTTAGGAAATAGTATGTTACAAAAAATGGTATATTTTATTAAAACTGAAAATAACAAAATAATTCAAGATAAATACACAAAATGAACATTCTAATAGGAATAAAATCAAATATCACTAAATTAATGAAATTATACAGCAATATGAATACAAAAATAAATATCACATTTTAAAATAACAATAAGAAAAGCACAAAAAAAATAAAAATAACACTTGATTTTTGTACGAATAGATTTAATTCAATGGGATCTGTGGGCTTGTCTGTTACTGGCAATTTCGTCCAGTCTCGGCTTGATTTATGAAATCGCCACTCTTAATTCTGATTCATGGTGTTCTTACTGACAATTATTTTATTAAATTTATTTGTAAAACAATAAAGAATTAATCCACTGGTTCAGAACTAAACATTGCACATTTCAATAGACGTATTCACATGACAGCCTTCGTTCGACAACGTACTGCAGTATAGTACGATAACGCGCACTGTAAACAAAGTCACGGTCACGCTGAATAGAGTGAGGGGATTCCCAGCATGTTACTCTTGTAAATACGAAAGATTACAGAAATATAACATTGTAAACAAAAAAGATATATGAAATATGAAAAAAATACTACATTTTCTTACAGTTAAAATTAAATCATGGCTATGATCGCGCCCCTCGCATCACTTTTCGCGCCCCCTAGTTTGCGCACCCCTGTATTACATGAAGGGAATTGCTTCAGTTTTTAAATCCTATACTAATAATTTTTCTAAAAAACCAGTTTATGATTCAGATGCTTCAAAAGTTGATGAATTAGTCTACAAGAAAGCATAGATTTTTTGTCAGCTTTATTTATTTATTTCCTTTAGATTCATGAGTTAAGAGTTATCACTGAGCAAAGCAATTTAAATGCAAGGATGCCTGAAAGAGTTAAGTTAATTTTCTTGTTTATGGAATACAAATCCCTCATGAATAAGCCTAAGTAATCATGTTAAGATAAGAAAATATAATATTATTCAAATTTTTAGGTTTAATTCTAATTACCATGACTTCCTGTAAATTGAAGCCAAAAAATGTCTGAGGACCACTCTTTCCTGCATATATTGATGAAGATAAAACTTACTGTATACTGTGGCTGTAGTGAATAAGCAAGGTCAGGATATCTAATCAATTATATAAAACAGGCAAACGGGAAGGTTTTGAACAATTTGGATTTTGGCATCTCTTCGTTTCAAGTACCATATATACTCGTGTATAGTGTACTCTCGTGTATAATGTACTGTTGTGTATAATGTACTCTCGTGTATAACATGCACCCATACTTTTTGCCAAAATATCCTGACTTCTTCATATACCCTGTGTATAACGCATACCCTAGATTTTGAGGGTCATAAGAACAAAATTTTATAATTATATTATCATGTTAGTTATTAACTAGTGCACCATAACTAAATATAGACCCTTCCTGGGTAATGCAAAACTCGACTTAAGCAAATCCAACCATACATAAAAACCTCCGAAAATTAATTTTTAAAATCTGAAAATTCAAAGTTGCAGATATTTGTTTACAAGGCAAAATGCTTCAAGCTTAAAGGTCAAATGTTAAATGAAGTTTAAACAAGTCAGTTTATTTTAAATTTATCAAACTAAATGTAACAGTTATTTACAGAATATTGAATGGCTAGACATATTTAATGGCAGAATTTAATACGAAATCTTAAATTTCATAGTTTATCGCAGTTGCCTTCTTTGCATAGTTACATGGTACTGAAGATGGTGAGGAAGATGAATTCTATGGGTTTTAAATGATTTACATTGTTAATTATATCATTATATATAGACGTTCCTTACAGAGGAGGATACAACATATAACATATATATAACATTTTTGTAAATTAATTATGGGCACTTGCCGGTAAGCTAGAAAGATGAAATTTTCAGTGTTGCTAGATGGCCGCAATATCTATTAGGAATTATTGTCACTTTTGCTTACAGTGTCCCAGGTTCGACTTCAGAGACCCCGGAATATCTCCCATAAGTTAGCATGGGAAAACGCAATCCAGTGTGTAGACCAATCTAATAAGTGTAGCAAGCTGAAATTGCAAGATTATAGAACGTTTCTCATAACCAACTATAAAAATCGAAAATTTTCAAATTGTAAATTTTAGGGGTTGTTTTAACCCCATTTGAACATTAAAGTTCAATAATTTTTTAGGTACTACGGGTGAGCTAGGAAGCTGCAATTTTCAAATTCTTTACAGAACAGTGCATTTGCACAAATAAACATTTCAATCTCTCCATATATATATTGCTGAAACCGTTAAAAATGTTTAAATTTTAAACAATTAGAAAAATATTATTTTACTTCTAGAAGTGCTACAACTTTAAAATTTGGCTCAAATGTGTAGCATTAGTACCCCATAATGGAGAAAGTGTAAAATGTTTTTAATTGCAACATTTGGGGATTGTTTTAAACTATTATTTTTACATGTGGGAAAAACGAAAATCGCTGCGGAGGTGAAATCTTTTGAATTAATAGAATATTTGTAATGATGAAATATCTGTCTGAAAAATTAATGTTTTTTCAAGGTGAGATGAAATGCTTGCAGTATGCTAGCACCTTCTACTAGTACTGTATATACTCGTTTATAGGTCAAGGTTTTAAGACCAAATTTTTAGCGAAAAACTCTGGGTCAACTTATACACAAAAAATATTTTTGATAGGTTTAAATCCATAACATAATTTGCCCTGTGGTTATTAAAATTTGATGGAATTTTCATTCTTGTTGTACTTTAACTGTATCAATCACTATCGAATATTTAAATACCAATGTATAGAAAGAATAAATTACTATATAATTTGGTGATCCTAAGTTGATCTCTGATGCTTTGCAAATAATTAAGCAATTTTGGCAAACCTAACATTTGGTAATGTGATGGCAGCAAGACAGATGTGTAACTCCATAACATATAAAAAACCTCATCGGTGATTCTCAGAAAGGCAACACCTACCTCTAAGTGTCACAGATTAAATTAGTATCACTGAAGTATTTATGGTATAAAAATTATGGTACTATAGGTCTACCACGATCAAAAGAACATTTTGGGTGTACTGTGGGTGTGACCTAATCCCTCAATCCACTTGGCACCCTCCCCTCTCGCCCTTACAGCACAGGCTATCACTGTCTCGGTCCCTTTCTTACTACACTGTTGCCAAATATTTGCAAAACTTCATCTAGGCAGTCAACTGTAAACAGTGAGAACTTAAAACCTAAGGAGGAGAAGTATTGGCTCATGGGGGGTGTCAAGATGACAGAGGGAACTTCCCCTCCGTGCATGGCCAAAATCTGCGCATGTTCTTATGAATGCAACAGACCTATATGCACATAACTAGGGTGAAGGTAAACAAGGTGAGGTTAGCCCTGGCGATGCCGAGAAAGCAGAAAAACAGAAGACAAATGTAAATATAAGATTTTGAGGTTTGTAATGTAAGGGGAAACATGCAAAATTCTTTATTGTAATGTCGGTGGTGCTCGTGAAGCAAATGCTTATGCTTAAGATTTCTATCACTTTTTAAGCAAATGCTTGATTTGGGGTGAATAAAAAAATAGCATTTGCTTTTGCTAGAAAGAATAACCATTTGCTTATTTTTAGGATTTTTCAAAAGCATTTGCTTAAAATTGTGTGAGTAAAACTGAGCTTTTGCTTAATGCTTTAAGCATATGCTTAAACTTTTTTAAGTGAGGTAAAGGGCTTGCTAGGATATTTCTAAGTACTCTATTTTCATGATAATTGATCCTAAATATAAATATGGTAACTTATGGTGACATAAAAGGTTAAATAATACAAGAAAAGTTTCAACAACCAATGGTTAAAAAAATTTATACCGTTTCTCTGAAGAAAATGTTAAGTATACGAGGTGTGGCTATTAAATAACGAGACTGGGGTATACTTATAGCAGTGGGGAGCGCATGCGCGGTCTGTCACCTTCAAGCTTCGGGAATCAGACGAGGCCAAGTCGGTTTCGCTGTCGCTAGTAGTCAGTCTGTGAGCAGCGATTGTGTTGCCAGAATTGTGTCGAATGTTAAAATTGAGCAGCGTATTAATCTCAAATTCCTTGTGAAATTGAAGAAATCGCCGAGTGAGTGTTTGAAGCTGTTGCAGGAGGTGTACGGTGATAATGTGATGTCACGTGCGTGAGTGTTTGAATGGCACAAGCGATTTGCCGAGGGACGAGAGAACGTTGAAGACGACAAACGACCGGGTCGCCGTGTCACGGCAATGACTGATCAAAACGTTGCGAAAATTAATGAAATTGTTCGCAATGATCGCCGATTAAGCATTTGGATGATAGCCGACATGGTGCAGATTGATAAGGAGACTGTATGGCAAATTTTGCATCACGAATTGAACATGCGCAAAGTTTGCGCCAAAATGGTCCCTAAAATTCTCAGTCAGCAGCAGAAAGACGTCCGGCAACACATTTGCACTGATGCCATGGAACGACTCGCAGCAGAACCTGACTTGCTGGAAAAGATCATCACATGTGACGAGACGTGGATTTTCCAGTACAATCCAGAAACAAAGAGACAATCGATGCACTGGAAAACTCCCACATCACCGAGAATGAAAAAGGCAAGAATGAGCAAGTCAAAAGTGAAGACAATGCTAATGGTTTTCTTTGATATCAATGGCGTGGTCATGGTTGAAAGGGTACCACCGAGTCAAACAGTTAATTAGCAGTATTACCTTGAGGTTCTGGCCAAGCTGAGAGAACGAGAACGAGTGAGGAAGAAGAGGCCAGTGTTGTGGAAGAACAACGTGTGGATTCTTCATCAGGACAATGCTCCAGCCCATAATGCTCTGTCCGTAAAGCAGTTTCTGGCCGGTAAGAAGATCCCAGTGCTGGACCACCCACTTTACTCACCAGATTTAGCTCCGTGTGACTTTTATCTGTTTCTTAAGGTAAAATCCACATTGAAGGGAATCCATTTTCAGACTCTGGACAAGGTAAAAGAAAAAACGGTGGCAGTGCTGGAAGAGTTGACACGTGATGACCTGCAGCACTGTTTCCAACAATGGAAAATTCGTATGCAACGGTGTATAGATAGGGAAGGAGAGTATGTTGAAGGAGATAACAGTTAAGTTGTAAGATTGTAATAATAAACCACACATTTGCCACCAGTCTCGTTATTTAATAGCCACACCTCGTATTTCAAATCTGTTACTCAGAGAATATCAAGAGAGACGTGGCGGAGCACTGTTTTCCAAACATAAGATAAAAATATTTTTAAGGTACTTAAGTTATACCGGATTTCGCTATAAAGGCAAATGACTGGATAAAATTACTATAACTAAATAAAAATGCACCCATGATTTGTAATATTATCGAATTCGGTTGTAAAAGAAAGTTTAAAAAAATTATTTATTAACTTTTTTAAAAATATTATCCAATATATTTATGTTTTTAGTTTGAAATTAAACTATGTAAAACTTATATGTAAACAAAAACAAGTGAGGGAAGAGTTGCAAAGAGCTTTCTTTCGTAAAATTTAAGCATTTGCTTAAAACTGAGTAGCAAATGCTTATAAGCAAAAGCAAACTTTTATTCACTCAATATGAAGCAAATGCTTTTAGCATTTGGTTATGCTTTTAGCAAATGCTTTTGCTTTTACTGTTTGCTTTAAGCATTTGCTTGATTTTTATGCACTCGACCCATTGTACTATGTACTCATACCTACATATTGCAGAAATTTAAAACTTACAAAATATTACGCATTCCCACCGGGTTAGATTGGTTAGGGGTTGACTTGGTTTTCCTTCCATGTTCATACTTGCACTCTCTGAGGGGTAAGTTCCTCTGTTCCTCTTCCAAAAACATACAAAACGTGGATTTCCTAGGACCACATAGCACATCTTTTCGCCGATTTATCATCAATTTCGGCGCCATCTATACTCCGCGGTCCAACTTCAACTTTGTTCCCTATTCGCTTTTACAAAGATAGCTTCTTAATGAGTGCCGGGAAGAAATACTAAGTTTATCCCAAGTCATTCAATCTATTACGACTTTTGATGTTATGCAATGGCGCTGTGAGAGACATCTGACTGCATCGATACTACTTTGGCTCAACATAGTTATATCGGACTAAAGGAAAATTAATGTGGAACTTAATGGATCAACATGTATTGAATACAAAAAAATTCATTCTACCATACCTGAAAATCTGGAGTCGACTTATACACGAGATATATGAAAAAACTAAAATTTTATGAAAAAGTCGGGTCAACCCAGGGCCGGACTGGGAACATGTTTAGGCCCGGGAAATATTGACCGAATAGGCCTACTTGTTTCTTATTTTATAAATGCACTCAAAAAATTGTTCTTTATTTATATTCACAAAATACAATAATTATTAAATACAGCAGACTTATAGATAGGTCGTACAGAATACGAAATAGACCAAGAATATTACACTTTAATCTAATAGTTTTCTTTTATGTAATACTTTTCTGTGTCATTATATCCATGACATCTTCGTTTTTTATTTTACTTAAAATTTCTTTCTCGCATGAAATTAACATAAATGACCTCAATTGAGGTTGATTCAAACAGTTTCTGAGCCTATCCAAAATATAATTCAACTTCGAGAATGATCTCTCACAGGACACTTGTGTTGAAGAGACACTTAAGACATATCTATACGCCAAATATTAATTTGAATATGCTAAAGTGTGCAAGTTAAATTGTGCAACACTGTGTAGCAGTGAACCAGTATTTGCATGTTTTGCAACCGATATTTACTCCGCCGGTGTCTGCATTCTTCAACCTGACCTTTACAACTTGATTCACATATAGATTCCTGATCAGTCTCCTGTCTTTCCGGTCTACACCTATATCCTTTAATATCTTCATCAACATTACCCAATTTACTCTATCAAAGGCCTTCTGCCAGTCTACGAAACATATGCAGATATCTTGACTGTACTCTATTGCCCTTTCTGATATGATTCTAACTACCCCTATAGCATCTCTAGTTCCTTGTCCTTTCCTGAAAATGAATTGATCTTCCCCTAGCATTTCTTCTGCCCTTTTTTCCAGCCTTTTATTAAGAATCCTCGTGATGATCTTCAAAGTGTGTGACAGAAGGCTTATCATTCTGTGGTATTTACACTGCATTGCCTTTGGCTTCTTCTTTAGAGGGATCATTGTTATTTCTAGGAAATCCCGAGGCCACTCTCCTGTGTCGTAAATCTTATTAATTAAGTTCCTGATCACTTTTAGTCCTTCTGATCCCATGACTTTAAGTACCTCAGCCGGTATTCCATCGCTGCCTGTGGCTTTCCCTTTCTTTAGTTTCACTATTGCTTTTTCTACTTTGCTCTCCATAATACTTGGTCCTAAGTTGTCTTCTTCAATGTTTTCCTCAACTTCCAGTTCTATTTTTGCCGATCCTGCCTACTTGTTGTATAGTTGCTTATTGTATTCTTCCCATATCTGTGCTACATCCTTTGTTTCTGAGAATATCTTCTCGTCCGTATTCATAATTCCTATAGTTGGCTCTACCTTATTTACTGTTAACATTTTTCCATTTTCATCTCTCATCCATTTTCTCCAACATTTCCTTAGTGATCCATGGTTTTCTGATTTTCTTTTATTGTTTTCCGATCTCTTTATTCAAGGTATCCTTGATACTGGTTTTAATATCATCCCATTCTATATCAACGGTCTTCGGTTTGTTTTCTAACTTTCTTAAGTTATCTTCCAACTTCATGCTGACTACATCCTGCCTTTCTTTCAGTTTTCTAGGTCCCAAGTCTGTCTTTCTCTTCTCTTTTTTCTTATTTTTTTGAGCTTTGTACTTATATCAACTATTAGAAGGCTGTGATCTGAATCAATATCTGCTCCTGGTAATGCCTTGGCTATTTTTATGCTGTTCCTGAATCGTTGTTTTACTAGGATGTAATCTATTTGGTATCTCATTCTATCAACTGGGCTTTTTCATGTGTATAACCTTCGTTTATGGTTTTTGAAACATGTATTAGTGACTACATGGTCCTTAATGATGCAGAATTCTACCAGTTTTTCTCCGTCTCGGATTCTCTCCCCAAGTCCGTATTGCCCGACAACATTTTCTTCCTGTCCTTCTCCGACTATGCTGTTCCAATCTCCCATTATTATGCAGTTTACTTTTCCTCTTCGGTCTTCTTCGTAAATTTCATTAATTTGCTCATAAATCTCATCGATATCTTCATCTTCATGAGCTTTTATTATATATGAGCATTTATTATATATTTATGTTAAAACATAATTGTAATTTAACAATTTTTTGCCAAATTTCATTTTGTATTTTGTTTTTGCATGCTAAAAATATATGTTCGCTATTTTTGACAGAAATATTGACTTAGGTTTTGTCAATTTTTATTTTAAAATAGTATTATTAAATATTCTTAAAAAATTGTTGTTTCTATTAAATTATAATAACTGAAATGCCCGGCTTTGCTCAGGAAATTTTCTTTTAAGTAGCAAACAATTTTTATTATTTTTGTTGATATCACTTTTGATGTCATATTACAATAAAACTAATGCAATACATTCTGAAATTTACTTACTTTTGCTGTTGGGTACTCCAAGTTTACCAAACGTTCCCCATTCTTTAATTACGCAAGCAATGTTTACATTAACATTTGCTATTTTATGTATTGTATTGTAAAGTTTATTCATTAATATAATTATGCATTAACGTCTTACTTAATATTCACATGGATAGATGCACCGAAGCCTTTAAAGCGGCAATAAAATTATGTATGTGGATTATGTCAATACTATTAGCTAAACCATAAACAATAAACAACATGTTGGTTACCGAACAAATGTAAGTAAATATATTGATTTATATTGCGATAAATATTTCAGTGCTAATGGTAAAAGATGACAGTGTTCTAATATTCCTTTAAAAGTATTCATAGACTATATTTAACCCATTTGTACCCTTTATCTTTGATTTGGCTATTCTTTCTCTTCAGTGTGCCATGGCGTGGACTTTCCATGCATTAATATTTACGTGGCTATCTCCCTTTGAAGAGGACAACAATTAAGAAATTTAGTTTTGTTGCCACCTGGAAAATGTTAAGAAATTTCGCACTTAAAGGATAATTTCGAGCAATTTAACATGTAATACGACAAAACATGAGCAGAATTAAAATATTCAGTCTTTCATGCATAAAATAAGCCATTTCCCTTGATCGTAAGTTAATATTTAGGTATATTTATATCCACATCAGTGAAGGGCTGCCTGGCATTTTGGAGTTTCTCCACACCATTTCCCATGCATTCTTATGGAAATAGTATTTCGTTGACCCCATGGGGTATAAGAGACCCCGCGGTCTGCAAACCTAGACCAAGTTCTTTCTTTGGTCCATAGGATGGCCCATGAAACTTTTGAATTCGATAGCTTCAACGGTGTAAAAATGTGTAAAGAACATACATACACCCACTTGAAAATATTTATAAGATATATATTTGTAATTTTTTTTGACGAATGAACTACATTTGCCATGCATTTTCAATGTAATACATATGGGGTTAAAATCTACCCCGCATGAGTACTCAGGTTTGAAAAACCTGAGCAAGTACTGGAGGGTTAAACTATACTAAAATATTTTTAAATTTTGTAACTTTTCTTTTCCCTCTTGACAACATCCTTGACATTACTATTTTTTGCATTTTAAATTATTTATTAAAAAGGGAAATTTTTCCAAGTTGTATCTTATAATAAGTCAAGCATAATGGAGGCTAAGACAAAAAAATAATTCCATGGCTTAATGGTGAAATCTGATTAGGGAGAAATAAGTAATTTCTTTATAAATTAATAAATAAAATATATTAACAATTGGCATGCTCAAAAGAGGTTTGGACAAACCAAACACTTCAAGAATAATTATTTTTTGACCATTGTTTTATTATTTATTTACTTATAATGGTAAAAATAATCACATCACTTTTAGTTACATATGTTTGACACAGCTGAATAGGAAAGTTGTTGTTGTAAACATACTAACACGAGTGTTATTGCCAGGGATTTTAATTGTAAATAAGAGGTGTATCAGTTTTATCTCACAATGGCTTTTTTCTCAAGCTCATATCTTATCTAAAAAACAAGAGAGGAAAGATGCACACATCATGTGTGCATACATGCGAGGCAGAGGACTTTTTTATTTTTTATTCTCCGACTAATTTCCTAATCAATTCTAATTAATTAAACAATCAACAATTATTTAAAACTTACCTTACTCGAATAGTAGTAATATAATCTTTATTCACATTCATTCCTTTGATATAAATTACCCATTTCTTTTCATTTACAAATGGTGTATATATGTTAAGGAAATAGAAGTGTTTATGTTCATTTTTTCATTCTAGATAATCCATTTCCCTTCATTTACTAAATGTTGCCTGCTCACCAAAGAAAATTAAACTAATTAGGTATTTACAGCAGATATTGTTTACTTCAGTTGCCATGAAGATTGTTTTCCTTGACAACACTTAAAAAACATGGGAAAAATTTTCCAAATTCAAAGTGAATTACAACTTTATTATCTGATTTTCTTGAAATCGGCTACTCCTTCGATATAAATGTACTGATCAAAACATGCTATTTGACTAGTTCCACAATTTTTGTTCCATCCTTCCCTCTCCATCTTCTCCCATCTCTCTCCTTCCCTCTCTGCTTTCCTCTCTCTCCTTCCCTCTCTCTATCTTTCCCTCTCTATCTTCTCTCTCTCTCTCCTCTCACTGCTGCCCTCTTTCTCTCCCTCCTTCGCTCTCCCTTCCCTCTCTATCTTCTCCCCTCTCCTTCCCTCTTTATCTTCTCCCTCCCCTCTCTCTCCTTCCCTCTCTCCTCTCTGTGCTGCCCTCCTTTGCTCTCTCCTTCCCTCTCTATCTTCTCTCCTCTCCCTCCTTTTATCCCTCCTTCCCTCTCTTTGCTTCCTTCTTTATCTTCTCCTCTTTCTCCTTCCTTCTCTATCCCTCTTTCTTCCCACTTCCCTCATTCTTTTCTTTCCTCTACCAATCCATCACCCTCCCTCTTTTTCTCTGCCTCCCTTTTTATTCCTCGCATATTATTCTAATTTTATCCATCCCCTCCCACTCTCTCCCTCCTTACATCCCCTCACTTACTCTCTACATCTATATAGTAGCTTAAATTAGCAAAAGAATCCATTCTAAATACCATCCCCATTAGGATTATGTAAATTTGCAAAAAAAGCCAACAATGAGGGTTTCCATGATGGCGAATATTTCCCCCCCCCCCATAAAACGTGAAATTTTGGTGCTAAAAACGAATTTGTGGTCCAATTCAATGTGCATTCGAAAATTGATGGTAGTAAAATAAACTGTCATTCTTTTAGGCATTTTTGGTCTCCCGAGTTTATATCATGATTCTACATAATTCTATGATGTCAACAATAAAAGGCTTCAGCTCTTCCTATGGTATTCAAGTGGGGAGAAGAAAGGATCCTGGAATCGAATGTCAATATAGAGGGATAGAAGCTTAAATTTTATAAGTTGCATTGCCAAGTAATTCTGAATTGTTTGGTTGAAAAAGAATGAAAGGTTTTTGAGTTATTAGCGGTTTTCTTATCCTTCCATTTAACTCTATACATAGTTACAAAAACACATAATTACAAATTCTCATCCTTATTTATATTGATTTCATGGAATAACACTTGCTTAACCCTTAGTTAGTCGCGTGAAAAAAGTTCCGTAATTAGTCGCGTGGGGTCAATATGACCCCAAAATGATTTCTAAAGATAAGCAATAATATATTAATTTATTTATATTTTACTCTAAATAAAATCAATCTTACATTATAATACAATTATTTATTAATAATTTTTACAATAAACATTGATTAAAATAACTTAAAATATTTTTTTGTATTTTCTAATCACTTTCCCTCTCCCCACATTCAATGCACTTCATTATCATATGGTCTTTGCAAGTAAAAGCTCCACAATTTCCACATCTAGTGGACACTTTATTGTCCTTATTTCTTGGGCAATGTTTGCCTCTTCCTCTTGATAGTCCCGATCCCGGTGATGGACCTTCCTCCGCAAGTCCCTGTTGAGTGCATATGCGCTTTCGGAGATGCCTAGATATAAACTTACTCTGAGACCTCAAAATCTGTAGATCCTTTATTAATTCCTTCAATAATGATTTCAAGAAATTTCGCTTTGTCATTTTCTTTTGAACGTTTTGTTTATAAACAATAAAGGCATTTATGGCAGAAACGTTCAGCAAATGAAAAAACACAGCTAACGGCCATCTTTTTGTTCTTCTGCCAACATTATAAGCAGCGCAGAGCTGATCGCATGTATCTACGCCACCTTTTGTTGCATTGTCGCATGAAGGTCGCATTGAGGGCTTTATTAGGGATAGGACTATTTTTGCGGATATCACTCACACTTGTGGGTTAGACATTGGTCGCGGCAAGGTCGCTTTCTGGCCCCCACCTACAGCATGAAATAGTTTATGGCTGCCCCCAACTAGCAGAAATATTCAAGCTCACTTCTGCTGTCACTGAGGATTGCCCTCGATGGGGCTTGGGACAAAAGTTGCCTCCTCGAGCGACCCAAGGGGTTCGTGCCGAGGTCCAACCGCGTCCTCCCCTATAAGTGTGAACGTACTTGGGACTTCTCCATAGAAACCCCAATGAAAGTAGGATTTTTATATTTTGGTCTAAAACGTCCCAACTGTGACCGTCATGCGACCGGTAGGAGATCCAAAAACTTTGAAGATTGCCGATCTCATTCGTGTTCGTGCTTATTCCGAAAAATAAGGGAGAAACTCGTGCTAAAAAGGGTGAGCGGTAATGAAAGGCAAACCGCTTTCTTTTATCCTTTTTGCACATGGGTACTAAGAGCTTCATCCAATGAGGGTGATAAAAAATCTGCCAAAAGTCGCTAGAAAGATGTTCCATTTTTGAGAGTATTTCACAGTAAATGACGCAAGCATGTGATAAATAATTACTGTACAGAAAAGGGAATAATATGGATGTAATTCAATTATAAAATCTAGAAAATAGTTTCAAAAATCATGCATCGGTCTTGATAGAATACGTGGAATTCTGCGTCAAAGAAGTCATCCTCGGGTCAATTCTTCGACAGCAATTTCTAGAGAGACCACGTACGTTTGTTTGTGACTTTTATTGCGGGTAGAAAACTATGGGAAGAAAACGGTTGCATGTGTGTGGCTGAAGTAAGAAAACACCTGGAGAATTCCGAAAAGAGGGAAAAGGGTACATTGGAGGGGGGAGATGGGAGGAAGAGGGGTAACCAACCTATAGTGAAAATTAGTGAAGTAGAAATGTATCATAAGAGAACTAGTGTTAAAACAATGAAATACTGCTTATCAGGAAAATTTTTTGTATTTCTGATGTGATAACAATAATCTGTATTGCGTTTAACCCTTCTAGACCAATAGAGAAAAAAGTAACAGGTAGAGAGATGTCAAAATAAAAGCAACTTTTTTAACCTCATATATACATAACAAATGGATACACACCAAAATAGCACATTAAAATAGTTTAATTTTCTCAATATTTACAATATTTATACTATATATATAAATATAAAAATATCAAAAATAACAAATTTAAAAAAAAAAACAAAAAATGCTAATTTCTCTTCTAGAATGTCAGTGTCGAAGGTAGAACAAGTTTGGGTTAGATTGACAATACATTTCTTTAGATATTGACGAAAAAACATTGCTTGGGGTCATATTGACCCCTTGCGACTAATTAAGGGTTAATTTAAATCTGCATCCCCTTACCCTCCCCCCTTTAAATCCATCTATCCATTTCCTCTCATTTATCGTGACCACTCCTTAAGAGACCCACAGCCTACTTGTGTCTTGGTCCTCTTTTGCTTTATAATACTGTGAGCACCATGTTCCGATCAATCCCCATGGTTTTTAGCAGGCTTTTCTTTAGCAGCATCTTTCCTGCAATATGGAAGACAGCCAACGTCACTCCCTATTTGAAATGTGGTCCCAAGGACTGGGTTGAAAACTACCACCCCATTTCTATCCTTCCCACTGTACCTATTCTCTTCAAACACATCATTCATAATCGCTCTCATTCATGTTACCATATATCTCTCTCCTTTCTTCCCTCCAGCTCTTGTCTTTCCAATCTCACTGTCCTTCATCATCACATCACCTCTGCTTTCGAAGATTCGGCCCAACTAGATGTGTGTTACATGATTTCGCAAAAGCTTTCAACACAGTCAACCACGACCTTCTGATACAGAAACTTGAAAACCGCTTCAATATCCATGGATCCCTTCTCTCCCTCCTTTCCAACTTCCTATCTCACCCAACACAACGTGTCGTCATTGATGGTGTTATCTCCCCACCCTCCCCTCTGCTCTCCAGTGTCTCACAGGGGAGCATCCAGTGGCCCCTTCCTTTTTTCTTTATACATGGACAACATAGTAGACGCTGTTGCCCCTAGTGGCTGCAACATTCCCCTATACGCGAACGATTGTAAGATTTTTAGGAGAGTGACTAATTTGGGTGACAATCATTCCCTCCAGACTGCTCTTGATTCCGTGTCCAAGTGGTGCTTCATATGGAAACTGAAGGTCAATCCATCTAAATCCACTGCTTTATCTTTCACTCTTCGTAGGAAACCTATTCCCACATTACACCATTACTCCAACAGTGATATCCCTTCAGTTACATCCCATAGCAATCTAGGTGTAGTTTTTGACTCTAAGCTCAACCTATTGATCATATAAAAAAGATTTCTTCCAAAGCCATGTCACTCGTCAGTCTCCTATACAGGTTTATCGAAATCAATGACCCCTTTGCACTTAAATCTGTTTTTACTGGTTGTGTTCTTCCTACACTTGAACTCGAACCATCCTCTTAACTTTTTCTTATCAATAGTTTCACTTGCTTTTTGCAATCTATCCCAGGATCAAGTACTTTCATCCCTCGGCATTTCCTCCCTTACCTCCAGACAAAGAATCACAGACTTTAAATTCCATCACTCCATCATGAATGGCTGCTTCTGCTCCAATGATATCCTATCCTATTTCTCTCTCCGTGTACCATTCCACACCACTCGCAATGCCTCCCTCTTCACCAACCGAATTTCTATCTCTCTATATCCCAAAGATCTATGTTTTACCATCTCCCTTCCATCAATTACTCCTTAACCACCCTTAACCCCTCCCTAGATCTATTCTCATCATATTCCTCATACCAATCTTCAATAATCGCTCATTAGACTTTCCTCTTACTTTCACATGTTATACTGTTATAATTGTTATGTTGCTATATATATATATATATATGTGTGTTTTTTCATCTTCGATTTTCATTATTTTTTGTTATCCTTGTTATTTCATCCATTGTAGTAGGCCAAATTTGGCTATTTTTGGATAATTGTTAAATAAATGTTGGAACATTTTGGCATCAATTTTTAATTAAATGATAAACAGAACATAGGATGTTATTTATGTGCTAAATAAAAGGAAATTAAATTCTCAACTAAATTATCTTACTTTTTGAACATAAGCAGCATAAGTATTTGTAAATGAAAATGTATACCTACATTATAGAATGTGCATATTTATATGTAGGATTGAAAGCAAAACCTGAACAAAAAAATATGACATTCCATGACACATTGACCCTTCACAATTTGTGGAAACCATTTAGTTGAGACTTCTATTAGAATAACTAAGAATCTGTGCCCAATTGGTATGACAATACCTTTTACAAATAACAATATTTCACTGGTTGTTTACATTGCATAGACAGTAGAACACCTCATTTACTATTCCTTTTCATTGAAGATATGCTGAATTTGTTACATAAATTGGTAAAACATTGTTTCCTGAAATGAAACAATGTGTAATGGAATTTTTCAAATTATTTACACAGCTTCTTCCTTAATCATTTTCACTCTTAATACTCTATCAATCTGCTGTTTTTGTAATTATTAACTCGCATGAAATTACTTCCCAGAATCACGTAAAGATTACTTCAAATATTGTTGAATTGCTCTTCCATTTTTTGCATTCCTGAAAATATTTGAAGTTCAAATGAACAGTCAATATTTCAACTTTATTTCAATAAAATGCTTAATTTCACATGTTCCAGGAGTTTTCTTTTTTAAATTTAGTTTTGTACGTAAAATTATGAACTAAATGATATTTTTATGGGAACAATTACTTTGCCAATTAAATTATGAATGATTTTAAACAATGACATTAACTTACATTGACACATTTTATGCTAGAACTGCTCCATTGAAAGCTTGAAACACTGGAATTGTTGAATTTTCAAAATATTTATCAGTTGTTTGTTATATCCAATAATCTCTCTTGTGACAGGATTTTCATCGGCTGGGGACAGTCCAGGAAGATCTGGGCAGCTTGCTGGTGACTCAGGCTTCTTAAGTTCATCAAGTCTGCCTGGCCGAAGTCTTAGCCCTATGCCAATGTCTGCAACACAAGCATCTGCTGCTGGAACTTCATTACCTATGTTATTACCCCAGGTGCCACATTCAACTTCTCTCATTGGTTCCACCACTACAACTGGGGCTGGAATTCTTAGTTCAGGAGGCAGTCTAGGGGTAACGAGTTCCATTGGGAGTGGGTTATCTATGGGGCAAGGTTCCCTTGGAGGCATGATGAGCATCCAGCAGCAACAGCAGCAGCAGCAACTCGCTGCAGTAGCATCGGCAGCAGGACTCAATCCTTTGGGAGGAATGATTGGCTCCCATATGCCCAGTTCACAGCACTCGGCAACTCATCATGGGGTCCATTTTGGAGGTGTTTCCACTTCACATGGGACATCACCAGGGCGACTGATGCCACAGATACCAGCAGGTGCGGCGACTACTGCCTCCAACCTGTCTGCTTCTCTCCTTGCCTCTGCTCCTTCCTTAGTTTCATCGGCCCCTGGTATTCCCTCAGTAGTCTCCTCTCAGTTAGACCCTGAAGGTGAGGGTGGATGTTGTAATGGAAATGTAACTTGCAGCATGAGTAGGGTTGAACAACTGCACCTTTCTATATTGAAGGTTGAATTACTCTTCATATCTCTTATACATAGTTACCAAAATTTTTGAAATTAAATGCTCTTTTGCTTTTTTAACTATAGTTATCAATAGTTTAGTTGGACTAATTTGTTGAATAATATTTAGGGTAAAGATATATGATTTTTATTTCAGGGAAAAAAAGCTTCCTCAATGGAAGTTTATCGGGGCCACTAACCACATTCCCAACTCCCCTGAATGACCAATTAGTCCCTGAAAATAAAGTTGTAGATATGCTTGATATTCCTGGAAAGGGTCGCTGCTATGTCTATATTGCCAGGTAATTCCATTTCTTTTTACTGCTTCGAGATAAATTTTGTAAAATTGGTGCATTAAATGTAAGTTAGAAAAACAGTTCTGTTAATGTACTCCATTAAGAATACTCGTTCTTACCTAATTCTATATATAATTCTATATATATATATATATATATATATATATATATATATATATATATATATATATATATATATATATATAGCTAATGGATAGTAGGGAACTATAGTGTTTTTATTTATTTTTTTTATTTTAGATACTCATATGATCCACTACAGCATTCACCAAATGAAAATCCTGAAGCAGAATTGGCAGTAAATGCAGGAGATTATCTTTTGGTTTGGGGAAATATGGATGAGGTATCTATTTAAGATAATTATATAGTGATTCTTAATTGCAAAAAGACAACATTTTATGAATAACGTAATCAGATAGAATCATTTTGGGTCCGAGTTTGTTCTAGTATGTTAAATTATCTTTGGCGAAAAGATACCAACTCTTTGTTAAAATTAAATTCCCTCTCAAATCTGTTATCCTGTTTTGCATTTTTATTCTATTGCCATGAGGTTTTTTGCTATAAATTAAATTTGTATCTTTCCTTTTATTGCAAATTCAGCTTTCTGGTCTCTTTTCAGGATGGCTTTTTTGACGGTGAATTACTTGATGGCCGAAGAGGCCTTGTGCCTTCTAATTTTGTGCAGAAGTTAGTTGGAGAGGACCTTCTAGAGTTCCATCAATCTGTGGTAATGGGTGGGCTTAGAGATGCTGTGGATGATAGTGTTTCAACCACCATCCCACAGGACCTCGAAGCCTGCGGAACTGCTGACGAGGCACAGAATATGATGATTGGTGAGGAATAAACCTTAAGTAATGTGAACAGCTGAAAAATTTTAAAAATCTTTCCATTCTATGAAGGTGTTTCATGGATGAGAATTATCAAAAATTACGACTAGCATGGCAAAAATTGGCTTTAGAATGGTGCACTTTTGCTGATTTTGTAAAATAGTGATGTATAATTTTAGATGGAACGGGTAACATTGAGGTAGAATCACATACTATGTTGAAGTGCCATATTAAATGAAAGTTTGAGATTGAATTAAGAAATTATTGCCTTATATTTCATTATCTACATAGATAAAAATTCTATTTTCGTAGTTGTAGCTTTTTTGTATCAAGAATGCAGCTATTTCCTTTTTGTCATAAAAATTAGTCACAACTGGGAAAATTATCAGTCCCTATATTAATAGCATATATTTATTATAAAAATATTTGTCTTCCATTTACTCTCATAGGGAATGGTTTTTTTGTCCTACCAAAGAATGCTAGGAAAAGTAGGCTTGAATGAAAACTAATTAATAATTTGGAATTATGTATTAATTAATATAAGAAAGCAATTTAGGTAGTTAAGGTTGAAAATTGTAATAAGCATGTTTACAAAATCTGTGGAAGTCACTGTGCCTTGCTTAAGTCTTGATAGCTCAATGCGCCCAAAGTGAATGGCTGGACGCTAAACAGCTAATAAATTTCCTCTGAATCCAGTTGATTCATACAGCAACTGTTTCTGCAATGTTTTGCTTAGTGATAAATTTTAAATCATATAGTATATAATATTTGCTTGTTTTACTGAATAAAATTTAGTTAGGCATGATATGGTATATTATCGTGTGTTTTCCATGTGCTTTATTTCTTCCTAAATTTGACACTGTGTTTTTGTCTGCATGTGGGAACTATAGTGATATTTCCACAAGGAACTGGCGCAACCCAGTCGGGGCACGCAAAGCCAATCTCTGCACAAGCAAATCTGCTGCAGCAGCCATCAAAAGTGACCCTTATGCCCCAATCTAAGGCCAACATCACAAAACGGGTTCTACCAAAGGTTACGCAGAACAGTAGGTGCCATTTAGTAACCTGATTAAAAGTCATGTGCTAGATTGAGTGTGTCCCGCCCCTTGTACTGCTGCAAAGTTAGTTTTAGTAGTTTCTCAAAAGGAATTTGTACCCATTCTTGCTTTTAAAACAGCAGTTTGAGGACATTCTTATTCCCACTTGGAGTGAGTGGTTGGGGAAACACAGTTTTTTCAAAGCAATTGTATTTAGGCTTCTAAATTGCTCTCTCTCTCTCATGATGCCCACTTATCTCCCTTAAGAAGTATTATGGAAATTTCACGGCATTCCATGCAGATAAAAATACATAAACAGTATCGTTAGAGTCTTATATTCCTTATTAGTTTATCAGATTTGAGCCTAGTAAACCATCAATTGATAGTTTAAACAAGAAATGAATCATGAAAAATTCCTTGTGGTTATGGGTGATGAAAACTCGGTAGAAAATGTGAATGTAATCATACCTGATAGGTAGCTTAAGCTAGTTTTCTTAGCTGTGCATGTTAATTTTATGCATATCAAAATTCACTTTCAATGATATTGGTAGCTTTGACCAGACAGGCTTGTAGTGCTGCCAACTGGATAATGCATTTTTATTATAAACTAGGAAAATGTATCTGGCATTGCTTCCTGGCTCAACAACATGACCATTGGAACCAAGTTTTTGATCAGTCGGTTCAAGGCCTCACTTTCTGATGAACTATGGATGTTGGCAAAAAGTTTATTTAAATATTAAGAATAGTAAAAACTTTAACCATTAATGATATTATTATAATTTACATCAATTGCAAAAAATAAGAAAACCACCTCAAATGCCCCATTTACATGAATCAACCAAGAATAGAATTATTAAGTATCTATGTATCGAATAAAAAAGGAGGTTCAGAGCCAGTGTTTTCCCAACCTCTCAACGCATAAATTTACCTTTGAAAAAGGCAGTTCTGAAGGATTCTTGAAAATAATTTTCTGTCAAGCCATGTTATTTTACATGGGAAATATTTTTATGCTCTCTCTCAACATTTGAAAAACAACATTGATGTTTTCTGAGGACAATTACTCTGGTTCTGAATCTCATGCTTTCCTTCATCCCTCCTCTCTCCTTTCCCACGTGCAACCTTCCGACATATGTCCTGCCCCCTCCCCACCTTCTCCCCCTCCTCCCACCTTCTTCTCTTTTTGACTTTTTTTTCCTCCACTTACTTAACCTTCGACAATCAATCGGTCCCTCAACAGAGGAAGCTCTTGGGAAGCGTACCACTGAGCACAACTACATTGACCTTGAGGACATCATGGAGGAAGATGAGGAAGGGCTCAGCGATCAGATTGGTGAGGGTCCAGGTAATCCCAAGATGAAAATTAAATTCACTCCAAAAATTTGAATCTATTTTATAATATGATAGAGTGCACAGCCTGGTATGAAAGTTAATTTTTAGGCACTCACACCAGTAAATTTTGGTAGAAGTATTACTTTTAATTGTTCTAGGTGGGGGTATTCTTATTCACGTTTTAAGCAAAATGGCACTGCATAAATTGTAGTGTTAGGGCTGCACATGCCCATTGGGCAAACCAATGCACCCATACTTATATTTTGGTGCAGGTTATTGCTATCATACATTTTTGTCAATATAATGCTTATTTTTTGCTATGGATATAAGGAACATAAGGAGTTAGTTGAGGGATTGAATAATCTTATGCGTTTGTTCATTTCAATGCGATCATATATACTTGTTATATATATATATATATATATATATATATATATATATATGTGTGTGTGTGTGTGTGTGTATGTATGTATATATATATATATACACACACATATACATACATATATATACATACATGTGTGTATATGTATATATATATATATGTATATATATGTATATATATATATACATGCATGTATATATATGTGTGTGTGTGTATATATATATATATATATATATATATATATATATATATATATATATATATATATATATATATAGAGTGAATTTTTTCCCCCTTTTGAAAGTTCTAGATATGATCACGAGTTGAAGTATGAAGAAGTTTCATCATGTATGTAAATAAACAATTTTTATAACCTGAAATAGTGCAACTGCTTCATTATTAATTGTTTAGATTAAAATATTTTCATCATGTTTCATGTTTGTCTCCATCATTTTCCCAGAGCAGTTCTGAGTTTTTGTTGTTGATTAGAATATTTTAATCTTTCCGAAACCATGAAAATGGCCTTCAATGTTTCTTGTGTTAATGTATACATTTGTTGAATTTAGAATAATTACATGAAGGAATTATGTTTCAGTGTGTAAAATTATTTTTTTTATTTTATGAACTTTTATTGCAGTTTTCTGGAAAGTGAATAGCTTTCTTACTTTGAAAATATGGCATGACTGCAAATGCCTGCTTTGCATGTTATCATTTCAGCATGGTACTTGAAATTTTTGCCTATGATCAACGCAGAACTTGTAATAAATTTTATAAAATATAGATTTTAAAATTTTACTAATTTCTAGGTGTAAGTTATAATTGACATAGTGGCAGAATTTTAAGAGTCTCAAACTATTCGCTTAAAAATTTTCAATGTGACGCTTTGCGTAACTAAGTTAATTTTTATTTAAAATGATTAATGCATATGGGTAACAACATCAAAACTTCTACTTTAACTGGTGATGTCCAGTTCTTATTTCTACACTACTTTTTATTTGTGAAGGCAAATAAATCCTGCTAAAGATCTTTGAAGTAATCTTCATTTTAAGCAATCTTACACTCTGCATGTTGACTCAGCTTTTAACAATGAATGTTTCAAACTACATTTAACAGCTTTCATCTCTGATAGGCCTTTACAACAAACAAAACTATTAGATTATCCTCATTTATGTTTTTAGCACAACAATGTATCCATAGTTACATTCTTTCAAAATGTGGAAGTTTTGGTCTCATTGTAGTTTCAAAGTTATAGACCAAATTTCTTAGTCAAAATAAAATAATTTAAAGCATGGTCGACAGCCTATCATGCATGTTTTTGGATAAGGTAGATTTGAGTAATTATTTTATCATTATAGAAAAGTCAGCATTGGTAGGTAACTAAAAGCCACTTAAGAGGGGCTTGATTATTACTCAATAGTTATCAATGATCATACGGAGAATATAGAAAATCAGAAATATTCTAAATGTGTGTTTACTTAATCTTATAGTCATTGGAGTGTGATAATGAAGATGTTTTTGTTTGTTGCCCAAAATATTTTTATATTTAAAGAAGTGTAAATATTTTTTTTAAATTTTGAATTTGCAGAGTGTAATTTTGTAGCTTACATAATTTCAATGGCATATATCATAATGCAATTGTAGATAGTTTATTCATACTCTGCATTGTTTCTGTATGTGATATGTGGGTTTATTTTTTGAATCCTATCCCATCCTCTCTCATAACTTCAAACTTACCATTTCATACCCTCATCCTACAAGTGATATTATTCACAAATCCTTCAAGAATTTCCACTTGCCTTTTGTAAACCTCTAAACCCTTCATTATGCACGCTCATTGCTTTCTACGCACCTGTAGGTGTAGTAACATAAATCATGTCCCTCGTTGACCAGATCTCTTCTTCTCGGTGCTAGTCCCAGCTCCAAAGCAACTTACACTTGAGCGGCAGTTGAACAAGAGCATTTTGATTGGTTGGAATCCTCCTGAATGCCCTCCAGGCACCATTGAAAGCTACCATGTATATGTGGATGGGGTTCTCAAGACCACAGTGAAGGCTTCGGAGAGGACTAGGGCTCTCGTCGAGGGTGTCGACTCTACCCGGGTTGGTACCCCTGGTGTATGGTGCAGTTAGGAGGAGATATTTTGCCTGCATTTCCTAGGAATATTCTGTTTTATGCTGGTGGTTCAAGTCTTACTACAATCAATTATTTTAGGCCAGGAAAAAGATAGTACCATTTGGTGCAGATTTGGCACACATACATATTTTATTTTTTAACTGTGGTGGGAAAAGAAGACTAAATTAAGCCATTACTATTGATAAGTATTTATTCAAATGATTTGTGCAATATCTTTTAATGAGAGTTACTGCATTATTATATTTTTTACAGTATTGCATACTTTAGGATTAATACAGCTTGTGAATACCCAGCTTGAAGTTTTTGGTATTTATGCATGATAATAATATATCAGTGGAAATTTTATCCATTCTTTCAGTTAGTGAATCTTTTTCCTATATTTTTTTAATAGGATTGGAACCTGGAATTGTTTACATTAGCTGTATGTATGATTCAACTAATACTTATTATGGTAATTTTTATGATTTGGTTCATTTTCAAATCAATGAATGAAGACTTTACTTTGTGGAACTACATAATAAATGAAAAGGAGAGAAACACAATTAGTGAAATAATTCCACTTTATTTAAAATAACCAACTCTACCAGTTTCAACTATCAAGGGGAGACTACATACCTTGGGTCGTCGATTTTGACGAAACTTTTTTTGGGTGGTAGAATACTTCAAATAAGAAGACTCATGTATCAGCTTTTGATTGAATGGGCCTTAGTTTCGGCAGAATCTTATTTTCTTTTCGCAGGATTAACTGTGGTTGGATAAAATGCAATAATAGTCCAACAATGTCAAGCGGGTGGATTGGCTGGGTGGTTACACTGGGTGTACGCTTTTTTGAATGATAACTGTCGTAAAAACAAGAAAAGCATTCATTAGGTTTCACAACTGTTTTTAAAAAATTGGCTTAATTCTGTCGTCATTTTACCAGATTTGGAGCACGTAACTACAACGTTTAGGAACTCCTCCAACTGCCTCATAGTTCTGCTCACTCGAAGCCCAAACGTACCTCCAGGTTCTTCCATACAAAGAAACACTTTGGGTAGCTAATTTCCTGAGGCGGTGATCGCATACTGTGCCATGTATAAATGCGTGATTTTGTTCCTGTCTCTGATATATCTTTGGACAGCCTTTTTCTTTTTACCTTGATGAGTCAAGGTTTGCTTCACGTCAACTCTGTACTCAACTCCAGTTTGGTTGGTATTAATGACATAGTCTAGGTCATAGTTGGGTATTATGCGCAATATTTGTTTTCAGAAAACCTCGGCAGCTTTTATAGTTTCTTTCAAAGACGTTTCGTCTTTTTGAAAAACGTAGTTTGTAACTTTTTGCTGTCAAAATCGGAATTCTTTCTTGAATTTTATTAGCAACGCTCGATATGCAGTAAAGGTGAACCCCAGCGATGTATGTTGATAGGCTGCAGTTGACACCCATTGGATGTAACTTGGTTGTTCCTTTTCCTTGTTTTGCAAAATCTGTCGTATGTACAGTTTTTAATCATGTTATGTTTGTCCAAGCATGTTCCTCCTCTTGCATTATCTTTACTCCACTGTGATACTTGTTCTTTGCATTTCAACAGCTGCGATCCTCATTCCTGTAGTTTTCTTTTTGCAGGATTAACTGTGGCTGGATAAAATGCAATAATAGGCTTACAATGTCAAGCGGGTGGGTTGGCTGGGTGCTTACCATAATGGCTTCCGAATATTTATTTATTGTATTATTTATTTATTTATTATATTATTATTTATTTACTTCATTAAAATTGATGCACAAGAGCACATTGGTAGATATTTCAATGTGAATTGTAAATCTAACACTACACTAATCCTGCGAAAAGAAAAAAGATTCTGCCAAAACTAAGGCCCATTCAATCAAAAGCCAATACATGGGTCTTCTTATTTTAAGTATTCTACCACCCAAAAAAGTTTCGTCAAAATCGATGACCCAAGGTACGTAGTCTCTCCTTATGAGGACTAGATCTTAGTCGAAACCAATGTTTCTTTCCTTTTCATTTGGTTCATTTGGCTTCACATAGACAAAATGTTTTTTTGCAGAGGTGGAGAAACTGATTTAAAATGTTTTTATCTAACAGTCAGACAGATAATTCTCAACATATTTAAAATAATTGCATTGTATCATCATAAAACATTTACAAATTAACAAAATTTTATATTTAAGACTTCTATTTGTATAATTCAGAACAAGAAATTGTTAAAAAGTTTTCAGTCCTCAGCAAGTAACTCTGATATTTTCTCTTTCTTAGTGAGTATAAGTTGACTAAAATTCAAGTTGGTTAATTTTCATCGATTTACAATTTAAAGTCCATCATACAGGGAAACCTTATTTATTTTAAATCCAAGGTACAAAAATTCACAACTTAAAATTAAACAGGTTTGAATAATCTACCGTTTTATCTATATGGAAAAAATAAAATAAATTTTATGCATGTATGCAGTACTAAATTTTGGTAAAATTTTCATGGATTCAGGAAGGATTTGGCATTTCTATTAATTTGTTTGCTGCTGCTTCTATTATCATAATGTTTCACATAACTCAACAC
Organism: Tanypteryx hageni; assembly: GCA_028673005.1. Taxonomy (NCBI): domain Eukaryota; kingdom Metazoa; phylum Arthropoda; class Insecta; order Odonata; family Petaluridae; genus Tanypteryx; species Tanypteryx hageni. Next base: position 6,668,834 of record CM054117.1, read on the forward strand.
TCTTCATACCAGAGTACCAAATTGCTTGCCTTTTGCAGTTTTTCCTCTTTATCTACTGCATAAAGAATTTTCACCTATTCTGATGCAGAAAATGTATAATTTTTCCTTTTTAGCACTTTTTCTTAATAGCTAAAACGTGCTTGTGATCACTCTGTATGTCTGTGGACAATTAACCTTTTTTTTAAAAAGATATTTGGAAAGTATCAATTTATGACTTTTTCACTATGTACTACTTGGATTTTCCAAGTAGTTCTTAGTTTTTCTGCAAAGTGGTTCCAAAATCAGAAAATTCAAAATTTTGAAGTAATATTGTAACCATTCTACTGAAGTTAGAGGATTTAAATTTTCATAGATTTGGTCTAATAAGGATCTAAATTTCAATGGCGTTGCTTTTGTCCCGTTCAAAGGGGTTGCCAAGAAACTTTTCTTTATTTGATGAGCCTTTTCAAAAATTTCTACTGAAGTGGGTTTTTTTTAGCAAAATACAGCTTTTAAGATGTTTAAATTCCCCAAACATTCCAATTTTTCTGAATCCTAAAATTAATAAATTAATGTTGTGTAATTTTCCACTCTAATTTTCTGGAACTTTTAGAATTAGATATTTTGGGAGATAAAAACATTATCGTGTCAATATACCATATTAGTCCGAATATATTCCCCCCCCCCCTTTTTGGCCAAAATATTAGTAAGAAAAGTAAGCAGACTATATTCGCGCCCAAAAAATTAGCAAACGAGAATATCACCGCCGGCAGTAAGTATAGGTAACAATTAATGTCCTCACTTGATTTGATTGTTTTACGAAGAATTTTTTCATGCATATGCCTCAGTAACTCAATTATTTTTGTTCACTCTTTGGAATCTTTGCCTTAACGTTCGTATTTTCATAATAGCGGGAATTGCAGAAGTTTTCGCTTTGAAAGTGTTGATTGGTCAACTTAACCCCTTCCCTTAAGTCGCAAATATTGATATGTAGTGGTGCCACCTATCGTTATTTTAGAGAAAATGTCACTCCGGCGAAAGAAATTATCTTCGTTGCCCGTCAATCCGTACGGCCGTAGGCAATTCGGTAAGCTCTTCCGACTCCAGTTTGCGTAGCTGTTGATTGTATATAATGCAAACGCATTATAAAAGTATTACTTATGTAAATCAAACTGAGGTGTTTCAACTATCTACAGAATGGATTCCTTGATGTGATATTCCGAGGCATAGATATCAGAAGTAACAAAAATACGGGTAAAATAAATTATGAAAAGAATATGTTAACTGGAAATCTGGTGATAATTACTTTTTTATACAGGCATGATTCAAGTAGCTATTGTCAACGGCATCTGAATGATACAAATGGAATTTAAATAACATTCATAAATCAAAATATTCGAATGTAGTCCAGTAACACTTGAGACATTTAAATTATGCCTGCAACTATAACACGCAAAACGTGATGTCACCATTTCTTTGTAAATTAATAGCTGTAACTGAATTGCTTGTACATATTAAACCAACGCCTAATTTTGGAGTTTTCCCCTTGGTGTTAATACACCCCCTGCCACACACCCTTGCGGTGGCTTGCAGGGTAAACTGTAGATGTAGATGTCTTTAGAATATTACAAGACGTTCCAAACAACTTATGATGCCTACTTTCCTTACTTAATCATTTATTTAATACTAATATTGGCTTTAATAGCTTTCAAGTCATCGCGGATATGTAGCCCTTTCTGTTCCCAAATTTCTTAATTTAGCGTTATAAAATACTACAAATACATTCAAACGGAATATTAAGTTGATCACGTGTATTTGTGCATGTACGCATTAGAATATACCGAATCTGAGTCCAACAATAGTCGTTGCTATGGCAACATTCTCGTAATGGGTGATAGAAACTGCAAGATCGCCAGTATTTATGCGAAATTCTAAGAAATAGAATCGATAAGCAAAATTCTACGATAAAAATTAGAATTTTCATTTCTTTCCTCAAAGGATAGTACAAAACTCGCTCTGATATTACAATTCTAAGATATTTTAATGTGCAAGAGAAAATTACCCTGCACGATGGATTTCAGATTTCCCATGTATATCAAATGGGAAGGATAGTTCCTGGAATCAAACCCGGGACTTCAATCTTCGCAACAAAAACTATCCTCCGGAGCTCGACCCATGTAGCAAGAGATTTCCACCAAGTTTCATGAAAATCGGTCCATTGGTTCAAAGGTTAATAGGGGGGACGGCAGACACAATGACAAAACTATAAGCCTATTTCCATTCTGGAAAGTAGGCTAAAAAGTGAGGTCTGTAATGGGGTTCAAACTTTTTTTTACAAAACTGATGCTTCAGAAATAGGGGTAGGGACGATATTCGGACTAATATGATATGCCAAATAAAAATGAAAATTCTTCCTAAAATGCTAAAAACAATTTATGGAAAACTAGAATTTTTGACAAAATCCGAAAATTTCAAGAAAATCTTTCACTGGTAAAGTATGCAAAGGAAAAAGGAAAATTCATACGCCAACAGGGTGTTTCATTTGTTTTGGAATGTAAAGCCAAATCCCCAAAGTCACCAGAATCCCGAAAATTTAAAAAAACATACTTCCATCTTTTGCTTTACAAGGGTATCTTACTTCTTTCTTTAGAATTTGTCCGTATCCCAAGTTTGAAACCGGATTTACTTAATTATAAATATTATTTAATGCATATGCTTGCATTTGTGTTAGATTTTCCTTTGTTTATAGAGAATCATGTAATCATATAGGCTTTACACATTTTAGATTCAGGTGTGAAATTTTTTTAACATTACACATAGCACTCGTAAGCTAATGCCAAAATCAAATTTGAAATACTAATGATACCTGTTGAGCTACAATGTTACCACATTCATCCTTTGCCATATTGATGGTAATTTTGTAAGTGGAATATGTATCACTAGTTCAGTAAAACAATTTTTGTATTAGTTAATGAGTTCTTTTCTTTTCCTTTTATTCATCAAATACTTTGCGCTGTCAGCTTCTTATGTAAGTCATACCTATTATCTTCATACACTTTCATCAAAGTCCAGTTGATTAATTTTTATTGAGAAAGTTATTTTGAACTGAAATGGGCTAAGAGCAGAGGACACTATTTCTCCTGCATTGGAAATTAGGTTAGATCTAAGCTGCTACAGGTAGTTAATGACCATGATAACTGAGAACAATTATCCTATAGGACAAATCAGTTTTACAGGCTGGCAAACATGGTACATAGATGTGGCAACATTTCAAGTGAAAATTTATGAAGTTTTTTAGGAAATTTTCTTAATCTCTCTATAAATACTAAATAAAATTGTTGAAAACATGATAAAAAATGGGCCATATGACAGTTTTAGCAGCTCATTTGATAAAAAAAACCATATTTAATTAAAATATCGAGAGCATTGTGAAATTAAAATGCTAAAAATTAGGCAAAATCATTTTATGTTCTCTGGGGAATGTCAACAAGTTCCAATTATCTAACACTTTGAACAAACCAATATCAAATCAACAATTCTTATGTATGTGTGTTTGTATATCATCGTCATCATCATAGGTACTCTGTCCGTAGACAGGTCCATGATTATTCTTGGTTAAAACTGGTTATCCACGTATTTCTGCTTTCCATAGTCTTCTTAATTGGTCTTTTTTCTTTTTAAGTTGTCTATCAGCTGAAACCTTCTCCATCCTCTTTCTCTTTTTCCCTCCAGTTTTCCTTCTACCAATCATTCTCTCTCTCTTTCTCCTCAGGTAATGTTTGATCCAGCTCAACTTCCTCTTTCTTATAGTCTGTATTTGCCTCTATCCTATTTTCTTAGTATTTCCTTGTTTTTCATCCTGTCTGCCCATTTTATCTTCAACATTCTTCCTTATGCCCACATTTTTAGGCTTTCCATGCACATCATTCTTCCTGAGTGTCCATGTTTCAGCTTCATACAAAGCTATACTCCATACGTAGCATTTTATCAACTTCTTGCAGATATCCTCCTTTATATTTTCCAGTAATAGGAGTTTCTTTCTTTGCATATATCTTACTTCATTTTTCCCATCAGTAGAAGTTCCTGTCATCTTTAAGCGGCTGTTGCTTTTGCAATTCTAGTTCTTATTTCATCAGCTCATTTTAACTCTCTCATTATGATGCTTCCAAGATGTTATATTCTAAAACTTGTTCTAAAGGCTTTCCACCAATACTTATATTCAAGTTTTCTTCTTTATCTGATATTCACATTAACTTGGAGTTTTGTATTTATTTCCATTTTTTTGAGAAACAAAAAATATTATAATAAACGAAGAACGGGCAGAAAAGAAGAATCAAACATTGAGAGAGAATGGCAAAATGAGGAACAAACAAATTAGAACAAAAACAGAATGGTGAAGATGAACAAAAATGATATAAGCAATAATGAAGAGCAAAGAGAAAAAGGATAGTCAAACATTGATGTAGTCTGACAAAATGTTTAGTTATAATGCCTTAAATCAGTCATGTCAAGCTCAAAAAAGCATTAGGGCCACATTGAAGCAATAGATGTTATAGAAGGGCCACATTAGGATTACAGTTGTTTAATGAGGATCAAATTTGGAAAATAGACTTTATGTAGAAGATCAGACAACTTTTTTGCACTTAAAAATAATTGTTTACAAAAAGCATTCTTATTGTACCTCAATATCTATGAAAAAAATCTTGTTTCCTTTTCATAAAAATAATGTCTCTCTATTACATAAAAAAGTAGACTGAGCTGCCCACTGACAGTTTTGGTGATTTTTTACGCGGCTACTGACGAATTGTAAATAGCTCAGTTGTTGACCTCATTGAACACGGAAGTGAGCGGAGGCTGGGGGTTGGCAAGTGGTAGTGAGTAGGAGACAGCCCTTAGTATTTATATAAAATCTCAAGCGGTTTAGTTAATCCAGAAATTAGCACTCAGGCCATAGAAAGGCATGCTGCCCGCGAGCCACTAGTTTGGCATGCCTACCTTACAGCAACTAAATACATTCTCCACCTCTCCTTGTTTTCTACCTCTATTTCCCTATATTACTCTATTCCCCAACCCTTCATTTCTCCGCTTCCCTGTACTCTTCTTTTACTCTCACAACAATGTTTGGTCTACACGCACAACGAGCAACAACAGTTGGGTTGCTATGACTACAAACATTTACGCTTCACAAACTTATGATTTTGTTGTTAAAAAGCGCAATTTTGGACAGATTTGGCCCATATTTGAAATTTGATGGTATGAAAATCAAACTTCTTTCTCTTCTTTGAAATTGGGTTAAAGTCCTGACTTTGTATCTTGATTTTAAGCAAATTTAAATTGCAAATAAAAAATATGGTACACCCATTCCCGTGTTATTTAAATGGAAGATATTAAATAATAGAAAATAATGCTCTTATTTATCTTATCAGGATGGTTGGAGTTAACAACCCTATTAGAACACAATGCAGATCATTCTGAATTAACGGTGAAAGTTTGGTCAAAATCAAATCATTCATTCCATAGAAATTCACCCTTTACCTTTGCTGGTTGGACACCCTGACAGACACTCAATTATTTTTATAGTATAATTACCAGACTATTTATCATTTTCTGGAATTCCTTTTCCTTTCTTGCTAGAAGTAGTTGATCATCCACATATTTTACTATTCTTGTAATCCTTTCTCCAATCTTGAGAACTTCTGTGCCTTCTAGCACTTCTTTCATTAGTCTTTCTCCATATGCAGGGAGACCCCAATTTACAAAAGGGTTACTTTCTTGAAAAACATTTCGTAAATATAAATTTTGTAAATCGAGCCATAATATCCCATTAGCTTCCATTATATAATACAAGATATGTTCTCATGGTAAAAACTCCTCCTTTATATGGCACAGAACTTGTTTTTTAAGACATAATATGGAGCGTAATTATTCCACGCACATATACATTACATAGCATTGTGTTCTATTTCACGTAACTTGATGTAGTAATTTGACTGACTATTCAATCACAGTTTGAAATTATAAATAATTATTATATCATAAATTATCACAATTACTATATTCAATGCATTTGTATAAAAATAAACAACGATGACAAATTCGACAAGTTTTATTGAAACTAGCAAGGCTGAATGAAAAGAGTGTAGTGCCAAAGTATCTGCAGCAAGGCATGGTTGACATGCATATAGTCAAGTTTTATCATAACTAAAATAAAAAATACATAATAAAAATAAATAAAATAGTGCCAATGCATTCAGTAATAATTTAATTTAATGAAAATACATCTTCATCCACATCGTTGTATTTAGTACCATTTCATACAGCATGAGGCGAAGGTTTTACATTATCATATGTAGAATCACCCACTATAGCAGAAAGGGAGAATTGGACATCTTATCAGTCATGAATTTGTAGAGGTTTCTTGTTTTCTTTGACAGATTTATTATAAAAAACTAATGGATTTTTTATGTAACTTTGAAATTTCATAAAACAGGACAACATAAATTGAGATTGACCTGTATATTGAATAAGATTGATGATAGGCAACACCTCTGTCTTACTCCTCCTTTGATATTTACTCTGCTGGTGTCATCATTCTCCAACCTGGCTTTCACAACTTGATTCACATATAGATTCCTGATCAGTCTCCTGTCTTACCAATCTACATCTATTTCCTTGAATATCCTCATCAACATGAACCACTTTACTCTATCAATGACCTTCTGTCAGTATACAAAACATATCCAGCTATCTTGGCTGTACTCTATTGCCCTTTCTGATATGATTCTCACTACACCGATAGCATCTCTGGTTCCTCATCCTTTTCTGAAACTGAATTGATCTTCCTCTAGCATTTCTTTGGCCTCTTTCTCTATCCTTTTATTAGGAATCCTTGTGATGATCTGCAAAGTGTGTGATAGTAGGCTTATTGTCTGGTAATTGGGCAGTCTGTCCAGGAATAAACTATAGGTAATACTGGACATATTTATTATATTTTCCTGAGTGCTTCATACCTCAACGCCTCTCCAGTATTTTTGGAGATGCCATCTGGCAACCCTGCCTTTTATGACATGTATCTTAGATAAGCCTATTTGTGAACTTCCATATTTTAAAAATGAAAATTTTAACATCACAAACACAATATTTTGATAACATGAAGTTTTTATGCCCATCACCCACAATTGGGTTAACCTGTTTCTACTTTACTTTTAATATAGGCATATGACACATTACACAATCAAAAATTCTGAAAACTGACCCTTTGGAATTTATACACAGCCTGATCAATCATTTGTAAGGTCGTATATGGCTTCCACACAGAGGTATATAAAATATCATGTGGCCCTTTTAGTAAAAAGTTTGGGGAACCCTGTAATATAAAGTAGCATATCACAGCTAATTGCTTGAATTTCTCATGTTCAATTGAAGGTTTGAATATTCACACTTAATGATTAGCTGAGAAAAAACTGTAAATTTTGCCACAAGATGTCTAGCTATAATGAATATTAATGACAATCCCCTTCATGCATAGGCCAAGAACTTTTCAGCCAACACTTGTATATCATCAGACACTCAATTGACTAAGAAAATCAGATATCTCATAATTTCTTTTGCTGTTGGGCAGATATTCCTTTCGCATTTAAACATAACAAAAGTAAAATTATACCTTTTGCATTTGAATGTGACCAAATTATAAACAATGTCAATTGTGGAATTGGTAGAAATTGATTTTTAATTAATATTATGGTGACATTAATAGTAAAATTTGGAGCTGCATGAAAGTGCAGCTTTGGTATAAGCACCCATGCAGATGTTCAAGTTAAAAAATGATGCTGTGGGCAGAAATAGCCCATTTATGAATGGTTTCCTTTTAATTTATTTTCAAATACTTGTTAAATAAGTAAATAAGCCTTGAATTTTTATAATTTCAGACCTATTATGCTGGGAAACTTTTTAAATAAGAATGTCTAAATCATAGAAATAAAGAAGACATTATATCAGCATAATACAATGGCTTCAAAAATCAAGCTTCTTAAAGGTGAAAACTTCTTATACAGTGTGTACTTGTTTAACGTCATTAATTCAGTCCTGAAATTAGTGATGTAGATAGAAACAACATTAAATGAATTAATATTTCCCCTAAGAAGCCATGTTATACAATATAATTGGTTCCAAAACCTCAGGTTCAAAATCTCTTGAAACACAAAAAGACATTATATACTGTATTTTATGGTGCTTTATGGGGCCGCATTTGATATGAATGGTATTAGAACATATATACATCAATAAAACCATACATTAACATAGAAATGGCATAAAATAAACAAATAGTATGACAACTACATTTTAAGGTGCCCAAAATCAAAAAAGATTGCCATTTCATAACAGTACCTATACTCAGGGGCAGTTCTGGCACAAAAATTTTAATTAAAACTGCATCCTTAACTTCTTTCACCGAGCACTACAGTAATCGGTATTGTCAAAAAAATTCTCAACACTATAAATAGATTTGGAAATGGTGATTTTAAATTATTTTTTACAATATATTCCATGTTTTTCAATGGGTCTATTATGTCGTTTTGTAGTATTCTATATGTCATTAACTCATTAAACAACTCAATACTGTCAATATCCTTGGAAATCGTATTTTCTTTAACAACTTGCAGAGCAACATCTAAATCAAAACTAGCTCTTTTTATTTCATCTTCAGACATTTCACGAAATTCACATAGAAATCGAAATAAATTATTACATTCATTTAGAGTTTGAAACCTTTCTTGGATGACAGTTAAAGCTGTATCTATAACTGTCAGATAAAATTCAATTCTAAACATTTCTTTTGGATTTGTAATAGATTTCATCAACACCTTCATAACTAAAATGATGAACTTTGGTTCTACTTCGTGTGGTCGGAAATTCTGCTTCTACTTTTACTTCTGCAGCTAAAGCTTCAGCATCACTGATGTATTTATTGAAAGCCTCATTGGATTTAGCGTCATTTAAAATTTAATCAATTCGTCCAAAACTTTAACATACTCATTTATATTGGATAGTGGACATGGCAAGATTTTGCTTACAATATCTACTTTTGATAAAATATCATTCCATATTATTACAGAACATATAAACATAAAAATGCAACTTTATTTAGTAATACATTAGCTGTATGTTCCGTTTTCATGTCTCTGGAATGGTCTTCTAGTATGTCATTTAAACTTTTAATAACCTCGTTTAACTGCAATCTGAGAGGTCGAACTGCTTTTATTCTACTCTCCCTTCTTGTATCACTTAAAGATTTTAATGTTAATCTGGAGATATTACGTTTTAGTATATCCCATCTGTAAGGGGATACAGAAAAAAATGTGTATAATTCTTGAACAACGCTAAAAAAATTAACGGTTTCAAATGTTATCTTGGCAGCATCATTTACGACTAAATTTAGTGAATGAGCAGCGCAAGGTACAAAAAAAGCTCTCTGATTTATGTTTTTAATTCTATTTTGTTGGCCAATATGTTTACTGTTCAATCCATTATAATAACCCTGTCCATGCATATTTTTAATATCTAAATCATAATATTTTAAAAGTTAATTTAAAAGGTAATTAGATAAACCTCCCCCAGTGGCGTCCAATATTGGATAAAACCCTAGAAACAATTCCTGAACAGTAACATCACAAGTGCTGATACTGACAATTCTAATAACAAATGCTATCTGTTCAGTGTGGCTGATGTCTGGCGTACGATCGAGAGTTACTGAAAAATATTTAGCCTGTTTTGCAAAATTCTTAATTTTTGATTTTATACCACTTACTAATACAGATATAATTTCATTTTGAAACATATGACCTATATAATGGCATATGACTTTAAAGATATTGAGATTTTCGTATGTTATTAACATGATCTGAAATAATTGGATCAAATTTTGCTAACATTTCAACAGCCTTCAAGAAATTCCCATTATGCGCCTGATATAATTTATCATTTTCACCCCTAAAAGCTAAACATTGGCCTGCTAAAAACTGTACATTTTATATCATTCTTTCAATAATGGCTCGCCATCGTCTTTTTTCAGTGTCAAAATAACGTTGTTGTTCTTTATCAATTGTACAGTTTTTGTCCAATCGTGTTTTTAATTCAATCCATTTTTTACAGTTTTGCATATGTTCCATACTTATTTCGTGTCTTGATAAATGCGAGGCTAAATGTCGCCAATTAGAAAATCCCAAGCTATGTTAGTTTGTTTTTTTTTAGACCAAACAATTTACAGAAAAAGCAAAAGACACTATTTGATTTTTTGGAGTAGACTAACCAATTTCTTTGTACTTTTTCACCGTTTGGTAAAATTCTCATATATTGCGACACAGAAAATGATCTTCCACTAGCGTCTGTCGGAGATTTCATATTTTGAACCATTACAGGACCTTTCTGAATTATAATTTCTATTGTTCGGTTATTAAGTACCGTTGGCCAACAACAAGGATCCACTATGTCAAATTCTGTTGTCATTTCAGAACAATTATCCACAAAATTATCTTTATTAACACTTGATTCAATGTCGCTAGCAGGTGGCACCATTTCTTGAACATCCAAATGAACTTCAAGCTGTTGATTTTCATGTGATATTTCAGTTTCAATTCATCCTGATTGAACTGGGTTCCAAAGTAACTGATGCCAATGTTGTTGGTTCATCCTCATCCAGCTTTAAGTATTTTAACATTGAACCATATAATTTTTCTCTTTCCATATCTCTTTCATTCTTTCGTTTGCGATAATAAGCACCAGATTGATGCTTTGTTTTCCTTTCCAACATCTTTTTAAACAAAAAATAATATATTAATAATTAATAATATTAATAAATAGTTTTACAAATTTAGAATACTAATAACAAGCGGGACTGATAAGATTCGTATAGCATCTTATTAATGATTTAGGCCTCAAGTTATCGACAATTTTTATAAACTGACCGGTTTCACAAAAAATAATATTATAAGATTTGAAAATGATTTTGATGGCAATTCTTTTTTTAAAATATAGTTAGAAATATAAAAAAACTGGTGATATCAATGGATACATTCACAATTTTTTACTATAAAGTTAACAGAGAGCCAGGAACACTTCTGCGAATGCAAGTTCATGAGTTGACATTGCTAGAAATTCAACAAAAAAATTATTTCTTGCACCAGTTACTGAATGATTAATGGAAATATACCATAATAGATGTAAATAAAATGTTTATTTTGATGTTTTTATTGAACTCAAGTTTCATTAGGGCCAAAGAAGAATAGCCACTCCATTGAGCCACTGTTGATACAAACGAAAATAAAATTGGGAGACATTTAACTCTCCCAATATTACAGAATAATTTCAAGTGTATTAATCTCTCCCTCCCTCACTCTCTTCCTATCTCTCTCCTCCCTCTCTTTCCTCCCTCTCTTTCCCCCCTCTCTCTCCCCCCTCCTTCCTTCCCTTTCTTAAATGTAAGAATGGACCTTCTGGTCTAAATTTCGCCCGAATAAAGACGATTATCTATCTATCTATCTATCTCCCCCCTCCTTCCTTCCCTCTCATCCCCCCTCTCTCACACCACCCTCATACCTCCCTCTCTCACACCCCACTCTCTCACACCCCACTCTCTCACACCCCCCCTCTCTCACACCCCCCTCTCTCACACCCCTCTCTCACCCCCCCTCTCTCACCCCCCCTCTCTCACCCCCTCCTCTCTCTTCCTACTCTCTGCCTTTCTCTTTCCCTCTGCCAATCCATCACTCTCCCTCTTTATCTCTTTCCTCTCATCATTTCCTAATTCCGTCTCTCCCTTCCCCTGTTTCCCTCCTCACATCCCTCCCTCAATCACTACATCTATACAGTCATTTAGATAAGTAAAGGAACCCATACTAAATGCCCTGTTAGGTCTACGTAATCTTATGAAAAGTCCAACAACGATGGTTGCCATGAAGGCGAATTATTTTTCCTTCAAAAGACATGAAATTTTGCTGTTGAAAATTAACTTATAGACCGATTCAACTCAACATTTGAAAATCAACAGTAGGAAAATAAATTGCCATTCTTTGATTCATGTCCCGAGTTTGTATGATGATTATAAGTAATTTTTAAATGGTAACGAAAAAAGGCTTGTGAAAGACTTCAGCTTTCCTAAGTTATTCAAGTGGAGAGAAGAAGCACTCCGGGAATTGAACTTGTGAATTCAACATAGATGGCAAGCAGCTGTAAATTGTTGTCAACATTCCATTTTTCTTTCACAAACCATACAATAAAACAACATAACTACAAATCACCACCAATCATATTTCCATAGGTCTATTATCATTTTCAAGCTATTAACACCTCTAAGACCAGAGCTATAGTTTCATCTTCATCACAATTGCTTCAATCTTTTTAACTTAGTATTTTTTAAATATCTAATACAGAAAACCTAGTGAGTCTGTTAAGCACAGGTTGATAATTCTAGGTGAAGTAATGAGCAAAATAGCAGTAAAACAATGGTTTTGCAAACTCTTATAATGAGCAACTTCTGAATTAATTTATACTGACTGTTATTGAATGCCACTCCATCTCCTTCTATCATGATGTGTACTATGGCATTTGCACTTGCAGTATACAGTTTAGATACCACTGTTCTTGAATTTAAATTTTAAGTGTATACGTAATAAAGCCACTAACTGATAGAAGTGGTATGTCCAAGGTTGTCTGTAATAAACTCCTTTGGACATATGAGAATATTACTCTTGTTTTGCATGCTCATTTTGGGTTTGGGTGTGTGTGTGTGTGTGTGTGTGCGCGCTTGTGTGTACACGGGTGGGTTTTGGTTGTATGCGTGGGCTGGGCATGTTTGCAGCCTCATCGCATCAGTGTTCGCTCAATCACACCCAATCGGAGAACATCTCGTGATGCTGCATGTACCATGATGATCGGTAAGGACGTGGCCCTGGCACCATCTTGTGTCAAAGCAACTAACGTCACATCAACATCTGCTGTCATCTCATGGATGCCCAGCAACAGCAATTACCAGCATGTTGTATGCGTGAACAATGTTGAAGTGCGAACAGTTAAAGCTGGAGTATACAGGCACACAATCACTGGTAAGTACATTAATAAAACTATAAAATATCTGGTCTTAACATTGCATAACTTAAAATTATTTTGGAATCCTTCATGCAAACATTGTTTGATTATCATTGTATATTATCAGCTTTTTAGGAAGCTTTTGTATTATTACTTAATTTTTCAACTTTAATGTATTTGATAAAATACATTTTAAAAAACTAATTGTCCTTTTATTACATTCAACATTATTTTTTATTTAAGCCATCAATCACCAGTTTTAAATTTTATCAGAGATTGTTCTTTGTTGTTAAAATTATATAAAAAGTCTTACGGAAGAAACAATTTAGTAAAAATGGTTTATTTTACATAACTTCTAAGTAAATTTAACAATACTCATAGAAAAGACAAATTTGTCCTAACAGAATCATGTTTTAAATTCTATTTATATGTAATTTCCAGCTTTGAGTATCTTTTTCCTTTGTCATGTCATTATAATGCAAATACATGGTTGATTTTGCCCTTTATTCATTGTTGGCAAGATTTTGATATTTTTGTACTAAAATCATAATAACTTTATGCTAACATTTTCCATAATTAGTTAAAATGTATATTCAAATTTTCAGTGAAAAATTGACATCTTTTTTTAGGTTTGGCCCCAAACACTACATATAGAGTAACAGTACGTGCCAAAAATATTCGTGCCCCATATTTTGATGAAAAAAGCAGTCAGCATGTTGAAAGGCTTTCCTGTCATATTGACTTCCGCACTCTGCCAAAAGGTAACAAACATTAACAAATGTTCTTTTCTACTTCTATTAAGAACCCTTCTCAACCTATTTAAAAAAATTCATGTCTTTGGTATAATATTGATCCCCTAAACAATAAATGCTAGTTATAGTTATAAATAGAATTAGATAAAAAGTAAAAAAGAATATTATCATAAGCTATTAATCTTATAAACTGACTTCATGTTCAGATAAATCCTGTGTTATTAGAAAAATTATTTGATACTTGTGATTAATGTTAACAAAATTGATTGATGGTCATTCATTTTTGTACTTATGGTTGCTTTCACTCTTACTCAGTTTTCAATACTTTTCATTAATATTTATTTGGGAATAAATACATTTAGTATGATTACTTTAAAAATAATATCATTCATAAAAACTGTAAATTAATTGAAAATATCAAGTGTATTCAAAACAAATGGCCCATTAAGTAGGATTTAAACACAATGAAAGTCTTCATTAATATTAATAATTTTATAGATTTTTTGAACCAGCCCAATGCTTGTAAAGGATATACACACAGTATTCTAATCCTTTTGGGCCTTCCCAGATTAAAGTTGAATGTGTAAATTCCAAAATGTTTCCAACCCTTAGCCCTAAGTTGTCTAATAATAAAGCTTTTTAGCTGCTCTCTAGAACATTGCATTCATACTTTTTTTCTTGTATTTATGTGCTTGCATGGAAAGGCTGTAAAGGTGATACAATTTTCCTTTTTTAATTATTTGGTAATTATTAATGAACTGTATTACTTGTACCACTTGTGAAGTGTTTCCCTATTATCTGATAGCATGTGACAAACACTAATCTTTATCAGTTACTGTGAAAGCTTATCAGCATTAGGATGCACTGTTTTAGAGACTAGTTGATGTTTTATTTTCTATTTTTAATAATAAAAATTGGCTGCTGGTAATTCATTTATGAACTTTATACTAGGCAATTTAAAATTTTTTACTAATGCAGAAAAGTTTTTACAATAAAATGCTTTGATGTGGTATGTAAATTCTAATGTAATAATTGCATTTTAGAGTAAAGTACTATATTTTCTAAAATATTATGTATAGAATATCTCTAGTGCAATTATAATAGTCTACAGTGAATATTATTTAGTAACTGCACAAATGGTAGTGTAATTTTATAATGTCAAATAGCATGTTAATGTTATTGTGTTGCTTATTTTAATTGATTTGCGGATGATTCAAAGGTAAGATGTAATGAATACCTATCATTAACTCAATATATTAAGAATTACTTAACGTGTATATTTTAATTACTTGTAAATGATTTTGCTTGCCTTCCATTTGAGTTAAGGTATGTCATTTTAAATTTTTAGACTGATACAATACTCAACACAATGTGAATTTTGCCAGCTTGTTGTGTTGGCTAACACATTATTTTTGCTGCTTAAGTAAAATTTTACATTATTATTTTTATTGCAGTGAAATGCCATTATCTACAATGGTCAGTACCAGAATTTAGATAGATTATTATGTTATTGAGGGCCATTTTCGCTGCCATATATGCATTGTGATATTTAAGGCCTTTATTCAAGAAAATTTCAACAAAAAGATTACAGTTGTGCATATGAATAAAATGCCCAGTAGCAAAATAAATTCCCTGCAGAACTTTTTAACTCATGAAACGTTCTTTAAAAAACTGTGTCAATTCTGGTGGTTTACAGACAGTGTAGATACATGACATTTTAGTATATTTTGGACGTTCATTTTCATGCAGTTGATACATTCTCAGATCTTGACTGTGCCTGGGTTAGGGCCTTTAAAGTTTTGCTAAATTGAAATAGTGATTTCATTCAATATTTAGCAATTCTGCACCATCATCTTACTATATGCTACTTAGCTCAGATGATAAACATGTTTTAGTTGGATGTTAACCTTGCTGGAGGCTATGATATATATTTATTTTACCTCTAAAGAATGACAATCCCTCATTTAAGTCAAATGTCAATGTACAAACATCATCTAACTTTCTACAGCTTGTGTATCTTATAATATTTCTAGAATTTTTAATTTTACAAAACTATATTAAGAAATTCAATTTTTATAGACTAGCTAAAAAATTTTAATAAACTTATTTCTGTCCTATTTAGTCCTATATGTTTTATGTTCGTTTGTAGCCTTTAAAGCAAAGTTAATGTAAATTAACTTGTTTTTGGGGAAGTAGAAAGGGTACTGCAGGTTATGCTGGAAATGTTCATGTACATTTAAGTATAAAATATAAATTTTTCTTTATATTTTATTAATTCTTGTGAAAATAATATTTTCTGTTACCTTATCAATACCAAAAAATAAGGAGCATAAAACCTAGCACAATAGATCAATTATGAAAGAAGAATGTTGGCACAATTTTTTTAAGGAGGTATTATTAAAGTACAGTCACCAAATAAATTTAACCAACAAATAATTTTAAAAATTATGATGCATCTTGAAATATATTGATCTATTCCTAGAATAGTTTGTTTTTGGTAATGTGCCCTGTAATCGTCTTTGCATGGCTTTGTTTATATTTGTATGCAATTGAAATAAAATTTGGATCAATACATAACTTAATATGAATTGATTTGTCATTTTTGTATGATATTAAAATTGATACTAAGATGTGCCAGAATTTTGTTCCCAAATTGATTATTATTTTACTTAGCAGCAAGACTTTTCCAGCTAACTTTTGGAAGACATACTAAATAAAGGCATTAGTTGTAGTGAGAAAGGGAAGGAAATGTGGGGTGAGTTAATGCTAACAGAGGTGATGATTTGAGACCGCCAACCGCAGGTCTGCCAGACCCTCCTGTGGACATCCAGGTGGAGGCCGGTCCACAGGACGGCACCCTTCTTGTCACCTGGCTGCCAGTTACAATAAGTACCTCATCAGGAACAGGAACATCAAATGGTGCACCTGTCACTGGATATGCAGTTTATGCCGATGGAAAGAAGGTCACTGATGTTGACAGTCCTACAGGTATTCATATTAAATATGACCAAATTTTCAGTGAAAGTATGGAGAGTATGGTATCCAACACTATTTCTTCCTAAGAAGTTTTAACATATAATTTAACATTTATGATGTAGAAAATTGATCTTCACCATAATAACTGCTTTATATGCTTAAACTCAGACTATATTGCTTGAAAAAAATAGTGACAAACAAAAACGCATAGTCAAGGCTGACCCTGGTAGAAGAGTGGTTTGTATGTTTGGCTCCTAGTGCTACAATTGTGGGTTTGAATCCTGCCTAGGGCATGGTTGTATGTGATCATTTGGTTGCCATTATTACATTCATTGTAAAAGAGTAAAAATAAACAAGATAGAAAAGAAGCACACTTCATGCATGCATTTGCAAATTACATAATTATGTTAAATAATTAATTTTACAAATTTTCTTAGAAGCCTTTTTATACCAATTTTTTCTACAAATTATAACAGATGAATCAGTTTTTTTCATAGAAAGGTGGCATCCCTGCTTGGGTAATGTGAACCATTTATATCATTTTCTTATTTCCTTTGCCCTAAAGTCCTTGGTGCCAAACTTCATGAAAATCCACTCGATAGTTTTGGAGATGAAATGGGGACAGACCTGATCTGACCATAAGGCACTCATTTTTAAGTGTTCTTTACTAGCGAAGCAGTAGTAGTGAAATGCCTTATGGACACGTCTTGTCCATTCATCATAACCTTCATCTCCTAAACTGCTTGATGGATTTTAATTAAATTAAGTACAAGAGATCCTTATTATAATTTATTGCCCAATTGTGATTTTGAACTGCATCTGACAATTAGAACTTCCACTTTGTATAAGCACTTAAACCTTATACTCAAATCATGTTAAAGGGCATCCATCAAGCAACAATTAAATACCATATTTTTCTCTCCCTAGTTCTTATATGACCTGTAAGGTATGGATTAGAAAATTTATTCGAATAGAGGACAACATTTACCACAAAAATGTCTGTGAGACCACATAATTACGGCTTATAGTTTCAGAGATAAAAATTTCAGAAAATCCCAAGCATAACATCTTATATGTTGTTTACATCAGTCAATACAATAATTCTATTGGCAAACAACAATTAAAAATATATATTTTTCTCCCCCAAGCTCTTAAACCTAGAAATAAGGGGGGGAGGCTCTGAGGCCCACAACTTATTTTTTTGTTTCCCTTTTAAAAACAAAGGAAAATTCTGGATATTTTATTACATTGTGCAGAGATTTATGTAAAATAATTACCCAAAGTTTCTCATCAATGGATGCATATTTCAATTTTCTGCAAATTGTTTCGTAATTGGATGCATGCCTTGACACATGGGTGGTCTAACTTATAGGGTGCCATGTGTGTGGAAAGCAGTGTGAAGCAAGCTATTTGTTTAAACTGTTGTGTTAGATGAATCAGATTAAATTGTTTTTCTTCTCAATTTGTTATTATTTTTGTAAAAACAGTCTACTGCAATATTAATCCGAAAACATGATGAAAAATGTAAAAAATTCTTTTAATATTAATATTTTCGTCTTTATATTGTATAATGTACATATCATTTCAAATAAATTACCAAAATTGTATAGTTATATTCCTATGTCATTTTTAAATATATAACGATAGGTTGAAAATATTACTATTGCTTTTTATTGTATTTTAGATAGTGGGCCTCTTGAGGCCATCCCGCCCCTCCCCTTGGTAGACCACGGTAATGGAAAGCACTTGGTAGTTCTAGAGTTGAATGATCTGTGAGGTATAGATTGAAAATTTTATTCAATTAGAGGACAGTGTTTACCACAAAGAAGTCTGTGAGACCACATAATTACGACTTATAATTTCTGAGACAAAAATACAAGAACCATCCAATCTTTCAATACCATTTTGTATGTATTTCCCATAAAGAACACCTTTGAAACCTCTGTGTATTCCATTTTTATGGAGTATACTTTTCCATCTTTTTAAAAGATAGAAGAGCCTGATTTTTCAGATTAAAATAAATTTTTGGACTTAATTGGGGGTGAGTTTAAGCTTTCTTAGAAAATATTAACATTGTTTTTGATTGTGGATATTTTAATGCATTGAATTTGAAACTTAAGAAGAAAATATAACTATTATGTAATAAGAGATTACTTACATAAGCAAAAGCCATTCAGTGAATTTTCATTGAAAAGTGATCTTTAATTGAATAACTGCATAATAACGAAAATGAGGCATTATAGGCAAATATATGCATTGATGAATGAGCATATATATTTGAACTTATGATGGGTGCTGCTGAGACTACTAATATGAATTCGAGAGGAGTCTGCTAGTTAATGACATAATGTTTTTGTGGACCATAATGATAAGGAACTTTGAGAGGAGAAAATTAATCAATTTATATGCTGGCACCAAATTCCTTTTTAATGTTTAAACTAACTGAAATTACCCGGCATTGCGTGGGAATTCTAATAAACCAAAAAATAATGATTTATAGTAATAAAGTAAATATGTACTTGTAAAATACTTTTATTTCACTTTTATTTGTTTAAAACAATTCTTTCCACATCTGTTTGATACTTCACAAAGGTCAGAAATGCAGAGTGTTATAATTCAAGTTTCATTGAAGTCGAACTGACGTAATTGTAAAATACTTTTTCTTCCACTTCTGTTTGATACTTCACATCTCTTTAATACTTCATAGAGGTTAGAAATGCCGAGTAATATAATTTAAGTTTCATCAAAGTCATGGTGATTTATATTGCAAACTGAGAGAATTGTAATGAAGTTCACGCTACTTCCATCGCAACTTCACACAGCTTACGACTGATGGCATGAATGTAGTTCACACAACTGCCGACCGTAAGCACTGACCACTATTGTAGCATCATGCACAGCACGCAGTTCACATGACTTCCATATGATGGCACTTATGCTTCCGTGTAGTGTCCTGCAAAGGATGCTTGCAATATAGCCCTCCCCTGCCCAATTTTTTTACCACCATATAGCCAATGTTACCCACTGGATAACATTATATACCTATGCAGAGTTTCATGACGATAGCTTCAAAGGTGTGGATTTGTATCACCGACAAACAAACAAACAGAATTTCAGATTTACATATTAAGATGTTCAAAGAAAGTATCTGGCAATCACTTAACACAGTGTTTAAACACAAAATATTGTGACACACTGATACAACTTTGGTTCAGAAGTTTTCTGAAAGATTAATTTAGTAAAAAATTTATTTTTCCCTTTTAAGTGTTATAATTACTGTATATACTTGTGTGTAGGTCGAGGTTTTTAGACCAAATTTTTCACGAAATACTCGGGGTTCGACTTATGCACGAGAAATATTTTGCCCTGCAGTTATTGAAATTTGATGGAATTTACACTCCTTTGTACTTTAACTGTATCGATAACTATCGAATATTTAAATACCAATGTATATGAAAGAATAACTTGCTATATAATTTGGTGATCCTAAGTTGATCTTTGATGCTTTTCAAATAATTAAGCAATTTTGGTAAACCTAACGTTCGGTAACATGGCGGTGGCAAGACAGAAAACTGGCAGCAAGACATGCGTAATATGGTGACTCCGTAACATGTAAACAAAAATCAACTAATCGATGATTTGCGGAAAGGCAACGCCTACCTCTATGCATTGCAGATTAAATTAGTATCTGCCGAAGTATTTGTGGTATAAAAATTTTGGTACTGTGCGCATAACCTGGGCATAGGTAAACAAGGTGACGCTAGCGATGGTGACACCGAGAAAGTGACAAGAAATGGAACTACCAAGAGGAAAGGTGGAAAAACGGAAGACAAACGTAAATATGTATTTTTGTAAATAGATATTTTTGTAAACTAGAATTTCGTCAAATTTAATTACCATCGTAAACAATAATAAGCTTTATCGTTACGTTTCTCTTTCTTAAAAGTAAGCTGCTCAACTGTTCCATGTACGAAACTTGCTCTTTCCGAGGTGTAGTTTCCTTTGTTCCTCATCCAAAAACATGAGAAATGGATTTCCTAGGACCACGTAGGTCATCTTTCTGCCGATTTATCATCAATTTCAGCTTCACCTATCCTCCGCGGTCCAACATCAGTTTTGTTACCTGTTCTTTACAAAGATAGCTTCTGAATGAACGCTGGGACGAAATACATAGTCTATCCAGAGGATCCAGGTCATTTGATCTATTAAAAAGGTGTATACAATGTTACGACTTTGATGTTATGCAGTGGTGCTGGAGGAGACATCAGACTGCTTCACTGCTACTTTGACACAACATAGGTATATCAGACTAAAGGGAACTTAATGGATCAACACGTATTGAATACAAAAAATTCGTTCTACTACACCTGAAAATCTGGAGTCGACTTATACACAAGAAATACAAAAAAGCAAAAAATTTTATGAAAAAGTCGGAGGTTGACCTACACACGAGATCACCTTATAAACGAGTATATACAGTATGCTTTCAGTTTTTCAACTTTTAATTTATTTTTCCATCTTTAGTGTTTTTTTATTTTTTTAAATTATTGTATTTCTCGGCATATAAGATGCACCAGGATATGAGATGCACCATGATTTTTTAAAAGATTTTTCAGGAAAAATGTAATTTGGTTCACCAAGGCATTTAGGAAGGGCCACGTCATGTATCATTTTCAGCCATGATTAAGTCCTTATCCGGCAACATTTACAGAAAATATTATGGTGTGATAACGAATAAATATAATGTTTTAGATAAAATTAATTTGTAAAATAAATAGGGATGATCTAAAACATAAATGATTGCTTTGAGACTTGTATAGCTATATGTGTCCTGTGATAATTCTGCAGTTGTATTGCATGTATTGATACCCTTTACTGATAGTACTTACTTAAACTTAAGTGCAAGATGATATTTTAATTCCTAATAAACTGAATGCATATACAATGCCGATAAGTATGCATTTCAAATCTATTGCTCACTTACAGACGCATCTCTGTGATCTCTTGATAGATGGCACCAGTCCTTGGCAATAGAATTTGTATTAGATGCTTAGGATTATCCACACAAGGTAAAAATTTTATTCATGCTTCATTAATGTCTTCGCTCTAATCATAACCGCGCGATTTCTCAGGTAAAGTTAAGGAAAGGGGATAAATAAGTGGCACTGAGCATTAACAGGTTTTATTGATAATTTACATAAGTCACAACCGTTGCTAGAAATGTCACCCATTAACATCGATGCAAAGCTGACATCGGCATACCATTGACTGGCGCACCTGCTCAAAGATACCCAGCATAGTGTGGACAATGTTGAAAGCTGCGATGATTCGTGCTACCAGGTCCTCTTTGGATTCAACAGGGGTCTCATAAACGATGCTCTCTACTTCCCCCCAGAGAAAAAAATTAAGAGGAGTCAAGTCCGGCGATCGAGGAGGCCAACCAACAGGTCCTCCTTGACCGACCCATCGGGCACCAATTGTCTGAGTAAGGTACTCACGGACAGGGTTAGCAAAATGAGCAGGTGCCCTATCGTGTTAGAACCACATTTGCCTGCAGATTCCCAAATGCACATCCTTGAGCAGCCCAGGGATTACCTCATCCAGAAATATCCTGTAAACTGGTCCAGATAGCCGTGCTGGTAGTAGGTAAAGTTCGATAAGATAATTGTGGATTATTCCTCACCATACGTTGACGGCAAATTGTTGCTGATAGCTGCGGATTAATACTGCATGCAGATTTTCATCATTCCAGATGTAACTATTGTGGCTGTTGAACATACCTTCACGGGTGAAAGTTGCCTCATCAGTGTAGAAGACATGGGCTGGAAATTGGGGTTGTTCAGTGCAGCGCCACAAAAACCACTGCAAAAACTCCACTCTCGATGAATAATCCACTAGTCTCATTGCTTGTACCTTTTGAGAGTGGTAGGGGTGAAGCTGTTGCTCATGTACAACTTGCCAAACACTGACGTGATTGGCACCCATGGCATTTGCTACAGAGCGAGTGCTCGTGGATGGATCATCTGCAAATCGTACCAAAACCTCCTCTTCAAAGCGTGCGGTGCGAGCAATCCTCTGCCAACAATAATGCTTTCATGATTTGAATGCACCTGACTCGCTGCCGCCGATAATGGATGCAAAGGTGGTGTGGTAGTTGTCTCTCAGGGAAGTGTTCCTTATACATCTGCTGTGCCCTTCTGCCATTTCCATCCGCTTTGCCATAAACCATATGGATGTCAGTCTACTCTGGCCATATAAATCGCTCCATGTTATACCAAAGAGCACAGTTAACATGGAAACTAACACTGGCAAGGTGGTGAGTCATAGCAGCAACAGTGAATGAGTCAAACACACAAATGCCTAGCTAGTGTATTAAGTGGCGAGCTTAAATACCCTTGCTTTGCATACTCACTTCTCCTTTTCCTCACACATCAAAACACTGTAAGGGAGTACCAATCTAATGGCAAAGATAGCGTTTAGGCATGCTGCCCGTAAATGAGACGACGTCATCGGCAATGCCCTGTTCAACACAGATACCAGCATGCACAGGCACTTACATCTGCCTTTAACGCTCATTATCTTGGAAACTAAGTGGAACCGAACATGCATTGCCCATGTTAAAATACTCATCTAGTAACCAGGAATTCACCCTCTCAGTTTGTCGGTCTTATTTATTAACACCCTTTATATCTATAACTCTAACAAGTAAGGATATAGACGGGTTTCCCCATGGTACAGAAGTACTTCATCAAATCTGCCGTAGTATAATCATATACTAATGTATTTCCTTAAAAATCAGAAAATTGCATCAGGAATTTATTACATTATTTACTAAAACAGAATATTACAGATCGGAGATGTCTAAAGAATAATTATTTTTCATTGTATTGTGGTAACCCTGCTTTTTAGATCCATTCTAATCATGTTCATTTGGTTTTGTCATTCTGTACTCACTCTACACACAAAATTTCTTTGAAATCTATTCAGCCAATTCCTTCCTGCTCCATAATTACTGAAAGTTTAATTTGTAGTTGTGGTACCCGTGCTTGGCTGATCAGGTCCAAATATGCTATTATGGTTTTATATATGTGTGTACATTATAAATATTAAATTTGGCATAAAATTTTTATGGACAGTTCAACACAAATATGTGTAAAAAGAAGTTTTATTATTCCTTGTATTGTGTCAGCCAGCGCCATGTTAAGGGGGCAACTGGGGCATTATTCCCAGGGTGTCAAAACTTGGAAGGGGGCCAAAACTTTGAAAGGTGCAAAAAAAATGTGTTTTACTATTAATTTTTAAAAAAATAACTGAAAAACTTCTTTCTTGCTTTCCCAAATGTGGCAATTAATTTTGATGTATCTGATTTTGGAATTACATTTGCTCAGTTGAACTTGTTTCTAGTCCATGTAATCGTCCTTGAGTGGTTGTTTATCTCAAATAGGTTTTGATCAGTTTCAATTTGGAAAATCTTCTTTCACCACTAGCAATTGTCACAGGAATTGTTAATCACACAAGTAATGCAACCCATCTGTTTGGCAACGTCCTGAAAATTGCTTTTATGAATGAAGTTCCAAGCTTGTAGTGGAAGCAATGTGGTTTCATTTTTTGAAAGATCAGAAAAAATTTTCAGTTCATCATCATTGGTGATAATATTTTTACACAACTGCCCATGTCACGAATAATAATGTACGTGAATACAAATATAACAATCTTACCTATTATGTAAAAATTAGTCACCAAAGAAAGTGTTTTTTTTATTTTAAAGCACTTAAAATACAACGCATGACTAGCAAGAAATGAAAGCTGACTTAAAAGCATCAGATTTCAGTCAATAAAAGATTTATCTTTAAAAATTTATGCTTATATAGCATTTCATTGTATCAAAATATTCAACTATCCTTCCATAGATGGTACTAAAATTATTTTTTTGTTTCATGCATTATGAAAACGGAGTTTTTCTGGCACAGTCCTCAACATGTTAATTTAAATAATTTATTAATTATGCTTTTATTTTTAAAAATTTAAATAATAAAATGTTTTTCAAAAAAATTAACTTGCTTTAAAAAGGCCCTTAAAATTATTTTGCCTCAGGCACCACAAAGATTCCCACCGGCTCTGGTGGCAGCCCTGCTTTCTATATCTATATTAAAAAATATTGATTTTGTTTTTTTTTATGTTGCACACCTCCTTCCTATAAACTTATATTGAAATCAGTTAGGCCAATTCCTACCAAATTCAAATTACAGAAAAGTTTTATTTTGCAGAGTTGATCCAGTCCAAAAATGTCATTTTGGTCATGTATTTTTATGAATATTCTATATACCAAATTTGGTTGAACACAGTTCTGTAAATTCTTCCCTGATATATGTGTAGTGATGGATGGACATAATGAAGATAATAATGCTTTTCAGCAATGATAAAAAGCACTAAATACTGTTGTTTGTCCACTATACTAATCCACATCTTTGAAGATATTGTCACAAAACTCCACTTCCTGTTCAAGTAAGGTCATTAAATGGCAGCAATCAGGAAACGATGCTTTGCTGACATATTTTAATATTTTACCACCCACCTCCCAAATTCTTCAAGGGAAATTTAGTCCGGAAACCTACCAACAGAAATTGTGAATCCAACGATATATAATTTGTTGGATAATTCTTAAGCATGTCTGGCCTGTAGAAATTCAGGATACAAACACACACACACAGTCTCTGGTATTTATCATGCATGTATTATGGAACAATGTTTCAGTATCTTCAGTTCTTGGTTTCACGTATTCATCACCCAGAATACTTTCCATGGCATAGTAAGAAGTCGACACCCACGCTACTTGTTCAACAGTGACTGCCTCATTAAACTCGTTTTATTTTATTTTTTGGCCAATTTTATTTCTTTTTTGCTATTGATGATGAATATCTGTTGGTTAATTTTTTTTTTCATTGTAACTAGTGTAATAAAGTGAATTAACATACCATCTTACCGTCTTCTGTGTTATTAGGCACCAGCATCACATGCTTTGTTTTGGAGTTATGCCATGAACATCAAGATTTTATCGAGTTTTATCCTGCAATATCTGTGTTTATCCTCGTCATCGTGGTTTCCATTCGTATTTATGTAATTTTCAGTTATTTTCATTTATATTAAGTTTAGGCAATGTTCAGTGTTTGTGCTGCCCAGTATATTTACCCTTTCATGACTGCAACACCATAAATGGACTTGTTTTCTTATTTTTGATGTCATAGGGTACAGTGGCAGCAACTTAAACCTAATCTCCCTTATTACATGAAATCTTTAGTGAGAAAATTCCCCTTTTTTCATCACATGAGTGATTTTAGTAGTGAATTTGAACGTAGTCCCCCCTTTTTATAATGTATTTTTATGGGGAATAATTCTCCGGTATTCTCTGTTTCAGTATTTGCAGCCATTTTCTGATACATAACCCATATGAATAACAGATACCCGTTGTATATCTTATTATAAAATAAACTACATTTGTCTTATGTTAAAAGCCATTTATGAAATAATATTCCCCAAGAAATGACCTGGGTTCGACTCCAGTAGATAATTTCTATTTCCCATAAGATGACATGTGATAATCGTTTTTTCGACCTACAGGCTTTTACTCTTTTGCAAATTAAAATTAGAAATAATTCACCTACGATTTTCAGACCTGGACCATTTTAAAGAAAAATAAATAATGCTTCTTATTCTTATCGTCACATTTTGCCTACATTACAAAATTGCCCAAGTTCAACATTTAAATCATATTTATTGTAAAAATTTAAGCTTTTTAACGAT
This sequence comes from Tanypteryx hageni, assembly GCA_028673005.1. Lineage (NCBI taxonomy): Eukaryota > Metazoa > Arthropoda > Insecta > Odonata > Petaluridae > Tanypteryx > Tanypteryx hageni. The sequence continues at coordinate 6,695,425 of CM054117.1, forward strand.
ATGTTGCCTTGCCAACTGTATCATTATTAAACCTTGAGATTCTATTGTCATCTCAACCCTTATACTATATGCGTAAGGAAAGCATGCTTTGAATGTTTTAATATGTGAGAGAGAAGGAGAGAGGGAGAAAAAAGGAGAGAGAGAGAGTGTGAGACAAAATTAAATTTTTCATAAATTAACAAGTAGTTCTGAAAAAAACTAATCCGCCTACTTTCCTTTCAATATTATTTTAATATATTACAAGTAGGGGTGTACACAGTTTCCCGTGATACAGAAGTGCTTTTCGTCAAATTTGTCGCTGTATAATTGTATACCAATATATTAGCTTTGAAATCAGAAAATTATTTTTCCTTATATTGTGGTAGCCCTGCTTTTTTGATCCGTTCTAAACATATCTCGTTTTCCCATTCTATACTCCCCCTACACAAAATTTCTTTGAAATCTGTTCTTTAAAATTCATAGTTACAGAAAAATTCTAACCTTGATATTGTGGTAGCCCTGTTTAGTTGACCCAGTTAAAATATAATATATTGGTTATTTATTTATATGAAGATTAAATGTACTATATTTGGTTAAAATCCATTAGTACAGTTCTCTAGAAATATGTGTAAAAGAGATATTATTTAACTTTTTACTGTGGTAGCCCTGCTCCTTAGCTCTGCCCTAAACATCTTGATTTCATTATGATATGTTGTATAAATCTTATATACCCAATATTATATTTGGTTAAAATCCATTAGTTCAGTTCTCTAGAAATACGTGTAAAAGAAATTTTATTTAACTTTTTACTGTGGTAGCCCTGCTCCTTAGCTCTGCCCTAAACATCTTGATTTCATTATGATATGTTGTACAAATCTTATATACCCAATTTAATTGAAATTCGTTCATCCAATTCCTTCCAAATCCTTGATTACTAAAAGAGTTTAATTTGTAATTGTGGCGCCCCTGATTGGCTGATTTTGTTTAAATATGCTAATATGATTTTGTATATAAGTGTATATTATAAGTATTAAATTTGATTAAAATTAATATGGAGAGTTCAACACAAATACTTGTAAAAATAATTTTTTTATTCCTTGTATTGTGGCAGTCCTGCTTTTTATATCTATTCTAAACATCTTGATTTTGTTATTTTATGTTGCGTTTCTAAAAATAATAAGTATGAGATTTTAAGTTAAATGATAAATAATATATTCCTTCCCGTCATATTGATGGGCTTTTATATGAGGGTGAATCAAAAAGTTCCCGGAAAGTTTCAGTAACAATGTTCCTGCACTCCAAATAATAACAAAGCATTGTTGCCTAAAACTAGCAATATCTTAGCCATAAAAATTCAATATTTCCTAACAATTCATTCATTTGTTACAATATAAAAGCAGTTTTTCTAATCCATTAATTCATGAGTATGGATAACTTAAAGTTTGAGATTCGAGTAAACATAATGTTTTTGACAAAACTTGGATGGAAATCGAATGCCATTATTCAGGCTTTGCAGAAAGTTTACGGGGATGATGCATCTAAGAAAACTGCAGTTTATGAATGGATTAAACGGTTTAAACTTGAACGAGAAGACATTAAAGATGACTATCAAAGTGGAAGACCATCAACGAAGAAACCGTGGTTGCTGTCCAATCAATTGTGGAAGAAGATAGATGAGTTTCAGTGCAAATATAATAGCCAAACATTTGGACATCTCATATGGCTCAGCTCAATCAATCCCCAAAGATAGTTTAGGATTAAGCAAACTTTCTGCTAGATGGGTACTGAAAGCATTGCGCCCTGAACACAAGACTCACAGAGCTGACCATGCAGTTGATTTCCTCAACCGATTTGATGCAGACCCAGAAGATTTCTTTCACCGAATAGTGACTGGTGATGAAACATGGATCTACCAGTACGATCCGGAAAGCAAAATTCAATCTAAACAATGGTTACCAAGGGGGTCAAGTGGACCATAAAGTTCAAAGCTGAATAATCAATCAAGAAGGTTATGGCAATTGTTTTTTGGGATAATGAAGGTGTAATCATGATCGATTTTCTTGAGGGGCAACGGAGAGTAACAGGAGGTTATTACGAACAAGTTCTTAAAAAACTGAACGCTGCGCTTATAAAAAAAGGCCTTGGAAACTGCATCGGCGAATTCTGTTTCACCATGACAATGCTCCAGCACATTCATCTACGGTATCAAGAGCTGTGCTTCGAGAATTGCGCTGGGAAAGGTTGTCTCACCCACCCTACAGTCCAGACTTGGCTTTTTCAGACTTTTTTCTGTTTCCCAAATTAAAGGAGCACATCAAGGGAGTTCGTTGGGAATTGATATGTGAGGCCAAACAAGCAGTTTTGAACTGGTTTCATTCAAACAATCAAAATTTCTACAAAAATGGATTAGAACGATGGCGACATCGAATGGAAAAGTGTTTAGAGATAAATGGTGTATATTTTGAAAAATACCTCCAAAATAAGTGGTTCTTTTTGAGTTTCTTTTGTTTTTATATGATAATTCCGGGAACTTTTTGATTCACCCTCGTACTAGTTAATACTTTCAGCATGGCCCCAAAATCCAGAGTTTCTTACAGGTGATTTAATTGAATTTTTAATGTTTTTCATTAGATTGTTACATTATTTGTAATTTTCCAAGTATTTCTTAAAAGTTGGATGTGAGTCGATGAAAAAAGTGTCTTGCAGCTAAAATGAGCAAACCAAGTCTATTCAGCGATCTTTCTTGTTAGAAAATAAATCAACTTTTCTGTTGAAGCTATCTATGTTATTTATAAAAGTTTTTTCACACGATAGCATGCCTAAAGCACTTTGTCTTTCTTCTTTCATACTATTCCTAAGAAAAGTCTTTATTCTTTTCATCATTGAAAAACACCTTTCTGCTTCTGATGTCGATATTGTTATCATGATCTACACTTTTACAAGCTGTATTGTCTCTTGAAATGTTTCACATAAATCATCACCCAAAATTAGTGACAGAAATGGTACCGCACCAGAAACTGCTCTCAATTCCTCTCTTTCATAAGAAACTTGAAGTTCACTCTTCAGTCTCTTTTTTTTCCAAAAAAGGATACTTTTCAATTATTTCACTGAGATACGTGTCAGGGAATTTTTTGCTGTAATTATCAAATTCTTCGACCACAGATAGATTTGTAGCCACAAGGTGCCCAGTAAATTGAAATCTAACTTTTATTTCTGGGATTATGATGGGCGTAACTGGTCGAAATTAGCAAGTGGATACTTGTCTTTTATCAGTTTCTGAATGCCACTCATAACAGAAGCACCATCAAAACTTTGTGCTTTATGTTTATTCGGACTGTCACCAATTAGGGGATCGAGTTGTTTTAAAATACAATCTGCGATTGCACAAGCATCATGTCCATCAGGATTAATGAAATTCCAGAACCTTTCTACCATTTTTCTGCCTGCAATGTAACGTAATACAATCACTAACTGAAATTGACATGACACATCAGTTGTTTCATCGGCTATCAATGCTACATAATCTGCTTTTTGAATTTCTTTGCGAACTTCTTCGTGGTATATTTCTAACATGCATTCCAGCAACTCATTCTGTATAGTTTTAGACGTACCTTAAAACACAGCTGATTGACTAAGGCAAACTTTTAAGTCTTTATCTAACTCAGAACTAAACTGGATTAACTCATGAAAAACTCCCTTATTTTGTGACTCATCCGATTCATCATGCCCTCTCAATGCTAATTCTACTGCCCCACAAAAACGTATACAATTTATAATCAAATTTAATACGTACCTATTTTTATCTATGTGTTCGTTATTTTTAGATATAGGTAGCCAATACTGAGTTAAACTGACTTTGAAAAATTGTTTTTCCCAGCAACGATAAACTGAAAACATTTTTCATATGTTATTTAGATTTTTTATGAACTCTCATTTTTTCCCAAATGTGCACCAAGTCCAAAATCCCATTTCTTGACCAGCTGACATCTCCTTGGAAAAGAACGCAAGGAAAACAAAAACATTTTTTTCATTACACCCGCACAGCCAATTGTTCTTCAAATAAATATCGGCATTAAATTTACGACACCTTTCCTGTTTGTTGGCACACTGTTGCTTTTTAACTAAATTCAAATTAGGGAGGGGTCTTCCCATTCGTTTTATTTCGAGTTTATCATCATAAGACAACAACGAAAATGGCTGTTTTAATAAAGCACTTATCGTATTCATTGCAGAGAATTGAAACATTCACGATCACCCATACTATATCGAACTACTAGCTTGAAGGCTGGCTGAGCCAAGCCAAACTGAACTTGGCCCCAACCATGGGCATCGGCAGAAAATCTTGCAGGGGGGAGGGGGGGGCAAAACACAAAAAATGCCTACCACACAGGGGCAGACACGATTTTTTTTTTCAAACCCGTGAAAATTTTACTTAACTGGCCTCCAGGTGACGACAAATCTACACCAAAGAACCAAATTCTATTGAATATTCTATTGAAATTAGCTTAAGGTACGTTTGTCTTGAGTTTTTCACATTGTGTATGATGATTGCTTTTCCCTTGAAGCATGGTAAAATGTACTCCGACAGGCTTTGCTTTGATGCAAATAAAACATATGTATTAATCTTTGATTTGCCTAATTTTCACGGAATGACTAACGTTGAATATAAATATTGCATGTTTATGATATATTTAAAATACCCACCTTTAACGAACAACCATGAATGTGTACATTTGCATTGGCAGAACATTTTTCAGGTTAAAATACATAATGAGAAAACAACTAATAAAATTCATGCAAATTCATTTATTTACAAAAACTATTAACAAAAACAGAATAGTAGTTCTCAAAATCAAAGAAATTAATTTTTAAACAAAAATTGCAAACACCTTGTGGCAGCACCAAACTTTTCTACTTCTTGGTCCATAAATATTTTTTTGTTTTCATTTACATATTTCTTATGTATGCTTAACATGCATAGCCCAGACAAACGATCATCACCCATAGTTGACCTTAACCAAGTCTTTACTCTCTTCATTGTACTAAAACTTCATTCTATCGTACAAGTAGAAACAGGCAAAGTTAATACAATCAAAACTGCTTTCCTAATAGCCGGGTAAAGGTCTTTGTGATCAATCAAATCAGTTATGCCATTCTCCAACTCAAAATCCGCCTTACTTGACCACATTTCATACCATGTCATCGCTTCATTTTCCAAATTATCGATTTCATAAATTATGTTAAGATTCAAAATTCTGTTTTTATACTCCTGTCATCCCAATTGACTCATTTGTTTTGGACAGAGTATAAAAAGATTGAAATGCTTCTCATTTTCTGGAGAAAATCGGCATTCAAGCGATGAGATAATCGAGTCTAAATATGGAATAAAAACAGAACGATGATAATAATGCTCCACAGGCAAATCTTTGAAATTGGATCAATAGTTCTGGCGTGCACATGTTCTTGGTAGCATTAGATTAATGTTCAGCTTTTCGGCTAGATCCTTAACTTCCAAAAAAATGTCGTTAAAATGACTATCAACATTTTGTCTGTGATTTTGGAGAACTATTAAAAGCTTTAGTATATGCTCATGAACTTTCAAAATATCCAACTGAATGGCCTGAAGAGATTTCATTACTGGTTCTAGTATTGATGAATAGGTCGAAATAATAATGAGACTGGGCAAAAAACTTGTTGTTTGTGACATTGACTAGTTGATGCGCCTCTTGGGATGCTTGACCAAACTCTGTTTCAGCTATTTGGTTTAATTTTTCATGAATTTTCATAAAGTTAGGCGTGAAAATCCTAATACTTTTGTACTTAGCAATCCAACGAGTTTCGCATAGCATTGGTATAGACGGAATCAAAGATCTTCTTTTAGGACTGCCACGAAAATAGTTTATAATGGCTTTGACGGAGCCAATGGTGTTCCTTATTTCTGGCACTGCATTTAAATCATGTGCAACTAGATTTTGTCTGTGTGCAGAACAACGCACGAAAATGGCCCTAGGACATATTTCTTTAATAATGCTCTGCACTCCTTGCTCCTTCCCAGCCATTGTTGCACACCCATCATACCCTTGTCCAATTAAGTTTTCAAGGCGCAGCCCGAATTGTGTAAATTTATTCATTATAGTTTCAGCAATAGACTTAGCATCAAAACTAGTAAGGGTTGCAAAACCCCAAAAATTCTTCTCGTATCATGTCCTTACTGTCTACAAATCGCACACCGAGAGACAATTGATCTTTACCTGATATGTCAGTGCTTTCATCTGCTAATATAGAAAATCCGACTGATTTATTGACTTCTGCAACGATTTTCTGCCTAATGTTCTCTTCACAGAGTCCAATCAGCTCATGTTTTATTTGCACCGATGTGTATCGAGCATTAGCTGGAAAATTTTCTAAATGTTTACGGAGTGTTTCATCCCCTGCTTCGATCCAAAATTCATAAAGGCTTTGCACGTTCCCAATATTGCTGGTTTTTCCACGAAGTGCAATGTCGTGTGTGCCACAAAATATGAGAGTGGATAATATGGGAAACAGCATCTTTCTATTTTCTTCAACTTTTAGCCTTGATGAACTGTCAATTTGACAAACAATATTCTGTTCTGGGTTTTTCTTTATTTTTAAAACACTGGCATCTATTTGTGCCAGGAACTCGAAAGATGATTTTTAGCACTCTGATGAAAATCTTTGTATTTTGCGAATGACTTATTGATGAAAGCTCCTTGCATGCCTCGATGAACAGTTTGTGGAAATAATATGCAATATTTGCAAGCTGCACCTTTGAGTTTTATTGAGTAACCAAGGAATACATATGTCATTATTATACTTTGTTGTGCTTAGAAAATCTTCAGTTAGTAGAATGATAAAAGTGAATGAAAAATTGATAATTTTAGCTTATTAACCAATATTTCTTGGTCAATATCTTGAACATAGATTTTTCTCGATAAATTTTATTAGACTGGAAATCCTATGCTAAAATGCATGTATTTTAAAATGTACTTGCACCGTCGGTCCTGAATATCCACTCATCCTCTGGCCTCTAGGAAGATGGGAAATCCGCCACTGTTCGGACGTTGGAAAATTTTATAAACAGACTTAAAGGCCCCTCTGCACTGTTCGGAATGACAGATTTTATCGTTTTGTTCTGCTATCTCGCGTGCATCTGTTTATTAAGATAGGAAATTTTTTTGACTGCTCCTAATTTCAGGCCTTCCTGATCCCCATATTCCTAGAGTCCTGCGCCCCGGGGATGTTGTCCCAGCATCCATGTCCTCTCAGTGACCCTACCTAGTGGAGTTGATTTCAATAATTTATAGAAGTTCTTAATAAATATTACTTATTTAAAAAAAATCTTTTATAACGTGCACGCAAGCTTTGTATTTAGTAATAGATAAACAAAACCTAAGATTTTGTTAATAAAAAAGATATTTGTTACAATAAAGTGACATGTTTGAATGGTAAAAATTCTCGCCATCCATAGTTAACATGTTAATTTATTAGGCATTTCCAGTTTATTCCCATTTAAAAGTAAATTTTAATAAAATATTTAAGTTTTTCATATTTCCAGGGGGGGACAACTGCCCCTCTTACCCCCCCTGCCGACGCCCATGGCCCCAACAGTAGATATTCTCAAGCGCAGGAGATGGTAGGAGATGGGGAGAAAAGCATGCAGTGCGCATGCGTTCTACACCTTGTAACCGAGCCAGCTAGGTGGTGGCCCTGTTGGAGTGGGGGAACTCCCCGCTGGACTTACAGCCCACTCCTCCCATAAATTCTCTTACCAACCAGAGTATTGTGCTTCATGACAAATTAAACTTATTCAAGACTCAAAAATGAAATCAATCTGTTCAAATTGAACAGTTGTATAAAACTCCTTAAGCCAAAAAAATTGTAGGGTAAGCCCTATGCATTTCGCCCACTAAGTGGGCATCTTCAGGGGAGAACCTGCCTTGGCAGTGAACAAGGTTCAACTGCGACAAAACTTATATGCGACTTATATCCATCCATAAAATTTACTTTTGAACTTCAAGAGAACAATACTTTACCATTTCTGTGATTTACTAATCATCAATAACCAACAACAAATAGAGTTTGATATTTACAGGAAACCAACACATACTGACAATTATATTCCAAATAACTCCTTCCATCCCATGAATCAAAAAACAGCCAATTTCCAATTCTTAACACACCGATTGTGCAACATCCCCCTTAACAAAGATAGATATGTTCAAGAACTTAAACATATAAAACTAACTGCTAAGAAACTTGGTTTTGATCCCAATTTAATCAATAAATTAATAAGGAAACACAATCTTAAAAAAACGTTGTCCAACTCCACCACTTTCAAACTTGACAACAATAAAGCCAACAAATATATAAAACTACCGTATTGTCCCATATTAAACAGAGGCTTGAATAAAATTTTCAAACATAAGAATTGCACAATAACATACACGAACCCACATAGTTTGAAAAATTTACTAGATAGCACTAAGGACAGAACGGAGAATTTGAATAAGTCCGGAATTTATAAAATACAATGTTCACATTGCAATTTAATGTACATAGGACAAACTAGACGTAAACTAATAACACGATTTAAAGAACACTTAGCCCATTACAAACACAATCGGTTTGAGAAATCAAGTGTAGCCACTCATATCCTCGAAACTGGACATAGTATACACATAGAGGACTTAACATTGTTAACTTCAGCCAATCATTCACTTAACTCGTTAGAAAATCTTCATATCTATAAAAACAGATACAATGTTATGAACACAGATACTGATTTTAACAAAACTCTATACAAATTGACCGAACTTGACGCATAAAATTCTTTTCGTCCCTCATTTGTTTTTTCGTTTTTCGTTTTAAACCTCTCCTCTAACTTTGTCGCAGTTGAACCTTGTTCACTGCCAAGGCAGGTTCTCCCCTGAAGATGCCCACTTAGTGGGCGAAATGCATAGGGCTTACCCTACAATTTTTTTGGCTTAAGGAGTTTTATACAACTGTTCAACTTGGAGCCAAAGTGATTACGAGCTACCATCTACCAATCTGTTCAAAAACAATTTTTTATAGTGCTTTTTTCTTTCTGTGAATTTTGGTAGGGCCATGGCCCTATGCCAGCGGCTGCCACTGGTTATTTATACTTGTAGTTAATGGCAAAATTTATTTTCACGTTCTTTGCACACCACTTAAGTATGAACTGAATATTGAGACAATTTTGTATCTCAATTTTATGTGCCATATTTTTTGGCATATAAGATTTACTTTTTTCCAGAAAAATGACTCCCATAATCAGCTTGTGTCTTATAAACTGAAGGTATTATTATTACTGTATTTAGTAGTGACACTCAGGAACCTACTCATCCCCAAAATGGAATAATTGGAAGTCATTCCTCGCAAAATAATTAAAATATACATTATTAATAATTAACAGTAAAAAAATTGTTGATATATGCAGTAAAACCTTATGCAATGTGAATTCCAACTATGCATTTCTATTATTACGCTTTATTACTGTTCACTAGCAGTAATTACAATTTCAGTGCACTTGTGATGTTTAATTCCTAATGAGCCCGTTGAATAGCATGTTTACTGCTACGGAACATTAGAATTTTGATAAATGTAATAAAAATTATAAATATCTAGGATAAATACCGTAACATGTATTGAGATTGTAATGGCTACAAGAATAAAAAGATATGCTGTAACCTTCAGATCATTCAATATGCAAAAACGCAAGGAAACCGAGCAGCAGAATGTCATTTCGGTCCATGTTCCACAGAAGAAAAGTTCTGTTTGTGGAGGAAACAGGAGGAAAATCTGAAGATGACAGGAAAAGAGAAACATAGTCTTCATACGCTTGGTCCTAAATGGCCGCAACTAGAGAATGAATTGGATAAATGAATAGTAGAATGGAAAATTAGGCATCGCCGCATCAATCAAAATGGTTAAGTACAAGGCATAAAGAGTTGCAGAAAAAAACGACTAGTTGAGCATATGTATTGTTATAACGTGCATTCCATTTGTCAGGAATTAAAATCTCATCTTACACTTAAGTATAAGGAAGTACTATTGGTAAGATGTGTCTATATGTGTAACGTGTATGGCACATTCTGACAGCCTATTTAATACGACTGTCAATTGCATGCAGGGCACATTTAGCTATTCAAGTTTCAAAGCAATTAGTTATATTTTAGATCATCCCTATTTATTTTATGAAAAAAGTTTATCTAAAACATTATATTTAACTGTTATTATACCATAATATTTTCTTTATATGTTTCCAATTACAGACTTAATCACGGCTAGAAATGATGCATGACGTAGACTTTCCTAAATGCTTTGGTGAGCCAAAATAATTTTTTCCCTGAAAAATCTTCTAAAAAATCAGGGTGCATCTTATAGCTCGAAAATATTGTATTTAAAGTATTTATGATATTCATCAAGATGAAATTCAATTATCATCTCCAATTATTTCCTTACATAGTTTATACAAAATAATTTTGCTTTATAAATCTTAGTAATCTAAGTACATAATTAGCCATTGGCCAACATCTTTTCCAATCCATGGAATTTTCCTCGAATTGTCACAAAAACATTGCTATACTTTGTCCATCTTGGAAAATTTTTAGTCTTGCATTTCTTTCAATTCATCAATTTCGATGGAGGTATCAATGTCATTACACAGGTAGTCCTTGATTGACATCATTAATGCACTCCTGAAAAATATGATGTTAATCAAAACAGATTTTCCAATATACACAATGTTATAAAACTAAGTATAGTAGTGTGTAATTTACCTGACTTAGCAGATCGTTTACTTGCACCTCTGGGATTTTTAATTTGAATAGTGATGGTGTTTATGAGGTGAATAGGTTAAATTTTCATCATCTGAAGATGAGACCCATTTTCAGAAATTTGAGAGGTCTTTCCTGGATTTTTTTGCTGTACTGTGAAGAACTGGTCCATGGATAGTTGTAGCAAATTTTTCTAATTTTAACCATAAATTTCCCCATAGCAGTTAATATCATTCCTTACTTTTCTTATTACTGTAGAACGGGTTTTCAACCAGTGGTACGCATACCACTAGGGGTACATGAAGAGTTTTGAAGGGATATGTGAACATCTGGGAAGTTACTAGAGGAGGGTCTGAGGGGATCCAGGCCCTCCTTTTATAAGTCTCTGAACCCTTCCTCCCCCTTGGCTCCCTGCTCAATACTATATTTTTTTTAAATTAATTACTAAAGTATTTCATATTTTTATTCTTAATAAATAGTTACCTTCCATTTGTGTGACAAGTGCAGTAAAAATAGTTAAAACATTTGGTGTGTCCCTCCAAATATTTTTGCAATCTTGGTGGCCTCTACAGTTCATGCTGCCTCTCCCCAAAGTTGAGAGACTAGTTACATTGCTGGTGAAAGTGTTAAAGGTATTAATTTTTCTTCTTGCTTGATCTTTCATGCATACCTTCAGAATTAAAATGTGCCATGTGACAACTGAGAATAATGTCACTAATCTGCCTACTTATAATAATAATAATAATAATAATAATTTTATTTCATCCCCAAGATTTGCACAAGAACAAATATAGGACAAGTCAAGTACAATAAAATTTCAGTCAGTCAATCAAGATACTCATTAATAGAATAATAGCACTTGTCAATTAAAAAAGACTTCAGCTTCCTTTTAAATTTAGGTAGTACAGACTCTTCTTTCACATAAGCCAGAAGTTTGTTGCTCAAAATGCTACCCATATAACGAGGACTTTTACTGTACATTGCTAAATTATGTTGCGTTACAATTAGATCATTCTTAGTCCTAGTTTTGTAACTATGAACATTCATATTTAACTTAATATCTAGTAATTGCTGGTTATCTTTGACAAATAAAATACAATGATAAATATATACACTAGGAAGAGTGAGCAGTTTTAGATTAACAAAAAGAATCTCTGCAACCGTCACACTTTTTTGCATTAGATAGAATTCGTACAGCAAATTTTTGTAGTCTAAATAGTCGCAGGGAATAATGGCAGTGGACCCATGCGGCAATACCATATTTTATCCTACTGTATATATACGCATAATAGATTGACAAAGCTGTTTCTTTGTTTGTTAACTTAATGATTCTTCCCAACATGAAACATCCTACAGCCACCTTGGTGCAGATGGAGTCAATACGAGGTTCCCAATTTAGCGTGTCACTGATATGGACCCCAAGGAACTTACAAAGAGTAGCGTTGTCCATGGGGCCATTAGAAAAATTGAGAGTGGGATAGATAATTTTCTTTTGAGGAGGGTGAAAAAACAAAAAGGCTGATTTGCTTTTATTTAAAAAGAATTTAGGTCACGCCAACTCTCCATGCCCTGGATTGCTGTCTGGGCAATAACTCTGATATCGGATTTGTCTCTCAGTAGATTTGTTGTATCATCTGCATACATGTACAGATCACCAATAGTGGATAATTGAAGATCATTAATATACAGAATGAACAGTAAAGGTCCCAGTACAGATCTCTGTGGTACACCTCTGGTAATATTTTTGTAGCTGGATGAACAATTTTTGTTATCCCTAAAGGAATACATTGACACAGCTTGTCTCCTATTTGTTAAGAAGGATCTAATTAGGTTATTAGCCACACCAGACCTTTCAATACAATTTTAATATATAGCAAGCAGGGGTGTACACAGGCAGAAGTGGACTTAGAGGGTGTGAGGCCCCTAGGCGATTGGAGTTTGCGAGGCTCACGACTTATGATTTTTTAATACGAGTTTATATTTTAATGAAGAAAACATGCAAACAAATTTTGAATTATTTATTTATATACATGTATACTTAGAGCTTCTGATGTCGATCATGGTCCAGTCTTCAAATGGATTGGAGGCAATTAGTCCACTGTAGTAACAACTAGCAATTTCACATCGAATCTATCTATAAAATCTTCACTTGTTTTACAACAGTGGTTTTCTACTCTTATGTGTTGGGAGATGCTTCTCACTGTTGCTTAATACACGATTGTAGTAAAATGAACTAAAATGGTGGTTTTTATCATCTAACAGAAAGTTGTCATTTTCTCTTAAGATGCTTTCAGCGTTCCTTAGCCTGATATAACTCCACCTAATGGGTCTATTTTAAGTATTCTGAGGAAGTCTTCCCAAAAATAATTTCAGGGATCCTTTCCATGTCATAAGCATCAATACAGGTATAGGATGTAGTGTGTGCCGAGATCAATGAAGAATATACGATTTAATAATGTAAACTTTGTTGAAACAATTGTGCATTGAATGACTTAAGAAAATATCTGGACCACCACCTAACAACATAGAAACGAAACATGAATGTGATTAATACAAAGGCTTCCGCGGTGTTTTCGTACTCCTTCCAAGACTTTCGGGATTCTACCACGTGTTGTTTCTTCTAGTGACGACTGTTTCGCCTCCATTCCAGGTGGCATCTTCAGGTCTGATCATTCGCAGAAATACGGCCGTTATTTATACCTACGTCGGTCGGGTGAGGTGTGTTGTGATTGGCTGTTCCATTGTTGGCTTCCATTGGCTGCTGGAACACCCTCTTCCATGTGTTAGAGAGAATGTATCCATCCTCTCTATTGAAGTTGATTGGCTGTTTTAACAATGGAACAGCCAATCACAACACACCTCACCCGACCGACGTGGGTATAAATAACGGCCGTATTTCTGTGAACGATCAGACCTGAAGATGCCACCTGGAATGGAGGCGAAACAGTCGTCACTAGAAGAAACAACACGCGGTAGAATCCCGAAAGTCTTTGAAGGGGAAACATGAATGTGACTGCCCAGTTAAACTTTAACGTAATAATCAAAAAAGGATTTGTAAAAGGAGAATGAATGAAAGAAAAAAAGCTACCCAAGAGGGAATCGAACTTGCACCCTCATGTTTCGGATGCACACATTATATGCTCACCGCCAACAATTACTTAATCAATTAGGCGTGCATTAAGAAATTTATACCAGTTGACGAGAAATTGCAATATTTAATCGTAATTTTAGGAAAAACTATCGGCCATATATGCCCAAAAGGGGGGTTTGCAGTGATCCTGGAATCCTGAGCTATACACCTACCAAATTTCATAAAATCCTTGATCCCACTACTGTGTCCTCTCCTGGTTAGTCTCCTCTAACAAGGGGAGCCCACAAGGTGTGACACTCGCGTCAGATTGAGACTTTGCAGAATGAAAGTATATGCAAAATAGTGGACTCCTATTTCTACCTAGGTGTCAACTCAACGTCGTTTATGAGAAAATGCCCTTTGAAAATCGCGATCCGAGAGTCAACAAAATAAGAACGGTAAAAGTCCTTGCTTAATTAGCCAAGAGCGTTGGTGTAGGGGAAATGAGCTAGATTTCAAATATTTTTTCAGGGGTTTGATTCCCGAAGGGACCAAAATTTATTCCTCTTGATTTTTTTTATTTTTTCGAAATCTCCAGCATATCATCAATAAAATTTGCTAAACATTTTTTAAAAATTTATTCCATGCATTATAACTACTAGTTTCTTCAGTGTCTAGTCATCTTACAATGTTGTTATTAAAGTTATGGTGTTGTTCTTAAAGGGATTCATTATCAGTTGCTGGTGTCAATTATTTTCATTATAATGAAAATTGTCAATGCCACAATATTGTTGAGTTATTTCAATGCATTGTTCTTTATTCCTCCTTTCAAATCTAGTCATGTATTGTTCATTATGATAAATTGGTTGCTGGTGTCAATTATTGCCATTATAATTATAATTTTCATTATGTCACATTATTGTTGGGTTATTTCGATGCATTGTTCTGTATTCCTCCTTGCAAATCTCTTCATGTATTGGTCATGATTATAAAGCGAATGGGTAGTGATCCATAAAATTATGTTTGTGAAGAATTATGCCGAAGAAACTAGTGAAAGAATTAAACCTTGCACCTTGAAAAATCAAAATTCCTGTGTAAACATATGGAAAAATATAATCGTCTCCCAGAGTCGAATCCGGGACACTTCTGTAAACAAAAATAGTATTCCTGGGGTCTCCTAGTTGGCAGAAACAAAATGGCGTTTACAGCATTTCTCTATGACAAAGATTTCAAGAAATAAAAGGGGGAATGGATGGACGGACAGACAGATGGACTGACAGACAGACATTGAGTAATTATATATAAAAATAATATATTCCTCCCGTTATACTTGTTTTAATATGCATTAAAATTTTGGTGGAGTTCCAATGTAATATAGAATTTTCTTTCTTTTTAGAAGTGTCCATTCTGTTTTCAAGTTGCATTGTAACCTTGAAAAAGAAATGATATTTTTAAGTTTCACTTCAAACAGCATTAAAATGGTTAAAAGTGCTCATTTAATGTACGATTGTACTAACTGCAGAAATTGTTCATGGTTTTCCTGTCACATATTGTCTTGGGTTATGGAAAATGTCTTTTTATATTCAGTTGGAAGATGATCACCACAATTTAGTTATCTTATTTCAATTTGAGTCATTGTTTTCAGTGAAGAGTTTCACTGCCTCATAGTTTGCCAACTCACTCTCAATTCTACCTAGAATGTCTAATTGAACTTATTGAATATGCAGTGAGTCACCAGGTGCAGATATTTTTTCTAAAAAGTAGTACAATGAATGACTAAATGGATCTTTGGTTTTAGATATAATTTAGCTGATTATTTTTTTCAATTATCAATGTTGTTGCATTAACCATGCACCTTTTCTTCTCCGTTATGCAGGTTAGTCAGTGGTATATTGTATCTCATAAGGTGATATTACAAGACAATTGCTCATAAAAGTGTATGGGCTGTCTTTGTAAAATTTAATCTGAAAATTAAATATACAAATATAGTCTCTTTAACTGATCCACATTCTTGTAAAATGGTTATTCAAACTTCATTAATGTTTTGGGAAGTGAAGATTTTGATGGTGTTTAGACATGGAGGTGCAAGTCAACCATAGCTGTTAGTGCAAGTCATGGTTATCATTCTTGAAGTTACAAATTTAAAAAGGTTTTCAGAATGGTAATGATTTACCAACTATTATTCAGGTCAAATACATGTATTAGCAGAATCAAAGGAATTAACTTTATTCAATAAGTAAAAATGAAATAATTAAATCATTTTATAGGTGACCATGCATTGATTGACATAAATAAACTTGTGGGCCTTAATCCAAAACAAGTGACTGTGAGGACCAAGTCAAGAGATAGTCAGTCTTCAGATAGCGTTCCAACTCCTATCCCTAATCATATACTGAAGGGGAAACTCTTAAAGGTAATTTTTAAATGAAAAATATTACACTTTTTAGATTTCTGTTATGTATGTAGATTTGTACTTTCTGTTATCTTGATAAGTTGATTAATATGCTAATATTGGTTGTAAATTGTAGCTAATAAAGTTTTGCATGTTTTTATAAAAATTTTGTGTATTTTTACCATTAGTATATACAATATGTAATATGAATGCAGTTGCTTATTCAACTAGAGTACATCAAGAAGTTCTTATCTGCTATATCAGCAATTTATGAAATACATAATAGCAAATTCTATTATATTTATTAATGACAAATGACCAAATAATTAAACAGAGTTACCTATCTTTTCTATGGTGATTGACTAAGCCATTGTTTATGTTGAGCAGAGATTTAGAATTATAAACTCGAAGCCAATGTTTAAGGAAGATATAAAGTACAAGTATTGTACAAGTCTTTTAATTTCAGAGTTAACTTAAAATGTATGTGGTCTACAATAAGTTGGAAAGAACTGCTTGTAGACTTAAGAGGTGAGCAAGTGGAGTTGCCATTGGTGGCAATCCAACAAATATCAGTGATAATCTTCTTGGATCTGTTGAAAATATGGTATTAGTTATTGGTTGTATTCCAAAAGTGCTTTTTAACTTCTTGAGACATATTGGGCATAGAGTTTTAAATATTAAATCTCCATTTGTCATATTTAACCAAGTGTATTCTCATTGTTTATATTGTTTATTTTATTATGTATTTTATTTATTAGACCTTCTTTAACTGCAATATAATATTATATATTTCCTCTTTTTCATCACCACTGCGATCCAGAATCACATGTAATAGGAGAGATCAGTTAGTGATACATTACTCAAATATATAACCTGTTGGAATAAACTATATAATTGGTTTTACAAGGGGTGGGACTGTAAAGACAATATTTAATTTTCTCTTAAATTTTAATATAATTGTGATTATTTTCCATTGGCAATTTTACCTTTCCTTTTTATTGGAAATATTTGATTTTATTTCTAAACCATAATTAAATTTGGCTTTTCTTAACTTCATGGATTAAACTTAAGTAAGTTTTTGTAGGTGATCATTTCTACACAAAATTGATGTTTTTTTAATAAACTATTATAGCTTTTGTGGAAATATCTAATTTATGAATCAATATCTATTTTAGATGTATCTTCTTAATAGGGAAATGAAAATACTTGGGGTATTTTTTCTTTGGTAATTATGAAAATTTTTACCATTTAATTTTATTACATGTCATCATAGCTGTATAAAAGAAGTTTGCAAAAATTTGTGTACAGTCAAAATTTGTAGTTTCAGTCTATCGAATATATCCATGAAATATTTCTATGGTAGAGCTAACATAAATTTTTGTCACATATGATATTTTTTCTATGCTTTAAATACCATGATTTCAATGTAAATGTACCATATTTTCTGGCCAATAAGACACACCTAGGATAAGCCTGAACTAGATTTTAAAACAAAATTTTCAGAAAAATTTTATGCTTGGTGTTACTTTTGAGAACAAAAATAGCTTTGTAGCACACTAAAATAACCAATGAAAATGAAGTTGACATAGTTCCTAAACTCATAGGAATAAGCAAATTACAGTATTAATTACGACACATTTACCAACTACGTACCAGCATGGGGCATCACTGAGTAGGCAGTAAGGGCCATACACCAGAGGTACAATGTTTAAATATGAGATTAAAGTGGGAAAATATTTAAGTTACTCTTATAACTCTTAAACCAATGCCAAAATTGCTTTAGAAAACTGCTGATGTCTATGTAGGTTACAAAGTGACCATCTTGTTTTGTTACCACAATGGGAGTTTTTTGAAGCCAAAATACCTATCGTTTGTTTTGTGAAACAATGTGGTTGTTTCCTCTTATTGAAGTATTAGCTTCTTCAAAATTATTTCTAAGTGGCGATCACAAATTCTGTTTGAATCATGTGCATCAAGAAAGCAATTATGCATCATTCAAACTTCTGAGAGCATAGGCCTCTATATCTCCCATGACTGGAGATAATCATTAGACCTGTTCATGTGTGGACTCAAGGGCCAAGATGCATTTGGCTGATAAGATGCAGTTCAGTTTTAGCCCAAAAAAATGTGTCTTATCGGCTGGAAAATGGGATAGTTTGTGGTACAGTAATTGAATGTTGCCTGTCCCATAATGAAGCCATTCTTTGGATAATAAAGGTACTTACAGTAGTTTTAATGTCACTTCAAATGGAATTTATTGTATAATTTTCTCTCACTTTTCAGGAATTACCCTCAATAAAGGTGATTATTCATTATACTCCTTTTATTATGAAATTAGCAGGATGCTTTCTTTCATTTTATTATTAAATGAGCCTTATGAACACAAAAAGAAAAAACATTTTTTCTATTAAAATTAACTTAAGCCCACATAATGTAGTTTCACTTTAATAAAATTGACATCTTTAAATTGAAAATCAGAGCTTAATTAAAAAATACATGTTTCTGATGCCCAATCATTTAGAACAATGCAAGCTATACATGCGAATCTAAAACCACTAGAAGGAAAAAATTAAAGTTTAGTTTCTCTAATTCATTTATTATCAGTCCCATTTGTTGCTTTCTAAAGATTAAGTCCTCCAGTTCTTGCCAGACATCAGAGTTTCAGAAATTACGTATCATTAATATCTTTAGCCCTTGTCTGCAAGTATTTTACATAATTATTTTTTCTGAAATTGGACATAACTTCAAAGGTAGGAGTTAGGTATTAATGAACAAGATTGCCAGTGTTTTACACTTACTTTTTCCTTAATTTGGCCTGGAGTATTACTGTTAAAAATTTCAAAAATAAAGTGTTGCAAATTAAGATGGTACTGAGTGGAAATGAAAGTATGTCTTTGTTCATATAATCTGTTTTTTCAAGATAGCCAAGAAATACTACAGGTGACTTACAGTTATCTGCATGCAAATTATCCATTTATACCAGTTTATCCTTGAAAAGAATCTTGTGTTCATCCATTTTCAGTAGAAATAACTGAAGTTCATATGATGTGTTGTGCAGGGAAAGTCCCTAATTCTAAAATTGCAATATGGAGAGAACTTAATATATATTTAGATGGTAGGTATAACATTATTCTCAAGGGAGAGAAATTTCAAGAAATAGAACCAAGGGTCTTTCACTTGCCAGGAATTTGCTTTAACCAGCTAAACTATCAAGCCAGTATTATTATATGTTCTCAAATTAGGATATTGTGAGCTAAGAAGAGTCAACTGAGTAGTTAACCTCATAACACTAAACTTCCTCATAGAGGTACAATAGAAAAATCCCTTACTTTAATCTCAAATCAGTGAGATAACTGAACTTGCAAGGTTCAGTGTAGATAAATGAAGTTTTGTGTGCATTGGTGCATATACCTGAGTGTAAATTTGAAAGGAGAGGAAGAGAACACAAATGGAAGACTTGGGTTTAATTTACGGTCATGTTTAGAATCTCTCTCGTTCTCTACCATGAGGTATATCATCATAGGTAGCATGTCCGTAGACAGGTCTGTGATTATTCTTGGTTAAACATGATTCTCCTCATAATCCTATTTTTTGCAGTCTTCTTCATGTCTTGATACCTCTCTTTCCATTTCAAGTTGTATATCAGCTGAAACCTTTTCCTACCTCTTTCCATTTTTCCATCTAGTTTTCCTTCTAACAGGTCTTTAACACATTCAGTGCAGGTGACTTCATATGAAGTCATATGTACTCTCCACCGCTGGCAGATGACTTCATATGATGTCATCGGTCTAGGGATGCTATTTGCCTTTAGTTTGGGTGGTAGCATGCTCGGGGTGACCTTTTTTCACTGCGATGCTCTTAGTTGTTCCCTAACCATCGCAGAGGAAGCAACCATTTCATTACCAGCCGATTTTTGGATATCATATATAACTATGATAATTATAGTCCCTTAATGTCTATACTAGCAAAAATTAGAAGAAAAAAATACCCCGTCACCAGGCTTGGCAAACAAATTTGCACCTGCACGGGATGTGTATATCATACTTGCTCTTCTCAGGTAATGTCCAACCCAGTTTGCCTTCCTCTTTCTAATAGTCTGTATAATCATTCGCTTCTCTCCTACTCTTCGTAGCACTTCATTGTTTTTCATCCTATCTGTCCATTTTATCTTCAGCATTCTCCTCCAAATCCACATTTCAAAGCTTTCCAAAGATTTGATGTCGTTTTTCCTTAGGATCCATGTTTCTGCCCCATACAAAGCTATACTCCACACACAGCTTTTTATGAACTTCTTGCAGATATCTTCCCTTATATTCCCCGTAAGTAGATGTTTCTTTCTTCTGAAATGACCTTGGATTTTTCTGTATTTATTTCCATACTGTATTTTCTACCTGTTATTACTAATCTATCATTTTCTGGAGTTCGTCTTCCTTTCTTGCTAGAAGTACTTGATCATCTGCATATTTTACTGTTCTTATAATCCTTCCTATAATTTTGAAATCTCCTGTGCCTTCTAATGCTTCTTGCATTAGACTTTCTCAATATATATTGGGAA